>OZ010795.1:345623780-348023780 GCA_963932465.1 Maratus speciosus | reverse complement strand
TGACCAAATTTTCTTTTTGAACGATTTTGTAAAACATAGGAAATTTATTCTTTTCGAATTATACCATAGCGAGCAAAGTAAAATAATAACAATAATAATAATAAACATTCTTAAAAACTTTTACAGCTTAAAAAATAACTAATGCAGAAAAAATAACTACCTGTGTTTCAGCATTTTCTGAAAAGCGCTAAAAAGGGTAACTTTTTAAATAAATTATGACAGGAATAACATAAACAAGCAAATATCTGCTTGCTAAAGTCGCAGGATTTGAGGATGTACGGTAATGCGCCCCTCTTTAAATAGCTACCGCAACTGTTTCCTTAAAATGCATTGAGTCTGACCGTGAGTGAAGAAACACCTTCGGCAAATATTTGAGAGTTTATCTTTCGTTAAAAGCAACGTGATTTTGATACGAAATGATTGCCAAAAATAACGAAATATAGCTCAATGATTACTGAATCGTCAAAATTGAGAGTTTTATTTCTGAGAGTGTATGCAGAAAATCCCGAATATCACCCCTTAAGCGCGTTACTATACCTAGGTTGGAACTTTCTGCAGACGTCCTTTTAGCAAAGTTGATGACAAAAGTAAGAAAGTGCCTTACAATTTCAGGTGATTAATATTTATTTATGGAGTGATTCAATGATAGTGCTTTCCTGAATACGAAAAGAGCCGTATCTTCTTATAACGTTTGTGGCAAACCGTGTAGCGACAATACAGGACTTCACAAAAGTTCAACAGTGGCGTCATGTATCTTCTGAGAACAATCCAGCAGATCTTATTTCAAGAGGAATGGACCCTGAGAAACTGGTTAAAAATAAGCTGTGGTTCGCAGGTCCTACTTTTCTCACTGAGCGAGAGTATCCCAATCGCGAAATTCCTACGTCTATCATTAAAGATGAGTTCTCATACGAACTCAAACATTTACAACAAAGTGACTTACCTGTTCTTATTGTAACTGCTAATCCTTTTATTGAAGAGTTATTTGACATTACTAACTGTTATACTAAAATATTGCATGTTGTTAGTTATCTTTTCAGATTTATTCACAATTTGAAGAATCCAAGTAAAAGGAGGTTGGGTCCTTTGGAAACAGAGGAGATAAACAAAAGTGAAAATTTTATTATAAAAGAAGTTCAAAGTAGTGAGTTTCCAGAGGAAATAAAGTGCTTAATTCTCGAAAAGAATGTTCCTGATAAAAGTAAGATAAAATCTTTAAACCCCTTTTTAGACAGGGATGGAATAATAAGGGTAAACGGTAGAATAAAAATTTATAATTTAAGTTTCAACAGTAAATTCCCAATTATTCTGCCTAAGGGGCATAAGTTAACTAAGTTAACTTTAGTGGCATATCATGAGAGATATTTTCATTTAGGCCCTACTGCCTTTTTACATTATGTTAGACAAAATTTTTGGCCAGTTCAGGGTAAGCCTACGTGTAGAAAAGTCGTGCACGATTGCATTAAGTGTTTTAAAGTTAAACCCATAAGAGTTGAGCAATTAATGGGTGATTTACCAAAAGAGAGGGTAACTCCTGACTTCCTATTTAATTGTTCAGGAACAGATTTTTGTGGCCCATTCCTTATTAGGTATAGAAATCAAAGGAAAGGAATTTGTCACGAAATGTATGTGCGCATTTTTGTATGCTTAGTCACAAAAGCCATTCACCTCGAAATTGTGACTGATTTGACTTCGGAGGCCTTTGTGGAATGTTTAAAGAGATTTGTGGTTCGCAGAGGTTTGTGTTCGAAATTATATTCGGAGAACGCCACAAATTTTATAGGAGCAAATAAAGAGCTTTCTAAGTTACATAACTTAGTTTTAAAACCAGATGAGGGGCTTGCAAATTATATGTCCGCTGAGGGAATTGACTGGAACTTCCTTCCGCCAAGAGCACCTAATTTTGGTGGCCTCTGGGAAAGTGGCGTGAAGACATTCAAATATCATTTTAAAAGAGTTATAGGCAATTCCAGGTTGACATATGAAGAATTCCTAACGGTCATTACCCAAATAGAGGGTATTCTAATTTCAAGACCGCTTGTACCTCTGTCGTCGGATACTGATGTGTATGATGTGTTAACCCCTGCCCATTTCCTAATTGGAAGGCTCTTAAATGCTATAATTGAGCCAAATTTAACTAAGGTTAAAGACAATCGGTTGTCTAGCTGGAAAAAACTAACAAAAATAATTCAAAATTTTTGGAAGAAATGGCACATTCAGTATCTTAATAATTTGCTACAGAGTGGATGATAGAAAATGATAATGTTAAAGTTAATGAGTTAGCGCTTCTTAAAGATGAAAATCTACCGCCTCAAAAATGGGCATTGAGTAAATTAATAGAGATTTATTTTGGTGAACATAAACGGGTCAGAGTGGTTAAAATTAAAACTCAATCTGGAGTTTACAAAAGACCAATTTCTAAGATTTGTATTTTGCCTGTTAATGTGTAATCTTGTATATATATATATATATATTTCTTATGTGTGATTTAACATTATCAATATTGTGCTTATTTTTTATTTACATTGAAATGACTATATAATTTAACGGTTGAATGTAAACATTGCAACGTGGGCGGAATGTTCCGTACCTAAAGGTAAGTGCTGGAACGCCATCTGTGAAATAAAAGTGACATTGAGTTCGAGAGTATTTTGTTGGAAGAGTGAGTTGGTGTTATGAAATGGAGATTTGTTTTCGCAAGTTTTTTTTAGTTGTTTATGTGAGTGAAATAAATAATTATGATGTATACAGCCCGAAAGGAAGAGGTGTGGTGTATTCTTATTCTGTGTTGCGACAGTTTTGTTTGTGACAAAGACAAAAAACTCATCTTATTTTCTAATGAAACAAGCTAGGACCCACCGTGGCTGAATGGTTAAGGCATCACACCACTAATCGCTTGCGAGTGTAGATGGGTGCCGGGTCGAATCCCGCTGGCTCCGTTGCACACTCTTTGTGGAGATCCCGGCCGTATTTCTCTGTGTTGTAAATTTCCTTGTGTGTGCTATCTCGTCCCTGTATACATTGACGATGAGTTATAAGCGGGTGCTTGACTCCAAGCACACAGGTCAGATGTATGTTAATAAAATATTAAATGTCAAAACTAGCTACAGCTGAACGTTGGCATCCCTCTATTTTCTGTAATAACACTATTTAAACTTAATTTTAAAATACAAATTATCCTTGTATTTAATAACATAAGTAAATCTTAAGTATAATTACGATAAAAATACCTTTGCCACATGTTTGTCACAAGTTGCGACAAGGCAGACCAGGATATTGTTATATTACTAGATGAATTCAACATTTTTCTTATTTTATTTTTCTTGCATTACATAACTCAGAATAAGCCTCTAAAAATGCACCGGAAGTGGTGTTAATTTTAGACTTAGTCACCACTTCACTTTCGGCAGACCTGCGTCATTAGATTACCCGATTTATACTGTTATATAAAGTACAGTTTTTTTTAATTGTATCTGGTAACATAATTTTTATATGGTCGTCTCCTGGAGTATTGGTTCTGATATTTATAAAATTGAAACATTTCTTGACGCCCTAAACGTTAATAAACCCTTATTCTGTAATATGATTTAATAACTATTCAATAATAATGTATTAATTATAATGCCGCGCTTGAAAACTTATTCAGGTACATTATCTTTTATTTTTGATTCTTTCGTTGCTGTTGTTGCTGTTGCGTTAATAACCTTTGTTCCCTGGTGATCGTTTAATGCTTGGTATTCTTCTGAGATTTGTGATTCTGTATAAGATACGGATGAAATCTTTTTTCTCCCCTAAACGCGTATAAACTCTTAATCGGTAATATGAGTTCATATTCTTTCAACAACAATGTAGCAATTGTAACACCGTACTTGAAAACTTAGGTATATTATTTTTTTATATTTAATGCTTTTGTTGCCGTTCTTGAGTACCTATTTAATACATAACATAATTTTTTAGCATAGTGATCGTCTCATGATCAATATTCTTATGAGTTTTGAGATTCTGATGAGATACTCATTGAAATGTAAGTATAAATAAGAGAAATAAGTCTTAATTACGTCTACTAATAACCAAGAAACAATATACACTGCTCAAAACAATTAAGGGGGCACATGGTTTTAACGAAATTACGCAAATATTTACAACGATAAGTAACGTAAAATAAAACATCCATAATTTAAAGGGTTGTAGGAAACAGATAAAGGAAACTTCACATGTAAATTAAAGTTTATGACGTCAAAAACTAGAAAAAGGAGATAAGTGCAGAAATCGGGATTTTGCAGAAACGTCTGTTTCACTGTCTCAGTTGTAATATTCAATTGCTCAGCTTGTGTTTTGAGAAAGGGCGACTTCAAAATGTCACAACAATGTGATTTACCACAATCCATGGCTTGGCATGTTATCGGGTCAGTTGAATTTGGGAAAACACAACGAAGAGTAGTGGACGCGTCACAAGAAGTGCCCATGAAAGGCTGTGGATCGATTCCAAGACACGTGGAATGGTAGTCATCGACAAGTGCAAGCTCAAATATGTACTAACACATAAACTGATGACCTATATATCCTGTTAACAGCTCGTCGAGACGGAACGTTCAATGCTAGTCAGCTGCAAACACAGTTGTTCTTGGCCACAGGACGAATGGTGTCCAGCCAAACAGTCCGAAATAGGCTTCATCAGGGTGGTCTCGATGCACGTAAGCCAATGTTCTGTATTCCGTTGACCTCAAGCCACTGTGCGGCCCAAAAAAGTTGGGAAACTGAATACTTGGAGGCAACGTTGTTGGAGTAAAATTCTGTTTACAGACGAGTCCCGATTAAGACTGGATGTGACATCTGATGTGTTTTGGAATGGAGAGAAAGAGGCACTAAAAATAATCCCACATTCGTTCGTGAAAGATCACATTACAGATGAGGTGGGTTGATGCTATTGGCTGGAATCAGCATAGGTGGACATATGGGCCCGCATATCATTCGGAATGGCACTTTGACGGTCCGAAGTTATACAGACGAGATACAGAGACCTCATGTCGTATTTTATGTAGCAGCAGTTAGTGATTTCTTTTTTTCCATTCATGATAATTCCAGACTTCATACAGTTTGTCTTATGGAAAACATGCTTGAAGATAAAGCAATACAGCGTATGGAATGACTAGAATGCTCTCCTAAACTAAATCCGATCGAGCATGTTTGGGACATACTCAGACGACGCATTGCTGCGAGACCGTGGCCTCCTTTTACTGTCTGGGACTTGGAGATTACAATTCTTGAGCCGTGGAACAGTATTCCCCAAAGTCTTATCGATAACCTCATCGCATCCATGGAAAACAGGTGTGCAGCAGTCTTAACTGTTCGAGGAGACCACATGTCATATTAAAAATCTTGCTTTATTTCTAAACAATACTTTTTTTTATGAAACCAAATTGTTTCCCTAAAGCATCTTTTCATGCTCTTTTCATCTTTTCAAAAAATAAAAGCTCCCTTACAAATTTTTTGCGTCTTTTTTCTGCATTGTACATTGATACACGTGTCTTATCCATTTTATGCCCATACATGGCTGTCATGCACTGTTCTCTTCACTTTTTTGCTAGCTCCCCTAATTTTTTTAGCAGTGTATATCCCAAACTCAAAAGTCAAAACATATATTAAAATATTTATTTGCTTAAAAGACGTTACTAAAAACACATTAAAGATATATTTAAAACCTATATTGACAGGTTTCAACTCCTTCATTGAGTCGTCATCAGAATGTATAACAGAAATTGCAAATACAATGCATATGAAAACCGGGAAAAAAATCATCAAATACAAGTAAACATATAACACCCCTTACATTAACGATATCCCACGTGTTCCTTGTATGTCCGGATTCCTCAAATTGTCCAATTACTCAATCCATATATTCGGCATGTGAAAAGATAACGTATCGTTACAACCCCCTGAACTTCTTTAATAAATCTCAATGGACCGATCCTTTTATAAATAACTGTAGATAAAAATTAGACCTGTAAATCAATCTGCTCTCGTTAAAAAGTATACAATGCTCATTATTTGATTCAGCCGTGATAAAGCAATATTACGCCTGTTATATTTTATATCCGCCGTATGTTCTTTACATCTGATATTGAGTTTTCGTTGGGTCATACCTATATAATGATTTCTGATCACCCTCCCCCCACACCCTAATAAATGGAATGCTTTAACCTTTCCGTTTGGAATACATATTGTTACATGAGATACTCATTTTCATCCCTTGGGGGTCGATAAAATGAGTACCAAGCTTCCTCGGGAACTAAACACCGAGGGTCCCGCGTCAGGCTGACCACCAGATCGGGGCGTATGCTGTATAGCACCTCGGGACACAGGGTCAAGAAAACAGAGATGGGAATTGTCGGCCCAGAGATGGGAACTGACGGTCCACATCCTTCTTGGACTGTATGGACACAGAGTTTAATTTTTTGAGATGCTGTATAAGGTATAGATAGAATCTTTTTTTTCTCTAATTTCTTATAAACTCTAAATGGGTTGTATTTGTAGTGGTTAAGTTCACGGTCATTAAGAGTGAAAGGTATAATATTAATGAATGAACTAATTTATAGATGTAAAATATACCCCGTTATTTAAAAAAAAATCTCAAATAAATCTAATGATCTTATGAAGCTTTATTGTAATCAATAGAATACGATCGTCTTTTTTTCATATAATTAGAGAACACAACTATGATTCAACAGCAATTAATTAATTATCTGTTCTTTTCATGACGTGAATTTTAGTAAAGAGTGGATTTAACCAAACTACGGGAAAACAGTTGCCGCAATTTATTAATGCAAATGGATAATGCATTTTTGCTAATGAAATGTTTTAAAAATTAAAATTATTATAAAGGTATTAAAAATACGCTTTAAAACTTCCCAGTCAGTCTTAATTTTCTCTCTAGATTTCTAATACTACTTTATAAGCTGTAACGGGTCCGTCAAGGCTTCGACTAAGGCACTACTTAGATATTCAGTCATAACTCAGATTTAAAGTTAAAACCCATTTATTTAAACTAAGTTTGAAGGTGCTTGGTAGAGTCACTTCACAAATTTAGCCTATATTATACTGCTAATAAACAGTGTCGCTCACTAATGCAATAACTAACAGATTCTAAAAAGCATGTGAAAATCCCACTTAAGTTCTTCGATAGTCCAAAACCATGGCAATTTCCCAAACCAATGTATTGATTCTAGCTGAAAAGGAAAAGTTACTCAAATCTCCAATATAGTCAAAATTTGCTAAACTTAACACCCCATAGTTGTGTATTAACTTTTATTTTCTCAAACTACTGGGTGGTTCATCTGTTGGTTCTTTTTTGAACTATGAATATTTCACACGTTACTTGTGTCAGCTGTCATGTGTCATGCATGTATGAACTGTCAGATGTATGTCATTTGTAATTATGAACTCATTGACAACACAACAACGCTGCAACGGCACACACTGCTCCCCAAACCATGAACTTATTGAACAAGAAATTTCCAGATCGCGTAATTTCAAGAAATTCTGATGTGAATTGACCGCAAAGATCATGCAATTTAATCCCAGTGGATTATTTTCTTTGGGAGTTTCTGAAAAGCAAAGTGTAGGCCAATGCCCCCCGTACAATCCAAAACCTCAAACGTAACACTCGGGCTGAAATTTTGGCCATAGACCCGCTGGGCGAAGTTATCGAAAATTTTGATTTTCGGATGATGGCATTGTAAGCAGAGCCGCGGTGGCCACATGTGCGATATTGTATTCCATACATGAATGGCATAGACCCATCTTCCATGTTGAATAAAGAATTTCGATTGTAACTCATAAAAAATGTGTTTTCTTTCATAATAAAAAAGGATTCAACAGATGGACCACCCTATATAATTCAAAATATCTTACTAATTGCAAATCGCTTACTTGGCAAGATTCAAATTAACTTAGCACGTATCGAAAAACGCCGCTTCTTTCCTTCGACGCAGCCCTTGTATACCAGAGAGTCAGGACTCGATCCAAATCTGATGCTGCAAACTTTCGCTTCTCCTTTTATCCTCTGAAGATTGAGAGGCGAAGCCTAATTTGCATAAAATGACAGCCAAAACCAGCAACCATGGAATCCAAGAGCTCTAAAAACACTTCCGAAAATTAAAGTAAAAGGAAGTATTAGTTGTCTTTGTTGCGCACACAGGTTAGATTGTTGACATCACGTTCACAGTCAAAACACTACAGGCTCTTTCTAAGTGAGTTGCTAGCCCTCTACAAAGCTTCCCTAAAATCCGTTGCTAGTCTTTTTTAATTCCATTCGTCTAATTTCTTTTCTTAAGAAAACTGTTTTTAAATGATATACATTCAGTCTAATGTTTTATAAAATAGTAGACATGAATCTCCACAAGATATTTAATCATTAACGTCATTAACGCGTGGACGTAAAAAGAAAATAAAATAGAGTTTATGTTTACCTAAAGAATAAGCGTTTTGAACTTTCGAGATTTTCAACAAAGAGTGCATTAAATTTTCTGCTATTTTAACCATAAAATTCAATTAAAATTTTACACTGATTGCAAAACGACTAATGAAATATGTTCTATTTTTAGCAATGGCGTTTCGTAAATGACACAGTAATGAAATTATATTTCGTAATTGATCTTCAGTCTTTTATAAAAATAATTTTTCTTTCTTTTAAGTCTTTTAAATAATTTTTAACCTTCCTGAAGGACATATATGCACGAAATATTACCTTTTCATTAGTGTTTTTACTTACGCAATCAAATCACGTAATTAGCTGATGTACTACTAATAGCAGTCAAGGAATATTTAGAGTAGTTGAATTACTTAAAGTATAAAGACTGTCAAGGTCTAGAATAATTTAAAATATTTTTGATTTTTGCTAAATTACTAAAAATAATGTATCAAATTATTAAAGTTAATATGTATATATATATATGAAATATCTAAGTTATTATGCGAGATTGCACTTTTAGAAAATACTTAAATGAGACCAAGTTGGATTTAAAAAATTAAAATAAAAGTTCAAAGTTCTTATTTTACTTTAAAATTAAATCATTAAAAAAATAGTATAGCTTTATTAGTTCATCTTTTACACCTATCAATTTCGCAAACACTGCTCTACTGCTTTCAAAGAACTTTCGGAAAATTTCGAACATTATTTTTCTAACCTTAAATTTCTTGTAAACTATGAAGATTATTTTAAATTGCTTTTGAAATTTGCTAATTAACTAAAGAATCTTTTTGTTTCAAATTTCAGCATAGTAAATGAGATCATTATGAAAGTAAAAAAAAATAGATAATATACGGAAAAAAAAGAATGCTGATTATAGCCCATTAAATAAAGATCCAAATTTTAAAATCTAAAAAATAAATGTATTAGGAAAACTTTTTATCGCTAATGGCTTATATGTTAAAGATAAGTGACAATTTTTAATAAAAACATATTTGAATCAATATAATTTAAATACACTGCAAAATTAACTTTTCAGCGAGAAACGGAAAAATTCTAATAGCATTGTTATCTGAATGCTTGTGTCATTTCATGTAATTTCTACGATTAGATTGAACAATTTAGGGGGTTTTTAGATTTGAATTTTTTCAGTTAAAATATATTTGAATCTATAAAATTTAATTATACTGTAAAAAATCTCTTTTGAAAACAAAAAAAGGAAGCAAAATTCCGATAGCAGTGTTGTCTAAAATCCTACGTCATTTCAGAGAATTTCCAGGGTTTTTAACACTTTCCAACATAGTTGAAAAGCATTTCTGAATTCGGTTCTGCTGGCCGTCTCTCTGTCCAGGCTCTAACATGCGTATATATATATATAGTCAGATTTTCATGTAATTTATATATTTAATGATGGTTACCACGGCATATTCGGTATTAACAATAAAGTGTATAGCATTCCTAGTTCATTTAAAGGGACTCTCAAAAGAACTCTGTAGAATTATAGTCAATGGAAAAATCGTTTACAGTATATTTTAATGACATTAAGCCTTTTCAAATGTATTGAAATTGTTATAAATCACCGAAGTTCAATGCAAGATGCTTACTATAGAATAGGGTGTTCATAGCATTTATCGTTAATTTACAGGGACACACATAAGAATTCAATTTCAGTATTGCCTTTGAGCAATGATTTCTATTTGTGCGTTTTCAATTTCAGTACGTGTTTTCAAACTTAATTTTTTTCCATGTACTCGTTGAGCATGAATTCTATAGATGGTATACAGAACTTCAGAAAAGAATTCACCTACATGTATCCTTATTAGCGAAAATTGCAGAAGGAAAATTTTCAACTGTGGTATGTATTTCCTAACTGAACTATTTTTTTTTCTTATATATAGTTTATAGATACAAATATATATAAGGTTAGTTCTGGTAACTGGGCCATAGACTATTTTATAAAAAATCGTTGATGTATTTCAAGTTTTAGCTTTTGTGAACAATGCCCCTTAACCTCTATTTCCTAAAACAACGTGTGTCAACTCAATCATAACTCTATCTTTGCTGTGATAGGTTGTCAAAAATTTACGTTTCTTTTTTTAAAAGCTACGTCCATTTGGTTGAACTTCCTCGGCTTTTTATTAAAATACTGTAAGTACTTTTATTAAACAATCTTTCTTTTTAAAGATTAGGCTACGTTAATATTATTAGGTATCTGTAGATGTTTACTTCATGTTTCAAATGTATGCCTGGTGTCCCAGTTACCCCATAAATGTTTCAAGAATGGGGTAACTGGGACATGTATCTGGGGTAACTCGACCATGCTGGATCCAGTTACCCGAATAATTATAAATAATTTTTTTGAGTTTCTCTTTCAACGGGAAGTAAATTTCTCCATTGTTTTTTGTTCACAATAAAGAAAATTATAGAATACCTTATTAAAATTACGTAATAAAATTTGTAAAAAAGCATATTGAGTGGTATCAAACCAAATTCCTTGACCCTTTGAGAGGCGGTGATGGCGTTATGGCATCACATAATTTTAATTCCTAATTGCCACATTTGTATCGGAATTTTATAATGAAAATTTCACCTTTATAAAGTACAGGAAAATATAATTTTACTTGTTTTCAAATAGATTCTCTTGAAAATACTGGTGTCATTAAATTATTTCAACATTTTACGAAAGCAAGTACCTTGCCCCTGAAAGCAAGATAGCCAAACCTTGAAATTTTACGATACACAGGGGTCTTAAAATACCCATGTGGCTTTTAACTTATTATCTATACTAAAGTACGTAAGTACTTACTTAATTTTTATGTTTTTGGTATAAATAAATCTAATATTTTCACTTTTAGTGCTTTTTTTAGACACATTGACAGCAAAGATTTCCCTTACAATGCTCTTTATTTACATATAATTTACATGATCTGCCTGGTTTAATTTTTTTAAGTTGTTTACACTTTTTCAAACAGGGCCTGATATCCCATATGAAAAAAAAAGCGCGTTTGGAACATAGACCCTCCTGGTCTACTTATCCCATTTTTATGGGGAAACTGGACCCATGAGGAAAGAAAGATGAAATATGCATATTTTTATATTTTTAAATATTAAACTATAATTTTGAGCAGTTCTGTCTGGCGGAAGGAACCTAAATGAACATATTTACAGATGTTTAGACTTTAATTCAAATTAACATTACTTTTTGAAGCTGAATTGTCAGAAGCTCCAGAGTCACATAGTAAAATCATGGCCCATTTACCCCAACTAACCTTATATCATGTACAGGGGTTACAAAAGGTATTGGGATAATTCTCCGTCTGTAGACGGAAAATTACTAAAATTGGGTTGTCAAATGTTTTATGCGTTTTCCGATTAGTTCAATTAGACTGCATATTTTACCTTATTAAACGATGAAGGTTTGGTACAGTCGTCGAAAAAAAAAAGTAAACACCCCCTATAACTTCTCAACAAATTAGCGTAGAAGAAAGTTACTGGTACCGAACGATTGGAAATAAAGTCTGCTTTTAAATTATGTATATAAAATTTGCTTATGGGGCCATCTACATATTAAAATGAACCATAACTATGTTTTTTTCAATAGCAGTACACAATTCTGACAGCATAAATGAACTCTACACCCTTCAATTAGCCCAAAAACTATTTTTTATGCAATTCGTACCACAAGTTTTCGAGAAATTAATTATTTTAAAACGAGCGTATTTTAAGGGCTGTATCCAAATTGAAGTTCCGTACTCGATTGTTAACCGAGAGAGACCCCTTCTTGATTAAGGCACCTTAAGCGCGGCTTAAAGAGTCAATGAAGCCTGTTAGATTACAGAACAACAGAGTAAATTTCTAAATATCTACTCACTTCTATCATAGACGGCCCCTTAAACCATCATTTTACCGTTTTTTAAGCATAATTTGAAAACTACTTGGTAGAAAAAATTGAAATTTCGGATTTCCATAAAACAGGACTTAATAAATCTAAATCCATAAAAAAAAATTGTAGGTTGCATTTCATAATTTTTTCGAATATTAATTTCATAATTCATAATTCATATCATAAAATTATAAAAATTACAAATTCAGCGTATTTATGTTTGGGTATATTAGTATTATTGGTACAAAATATATTAGCACATTAGGAGCATAATTTCAGGAGATATAAATAAAAATATGAAAATGTAATTTAACATTAGAAGCACTAAATTTGGAATGTTTATAATTCAAAAACTTATCATTCAAATGACTTGAAATTTGGTGTCTAGGCATAGTTTGAACCGAAGATTTGAAATATCTCGTTAAAATTAGGTATTGCCATTGAAAAAATTGAAGTTTGGATTCGCTTTAATATGTAGATGACCCCCTAAGCAAATTTTATATACATCATTTAAAAGTAGACTTTATTTCCAATCGTTCGGTACCAGTAACTTTCGTCTACGATAATTTGTTGAGGAGTTAGTAGGGGGTGTTTACTTTTTTTTTCCAGGACTGTGCATTATTCTGAATGCATTGGAAAGTGTTTTATAATCTATGCTTGACGCATTATTGTTCTTTCTTGTTTAGCTTTGATTGAAAAATGTCCAGTGAGTTGGGGGAAAGCGAATAAAATTAAAATTCAGTCAAGCAACGAAAAATCTACTAGCGACACAATTGCAGTCAATCCTGCGTTAATTTACGGCTCAATTGATTGGTTTAAAATTTTTATTTCCATTTAATCTTAGGTTTTAGAAATTATACATAAATTGAATGAAAATGAACAAATCAAAAGGGAAAAAGTTCAATCCTTACAAATCCCTTGGAAATATTGTCATCAGTTGGCGGATTATTTTTACAGTGTATTATCAAGCAACAATATTTAACACACCAAATATACACCAGGATGTAAAATGATATGAACAATTATTTAATTGTCTAAATAATAAATGTAATTTTATTAATACAAACCATATAAATTCATTTATCAAACAAAGTAGCTAATATAAATATAAATACATTTTTCTCATGTATGGGTCTAGTACGATCGTGTTAACCAGTCACTACCTTAACACGCCGACGCTTTTATAAGTTATTCATTAAAGTCCCATCTAAAGATATAAGAAAGGAGTGCTGCAAAACCCCAAAAAACCTTTAATTTAAAAATATGAGATCCTACTAAAGCGTCACTTTCGATTTGTAATTTGTCATTTTAATACTTTCAAACATAGTTGAAAAGTGTTTATGACTTCGAATGTTGTCTCTTCGTCTGTCTGAGCTCTAACTCTCGTAAATATAGTTGATTGCCCTGAATTTTTTGTATGTTATTGACATTTAGGGGAGACTAGGGGCGGTTGACCATACGGGATGCTTGACCCACCGATCAAATTTCATATTTAAAAGATTTTCAGAGTTTTATCAATAGCTGTCAACCAAAGCTACTGGAATGCTTAAAAAATAGTCTTCATCCATAGACATAATCGAAATAGGCGTGGAAAAAATCAATTGTGAGGTGTTTTCAACCTAAAAGTTTTTTAGAAATATTTTGTAAGCTTTTTTCAAATAAGTTTGTCAGGTTTTGAGAAACATTTACTATTAGAACTGAGGTTCTATATTATTTTTGTCTTAATATATTATATACTGTATGGGCTGTGTACTGGAATTTCAAAATAACAGTCTTTCTTTATCTAAAACTGGATCTAAGCCGGTGAAAATGTATAGATGGTATGAAGGGGAAAAAAGATAGTTGGAGAGGGGTGTGCCCAAACTTTTGAGATGTCTGTGTAAGATGGAGAGACAAAAGCATTCCACGAACGAAGAAAAAAGCTTGGAATGGGAGCCAGGTAGAAAACCCCGGAGGAGTTACGTTGAGAAGTAGCAAGGGGTTGCTGGAAGGCAGTCTCTTCTGCTGATATAGTTAGTTGGAGCGTAGCGCGCAAAGTGGACGTGTGTTCCTGAGGAGAGCTCTGAGAGATAGAGCGTAGGGTTCAGTTGGAACCGAGAGCGCCAAGTGCAAGGTTAGTCACGGTGTATAGCTCTTAGAGAAAAAGAGTGTCTTAGAGATAAAGATCTTGAGTGAGGCTCGGAGAGTTTAGGCTTAGAGCACATATGTGTTGGGAGATCGAGATTGATCTCCGAAAAGCTAATTTAACGTGTGTAGAGTGAGAGTGATTTAACGTAGTTTAACAGTACACAGCCAGCATTTACTGTATTCAATTTAATGTTGAACCGGATCATCTATATCCGAGTCTGTAAGTGTAAATAGTGTTTTGTTGTTGTGTAAATAGTGTGTAAATAAACTGTTAATTTAGTTAATTGAAAGCGTTGGTTTTCATTTGAACAATCTTCTCAGTACGTGACCGATATCACGTAATCATATCGGTGGTGGCAGCATATAAATAATAAGGATTTTCTTCGAAGTTGTGCGGACTAAGAGGAAACTCCGACAAATTGATGGCAGCGACGGGGTACAATCGTCTCAGACTAGTGACCAGCGAGCCGTGTTGCAGTGTGTTAGTAACGGAGCACCCAGTGGAATTCTTGCGTGGAAATGCCGGATCGTCGAGCGGAATTTTAGAGAGATAAAAATCAAGCGTCGAGCAGAAATACAGAGTGTGTGTGCCCTATCATCGTTACAGCGAACCGAACTAAAGTGGTGTGCCCTATCGTCGTTCGGCGAACCGAAATAGTGTTTGTGCCCTATCATCACTACAGTGAATCAAATTACGGTGTATTACAGCCTGAGTGTTGAATATCATCAAAGTGACTTTAAAGTGCGAAATATTGAATTCATCGTGAAACTACGTGTGAGCAGCGGAGTACCCCAGCAGATAAAGTATAAGGTAAGGTGTTTTGATCATTTCTGTCTGCTGACATTCTCGAACCAAATGTATTTGTTGTTGTATAATTAATAGTAATTTAAGATAGTTTATGTGCAATAAAGTAATTGTGTTCAGATAGGTAGGAAATATTAAGAGCCATATTTACTATTGTTTTAAGAAAAGGTCATAATAACTTGTACTAATATTGATTTCTAATTTTTTTACTAATAATGGTAGTGAAAAAAATTGATGCATTGTGTTAATAATAGTTGGAAGGAAAAATTGAATTTACTTAAATTTAAATTATTATTAAAGTAATATTTATTTGAAGCAATAATGTTTTAAGTTTGAAGAGTTGATAACAAACGAGTAATGAACACTTGCTTAGAATTTTAATTGGCTAGAAGTAAATTTCGAGAGAAAATAAAAAAGGCTCACAGTGAGGAAAAAAAATAGAAGGTTTTGATCTTATTTGTTTTAGGTGTGAAGACCAGTATTGAATTTGGAAATATTTTATTCAGGATAATTGTAGAAATTTATATGTGTATGTTATACAATTTTTCTTTATGTGGATGTTTCTATTGACATCAATACTTTTATTCAATTTGCAACGTATCAGTATTATTATGTAGATTGTATGTTATTATCTAATTGTGTAAAGTGGAATCTGTATTGCATAGTAATCAAATCGAAATTATTGTTTTACCTTTTGTTTTATTGGAAATAAATTGTGTAATATAAATGGTTGAGGAAAATCAGGTTATACAGTGGGTTAAATTAGAAATATAATACATCGATTATCTGAAAGGTATTAATTAGTATAATAAGTGGAGGTAACTGTACTAAAGTAGAAATTTAGGAAATGTTCATTTAGCAGATTTAAATATTATTGTAGAGTGGTAATAGTAATCGGTGAAGGTATGGCTTTCTTATTGAAACTAAAAAGGGTGGATCTTCAGATGATAGCCTAAGAGTTGGGGGTGGAATTCACGGAAGATGATACCAGATTTCAGCTTAAGAAAAATATAATGGACAGCGAGGAATATGATGAGGGGGCTATTAAGGAATTATCTAACACTATTGTTGCGGAGCGATTAGAGCGCGAAAAAAAACAGGAAAAATTAGAGCGCGAAGAGTTAGAAAAACAGGAAAAATCAGAGCGCGAAAAGTTAGAAAAACAGGAAAAATTAGAGCGCGAAAAGTTAAAGCGAGAAAGAGAAGAGAGGTCTGAAAAATTGAGGATGGAATATGAATTAGAAATGGAGAGGCTAAGGGTACAAGGTTCGGCAAATAACTCTAATGGGTCTAGGGAATCTAATAATGAAAGTAACATAGAAAAATTGATCAAAAGTGTTAAAACTCTGTCTATCAAAGTACCAGAAGGGACTGAGGGATGGAATTTATTTTTCAACAGTTTAGAAAGGGCATTCAAAACTAAAAATGTACCGGAAAACCAGCAGGCCGAAATTCTACTAAATATGTTAGGAGATAAGGCGGATAATTTGTTAATTTATACCACTAGGGAACAAATTGAGAGTTATGAGGAATTAAAGGAGTTAGTTCTAAGCGAACATGAGCCGACACCGAAGGCGTGTTTGGAAAATTTTAAGAAGGCTAGGAGAAACCAGAATGAAACTCATGTATTATTTGTATCGCGTTTAATAGCAACATGGGAAAATTATTGTAAGATTAGGGGTGCGGACTCTTATGAAAAGGTCAATCAGTTAATAATTACGGATAAGTTATTAAACACGTTAGATGAAGAAACCGCATCATATATTGGGTTAACTCAGCAGATTAAATGGTTAGAAGCTTCTAAAATTGCTAAAGAATGTGACAATTATTTTGACGCTAAACATAAGTCTTATGCTGTTACGTATAAAAGTTTTAAGGGTAAAGATAGGTATGTAAACAGTGAAAAAGTGAAACAGAGGGAGGATAGTAAATTTTGTGGTAATTGAAGGCAAAACGGGAGTAATGAGACTAATTCTTTTTCAGGTAGGAAAACTGATTTTAAGATACCTAGCGATGATTCAGCACCTAGATGCTTCAAATGTGGTTTAAGAGGTCATTACCAACGTTTTTGTAATAAAGTGGGTAATGAGGGAAATAATAATGGTAGTAAAGGGCATGAACAGAAAGCGGGTGTAAATAAGATTGTCGTGAAAGGAAATAAAGAGTTACCCAAAGGAGCTATTGTGGCGAGGATATCGGCAAAGGCCGAACAGAGAATTAATGTTATTGGTGAGAAATTAAATAAACTCGAGAAAATTTAAGTTAGTGTAAATGGGCAAAAAGCAAAAGGATTGGTTGATTCTGGATGTGAAATTAGTGTTATTCATAAAGATTTAGTACCGGAAGAGAAATTAAAAGGAGAGGGTATTATTTATTTACAAGGATGATTTGATGAAGCAGTTAAATCACCGTTGGTTAAATTACCGTTAGCTATTCCGCAATTCGGACAAACTAATATAATTCATCAGGAAGTACTTTGCGCGGTGATCGATAATATTAATGAGCAGGTGATTTTACATTCCGAGGTGATTAATGAGTTTTTAGGGGTGGGTCAATCGCGAGAAGCCATTGCTAGAGTCCCAAGAATTAGAAAGTTCGGAAATTAGTATCGATAACTTGAGTGAAAAGAAAGGTATAAGCAGAGATAATTGTAATGTTTACGCAATAGAAGCGAGATCGGAAAATTTACAAAGTCAGAATGCAGAAAAAACGGAAGTGGAGAAAAATAATAAAGTTATCGTTAGCAATTCAGATATGTTTAAGAAATCCCAATTGGAATGTAAAAGTTTAGAGAGAGTTTGGGAATTAGCCAAAATGGATAAAGGGGATTATTAATATATTTCAGATGGTTTATTGTATCATAAAGAGAAATTGTTAGGCAAAACTACAGCGCAGTTAATAGTACCCAAGATAAGAAGGGAAGAGATCCTAAAATTAGCACATACTTCGGTATTTGGACGACATCATGCAGCCAAGAAAACGTTACAGGGAATCAGGTATTCGTTTTATTGGGAGGGGATGGCGAAAGAAACTAAACAATTTTGTGAGTCATGTTTAGAGTGCCAATTGACTAGAGGGGTTAAGGTGAATGATAGAGCCCCTATTTCCTCAGTATCGCGGCCAGAACGTCCATTTCAGGTAGTTAATATTGATTTAATT
Source organism: Maratus speciosus (assembly GCA_963932465.1). Classification (NCBI taxonomy): domain Eukaryota; kingdom Metazoa; phylum Arthropoda; class Arachnida; order Araneae; family Salticidae; genus Maratus; species Maratus speciosus. The sequence goes on along the minus strand of OZ010795.1, from coordinate 348,005,339 downwards.
GCGCCTATTGATCCCAAAAGTTCACAAGGGTATCAATATATACTAACCTTAATTGATCAGCATACCAGGTGGGCCGAAGCAATTCCCCTACAAAGTTTAACTTCTAAAACAGCGTGTGACGCATTACTTCAAATATTTACAAGGACAGGAATTCCAAATATAATCGCGTGTGATAATGGAAGCAATTTCACTGCCGACTTAACGAAAGAATTTGAGAAAAGATTAGGGGCTAATCCACGATTTTCGACCCCACAGTACCCACAGTCTAACGGTCTTGTGGAACGTTTTAATCAGACGCTTAAACGTATGTTGCATCATACGATTAGGGAAGAAGGGAAAATATAGCATGAACAAATACCATTTATATTATGGGCGTATGGGGAAGTCCCAAATTCTACTACCGGAATCGCACCTTTTCAATTATTATATGGTAGAGCGCCGGAGGGTCCTTTATCAGTTCTCAAATCATCCTGGGAAGGAGAAAATAAGTGGGCACAGTTAGATACTATGCCGATTTATGAGTATTTAAATAAACTTAAGGGACGCTTAGAAAGAGCCGCAAAGGAGGCAAAATTATCGTCCGAGGTGCAACAAGGTAGTTTGGCCTATCATTATAACTTAAGGTCACAAGAAAAAACGTTTGAAGTAGGCGATAAGGTAATACTATTAATCCCCGATTCAACTAACAAGTTATATTCTAGGTGGCAAGGGCCGGCAACTATTGACAAAAAACGAAACAGGCATTCGTTTATAGTTGAATTAGCCGACGGGAGTAGGAAGCACGTGCACCAAAATAAAATAAGAGAATTTATTGCTAAGTGTAATATAGTGAATATTGTTTTTGAAGGTGATGAGGAATTTGGAGAAGTTGGGGAAATTCCTATTTTAAACCGGGAACAAGCGGTTGAACGGGACATAGAAAGTTTCGAAATAAAAGGGTTATCTAATAGTCAAGTTAAGGATATAAAGTTCATTTTGAGGGAGAATAAAGAGGTATTTATGGGTCCTGTGCGACCAGCGGAAGTAGGGGAGCACCGTGTTGATTTGAAACCGGATGTGGCAAGGAAAAAGCCAAAGTTATATAGTGTACCTGTTGCTTATAAAGAAGAAGTAGATAGACAGATTCAGGAGTTATTAGAGTTAAAGCTAATCAAAGTATCAAATGCAGAAATTAGTCATCCATTTGTTTGCGTGGCGAAAAAAGACGCAACTTTCAGGTTTTGCATTGATTATAGAGCTTTAAATTCAGTAACGCAGGTCCCAACATTTCCTATGAAATATTCGCAGGAAATCATGTATACTGCGGGGGCAGCTAAATATTTATCTTCCATTGATTTATTGAGGGGTTATTGGCAGATTAAGATGGCGGAGGAATGTAAACATTTGACAGCTTTTACAACTCACAATGGGACTTATCAGTGGCGTACTATGCCTTTTGGTTTATCAGGGGCGGCTGCTACGTTCGAAAAAGATATGAATGAGATTCTTCAAGATCATCGGAGGTATGCACAAGCATATATTGATGATGTCATCATTTTCTCCGACACCTGGGAAGAGCATTGTGAGCATATTAGGTCTGTTATAGAAGATTTTAAAAATAGAAATTTTACGATTAAGCTGGATAAATGTAAATTTGGAGAGAAATTGACTAAGTTTTTAGGTCATGTAATTGGGGGTGGAACGCATGCACCTGATGAGGAGAAAATAGGAGCAATAAGGGACTTAAACAGACCAAAAACTAAAAAGGAAGTTACATCTGTTTTGGGATTAATGGGATTCTATCAATCTTATATTCCAAATTATGCAGAAATTGCTATACCTTTAACGGAATCAACTAAAGGGAAGGTTAAAAATACTGTACCATGGGATGAAAGGGCAGAAGAAGCATTTAATACCCTTAAAGAGGAGTTATATAACGTGACGCGTTTGGCTACACCTACCGTAGGCCGGGAATATCAGCTTCACGCCGATGCTTCAGACCTGGCAGTAGGATCATGTCTTACCCAAAAAGATGAAAAGGGTCAGTTTAAACCGATAGCTTTTGCCAGTCAGAAATTATCAGGGGCTCAGCGTGCTTGGCCGAGTATAGAGAAAGAGGCTTGGAGTGTTCCCTTTGGGTTGCGGAAATTTGAAAAGTGGACATATGGATCTGAAATTGAGATCATACCGGATCATAATCCATTAAAATTTCTCACAGAAAAAACCCCAAGGTCCCACAAACTCACTAGATGGGCTCTTGCCTTGCAACGCTGGAACCTGAGTATTTCTCATCGTCCAGGAAAGCAACATTTAAATGCTGATGCAATTTCCAGGCTACATAGGAAGAGCTGGGAAGAACAGCCAATTGCTAGCCCATCGGCATCAATGAATAAATAGTGAACAAAACGTAAAGGGGTGTCATCACGTTTAAAATTTTTTGTGTATATGTGCAATTGTATTTGAATTTTGTGTTATAGTGTTATAGTGTATTAGCATGTGTAGTTTTTCTGTAATAATAATAGTAGTACACGGTTCATTAGAGATGTCAGTAGAGAATGTTCAGACACCTTGATATATATATGTAATAATAATAATAATGAAGAAACGTGCAAAGAGACTATTGAAATCTTCTGTGATGTTACTATATGTTTAGGGAAAATTAGCCCCTAAATGGCGTATTTTCCGCTAAGGTGGGGGGTGTCAGGTTCTGAGAAACATCTACTATTAGAACTGAGGTTCTATATTATTTTTGTCTTAATATATTATATATTGTATGGGCTGTGTACTGGAATTTCAAAATAACAGTCTTTCTTTATCTAAAACTGGATCTAAGCCGGTGAAAATGTATAGATGGTATGAAGGAGAAAAAAGATAGTTGGAGAGGGGTGTGCCCAAACTTTTGAGATGTCTGTGGAAGATGGAGAGACAAAAGCATTCCACGAACGAAAAAAAGAACTTGGAATGGAAGCCAGGTAGAAAACCCCGGAGGGGTTACGTTGAGAAGTAGCAAGGGGTTGCTGGAAGGCAGTCTCTTCTGCTGATATAGTTAGTTGGAGCGTAGCGCGCAAAGTGGACGTGTGTTCCTGGGGAGAGCTCTGAGAGATAGAGCGTAGGGTTCAGTTGGAGCCCAGAGTGCCAAGCGCAAGGTTAGTCACGGTGTATAGTTCTTAGAGATAAAGATTGTCTTAGAGATAAAGATCTTGAGTGAGGCTCGGAGAGCTTAGGCTTAGAGCACATATGTGTTAAGAGATCGAGATTGATCTCCGGAAAGCTAATTTAACGTGCGTAGAGTGAGAGTGATTTAACGTAGTTTAACAGTACACATTTACTGTATTCAATTTAATGTTGAACTGGAACATGTATATCCGAGTTTGTAAGTGTAAATAGTGTTTTGTTGTTGTGTAAATAGTGTGTAACTAAACTGTTAATTTAGTTAATTGAAAGCGTTGGTTTTCATTTAAACAATCTTCTCAGTGCGTGACCGATATCACGTAATCATATCGGGGGTGGCAGCATATAAATAATAAGGATTTTTTTCGAAGTTGTGCGGACTAAGAGGAAACTCCGACAAAGTTATATCATAGAAATTTAAGAAAGTAGGTTTAAATTAATGCAGAAATATCGATCTTTCATTCTAGGTATAAAGACTGTACAGTAAGTTAGACTTAACATAACAATGTGGTATTCTTTAGAAAAGGTCTGTGTTGGGAGGCTTGACCCAGTCAATGTGAGGGTGTGTTGACCAGATGATCAAGGCTCCCTTAATTAAGAGGTTTTGAAAATATTTTTATTATACACTGTGGTGCATAATGAAAAGTTAATGGCATGTACATGTAATAATGTAAATTTATTCTTTAAAGCTTCAGTAAAATGGTGTTATGGGAAAGAAAATGTTTAAAACTGACTATAGAAAAATGTGAAAAATTACTAGAAAATGGGAAAGTTGATAGGAACTTTTTACCATTTAAATATTGCTTACAATAGATAAATAGAAACAGTGGGAAAAACTAGAAAGAACTAGAAAGGATGAAAGCAGCAGTCTTAACACTTTGAGGGGTAGTGGTACGTTTATAAAAGCACATAATTTTTTATTCCGAAACATCACAATGGCACCAGAATTTTGCTAAAATGTTTTCCATTTAATATGTATGTAAAATATAGCCTTTTTCTTATTTCCAAATGAATTTGTTCTTAAATTCCGGTGCCAGTCATTTATTTCAACATTTTCATACTGAAAGTACTTTTCCTTTTAAAGGTTTAAATCATGTTAATGATAAGTTATGTGCTCATGCGGCTGAAAAAGAGCATAGCCACTATCGAAAAACTTTAGGAAGCTATGTAGAAAAATTTCACCAAGGTGAATACAGCTAGATGAAGCCAAACTATGTGACAACAAGAGTTGTCAGTTTGAGTGTCACAAAAAATAGAACAAGGAGATAAAAAAAGCGGGACAGTGGCCTCTAAAACCGGACGTAATAACATGAAACACTGTGAAAACGGAACCTGTCTCTAACAGAATACTGCCTTAAATGTTAAAATTTCATTTTATGTGCTGTACAATTATACCTGCTCAGACAAAATCCTGTTTAAAACGAACTTTTTCTCCTCTGACTTGCATATGCGTCTTAACAGGTTTGTTTAAAAAAATATATATTTTTTATAATAAATAAAGCATGTAGAATAAAGTTATTTTGCTTTTTTTTAACTGATTTTATTTCTCTTCACAAATAGTGCAAAATAAAACTAAGTGGGTAAAGCCTCCCATATAGTAGGTCAACCCACCCATATGTGGGGAGCCTTGACCCATTATTTTTTCATGATTAAAATCAATCATTTTTCAAATTTCTTATATGTTACACTTATGTATCAATTTTATTTTGATAACTGATTGTATAACGAATAAAATGTATAAAATTTTATTCTACGTTCAATATTTAAAAAATAAAAAATCATTTTATAAAAAGTGGGTCAGCCCTCCCCAGTCTCCCCTACTATAGCACGGTCGCTATTAAAATGAAGTATATAACACATATAGTTCATTTACAGGGACAATAAAAAAATTTCCGTTGCGTTATTATAAATGGAAAACAATCGTTTAAATTTGATTGTAATGCTACAAGACCATTTCAAACATAATGAAATTTATATGCATTTATGAAGTGGACTAAATCATGCATTCTGAGAAATATGGAATGCAAAACATTAAATATTCATTTACAGGGCCACGCAAAAGAATTTCGCTATGTAATAGTCTACAGGGAAAACTGATTAGAGCGTATTTTAGTTCTGTTACACTGTTTCAAAAACAATTGATATAAATTACTGAAGTTTACTACAAGATATTTGTTGTGGAACCGGGTTTGCATAGCATTCATCGTTCATTTATATAGATACACAAAAGATTCCAGTACAGTTCTTTATCTGAAGTACTGTCTATTAGCGAAAATTGCTGGAAATGCGATTGCATTTATGGTATGGGTATTTAAGTTGAACTTAACTTTTTCTTACTGTATGTTGTGTATAATTGCTATAAATCATATCCATGGCTACACGAAAGAATTCGTACGTATTGCAGAGTATCAGCATGAATGGCTTAAAGGCGTATTTAATTGAGTTATGCAATTTCAATTTGAACTATACATAGCATATTACAAGATATTTGAATAATATAAATAAAATCATATACACGGCCACGCAAAGAACTGTATACATGGCCTTCTAGAAATAATAATGTCTCGGAGTATGATTTCAGTAGTTTTAACCATATTTTAGACTAAATCAAATTTTAGCTTAATATGTGGCGCATATAAAAATCTGTTGGTAATATACACAGCTGTACAAAAGAATTCAAGTATGTTTCGGTATATTGGTAGAAACTACCGAAGGCTAGTTTTCAACATGTTATTTATTTTCTTAGTAAACAAAATTTTATCATACTATGTAGAATATAAACATATCTATAGATTAAATGACACACTAATTGGGACTGAACACAATAATTGGACTACTTTTTCGACTATGGACGTAATTTCTGAAATCTCGATTTCAAATGTGTTATGCGTTTTCTAAAATGCTTCCTTAGTTTTTTTCCTGTACCTTATTGAACAGCGAAGTTTCGTTAAAGAATTCTGGAAGTGAGGGAAAATGCTTCATTATCCATGCTTGACGCGGGATTTTTCTTATAATGGTAGAAAAAAATGAAAAAAAATATTAAGGAAATAAGTGACAGCAACAACAAAATCGTTAAAAAGAAATCAACAGCCAAATTCCAAAAGGCTATAGAATTAAATATTACTTATTTAATTCTAAAAAAGTAAGAAGAGAATTTCGTAATGCTAATGAAATTAGAAAATAAAACTGAATCAATGAAATTAGAAAATAAAACAGAATCAATGAATCCAATGGAATAAATGATGTCTCCGACAGACTTGTTTGATTTATTTTCTAAATTCTTACTCAATGTAATATATATTTTTCATATTCTACTTATTCCATATTATATATATTCAATAAATATTCCATATTATATTTGTTCCATATTATCATCGATATATTTTTCCATATTGTAATATATATTTTCCAACTGTTGTAAAAACAAATAATTCTGTAGTAGTGATTATTTTTACAGTGTATCTAGTATCAAGCTGTAAAATTTAACACACTAAATATACACCGGAGGGCAAAATGATAGGAACAATCATTTAATTGACTTAATACTAAATATAATTATATTGTCTGATTACAAAAGTTTGTGCTCTATTTCATAGCAGCAGCTTGCAATTTTCACTGTGCTGATGTTTCTTTTATAATCACATTAGGTCATCCGGAAAGTGCTGCGGTTTTCAAAATGAAGCTGAGTTTCTTCTAATTTTTTTGCCACTACTAATAAAGTGTGACCTTGAAAAACTCGAAGATGCACATTCAGTCTTTTCTGCTTGCGCTGCATTTTTCTTGCTTATATTGTCGCATAATTTTTGTTTCAGTGCATTGCTAAGAATGGAGAACTAAAAAGATCGTTTTTATCATTTTATGTTCTGTTATCTCAGAAAAGGTAAAAATACTACTCTGATTCCTCGTAAAATTTGTGCTGTATATGGACAAAGTGTTGTTCTAGATGAAACAGTTCGAAGGTGGTTTGAGAAGATTAAACGCAGAAATTTCAGCCTCAAAGATGACGCCCGCTCTGAACGATCGTCATCTGTAAAGGAAGAGCTCTTTAAAGAATCTATCGCTGAAAATCAACGTACTCTATTCAAGAGCTATCACACATATTAAATATTCCAAAAAGTACAATGCATGATTATTTGAAGAAGATTAGGTATGTAAGCTGCTATGGTGTTTGGGTACTCCCTACTTCAACACCGCAGAATAAGCTTGCTTGAATTTCGGCATGCTAGTCTTTGCTGAAACGAAATGAAGAAGTTCCTTTTTTTAAAACGGTTCATTATTGGAGATGAGAAATGGATACTATACAATAACGTTACAAGAAAAATATCATGTGGTAAGTCAAATGACCCTCCCGAAGTGTCATCGAGGAGAGAGCTGCATATCAAAAATGTAATGCATTGTGTATGGTAGGACTACAAAAAGTTATTTATTAAGAATTGTTGCCACCAAATCAGACAATAAATTTGTAAATATACTGTTCCCAAATTCAGTTTTGAAAAAAAAAATCGAAAAAAAGCGGCCAAAATTGACCAATCGTGAGGTGTTGCGTTCCAATATGACAATGCTCGACCCCGCTTTTCGATGAAAGTCAGGCAACACCTTATTGAGTATGGGTGGGAATTTTTTGTGCGCCCTTCATATTCACCAGACCCAGCCACCTCGGATTTTCACCTTTTCAAGTGACATCAATATTCTATGAACGGCCAAGAGTTCACTTCTTTGAAGATTGTGAAATAGTACCTTGATAACTTCTTTACGAATAAACCTAATGACATTTTTTATGAAATTTTTCAGCTGCCAGAGCGAGTCATAGAACAAGATGGTACTTATGTGATTCAATAAAATTTTCTTGTGTTTCTGTAACTATTTACTGAATTTTATCATAAAAAAATCACAGAACTTTCCGGATGACCCAATATTATTAACTGACAATTATCTAGATGTGTCGTGGAGTGAACATATGGTTAAAAAAATACTTTTTCGAATTATTTTGTGTGCATGGTTAATTTTCAAAATGGAAAATGAAAAGTTACATTTTCGTCATGTTATGTTATAATGAGTTTAGAAAGGGAGTGAGTATGGAAAGTTCTACAAAAAATATTCAAGAGGTTTATTAGGATCGTGCTCCCTCTATTACAGATAAATGTAATTTTTTCGATTTCGAAATGGTGATTTCATTCTAAACGATAAAATTTGGTCTAGGCGACATTGATAATGATTTAGTCCGTGATTTAGTAAATGATAATCCACGGAATGCCACTGAAGAGATTGCTGAGAGACTATACATATGTTGAAAACTCGACTGCATTTCATCATTCAAAACAATTACACACTTCAAAACTAGATACATCCGAAATCGGGTACGAACTTTAGCAATCATTCAATATTAATCCACATATAAAACATATAAATGGATCTTATCAAATTAAATAGCCTATATAAATATTATATAAATAGATATATAAAGAGATATATTTTTTACCTATATATCTACCTATATTCTATACCTATATAAAGAGATATATTTTTTCTCATTTATATGAAATAAACATTACCGGCCACCTGCAAAACTGTGAAATTATGAATAAAATGACATTAAAAAATTGACAAAAATACAGTTCCCAACAACATAGATTCCAAAAACATAGTAAAAATCCAGCAGAAATTGAATAACAGAAACGGAATAATGGATATATATATGTGAAAGTCGCCTATGCTCCGCGGTCAAAAGACTTTTGAGGAAACTCAGAATTGCAACAGTCAGGGAGAGAGATGATGAAAATATTGGATGCGTTGTGTTCGAAAAGCTGCTGTAAAATAATATGTAATTTTGAAGAGTGTTGTTAAGTTATATTATGTGTGTGTTGTTAATGTATTCATCCAATGTACATATTAAACTTAGTTAATCATATCACTGCTTAGACCTAACTACTTTAATCCGATCTGGTGTTCTTTCTTCATGAATATCATGGAACTCGAACTGGCTATGATAATGGCACAGTCGACTAGAATGATGGTATTCAGTTGTTAAAAATCAATTGCAGTGTTACTCCAGCATAAAATGTCATCGTATAATATTGTGGTGAAAGCAAGAAAGTTGTGCCCTAATCTAAGTGAATAAAGTTGTGGCGATAGTAATTGATTGACATCAAAGAGTATTTGATGGCTGGCCTGGCTATCATAAAGGTATTTTTTTCCTATCGAGAGCTTAATTTAAATGTATATTATTAAAATGGTTATTTAAAGTGTAAATGTTTTATATTATGTTTCGAAACAACGGGTTAACGTTTATTCAATTAGTGGAATAAATATGGTATTTTATTCAGTAATTACGTTTGAAAAATAAATAATTATTGATGTTGCGCTGTTTGTAAGGCTTGAGAATTATATTTTTATTGTGTATTTCATAATATGAAGGAAGAATTATTTATTACGATTGTTAAATTGATCGAATGTTCAGATAGAACTGTGTTTATATATAATTATATTTAGCGTGAAAGTTGAAATTTTGTTATTTAATAAATATCCTCTGGTTATTGTGTTTTTAAAAAAAGAAAGAAAAAGAAGCATAAAAATGAGTTTCATTTGTATTAAAATTTCATAATAGAGATTGGTGAAGTTATTTATTCGTTAAGAATAAATTTTGTTGAAAAAAAAAAAAGAAGTGTTAGCTAAGTGAATAATCGTTTGGAGGAGATAAAACAACAGATGGAAATATGAAATAAAAGTTGAGTAATCATTGTTCAGTGAAACTGAGAATGTATAATTTTGATTATTACGGATTTGGCTGTTTATTTATTTTTTTAATTAAGGCAGAATATTAAGCATTGTTTTTTTTTGTTTGTTTGATTACAAAGTGAAAAGCATGAAGAGATTTGATTTGCGTTTCAAATCAAGATAAAAGAACGATTTTCATATCTTGGATAGAATTTAATTTAACTAAAAGGTGGTAATTTAAGATTGTGATTTATAAATATTTGGTTCTTTTTGAAATATAATTCAATAAGAAATTAAAGTGTTAAAAGAAAAACGTGTTAACGTACTATAAATTTTTGAAGGATGTATTTAAAAATTAATACGCAAAGTGTTGACAAATTCTTATTTTGTTAGAACACAAATGTTTTATTTATTTTTTTTAACTTGACATATTAGTAAAAGTATATTTTAATTATTGCAAGAATTGTTCTCTGGATACATATATATTTTATTATTATGCAAATGTGTTTTAATTTATTCAGTACTACTAATATAAGTATTTAAACAAAATAAATTTCATTCAATTTGAGGGGTTATGTACAAAAGAATGTTCAGGTTTAAGTTACATTTGGTTTAAGGCGTTCTTAGGGAAAGTTCCAATTAGGGTAGAGACACTGTTTGAATATTGCTGAGTGCTTCGATTTTTTTTTATTTGGTTTTTCAAATATGGCGTTTTAAGCAAAGGTAGTAGAAAAGCAGATTTACAGAAAGTAGCGATTGAATTTGGAGTTCAGGATGTCGAAAATTTAAAAATTATAGATCTGAAAAAAGCTATCCTAGAAGTGGAAGACTACGAAGAAGAGTTTGTTAAGGGATTTTTGAGTTCTGTAATTGAGGATAAGAAAAAGAAAGAAGAAATGGAGAGGGAAGAAAGAATACGTCAAGAAGCGAGACGTCAATAAGAAAGGGAAGAAAAAATACGGCGAGAAGAAAGGAAGGAGTGAATAGTCAAGGAAGCGAAAGAACATGAATTGGAAATGAAAAGACTGGAACAATTACAGAAATTTCCGGAACAAAGAAATTAATCAAAAGTTGAGATAGCTCCAAAAATTCAATTAGCACAGATTGTCCCGAAGTTTGATGAAAAACGTGATGAGATGGGATTATTTTTGATAAATTTTGAAAGAAGAGCGGAAATGGCACAAGTACCAAAGAAAGATTAGGTAGCTTACCTATTGGCAGTTTTACCGGTGGAAATTGCAAATATGCTAGCTAGAGAACCCACGGAAGATGCAATTAATTATGATTTTGTGAAAAATCTTATCTTAAAGCGATACAAGTTAAACTGTGGAAAATTGAAACAATGTTATTAGAGACATCACAAAACACATGAAAAATCATGGAGGAATTATACAAAAGAGCTTTTAAGTTATTTTACTGAATGGATCACAGAATTAAATATTAAAACTTTCCAGCAATTAACAGACTTAATAGTAACCGAACAATTAAAATTTCGTGTGCCTGTAGAAATAAGAGAACGTTTTTGGAAAATTGGCTCACATTTACAACGCCGTTAGAATTAGCAGAAACACTTGATTATTACGTGAGCATTACCTACAGTTTTAAAAGAAAAGAATTTCCAAAGAAAAATTTATCTAACTCTCGAAATCAAAGTTGGAATAATTATAGTTCGGAATCAGAAAAAGATATGAGAGATGGTAAACCGAAATTTGAATCCAAGACTGAAGCATCTCTTGGAGTGCAACGAGAAAAAAGAGAATTTCGCACAAAATATATCTGTTTCGCATGTGGCAAGGAAGGACATGTGAAGAAGTATTGTCCCAAATTGAATACAGTTTAACAAGATGGAGGAAAAACTTACAAAAGTGATCTTGAGAAAAAGGGTCTAAATGCAATTTGTTTGAATGTGAATATTCCGGTTGAAGAAACAGATGGGAGACTAATTAAGGTAGATCTAGGAATCGGTAAAGAGAAGTTTCAGGGAATCATCGAAAGGGTTGCGGAGATTACAGTGCTGCGGAAGTCGGTGGTGCCGGAAGAGTATTTACAGTCATGTGGAAAAGTATTCTTGAGACCCGCAATAGGTAGCTCTGTAGAAGCAAAGCTTGTTTCCGTTCCGCTCACTCTTCGGACAGAAGATGAGATTATTCCGTACAGGTTGCGGTAGTGGGAGGATTACGCGAAGAAGCTTTGATCACTCCCAAGGTTTTCGCTCTGTTAAAAGAACAGCAGAAATTGTATTTAGGGGATGAGGTAGATATCACGCCGGTTGAAAAAAATAAAGAAAAACCCGTATTCAATGTAGAGGGATGTTGTCCAGAAGGCAACCTGGAAACAAATCTAAATAATGAAGATGAAGACAAAGAAGCTTCAGATTTAGAACTGATTCCTACTCCGGTCGAGGCAACTGTTTTGCCCGAAAATGTTGGTAACGAAGACCAGAAGGAAAGTTGTTCCGTTTCACAAGCACAACTGTTGAAAAAGAATCTGTTGGCTTGTTCTACATTAGAAAAATGCTTTGAAGATGCAAAGCGACAGAAAAATAATTATTATGTAGAATCCGGTTTGTTCTATCATAGAGGCAAGGTTGAAGGACAAAATTATGTTCAACTTGTTGTACCTGCCTGTAGAAGACAAAAAATTTTAAGATTAGCACATGAAACACCAACTGGTGGGCACTTAGCTGATAAGAAAACAAGAGATAGAATTGCTATGTCGTTTTGGTGGGAAAGAATGCCAAAAGAAGTAAAACAACTATGCGCAGCTTGTCATGATTGTCAAATGCGCAGAAAGACAAAAGTAACGGACAGAACACCTATTGAAGTTGTCGGAAGACCAGAATTTCCATTTCAAGTAGTAAATGCAGATATTTTAGGACCAATTGAGTGAATCGTCTCGAAGTCTTCTCGTGGCCATTGGTATGTTCTGGCTATTGTGGATCAACATAGTCGTTGGCCTGAAGCAATCACTATTAAATCGTTGACAGCAAAAGCAGCTTGTGAAGCGTTCATTGAAGTTTTTGTTAGAACTGAAATTCCTAGAATGATTGCCATGGATAATGGAGGAAATCTTGCTTCAAAATTGACAAAAGAATTTTTGAAACGATTGGGGTGTGTCCCTAAGTTTTCTACTCCAGGTTACCCACAATCAAATGGATTGGTTGAACGATGAGTGGGAACAATGAAATCAATGCTACATCATGCCATAAACTTTCAGGGTAGAAGTTGGTACAAACAACTACCATTTCTGTTATGGGCATACCGAGAAGTCCCCAATGCCATAATTGGTGTTGCACCCTTCTTGTTGGTGTACGGTCGTCCAACTGTAGGACCATTAGCTATATTGAAATCAAGTTGGGATGATGAAGTGGTACTTCCTCAAGGATTTAGAGAGTCTGTAGCAGATTATATGCAGAAACTCCGGGAACATTTAAAAGATGCGGCAGAATACTCGAAGACCGTGGCTGAAACCCAACAACAGCGATACGTTCAGCATCACAATTCAAGGTCGAAAGATACAACATTCTCCGTCGGAGATGAAGTAGTAGTACTAATCCCTGATTCCACTAATAAACTGTGTTCAAAATGGAAGGGACCAGGAGAGATAGTTCAACAAAAATCGGTGAATTCCTATTTAGTCAAATTACCTAATGGATGTATTCGACATCTACATCAGAACAAATTAAGAAAGTATATTCAACCGATTAGAGCTATTGGTGTTATTTACGAAGTGGATGAAGAGTTCGGAGAAGTACAACATGCTCCGATAGAACAACACAGTGTCGATGATGAAGAACTGCAGAAAAATATTAATTCAAGCAATTTATCGACCGAGCAACAATAGGAACTAGTAGCACTTATCCTATACTTTAGAGTGGTTTTTGATGGAGAACTAAAGAGAGCCAAAGTTGGTTCAGATAGCATAAATTTAAAACCTGGAGTTGTAAGAAAACAATCACATCTCTATAAAGTACAAAAATCTTTGAAAGATAATGTAGAAAGCCAAATACAGGAATTACTAAGGAAAGATCTTATAGAACCTTCTTCTGAAGGAATAGTGTATCCATTGGTGTGCGTAGCTAAAAAGGACGGAATAATCATACTGTGTGTAGATTATAGATAGTTAAACTCCGCCAACAAGATCTCCCCTTTTCCTATGCAGAATTCCGACAACCTAAAATTTAAAGCAGGTTCAGCGAAATATTTGACCTCGCAAGATATTTTAAAGGGATATTGGGAAATCCCACTCGAAGAGAGTAGTCGAGAATTGACCAGTTTTGTGTCACCAAAAGGAAATGGAAAATAATGTCTTTCGGATTGTCTGGAGCTCCGGCTATTTTATTATCTATTATAGAACAATGAGTCAGATCTTGAGACCGCATAGTGATTATGCAGAAAGTTTTCTTGATCATATTATTATTTTCTCTTCTAACTGGGAAGACCATTTGCATCATATAAGAGAAATTTTGGAAACTTTAAAATCTCTGAATTTTTCAGCTAACTTGACAAAATGCTCCTTCTCAGCATCTGAAGTCAGATATTTAGGACATATCGTGGGTTCAGGCAAACATGAACCTATTCCAGAGAAGCTAGAAGTAATAAAACATCTCAAAGGGCCCAAAACGAAGGAAGGACTGAGATCCATATTAGGTCTATTTAACTGTTACAGAGAATATGTCCCGAATTATGCTAATCTTGCAAAGCCTTTGACAGATCTGACCAGAAAAACTGTTCCAAATGATATTCCATGGTCGGAAGATGCTGAAAAGTCGTTCAATAAGTTAAAGGAAAGCTTATGTGAGGTTACAAACCTTTATACCCCAGACATGTCCAAATCGTTCGAAATAAATACCGATGCTTCCCTATCGGGTATTGGTTTAATGCAAAGGGACAAAGACGGCATTTTAAAGTCCATAACCTTTGCCAGCCAAAAGCTTACTGCAACTTAATCAAAGTGGAGCACAATTGAAAGAGAAGCATGTGCTGTAATCTGGGAACTTGGGAGATTCGAAATGTGAACTTATGGAACCACCATAATATTGCATACTGATCATAATCCCCTAAAATACTTAACAGAGGGAACTCCTAAGAACGCTCGATTACAGAGATGGTCGTTGGCACTATCTCGCTATCAGGTTTCTATTGCTCATAAACCAGGAAGTTCTAATGTAGTGGAAGACGCGTTATCTCGCATTATGAGAAGAAAAATATCTATATATGTATATATTGCGTATTATTTCATTATTATATATTGAATGATGTGTATTTGTAATATGTGTATTTTTAGTATATAGTGTATAAGAATTTATATATCTTAAGTAGTTTAAGTAAATGCTCTCGATGGGACAGGTAAAGGACTCTTAAATAGAAATTTTTTATGAGACTTTTTAAGTAAGACTTCTTAAATAGGACTTTTTAATTAGGACTTTTGATAGGACATTTTAAGTAAGACTTTTGTTAGGACTTTTAAATGTAGTTTCACACTGTGGGACACAGTCCAACATGTAGAAACTGCAGGGAAGGTGTGAAAGTCGCCTATACTCCGTGGTCAAAAGACTTTTGAGGAAACTCGGAATGGCAACAGTCAGGGAGAGAGATGATGAAAATCTTGGATGCGTTGTGTTCGAAAAGCTGCTGTGAAATAATATGTAATTTTGAAGAGTGTTATTAAGTTATACTATGTGTGTGTGTTGTTAATGTATTCGTCCAATGTACATATTAAACTTAGTTAATCATATCACTGCTTAGACCCACTACTTCAATCCGATCTGGTGTTCTTTCTTCATGAATATCATGGAACTCGAACCGGCTATGATAATATATATATTATTTAAGTATTATATCATGTATGTAGTAATACTTAGATGAAATTTCTCAGCTTTCTACATTAAACTAAACATTATTCTTTTCTCATTAAATGTTTAATAAAATAAAATTAACTCTATTATAAAGCAAACGAATATTAAAGTTCGCAAATAAATTTTAATATCATGCTCATTAAAAAGTTGAAATAACCAATTTAACTATAATAAATGAATTAATTCGCTTGTACCAAGGGAGACTTCAGTTTTATGGAGACTTCAGTAATAAATATTTGTTTTAAAAAAATGTTATTACTTAAATATTTCAGAAAATATTTATTGCTTCTCCAGAATTCAAGTTCAATGAGTTTTTACGAAGAGTACAATATAAACCTGGGAAAAAAGAAAATAACTATTTTTATCCAACTAAAATTGCTTTTTAGAAGAATTTATCTCACACAATATACTATCATAAAGTGAAATCATGGCTATATTTAATCTTGAGTAATTCAGTTGCTTGTCTTGTCAGAGGAAACAATCTTTTTTTCAACGAAATAATGTCCAGATTGCTAAGAGCTTTTGATCTCCGCCGGGAATAGTACAGTTTCGGAAAAAGTTTCTGTCAAATTAACATTTTCAGTATTTTCTTGTTGTTGTTGTTTTTGTTATCTGTATATATACTTTACTTTCTCTCGAAGATCAGAAAATAATAATTAATAAAATATTAATACTCATATATTCTTGATCTCGATTATTTTTTTATTTCCTTCGCTACGATCATATTAATATTTAGAAAACGTTTATTAACTAATATATTTATGTACTGTGTGTTTTTATTGTCGTTTTTAAACTTTTATAAGAGTATAGAATATACATAATTTATTTTATTTCGGAGACACCTTATTTATTTCTTGAAGTTTCAAAATCTATAATAAAAAATTTGAAACGAAGTAAAACATAACCATGCATCTCAGTAGAGCTGCAACTTCCTGTAAAGCAGTATGTTAAAATAATATCTAAAGTTTAATAAGGCATCCTTCTCTTTGTGGACCGTTAGCACCCATCAATTTAAAAAACACGTTTTCTCAGTTTACCCAAAAAGTTTGGAAATTATAAAATATATTCTAAGAACATCCATAGTAAACAAAAACACGGATTTCAAATTACCTGTAAAAACCCTTGAAGTCCCGTAGCGTAGTGGTCAGCACGCCTGTCTACTACTCTACAGGTCCTCAGTTCGATTCCGCGCTGCGGGCTGGGCAAGGTTCACTCAACCTATCCCTTCGTTGTGGATAAATTGAATACCAAGATTGTTGGAAACTAAACATTGAGGGTCCCGTATTAGGCTGACCACCTGGCCGGACATATGCTGCATAGCCACTCAGGCGCCTCTGTCAAGAAAACAGAGCTGAGCACTGTAAGGCTAAGATTCTAAATCGATTGAAGCGCGGCAGGTTTAGCTATAAACATCATTAATTAATTTAATGGAACTTTTTTGTGTAAAATTTTGACATAGACAATAAGTTCATTATATTAAAGCACACATAAATTAACGTTTGAATTCATTTTTGTTAAAGATACATATATTAAGATAGATTTGATTACAATTAATAAAATAACCCAACAGGAGTGAAAAACAGTACTGGTCCTGGTTAATTTTTCACTCCTGTTGTGTTATTACATTAATTGTAATCAGGTCTGTCTTAATATATGTACAGTCGTGGAAAAAATAATAAATAAACACCCTCTACTAACTCCTCAACAAATTATCGTAGAAGAAACTTACTGGTAACGAACGATTGGAAATAAAGTCTACCTTTAAATTATATATATAAAATTTGCTTAGTAGGCCCTCTACATATTAAAACGAACCATAACTTTGTTTTTTTCCAAGCAGTACACAATTCTGACAGCATAAATGAACTTTACACCCTTCAGTTAGTCTAAAAACAAATTTTTATGCAATTCGTACCATAAGTTTCCGAGAAATTAATTATTTTAAAACGAGCGTATTTTAAGGGCTGTATCCAAATTGAAGTTCGGTACTCTATTGTTAACCGATAGAGCTCCCTTCTTGATCAAGGCACCTTAAGCAGTCAATTAAGCCTGTTAGATTACAGGATAGCATAAGAAATTTCAAAATATTTAGTCACTTCTATTATAGACGGACCCTTAAGCCACCATTTTGTCGTTTTTTGAGCCTAACTACTTGGAAGAAAAATGTGAAATTTTGGATTTCCATAAAGCAGACTTAATAAATCTTAATCCATCAAAAAAATTGTAGGTTGCAATTCATATTTTTTTTTATATTTATTTCATAATTCATAATTCATATCAGAAAGTTACAAAAATTGCAAATTCAATGTATTTATGTTTGGGTATATTAGGATCATAATTTCACAAGTTATAAATAAAAATATGAAAATGTAATTTACATTAGAAGAACTAAATTTTGAATGTTTATAATTCAAAAACTTATCATTCAAATGATTTGAAATTTGGTGTCAAGGCATAGTTTGAACCAAAGACTTGAAATATCTCGTTAAAATTGGGTATTGACATTTAAACAAATGGAGTTTGGATTCGTTTTAATATGTAGATGGCCCCCTAAGCAAATTTCATATACATCATTTAAAAGTAGACTTTATTTCCAATCGTTCGGTTCCAGTAACTTTCGTCCTACGATAATTTTTTGAGGAGTTGGTAGGGGGTGTTTACTTTTTTTTCCACGACTGTACCTTTAACAAAAATGAATTCAGATGTTAATTTAGGTGTGCTTTAAATATATATTGCGAATATTAAGTTATTCTTCGTATTTTACGTCATCGCGGGCTGTGCCATTGGCAGCCGATGACATTCCCAAACATGTTTTATTAGTGAGAAATTGACAAGCTAGGATATCATCCAGTTTAGCTTAGTGGTAAGAGCAACATCACGGTACGCTGTGGACCCAGATTTGTGTCCTGGTCCTGGCTAATTTTTAACTCCTGTTGGGTTATTGTATTAATTGTAATCAAGTCTTTCTTAATATATGTAAAATCGTGGGGAAAAAAGTACCCCCCCCCACTAACTCCTCAGCAAATTATCCTAGAAGAAAGTTATTGGTACCGAATGATTGGAAATAAAGTCTACTTTTAAATGATATAGATAAAATTTGCTTAGGGGGCCATCTACATATTAAAATGAACCATAACTTTGTTTTTTTTCAATAGCAGTACACAATTCTGACATCATAAATGAACTCTACATCCTCCAATTAGTCTAAAAACAAATTTTTATGCAATTCGGACCATAAGTTTCCGAGAAATTAATTATTTTAAAACGAGCCTATTTTAAGGGCTGTATCCAAATTGAAGTTCGAAAAAAGATTATTAACCGAGAGAGCCCCCATCTTGATCAAGGCAGCTTAAGAAGTCAATGAAGCCTGCTAGGTTACAATATAGCAGAAGAAATTTCAAAATATCTAGTCACTTCTATTATAGACATCCCCTTAAACCATCATTTTGCCGTTTTTTAAGCATAATTTGAAAACTACTTGGAAGAAAAATGTGAGATTTTGGATTTACATAAAGCAGGACTTGCTAAATCTAAATCCATTAAAAAAATTGTAGGTTGCAATTCATAATTTTTTCGAACATTAATTTCCTAATTCATATCATGAAATTATAAAAATTGCAAATTCAGCGTATTTATGTTTGGGTATATTAGTATTATTGCTACACAAAAAATTAGCACATTAGGAGAATAATTTCTGGAGATATTAATAAAAATATGAAAATGTAATTTAACATTAGAAGCACTAAATTTTGAATGTTTATAATTCAAAAACTTATCATTCTAATGACTTGAAATTCGGTGTGTAGGCATAATTTGAACCAAAGATTTGAAATATCTTGTTAAAATTGGGTATTGCCATTGAAAAAAACAAAGCTATTGCTCGTTTTAGTATGTAGATGACCACCTAAGCAAATTTCATATGCATCATTTAAAAGTAGACTTTATTTCCAATCGTTCGGTACCAGTAACTTTCTTCTACAATAATTTGTTGAGGAGTTAATAGGGGGTGTTTACTTTTTTATTCCACGACTGTACCTTTATGTTCATTATAATTATTAAAGAAACCCTAAAAAATGCAAAATTTTATGTAGGTTTATTTATAGCAAAAAATGAAAAAGTATAAAAAAAAATTAATACATTAAACAGAATCTCTGATTGCATCTTAATGAAAATCTTAATTTCATTGCAGTAAATAGTAGGAACACTAAAATACTTTACTAGGAAGCAATCCAAGTGTCTTAAATATAACTACTAACAAGAAACATGTGGTTTTCGCCAAGCATTTTATTAAGATACGATGAAACATTTTTTTACCAAACAGCGAACTCCTTCGCTAAAAAAAAGCTGCAATCACCGACGAGAACGTGACAGCAAAGTGATATTTCTCTACAAAGCTAAGTCTACGTCTTCTTCGTGAAGCAGGGCTCAACTCAAATCCGATCATTCAACCTTTCACGCCCATATTTATAGTTCGTAGTTGACCCGCTGAACATGCGATCTCTTTGACATAAAACCGCATGAAATAACAGCGAAAAGACAGAGAGAAGCACAATGTCACTTGAAAAAATTAGAGAAATAATGGATAGATGTCGCTTTCAGGCCCACGCGTTAGACAGCGGACAAAACATTGGCAATCAAAAACTAGACTCCTTTTAGAAGTGAATAGAGTGCTGCCATACAGATTAAGAAATTTTTCAGTTCACAAACGAAATTTTTAAATTGCCAAATGTTATCCTTTTAACTGTAAATTTCCAGTGAACAAAAATCACATATTTTAAATTGCTTTTAATATTCGATATTCAATTTGAAACAGATTTTCTGTTTAAAGTTTTGAGATAGGATATAAACTCATTAAAGTTATTAAAGAAAACGCGATTATGAGGAAAATTTTTATGTACTTTCAAATGAAAATCAAATTTCAAAGTAATTTCTTAAAAGGCGCAAAGGCCAACATAGTGAAAAAGATTCCAAGCCGGGGAGCCCCACCAGTGGCTGAGAGGTTCTGCTCTCGAAGCTGGTAGACGGGAGGTGCTGGGTTCGAACCCAATCGCGCCCGTCGGCCTAATCGTTCGGAGTTTTCGTGGTTTTCTTCGAACCGTGGATTTCCATGCGTTAATACGGATTAGGTTCCCTTAGAAAGACCTCCACGGAAGGCACTCCCCCTCCGGCCTATATCCCTCGTGTAGATAATTGGCCGTCAACAATCAACCCAACCCAAGCCGGGACTCGAACCCGGCTTGTAATTTCTCTCTGTTAACAGTGAGAAATTTTCCGAGCTGTGTATCGTTCCAAGTGGTTTAGTCGGTAGAACGTCAGTGCGCTATACTGATGGCCCGGGTTCGAGTCTCGGCATGGAATCTTTTTCACTATGTTGGCCTTTGCGCCTTTTAAGCCATTACTTTGAAATTTGATTTTCATTTGAAATATTGTATCCAAGACGAATGTTTCTCTCTGGAATAATTTCCATGTATTAATATATATTTTTATGTACGTTTGTTTATTGTTATTGAAATAAAAAGATAAAATTGTAAATGTATCTAAAATATTCAAAAATTAATAAAGAATCTTAGTTTGAATGTTAAAGGATATTATAATTTAATAAAGATGAAATTATATTATAAACAATTACAATTAAACAGCTAGAATCATACAATATAGTTAACAAAAATGACAAAATTTAAAATATAGAGAACTAAAAAAAAGGTTCTTTTTCTAAATTGTTGGAAAAAATAATATATTTTAATCTTTTTTTTCAAAAAAAGTCTTTAATTAAGTGCTTCAAAAATATACATGCATAGTTATTATAAGATGGAGTGCTTAAGACAAATTCACTAGGAAAGTGAAATAAATGAAAAAAGCTATTATTATCAAACTTGAATTCTTTTGATTCTTTTCCGAAAACCTATCACACGACATGCTACCATAAAAAGAAGTAGTAATATTCTATTCTTTCTCGATTTGTCAGAAAAGACAATCTTTTTTCGAAGAAATATTGTCCAGATTCTTATGAGTTTTTGACCTCCTCCGGGAGTATGTCTTTTCAGAAAATTGTTTGTTAAATTAATATTTGCTGTATTTTCTTTTACAACTCATAGGTCCCGCATTAACAATCAATAAAATATTTACACTTTTTTATTTAAATGATTATATCGATTACTTATATCATATATGCATCAATAATAGTAACTATCTAATATAATATATTAACTGATATATTGATATAATATAATAGCACTGCACTGTAAAGAAAAATAGATGTTTTTTTTTTTTTTTTTTTTTTTTTTTTTTTTTTTTTTTTTTAAGGATTATATGATTACTTATATCACATCTGTATCAATAATAGTAACTTATCTAATATAATATACTAACTGAAATATTATTCTAATATAATGGCAATGCACTTTAAAAAGTAAATGATTTTTATTTAAATGATTATATGATTACTTATATCATATATGTATCAATAATAGTAACTAATATAATATATTAACTGAAATATTAATGTAATATAATAGCATATAATAGCAATGCACTGTAAGGAAAAATAAATGATTTTTATTTAAATGATTATATGATTACGTATATCATATATCTATCAATAATAGTAATTTATCTAATATAATATATTAACTGAACTATTAATATAATATAACAGCGATGCTCTGTGATGAAAAATAAATGTTTATTATTTAAATGATCATATCGATTACTAATATCATATATGTATCAATATCAGTAATTTGTATAATATAATATATTAACTGAAATATTGATATACACATAATAGTAATTCACTGTAAAGAAAAATAAATGTTTTTTACTTAAATGATCATATCCATTACTATCAATAATGGTATCTTATCTAATATAAACTATTAACTGAAATATTAATTTAATATAACAGCGATGCACTGTAAAAATAAAACTAGAAAACAGGAATTCAGCTTTTTCAGAATTTAGTGTTGCCCCCGATGAAAAAAAGAAATATTTATATATAAATAGTGCAAAACATGTTTCAATTTCAAGACTTAAAGCACACACTTTTATTTTATCTAAAATGACGTCATTAGCATCCGCTTAAGAACTTTACGATCCACTCTTAAACATCTACAGCAAAGCATATCACTATCACAAAATAATACACAAATGGAACAAAAAGATGCCGTCATTAAAAAAACTCAACAACAACAACAACAACAACAAAAAATAAATAAAAAATAACGGCTATCTAATGATTCATAGGCTTTCATTTGTTTGTAACATTTTATAATAGCTCCATGTTTTAACAGAAATTATTCGTTTATATTTTTTTCAAAATGGCACGTATTTTAAATACATTTTCTATCAATTGTTATGAGAAAATGGCAACAAAAACATATAATTGCTATTTTTCAACTATTTTCCCTTTACTTTTCTACGTAAATGGAGTACTTGAGTTGCCAAAATTAAACAAATGGTGCTAAAAACTACAAAAAAATTAAAATTTAAAAAATAAATGGAGATACAGTTTTCAAACAAATTGCATTTAAAAGTACTTTTTTTCCAATACGACGGTATAAAAATTGAAAATGTGCGATGCTTAGAAATTAATAAAATTGCTATAGAGCATTTAATAGTACAATAATACATCTGCTTTGTTTATTGCTGGCTTCTGTAAGGTAACGTTATTTTTTGACGATACAAAATAAGCTGGGAGAAAGAAATAGCATACCGTACCTGGGGCTAATAAGTAAATATATCTTAGTCTTATAAAATATTACATAATTGAGAATGAAAATTTACCATAACCTTTCCGAGTTAATCACGATTTGAAAAAGTGTTTTTTATCTTTAGAAACCTCAGAAAGTAGGCTATTTTCAAGATTTAAGGAAACATTTCTCAAAAAGAAGTTTTTTTAACCATTTGGAAAGATGGTTATTGTTCTCGTCAGGATGGGAAATCAAAAGCATATCTGAAGGTTTTTATTGTTTTAATCCGCATTTTATTCATTTTCTGATTGGTCTATACAGTAATCTGTATTTCCCTTTAATTTCAACAGAGATGGATACCTTCTGTTGCCACTATGACAAAAAAGTAATAAAAACTACAAAAACAATTAATAACTCAGAAACAAATTGAGATACAGCTTTCAAACAAATTGCATTTAAAAGTAAATTTTTTTCTCTATACGACGGTGTAAAAAGTAATATTGTGGAATGTTTAGAAGTTTAAGAATGAAATTTCCTTTAAAATGAGTCGTCAGATTTCCAAGAAATCTGACGATGGAAAAGCCTTTTCCCGAACAACCAATGAAATATGCTTGGATAATACATAAGTTTCAGGTGGATAATACGTCAAGTCGCAGGCGATTTTTATCGATTGGAATTTTTACGTGTAATAACACTATTAATGTTTAATTCATGGCGTACGTAATGAATGATCAACTCCGTGCGATTTTTTATGTCTTAAATTTTAGTCTTCGAAAAAATCATTTTCCAAATGGTCGTTGTAATTTGATAAATTGCTTTTTTTTCTGTTGCTATTGATTTTGGTTTGGTTTGTGTTTATGACGGCCAATTAACAACACGAGGGATATAGGCCCTAAGAGGAGGGGTGCCCTTCGTGGGGGTCTTTCTAAGGGAACCTAACCCGTATTAACGCTTGGAAATCCAAGGTTCGAAGAAAACCACGAAAACTCCGAACGATTAGGCCGACGGGCGAGATTGGGTTCGAACCCAGCACTTCCCGTCTACCACTTTCGAGAGCAGAACCTCTCGGCTACTGGTGGGGCTATTGATTTTGAAAAACGCTTTCATATAATTTTTATAGTGTATTAATCAGCTTTGTAAATCCGGAATATACATTTTTTTCGTATTCATCAATTCTTAAGTAAATATTTTCATGTTCAACAAACATGTTTTTAAGACAAACATCATAAATTTACCAGCATTATCATTAATATTATCTTTAATATTATTTTGTTACTCTCAACGTAATTTCTCTCTGAGTAATTTATTTTATAATGAAATACCTTATAACATCTTATGTTAAATTTATTTTAACCCTTTGTGGCTCAAGAACTCCAATTTGAAAAATATTTACTCAGATGTTAGAATACATGATTTAAGCATGTAAAAAATAATTGAAAAAATTGTAACATAAAAAAGAAAAATATATTGACTAAAAGATACTTTTCTCGCCCCAACAATTAACAGAAAATTACGTAATAACGTAATTACGTACGTGCAAGGTGTGTGAAATTTTCTACAGAAAAATCTCCAAGAATTGTATAGATTTAGAAAATTGCGTATTCGCAAATATTGCCCATTTTATAATTAAAAATGTAAAGCATACTAAATTACTTAAAAAAAAACAGTTTTCGGACCTCTCCAGCTTTTTTAATTTGACAAAATTTACGAAGTTAATTTTAGCAATATTGACGTGATAAATACTCAAATGAAAAAAAAAAATGGAATAAAAATTATCTTATTATCGCCGTCTGTTACAAAATTTGTGATCTATTTATCTTAACTGCTGTGTTGGGAAATAGGGGCAGTAAATAAAATCATGTTTTAAAGATTACTGTGTAAGTAACATTGTCGCTTGGATATGTTACAGATCTTCAACCCGGTGACACAAAGATTTAAAATCGTAATTATTATTTTTACTTCATAATTAGTTTTTAATTTTAAATTCATAAATATTCTTCGATTTTAAATTCATAATTAAATTTAGTTGATTATCACTTTTAATGAAAAACAGAGAAGATGTTACTATTACCTATAAAAAATACATTAATATTTAGTTTCATTACCAAATAATTGAATTGTCAGATATATAATAATGTTCTTAAAATAACGAATCGTAATTCTTATGGAATTCTTGAATATTTTAATTAAAATTAATCAACACTTTTTATGGTGTTTATACACAAAACGCATTATTGTATAAACAGAATCATAAATCATTTATTATCTCCACACCAAAATGATATAAAACCAATTGTTAGATAAGCGGAAATAGGTAGAAAACGAATTTTTTCTCCTTGCTATGAATGCTTCTAAATCTAAAACTTTCAATTCATTTATTACATGATCACCAGAAAATAATAAATGGTCGAGATAAAAGAAAGGTTTTATCTACTTCAACTTCTCTTCGTTCAAGAACTTCTGCATCTGGTTTATATTTCTTATACTTCATAAATTATTTAGTTCCATGTTTACTGTTAAGCTATTTCTTTTAATTATTTCTTCTACTGAATTAAATATCGTTTTCTATTGTCTGTATTTAAAAAAAAATTACTGTAGTTTTAAGTGTAAAATAAGTACCAAGTAGAAGTAAGTTACATTTTATTAAATAAAATTTCTGGTAAGAAACATATTAATTTACCTACTTCTTACACGCCGGAAATTACGGTATTTGTAAATAATTTTTGGATAAACATCCACCTTCAATATGATTTATTGTTTGATAATCTGAGAGCGTAAGCGCAAAATTTTTAGGTGAAAAAACATTTTTTTATTATTCCTCCTTTGCTTAATTTATAAAACTACAGTATAATTTAAATTCATTTCTGAAAATTTTAAACGGAAGTTGCAATCCATCAAATCCGGGATTTTATTTTCCATGGAAAAAATATAGTAACAAAAAAACTGACATTACCCCCTTATTACGCATTGTTTTTGCTATAAAAAATGTCCTGTTTATCCTGTACCGTCAACCGTCATGAGAAAGAAATTCAGGATGGTCCTAAACTAAAAAGGCTTTATTTTTACAGCGACACAGCTTTATCCACACGTATTAGAAGAATATAAAAAAAAATTAGAAGTAGGTTTACAAATGAGAGCAGAATTAAGCTCTGTCCGCGGTATATTTAGTACCGCGCTTATGTCATTAGGCAGAGTACACCGTACTGTATGGTTAAAGTCTAAGTTAGACTGTCCGGAGAGAGTTCGTATCTCGCCGCTTCCTGATCTTACCTACATGAACAGACCTACGCAAACAGTGCAGAATGCGAGACGAGGGTTTTCACCAATGTTGCCAGATTGGGGACATTTTAATTCAGATTATTTGACTGTCACCACTTTTTAAAAATAGTCTAATTCGGCTTATATTTCAGAATTTTTAATCGATTTTTAAATATGCCGAATATTTCTATTTCAAAAAACCGGTGACAATCAACAATCTGGGGACAAAAAAGTCCCCAATCTGGCAACACTGGTCTTCACCTAGGGGAGTTCAAGCCAAGATTTTGTGAAATGACTCAGTTGCATCAGTGCATAACTAAAGTAGATTTCTTTGATAGCGGTCGCACTTGAAGAGGCTGGAGAGGCATTTCAAGTACAGTAGAACACCAATTATTCGAATCAATTAGGACCGGACTCCATTCGGATAATGAGATTTTTTCCGAAAAAAGGGTCTATTTTAATTAATTACTGTGTGTATGTTGAAAATGGAAGAAAAAAAATTAAAGAAAACGAATTTTTAATTAATTAAATGAAAAGGCAACACATTTACATGTTAAGCGTACTTACAAGTGCTATACATTAGTACAGTACGTATGTTTGTACGTACCGTATTGTAAATGGAAGTCGCTGCTTGCTGAACATCTCGGTCAAAGTAAGCTGTTTGAATCTTCATCCGTTTTCGGGCAGCCAAGTCGCCCATCCACTTGACAGTGAGAAGTTGCATGTGGTCACACTCGGGATGACGCTCCATCCACTTCAACGCAGTTTCAAGGCCGGCAAATGCTTCACTAGCTGATGATCCCGTGTCTGCTTCAACTTCGACAATAATCAAACTACACTATGAGACGGTGACTCATGATCCCAATAATGTTCGTGCTGCGCCTACACTAGCTTCACGGACGGAAGGATAATAGATCGCGTAGACAGAATCATTATTTTGTGAATCGCAGTATGTTTCTGTTTTAATGTTTTTTTTCTGAATTTCTGAAAGCGATTCGGATAGTCGGAATTCGGATAATTACTATTGTACCCTAAAAATGATTATATCCGGATTGTCGCAAATGCTATTAAATTCAAACGACTCTTATACCTTTTCTCTGTCAGATGAAGAACTTTGGAGTAAAATTTATTACAATTTTAATTGATATGTTAAAGATTTTATGATATACAAAATGTATCGGTCTTGTATTAGAGGGGGAATATTTAGGAATCACATCTGCATCTATTGACAGAGAGCTATTGATTAGAACCAGGATTTTACAATCCTCTTCCTTCTTGAATGTAAAATAGCACAAAGAATACACATTCATTGATTTTGCACAAACAAAAGGACACCTTAGATTACAGAAGGAGGCGTTTTATCTTAAATTAATACTTTAGGGGGCTGTCCATTTAGGTTCACAAATACCGATCTAAAATTTCTTACACCCTTAAAATATATATTTAATTATCACTAACCTAAATTCACGCAGTAACAAATTGAATGCCTTTAGTTAAGTAAATGATCTACAAATCCTATTTTTTTTTTTTTTTTTTTTTTTTTTTTGTAAATTGTTTAAGTTAAATAATTAAGAATATTTCTTACGTTCTTGAACACTCTGTCTAACATGCATTTTGCAAATTCAGGTGAAAATAAAATTTATTTTATGAGGAAACAAGCATCGGCATTTATTGTTTTTGATCAAAAATCCAAAACATTCAGCTATATAGAAGTAAAGTGAAAATGTGAAAAAACAAAATAAAATAATTTATATCTTCCTCCGTTCAGAAGTTTCACATGTGATACTTCCTACACGAGGAGGGTGTACAATAAATATTAAATATGCTGATGACATCGTCGGTTGCATATTTGTATGTTCCGCAAGAAACATCCTGCTTCGTCCACTGCACAGTTTGTCAACGTCATCTGTAACAAAAAAATTCAAAATTTTAAGAAAACATACTTTATTAGGGCAGTAAGGAGAGAGGGGGCGGGGTTCTGAATCTATTTTTAGTGATATTGAATGAAATTTGGTAAAATGGTATTCGTATATATATGTATATATACAGTCGGACCTCTATTTAACGAACCTCTATTTAGCGAATTTTTCTATTTTGCGAACGTTTCCTTGGAACAAAGAACATTTTGCGAATTTTTCGTAAAATAACCTCCAAATAGCGAAGTGCATTCTCTATTTAACGAACTTTTTCTTGTGATCTAATTTTTTTTTTCTCCCGATTTCTCAAAATATTTCTGGACATTTCAAACTTATTCTTTCTTTAAAGACATTTTATGATGTTCAATGGTCTTGAACTGGTTTTACCAGGCGCCTTCTTTGTCTGCAGTGAGAATTTGGTAAATATGGGGGACGAAGACGATAATCCCTTAGAGTAACTTAAAAATGTGCGTACAGTGAAAAAAAAATTAACGATGATGTGCTGATTTATGAGTGTATTTCACTTAATTCTGAAATTGAGACCTCTGAAATACTATCCGAATTGGATATTTTCGACAGTGTGAAAATAAAAACAATACAGCAATGAATTGCTATGAAGACGACTATGATGATGATGGAAATGATCATTATTCAGGAATTAACAAAACTTCGTATGATGAAATGCTAAACTCATTTGAAACAACCGATGCGGATTATAGTCGGAAGAAAATACGCATGAAGGGGGTTTTGGTGTATTGCGACTATGCGAGACGTATTGTGAGAGAAAGCACTTTTTAAAATAAAAACTTAAATAAAGCAAAATTAACAGAGTTTTTCAGAAATTAAATTTAAGGACGCATATGTTAATGTATGGTTAAAATTATTTGTTATAATAATAATAAATGCGATAATGCCATTAAAATTCGTTAATTTTAATGTAAAACTATTTACTTTAAACAGAAAATACAGTGTATTCCCGGACAATGTTTTGTTTTCCTTGCTGATTTCAAAGATTTAAACACATAGAAAAAATGAATTGATGAGGGATATTGTTGGGTAAATAAATAAAACCAATCTATACAATTTATTTAAAAAAATGTGATTAATTACTTTTAGTAAAAATATTTAGTGTTATGAATTTAAAATCTGCTTTATTTAGTTTAAAGTATTTTAAAAGGTGAATCTCTATTTAACGAATTTTCCATATAACGAACTTTTTTCCGGGATTTAGCGACTTCGTTAAATAGAGGTTCGACTGTATAAGCAATTTTTTTTTTCTGTACGTTCAACATTGCTTGAAAAATATTATTATGATTTTATTTATTTATGTTTCTCAATTTACATATGAAAGGTATATGGCTTCGTAAAATAAATAAATCATTTAATTTTTTAAAAGAAACAAGTTCATTTGTTGATTCTTTTAAACAATACTATACTCGATGCTCTGATAACTGCCGTTTCAATAAAAAACGTGTTTGAGATTTTAAGGTTTTACAAAAGAAAAAAAGAGTATACATTTACTTAGTTAATCGTTATATTTTGTAACTTACAGTTATTCCGCGATTGCTGGATTTATACTTAACAAGAAATGTCTCCATAAGCGCTAACTCAGAAAAATTTGAAAACAAATAACAGAATATTCTTGTCATATGTCTATAAGAAAAGTTCTGCGGAACCTCGATATAGCATCCGTAAAAAAAAAATAATGAAATTTTCATTTTTTAGCAGTTTATTTTCGGTTGGTGACAAATATATATATATATATATATATATATATGCTTTTTTGCGAAACATTCTGTAAAGAAAAACTCTTTCTACTCTCCATCCTGAACTAGTTTACGTAAGTTTAACTTAAATAAATACACTTTTATAAATACAGTTTTGTCATACACATTTATATAATGAAATTTAACGATCGTATTTTACGGTTTAAATCAAAATTTAAATTGATTAAAATTGTTTCAAGCTCTAAACTGAGGTCCGATTCTAAATAATGCGAGCTCCACCTGTGGCTAAGAGGCTCTGCTCTCAAATCTGGTAGATGGAAGGTGCTGGGTTCAAATCCAATCGCGCTCGTCGTCCTAACCGTTCGGAATTTGCCGTGGTTTCCTTCGAATCTTAGGTAACCTAGCGTAAATACGGTTAGGCCCCCTTAGAAATATCCTAACACAAGGCACCCCTCCCCCCTCGGGCCTGTATCCCATGTTTAAATCATACCGTCCCATGTGCCATCCCATGATAATCCCAAGTGCCGTCATAAACAACGCCATCTGAGCACTGTCAATTTGTCTTCGGAATCGGTAGTATAGTTGACAACAAGAGAACGTTGTTGTTTCCATTGAAACAATTCAATATTCCATTGAAACTTATTCAATATCGAAAATTTTAATGACACCGTTCTGTATCATGCAGTTACTTAAAATTTATCACCATGTCAAATTAAATAACTGCAACAACACACAACTTATATACATTATATAAGCTTATCGAAATAATTATAAACTGTTTAAGTTTAAATTCATTAATTATTGCTCATTTAAACACTTATTTCAGAAGCAATTTCGAAATACATTAAGCCGTTAAAGACTGCCGATGCGTTTTCGCAACGTTATGTTTGTGATTTTTTTTTTCTTTTTTTTTTCTTTTTTTTTGTGAATTTTGTTTTCAACAAATTCATTATTACTTATTGTACATATGAGTTTTATTTTTAAGAAGAAAGATTGTAATTGATTCGGTTTGTAAAAAATTAGAAATATGAATGAAATAGTACGGAATGTTTTGATATTTTTATTGATAAATTTAGGATTATACTCATAAATGCACTATTATTAACGAAATAAAATTAAACAATTCAAGATATAGATATTGTGTCTGTCAAACTTTAATTATGTGTAATAAATGTAGTGTATTGTTACATAGTAAATTCTTCAAATACTTTCATATGGCAAAAATGTAATCGATTTGTACTGAATTAGCATTTTCTTAACATATGTCTCAAAAATCGTGATATACCTTTTTTCTTTTAATTAGTCATTAATATATATAAAATAAGGTGCGATCCCTAATGAGTTAATGTCACTTGCATTTGCTAGGAAGAAATGTTGTTCGTCAAATCGCGTTTTTTTTTTTTTTTTTTTTTTTTTTGTCCCAAATAATCGAATGCTTTTTTTTTTACAGATTTTCTACAGGAATTCCGCAGGTAAATTTTACTGAACCTTTATGACGTTCATAAGTATTTTTATTTGCATTTTTTTTTTCAAAATACACTTATTGCTATAAAAATTGGCGCACCAAGAAGTACTAGTCGGATCGTAACGAAACTTGACGAGTGGGTGCGTTTCTGGCAAATATACAAATGATTAACAATATAATGTGATTTCGCATTACGTAATACCACCAGAGGACGTTGAATGTTGATTTATCTGGTGTATAAAAAGATTAGGCAGAAACATTTTGTCTGTACTTACACTCAGGGGGGTACCATTCGTGCGATGCGCCAACTGTAAAGATTCCTTAACTGCTCGCGCATTACGTCACGTGGCGGACAAATTCGCCTCGCTTCGCTTGTTTCAATAGTATTCTGTATGCCGTTCTGCGTTGGATTTTTTTTCTGTGAATGATTTTAATTTTTATATTAACAGCCTTTTTTTAAAAAACCTAGTGAATGCACTATATCAACGTGTTCTAATAACTCTCGGAGAACACGTATACAGACTTAACAATACAGTACAGAGTCTCAAATCCGGAAGTCGAAATTTCGAATTCTTCAAAATCCGGGCATTTTGTTAACTGGCGATTATTATTCTGGAAAATCGCAAAGAAAAACACTAAAATCGCAAAGGACAAAATTTACTATACTAAGCTACAATTTCAAAACCGAATTCCTTTTACGAGCGTCAAAAAATTCCTGCAGAACGCGAAAATCTCTAAAAACTGCATAAAAGAATCGTGAGAAATTCAGAATAACTTTAATGAAAGAAAAAAAAAAAGAGGATAGCATTTACTATATTAGAATAAAAGATTAAAACCAGATTTCTTTCACAAATGCAGACAAATCGCCATGAAGTGCGGGAAAAAATGTTCGAAACTCGCAGAGGAGAAAATTTATTATATTTCGCTAAAAGTTGGTAACAGAGTTCCTTTAATAAATCTCAAAATTCTAAAAATCGCATAAAAAATTTGAGAAAAATGCGAAAATCTCTGTACGAACTCCGAATAAACTTTATTGAAAAAAATGACAAGATTTAATACAATAGTGGGTTAAAAAAATAAAGCCGGATTCCTTTTACTCATATGGAAAAATCGCCGCAAAAATGTAAAAAGGAAACGTCAAAAATTGCATAAAATATTTAAAAATTTTCTTTTGTTATAGTGATTTTTTTTACCTTAAAAAAAAATCCTCTATTAAAATATTTGCTTTAGCATTATCTTTTTTTTTTTACTTTCTTTTATCTATAACAGAGGAACGTATTGTAGTCGATTTTTTGTTCGACTTCCAGTTTTCGACGGATTTACACGTTTTAAATGTCAGAGATCCCGAAAAACAGGTTTTTACAAAATATCTCTGTCCGTATATATGTATGTCTCATTATATCATCGGAAAGTACACGAAGTTATGTACTTTTGACTATGGCCAGCATGTCAAGGTTAAATTTGGGGATATTCCGCCGGGAGGGGGCGCTGTAATAGCGATTTTTGTTCCATTTTCATTATTGATTCACCGGAAAGCATACAAAGTTAGGCATAGATTTGAACCAAACTTCATACGCATATTTTTGGCTATTGACGCCAGATCCCAGTTGAAAATGGATATGTAACCCGGAAGGAAGCGCTGTGATAACGATGTTTGTGCGATTTTCTCGATTTTTCGTAGTACATCGGTTGCTGATGCAGCGACATGCACTTCGTATCTAGCTAACCCGGCGATTCGCAAACAGAATAACGATGATATTTATTTTATTAAATATTATATTCTTGTTACTCTTATTAATAAAATGAAGCAGAAATTTAAGATGAAAATTAATGTAGGGTTGAAGTATTAGCCTATAAGCAGTGCTTAATTTGCGTTGGATATTATCGTTAATATATTCTGTTTGATTCTCAGCTCGGCTACTTCTTTGTTTTTAGTGGAAATTTAAATATTGGTCTGAATTCACCGGCGCTCACTCCGAAATTTAGCGGAAATAGTGTTTGTAAAAAATCAAAGCCTAAATTTTTATATCTTTTTTTCCCATCTCTAATCTTTTGCGTTTTTTCCTACCAAAGCGCTTACGTATGTGACATAGTGTGTCCTGTGTAGAGCTTTTTTTTTTTTTTTCCAATGGTTTCAGAATGGCGATGAGGAATGTCAGAATTAGTCGCAACTGTTTCTGCCGTTTTTACTCGCTGCTTTTTGTTCGTGTTTTTAAAATATTCTCTCTGATTAACTTTCTAGTTCTACACGGTGTTTAATTTGCTCCGAATACCACAGGAGCGCAACTCCAGTACTTCTTTATTTTTAGTGAATATTTAAATATTAGTCAGAACAGACCAGAGTTTATAAATACTGCGCACCAATACAAAGAAGTCCCTGACGAGTAGGATTTTCTGAAAATTTCCCACTCCTGATTTTAATGTTTTTGCTCTGTTCATTTATTAGAATTTATTAGATATTAATGCCTAAAGGTATGTCAAAAACATAAATTTCTTTTTGAGGAAGACAAAATTGCTTTAAAATTTGAAATAGTGTATGAAATATAAATTTGCGTATGTGGGGGGGGGGGGGGGCAGGGGATTATAAACTTTGTTGTTATTACTGCAGAATATTAGAGCTCCGGTACTTTTTTTTTTTTTTTTTTTGCTATAAACTAAGCCCTGTGTATATATATTGTTACAGATATTGGAATCATATTGATTTTGATCCTGAATAAGCATAGTGACATTCGAAATTTTTTGAAAACTTATATCTAGTAATCGGACAATGGATTATTGTTAAAAGTTTTGTTTAATTTATTCTGTTTGTTAATTCTAGTCTTTTTATTATTACTGCTGTGCCATCATATTCATATAATTCATCCATTAATTTTATTTTACAATAGTTTAAAAGTTTTCATTTGTACTTTTACGCATTAAAAATGTAATTTTTTTCGCGAATTTACTGAAGTATTTGAATGAAACAAATGTATCGCGATATTATTTAA
This sequence comes from Maratus speciosus, assembly GCA_963932465.1. Lineage (NCBI taxonomy): Eukaryota > Metazoa > Arthropoda > Arachnida > Araneae > Salticidae > Maratus > Maratus speciosus. The sequence continues at coordinate 347,970,577 of OZ010795.1, read as the reverse complement.
CCATTATGTATGTTATATTTAACTAACTCCAATCAGTGTTTGAACAAATTATTTTAAGAAAAAGTGATTTCGTTCAATTTACTTTCGAGGATCTGTTTTTAAAAAAATTATTTACTTCATATTCCGTTCTTTTACTCATCTATTTACATTGTCACGGCCGGTCTTTCTCCGATCTTGTCCGCCACGTGACGTTTCAGTCCTGCTCTACTCTGATTGGCTATCCTTCAAATGGAACAACCTTATGTAGAAGAACCTTGCTTACACTGTTTCAGAAGGGTACTTTTTCATCAAGGATGCCACTACACCGCCATCGAACACTATACGATTACAGAGAGGAATAATCATGGAGATGATGGAAGCGGGGTTGTCTGCTCGGCGAGTAGCCAGCAGTCTAGACCATTCTGGCTCCACTGTGAGGAGATGCTGGGACCGGTGCATAAGAGAGAGGTCAGGTATACGTAGTACAGTATCAGGACCGCTCGCCAGACCAATAGCAGGGGAAACCGTCACATACGTATAGGCAGGTACTATATAGGGTAACTTTGTCACTATCCATTATCCAATTCAGGTTAGAACCTTCACTACAGGCCCCTGTGTCTGTCCGTATCGTTGTAAATTGCATTGGTAAAGAACATTTAGTATCGCGGCGTCCATTACGTGTGCTACCAATGATACCCGCCTACCGTTGCCTCCGTTTGGTGTGGTGTCGCGCTCGACGGGATTGGACCGCAGGCGAATGGAACCAGACTGCCTTTAGCAACGAATGTTGGGTAATGATGACAACCGTATACGTATGTGGAGGCCCGTGGGGTAAGCTTTAATCCTGCCTTTGGTTTACAGCCAGTGGCGTAGCCAGGATTTCGTTTCGGTGGGGGGGGGGCAGAATTTTTCCTTCAGGTTATATATATAGTAATACCTATCAAGATGAAATGGTAAATATTGTAGAAAAATTCTGTTTTACACAAGTTTTCTTGTTATCAGGTGTATTTGTATAGTATTCTTTTCCGTAGCACTATGGAACATTTCTGTTTAAGACAGAATTCCATTATAGGCAGGTTCCATTTTTACAAGTTTTGTGTATTTATATAAATATACTTATTTATGTCATATGAATAGAATAAAACTTGTCAAAATAGTAATTGTCTATAACAGAATCCTGTCTTTAACGGAAGAGTTACATGGTCTTAATATGAACAATTAAATTTGCTGAATCCGATACAATTAAATTTGCTGAAAACCTGTCTGAAAGGGGATTTTCATCGTTCTTTAGTGAAACATAGTGAAACCTGTGAAAGCGGAATCTTTCTATAACGGAATCCTGTCTCAAATGGAAGAGTTTCAGAATCCCTACGAAATGAACAATAGATCTTATTGAGGTAGTGTATCTTAGAAGCATAATTAATTACACTTCTTTCTATGGAAGCCTGTCTAAAATGGAGCTTTTTATCAGTCCCTTGCAATCTTGTCTTGACTGTATATGTATAATAGAAGTATTTCGAGTAACTTTAAGAATTTAGGTATATCCTTATTTAATTTCTTAATTTAAAAAAAAGCATGGATAAAAAATGTAAGGTAATAACTCTATAACTGTAACTAATAATACATTGAAGTTACATTAATATTTACCAATGAAAAAGATTCTCTATGATGTAAATAGCTGAGCGCATACTGAAGAGTTAAATTTAATTAACCCATTCGCTGTCATCCACGAGTATACTCGTGGCTTTAATTTATTAATTAATTTGTCATGTTTTAGAAGTAAAGAAATTGCCTCATTTATTGGCAGAAATTTCGCTGTATTAGTAAAGCGAAATTTACCTTTCTGAATTTGTGGTAGCAAACGAATTTTAACAAAAAATTGGAAAATTCTTACTTTATAGTTTTGGCAGCGAATGGGTTAAATCAATTTTCATATTACATAACATTTGCCTACAATAAAGTTAGGATCAAGTGGTTAAGTTTAAAACAGCAATTTCCATGTTTAGTTTCTTGCCATTGAATTAAGAACTTGTGCTGTAACAGATATTGGATAATGATTTCACATTAAGTGTCAATCGTGTTCCAATCGCATGAGCCGTTCATGCGATCAGCCGCGCTCCCTATGGGAGTTCTTGAGATAACCCAGATAGCATGAACATTAGCAGCAAGTTTGATTTTTTCTGATATTATCTTGCCGTGACAAATTTGAATTGAGAAATTCGCAGCAAATCTCCTGCAAGGTACACCATTACCCACTTGAATAAGTAGTTTGTTGTGAAACTGATGCAAGACTGTCTTTAATTCACGATAGTGACGAAAGCAAAAAATCCCTCTGTTGAGAGAATAGACAATCAGCACATACACAGAAATTGCAGAAACTTTATTCGGTAGGCACCGCTTTTTCTAAACGCTATACTTATTAAATACCAAAAAAATGCTCGAAATGAAAAGTACAAATATTACCTAAACTTGTTTATGGTGATAAAACCGATGCATGCACCTTCTGACGGGGCTTTCGCATCAATAGACTTGATCAGGTCTATGGACCCCTTCGAAGGGGTTATACTTATAGTGTGACATGGAAAGATTACTAATTAGCAGTAAGTTCGGAGTATTTTTGATTACTTGTTTGTCGTTAGTTTGCAATAAATTTGATACAGTATGAATTTAACTTGCACGACAAGTTAGCTGCAAGTTCAAAGTGTTGTGACTTCGGCGTTTGCGTTATCTTGCTGCAGTCTTGTTATGAACTTTCAGTCTTGTCATGCTGAGTTTACTGCAACTTTTGCATGTTTTCAGTGCAAGACTGTTGCAAATTTTCTGCAAACTAAAAATGCTATGAGGGAAAGTTTTAACTTTAAGAAAAAGATCTTGCATTTTCAGCTATAGAAACTACTAATGTAAGAAGCACACCATCAAATATATTTCATGCTGGAAAAAGCAGTTTTGTTACAATTGTCTTATTCAGCCATAATTCTTTTGGGTTTCCATGTTTCATTTCTCGCCACTTTTGATACCATATTCGATCTAATAGTTGCTTCCGATATCTGGTCGTCTTTAAGGAACTTAAATTTTTGTAATAAGTTTATTTGTGATAGATTAGCACTTTTTTGGAAGTATTAGAATGTGTAAAAAATGGTTCATGGTAGTTTCTGTTTTTGTACTTCTCAGCCAATTTATTTTAGATAGTTCGAAACAGTATTAGAACATTCTCCAAGTTCAGCAGTAAGCTTCGGACGGGTCGGATTTATGCAGCTCTGGAAGGAACACTTAGGCGTTCCGTGGAAGGGGGTAGCGCCCTTCTAGATCATTAATAATCATAAAATTCCGCATCTTCTGATTGCACCCTTAAACAACTTGACAGGAGGATCAAGAACCTCGTCCCTGTATATTTCAGCATTCACAATTGCACTGGTAAAAATCTGTCGGTCACTGCGGCCATTCAAAATGATGTCCGTCTATACCATGATTCCACCACCTTTGTATCGATGCCTTTCACGGAAGTTTCAGCCTTATTGCGTGTGATTTTCTCCCTCCATATGGTAACACGTCTGTAGTAACTCTCTCAACAAAATCGGGATTCATCGGTAAAGAGAACTCTGCTCAAGTCCGTGGTACTCCAATGACGATGATCTCTGCACCTTTTTAACGGGGCGCATTTCGCTACCGGAGTTCGTGGAACACAAATCATGGGTTTCCTTGCATGCAGACTGTCACTCACACTAAACTAGGATAGTGGAGTTCTCGTTTCTGCAGCAAACTCGAAAAAAGACATACCTTTGAATTATACCTTCTAAGACGAATACCTCTCTAAAGCGGAATTTTTTATAGATCCTTTGTGATTCTGTCTTAGCAGTTTTTACTGTTGTGTTTGTATCCATGATTCAGTAAACCAGGTCCACTATCGGGGAGGGGGGGGGGGTCGGACCCCCTGGACCCCCCTCCTTGGCTACGCCTCTGTTTACAGTGGTACACCGCTCCCAGACCTGGTGCGATGGTGAGGGATGCCATCTCACATGACACTCGGTCAGCTCTAATATTGATCGACGGCACCTTGACAGCCTAGCTGTTCATTCGGGACATCCTTGAGCACATGTATTGCCACTCATGGCAGGGCCTCCAGCAAGCATTTTTTAACTGGATAATGCTTGGCCACACAAAGCAATTGTGTCATAGGAATGTCTCCGCCATATTTTCAGATAGGTTTATTATATTTCAGATAGGTTTCAATTACCACTTTAACCTAGCCTGGCCGATCCTCAGATTTGTCATCAATGGAGCATGTCTGGGAAGAGGTGGTAGCCTAACACGATACTGAATCCCCATTCAATTGTAATTTATCTTAAAATGTAATTATCGTTTTGTTTTAACATTGTAAACACTTACTGATAGCAACGTGGTACTCAGATATATAAAATTTCATTTCATTCGGACAACTCTTTCTTTGTGCACCAATTTTTCTGGCAATGAGTGCATTTTGAGAATGCGCAAAAGACGCGTGATGCATCTGCGTCCCACCAAACGCCGTATACCTGTTTTTCAGCAAGTCCACGCTCACTTGAAATTAATTGTAACTTCTAAATATTTCGAATTTCATATACCTGTTCTAGAGGTTTATTCTACACACTACAGCGATTCCAAAAATGCAAAAAGAAAAGTTTTTCTTGGTGGAAATTTCCAAAATTGAATTTTTAATTCATTTTCTTATATTATTTGACTGCTTCAAGAAAGATATTAAAAAAAGATGAATTATTAATGATTCATAATTCACAGTTCATTTAAATACTCCATAAAAATAATTTCATAATTCACACACCGATGATGATAAACATACTATAAAAAAAAAATTCTGATTGCATATCTACATGCGATTTTAAGTTTGTTAAAAAAGTAAAATATGAAATTAAAAAATGTGTATTTAGTTGCACCGCATGTTATTCAGACTTTTATTTTTAATATCCCTTCAATCGGTTTAAGTGTAGCGATTTATTGAGTAAAGGATTTTATAGTTGCGGATTTCAACCAAATAATTAATTCCACAAAGGCGCTTTCCTAGCAGAAAATCAATAATGTATTGATTACAATGAAGTCCAATCTTGGTTAAATATAAGTTTTACAAAGAAACCATTTCCAATAAAATTATACTGTTATAAATATATTGGCTTATTGTACTTAAAATATTTGTGATAAAACGTCAATATGGAAGAAAAATAGCTCTTTAATCATTTACCAGTACATCTTAGAGCTGTTTAGGTGAGTAAAAAATCTTTTTTTGTATTAGAATTTTTATTTCCCGTTTCTTTTTGAAACTGGAAATATAACTTGTTTAACAATATATTGTATATATTAGGAGATGTTATACCTTTACTAAAAGATTGCAAAAGCTTAAAAAAAGCCACTGTTTAAGCCGATTTTGCAAATAAATAAATAAAATAAAATAAAAAACCCGGCCACATGTCTGATAACGGATACTGGTCTGTGGTAAATTGAAAAGCTAAAGTCTTTCATTGCTGAGAATCAGTTATATATAAGTTAAATGTCTATAATTAACGTTTTATAAAACTACTTTAAAAATATGCGAATCCCAGTACTGTAGTGGTCACCATGTCAATCGGCTACAATACAGGTTCACAGTTTGATTTCGGACTGCTGACAGGGCAAGGTTCATTCAGCCTTTCATCCCTCGGTGTCGATAAATTGAGTACCAAGCTTGTTTGGGAAGTAAACAATGAGGGTGCCGTGTTAGGCTGACAATCCTGGCCCGGACATATGCAGCAAAGCATCTCGAGGCCAATGGAGAAGAAAATAGTGCTGGACACTGTAGGCCAGGATCCTGAATAAATTGCAGCTCTTGCGTTGCAGATTTAGTTTTTATAGTAATTATATGCAAGATATTTTTCAGAACATATGACAGGAGGAAAAGTTTGTAATTTTTTTGCACAAAACAAGTAACAGGGTATTTTTTTCTACGTTCATTTTGTTGATTTTTTTTTTTCATAATTTAGCTGCACAGCAGAAAATCTCTCTTAGTATGTTTAATTAAATATAAATATTGATATTCTCTTTAATTCTGAATAAATCGTGGATGACCCATGATATTATTAATTTAATTTTGCATGAAACGTGATGCATTTTCAAAAGCAGGCTTAAAGCACAAAAACAAAAAAAAAACATTGCTTTAATTGAAAAAACAATAGGTGGAGCTGAAGGTATGATCGTTTTATACATATCTGAGCAAAAGTGCGGCTGTGTGCAAACGAATTTTTTATTTATTCATTGATTTATTTATCTATTTCTTTACAGTGTACGCAAGTAGCAAGTGTTCAGAAAACTCATCAAAGTTTAAAAATCAGTTGGAGCGCGTGTTAAAGTACACATGACATTTCAAATCAATCCGATTCTAATTTGGATATTTTCCACGTTGTTTGATTTGTTTGATTTAGAATTATATACCTACATATTTATTTCAACGGGAAAACCAAAAATTTCATTTTTAATGTTTAAAACAGATAAGTCTTGTTAATAATTATAGATTTAAAAATGCATTTTTTTTTTTTTTTTTTACATTGGAAATTTTAAGGTTTCTTATAATATTTAAAGGTGGTTATATAATATTGAGTTCAGTAAATTGCTCCCGTTTTATGTTTTCTATAAACACAAGTCTTTCACCTTTGTTGGCATTTATCTTTTTAAAAACTCTTTATCATTCAAAATATCCTCTTTCACTTTCCAAGATATTTTCAGCTTTAAGCAGCTCTTGTGTGAACTGACGCATCCTGACATTATCAAATCCGTCAAATAATTTAAATGCTTTTGCCTAAAAACATAAAATGGAGATTTTTTTCTTCTTTATTAACACTATATCATGTCAGAATATGCTTGAACATTTTTAGGACGTAAAAAAATATTGAGGTTAAGATGACATTCTTTGATAAAGTGAGATTTTAAAAGAAGGCCAAGAGTACTTCATGAAAACATAAAAATAAAAAATCATAATGAAAACACATTTTTTTTTTCAGTTATTTTAAAATAATCTTAAATTCATTTTTTATTAATTTTTGGAACAAAATTTTTCAGAGGTAGATAGATGATTATTTTTTTCCTCTTAATTAAATACTGATAAGAACGTTTAAGAAGAGATTTCACTTTGTTGGGTACAAAAATTTGATTTTTCTTTTAACTTTCTTTTATTTTATTTTATTTATTTATTTATTTTTTTTTTTTTTTTTTTTTGGCATCTGTGAGTTTTTTGAAAAGCGGGTTGTTCGACCCTACCGTTTCGTTTTTCTCAAAAGTATGCTTTTTATTAGTGGTGCAGCATACTGTTCGAACCGATCTGCCGATTATCAAAAAATTAGAAGCTTTTGAAAGAAAATAGTTTTTGGGAGCCATGAACTTGTTTAACCCCTTAACTGTTTTGCCCGAGTGCTTCTCGGGCGAAAAGAGTTTACTGTCTTCGATACCAAAAGCTTTTGGATACCTCTTAATTGTAACTGCAATCTTTGGTTTGTTAAATGGCATACCTTTTTCGATTGTGCAAAGCCAAATATTTTACTAAAAAAAAGTGATGCAGGCTCCTTATTTTTAATTTGTTCTGTAAAAAAAGAAAAAGAAACAGTTAAGTGGTTAATATTTTTAACAAGTAACAGTTAAATATGCTTTTAAAGCATTAAAGTTATAAAAACGCGAAATGAATAGGCCTATTTTCAAACAGTCATTTTGTTTTCTGTGGGTAAATTTCAATTAAAGTAGGTTTGTGGTACAGCAAATTTAATTGTCTTTCATAACCCACAGTTTACTTTACAAGGCACAATACTGCATACCAAAAAGTATTGCACGTTGCGCACAAGCATTTTAAATAAAAATACTTGTTTTTATATTTTTTCCATACGAAATGTTATCAAAATTCAGAAAAATATATTTGTTTAGTGAGGAAAAGACCATTTTTGTTTTACTGAGAATTCATTGCGAAAAAATTCTTAAAAAATGCCCAGTTTTCGGTCTTAAAAAATGGAACATCCGTTTAAAGCAATATTGTTTTTTGCACTTCTTTTGTTAAATTTACAAAAATATCATTTTGGTACAACAAATTTACGATTTTTACCGAAAACCGTTAGAAATGGTGTTTGCAATTAGTGTGCATCTTTCTTTTTTTTTTTTTTTTCAAAAATTAATAATCTTAAGGGGACCGGGAAAGCCCTATCTCCGCCATGTTAAATTCATCAACTTTATGTACCTTTTTCTCAGAAATGGTGAAAGACAGAGGTCTAGATTTTTTAGAGTAGTTAGAATAATATGCTTTGCGTATTTTAGCAGACCATTTTCTTTCTAAGTGAAACTCAAAATTAATTATTAATTATTTATTGAAAGTCATTTTTAAATTAGCATTTTTAGAAAGAATTCACTGCCTAAAACGAATAGTTCTGAACAAATCGTTAAATCCCTGTGTTAAAGTATACAATCTATGCTAATATTATAAAGACGTAAAAATCGTTTATTTGTAATAGGTAAGCTCTGGAACTACCGAACCGATTCCAAAAGTAATGGTGTCAAAATGACGGTGTTAGTCCAACTTAGAACATAGGCTTCTTGCGTCCGTGCCACTGGCCAAAAAAAAAAGGCGCAGAAGCAAAAAACTTTCTAAAACCGCGACATTTGTGTTACTGAAGGGACCAGAAACATGAAAAATGGAATGGTAGTTACTTATAAGATACTAATGATCTCTAAGGACATTTCTTAAAAGAATCGAAATTAAAAAGAAGTGAAAATGCGCAAAAAGCGTTCTAAAAAACGTTCTAAATGACGATTTTTACGCAATCTCAAGAAGTAAAAAACCGATTTAAAAAATAATGGTGTCAAAATGATGGTGACAAATATTGCTCCAACATAGGCTACATTTTATGTCTGTGCCACTACCACTAAAACGGGTGCAGGTGCAAAAAACGTTCGAAATTGCGATTTTTGTGTTACTGAAGTGCCCAGATACATGGCACTTGGCATAGTAGCTACTTATTAGATATAAATGATCTCTAAGAAAAATTCTTAAAAAATTCGAAATTTGAAAGGGGTGAAAACGCGCAAAAAAGCTTTCCAAAAACCGTTCTAAATGGCGAATTTTAACGCAACCTCAAGAAGTACCAAACCGATTTCAAAAATAATGGTGTCAAAATGATGGTGACAACCCTGGCTCCAACATAGGCTACATTTTATATCGGCGCCATTACCCACAAAGGGGGTGCAGGAGAAAAAAAAATGTTCGAAAATGCGATTTTTGTGTTACTGAAAGGCCTAGAAACATGAAATTTGGAATGGTAGTTACTTATAAGGTATAAATGATCTCTAAGAACATTTCTTAAAAAATTCGAAATTTAAAAGGGGTCAAAAGGCGTGAAAAGAGTTCTAAACGGCGGTTTCTACGCAATCTCCGAAAATACCGATTCGATTTTTAAAACAATAGTGTAAAAACTTTGGCGACAGCCCTCGCTCCAACATAGGCGATATTTTATGTCTGTGTCACTACCCCAAAAAGTGTGCAGGAACAAAAAACCTTCTAAATTGCGTTTTTGTGATACTGCAGGGGCTAGCAACTTGAAACTAGACATGGTAGTTACTTATATGATATAAATTATCTCTAAGAACTTTTCTTTAAAAATTTGAAATTAAAAGGGGTGAAAATGCGCGAAAAGCGTTCTAAAAAACGTTCTAAATTGCGATTTCTACGCAATCTCATAAAGTACCGAACCGATTAAAAAAAATAATGGTGTGAAAATGATAGTGACAGCCCTCACTCCAACATAGGCTGTATATCATGTAGGTGCCACTACCCCAAAGGGGATGCGGGAGCAAAAAAGATCGAAATTGCGTTTTTTGTAATACTGCAGGGCTAGCAACTTGAAATTAGGCATGGTAGTTACTTATAAAATATAAATGATCCCTAAAGAACATTTCCTAAATAATTCGAAATTTAAAAGGGGGAAAATGGACGAAAAACGTTCTAAAAAACATTATAAATTGTGATTTCTAAGCAATCTCAGAAAGTACCCAATCGATTTAAAAAGTAATTGTTGGAAATTGATGATGATAGCCCTTGCTCTAATATAGGATCTATCTCATTTCGGCGCCACTACCACCTTGCGATTTCATTTTAAAAACGTTCTGAATTATGATTTTTGTGATACTGAGGGGGCTAGCAACTTGAAATTTGGCATGGTAATTACTTATGAGATGTAAATGTTCCCTAAGAAGAGTTCCTTAAAAATTTGAAATTTAAAAGGGTAAAAAATGAACGAAAAGCTTTCTAAAAACGTTCTAAATTGCGATTTCTACGCAATCTCAGGAAATATAAATCGATTTCAGAAGTAATGGTTTCAAATTGATGGTGAGGGTCCCTGCTCCAATATAGCTTATATTTTACGATGTTGGCACTATCACCTGGGGGTTACAGGAGGAAAAAATGTTCTAAATTGCGTTTTTTGTGTTAATGGTGGTGGGGGGGAGGTCAAACATTTTAAATTTGGAATGGTAATTACTTCAAAGGTGCAAATGCTTTCTATGAATTGTCGAAAGAAAATTCCAAGTTTAAAAGGATGAAGTGAGCGAAAAGCGTTCTATAAGCCTTCTAGATTATGATTTTTATGCAATCGTATGAAATACGAAACCGATTTCAAACATAATGGTTGCAAATTGATGGTGATAGAACCTTCTAAAACGTAAGCTATATTTTATGTAAGTTCCACAACCCTAGAGGCTTGCAGGAGCAAATAACTTTCTAAATTGCGATTTCTGAGGTACGGAAGAGGCTAGAAACTTTAAATATAGCACGGTAGTTACTTATAAAATATAAATGTCCTTTAAGAACAGTCGAAAATAAATTCGAAATGAAAAAGGGGTGAAGCGAAGGGAAGGAGCGAAAAGCGTTCTAAAAGAGTACTAAATTACGATTTCTATGGAATCTCAGGAAATAATAAACCGATTACAGAAGTTATTTGTTGCGAATCAAGGGTGATAGTCCCTGACCCTATGCGGGCTTTACTTTATGCCGGTATCATTACCACTTGGTAGCAGGACAACAAGAAAACCTTTAAAAACATATTAAATCCGTTGTCTATAGAATATTAGGAGATACAGATACCAACCGATTTCAAGGTTAATATTGGCAAATTAATGGTGACAGTCTCTGTTTCAACATCTTTTCGGGGCATTCTATTTCAACTCTGTTTGGCATTTTATGTTGATGCCACTAACACGAGAGAGGTGGTAGACTGTTAGACAAGAAGCTTGGAATTTGAAATGATGGTTAATTTAAAAATGTAAATGTGTTAAGATGGTTTCTAAAAAATTCAAAACTTCAAATGAATACTGAAATGAGTGCATGAAATGAGCAAAAAAGTCTCAAAATACCTTCTAAATTATCGTTTATTTGGAATTAGTTTTAGTTCTTCTTATTAATTAAAATCTCATTTCTGTCTATTGAACTTTTATAATGAAGTTTAGTAAAACTGTAGCTTAATTTGTAATTTTTTAATTATTCCAAAAAGTGTTCTTCTAATAAAAAATAGTCATGCAAATATCACTTGGCATATTTCAACTATATCGCGAGCAAAGCCACGGGCTTTGCTAGTATAATATAAGTATTAAAAAAAAATACGAGTTCTTAAGTTTAATGGATATTGAAAGAAAGGAACACAAACAGGAAAAATCCAAGTTTTGAGAGAAAGTCAATTAAAGATTTAAATGGCCACTAAACTGTGAAGTACATTTAAAAAGAATGAATAATTCCAACACTTCTTTTTTGTTTATTTATAAACATGTGTGGCACATCGTTGTAAAGATAAAAGTTTAAACTATTTTAATGATATAAAAAAGTAAAAATTGATTTTTTTTCTCAAATTTCGCTTACCTGGTCCCCTTAACGAATGCTATTTTTATGAAATTCTGTATCAATTTTGTTCAAAAATTGTATCGAAGATTACAAATTTGCTAGAAAATTTTAAATAGAATGCCGTAAATTGGGATTTCTTGTGACATACACCCTTCTGGGCTGTTCGCTTGAAAGGAAGTCACGACACAGATTTACATCAGCTTATTTATAACGTTGAACAGGGTGATCTGTAATGGAGCGGGTAGATTTAAATAAAGGCGATCAAAAATAAGATCGATTTCACTAAAGACCGAGAATGGGAAATTCTTTCCCAAAAAAACTTATTAAAATTATCTCTCTTAACTTGAATAAAAAATGGACTCGCTATTTGTTCTGCAGAAACATAAAAAAGTCACTTTAATTCACTATAAAATATTACTAAATCCCTGTAATATCTCTACAAAAATGGAATCCCATGATTTTTAATAACTGGTGAGAACCAAAAGCCGTACATTCTATTCGAAACATTTGAATACGAAAGGGTAATACCAAGAACACGGGATGCGTTCGAAATCCAGAACTAAACTATCTTAAAGGCGAGATGCTTTCCTAAATCATATTCTACCGCATTATACATAGCAACTACACAACCACAATTACTTAAGTGTCCCTAGTAACCCCAAATTACGAATTTAAAAATTTTAATCTTTGAATTCCCCAAATATTTGTAGAACAATCTTTGACAAAGTTCAACGCTTTATCAGTTTGTTGCTGAGTAGAACCGGGATGTATATCTTCAAATTTTAAAAGTTATTTAATAAAATCCATGTAAATAATTTTTATAACGTTTTAAATATCGAAAAATAACGTTTTGATATCGATTTTTTTAACACTTCTATTCGAAATTAAAAAAAGCTTAAAATTTTAGAACTACCCATAATTATGTAGATTTTAAATATATTATTTATACGTTTATTACTTTCTTCTACCTTCAATAGAAGAAAGTATTGTAATCGAAATTTTTTTCAACTTCCGGTTTTCGACGGAATTACACGTTTTAGGGGTCAGAGATCCTAAAAACATGTTTATAGAAAATGTCTGTCTGTCCGTGTGTCCGTCCGTCCGTGTCTACGTGTGTCGCCATTGTGCCATCAAAAAGTGTATGAAGTTATGCATAGAATTGAACAAAATATTTATTTTAAGTTTTTGGCTATAGCAAGCAGGTCCTCCCTGAATTTAGAAAAAATTCGCCGCTAGGGGGCGCTGTATTAGCTATTTTTGTGCCATTTTGAATCGTACCATCGAAAAGTGTATGATGTTATGCATAGAATTGAACCAAATTTTTTGTGTTTTTTTTTTTTTTTGGTCATGGCACGAAGTCCTCCCTGAATTTGCAAAAATTCCGCTGGAAGTGGGCGCTATAGTTGCGATGTCTGTACGATTTTCATTATTGTACCATCGAAAAGTGTGTGAAGTTATGCATAGAATTGAACAAAAAATTTTTTTAAGTTCTTGGCTATGACAAGCAGGTCCTTCCTCAATTTGGAAAAAAAATTGCCGGTAGGGGGCGCTGTAATAGTGGTTTTTGTGCCATTTTGAATATTGTACCATCGAAAAGTGTATGAAGTTATACATAGAATTGAACCAATTTTTTTATGTTTGTTTTTGGTCATGGCACGAAGTTACTCTCTGAATTTGGAAAAAATTCCGCCGGAAGGGGGCGCTATAATTGCGATGTCTGTACGATTTTCATTATTATACCATCGAAAAGTGTATGAAGTTATGCATATAATTGAACCAAATTTTTGTGCATGTTTCTGGCTGTGGCAAGCAAGTCCTCCCTGAATTTGAAAAAGTCTGCCGGAAGGGGGCGCTGTAATAGCAATGTCTGTGCCGTTTTCATTATTGTACCATGGAAAACTGTATAAAATTATGCATAGAATTGAACCTAATTTTTTGTGTATGTGTGAGGCTATTATCGGTAGGTCCTCCCTGAACTTGAAAAAATTCCGCCATAAGGGGGCGCTACTTAATTGCAATATCTGCCCCATTTTTATTATTGTGCCATCAATAAGTGTATGAAGTTATGCATAGAATTGAACCAAATAGTTTGTGTATGTTTCTTGCTATGGCAAGCAAGTCCTCCCTGAATTTGAAAAAAATCTGCAGGACAGGGGGCGCTATAATAGCGATGTTTGTGCCATTTCCTTTATTGTACTATTGAAAAGTGTATAAAATTATGCATACAATTGAACCAAATTTTTTGTGCATAATTTTGGATATGGCCAACAGGTCCTCCTTGAATTTGTAAATATTGCGCGGTAAAGGGGCTCTGTGATAGAGATTTTTGTATACTTTTCTTGATTTTTCGTAGTTCTATTGTCCATCAGCGGCTCGCGCAGCGGCGGGAACTCGCTTCCTGCGAAGCCGGCTATTCGCAAACAGCTGATATCAACAGAATAAGGAAAAACTATTAATTTTAACAAATATCATGATGTAGATTAACTTGTTTTTAGTCCGTTTAATTGACTGAAGCAGAAATTTAAGAAGAAAATGAAAGTTGGTATAGCCTTGAACTAATAATATTGAAGTATTGACATGTGTAACTACCTTTAAAATATTAAAATGTATAAGATAGAAGAAAGTTTTGGGATTGGCACATCCAACTAGTTTCTTTAGGTTTCCATAAACTGGAATATTAATTTAAAGAATATGAGAGGAATCATGTGAAATACTATGACTAAGCTGAATGAATGTTGCTTTAAAACGAATATCTTTAAAAGTAGATTTCACAAAAGGCTATTTTGATTATGGGTACATCCAATATAATAACATAATAATTTACACATTCAGTAAAAGTAAGGAAAATAAAATTGTGCTTAAATATCTATTTTAAAGCCAACACCACTGTAAATTCCGGAAAATTTTCAGTTTTTTCACAAAATATTTCCGCGTTTTTTTTTCATCTTTTCGTATTTAAAATCTTCCATCTGAAAGACAAAAAGTAATTTTTCAAGGACAAACTTACATCTTTAAGATTTTCATTCTTCAGTTTTCAATGATACGTTAACACCAACGTCAGAACACCTATATTTAATTCAAACAACAATGAGGAGATAACACTTACCCCCCACGGGAATCGACTTGCGGAACCGTCTTCTTCCAGCTTGCTGCGCTTTACCGTTACACCAAGGTTACACAAACTACGTTTCAAATATCTTAACTTATTTCAGATGCATTTTATAAAGCAAAGGTAAAATGTTAAGGGACAAGGGACAAGATGACAAGGAACTTATTTTTGTAAAGATAATGTTTTTCTACTGAGTATACAATTCTGATATTTTACACATTTTCTTGCCAAAATTTTGAATATTTAGCTTTTTAATTTCATGCTTTATGAAAAATAAATTTTAGTCTTTAAAATATTACATGCGTGAAGGAATGTATTAAGAGTAATGTTTCCTCCTTTTTGCAGAGTTTTAAAATTATATTGTAATATTATTCATAATTATTTATTTAATTATTTATTTTTGAAAGGATACTAAGATATTTTTTTCAAACATGTATTTTAACAAATTATTTGTGTGTAGATCTACTGTAAACTCAATAAAGATAAGTATTACAGGGTATTGAAAGAAAATTTCCTTTACTGCTTATTATAACTTATATAACGTCCATTATATATATCAAAGCACTAAGTGTATCACGCTTCCGGGAGTGAACTTATCCGTTTCCTGATAATTCAAACGCGACCATGTTAGGCTTAAGCATTCCGATGCCGTATTTGCCGACTGCCTTATTTAATCTGTCTATCTATTCGTTGTGTAACATATTTTTCTTCAACCTTTCTTCAACCTTCAAAAAGTATACAATTATAACGCTTTAAGATCTAATTTAAAAATAACCAGATACCAACAACAGGGTTCCGATGTATACAAGCGATTACCGTTGCCATTCATAAGCAGAAATTACAAATCCAAAAACAAATGAATGACTCTTTCAGGTATTTATTAAATGCTCTTAAAATATTTTGCAAAAGCATATTAATACTTTGAAATACGTTTTTCACTTTTGTTTACATTTATTTACAGTTTGAATTCAGTTTGAATACAGTTTAGATTCACTGTTAAAAATATCGCGAAAAATTACCTCTGTTTTTCAAGGCTATTGTAAGAACTTTACTAATTACCCCTAAAGACTATTTATTCACGAACTATTAATTCGGGAGAAGATCCCCCTAGGGTCTTCTGGACTTTCCCACGCTAAGAGGAATCTCATAAACTCATAGTTCATCTCTGAACAAAGCTATGGCGCCGTCGAGTCTGCAAATATGAATGGAACTGGCAGTACAATTTCGTTCCGGTATAACTTAACATTCCATTGAATTGCACAGAGAGCAGGTGTTTCAGCTGTCCAGTAAGTGAGCGGTGGCAACGGCTGAGGGGGAGAAAAGACGATTTCTCCTAGGGCGGCGAGCTTCAGCCTTCGAGAAATAGGCGGTGGCATCGGCTAAGAGGGAAAAAGACGAGTTTTCCCTAGGACCGGGGGTTTTCAGCCTTGAAGAGAAGCGAGGTGGCAACGCGGGAGGAAGGAGAAGGATTTTTGAGAAGTGAGAGAGCGAGGACGCTGGCGAGGAGGTCTTGCTGGACCTAGTGGTGAATGAGCGAAGCGAGAAGATGAGATAGATGGTCGTCCGACCAGTCTTTTCTCCGATTGAAGCACTATATCTGTGGAAGCAGCCCGTTGATGGAACTTTTTATTCTGTAAAAATGACGAGAACCCAAACCAATATTGTTTAACTTGTAAATATTCATATTTAATCGAGACTAAATAAAAGACTTAGATTTTCATAACTTACGCTACCATAGACTCTTGTCCAGTGATATCTAAGTCCCTACAGTGGTGGCAGCGGTGGGATTAAGAACTGGTGAATATAATTATCACAGTTCGTCAAAAAACAGGAAGGGCCGCAACCAGGCCGCAAGATAGAAGGACTCGTGATCACCAGACCAGAGTCTTCGGCAAATCCAGCAGGGATTCCAGAGCCAAGGCAATCCGACGCCGTGCAAGAGGTTCCGGAGAGCTGAAATCGACAGACGGAGATTAGAAAGGAGACCTTGATCCCCAGACCAGAGTCTTCGGCAAATCCAGCAGGGATTCCAGAGCCAAGGCATTCCGACGCCGTGCAAAAGACGTAAGACGTTCCGGAGATCCAAAATCGACAGACGGAGGGTAGAAAGGAGACCATGATCCCAGAGCAGAGTCTTCGGCGAATCCAGCAAGGATTCCAGACCCAAGGCAATCCGACGCCGTGCAAGAGACGAGAGACACCCGAATGCAGGGAAGTCGAGCCCGCCGGATGGTTTAGCCTACAGATGACCGGAGCAGTACCAGTCTAAGACGGATGTCAGAAGAGCAGTCAACAATATCTCAGGTTAGCACTCTTTATTTGATTCATTACAGAGGTTTAATCGAAATAGTATAGTTAATAACAAACATGTTTTTCTTAATCATTGTATATTTAATAGAGTTTAGGAAGTAAGGAATTTGATAATAACATTTTGTGAAATTTTTCCAACTGGATTCTAAGAAATTTAAGTAAATATTAATTTTCTAAAGTTCCTTAAAACTGTTTTAAATAAGTATTACTTGTACTAAAGGTTAATAATTCAGTGAGGATAATTTAAATTGCTTATGAGAGGCGGCGCGTCGTTGGATGCACTGAATGCAAATAATTTAAATTCTGTTTTGTATGTGAATTTTATTCAGAATGTATGTTTTCAAAATTTAAGAGACTTTTTGAGCAACTAAATTAAAAGAAATGATACCAAAGAATATATAAAGTTATATATGAAAACTTGGTTGGTTAATGATAAGGCTGTTTATCATATTAATATTATTGAAATTGTTGTGATATTTTTATGTCGCGAGAGTTTGTGATTATCCACAACTAGGGAAATATTTAGAGACTTCGAAGTGGATAATTGCATCATTGGCATAGCATTCTTTATAACTGTTAATTAGTAGGAAACATGTCAGTGTTTGCGGGTAAGAAAAAGTGCGATCTAAAAGAGTTAGCTATTGAATTCGGCGCGAGCATAGAAGAGCCGGATAATATAGCCAAAATTATTAAAAAACTCGAAGAAGCAGAGGACTATGACGAAACTTTAGCACTAGCCCAGCTAAAAATCTTAGAGAAAGATAGGGTTGAGAGAGAAAATGAAGAAAGGTTAGAACGAGAGCGGAATAAGGCCTTTGAGAGGGAAGAAAAGGCTAAGGCTTTGGAGCGGGAGCATGAATTGGCGAGAATTATGTTAGAACGGGAACCAGATGAGTTTAGTTTAGCTTCTAGCCAAAATGAGAGAGAGCCGAAAATATCTTTAAAATCAGTCCTGCCCAAATTCGACTCCGATAAGTCCGAAATATCCATCTATCTCAGTTTATTCGAAAGACAAGCGCAGAAAGCCCAAATCGAGAAAAGTCGATGGGTTACGCATTTACTAGGATTGTTACCGACGGAATTGGGGGAGCTTATCTTGAGAGAACCACCAGCGTCTTCCGACGATTTTGATCATGTAAAAAAGATGTTACTAGAAAGGTTCCAGCTTTCGGCAGAAGACTTTCGACTAAAATTTGTTACGACACAAAAGCCCGAAAACAAAACGTGGAAAGATTACGTATATGAGGCTTCCAATTACTTTGATCAATGGTTAAGTGGTTTAGGAGTGGAAAATTTCGACCAACTGAGAGAGCTAATAATCACAGATCAGTTAAAAAGAAAGGTTAATCCGGAAACGAAGCACCATTTCATTGATGTTTGGGGCACGATAATCACTCCATTTGAGTTGGCAAAGAAATTATATGCGTATGATTCGGCTAGGAAAACTATGAAACGGCTAGGGCCCTCGAAACTTCAAAACCTTTCCCAACCTGTAGAGCGAAATAAATCTGCGGAGCAATCAAAAACGGATAGTAGAACGGAAGAGAGTAGGACAAACTGGAGGGATAAAGACAACTCGAAAAACAGAAATGAAATATTCGATAAAAAGAAAGAGATTACATGTTTTTTGTGTAGGAAAACCGGCCATTACAAGTATTCTTGCTCGGAGCTAAAAAAGGCTGAAAAGACCGAAGCGGTTTACCATATCGCGGGCCTACAAGACTTAGAAAGTGCCTTTGAACCCTACGTCAGTTGCGGGTTAATTAATGAGAAAGAAATGACTATTCTACGCGACAGCGGAAGTAATTTGGACTTAATATCGGTACACGATGTAAATGAGGACCGATTTACGGGTGAAAGTTTATATGTTAAACAAGCATTAGATAATAAACTTCGGTGTTTACCTATTGTAGAAATAGAAATTAATCTGGGTACCGGTGATACTATAAGGACAAAGGCGGCCGCAGTCGATAAAGAAACGGACATGGTTCATTATTTGTTAGGGAACAAAACGCAGCAATTAATTGACAGGCGGAGACGATACCCGCGTTCAATCATCGCAGTTCGCACTGGGCCACGAGCGCACCCCGGAAACGCGGATACGAAAAGCGAAACTAAATCGCAGAGCTCGTCCAATCCCCCTACCGTAACGGAGAGCGAAAATGAAAAACCAGCCGGTTCACCTAAGCCGATGGATCTGCCAATTCTCCGCGCCGAGGCAGAAAGAGGAATTTTTAAGTGTGACCCCCCGAGGTCAGGGAGTAACCCAGAGGAGGGAATCTTTCTCGAAGAGAAAAGGGGAATTTTTCTACGTGTAGTTGAGAGCGCACAGCCCGTACCGAATTTGAATCCCTTTAATGAACAGGTTTTGAACTTGGCTGAGAGAGGCGATTTAGCTGGAAGGGTGGGGAGAGTCGAGACTTTAAAATTCAACCCCCCGGACGCAGTGGGAGAAATAGGAGCCAGTTTAGTAACGGAGAAAAAGCAAGAGACTTTTCTAAGACTAAGCGAGACTGTACCCCGGGATGAAAACTTGACCCTTGGAAACAAAGGAAATGTGAGTGACGCTCAAGAGAATATCAAGTTCGATTGTGTTAAGCAGAGAGCGGACAAGGTGAAAGCGCATTTTGAAATGAACGAGGGGTTAGGGATTAGGAAAATAAAAGATCCCAGGGAATCTGACCAAGAACAAATGGTAATCCCGTTGAAAGTCAAAGGAGATATGTTATCCTTATGTAAGGAGAGTGCAGGTAGACTTCTAAGTACGAAGAAGAAGTCAGGTTATAAATTCTTGAATCGTTATTGTTGGCCAAAAACCGTAAACGAAATTAAAAAGTTATACGAGAGATGGAAAAGGGATGAACGTTCGAAAGGGTTAAAATTCATACCTAGATTGGATTTAATTAGACGTATCAGGCAATTTCGGGAATTATTAGTGGAAACGGGGACTAAAACTCGTGAGGTTAAGAAGAAGAGGGGTGTCTTCCAGATTGATCCGGGAGAAAACTATTCGAGTACGCACGACTTAGATTTAGGCGCTAGAAGGCAAGAAAATTCGAATTATGATTCTCCTAAGATATTTGGTTTGTTGTATTTAAACAACGCGAAAAGGGTTTCCGATTATTGGAGTAATCATATGGTACAGAGAGGAATTGTATTGAACCGCATCAGAGGAGTAAAAATGAAAGTGAAACTGTATAGGAGAAAATCAGCGCAGAGTACCAATAAATATTGGGTAAGGTTGATCCGAAACAACGCCGTGAATAGTCCAAGATTGATCCACTGGTCATTGATGCGGCAACCTTATCATTATACAATCAGGCACCGCCCGGGAAAAGAAAGAGTGCACTATTGTTTAAGTAGGGTTGAATAATTTTAGGAAAATTGTATATAATTCTCAAAAAAGTGCTTGCATCATAAGGTATAAATAATTTTCATTTTGTATATATTGTTGTAATACTCATAATAATGTTCCTGGAAAAGTGTGTAAATTTATGTGTGATTAGTACAAAAAACGATTGGTTAACCTCTGTGGTGAACGAATTTTGAGTGTAACACTGACTTCACTATAGATTTTCCAGCTACGTGAAAAATTTCTCTTGGAGGGGGGGATTGCTGTAAGAACTTTACTAATTACCCCTAAAGACTATTTATTCACGAACTATTAATTCGGGAGAAGATCCCCCTAGGGTCTTCTGGACTTTCCCACGCTAAGAGGAATCTCATAAACTCATAGTTCTTCTCTGAACAAAGCTATGGTGCCGTCGAGTCTGCAAATATGAATGGAACTGGCAGTACAATTTCGTTCCGGCGCTAACTTAACATTCCATTGAATTGCACAGAGAGCAGGTGTTTCAGCCGTCCAGTAAGTGAGCGGTGGCAACGGCTGAGGGGGAGAAAAGACGATTTCACCTAGGGCGGCGAGCTTCAGCCTTCGAGAAATAGGCGGTGGCATCGGCTAAGAGGGAAAAAGTCGAGTTTTCCCTAGGACCGGGGGTTTTCAGCCTTGGAGAGAAGCGAGGTGGCAACGCGGGAGGAAGGGAGAAGGATTTTTGAGAAGTGAGAGAGCGAGGACGCTGGCGAGGAGGTCTTGCTGGACCTAGTGGTGAATGAGCGAAGCGAGGAGATGAGATAGATGTTCGTCCGACCAGTCTTTTCTCCGATTGAAGCACTATATATGTGGAAGCAGCCCGTTGATGGAACTTTTTATCCTGTAAAAATGACGAGAACCCAAACCAATATTGTTTAACTTGTAAATATTCATATTTAATCGAGTCTAAATAAAGGACTTAGATTTTGATAACTTACGCTATCATAGACTCTTGTCCATTGATATCTAATTCCCTACACTATCTATTTTCTGACCAATGAGAACGCTTCATTGTGTTCAGTGAAAATAGATGTATTCTGTGATTCATTCCTGTGAATTATTTTGTCCCGGATTAACATTACCTATCTAAAAATAAACGTATTTCAAATTATTTAAAGGCTTTATTATGCGTTTACAAATATTTTAAGAGCAAAATCGGATGTCGACCGTATTTTTTAATGATTCGTTCAAAGAGTCATTCATTTGTTTCTGGATTTGGAATTTGTGTTGTACAAGTGGAATCACGAGTGAATGTAGATTTGATTTTTCAATCTTAAAACGTGCTTTCTTTTTCACTATTCACAAAAGTTACATTTTTAGACAGATTACTCAAAATAAATTAACATTTAAGACATGACTTACATTCAATTATCTATATATTCTGATGCGATAACTTCAGTTAAACTGAGATTGGCAGCTCTATCTATCCCTATATGAAAGTAAACAAACGATTAATTAATTCCTCTTGAACTTTTAAAATATTAAAACAAACGTTTATATGCTCTGTTGCGCCATCTGTTGGTAGTTAAAATTAAAAAAAAAAACAATTTTTTTTTTAAAATGTTCATTGAATTTTGAAGACATTGGGGAAAAATGAATAATTCTTATAAAAAGAAATTAGAATATCAGGAATATATAATGCCGTGTACTATATATATATATATATATATAACCATTAAATAAACATTACTGACCACCAACAAAAACTGAAATTATGAATAAAATGACATTATACACACACACACACACACACACATATATATATATATGACCATTAAAATTCAAAACAAATTACGATCAAATATAAAAAATAAATAAATAAATAAAATGAGCAGAAAAAGAAAACGGATATTTGTAGAACTTAGACAGAATCTTCAGGTCCCAAATGCCTAAAGTTATATAGATATATGTATCAAGGCATTATTATAATAAATAAAATTTTGTATTTTGTAGGGAAAATAAATTTGTAATTTAATAACAGAATTTGAGAAAGAAAAATGTTAATGCAATTAATAGTTGCAATTTACTTATGTGATAAAAGATGATTTTTAATTATCAAAATTTACTACAGGTTTCTTTTATGCATGTTTTTAAAAAATCGGGATTTTCTGTGTTCAACTTTTTAAAATTTAAGTTATATAATTATTAGTTTGGCAATTAATAAAAACAAATAAACTTTTTGTTGGAATTGTCTTTTATTTTACCCCATACCATGAGGTACAGTAGGTAATTGACAATATGTTTTAAAATAGCCTTACTAGAACTAATTTGCATGTTTTTGTGAAATATTTCTTCAAGTTTTGTGAGTGAAGTTCATTTGCATACTTTATGTCAGTATTTTACCAATTCAATTAATAATTTTCTAGCAAATTAAGTTTCGATGAAAAATGGGCTGTTTTTACTTTACCCCACCCGACATTATTAGTCAAATAAGACAAACTTTATTACTTCACAATTCCTTTTATAATGCAATGCTATATATTTTTTTTGAAAATACAAACACGTCATTCTGACGGCCTATATTCTAGTTTTATAATAATTTCCTTATTATATTTCAGATATCTTTTAAGTTTTATATGCGAATCTGTTAAAGTGAATAGATTAAAAATTATTAAAATTAAAACTAGATTTTTCCATTTTAAAACATCTATCAGAGATTTAAAAAAATAATAATAATACTAGTTTGCTATAAATAAGTCAAACCTTATTTTTAAATGATAATGAAAAATATACTAGCATTTCCTTTTCAACGGTCTCAAACTTAAAAAGAATTAATAATATATATTTTTTTTAATATCGTAAAAATACGTTACCTTTTTATAAAAAAAAGGAAAAGAAAAGAAAGAAAGAAAAATATTATAGCAAGTTGTTTAAAATGCATACTACAGATGGCGCCATAACTTTGATCGGTTTTACTTGAAAACCCATGAAAACCAACACTATTTAGTCAATATTGAGGAATCATTAGATATATTTTCAATATTGAGCCACATTTAGGTAATAATGGAGTTAAATTGAGAAAAATGTCAGTGTAAGACTTAATTACTTCGCTTTCCAAATACAGCAATTATTTCAAAACATCATTTACGGAACTTGCACTGTTTTGATAGCAATACAGAAATATTCCGTAAAATTTATGGAAAACTTACTGGATTTATACGCATTTATAATCTCAAAATGTCAGTTACGGAAATTGTACAGTTTTCTTAGGAAAATGAAACTATTCCGTAAAATTTTACAGAAAAATTCGTGTATAGTGACGGATTTTTTTTACAGTACATACTATGAGACGTTGAATTTATTTCCATCATATCTGTGCTTAATATACTGACGCTTTGTTTATGATGCTACTAATTACGTCTGTAAAAGCTAAAATGTCCATTTAAATTACAGTACAGAGTATGTAATGCACAATAATTTCATAACTGCAGAAATATAAGCTACTTCAGAAAAATAATATTTTTCGTGTAAAGTTTTTAGTGAAAGAAAAAAAATATATATATATGAATCATTGAAGTATGTGTATAAGCGGAAAGCACATTTTTGTAAATTTTTCTGATCATTTTGTTCATTATTTTTGCGAGTGCTAAGTTGGTTGGTTGATTTTTTGACGGCCGATTATCTACTCTTGGGATATAGGCCCTTGGGGGAATGCCCTTCGTGGAGGTCTTTCTAAGGGGACCTAACCCGTATTAACGCATGGAAATCCAAGGTTTCGAAGAAAACCACGAAAACTCCGAAACGGTTAGGCCGACGGGCGCGATTGGGTTCGAACCCAGCACCTCCCGTCTACCAGCTTCGAGAGCAGAACCTCTCAGCCACTGGTGAGGCGCGCTTGCTAAGATGACAACTTTTTTTTCTGTAGGTAAAACCCGATAAATTTGAATACATTTCTGTGAATATTATGATGACACAAAAAAATTCTTGTGTAATCTAAACTCAATTTATTGAAAATGTATCCTAAATATCATAACCTACCATGCAGAGAATTGTTCTTTTCATAGAACTTATGGTCTTTAAAATAGTAAAATATTTTAAATAGTTTATTGTTGCCTTCATTGAGTATTTTAAACGTATCTTTTAAAAATACTTCTCGGGTTGAATTGTGATTCTACATTAAAGCAATAAAATTGTGTACATTTATGCTTCAAACTAAGTTGGATATTTTTATATCTTAAGTCAGGGAAGATCCTCTCAGAATCCAAAGGAGGGTGAACTTTCTTCGTAAACTGCTTTAAAATAAGAAAAAAAAATGAAAATATTTAAAATATAAATGGAATTTAAAACCATTCCATGGAACCGTTCACCATAAACACTTAAAAAAAAATCTATTAAAATCTCCTGACAAAATAACAGAATTGTGTATATTTGTATTCCGGAGACAGAGGCTGGAATTTGGTTAGCCATCAGTACTTCCGCTTAAAAGTGTACAAATTCCGTGAGGGTGAGGAAAGAGGAGGGAACCATTATTCGCTGATGAAGACTAGAGGATCCGACTGCCCTGCATCCGGTAGATTAAAAAAAAAAAAAAAAAAAAAAAAAAAAAAAAAAAAAAAAAAAAAAAGGAAAAATCGCACTAACTTCAGGGGTATGACTTCTTCTTTAAATTCTCCAAGGCCGATCTTCTCTTTAAACGGGCCTGGGTGCAAGAAAATTTTAAAACCCTAAATTATCTGCTCTTGCGTTCTGTGATTACATACTGTATGAGTCGTTATGATGTCCAAGTAATGGAAATTAAACCCTAAAGTTAACTTGGAATCTCTCTGAGTGATCACACTGATCTGCGTGTGTGTCATGGAGGATCTCTGATTACTGTGAGATGTCTGGAAGAAAAAAATTGCTCCAAAAATATGTTGGTGCTATTGGTAATGAATTCACCTTTATGAATGATACGGCTCAAGCTCAACGAGCTAAGATTGTGATGAATATATTGAAGATCAAGTTTTCAAGCGAATGCAATTGCCATCTCAATCTCCAGACGTTAATCCGATTCAGCATCTTTGAGACTACCTCGTCAAACAGGTGGATGCCTTGACTCTTTATTCGCGGCCGTGCATCTAATGAGCTAGAACAAGCAATGATTCATGTATGGACGTTGCTTCTCAATCCAGAGTCCGACAACTTAACTCTTTGTCTACTGACGGTACATATAAGTACCATTGAAATAACTTGCTATAAAATTCATTTAATACATCGATTAGTAGTAATACAGTTTAGAATGAGTTATAGATACATTACTTTATATTGTTCCAAAAGCATTATTGGTTACACAAAACAAAGATATTTTTAAAAGGATAATTACTTTTGCCTTTGCATCTTTTCAACTATCTTGGCGTTGAGAAGGGGGGAATTTTTCAATTCGGAAATACTTCTATATTTCTATTGTAAGAACATTATATTTGTTCATTTCCTATTTCTACAAAATACTAAGAAAAATATTTAAAATAAAAGATTTGAGTGGGGTTATAAATACTGTACAAAATCCCTATAAATTCACATTTAATTAATTGCTATAAATCCTTTAATACTTTTTAAATCCTTCTAAAATTTATTAAATGATTAAGTAAATCTTCTAATGTAGTTTAAACAATTCACGAAAAATGCTTCAGAAGGTACAATTTTTATGAATTTATAATTCAGTACATAAGGGTTAATTGACAAAATGTAAAGTCGATGCCGCCATTGCATAACATGTAGGAGCGACACATACCTTAGTAAGACTGATTTATATTTATACTTTTTCACAAAAAATTGAAGTTTATTTTTTTATCAAACAGGGAAATTGTGCAAAAAAATGTTAATTATTTATTTATAAATCATGCTTAATGTTTAAATTATATGAAATTTAATAAATAACTCTTTAGAACAATTCTATTAAATTTCACGTTTTTATGTACATTTGTATTCAAATGAGACACAAATGACTGGTTGTACCTCATTGAAAGCCAGTGTATAAACAAAATACAACGCAAAATACACAGTCTAGTAATATATACATACATATATGCATGTATATATTTATGTACGTTATACATTTATGATACATACCTGTTCTACAAATGTGTGCACCGTTGTTCTCAAAACTTAATCAGTAATTTGTCAGTTTCCAAATTTTCTAAAAACCAGATATTGTTCTTGTTAATATGTGTGAACCCATCGCAACAAATCTTTAATCCAGAAAAAAAAGAACTGCTTCGAATAATTGAACTCAATGACGCTCCTTTCGCCTTTTCAATGTCAATGTACGAGCATTATTACTAGCTCATCATTTTCTGCAGCTAAGTTTGGTTATAATGTAAAGGCATATGTTTCGCATCCTTTTTTCCCTCTCTGTCTTTTTAGTCAGTTGCTGTGTATATGTATTTCATGCCGGGTTGTTCGCTATTCGCGCCCGGATGAAATTAAATCTTTCTTTTTTTATATTATACTCAAGATAAAGAAATTATGTCTATGCATCCACTGCTCCATCGTTGCTTTCAACAGAAACATACTATTATGCACAAATAACAGAATTTATAATAATCTACATCTTTTCCTCTTTTAAATAAATATTTAGGAAATTTGTTGACAAACTTGGCAGTGATGGAATATGTCTTCATCCTTTGCGTTTCCGGGCGGTCCTGATCGTGGAAACCGGGTAAGAGAAATTTAATTTCTTTACCTTATTTATGACTTGCGGTTTTTTATTAACTGTGAAAAGAGGTTCCTACTAACAAAACAATACATTTATTAATAGTTCTAATCCATGCCATTCATTAATATAACTTTCCAAAGAGCCTTTTTTGAGAAGCAAAGCCTTTTAACTACTTAGACATTATTAATATTTCAACTTATAAATGCTATGCCAAAAATACACTGACTGTTTTGCAAGAGAAAAACTGTGTGACTTGAAGATGCATCATTTTATAAATAGGCAAATTTGCATTTCTCATCTGATAAGCCATTGAGAATCCATTGTGAATTTTAAAAACTACTGTGGTGTTCATAAAGCCATTATTCATGGTTCTGAGCCCCATTTCCCTTTCGAGTGTTGATTTTTAAATTAATAATAATTTTTATTGTTATACATATTGTATAAAATACATTAATTAATATATACTATTTTCAAGTTTAAACTTTCTTGAGTCTATCAGTTAACCTTTCATAGTCCAAGTTGTAGTTTTTCGACTGAGTGAAAAAGTGTCTAGGACAGATTTGAACCAAGAACTCTTGTCATAAGCTGTCAATTCTCTGCCAATTGAGATAGCCTGAACGAATTTGGAGGACATTTCTCACTTAGATCCACCAGATAAGGTCCTATCGATTCGTCCAAGAGAGCTAAATTGGTAAAATATTGACCTGCGGTTCGTGGATCGAATCCTGACCTGCACATTTTTTTACTCAGTTGAAAAATTGCACCTTGTATGATTTATATTTATTTACCAATTACAAGAATTGCGTTAAAATTAATATAGTGTAACCATTTACAGTGCTTTCAATGTTTCAAATTTCTGTAAAACTTTTAAAAGAACTCTGTATTTACCATAAAAAATAATGATTGTACCAATTTATGAATCTGGCTATCAATTATTCGAAATTTCAATGTATTTAAAAATATATACACAAGACTTCCTATAAAAGAATAAATGTCATACATACGTTTGTCCTTTTTTTAGTACTATTAGAAGGTATTTTAACAAATATCGTGTAAAAATTAATTTTATAACCACGAAAGAATAAGGTAAAGGATCAGGGTCCATATAAATTCGATTCTGTTATACTGACTTAATTATTTCACTTTTTAATATTAAAAGGTATATGTTGTATGGTTTTAACGATAGTTTTGTATTTTGTTCGGATTTATATGACTTACACAAACTCAAAGTTAGTATTATTCGTAGTTTTTATGAAAAATAAGCAATTTCTGCTACTTTTACCTCAATTATTTATATGAGCGCAATCGTGCAACGCTTTTTTTCTTGATATATGTTATAAAACATATCAAAATATACAAAATATGTTAAAATAAAAGTGTTGCAAAGCTGCGCTCACAGTAAAATATTAAAAATAGAGAATCAATTGAGGTAAAAATAGCAGAAATTACTTATTTGCATCAAAACTATGAATTTTACGAATTTTGAGCTTTAGTAAGTCACATAAACATGAAAAAAAAATACAAAACTATTAATAAAATCGTACAATATATACTAATATTAAAAAAGGAAATAATTAAGTCAGTATAATTTCATCGAATTTTTAGTCTATTTCATGGGCCAAAATCGCGGCTTAAGGACGCTGATCCTTTATCTTTCATGTTCTGATAGCTACTGAACACATTTTAATAATTTCTGCAATTGGTTTTGTATTTTTTAATTATTGAATAAAAATATAGACAGCAAAATTTAATTTTAAAAAGACTACTTGTTTTATTTGCATGGATATGTAAATGCTGCTTTTATTTAAGTACTTTTTTGGTCAAAATATTATATTTAATATGAACCCTGATCCTTTAGTTTCACAAGCTTTATAAAAAATATTTCTGTTTATTTTTTGTATATAAGAACATGAATTCCACACTGTGAGAAGAATATTAATGAGTAAAATATTATTATGATAAAAGCTGTTTCGTAAATTAATTCCCCGTGGTGACAGTTTTCAGATAGATTGAAAGCATTTGGCCACGAACAAAGCCATGTTATTTGAAAATGTAGTAACGTCACTTAATGACGAGATTCTTAATTATTTAAAGTGTTTATTGCTAGTTTTTGAGTATTATTCTTTTCTAATATATATGCATATTTTCCCCGTTTGTTAAAATGAACGTAAACCTAAGCTGTTATCGAAAAAAGAAAATAAAAACCTCTCGTCTCTACTGCAGTAAATAACACTTATTTGATATATATCAGCGAAAGCATTAGAAATTTTTTTAAATGTTGTTTGATTCCGTTGTTTCAATATTTTTATTTCATTTTATTTTGTCGGTTAATATCGTATTTATATAAATTTTGTTCTTATTTAATGATTGCTAATTAAAAAATGTCAAACAATCATAACGTACCAGAAAAAACATACAATCGTAAACATTATTACAGCATAAATTATGTAATATGAATGTTAAAAAGTTAACCGTGTTATTTAACCCCTTAAGTGTTTCTTTTCTTTTTGACACAATAAATTAAAAAAGAGGACCGGCACCACGTTATTTTACTAAAATATTTGTCTTTGTACAATCGAAAAAAGTATTAATTTAACAAACCAAAGATTACAGTTAAAATTAAGTGGTATCCAAAAGCTTTTAGTATCGAAGATGGTAAACTCTTTTTGCCCGAGTGGCACTCGGGCAAAACAGTTAAGGGGTTAAAAGGCGACTAAAATAATAAAAGAGGAGTTACAAGTTAAAAAATATACATTTTATTTAAAAACGTCTTAGTACTTTCAGGCTTTACCAAGCCTTTCATCAGAGAATATTATAAAACTCTATAAATAACTGAATACACTGAAATAACTGAGTTATTATAATATTCTTTGATGAGGGGCTTGGTAAAGCCTGAAAGTACTAAGAAGGTTTTAAATAAAGTGTATATTTTTAACTTGTAATATCTCTTTTATTGTTTTAGTCGCCTTTTAAATAAAACAGTGATTTTTTCAAAGTTCATATTACATATTTTATGTTTGAAGCAAAGTAAAAATAGCGTTTTGTCTTATGTCTTTATTTACTTTATTATGGTTTTGTGTTTCTGCTGCTATTTTAGCTTTGCATTTACTTATCGTTATGCTAAATACTGTTTTCAACATCGTGATCAATGAAAAAATAAAACTTATATTCTGAAAAGTTTAATATCACAGTAACAATTTCTTTAAAATTTTTAAAGATATTTTTCGAAAGATATATTTATTATATATTGGATTAAAAGACAAATACAATAATGCGTTTTTCATGTGTGTTGCATTCTTTTTATTTCACTTTATAATTACTTTACAAAGTGAAATAAAAAGAATGCAACACACATATGACAGACCTATTAGTGGAATAAAACGCAAAATGAATTTTTGGGAGATGTGTCACTTTTCTTGCGGGTGAGCGATGTGTTCTAAGAAAGTTGCTGAAATTATTAATTGGACACACAACATTTTAGTGAACATATGAATTATTTGTTTTCGACAAAAATAGTATAGTCCCTTCTTACTTGTTAACCGGCCTTCTCACGAAAATGTTTTACAATTCGTTTATATGATTTTTTAAATATTATTTACAGATGGTGTCTACAAATTTTTGTAACGATTTT
This sequence comes from Maratus speciosus, assembly GCA_963932465.1. Lineage (NCBI taxonomy): Eukaryota > Metazoa > Arthropoda > Arachnida > Araneae > Salticidae > Maratus > Maratus speciosus. Next base: position 347,939,663 of record OZ010795.1, on the reverse strand, counting down.
GACTTTCTCCGCATAAATTCGGAATAGGTTTTAATTATCGTCTGCACCATAAAAAATATTCAGTGATTTAAAATGTCGCTGGAAAATAAACAATAGATCGAAGGCAATGAATCTGTGCTTTACAATGAGAAATACTATTGTTCGATTATCTAAAAAATGTGTGAAAAACATGGTTTTAATATTTCCACACGTAAAATAAGTAAATACATTTAACTGTGAAATGGGTAAAAAATACATAATCAACAAAAATACATTCATCGCTTATTATATCTGAATTCTCATATCATGTTTTAAAAGAAAATCCTTTACTTCACCTCCTCCCCCCCCCCCCCTAAAAGAAATATCGGATAATCTTTATTTATGCCTATAGGATCTGTGGGAAATTAAAATAAAATCTGTTTTTTTTAAGCTAATCAAAACACACCGCCTAATGCGAAAACATTTTTGGCAGCGTAAAACTCTACGTATATTGTTGTATGAAAATTTGCAGTTGAAAAATGAAAATATGTAGTTACAAACGATGAGGATTGGATATATATGAGGCATTCTTACAATCTTTAACGTTCAGGAATGAAAATATGTTGAAATTAAACTTGCTAAAGTAATATTTTAAACCTATAGATGAATGCCTTAATGATTCAAAATAAAGTAAAAATGGTCAGCAGCGAAAAGTTTTGTATTTAACTGAGGTTTAGGTCAGACTTGCGAGTTTAATTTTTCTTACCATTTTACCACTATAACTTTTATTTTCTTCTAAATTTTTACTTATAATGAATTTGCATAGTACACACAGGACATTCAAATAAGAAATAATAACAATGTAGTATTTTTGTACAAAATTTTGGTATAACATTGTCTTAAAGGGGTGTTAAAGTAGGGACGGTAAGGAAAAAAAGGGGGACGGTATATAAAAAAGGGGACAGTAACGGAAAAAAAGGGGGATGGTAAGGATGGGACGGTAAGGAAAATTACCACCTATTTTTAGGCAAATCATGTTAAGAATAAGTGATAGCCACAATGTTCATTTATTTTTAGAAACAGTTATTTACATTGAATTAAATAAATAAAAAAAAATAATTTACCTCGAAAAGTGCAGAAATAAACCTTGGGGACAGTAATACTACCAATAAAACCACGATGCTTGAAATTGATATTTAAATGCTAATTTAAATTCTGATGTAAATTTCCTGCCAAACAATTTTAGCCATTCTTTCTCTAGCATACTTCTGCGTGAGAAGAAAGTTGAAAAAAATTCTGTGTCTGTATCTGAAGTAATTTTCTCTATACTTTTAGCAAGAGGGACGGTAAGGAATCTAAAACCCAGGGACAGAATTAAAAAAATAATAACCGTAAAAACAGGTGTAGGTTAAATTTTTGCTACCTATTTATATAAAACAATAGTCCCAGTTTCAGAAAAAAATTACATCGATTTACTTTTATTGAAACAATTTTATACAGAGAGCTCCAAACATAAAAATCAGCATCAGGGACACGGGATGGTATAGGAATTTTGTGGTATATTTGGAACCGCAATATCGTTAAAAGCTTATTTATCTCGTTAATATTGTTATGCAGTCATGCAATGGGATGTTCCCCAGCATAAAAACAAAACAAAAAAAACAAAACAATAATATGTACTAAAATAAAAATTATTATTCAGGGAATTCAAAGTCAAAAGATTCTGAGAATGCCTTATATATATATATGATTGTAATATAAAAAGTTTCATTTACTACCAAAAAAGAGGAGACATTACCTAAAATGTAGGTCAGAGAAAACAAGGAATTGTCCTTATCCGTTTATTGAAAGCGGAATGCCACAAAAGCTTATGGAACATTCTCACAATCTTTTGACTTTCATGTCCCTGAATAATAATTTTTAAATGAATACACTTTTTTGTGTTTCTTTTTAATTTCATATACTGGGGAACATCCTATTACATGATTGCACAACAATATTAACGAGATAAATAAGTTTTGGACAATGTTGGGAGTCCAAATACCTGGAAAACTGCTATACCGTCCCGTGTCCCTGATGCTGATTTTTAAGTTTGGAGCTATCTGGATAAAATTGTTTCAATAAAAATAATTCAATGTAATTTTTTCCTGAAACTGAAACTATTGTTTTATATAAATCTGTAGCTAAAAATTAACCTGCACACATTTTTAGGGTTGTTATTATTTTTTAAACTCTGTCCCTGGGTTTTAGATTCCTTACCATCCCTCTTCTAAAATTATACAAAAAATCCTTTCAGATGCAGCCACAGAATTTTTTTCAAGTTTTTTCTCATGCAGAAGTATGCTAGAGAAATAATGTCTAAAATTCTTTGGCAGGAAATTTGCTGTACAATTTAAATCAGCATTTAAATATCAATTTCAAGCACCATGGCTTTATTGGTAGTCTCACCGTCCCCAAAGTTTATTCCTGCACTTTTTGAGGTAAATTAAAAAATAAAAAATTAATTGAATCCAATGTTAACAACTGTTTCTAAAAATCAATGAACATTGTGGCTATCACTTCTTAGTCTTAACATGATTTTCCTAAAAATAGGTAGTAATTTTCCTTACCGTCCCATCCTTACCATCCCCTTTTTTTTACCATTTCGTCCCTTTTTTCCAATACCATCCCCTTTTTAGGGTTCCGTACTTAAAAAGTAAAAACGGAACCATTATAAGATCACTCCTGTGTCTGTCCGTCTATCTGTCTGTCTGTCACAGCCATTTAATCGTAAACTATGGAACGTGGAAAGTTCAAATTCGGGGAAGTAATAAAGACCATTGACTCACATATTTTCAGATTAATAAACATTCATAAATATATTTAGTAAAAAAGTAGAGGAGTTATTTATGCTACTTGAAAAAAAAAATCCTTTCTTTGTATATCATGTGGGGTATCCTGTGAAAGCTTTGGTAACGCTGAACTCAAAATTACATTCCTTTTAATTTTAGATATTATATTTGCAAAGATATTGTTGAAAATGTAGCGCAAAAATATGTCCCCCCCCCACCCCCACCCCCCATCTAATTTCGAATCTACTGAAACTAAAATTATGAAACAAATAGAGGTAGTAGACGTTAATATAAACCTTGCCGGAAAATTATAGCGATTACCCTAGGTCACATAGTTTTTGAGTAATTAGCATTTTTCTGTTATACACAAATTTCGATTTACGGGCATTCAGAAAAATTGTTGAGCATCGCTGAATATACCTATCGTTCCAAAAGAATAAAAGAATTGTTGATAATGATTTTGGAATAAAATCATCGGTAATTAGCTGAGATATAAACCCTTAAAGGTACGGTCAGTTTGGACATACACGAGGACAGGGCGGCGTACTCTATGCCTAGTTAACGACTTTTAATGATATATATATGTGTAATGTAATGTCCAGTAACAGCATAAAAGCAATAAACGTCAAATTGTTAAAAACATACTAATTTCAGGGGTCTCGGGACTCTAAAAAGTGGAAAAAATGAAAAAAAGACCATTTTCAACATTTAATGTCTTAAAATGTATATGATTTTAAAACACAATTTTAATTGGAATGAAAGATAAAAGTATGTCCTTTCGTTTCATGTATTTAAAAAATTGCAAGATACAGAATTAGTATTTATAGGGGGCTCGAAACTGTTAGACATTTGTCGAACAAAAAATTGGCATAACAGTTTACGCATAGGATTACAAAATAAATATTGCAACTAGAATGAAAATTTTGGTGCTTACTTATACTTCAGATTGTAATAATTTCCCTGAACTTAAATAAATTTGTATTTCAAGCATTTTTATATTTTTAATGCAATGCTGCATTTAGCTAGTGCAAAATTTTGAAAATTTCCACAGTAAAATAACCTAAAAAAATATTTTTTTGAACAATAAAAAGGAAATTTTAGGTTCAGTTTATACAGAATAGCATGGAATATATGTTTTGAAAATTTCATGGAAAAATTTTCAGAAGTTTTTGAGGTATCCTGCGCGTTATACCCAAGAACGCCATTTGGAAAATAATGACTTTAAAGTTTCGGAAACGCCGCTTCAGCTATTGAGCGGGTATAATTCTAAAAGCCAAAACTTCTGTTCTAATGGGAATTTGAAGGAAACAATTATAAAAAATATTCAGAAAAGATAGGAGTTTAACATCTAAAAAAATTAAAATTTCTTAAATTTTGAAGCTTTAAGAGTCCTGCGACCACTTAATCCTTTCTGGCACGGAGTAATTCTATTTATAAACTTATGAAATAATGAACTGACACCAGAATTTATAAACGAATTTATTAGAAAATGAGAACTTGCTTATTTTCACATACATGATAAAAGGAAAATTTTAATTAAATGTTCTTGGTGCCATTTGTCTGTTTTGGAGTTAAAATTAGGTGTCCGTTTTTTAAGGGCATCGCCCTCGAAATATTTAATTAGAATGAATCGCATAAATACTGTGAGATTCGCGATAGTTTGCATTGATTGTAATCTCTCAATACGCCTAGTGACTTTAAAAGTTAATTAAACACCTATCTGGAAAAACGCGGCACTGACCAAGGCGTCGTTGCAACTTTGAGACCTCAATTCGAAGCGCGCTTAGCACAATGCCAAATTTAAACTTCGAACAAAGGTTTTGTTTTAGCTACACTGTAGAAATAAAGGTTATTACTACGCTGAATTTAGTTTCATGAAATGCCAAATGAAGTTTAACTATGCACTGCCTTTATTGTCAGCACCGAATTAAGTTCATCATAAACAGATTAGGATAATATTAAAAAAAGAGTTATACGAATAGCTATATTTGATATTATTTAGGTTCCATATCTCTTTGAACTTTCATGGCATACCCGATTACACTTTTCTAATATATACAGTTATACCCAACTCTACGTTGTATAGTTTTAGAAAGTCTTTGTATTATTTTAGCAACTTTTTTTTTTTTTTTAATATATATAATACAATTACAAATTCATATATTTATTCTACGGAACCCTCTGTACGCGAGTAATGCTCGCACTTGACCGTTTATTTTACCTTACCACCCCTTCTTTAATACCCCTTTAAGACAATGTTATACAAAAATTCTGTATTAAAAGTACTAAATTGTTATTATTTCTTATTTGAATGTCCTGTGGGTACTATGCAAATTCATTATAAGTAAAAATTTAGAAGAAAATAAAAGTTATAGGGGTAAAATGGTAAGGAAAATTAAACTCGCAGGTTTAACTTAAACCTCAGTTAAATAAAAAAATTTTCGCTGCTGAACATTTTTTTTTTGAATCATTAAGGCACTCGTCTATCAGATTAAAATGCTATTTTAGCAAGTTTAATTTTGTCAGATTTTTTTTTTCTAAATTCAAAAGATTGTGAGAATGCCCCTTACAATTAAATAGATATGACTTTTTTCTGTAAATCGACCTTAATATAGTAAATTCTGTGAAACTGGTGTCCCTAGGATCGAAAAAGAAATTGCCTTTTAGGTGGGTTTCTGTTTTAGCAGGTATAATTATATGGCATTCTTTCTGCAGGACGATGAATTTTATCCATTTAAGAGAACTTTAAACATAGTTTTACATCTATTCTGGTTTCGCAAGTTTTACTCTATATAACAGCAGTGCTTAATTTCTAACAAAAAGATTACAGGAGCCTTAATATTCTGCAATACTAAAACCGACCCACTCCCCCCCCCCACACACACACACATCGACCTGCATATTTATATTTCATATGTTATTTACAAAATTTAAAGCACCTTTTTTTGTTCTTCATCGAAATGAAAATTTTAAATATATCTACCTGCATATATTTAACTGTCAACTATACAAATTTTTAGTTTATCACTCTCTCCGAATAGAAATATTTGCCGAATGTTAATATTAATTAATCTCAGAACTTCGCAATTAAGTAAGGTAAAGATTATGATTCGGAAATAGTGTTAACACTAAAAAAGAACGATTCAATGCTTTTATATGAAGTGGCGAAACACTGTTCGATTCCTTTCTATCAGAATAACAAACGATACATTGAAATTATATTTACTAGAGGAAAGTAGGGCAAAATTGGGTACCATAATTTTGTTGATCAAAATTTCCAACCTACAACTCACAATGCCATAAATAAAGGCATGCCTGTAATCTTAAACATCAAAAGTATTGAAAATTTTTACGTAATCGATAAAATTTAATGTTCCCCGAAAACAAATTTGAGGTAAGTATAAAAAAAAAACAAGATTTTTCATTTTTTTTTTTTTTAGGTAGGGGTGGGTAAAACCGAGTACTTACAGAAATAAACGGTGAAGTGCGAGCATTACTCGCGCACAGAGGGTTCCGTAGAATAAATATATGAATTTGTAATTGTATTATTATTAAAAAAAAAAAAAAGTTGCTAAATGAATACTAAGACTTTCTAAAACTATACAACGTAGAGTTGGGTTTAACTGTATATATTAGAAAAGTGTAACTGGGTATACCATGAAATTTCAAAGAGATATGGAACCTAAATAATATCAAATATAGGTATTCTTATAACTCTTTTTTTAATATTATCCTAATCTGTTTATGATGAACTTAATTCGGTACTGACAACAAAAGCAGTGCATAGTTAAACTTCATTTGGCATTTCATGAAACTAAACTGAGCGTAGTAATAACCTTTATTTCTACAGTGTATCTAAAACAAAACCTTTGTTCAAAGTTTAAATTTGGCATTGTGCTAAGCGCGCTTCGAATTGAGGTCTCAAAATTGCAACGCCGCCTTGGTCAGTGCCGCGTTTTTCCAGATAGGTGTTTAATTAACTTTTAAAGTCACTCGAGGCGTATTGATAGATACAATCAATGCAAACTATTGCGAATCTCACAGTATTTATTCGATTCATTCCAATTAAATCTTTCGAGGGCGATGCCCTTAAAAAACGGACACCTAATTTTAAATCCAAAACAGACAAACGGCACCAAGAATATTTAATTAAAATTTTACTTTTATCATGTACGTGAAAATAAGCAAGTTCACATTTTCTAATAAATTCTTTTATAAATTCTGGTGACAGTTTATTTTTTCATAAGTTTATAAATAGAATTACTCCGTGCCGGAAAGGATTAGGTGGTCGCAGGAATCTTAAAGCTTCAAAATTTAAGAAATTTTAATTTTTTAGATGTTAAACTCATATCTTTTCTGAATATTTTGATATAATTGTTTCCTTCAAATTCCCATTAGAACAGAAGTTTTGGCTTTTAGAATTATACCCGCTCAATAGCTGAAGCGGCGTTTCCGAAACTTTAAAATCATTATTTTCCAAATGAAGTTTTTTGGGCATAACGCGCAGGATACCTCAAAAACTTCTGAATATTTTTTCATAAAATTTTCAAAATATATATTTCATGTTAGTCTGTATAAACTGAACCTAAAATTTCCTTTTTATTGTTCAAAAAAATATTTTTTTAGGTGATTTTACTGTTGAAAATTTCAAAATTTTGTATTAGCTAAATGCAACAGTGCATTAAAACTATAAAAATCCTTTAAATACAAATTTATTTAAGTTCAGGGAAATTATTACAATCTGAAGAAGAAGTAAGCACCAAAACTTCCATTCTAGTTGCAATATTTATTTTGTAATCCTGCGTGTAAACTGTTATGCCAATTTTTTGTTCGACAAATGTCTAACAGTTTCGAGCCCCCTATAAATACTAATTCTGTATCTTGCAATTTTTTAAATACATGAAACGAAAGAACATACTTATATCTTTCATCCCAATTAAAATTGTGTTTTAAAATCATATACATTTTAAGACATTAAATGTTGAAAATGGTCTTTTTTTCATTTTTTCCACTTTTTAGAGTCCAGAGATCCCTTAAATTAGTATGTTTTTAACAATTTGACTTTTATTGCTTTTATACTGTTACTGGACATTACATTACACATATATATCATTAAAAGTTGTTAACTAGGCATAGAGTACGCCCCTGTCCTTGTGTATGTCCAAACTGATCGTACCTTTAAGGGTTAATATCTCGGCTAATTACCGATGATTTTTTTCGAAAATCATTATCAACAATGGTTTTATTCTTCTGCAACGATAGGTATATACAGCGATGCTCAACAATTTTTCTGAATGCCCGTAAATCGAAATTTGTGAATAACAGAAAAATGCTAATTACTCAAAATCTATGTGACCTAGGGTAATCGCTATAATTTTCCGGCAAGGTTTATATTAACGTCTACTACCTCTATTTGTTTCATAATTTTAGTTTCAGTAGATTCGAAATTAGATGGGGGGTGGGGGTGGGGGGGGGACATATTTTTGCGCTACATTTTCAACAATATCTTTGCAAATATAATATCTAAAATTAAAAGGAATGTATTTTTGAGTTCAGCGTTACCAAAGCTTTCACAGGATACCCCACATGATATACAAAGAAAGGATTTTTTTTTTCAAGTAGCATAAATAACTCCTCTACTTTTTTACTAAATATATTTATGAATGTTTATTAATCTGAAAATATGTGAGTCAATGGTCTTTATTACTTCCCTGAATTTGAACTTTCCACGTTCCATAGTTTACGAGTACAATGGCTGTGACAGACAGACAGACAGACAGACGGACAGACACATGAGTGATCTTATAATGGTTCCGTTTTTACTTTTTAATTACGGAACCCTAAAAAAGAACAAAACGTATCCAAACACCATTTTTTTTTTGTTCATTAATCAGCCAGTTTCCAAAATTAATCAATGCAAGTAAATTGTTAAACTTTGAAACCATATTATTTCGTTTTGATTTGGGAGTTTGTACTGTTGCTGAAATTGCAAACAAAACCATCTTTATCACCAGGGTTAAATCCGCTATAGTCATCGTATGCAAACTCCTTGCAAATTGCTCAAATTGACCATCGCTTTTGCACTGGGCTCCGGAGCCTTATATTTATGAGCTCCGGTGAATTCCAACCAATATTTAAATATTTATTAAAAACAGAGAAGTACCGAAGCCGGCCTCCGGTGGGCTGCGGCGCAAATTAAGCCCCAGTGCTTCCAAACCTTTTTCCATTCACATATCCCTTTCCTGAGGCTTTTCATTTCGGAGTAGAGTACCCCCATTTCTCATAAACACGCCAACTTCTTCCTCCACTCAACTAAATAACGAAAACATGTTTTTTTTTTTTCATTAGTAATCTTTTCTCGACCATATAATAAATCGATACAAATTTCACTAACTTTTCTAACATTTCATTTTTTATCTTGCATTTTAAAATTATTATTTATTTTTATTATAATATTAGCCAAACATTAAGAAAAATCAATGTAGCATAAATAAGAAATTTAATTAAAGAACATTAATTAAGATTAAAAGAACAAAATCACTCAAATAATACGTAACACTTCAAATAAAATGCTCATTAAAGTGAGGGAAGCTTTTCTATTAATATATACTAGTGATATAACTCCGCCTATTCGTAAACGAAAATAATGGCCAGCTTTTCAACACATTTTTAAACCAGTTGGATGTGCCAATCCCAGAACTTTCTTCTATCTTATACATTTTAATATTTAAAAAACTAGTTACACATGTTAATACTTCAATATTATTAGTTCAATACTATACGAACATTGATTTCCATCTTAAATTTCTGCTTCAGTCAATTAAACAGACTAAAAACGAGTTAATTAATCTATATCATGATGTGTTAAAATTATTAGTTTTTTCTTATTCTGCGTTATCAGCTGTTTGCGAATAGCCAGCTTAGCAGGAAGTGAGTTCCCGCCGCTGCACGAGGGGCCGATGGACAATAACACTACGAAAAATCAATAAAAGTATACAAACATCGCTATTACACAACCCCTTTACCACGCAATATTTCCAAATTCAAGGAGGACCTGTTGGCCAAAGCCAAAAACATGCACAAAAAATTTGGTTCAATTGTATGTATAATTTTATGTATAATATAAACGAGTAACACACTTGAATATTTCCATTCAATAATTTCCCTGAGTAAACGGAAATGTACTTGTGAAATTTTGTGCAGACCTATATATGATCTATAAGATTTATTCACGTCAAGTAATATTAAAAAGAAAAACAGTTAAGTTTAAAAACGCGTATTATAACTGAAAACTCACTTCCAGCAACTATTGTTCATATAGTTCAATAGTTCAGTTTCTTCTGTAGCCAAATTCTTTGAAGTGCCCCTGTAAATGAATGATATATTCTATGCACATCATGTTCTACAGTAAGCGCCGTGTAGCCGTGTAGTTCACCTCGGTGATATATATAAATTTCAATATGTTTAAAATAGTGGATATCATTAAAATATACCGCATACCCTGTAGACCGTAATGTAATGGAATTCTTTTGAGTGTCTCTGTGAATGAACCGTAAATATTATACACTTGATCTTCAATACCGTACATACCATAGTGGTACCCAATAACATCTATCAATTTCATGGCAGTCAAACTATATTGACATATTCTGCAATAACTTTGAAAAACGAAAACTTGGTAATTTTTTTTCCAAATATTTTAACTTTCACACTGGTAAATTTAAAAATTTGAATTTTATACAATATATCTTGTTAGTTTTTAGCTTTTTAAAACATGTTAAAATACATATATTCAAGAACATAAGCTGTCTCTGGCTTGGCCTGTAAGTAGCTTATTTTGTATAAAAAAAAATATATATATATTCTTATTGTTATGTTGTTGGAGGCAATTCAAAGAAAAGCAGTATCAAAGATGATGCATGAGAAAAAAAGTCTTAGTTCTTCGCAGTCGATTGCAGAGCGTGTAAAAGTTCTCTTCTGTACATCAATTAGGGCTCCTATAATACAGACTGAATTGTCTAGCATTTTGTTTCCCACTTAGACTAATGAGCGATTGTTGCCCACGCGGCGTGGCCAATCGTTCTTCTCTTACCGGCAATTAAATGACGGTGTGAGTCAGCCCGGATTATAGGAGCCTTAACAGCAATAGATGATTTCAGTGTGACGTCAGTATTGATGTTTTCCTTAGAATTTGACTCCAAACAAACGGTCGCTATTTTTTATTAAATATAAATTGTAGCAAATGTTACCACGACCTATGAAGCATAAAAACCCTTACCTGTGAGTTATAGTTATAATATACAAACTAAATAGAAAATACAGCATAACAACCGTTTGTTTGAAGTCAGATTCCAAGCTATACGTCATGATTGACGTCACGCTGAAAGCGTCTACAAAATATAAGAAGAAACGACATCCTTCTTCCCCCTCAGACAAAGGTACCACGCAAAAAAGAGATATGCGCAATCCGTCGCTCTGCTGTATTATCCCAATCCTTGAGAGCGCTTAAAACCTCACACTAGTCACGGAAAAAAACGAAAACGCTCATGTCAAGTCTATGGGAGCGTCATTTCCAAACTATCTCGCTTAAATTTTAATATTTTTAAATGATTTTTTTTTTTTTTTTTTTTTTTTTTTTTTTTTTTTGCATAGGATAACTGAGGGCGATCTATTACCGGGCTAGTTTTTACTTTTTCGATTTTGGTTTCAGATTTAAAAAAAAGAAATCACTTTCACTTGGAACCGGTTTGAACCATCCTAATTGAAACTGAAACTATCCTAATATATAAAAAACCTATAACTAAAATCAAAAAAGTAAAAACTAGCTCGGTTGTAGATTGTCTTCAGTTATCCTACGCAAAAAAAAAAATCATTCAAAAATATTAAAAAAATCAAAGCGAGAAATTTGGAAATAGGGTGACTGCTCCAGTAGTTGATACCCCTCCAGTAGTTGATAAAAATTTTTGAAATATTGCACCATTTCAGGCGGAAAAGATTTTTATACCAGGCACTAGACATAATATTTTTATTTGAATGTTGGAGCACCTGTTGTCACATTGTTGTCAATTGCCTGCTGTAAGAGAAGCCATTTTATGAATTTTTTTATTAGAAAATGTAAAAAATTTAGTTTTTGATTAGTAGGAGACCATTACGCTAAGTTAAAATAATCCACTTCAATCTTGATTATTTCAAATAATAGTTTTATATGAATTATTGTTAATCACAGCTTAAGCATAATATTTTAAAGATTATTTTTTTTTAAATTTTCGACTGATTTCTTCGAATGATCAACTACTGGGTAAATGGCAATTAAAGAAACTATTTACTTATAATTTTGTTGCTATTTAATTTCAAAAGATTTCATTTTTGCCCATTATAGGGCATTGATTAAGGGTTGTAGCAATCATGTTAGTTTACTTCTAAGATTTAAAAGGAAAGAAATATTATAAAACCCCGTAGCACCGACATTATTTGATCAACTACTGGCCCCGTCACCCTAACTCTTCCATAGACTTAACTTTAGCGTTTTCCTTTCTTCCCGCGACTGAAGTGGGCTCGATTAAACATTAACTCCACACGTATTGTTCAGATTCAGATCAGATTCAAGCATAATATTTTTTAATTATTATTATTTACATTTAATTTCCTTTTCAAGTAGAACGCATAAAAATATGTGTAGAGAAGTCTTAAATTTTTTCATTGTGTTTATGATTTTCAAGTGTATAGGATATTCCTGAAAATGAAGAAATAGTTTTCAGCAATATTTAATTCTCTGAAGTGGAAGTACTTAAATATATATTTATATCTAATTTCATCTCACAGAACTAGACTAAATTTTGTAAAATAAATGGGGTGAAAAAATAATTATAAATAAAAAAAAATCTAAATGTAGATCAGTAAATAAATAAATAGAAATGCTTAATTTATCTTTAAAAAGTTAAACTTACACTATGTGCAAAACTACTTAAAAGAGGAGACAATATTTAAAAGGATGTTTAATTACTTTAATATCTTAGTACTTTCAACTATAAAAATATAGTCGTCGTCAGAGAAATATAAGAAATACTACTGTTATTAACGTCTAATTTTGAAAATTCACGTAGATGGTGAGGAAAGGAGTGAAAGTGGAAGTCAATTTTTAGATCGGGGAAACATTGGGAAAATAAAACATGGATTTAGGGAAGTGGAATATTACTCGTTTTATGATACTTTAAGCAAACTGAGCCAAATTCTGGATATGTTGCGGGATAAAACGTCATTATAACAGTATTTTCTTTAGTAATAATTTCTATTGATTCGTGGATAATTAAATCATGATAATTCTTTGAGGGATATATAATTTTTGCGTCTTCGAAATTAACTTGTATATTCTGTTTCTGGTTAAGTCTTGACAGGCTGTTGTAGGTCTGTTATACTTTAAATCTCTCAAATGTTCTTTAATACGAACTTTAAGTTTATGCTAAATCATTCCTATGTATTCGAGATAAATATTTTCTGTTTTCAGTGGAATTATGTATACTCCAGAAACTTCATCTTTCGGAATCGGGTCTATTTTGGCACTAATTAGATTTTTCAGTTTTGCTGGAGGAGTGGCGATTAAGTTTACGCCAAAGCGAAAAAGTGCATGTCTAAGTTTTTCGAAAAGTTCTGGCATGTACTTCATTTTGCAATAGCTCATATTACTCCGTGGAGTTTTTTGTATTTTCATATGGTTCTCCTGTGAGTTGATTAGCTTATCTACACGTTTTCGCTTTGGCGTAAACTTAATCGCCATTCCTCCAGCAAAACTGAAAAATCTAATTAGCGCCAAAATAGACCCGATCCCGAAAGATGAAGTTTCTGGAGTATACATAATTCCAATGAAAACAGAAAATATTTATCTCGAATGCATCGGAATGACTTCGCGTAAACTTAAAGTTCGTATTAAAGAACATGTGAGAGATTTAAAATATAACCGACCTACAACATCCCTGTCTAGACATAACCAGAAGCAGAATATACAAGTTAATTTCGAAGACGCAAAAATTATATATCCCTCAAAGAATTATTATGATTTAATTATCCGCGAATCAATGGAAATTATTACTAAAGAAAATACTGTTTGTAATGACGTTTTATCCCGCAACATATCCAGAATTTGGCTCAGTTTGCTTAAAGTATCATAAAACGAGTAATATTCCACTTCCCTATATCCATGTTTTATTTTCCCAATGTTTTCCGGATCTAAAAATCGACTTCCACTTTCACTCCTTTCGTTACCATCGACGTGAATTTTGAAAATTAGACGTTAATAACAGTAGTATTTCTTATATTTCTCTAAAGAAGACTATGTTTTTATAGTTGAAAGTACTAAGATATTAAAGTAATTTAACATCTTTTTAAATATCGCCTCATCTTTTAAGTAGTTTTGCACATAGTGTAAGTTTAACTAAATGTAGATGTTTAATATATACATTTGCATTTATTTTTCTGTGACATGTCTGTTCATCATTTACAACAAAACTTTTAAGTAGTGTATATTATTAATCTAAATCGAACTTGAGAATTTACTTTCTTAATCATAAAAGGAATAAAAGAAGATAAGGAAATTCATATTTATTCGGAGACATCTTTAACTAACAAAAACTATATATATGGAAGCACAAAAAATATTTTCATTAATGATGAAGACACTACACAAAACAAACTGTTTTCAAAAAACCATAAACACAACTGCCAGTCAATAATTCAACGCGCTTAGCGGTAACCCTCGGGATACTGAGGCCGTGATACTCCCCAAAAGACAGGGGTGGTGGTGGAACTGTTTCCGCCCAGTGTCCAGTAAAGGAACATTCTGTTCTTCTCATTTCCTCTTTTTTCACGTATCTCAGGTCAGTATTGATAAGAAACTGAGAGTGAAAGCATAAGCTAATTTTGTTGTTATAGTTAAAGTATATTGTTTTAATAGGAATATGCCGTATCACTGCGTAGTGCCAAATTGTCGTTTGAATTATACTGGAACTGATGAATATGCCAGCATGGAATTCTCTAAAAATAAAGAAAGAAGCAAATTATGATGCAAAGAAATTCGTCGAGATAATTTGACACCTGGTAAACGTGCAGTCGTTTGCGAGAAGCATTTCAGAAGTGACACGATATTAACCCTTTAGTGCGCAGCTTTGCATGTTTTGAATTTAATACATTTTTTATTCGTATACATCTAATTGACAAAATAAAATTAAAATAGCAATATTTGCTTTAATTAATAACAGACATTCCGTATTTAAACAAATCGAAATTAACCATTGAAACTTTCTTGTGTAAAGTCAGATTCTCTGAATTACGTAATTTTTAGAACGTATTCTATCATGGGAATTAAATGGTTAAAGGTTAAGTTTTATAAAATAAATAATTATATAAAATAAGGTATTTAGAGACATACTTATTAAAATATTTACTAATTTGCAATATTTTAGCGTAAAACAGCCACACGACATTAGGTTTCACTTGTACTGCAGATGTGCAACAGAAGAAAAGATTGGCGTATTATATGAAAAATGTATCTCTGATTTTTTTTTTCATTATTTTTCCTGTGTAATAAACCTATCAGAGAATCATATATAATTTTTTCGAAACAAAATTAAAAATCACGCATTTAAGGGTTAAAACAGGAAAAATTCATGGATAGTGAAGGTAAAATCATACGAATGCCGATGAAACGTCCTACATTGAAGGATTATGCATATCCATGCATATCCGAAGGTGAAGCCCATCTTATTTTACGGAAACGGTACCTAAATTTCGACAAAGCAGATAAAAAAATTACAATCGAAGAAAAAGGAAATATTTGATAAATTCATAGAAATTTGATAAGATTTTTAAAATTATAAATTCATTTTTAAATACCTGTTTAAAAAATTATACATAAATGTTAGGCGATAACAAAAATCAAACGATATGAATGAAAGTAATATAAAAAAGTAAACTATTAGGACGTATTAAAGAGAATATTTGTAAGCATATTATCAGGATATTTCGAAAGGGTAAGTGATTTTTTTCTTTATTTTTCAGAATATTTTTTTTTTATATTTTATTTTGGTAAGCGTATAAACATGACTATTTAATGTATACTACATATCAGGTTGTAACGAAGGTTTCCCGCCACAGCTAACACGGCCTGTGCAAACAGTTCGTGTTGACGTATTTGCTTATATTTTGTCGAACGATTTTTGCATTTGAAAGAAAGAGACTTGCTTTATAACACTGTGTTGTGAAATTTATAAAAAAAAAAAGTCGTTATCGTTAAGTACAAGGTGTCTGCAATGGAACTATCATGCTACCAGATTAGAACCATCATTTACTTCCAGTTCTGTTGCAAAAAGTCAGCTACTGAATATCACCGAATAATGTGTACAGCTTTAGGTACTAATGTTGTATCATATATGACACCGTGAAAGACTTGGCGGAATGGTGGTTATACATAAAATTTCAGTTAATTATATATATTATAATTAGTATTATGTAATGGTGATTTGTCGGAAAACTTTCGTAACAACCTAATATAACTATCTGCATAATAATTTTATTGTAATATCGGAAATAAACATGTGAATATGGAACAATATATTTACAAATATTATCATCCATATTTTATACAATTATACCTACTTTATTAATAATAAAGTGACATTTAAAATTATTTATTGATAAATAAAAAGCTAATAATTTTTAAAGAATTTGTGACTAAAAGTCATCATTATAGAAGTATTCACTAAAAAATTATTTCTTAGAAATCTTTGAAAAATATATCAACGTAAAAAGCATACATGGAACTATTATTATCAATTTGCTTGATGCATTACTATCTGAAAAAAATCTTCAAATTCTACTTTTCTTGTTTTAGACTCAAAGGAATGTTATAAAACATTAAAATAATGCCTAAAAAATCTTATATATAGTTACATTTATAAATAAAAACATCACTATAAAAATAATCACTAAAATTTATTTCTTTGAAGTTTTATTTTTAAATTAGATAAATAAACGCAAAATGTATTCATGGAATTATTCACTATTATTTTTATCATTTTATTTGCTTTATTAATGTTAATGTTTGAAAAAAGAAAATTCTAATTTTTACTTTATTTACATAAGATCTAATGCAATGATATAAAACACAAAAAACGATTACTTTGCAAAACTGTAATATTGTTATTTTATTAATTTAATTATTTATTTTTTACTTTTTTTTTAAATTTAGGGAAACAGTCTCAAAATGAAAGTAAAAAGCACACAGGGAATTATTATTTTAGTATTATCATTTAATTTACTTCATTAATAAACTGAAAAAATTGATCATTTTCCACTATGATTGCTTAAGACTCAAAGGAATGAAGTAGAATAGATCATTAAAAATATGCCTAAAAAGCTTTACATTTGTATATAAAAAACATCATTTTGGAAATAATCACTTGAAATCATTTTTCTGAAAAAAAAAATCTATTTAACTTAATGTAAAAAAGTAACGTAATGTAAAAACATCATTATAGAAATAAGCAGTAGAATTTATTTATTTTTTTAATTTTGAAAAAAATTATTCTATATAAACTAATGTTAAACACGTACATGGAAATTTTTAATTCTTTTAATTTTACTTGCTTTATTAATAACTGAAAAAAAAATTATCAATTTGTATTTTGCTTGCTTAAGATTCAAAGCAATCACATAAAATAATTAAAAAATGCTTCAAAACCTCTAATATCTTATTTTAAATTCATTATTACCGCAATAATCATAAGACTTTATTTCTTTAAAATTTGGAAAAATGTTTATAAATGAATTTTAAAAACATATATGAAATTATTTAATTATTACAATTTTTCTTGCTTAACTAATATTTGGAAAATAAATCATTTTTTTGTTCTTTGTATAAAATTTAAACTGTTGATATGAAAATTTTTGGGAAAAATGAAAACAAATAAATGTAAAAAGCAGACATGAAAATATGAGTCTACTATTATTGTTTTATTGACTGTACTAATTCCTGATAAATATTCTAAAATATTTCTCAATTATTTTCTTGGGAATAAAATTTGCAATTATTTTCCAAACATAAATGCGAAAATTTTTATTAACTTAAGTAATTACAGCCGTGTGCAAAAAGTATTAATAATAAACCATCATTAAAACTAAATAATTGAATAAATTAATTAAACTATACATAAATGAATATTTAGGAATATACTTGAAAATACCTATATTTACGCTATATGGGCAAAGGTGACCGGTCACTTGCGATTTTAGACGTTTTGTTAAATATCTAGGAAAATACATGAGTAATTAACCTGAAACTGCAGGTGTGTAAACGATATAGCATAGGTCATATATTCCCGGGAAGATTTTTTCCTGAAACTTCATAGGGGACCGTCAACAAATAGATAAAGAAAGAATATCCTTTGAATAAACCTGTAAAAACAGATGTAGCAAAAACGTTCACACTCGAGATTATTAATAAGTGACTTATTGTAATGTACTGTGTTCATTTATATGAGGATAGCATGTATACTCGTAGAGAAATTAAGGTTTTTATAAAAACAGTCCCAAATTTCGCCAAGTTTTTTTTTTAATAATTTTTATAATTTTTTATTTTGAGTTTTTAATATAAAAAAAAAGGTCTTTTCAGAAAATATGACAAACAACTTTGTACACAATACCCTGCAATCAGAATTAAAAAGTAATAAAAAATAGATAAAAAATGAGCAGGTTTACAAAAAACTATTTCACTACGCATGCGCGAATGCAATCAAAATATAATGTCCATAATGTATTAGCTAAGTATATAGAGCAACTTTTATAAAAGTCTTTTAAATCATAGCTTAAAAATTTTGAAAATTATCCTCGATAGAATAAGCTCGAAATTCGTTGTTCCCAAAAAGATGAGGGTTTGTATCAAATATCTGTTGATTAGTACCAAGATAGCGTACACAATATTGCACGTACTACTATATTACTATATACTACTGGCACGAACCACCGCGGCGAGCGGCGTCACTTCGTCCGCAGCTCTTTATTCTTCTACTTATTCTGACTCTTTTGCGGAAGCAAGGGTCGTAGGTCCCCACCCACGTCCCGATTAAAAGATACTCTAGCGAAGGCTGGTATAAAAATCGAGCCCTAGCCCGTGTCCGGCCCGGGATCGGTCTCGATCTCGGCTGAGCCCGTCTCATGTCTATGCAGTCACTTTATTTGCAGATCGTTGTAAATTTCTTCGTATCTTTTTACGAATTCTTCTGATGTGTTCTTTTATAGTATGAACTGAGCGTGGACGATCAGACATAGGTCGATCTTTACAGCTATAGTAAACAATAATTGATATATAAATTTATATATAAATGCCTTATTTAAAAAAAAGTCTTTTAATTGCTCAAAAACTTTATATGCAGAAAATCCACGATCAAAGATATACTTATTCATAATCTTTTACACCAGCGGTCGGTAAGTAATTTTAAGTAGGGTCCGAATACTTCTGAAATATTTTATCGAAGTCCAGAGCAAAAAAAGAAAAAAAAAACACATAAGTAATATAAGTACTTATAACTTTTAAACTTTTATTTTTACATACGCATACATACAATATAAAACAGAAAAGTGAGATATTCGTTCTGAAAAATTACTACATACACAGATATACGGTCTAAAATGTTTACATACACATAATAAAATTTAAAAAAAGCAAGCATTCGTGGAAAAATTAATGCGAAAAATTGCACTTGCAGTCTTGAGCCAGTTTTTTATAGTTTGGTTCACAGGGTGAACAGCTAATGCGAAGAATGTCCTCAAGGTGGGCGCCCGTTAATCTCGAACGGTAATTGTTCTTCAGAAATTCATTTTGGAGAAAGTTGTGTCACATATATATGTGGAGCCATAATAGCCAGGTTAATAGACAAGACAAATGAACAAAAGCTCCGCACAAGACGAAATCTACGACTGACAACATGATTCCACTTTCTCCCAGATGAATTCTCGCGCATGCGCTCCAACGCAGCCGGCCAGTCCACTGCTGCGCATGCGATCCAACACAGCCGGTCAGTTCACTCCCTCCCACCTCCGCGCTTGCGCTCCAACCTGTATTTTACGTTTCGCATCACAGCAACTATGTATCGTTATTAAAACATCATATAAATCGCGATATTACTTGTAAAATACACTGGTGTCCAAAATTAAGGACCAATCACAAAATGCTAATTTTCAAGTACGCGAATACGCAAAAGGGAATAATATAATTCGAATAATTACTATCTCTACAGCATAGCTAGTCCATATAACATCTCATTCATGTCACCCATGGTCACAAGTGTCACAGTCACTACGGTGAAGCAAAAAAATAGAAAATTCCATACATCTTATAATGAGTCTGAAATGATCACTATATGCGACTCAACTGAGTCGTCACTGTGACTGCTGTTTTGTGACGAGTTACCATGTGACTTTACAATGCAGTTACATTCTGACTCTCATGTGACTGTTATCTGTAAACTCAATTTCAAAGTCATCGTGAACGCTGCTTTGTGATAAGTTATCAAATAATGTCACATTAAAGTCACATGATGACTTTCAGGTGACAGAGAGACTACTGTGAAGTCACCATTGTGCCCTTTTGTTAAAAGTCACCATGTGACTATAATGTGATATTGTTTGGTGACTTATCCTAATGCAACGTTCATGACGACTCTGAAATTTAGTCTAAAAATGACAGTCACATGAGAGTCAGAATGCAACTACATTGTAAAGTCACCTGGTGACTCGTGACAAAGCAGCAGTCACATTGATGTCTCAGTGGAGTCACATATAGTGATCATTTGAGACGCATAATGAGACGTAAGTAAGCAAGCACCCACCCTGGGAACCCGCTTTTGGCTTATGGTTGGGTGTAACCCCCAAGCCCAGGGTAGGGAAAAGTTTTACTACCTGCGGAACCCTTTGGAAACAAATAAGTTTTAAGATTAATTATAACTATTCTAAATATTGTTATGTACAAACGAGGGCTTATAGATTACCCACAACTTTTTAAAGTTAAGTGTTCATATAAGTTCATGTATAAGTTCATACACCTTGTAGTTATAACTAGTCCCATCAAAACCAGCCACCACCACCAAGGCCACTAGTGCCTGGACTGGAAATGTCATTCCTGTATTTAATCTAATTCATAAAGGTGGGACATTGTGTTGAGTTCGCTGTGTGTTTATAATAATTTGGTAAGTTTATACAATTTGCACAGTTTCTGAGATCCTGTTTATTTATATTCGTGCAACTAGTGGTCTGATGACCCATCGCACAGAATGCGCATATTGAATTTCTCCTGCAGTTACTTTCGGAGTGTCCGTACAATTGACAGTTCGCACACCTGATGATTGGCCTGTAAGGATGAATCCTGCAGTTTCGTAATCCCACATTTATAAGTTCCATGCTCAAAAGTGTGTCTGAAGTTGTCTTGTCTACCTCGAGGAGCAGTTGATAATATCTTGACGAAGTTTTTTGTATTACTTTTTGAATCTGGATGTATGAACTTTTCTTTATGTTTGGATGTTGCTTTATTTGATTTATAAGATATTCTCCCAGTGTATCTTTTGGAATACCTATAATGATAATTCTTTTAGTGTTATGTTTTCTGTATTGTATTTCCGTGATACTTTTTATATCTTCTATTTTTTCTATATGTTGATATATTTCTAGTAACTGCGATTCTTGTTGGGTTTTTATAATTATAGTTTTTCTGTTTTTAGATGTTCTGCTACAGAATAATGGCAAATATGGAATTTCATATTTTTTGTTTCACCGTAGTGACTGTGACACTTGTGACCATGTGTGACCTGAATGAGATGCTATATGAACTAGCTGTGCTGTAGGGATAGTAATTATTTGAATTCTATTATTTCCTTTTGAGTATTCGCTTACTTAAAAATTAGCATTTTGTGACTGGTCCTTAAATTTGGACACCAGTGTATAAGAAACAATGATAAGGCGTGAGATCAAATGTATCTATTGAAAATAATGAGATCAAACGTATCTATTATATGTATACAATTTATTCAAATTGAAAATTTTTGACGGTCCTGGCTTCAACCTTCCGCGATCGGGATATGGACCACGGTCCGCCTGTTGCCGACCGTGGCTTTAGACCTCTATCTTTGAAAATAATTCTAAGTTTTTGCTTTATACAAAAATCGTCTGCACTAACAGAATTGCCAATCTAGATACAGAGAGATATATTATTTTACAAAACGATTAAAATGTATTCTTATATTTTGGAGTGTAACAATAATTTGTAGCCATCTTGCATTAGCTTTTCAATAAATTAAAACAAGTTGTAAATAGTACGTCTAAAGTTGCAAATGAAGTTCGTTCATACTATAACTAGTTTTATAAATATTCAGATCAAGGTGCAATAGCTGTTGCACTCTTATGCAAGAATGCCTGAATACAAAATTTATTACGATTACATATATTGAATTCAGTAATACGGAAATAATATGACTCCATCTTAAGCAGGACGTAATCAGCATGACAACCTAGAATCATTGCCTATCATGGGATATCATTGAATTAATTACGTATGATAGGATTTAATAGAATGAAGAAAACTTTTTAATATCTTTTTAAGTTTTTATTCGATTTTTATAAAATTTGAAATGACTCGATAAAATTCTGCAAGGATTATATGAATTAAACTTCAATCCATTCGGTTGGGTTGTTTTTGCGCTGTTATATGCGGACAGACGGACGGACCAGGCGACGACTATAGGTGCTAAGTATTTTTATTATAACTACTAGCGCATCTAAAAACAAGTTGGAAATTGCTCGTCAAACGTGGCAAATGAGGTGCGTTCGTACTATAACTAGTTTTATAATTATTTTTTACTCCCCATATTGTACTGAATGTATAATTTTTTGCAGTTCATAAAGTGTATAGTCTGTAGCATCATTAAAATGCACTTGCAATAACCCTTTTCCCATTCCCCGTAATGTAACGGAACAGTTTTGACTGTCTCTGTCATTAAACTATGCATCCGATTTTCCTAAAATTGGAAATGGCTCGACAACATTTTGCAACAATTATATATTTAAAATTTCAGACCATTCGGAAGGCTGTAACATCATTAAAATACATTTGCAATAATTTTTCCCATTGGCCGTAATGTAAATAAAAACTTTTGACTGTCCCTGTAATTAAACTATACATCCGATTTTCATAAAATTTGAAATGGCTCGACAAAATTTTGCAACAATCATATATTTAAAATTTCAGACCAATCGGTTGGGTAGTTTTTGCTCTGTTATGTGTGGACAGACAGACAGACGGACGGACGGACTGAACGACGACTATAGGTGCTACGTATTTATATAACTACGAACGCACCGCACCTAAAAAGGGTTACTAATTATTATAAACAAAACTATCAAATAATAGTTTTTTAAGTCTATGAAGTACACGTTTCTTCTATATCATTTATTTCCACTTTATACCAGAAAAGGTTCTTATTCAATCAACTATTCCAGACTAAAATACTTATATCGTTGATATATCTTCCCTAAAACCTTTTTATGCGTATTATTTTTATGAAACAGAATTTTAGAGCATTGACGTCAAAGCAAAAACTGCTTTACCGTTCGTTAAGGTTTTAAGATACTTTTCGACTCATGGATAAAGAGAATTTTCCGTATTTTCTCAAAGTGGGCGTTTTTTAAATGAGAAGAAGTTTGCGGACTTAAATTTAAAGTTGCAATATTTTTTACCGAAGAAAACTTTCATTGCGGCAACATGAATAAGGATAAAAAATGTGAACTTTAAAACCATATCACTCAGTAAAAAATATATTTTTAATACGTTGGCAGTAATTTGATTACCAGTGATACATACTTTAACATTAAGCTAAATGATTTATGCCAAAATAAAAATATTTCTGTAAAATTAGAAAAATGTTAATTATCATATCTTTATTGATCACATTTAGGTAGCTTTCCTTACAAAAAGCTACCTATTGCAGCCGTTCGGAGAAAAATGATTCCGAAAAATGTTGTTATATTTTCACCGATCAAGACCCCCAGACTCCAAAACCACCCTCCGTTCAAATGTTGATATATATACAGAGTGATTCATAAATATCGAAACAATAGGCTATTTCCTAAATATTGCCCCTAGACCCATACTTCCAATTGCAAAATTTTTTTTTAAAAAGGTGAAAAATTTAAAAATAAATTGCAATTCCATGGGGTGTCTATTTGAAAAAATACGAAAATTAAATTTTTATACTGCCCCCGTAGTGTAAAAATTCCAATCAGGAAAACTTTCCTTATCCATTCCTGAATTAAACACAAAAAATTGCATCTTCATATATGAAAAACTCGCAGAGTTATGGCCGTTTAAATAATTCATCAGGTTTTAAGGGATTAGACACAAATTGAAATGCGCGCAAGCCAAGAAACAATGTTACTTTAAGAGTTCTAGGAAACATGTAAAAAATATATTTGTTGAGTTAGAATTTTGATTTTTTTTTCTTTTTTTGTGATGGTTAACCATGTAATTTGCAAACCATCCTAATATTTCTCATAAAGTTTGAAAAAAAATTAAATGATTAGTACTTTTTTAAGCGGATTTAATTTTTTTTTTCATTTAATTAAAAAGGAAAGTAATAATTTAAAGACGTGAAATGGTAAAAAGAAAAAAAAAAGAAAAGAAAAAAAACATCATGCTGAAAAACACATTTAAAGTTTTAAACATTGATTGGCTCCTAATAAAATGTTTAAATGCTTTTTAAAAAATTGCACGTGAAAAAGTAACTTCTTTCCGTAGCTTAAACTTCCGATTCAGTTTAACTTTTGCCGTTTCCACCTCATTTTTGTACTATTTAAATGTCCATAAATAAATGTTAAATGTGTAATTTGAAACAATGCTTTTTCTAACATGCCGATTAAGAGTTTTTCATAATTTTAGTCCTCATAAATTCAGGCCTTTTATCGTCCCGGCGAGGCCGTTAAAACAGTCTGTATTCAGGGGCCGGGCCGGGTCAGACCCGGGATTGGCGACTTTTTTCTGAAGACTCGGCCAGGCCGAGCGTAACGTATTTTTTCATATCGAACCGGGTGTTGGTATGATTTATGACGGCCAATTACCTACACGAGGATTATGGACCCGAAGGGGGGGGGGGGTCCTTCCGTAGAGGTCTTTCTAAGGGAACTTAACCCGTATTTACTCAAGGATATCCAAGGTTCGAAGAAAACAACTGAAAACTCCGAAATATTGGGCCGAACGACGCGATTGGTTTCGAACCCAGCACATCCCGTCTACCAGCGTTGAGAGCAGAACCTCTCAGCCACTGGTTATACCAAACCGAGACTGGCTTCCTTATTCCTAGGTCTCCCCTTTGCGAAATTTTCATTCCCGGATTAGAGACAACCCGTATTAAAATCATTATCTCCGACTGACCTGATCCGTGCAAAAATAACTAAAATTTGGTTCAGCCTAAAAACTTTTACAACAAACGCATATATTTTTAAATGGCCATTATTTTACAATAAAACTTTAAAATTTATTTTTTAAGGGATAGTAGATTTTAAGGCAAACAATTTAAAATACACTAAAACTAGTGAAAAAAATCTGCCTATGACGGAATCCTTTCTTAAACGGAAAAATCTGTTGATCCATGGAAAATGAATACAATAATACCTGAGAAAAAATAGACTACATTTACAACTCGTAAAAAAGGAACTTGTCTATAACACTTTTTTTTTTTTTTTTCCAATGTGATTCTATCTTAAAAGAATTTACTTTATAGCATTTTTCATTGTCTCCAACACATGGAATATGGATTAACGATATTAAAGGAGAAGTGAATCATTTACATATAAATAGAGATTCATTAATAAAACAAATAATCACAGCTTTTGTCGCTTCTTTAAAAATAAAAATTATAAACATGAAAAAAGAAAAAAATATAATAAGTATTTTTGGTCAGAACTCCTCCATACGAAACAACTTTTAACCATATCGATGTAAAAAACTATGTAGAAATTGACTCGAGCTGGGCCAGGCTACGACTTGAATTTTTTTCCTGGCAGGGCCGAACTTTTTTTTCCTATTGGTCGGTTTGGGACTGGACCTAGATATTTCGACCCGTGCGGACCTCTAGTGTAGAATTGTAGTGAAAGGAAAATTTTCCTAATTGGGAAATTTACTCTACGGGGGCCGTATAAAAATTTATTTTTTGTATTTTCTCATATAAACCCCCATGGAGTTGAAACTTATCTCATCAAATTTTGCACCTTTTTTATGAAACTTTGCAATTGGAAGTATGTGCCTAGGGGCAATATTTAAGGAGATAGCCTATTGTTTCGATATTTATGAATCACCCTGTATACACTATATGGCCAAAGGTGACCGGCCACTAGCGATTTTAGACGTTTTATTAAATGTATAAAAAACTACATGAAGAATTATCCTGAAACTCCAGGTGTATAAACAGAATAGTACAAGCCATACATTTCCTTGAGAATTTTTTCCCGAAACCCCATAGGAGACCGTCAACAAATTGAAAAAGAATGAATATCTTTTGGATAACCCTGTAAAAACTAATGTAGCAAAGGCGTCCAAACTGTAGATTATGATTAAGTGCCTTGATGAGGGGAAAGATGAGGGGTTGTATCCAAATACAGTAGTGCGTGCAATATTGTGTATGCTATATTGGCACTAATTAATGGATATATGGATACCCTCATCCTTTTGCTTCATTTTTGGGAACAACAGATTTTGAGCTTATTCTATCAACGATAATTTTCATAATTTTCAAGCTATTGTTTTGAGCCTTTTACAAACGTTGCTCTATACATCTAGCTAACACATTATGCACATTATTTTTTGATTGCGTTTTGGGTTGCGCAGTGAAACATTTTTTAGTAATTGTGTCCAATGTTGTTTGTAATATTTTTTGATAAGAACTTTTTTTTTTTATTAAGAACTCTGCAAATTATAAGCAAAAAAACTTGGCAAAATCTTTGTCACACTGTAACTCTCGTATTTACGAACCGATTTGGATGTAACTTGGTGTGTACAAAGTACATACCAATGTCTCAACCGAGTTCGTTGGCCAGCTTCATCCGCCATCTTGTTTCAAAATGGCGGCCATTTAGAATTTAAAAAAAATTTTTAATTTAAAATGAGGTACAAAATAATTAGAATTTGAAAATGATTTTTTTCTAATGTGTTTAACCTTGATACAAAGATTCCGGGGCATTTTTTGTTTTGTCTGTACTTTAAAAATGACTGAGTTATAGCACTTTGAATTTCTAGTGTTGCTGACATTTTGAAAAGATCTGAATTTTGTTACGAGATAGCAGGCGTATTTATGAACTGATTTGGATGTAACTTGGTGTGTATATAGCACATACCAATGTCTCGACGGAGTTTGTTGGCTAGCTTCATCCGCAATGTTGTTTCAAAATAGCGGCCATTTATTTATTTATTTTTTTTTTATTTTAAATGAGGTACAAAAAAAAAAAAAAAAAAAAAAATAGAAATTGAAAAAAGTTTTTTTTTTTCTTATGTGTTTGACCTTGATACAAAGATTCCTGAGCATTTTTTGTTTCGTCTATATCTTAAAAAATGACTGGGTTATAGAATTTTGAATTTCTAGTGTTGCTGACATTTTAAAACGATCTGATATTTGTCACGCGATAACAGGCGTATGTATGAACCAATTTGAATATAACTGGGTGTGTAAATAGTACATACCAATGGCTCGACCTCCTGATGAGTCACCCGACCTCCTCAATGACTGAAAATATTTTCAGTGTTTTTTTAATAATGTTACTCTATTTAAAACATATTGAAACTGATATGGGGCATTCTCACAATCTTTTGACTTTCGGGAATAAAAATCTGGCGAAATTAAACTTGCTAAAATAGCATTTTAATCTGATAGACAAAAAGCCTTAATGATTCAAAATAAAGAAAAAATAGTCAGCAGCGAAATTTTATTTTTATTTAACTGAGGTTGAAGTTAAATTTGCGAGTTTAATTTTCCTCACCAATTTACCACTATAACTTTCTATTTTCTTCTACATTTTTACTTATAATGAATTTGCATAGTACCCACAGGACGTTGAAATAAGAAATAATAACAATATAGTATTTTTAGTACAAAAGTTTGGTATAACGTTGACTTAAAATGGTGTTAAAGAAGAGAGTGAAGGAAAAGAAAGGGGGATGGTATAGGGAAAAAAGGGACGGTAATGGAAAAAAAAAGGGATGGTAAGGATGGGACAGTAAGGAAAATACCACTATTTTTAGGCAAATCATGTTAAGACTAAGTGATAATCACAATGTTCATTGATTTTTAGAAACAGATATTTACGTTGGATTAAATTTAAAAAAATAATAATAATTTACCTCGATAAGTGCATGAATAAACCTTGGGGCCGGTAAGGCTACCAATAAAGCCACGATGCTTGAAATTGATATTTAAATGCTGATTTAAATTCTGCAGTAAATTTCCTGTCAAAGAATTATATACATAATCGTTCTCTAGCATACTTTTGCATGAGAAAAAAATTGAAAAAATTCTGCGGCTGCATCTGAAGTGATTTTGTATGGTAAGGAATCTAAAATCCAGTAACAGAGTTTAAAAATAATATCAACCGTAAAAATGTGTATAGGTTAATTTTTTGCTACATATTTATATAAAACAATTCTCTCAGTTTCGGAAAAAATTACATGGAATTACTTTTATTGAAACAATTTTAAACAAACAGCTCGAAACTGAAAATTCAGCATCTGGGACAGGGGACGGTATAGGAGTTTTCATGGTATTTGGACCCCCAACATCGTCCAAAACTTATTTAATTCGTTAATATTGTTACTCAGTCATGCAATGGGGTGTTCCCCAGTATATGAAATAAAAAAAAACACAAGACTATGTTCTAAAATAGAAAGTATTATTCAGGGACATAAATGTCAAGAGATTGTGAGAATGCCCCATATATTTTTATGAAGTGCACTAACAGTAGTTTATTATAGAACATGGTGTGAATAGTATTTATAATTCCTTTACACACCGGAACACACAAAAGGATTCGGATACAGCACTGCCGATAAGCATTAATTGCTGGAAATTCATTTTACATTGTGGTATGCATTTTTAAATGTAACTAATTTTGTTTAATATTACTTCATGTGTGTAAATTCCTAGACAATACGCAGGACTGTACAAAAGATTTCGAAATTATTGATGGGAATTGCTGAAAGGAAATTTTCAATTCTTGTGTGCGTTCTTAATTGAACTAAATTTTGCATATTCTGTGATATTATACATGCAAGTTAATAGATCATGTATAACGCAAAAGATATTTTTCTGAATAATTAGGATATTAAAAAAAAAAAAAAGAATCGTTTTTAATAAGATAGTTTTTTTTTATTTTAGGGATGTATTTGCTTTTGTGCATGCGGAAAAAAAGGAAAAGTTATATGAGAATTTAAGGTACCTGAACAGATTCTATGCACAATCGAGAAAAAATAAAAAGAGACAACACCTTACACTAATTCTACTGTAAATCATCGTATTAAACAGCGATCGATACCGAACGATCAGAAATAACTTCAACTAATTATTGCTGGAATTTTTTTTTAAAAATCTACATATAGAAATTGTATCAAACTTTAAAAATTTTAAGACATGTATACGTAATTCTGACATCATATTTGGAATTTTCCGTAAATTTTATCTCAGGGTACAAAACTAGAAGAAATTCGAGTAAGTAGTTTAGAAAATTATTTAGATTTAAGTTTTGAAATTCCTTATGTTATTATTTTTTTGTTGCAAAATACATTGCAATGTGGTAGTATTTTAAGTATAAACCAAACAATACATGGGTAACAGCTTTGATTTTGAATTCGCGTACATAAAGCTTCTAGAAATCGATTTCTGTTTTAAAAAATCATAGGTTACAATTTATTATTATTTCGAAAGGTAATTTAGAGTCTATGTAATTTGACATTAATTTTCGAAAAAAATATTATTTAATTGTAACCTACAAAGTTTTAACAGAAATCTATTTCTAGAAGCTTCAAATATGTTAATCCAAAATTACAGTTTTTTTGCCAAATAGTTTTTGAGTTACGCTCAGAAAAGTTCTCGCATTGCAATCTGTTTTGCCATTATTAAAAATGAATTTCACTTTAGGAATTCGAAATTTTAAACCTAAATTTTACCCCAAAAAACTGATTGAATGTCTTTTCGTTTTGTATAACATAAATTTTATCAAAGAATTTAAATATGATGTCAAAATTAAGTTTAGTAATCGAAATCAAGGCTTGTCGTCACAAGGCTGATTTCTTCCTTCATATAAGTTGTGTCTGCTAATAAATTCACCAGCATATATGTTTGATTATGTTTTTCCATGGATACAATTTATACTCGTATTACTTGGCTAGTTTAGTTTTGTCTTCAAAGATCGTTGTTGCAAGTCATTTTTTGAAAACTGGTGGTTGTTTTAAAGCTGAAACAGTATTTATTTTTATATCATTCTAAATAACGATTTCATATTATTAATGATGAGCTGTTAGCTTACATTTTTAGCAATGTTATAATTGAAAAAAAAACAACCTGGATGATTGGCCAGATTATCTCATGTGACAACCAAACTTCATCGTAGAAACATCACTTTAATTCTACATAATTTCAATAAACAAATTCACTTCTTCCCATGAATGGCGAAGAATTTAAGAACAGTACTAATCGCAGGAAATTTTTTTCTTGATGCTGAGCTGAGAGCAGCAAGGAGTATAAAAATTTAACACGTTTTAATTTGCCAAACAGCCCATGATTTAAACACCACCTATCACACGCACACCGGATATGTGACGGAAATTGGGAGATGTGAATATAAATGACAATGTTGACATACCTTTAACATATAGCTTATGTGGAAATATGGGAAATATTTTCATCTGGTTGAGAAAATGAGTTTGTAAATTAGTTGCTGCAAGAATCGATAATTTATTTTAGTTTAAAAGCCTACACTAGTTAACACGAAAACATTCGCAAGCTAATGTTAAACCTATGAGTTTCTCTTCCATTTTTTTTTCAATTTTTATTTATTTATATATTTTTTTGCATAGGAGAGCTGATGTCAATCTATAAATAATTATTTTATTCATTTTGGCTAGAGATTTTTTAGTGGGGATACTTTCATTTGCGGTACCGGTTCCGAAAGTGAAAGTGTCCTCATAAAACAAAAATGCAAGCAAAATTGAAAAAATACAAACGTACAGCGTTAGACATGGACGTCATGTAAACTATACAGAAAAAAATATTTTAAAAAGATTAAAACAATCGAGATATTTAAAAAAGTCGCTCCCATAGATTTAACAGTAGCTGGGAAACGTCTTTGCGTAACTGATGCATGCTCCTACGAAGAAAGGAGCTAATTAATAGAAGTTTTATACATCAAGTTATATTAAAAATATACCACAATGGAAAACGCACTTCCAGCAATTAATGCTCATCGGCAGCGCTGTATCGAAATCATTTTGTGTGTTCCTGTAAATGAATCATAAATGCTATATACATCATATAGCAGCAAACATCTGATAGTGCAATTCAGTAACGTATATCAATTTCAATATGTTTTAAATAGAGTAAGATTATTAAAATACGCTGAAAATGGTTTTTCCCCCAGTTTCGCCTTCTAAACTTGATTTTAACATCACATTGGAATATGAAGGAGATGCTAATAAGCATTGTCTCAAAACTGAATATCCAACAAAATATGATTTTTACAGCGTGTGAATGATTTAATTTAATTTCAATGCATTTATTGACTTTTAAAAATTTTTATACTACTGAATACCTCCTTTTGTTATATGATGTGAAAAAGGAATATATTTAGGTTATTATTTTCTTCTGTCTTTACAACAAGAAAGTATTGGATTCATGAAAATTTTCGAATTCCGGTTTTCGACGGATTTACACGTTTTAGGGATCAGAGAACCCGAAAAACATGTTTTTACAAAATGCCTGTCTGTGAGTCTGTCTGTCCGTCTGTCTGTCTGTGTGTGTGTGACACACATTTTGTGGGCGCTCTATCTCAAGAACTAATGAACGGAATTTAACAAAACTTTAGATTCAGCAAGTCCGTGATATAAACTGGTGCTGATTACTTTTTGGTATAAAACTTCCGACAGGTGGCGCTGTTATGCTGCATTTTTCACAATTTCCCAATACCTCAAGAACTAATGCATGAATTTTCACCAAGCTTCAGATTCTGTTAGACCCTGGTATAAATTGGTCCTAATTAGTTTTTGGTGTAAATTGCCTGATAGGTGATGTATATTGCTGTCATGCTGCATTATTCATAATTATTGGAATAGCTGTATCCAGGAACTAATACACGAATTTCCATCAAACTTCAGATTCAGTTAGTTCCTAATATAAATTAGTGCTTTTTAGTTTTTAGTGTAAATCGCCCAACAGGTGGCGCTACTATGCTGCACTTTTCATGATTTCCGTAATAGCTGTATCTCAAGAACTAATGCATGAATTTTCATCAAACTTTAGATTCAATTAGTCCCTGATATAAATTGATCCTGATACGTTTTTGGTGTAAATTGTCCGACAGGTGCCACTGCTATGCAAAACTTTTCACAATTTCCGCAATAGCTCTATCTCAAAAATTAATGTTCGGATTTTCATCAAACTTCAAATTCAATTAGAAGTTCACGTAATTTGCTGCTGATTAGATTTTAGTGAAAATTACCTAACCAGTGACGCTGCTGTGCTGCATTTATCAGTAAGTATTAACATGTATGAGATAGAAGAAAGTTTTGGGATTTCCACATCCGACTACTTTTGTATATGGAATTGAGTCTTTTTGTTAAGTAGCGGCTTATGATTATCTGTTTTAAGAATGCTGTTTTTTACATTTTAGGTCTTTACTTTTGTAAACACCTTACTACTGCTAGATCCGCATACTGATATTTTTGATCGATTTATTCAAAGAATGTTCTACATACAAATAAGGTGAATATTAGCATTCTTAAATAGTAATGTCAAACACTTACAAAAGTAAACACTGAGGAAACTCTTCTGTAAAAGCATGCAATACTCCCAAAAATGCACTGTTTATATTAAACATTACATTCAAAACTTAACAGATATTCCATTTTACAACAAATACAGGACTGGGATATGTTATGACAATATTTCTAAGGTTTCCAAAATTATAAAAAGTAAATTTCTAATAAAAAATTTGTCAATACACAAAACTAAAGATGTTTACTAAATATGAGTGGAGTAATGTTTATAAAAGAAAATAATGCCTACGTTTGTTAAAATTAAAATATTTTAATTTTGGATAACTAGTAACGGTCTCCTCTATTGAAAATGTTTTACAATTTTAGTTTGGTACAATTTCTATATCTAGGTGACCCCTGAGCAAATTTTAAGCATATTCTTTGCGGCAGATTCAGTGTGGGGCGTTCTCTCTCTCTCTTTTGACGATTATGCATAATCTAAAGAGATATATGTCTCAACGAAAAGTAATGTAAATGCTAAGAGCATCAGAACGTTTAACTAAACCATTTAAGCTAAAACATTGATACATAAAAAGCATTAAAACTATATGTGAAAAAACATATCAGTATAAAGTTTGCGTAATGTTAAGTTCATAGTTATCTTTGTCCTGTTAAAAAATATAAATTCCTTCTTTTTCCTTACATCCCTCTGTATTGCAAAATCCAACACTTTTATATTAAAAATATAGAGAACTTTACTGGAACATTTGATTTATGTACACATAATTGTAGATGGAATTTTCATATTAATATCTTTAACATTATGGAAAATACATTTCAAGAGACAAGACTTTATCTTCGTGTAATACGAACAAGGATATAAGATTCTTAAATCTCAAAAAATGAAATTTTTTTTTTATTTAAACTGTTCTATTTAAATTGACAATGAATTTCACTTTTTTTTTATAAAAAATAAATAAATGTCAATTCGAACTATATACAATGTGTTGATATATCAGTTTATATGACAATTTTTGTAAATGCTATGAATCTAAAAATATTTAAATAAATTTATTAAAACTGAAAAATGTATACATACAAATCATTGAAATTGTATGTTATCAACAAATTATCTGTATAATCTTGTATAGTGTAAGGTTACTTAAGTTCTTAAATTTATATTTTTTCTCCATAAGAAATATATTTTTAAAATTTTCCCCATGACACTTCCATGTTGCAAAAAACATCCATTTTTGCATTAAAGATAGAGAGGGTTTTATTCGAAACTGTGATTTATGTACATATAGATTTAGATGGAATTTTTGTATTACTATCTTTAACGTGAAGCCAAATACAATTCTTGAAACACGAATTTATCTCCATGTAATATAAATAAGGAAATGAGATTCCTAAATCTCAAAAAATGGAAACGTTTTATTTATATTGCGAATGGGTTTTCTTTTGTGCATGTGATCAAAAGAGGAAATTAAATAAAAATTTAAATTGAAGCTATTTGAACTGAGTTAATGGATAATATGTTTTTTTTTTTTTTTTTTTTTTTTTAATGTGACTGACTAAAGCGTAGCTTTCGAATGTATAGGCCTTATATTAAATTTATGTGATATTACTAAATTTATTTTACATGTTCGTAATATCAGTGATTCAATATTTCTAAATGAGAATTAATTTGTTAGAATTATTTTAATAACTATATACAATTTTTAATGAAATAATATTAAACTGCGATTTGTTTTAATGTGTTTATTAAACGTGACATTACACTGTATATTGCAGTTATAGACAATCAGTGGTCTGCAAAAATCTAAACACTGTTTTTTTTTTTTTAATTAATAATAAAAAATGTATTCTACGAAGTTCTTATATAATTTTAGATGTTTAAGTTTGAAAAATTTGAATTACAACAGGTGTTGATAATAATGTCATTTATTATTATTATTTCAATATCAAAATCTCATTTTTGTCCATGTGTAAAATGTAAATACTCGTTGATGAATGAAACTTTTGATTCAATGTTCAACAAAATACTCGTGCAAAAAGTCATTTTCAACCTGTATAAAAATTAAAACTGAGTATCAGTCTTGGTTTGAATTAAAACGACTCTATAACTTGTAGTTAACATAATTGGAATCAAAATTTCACAAATTTATTTCAAAAATTCAGAAAGAAATTATCATGTTACAAATGTGCGATACTTAAATATATTTCTATTATTTCGTAAGTATTAAACTAAATTTAATAATTTTGTCAGAATTAAACAACCTTTCAAAAAAAAAAAAAAATAAATAAATGTTCGATTATATAAGCATTTATGATTTTCGTATGATTAAACACGCATTTGCAATTATTTTTATATAAAATAGCAATGTGTTATTAATATTTTATGTTAATAACATGAAAGTTTCCGAATCTCTGTTGTATTTACGATTTAAAAAATAATATTAGTATTACGCGAGATGTAAAATTTTGAATTTAGTGATCCTTAACATCCGAAAGGTGGGAGACAGATAACACTGGATAACAGTGGTTTTGTCCTAGAACTGAAATTAGTTGGTTCTAGATCAGTTTCTGGCGCTGATTCCGAATATGCTTTCCGTTTATCTCTAGGTGGTCCAGGTTTTGAGAAATTTGCATATTTAAATTTATGCAAATTTAAGCTTTTTTGTGCTATTTTATGCAAATTTCAGATACAATATATGTCACATCTAATTACGTTTTCTAGATAATGACTACTTGACTATTTGCTTCAGATAAATGCGACGATTTGCATATTCTTAACATTTATTTATCAGTTATTAAGCCTAATTTGCATATTTTTCAATGGTGTAATGTTTACATCACTATCAACTTTAAAATAGTTGCCACAGAATTGACGTAATGTTTTTCTAGACTAGATTTTTATGCTGATTTCAAATCTGCAGTCTGTTTTCTTATGCCATGTCTAGTTTCTGAGTAAGATGAATTTCTACTTTTGCACGGCATTAACACAGGTTTGATATAAGCTGCTTTTTAGGGGTGCGTAATTCATTGACAAGAAGGTGAACAGGGTCAGATTCATATCAGAGACAAAACAAAAATTTATGTAATCGAAAACAAAAAAATAAGTAGTAGAATCTGTCCTAACTGGTAGAAGTTTATCATACAAAGTATCATAAAAAAGCTATTTCTGGCTTTTTTGACCAAAAACTAAAATTTCACTTTTTTCATAAACTAGACGTGATAGAAGAAAACAGATACAAGATTTGAAATCAGCTTAAAAAACTAGTTTAGAAACGTATTAGCGTACTCGTGCGGCAGAAATATTTGAACGTCAAGACACATTATTAGAAAACATGAAAAATATGCAAATTAGGTACAATATTTCACAGTCACATGTCAGCATAATCTCAGAAACATCGATTTTGTGAAGTAAATTAGGTAGTAATCATAGCATAAAACAAAAAAAACCCTGTCTGATATTGCTTTATACCTTAAATTTGCAAATAATTGTAAAAAAAAAATTACTAAATTTGCATAAATTGAAATATGCAAATATCTCTCAAACTTGACGAGCTGGAGTAAATCCAAAACTAGATTCGGAATCAGCACAAAAAATTGCATAAAGAACAATTAATTTCTGTTTTAGGACAGAACAAACGTTCAAATTTGTTGACCAGTGTAATCTACTGTATAATGAGATATTCAAATTTTATAGAATGATGAATTATCGATGCGTTCAATTTTGATTAACTGTAGGTCAGCGATGAGTTTGTATTTTATACCAAATTGAAAAGCTTTTCTTGTATATCCCTTTAATGATGATATCGGAAAAAGTATAAAAAAAATTCAACAATTGTTGATTTTCACTTTGGTTGGTAAATAACATAAATTTATTCTTATAGATAGTGGAATTCCCAATTGGTAAATTGTAAAATTATTCATAATAGTCCAGGAGGCAGCATCCTATTATTGCAATTAATTTTAGAGTCCCAGACTTTGGTGTGCATGATAAATAAATAACTGAACCACCGGGGGCTACCATAGCAACGGCGAATAGTTTGCTGCAAAGTGAAATGAATAGCACTCGATTACGGATGCTACCTAGACTCGGTCATCACTACTCAGTCATCATGTTATGCTTTGCCGAGGGTTTGTGGTGTTGTTATGGTAACAATCCCTGCTGGTGTGAAAGTTGATTGGAGATTTTGTTATTTGTAGGAATTAATAAACTACATAGTTTAAAATCAGGGACGCTAAAATTGATTGCAAAAATGTATCGTTTCTTGTTGGACTGCAAAGACACAATATCCCGTGACAGAAGCGTGCTGATGTTTGCTACATAAGAATCGGCCACAAGCAATTCA
The DNA here is from genome assembly GCA_963932465.1 of Maratus speciosus. Lineage (NCBI taxonomy): Eukaryota > Metazoa > Arthropoda > Arachnida > Araneae > Salticidae > Maratus > Maratus speciosus. Next base: position 347,902,473 of record OZ010795.1, on the reverse strand, counting down.
GAAGAAAAAAGTTTTAAATAGAGTTTCTAATGGAAGAAGAGACATTACAAAAATGTTTGATTTTGTGGTATCTACATCAAAGAGAATAACAAATTAAAATTCATCAAATATGAGTAACGTTTATAAAATATAATTATTTTAGCCTTTCTTCTTTAAGTTATTTTAGGCATTTATCTAAAAACCTGATAATAAGAATTCCTACTATTCACACAATGTGAATATCACTATTTCAAATTAGGAATATTAGCCTTATTTAAACACAGGGCTCTGTGATTAAATTAGATGAACATTATTACTTGGAAATAGTGATTGAAATTTCATGATGCCTTGAGCTTCTGAAATAAATCTATAATGTTTAATGATTTTATGAGAAAATACTAGAGACTTGAATCGAATGAAATTAGTGACTGCGGAAACAAGTAATATCATTCTGGAAGTGATTGACACCGATGGGATACGAACCAAGGATATCATGATCAGGAGGCGAGAACATTAGCGTCGAGCAAAAGGCGAAGCCAGTTACTCTAAGCTAGTAACTCGCTTTATACTGTTCATGTGAGATGAGATCGTTACACACTCCCTCCCCAGTGAGAAATACCATCTTGTTGATGTCTGACGAGCGATATGCACTCGTGAGTGATGCTGTCGTACGCATGTGTGATGCGCAGTATGACAGGCTTATATGTTGTTAGCGTTTCACAGGCTTTGCTTGCTGGAGATGATTTATTTGGTGCTGCCATCTGTTGGTTATGAGAAGAGATGAAGTTTGTTGTTTGCGTATCACGCCCAGGTCACCACTTTAGTGAGTGATTAGCGCCGATGGGATACGAACCACGGATCTCATGATCAGGAGGCGAGAACGTTAGCGTCGAGCAAAAGGGCAAGCCAGTTACTCTAAGCTAGTAACTCGCTTCATACTGATCATGTGAGATGAGATCGCAACACCAGCAAAAAAGTTATTTCGTGTGATATGCTCATGCATGTTTCGTGTTTATAGTGATACTGTTGTAAGCCTCTATAAGTTGATTAGCCTTTGAAATAAAATAAACTTTTCCTGTTTCGTCGGCAAAAATATAAATTAAAATTCTCATTAGGAAAGTAAAACCATTTTCACATTAAGGAAACTTTTTTTTACATGTAAAATATTCAAAATTACATAATGTTTATAAATAAAATAATTGGCTTTTTATAGAACCAACAACATAATTAAACGAAAGTTCACTAAAATTATTCTTTATTACTGATTGATAGCGTAAAGGAATTTAACGTTCAATTATATGTACATTTAAACATGTATACATGCATATTTATTTTTAAAGATAATATCAATATAATATCATCATAATTATTATAGTTAATAACGAATTTTTGATGGATCAAAAATTTTCAAAGGATTTAAAAAAAACCCGGAAATTAGCATGGTGAAAATTCGAAATATACATTTTGCATTGCTTTGACGCATTATTAAACATTTGTGTGTGTAAATCTCTGACTACAAACGCAAATAGAAGCAGCATAAGAACTGCTGTACGCCGAAATATCTTTTCATGCGAAACCAATTAGTTGTTCTATTTTTCACCAAGCGGTCTGTACCATTTAGTATCTGTAATTACATGCCGCTGTACATAACAATTTACGCTGTTTTATTATTTTAAATCTAATAGTCGTACTGAGATAGCTCGAACCAGAGCAGATTTAAGACGCAATATAAAGTATTATCGAGGCTAACGAAAAAGACAGGCTATCACGGTGCATTTCTCATATCTTTTTTTACAGACCGCTAGAGTGACGTCATGCTCATTTCGTACACCTCCATTGGTGCATTCGGACATCACATGACTCTAGCGATCTGTAAAAAAAGATACGCGTAAAACACCGCGGTAGCCTTTCTATTTCGTTAGCCTCGAAGTATTACCGACTGAGTAAGAATCCACATTATAAGTGTCTTTTTATAATTTTATTTTCATTTTATCTTTTCTAAGAGTCCAAACTTAAAAACTTGTATTTAAAAATAGCATGACAAAAACAATTATAATCTAGGAGAGTAATGACATGTTGCGTCAGATAATAAGAAACTTCAGGTCATATAAAAAAGGAAAAGCTATTGCTATATATCGCCAAACCTTATACTTCATCACAATATACATACTATTTTTATCGGATGCGTAACGCTACATATTTACCGAAAAATTTGGAAAACACAGGTTACCAAAAATAATAAATTTCAGTATTAAGTTTCTTCGTATACAGCCATACGTAGAGGTTTCGCAAAATGTGAAGTAATGGTAAAACTGAGGGAAGGAACCGGCAATGTGTGGGCACAAAAGATTTTGCTCGCAACTTGCGAAAAGGTATTGGCAGAAGTGAATGTATTTCTACTTGCGAAAACCTGCCTATCAAAATCTGTTTTTAATGGACTATATTCCAACTCTGGGTTCGAGGCTGAAAAAAGTAAGTAAGTAAGTAAGTAAGTAAGCACCCACCCTGGGAACCCGCTTTTGGCTTATGGTTAGGTGTAACCCCCAAGCCCAGGGCAGGGAAAAGTTTTACTACCTGCGAAACTCCTTGATTTTTTTTTAGAATTTGATATTAAACTTTTTTTTTTTTTTTTAACACAATTACCTACATATTTGCAACACCTTTATATTATTTTCAGGATTCACACATAATTTAAATCATAACATCAATTCAAACAATGTACAGATGTGATATTTGCAACACTTAAAGCTATTTTCAAGATATATGATGCAAAATTATTTTTAACTCTATACTAAAAATAAGTATTAAGGTACAAGATGCGAACAATAATTAATATTATGCACTATTATGAAAGTATAAGTAATTGTAGATAATAATTACCTACAAATTTACAGTACTAGTAGCGGTAATTTACCCGCAGAATTTCTAACATAACTGATAAGAAGAGAGGCTACTACTGCTTTCCTCATGAACTGTTTCACTGGCTGGTGGGGATTTACATTACGTCTACGGAGCCTTCCCTTCTTCACGCTAGAAGTGTTTACCTTGACAATGTGATCATAACGTAGATGGAATATCCTCCATTGCTATGTATAAGAGCAACCAACGACATACAATGCCAGTTCATGACAATTAAAAGATCACACGGAATGTGGCGTTTTAATTGTCTTTGTATGAAGTCATTGTATGTCGTTGTTCGCGGTTCAATTGTAGCCGTTTCAACTTTTAAAATTTTATAGAACGGTATCAGTAAACAAAATAAACAAAAAACCTTTTTCTTACTTTTTATAAAGTTCTAAATTATTTTTAGAATGAAAATTACAGACCCTGTGATTCATAAAAATTGTTCAGTCAGAAAATTGATTTTTCAAAGAGTTTTGAAAAATCAATTGTTTTAAATCACATATTTAATTAACTCCCCACACACACGAAATCTTATCGGTATTTTAACAGTGTGTAGTATGTGAAAATTGTTAAATACAGTGTGTCCGTAATGTCATGGTGCACTTTTGACCGGTCACAGGAAATCAAAGAAACAAGATGGAAATGTGAAATCTTACCCAAATAATAAGAATAAACCCTCCAAGTTTCATACCTGCTCAGTGCAGTTCGATGTGGGCTCAATTTGTTGCCCTGCACACATCTAAACGATATTCAAGTTCATCCAACACACAGTAAACGATGTCTGGTGTAAAAGAATAAATAACGTCTGTGATTCTCTGTTTCAAATGGAGGCCACATCGAACTGCACTGAACAGGTATGAAACTTGGAAAGATTACACCAAATAAAAGGGATAAAAGTTTGCATTAAACTCGCCAGCAGTATGCATTTGACTCCTCCACATTTTGGGCTGTGATTATCAATTTATATGGTATCATCGATTGCTTGAGCAACATTTTTTTCCAGATCTTTTCGGGATGTTATCATATTTCACACAAAACAAGGTACAGTCGTGGAAAAAAAGGAAACACCCCCTACTAACTCCTCAACAAATTATCGTAGAAGAAAGTTATTGGTATCAAGTGATTGGAAATAAAGTTTACTTTTAAATGATGCATATAAAACTTGCTTAGAGGGCCATCTACATATAAAAACGAACCCAAACTTAATTTTCTTCAAAGGTTATACCCAATTTCAACAAGATATTTCAAATCTTCGGTTCAAACTATGCCTAGACACCAAATGTCAAGTCATTTGAATGATAAACATTCAAAATTTAGTGCTTCTAATATTGAATTACATTTTCATATTTTTATTTATATCTCCTGAAATTATACTCCAAGTGCGCAAATTTTTTGTGTAGCAATAATACTAATATATACAAACATAAATACGTTAAATTTGAAATTTTTATAAATTTATGATTTGAATTATGAATTATGAAATTAATATTCGAAAAAATTATGAATTGCAATCTACAATTTTTTTGATGGTTTAGATTTATCAAGTCCTGCTTTATGGAAATCCAAAATTTCACATTTTTCCTCCAAGTAGTTTTCAAATTATGCTTAAAAAACGGAAAAATAGTGGTTTAAGGGGCTATCTATGATAGAAGTGACTAGATACTTTGAAATTTCTGCTATCCTGTAATCTAGCAATACTCAATGACTGCTTGAGTAGCGCTTAAGATGCCTTGATCAAGAAAGAGATTCTCTCGTTCAACAATCGAGTACCTAACTTCAATTTTGATCCAGCCCCTAAAATAAGCTCGTTTTAAAATAATTAATTTCTCAAAAACTTATCTAACGGATTGCATAAAAATCTTTTTTAGGCTAATTGAAGGGTGTAGAGTTCATTTATGCTGTCAGAATTATGTACTGCTATTAAAAAAATGAAGTTTGGGTTCGTTTTAATATGTAGATGGCCTCTTAAGCAAATTTTATTTACATCATTTTAAAGTAGACTTTATTTCCAATCGGTAGGTACCAGTAACTTTCTTATACGATAATTTGTTGAGGAGTTCGTAGGGGGTGTTTACTTTTTTTTTTCTACGACTGTACATATCGTTGCATTTTCATTACAATTGTTTTATTTTTCTCAACATTATAACCGTCAACACGGGTTCAGTTAGAAAGAAACATCCTGTATTTGTGACTAAATAAGTGCTTTCGACCTTATGTTCCTATGTGATTTTTTTTATCCTTCTTGTATGTCTTATTTGCCATGTCATTTTGTAAAAGTATTATTTTAATCACCCCACACATTAGAAATGCGTATTCTACTACATTGGCGTATATTGGAATTGCTAAGTTCCATAACCTGTAAATCTTCTTCTATATTTAACTAGAAAATCGAAAAGATAAAGTAACCAATGCCAAGATTTACATTACCAGATTATTAATTCGAGTAAAGCTGTCTTCTTACATCAGCATGCACCAAATTTATTATTAGTCCTAAGATAAAGATGAATTTTAATGCTTCTGAATCTTTACGTAAAAGCAGCTGTCTGATCCCTTTTGAAACTTTTGATGAACTTTTAATCCTTTGGAAGATTCCCTTTGAAATTCTGGAATTTTATGACACTTTACAGAGGATAAACTATCCCGAAAACTTATGAAATAGTACTTTGGTTATTTTTGCTTCGAAAGATTAAAGAATTGAAAGTAAGGATAAGAAATTTAGTTTAATGTCGTTTGTTTATGAAAGTTCAGTCATTTTGTTTCGTTTAAGAAAATAGTTTTTCATTCCATGCATAAAAATTTATCGTTAACCGATAGAATCAGGATAGGTCAGATATGATATTATAGTTTTATGAAATACCATATATTAGCACTGATTTAATACGTTCATACAATATAATATTATGCAGAGAAATCAGGGCTTAATTTGCGCCGGAGCGCACCGGAGCTCAGCTCCGGTACTTCTCTGTTTTAGTAAATATTGGTCAGAATTCACCGAAGCTTATAAATAGAGGACTCCGTCCAATGAAAAACCGAAAAAGCGCTTCTGAAAAACCGAAACCTAAATTACCCTTACATTTCCTTCAAATCTCCAAGTTTTTTCATTCTTTTTTATCAAAACACTTATATTAAATGTTACGTAATATGTCGCACACGTAGGAGATGGAGATAAAATGTACTCAATTTTTATATCAGTTTTTGGGCTTGGGCTGGCTCAAACTAAAATTGTCTTGCATTCGAAATTTTACTTATTCATGTATAATAAACAAAAAAAACTTCCTCAAAATTAGGTATTTTACTCTATTTCAAATCATTTTAATGCTATTATGATCAGAACGAAGGGAAAACAGAAATCGTGTTTTTCTATTCTAGTGAAATTTACAAATCTGTGTCTGGCATTGATAGCGGCGGCGTGTTGATGTGGCGTCACTCAAGAGACTGAACAATGAATTTGCTTTCGGTTAAACTTTCTTTTGTGACAGTAGAATAATTTTCAGTTGGCTGATTCCTTTATTTAGCTATCTAACCTGAACAGAATATTCTCTGTTTTTGGTCAACGAGCATCCGCTTGAGGTCTGATTTGTTTGAGGTTTTCAATCTTGTATTGTGTACAAGTATAAAAATCACGCTAGTGATTTTTCTATTTATCTTGTATTAGAACACTCCACTTGCTAAGGTTCTGCTCTGCACATTTACGAAGTCACTTTTATTTGTAAGCAAATATAATTGACATGCATTGTTATTCTAATAGAAAACAATCGATCAATGTTTTCCCTTTTTTCTATACAGGGTGACAAGAAATAACTTGGACACACATGATACATTATAACTTCAATGCTAATGAAAATATTATGACCAAACTTAAAAATAAATATGACTACATTATTTCGTCTAATATAGTTACAAATTTTCAAAGTGGCTACCTTTAGCCTTAATACAGAGCTTTAAACGTGTCACAAAATTTTTGGCTATGGGCCGTAATGCACTTACTGATATTTTATCCCATTCCTTCCATAAGAATTTCTTTAGGGATTCCAAAGTTTTATGAGGTTTAGCACACACTCTTTTCTCCAAGATGGACCAAAAAGAATAATTCATTGGGTTCAAATCTGGGGAATACGGTAGCCATTCTTGACTTCCAATGAAGTCAGGAAAATGTGTCGTGCACCAAGCTTGAGTGCCTTTAGCTCTGTGTGCAGGTGCGGAATCCTGTTGGAAGGTCCATCTTTTGTTTCCAAAGAACTTTTGTGACCAAGTTAAGACAACAACTTCCAAAATGATTGTTGATTGTTTGTTGATTAATCTTTATCTCTTGATCAACAAAAACAAGTGGTGTTTTCCAACTAGCGCATATCCCACCCCAAACCATTACAAATTGGGGTCGTTGACGCCGTTTAACAATGCAAGAAGATCCAGGTCGTTCTGCTGACCAAACTCTATCATTATGGCTATTGTGAGCTTATTCAATCGAAAACAGTTTCTCATCTGTGAAGACAAATGTTTGCCATCAATCACCTGAGCCCGCTTTAACAGTTCTTTACACCTTTGAAGTCTTGTGCGTTTGTTCTCTGCTGTTAGCTTTTGAGCCTCTTTCATTTTGTAAGGGCGAAGATCAAGCTCTACTCTTGACATCAAACGTGCGGTTTCTCTGTTTATCTTCATCTCTCTAGCAGCCTTTCTCATTGAAATCCTAGGATTTCGTTGAACTCGCTTTTTGATAAATACAAGGTTTCTTGATGTGTTAACTGTGGGCTTTCTTCCTCTTCCTGGCCTGTCACCATCATGTTCGAGTTCTTTAAACCTTTTGATTGTGTATGAAACCGTCTTCTTAGGCACTTTCAATCGTTGAACAATTTCACATTGTTTTATTTCTTGCTTATGTAATTCAAGTATGGCAGATCGTTTATTAACCATAATGGTTATCACAACTAACTTACTTACACCTGTTTAGTAGCTTTATAGAAACAATTCCCTGTGGCAATAATTTTATAACTTTATTGGTAGTTACAGATTTTTGTTTTGAAACTTTGTCGGGTTTCCTCGATGTCCACACAACTTTGGAGAAGTCTTTTAATATTTATATGCTGCCACCACCGATAGGTTTACGTGATATCGGTCACGCTATGAGAGGATTGTTAAAAAGAAAACCAACATTTTTAAAACTTAATTAACAGTTTATTTACCCACTATTTACAAATCACAAAACACTATTTACACTTAGGAACTCGGATATAGGTGATCCGGTTCAACATTAAATTAAATACAATAAATACTTGATGTGTACTGTTAAACTACTTTATATTCCCTCTCAACCTATGCTAGATAAATTAGAATTATCGGAGATCACTCTTAATCTCCCGACACTTCAGCTCTACCCTCGAAGAGCTTCACTCCTAATCAAGCTCTGTCCACGAGCTACTCTACAACGAACTCACACATGGAGTTCCAGGCAATAACTGTGCTCCGCAAAAAAACGACTACACCCCTTCAACTCTATGCCTTAATTGATCTTCCTTCACATTATCATTCCTCTTTCAAAAACATAAACAGGGTTTCCCTTCTGACCCCAAGGTCCACTATTTCGCTCTCTGGTGAAATCCTTTTGTCCGCCTTATCACAGGTATGCATTTGAACAGCAAGGAAAACACCTCTCTATTGATAAACTACATTCCTTTACCTATTCTTTATAACTCACTAGCCCAAATTAAGTTTCAGATAAGAAAAAAAATGTTACTTTAAAATTTCCAGTACACAGAAAATATGCAAGCAAGAAAAAAATAATATGTAATTATAGTTCTAAGAGCCGATGTTTCTCAGAACCTGACAAACTTCGTCCAAGTAATTTCTTGTCACCCTGTAAAAGCATCGAATCTTTCCGATAACGGTGTCAAATTTTTAATTTAATCTGATTTTCAGCGACTCACCACAAAATATAGTTATGCGGAAGGAATCGATTGTTGTTTAAGATATGTACCTTTTATTAGAGGTCTGCACGGGCCGGAATTTCCAGGCCCGTCCCGGTGTAAAAATTAAATTTTTGGCCGAGCCCTACCCGTTTACATTTTCACAGTTCTCGGGCCGGCCGGCCCGTGCAAAAATCAGTGAAAACAGGCCCGGCCGAATTCCACAAAAGATTTCGCTTTTTTCTCGACATAAATTAAAACTCAAACGACAAACAATTAATGAATACTACGTATATATATGTATGGTAATATATTTTAGATTACTATATGATTAATAGTATATTTTAGATTACTATATGTTCGCAAAACGGAAAACACACAACAGTAACATTAATGATTACTTACAATCTTAGACGTTTCAAAATTCAAATAAGGATTCATTAAAAAATTAATGTAGTTTAGAATATAGGGTTAAAAACATGATAACTTTTGAAGCTGTATAATAAAAAGTAGATCTGTAAAAATATTTCCCTGTCATTTTTTAAGGATTTTCTCAAATCCAAAGGAACTACAATCTGACCCATTTCTGAATTTATTTCTTTTCGGGAACGCGTAAGATTGACAGGTATTCTTATTCATAAACTATGTAAATGGCGTTTTTTTTTTCCACAAAAGCTATCTTTGAGAAAATACTGCCAAATTTAGCGTTTTGAATCGAATTTCCGGAAGCAATAGCACATCAAAGGAGAAAAAACTACAGTCAGGTAACAAGAATCTCTTATATCGCTGCAAGTAATTTATCAAAAATGGAAAACACTATTCGGTTCCAAATCCCGTCAATAGCCAGGCCTTACAATTTTACAGTTTTACAGTTAAAAATGAGTCAGAAAATATGTCGGAAATTTCGCATTGTTCAGCTGTGAATTTGAGAACCACCTTAAGGTTTATTTCCAAAGATAATGTTAACAGAAATTCATTATCGCAATTAATACTTTTACAAAACATAATGCCTGCCCTACACATTCTGAGAACGATTAAGACCAGTTCCGTTTCAAACATGACATCAGAATGACAAGAAAAACACCAGAATAGGAAGACATTCCCGAGTCTGCTGTATTTCGTATGTATGAAACTTCAATGTGCATTACAAATGTTCGTGATCTGTATTTAATTTAACTTATTATCGTTCTTCAGTTTAAAAAAAAAAAAAAAAAAAAAAAAAAAAAAAAAAAAGAACTGTGAGCATGTTTACATGTTTTGTCAATCTTTTTATCGAATTGTTGGATTTATTATGTGTATTATAAATCCACTGCTTTGAAGAAATATATGTTCCTTATGGAATATGGAATGAACATTGCTTCAGCACTTTTAAATTATGAAGGCAATATATCTGGAATTTCACGTAGGGGAATACCTCTGTGTATTTCAGATGATAAATATGATAAAGAGTTACCTTCAAAACAATGAAAATTTGCTAACCGGTCTAAAAAAGAAGCACGATTTTATAATATATATATTTACCAAGATATACGGATGAAAAAACGCTTCGAAATATCGTTTATTAGGATGTAAATCCAAAATCTGAGTGATGTGTGCAAACGTAAATTATATTTATGTATCTTAAAGAATAATTACTATGAGATTTTTTATTCAAAATAAATATTATTCGTGTAAATATCTATAATTATAAAAATAAATACTAATTAAATTCCATTAAATTTCTTTAATTCTTTAATTAATAATAGAATTTCCTTTAAATATATAATAACATTACAATACATAAATTATTAATTATTTTATATGCACTTTATCAATTGAGAAAATTATGCTATTTTGTCTAATTGAAAAGTCAGGTACACATATGTGTACCTAAAATTTGCCTCAACATAAAAATATAAATATTTTTTTTACAATCTATAATATCAAAATAAAATATATACTTATTTTTTATGGAGTCTCACTACTCTTCAAGGGTGGTCACGGAGCATAGAAAATCGTTTAATAAAGATACTTTGTACTCAAGATTAGTTGCTCTTGAATAGGACAATGTCCCCGACTTTGATAATGCTCTAGTAGTGTAATCTAACTGCTACTTATATTATGCAGTAATCGTTTTTTCTAGAGGGTTGGATAACTTTTCTAGCTGAATCTCCAATTAATGAAGCTTCCCAGGTCCCGGTAGAATATAGTGTATCAATTAAACTATAGTTTTAACTGTACATATAAATATTATACAGAAATACATACAATAAAAGCAATAAACCCAACTGGAGTGAAAAATTAGCCACAGCCAGGATTCGAACCCGGGACCACAGTATACAAGACTGCTGCTCTAACTACTGAGCTACTCCGGCCGATACCTGAGTCTGGAATTTCTCACTAATAAACCATGTTGGGGAAGTCACCAGCTATACGACAGCCTTGGATGACCGGACAACGATGAATAGATTTTACTATAAAATCGATCTACGATAACTGTTGACTGCAAGCGTTATTTATGTGTGTATGTGTATTTTAATATATATTGTAGTATGAGTGTTTTATTATAGTTTTAACATGTTTTTCAGTTTTTTGGTTATCCTGTGTTTTGTACGTGGGTCACAATCTTTTGACTTTTGGGAAAAAAAGTCTAAGCGAAATTAAACTTGCTAAAATAACATTTTAATCTGATAGACGAATTCCCTAATGATTCAAAAGAAAGAAAAAATGGTCATCAGCGAAAATTTTTTCATTTAACTGAGGTTTATGTTAAAATTATGTTATGGAAAATTAAACTTTACCAGTTTAATTTTCCTTACCAATTTACCACTAAAACTTTTTATTTTCTTCGAAATTTTTACTTATAATGAATTTACATAGTACCTACAGGACATTCAAATAAGAAATAATAACAATGTAGTGTTTTTAATACAAAATTTTGCCATAACATTGTCTTAAAAAGGTATTAAAGAAGGGAAGGTAAGGTAAAAAAAAGGGGGACGGTATAGGAAAAAAAGGAAGAAATGGGAAAAAGGGACGGTAAGGATGGAACGTTAAGTAAAATTACCACCTATTTTAGGCATATCATGTTAAGACCAAGTGATAGCCACAATGTTCATTGATTTTTAGAAACAGTTGTTAACATTGAATTAAATAATTTTTTTTTTAAATTTACCTCGAAAAGTGAAGGAATAAACCTTGGGGACGGTAAGACTACCAATAAAGTCACGATCTTGAAATTGATATTTAAATGCTGATTTAAATTCTGCAGTAAATTTCCTGTCAAAGAATTATAGACATTCCTTCTTTAGCGTACTTCTTCATAACAGAAAAACTTGAAAAAAATTCTGTGGCTGCATCTGAAGTGATTTTCTGTATAAGTTTAGCAAGAGGACGGTAAGGATGAAAAACCCAGGGACAGAGTTAAAAATTAATATCAACCATAAAAACGTGTGCAGGTTAATTTTTTGCTACATATATATCTAAAACAATAGTCTTAGTTTCGGGAAAAAATTAAATCGAATTACTTTTATTGAAACAATTTTATACAGACAGCTCCAAATTTAAAAATCATCATCAGGGACACGGGACGGTATAGGAGTTTTCCTGTTATTTGGACCTACCAACATCGTCCAAAACTTGTTTATCTCGTTAATATTGTTATGCAATCATGCAATGGAATGTTCCTTGGTACATGAAATAAAATAAATAAAAAATAATTGTAATTTAATAGGTTACAACGACCATTTGGAATTCATTTCGTCCACCAAATTCCGTCGCATCCTCTTCAACAACCGAACGCAAAGATCAAACTTCAGACGACCAAAACCTTAATCGAAAAACTCTCCAAGTCCCGTTTTGAGAAGAAAAACAGTTTACAAATCGAAAGAAGTTCCACAGAATCATCCACAGATTGCTAAAAAGTACCTACGTTGAGCTCATTTTTTCCGGTTAGAATCGACGGATTGTAAAACGCCGTGACTAGTGGATTGGAGCCCCTCGAGACATGGCCTTTTACTATCAATCGATTAAACATTAGATTGTTCCCTTTTTCGCGTTCGTCTTTTATTCTGTAAGCGATATTCATGGGCTACATAATCAGTTGAAGACCTCGATTTTCATGGGTTACATAATCAGTTGAAGACATCGATTTTCATAGTCTACATAATGAGTTGTAGACCTCGATTTTTGCTTTGCAAGACGATTTTCATTTCGGCGTCGCTTTTTGGCTTTGGATTTTTCCATATCTGATAATCTGCGGCTACCCATTTGTAAATTTTTCAATTTTTAACGATTTTATGCCTTTCGATTACCTATTCAAATAAAAATACTTCTAAAAGTAAAGAACATCGTTGAATTTCGTTAAATGCGAGCAACATTTGGCCCCATCCTCGACCGAAAACAACAACCATTTACAAATGGTTAAAAAACACAAAAATGTGTTTTAAAATAAAAATTATTATTCAGGGACATGAAAGTCAAAAGATTGTGAGAATGCCCCACGTATGTTTTGTATTGTGCACGTGTACTTGAGAGGAGTACGAAAAGTACTCGAAACGTCTGCATTAACCTGTAATTTAAATATTTTTTGAATCATCCATCATTGAGCGTCTCTAGTTATATATTTTATTTAAATGTTCTATAGGATTAAAATTTGCGAAAAGTATCAGACGGTTAGTGGTGCGTAGAAGCATTAAAATTCATCTTTACCTTCTTTCTGAGAATAAATTTTCCACAGCACGTTGTCATAAGAAAGTAACTTTATTCAGTGTAATCCTATTGTAATCCAAGTCTTGACATCGGGTATTTTGACACTTTGATTTTATCGATAAATACAGCTTCAGAATCTGCTGATCTTATAAAGTAGTTTCAATATATTGTCTCATATTAAATTGCGAATTTATATTACACTGCAGAAGAAATGAACCAATTTTATGTAAACAAAATATATGGGTCAATATCTGAAAACTGGACAATTTCACTCAAGAATTTTTATTTTTTTTAATTAATGTACCAACTTCCAAATACAATTATATACTACTAGCAAACCCCGCGGCTTTGCTCGCGTAATATTTGAAATATGCCAAGTGATATTTATATGTCTAATTTTTATTAAAAGGTACTAACTAAATTTTTATTTTATTAAAAGGTAATATTTTATTTTATTAAAAGTTTTTTTTTATTAAAAGGTACTTATTACTTTTAGGAATAATTCAAAAATTACTATTTAAAACACAGTGTGGTTAACCATCATTATTACACTGCATTAGGCAGAAATGAGACTTAAATTAATAAAATGAAGTAAAACTAAATAAATGATAATTTAAAAAATATTTTGAAACTTTTATGCTCAATTAATACGCACATTTCAGTATTCATTTGAAGTTTTGAATTTTTTAGAAACCATCTTCTTACATCTTAAAATTAACCATCATGTCGAATTCCAAGTCCTACCACCTCTCCCAACATAAAGGGCTATGTTGAAACAGGAACTGTCACCATTAATTTGCCAACATTAATTTTTAAATCGTTTTGTTATTTCCTAATATTCCACAGAAACATAATTTAAAAAGCTTTTAAAGCCCATTTTTAGAACGTTTGTTGTTCCTGTGAACCCCAAATGGTAGAATTATCGGCATAAAATATAGCCTGTGTAGGATCAGAGACTGTTACCATTGATTCGCAACTATTACTTTTATAATCGGTTTATATTCCCTGAAATTGCATAGAACCGTAATTTAGAACTTTTTTAGAATGCTTTTCGCACCTCCCCTTCGCTTCACCCCTTTTTGATTCGAATTTATTTTCGACGTTCCTTCGAGGGCATTTATATTTTATAAGTAACTACCATGTCATATTTAAAGTTTCTAGCCTTTTCAGTATCACAGGAATCACAATTTAGAAAGTTTTTAGCTCCTGCAACCCTCTGGTGGTAGTGGAACAGACAAAAAATGTAGCTTATGTTTGAGCAGATTCTATCACCAAAATTTGTCATCATTATTTTTTAATCGGTTTGGTAATTTATAAGTTTGCTTAAAAATTGTAATTTATAACGCTTTTCACTCACTTCATTTTTTTTTAATTTGGAAATTTCTTTCGACAGTTCTTAGAAAACAGTTGAATCTTGTAAGTAAATACCATGCCATACTGCAAAGTGTTAGACCCCTCAGTTGTGCAAAAAACGCAAATTAGAACATGTTTTGCTTTTGCAACCCTCAGCCTCAGATGGTAGTGACAGCAACATAAAATATAACTTATGTTATAGCAGGGACTATCACCATTTATTTGCAACCATTACTTTTGAAATAGCTTTGGTATTTCCTTAGATTGAGTAGAAATCGCAATTTAGAACGTTTTTAGGACGCTTTTCGCGCATTTTCACCCCTTTTTAAATTTCCATTTTTTTCGAAACTGTTCTTAAAGATCATTTATATCTAATAAATATGTACCTTGCCTAATTTTAAGTTGCTAGCCCCTACCGATCGCAAAAATCGAAATTTAGAACGCTTTTTTGCTCCTGCAACGTCTTGGTGATAGTGATAACGACATAAAATAGTGTCTATGTTAGAGCAGAGGGTGTCAGCATCAATTTCCTACTATTACGTTTGAAATCAGATTCATACTTCCTGAGATATTGCCGACAAATCGGCATTTAGAACGTTTTTAGAACGCTTTTCGCGCATTTTGCTCCTGCATCTCCTCTGGGATAGAGGAAACAGAAATAAAATATAACCTATCTTGGAGCAACATCTGTCACCATCATTTTTACACCATTATATTTGAAATCGGTTCAGTACTTCCTGAGATTGCATAGAAATCGCAATTTAGAAAGTTTTTTACAGCGCTTTTTGCGCATTTTGACCCCCTTTTAAATTTCGATTTTTTTTAGGAAATGTCCTTAGAGATCATTGATATCTTATAACTAACTACCATTCCAAACTTCACGATTCTAGGCCCTTCCTTAACGCAAAAGCCGCAATTTAGAACGTTTTTTTCCTGCACCCTCTTTGGGGTAGTGGCACCGACATAAAACATCGCCTATGTTGGAGCAAAGGTTGTCACCATCATTTTGCGCCATTATTTTTTAGATCGGTTTGGTATTTCCTGAGATTGTGTAGAAACCACCATTAGAACGTTTTTTAGAACGCTTTTCGCGTATTTTCACCCCTTTTAAATTTCGAATTGTTTCAGAACTGTTCTTAGAAATCCTTTATATCTAATAAGTAGTTAATATTTCAAATTTCATATTTCTAGGCCCTTCGGTAACGCAAAACTTGCATTTTTAGAACGTATTTTGCTCCTGCACCCCCTTTCGGGTAGTGGCACCGACATAAAACATAGCTTATGTTGGAGCAAGGGTTGTCACCGTCATTTTGACACCATTATTTTTTAAATCGGTTTGGTATTTCCTGAGATTGTGTAGAAACCACCATTTAGAACGTTTTTTAAAACGATTTTCGCGCATTTTCACCCCTCTCAAATTTTGAATTGTTTAAGAACTGTTCTTAGAAATCCTTTATATCTAATAAGTAGCTAATATTTCAAATTTCATATTTCTAAACCCTTCAGTAACACATAAATCGCATTTTTAGAACGTTTTTTGCTCCTGCACCACCTTTGGGGTAGTGACACCGACATAAAACATAGCCTATCTTGGAGCAAGTGTTGTCACCATCATTAAGACACCAATATTTTTTAAATCGGTTTGGTATTTCCTGAGATTGTGTAGAAACTACCATTTAGAACGTTTTTTAGAACGCTTTTGTGCATTTTCACCCCTTTTAAATTTCGAATTTTTTAAGAACTGTACTTAGACATCATTTATATCTTATGAGTAACTAATATTTCAAATTTCATATTTCTAGGCCCTTCAGTAACACATAAATCGCATTTTTAGAACGTTTTTCGCTCCTGCACCCCCTTTGGGGTAGTGACACCGACATAAAACATAGCCTATCTTGAAGCAAGCGTTGTCACCATCATTTTGACACCAATATTTTTTAAATCGGTTTGGTATTTCCTGAGATTGTGTAGAAACTACCATTTAGAACGTTTTTTAGAACGCTTTTTGTGCATTTTCACCCCTTTTAAATTTCGAATTGTTTAAGAACTGTTCTTAGACATCATTTATATCTTATAAGTAACTAATACTCAAAATTTCATATTTCTAGGCCCTTCAGTAACGCTAAAATCGCATTTTTAGAACGTTTTTTGCTCCTACACCCCGTTTGGGGTAGTGGCACCGACATAAGATATAGCCTATGTTCTAAGTTGGACTCACACCATCATTTTGATACCATTACTTTTGGAATCGGTTCGGTAGTTCCAGAGCTTACCTCCGACAAATAAACAATTTTTTCCTCTTTATAATAGGAGTATAGATGATACATGTTTTGTCATTTGAATGCTGTAGTGTTTTGAGATCAAGGATGTATATTTTATGCGTAGGATAAACTTTTATGGAAGAAAGTGTCTGTTAATACCATAATCAGTGTCTAATAACTGGGGCTAAGATGATGGGGACTGAAGTGAGGTTTTTATTTTAAAAGCTTCTCAGCCTTTAATTGAATCATTTTGAACACATGTAAATGATTAAATATTCCATGCGACATTTGTATGTTACATAAATACAGTTGCAATAAGCTTTTTTTTATAGATAAAAAAATATTAAATATGGGGACATGAATGATGCTATAAAAAATATTCATCCCTTTTCAGAACAAAAACTAAATATTTCTAAAAATGAAACAATGAGAAGAACAACTTACCTTCATCCATGTTGGATAGTTGAACTATAGTTGCTGTTGCAATGGAAATAACTCTGCCAGCACCACCTAGTACCTGTTAACATAAATGTGTGGTTAGAGGGACTGAGATGATGGTCAACCTCAGGGACAAATATATTTACTACAGTATTTTACAATACAATCTATACGAGTAAAGGAGCATTATATTTTCCCGTACTGTATATATATATATATAGGTATAAATCTATAATAGCAAAAGTTAAAAATATTTATAAAATTTTTTACAGCATACATTTAATATTGGATATTTGTACCTGGGGCCAGGGACTGAAAAGATGATTTCGTTTGTTTAAAACTTAAAATTAATTATTTATACATCATCATATGCCCATTTATCATTGATAATTGTTATGACAAATGTTACAATATATTACATTTTTCAGTTTTCGGTTTTAGTATAATTAATGGAATATTATTGGCAGTGGACGCAAATTGTCCAATTTTCAGATATTGGCCCATATGGCCTATCAAAAATTGGACATCACTGAAATGCACTATAATTTGAATTTCCAGTACTGTAAATAAATTTCACTCTTTTATTCTTATGTAATAGCTTTCATTAAAAATACTGCCTGAAATAAAATTTAATTTGTTTTTCTGATAAATGTTTTCAAATGTTTTAATGTTAATTTTTTTTCTTGTTTAAAAAAAAAAAAATTGTGTAATAAAGATTAATATAACATCATATAACATCCCTTTACAAAAGAAAAAAATATTATTTCAAATTTATCCATTCCAGAAAATAGGTTCAGATGAATGTACATTTTTAAATTACATTTTTTAATATGTTCTAAAATGTTATACAAGTTAACATGCATTCGGCTAACAAATTAATTTTTCTTGTTATTAAGTATATTCTTCTACTGACAGTATAATACGTTAAGCAATATAGAAGTCGACATTGGCAAGAAGCTAGACAATTTGTTATTCTAAATATAGCTGTTTTTTAAAAAATTCTGTACATAAGCATTTTTTTCAACGATTTCTTCACGTTTAATGATGAATTTCATATAAAAAGTATTTCTTATCAATTTTCATAGGGGAGGTAGGGGTTATTAGAATAACATTTTGACAATTTGAACTTTGACAATTAATTGCCAGAGAATGAAATGGACTACATACTAATGTTACGTATAATTTTACTCAATAGATAGTTGTCTTTTGAAATGTGTGAAGAATTATTTTCAATGTAGCATGTTACCTGGTACAAGTGACTTTTTCAAAAAATACCTCTTTGATCTCTGTTAACTCCGTGAAATGGGATAATTGGGATCAGTGGTATTTTCTCTCATGCCTTACAAGATAGATAGTCATGAGTAAATGGGATAAAATGATCTCGGTGTGGGCTTTAAGGGGGGTCCGGGACACAATTTAAAATAATTTTTATTTGTTGAGTAAAATTTTGAATTTTTTTTGTGATGGTTAACCATGTTATTTGTATACAAAATCACATGATAAAACTTCACATATATATATATATATATAGTATATATATGTATTACGAAACAATTTAATGGGTTAAGTCGAACAATCACGTCGTGTTTTTTATTAAATATTGCTGGATTAGTACCACATATTAACCAGCCGTTGGTGATGTTGTATAGCAATCATACCACTTAGCACAAGCATCGCTACACTGTAAAAAAAAATTTGTATGGTTACTAAGAATTTTGTAGGAAACTGGGATTCCTAGAACTTTCTATGTAATCACAACATAAGATAATCATGTAAAATTACAGAAGTGTCTTCAGTAACTGTTACTAAATATTGCTTAGTAAACGTACTAGTGATTTTTTAGGGAGTTTCCCCAAAACACTCTTGTAAATTTACCAAATATTGTTTAGTGAGGTTACTAATGCTTGTTTAGGGAATTTACTAAATAAGTTTTAGTAAATTTATCGGTGAATATGTTGTAAACGTACTATCCATTTTTAGGGCGTTTTCTAAAAATTTTTTTGTAAATTTACTAAATATTGTTCTGTAAATTTCTAGCGGTTTTTCAAGGGAGTTTCTCTAATTAGTTTTTGTAAATTTACTAAATGTTTCTTAGTAAACTTACTAGCGATGTTTTAGGGAGTTTACTAAAAATTTTTTTGTAAATTTACTAAATATTGTTCTGTAAATTTCTAACGGTTTTTCAAGGGAGTTTCTCTAATTAGTTTTTGTAAATTTACTAAATGTTTCTTAGTAAACTTACTAGCGATGTTTTAGGGAGTTTACTAAAGAATTTGTGGTAATTTTTCCAAAGATAGTTTAGTAAACGTACTAAGGATATTTTAGAGAGTTTTCCAAAGAATTCCTTGTAAGTTTACTAAATATTGTTCAGTAAACTTACTAACGATTTTTTAGGGAGTTTACTAAAGAATTTTTCGTAAATTTACTTAGGATTATTTAGTCAAGGTACTAACGACTTTTTTCGGTAGTTTCCTAAAGAATACTTTGTGAATTTTCCAATGTTTTTTAGTACACTTACAAAGGAATTTTTAGTACATTGACTATGAAATTTTTTTGTAAATTTGCGAAGGATTTCATAGTACATTTACTATGAATTTTTTTAGTATTGCACCCAAAACTTTACATATACTTCAGCAAAAAATGTTTGGTAACTTTATTAAAGTAATGTCAGAAAAATTACCAATGATTTTTTAGTGTTGTATCTAAAACAGTTTTTGTATTCTCGCCAGAAAGTTTTTTGTAATCGTGCAAGAGATTTGCAGTAAAGTAAAAATTCTTCGATCAAAATAAGTAATATGACCTGACGTGGTTTTCAGTATTACCACAGCAATTGCCAGAAATATTTGTATGTTATGCATTAAAAAACTGACTGAAGCTTCACTGTAGATATTCAAATAGGTACAAAATATTAAATTACATAAGTTCCATATTAAATTAGCATTATAACAACAGCAGTAAATAAGCAGATAAGCAGAATCAGATCTTACGGTTATTAGTTAAATTAAAAAAGCGAATAGAAACAATAATGAATGTAAAGTATCATTACTAAGTTTATAAAGTATGCCTAATTTTTTTTTTTTAAATGTTATCGATACACTGTTAAAAATAAAGTGTGATGTTTCACCAAGAAAATGGTGAAAAGTCGCTGAAATTTAGCTGCAACCAAGATATTGGCGATAAGTTTTACCAGTTTATTGGTGCTTTCTCAAATACCATTATATTAGTGAAATGTTAAACAATGATTTAGGTTTTTTATAAATCCAATTTTCTGGTGAAAGGTTGAACCATAAATCAGGATTTTTTTTAAATCCAATTTTCTGATAAAAGGTTTAACCATAAATCAAGTTTTTCTTTTTAAATCCAATTTTCTGGTAACAGTTTGAACCATAATTTAGTTTTTTTTAATCAATTTTTCTGGCAAAAGGTTGAACCACGAAACAGGATTGTTTTTAAATCCAATTTTCTGGTGAAAGGTTAAATCATAATTCAAGGTTTTCTCTATTCCAATTTTTTGCTAAAAGTTTGAATCACGATTCAGGATTTTCTCTCATCTTTATGTGGAATGGTTACACCGGATTGTAGCTTTCTTCCCCCCCCCCCCCTCACTTTGGGTTTTCAATTTATCATTTTATGGTGTAATAAACCAAATTTCAGATTATGCGAGATTATCTTGCAGTAGGAAAGCTTACTTTTTTTTTTTCATTAAACCGAAAATTATTTAAGTTTTAATTATTGATTCTATTGTCTTTGAAATATATTTAAAAAACAAATATAAACCAATTTGATCCAATTTCACAAAATAATTGCATTATTTTCACCACAAATATTACCTTTCTGTCCTTTTACATTTTGGAATATTTCTTCGCACTCAGTTACACTTATAGTCCATTTAGTGTTTGCTTATTCACAAAGAAAATATAAAAAAAAATTTCTTTAGATTTAAATATATACCCTGTTTTTATTATTGTTTTAATTTAAACAATGGCTGAATAAATTTCTTCAACCAGTATTAATTTTTGCACGAGTTTGAAAAGGTTTTTTGCATAATGCACTTAGCTGCTACTTTCATGATCTGTTTTTTTTTTCTTTAATTCTTGTGAATCTATAGATGCTGAAATTTTCATATTATACAGTTTTCAAATTTTTACCTTCTTTTCACAAAACAAAAAATAAAATAGAAATATTTTTAAAATTTATATTGCAACACAGCTCAATTATGCAAAATTAATTGATTTGAATATAAATCAACAACAAAAAAAGTTTAGTATTTGTTTCTGTTTATCATTCAATAATGAATATAACACATTTGAATAAATAAAGCACAAACATAACGAATACATAATCAAAGTATATGCGTAAATACTGAAATAGTCAGCATTAAAAAGGCAGCTATAAGTAGCAGAATCCATTTAACCTCTAATATCAGCTAATACAAAATATTACTTTAAACTTCAAAGCTTTTTTAAAATACACAATGTATTTCTATGGTATATTAAATACTTACTTTGAAAGGTTAATTTAATAACAGCAGTGTCCCCACCAAGCGACTAATTATTCTTACATATAAGTATTTTTTCAGTATTCCTAATTGATAATCTATGACGACGATTTATTTATTTTTTAACAGTACTCGTAAAAAAGGAAAATATTCACCAGCAGCAGCCTTGCAATAGCTGAAAAAGAAATGGTTACAGACACTATTAAATAGCAACACATTTAAGTTGGTTTGCGGTATGCCGCTCCATTTATTGAAAATACAAATTATATAATCATTAAATTATATGTATAGTATGTCAGACTAATATTTACTGTAATATAATATCATTTCACATAGAGTTTCTCTCAGACAGTTTTAGGAGGGTGCTGCACCCTCTCTGACTATTCAGGTCATCAAATACAAAGAATTCTTGAAGCTTAGCATGTTCTGAAGCAGGATTTCAAGTCAGGAATAGATCCAAGCATCAGGTTAATTTATCCACCTATTTTAAATGAAAGAGTAAATATTTTAAGACATAAAATATTTCTTGTGCAGACATAACAATAATCAAATTTCACACAGGGGAATTAATCAAAAAATTAAACAGTATATCAATTCAAATCTCTTTTACAAGGAAATCTTCAGCATTTAAAAAATCAGTGTTCGAAATCATTGGTGGTCCGCTGGTCCGAGAACAACAAAAATTCATTCGGACCACTAATTTGAAAATTTTAGTGGTCAGCAGGAACAGTAACTCCCCCCTACCCCTCTCTTACAGGGTCACAGGTAAACTTAAATTTTCCCGTCTCAGAGAAAACGGCAACCAAACACAAATCACAGAATTTTATTTATTTTAAAAAATAAATAAAACTGCATTGAACTTTAGTCAATTGAAATATTGGAATTAAAATATCTAAATTAATAATTTTATAGTTTTTCTTTATGTGCTGTTTATTTAATTTTTAGTTATAATTTTATATTTTATTAGGCTGAAAATTTTGGATAACTGCAAAGAAAGTTTGTAAGAAAAAGCTGCAAAATTCTCCATTTGTTAGGTAGAAGGAAAATATTGTGAAATTCTTAAATCAAATGTGGAAAAATATTTCAAAAAGCGTCAATTGGTTGTTGAGGGAAAAAAATCGTCAATCAATCGTGATTAACAAAAACTAATGCTTGCCATTTGGCTGCAATAGGGTGTTAACGATTTTAATCAACGATTAAATCATGATTTTAATCAACTGATTTTTTTTTTTAGAAAATTTGTGATTTTCATCGATGATTTTTATGGTCTATTTCAATGGCCTGTAGGGAAAAATCATTTGTAGTATATTGGAATGATATTACACTATTTCAAACATATGGAAATTGATACACATCACTGAAATGTACAAAAAGATGCTTACTATAGAACATGATGAGCATAGCATTAATTTGATCGTTTATTTATGTGGGGGGGGGGGGGGCAAAAGGATTCGCTTATAGTACTGTAATTAGATTCAATTACTCTTAAAAAATTGTTTTATTTGATTCTAGATTTTACGCGTATAACCACTATTTTTCAGCATAATTAATATTCCTGAGTACTACATCTAATTCTTTCCTTTCCTGATAATATTTAAAAATTTTTACTGATCTTTTGCTTATAGAATTAAGAGTAGTGACGCCATATTTTAAACTCTGTCATGTTGGGGTAAAACCGGGTACTTAAGAGTGGGTCAAAAATGGGTATTCCCGATTTTGTCCGACACTCATAGAATGTTTTTTAGTATAGTTAATAAATTAGCATGGAATTTTAAATTGCATTCTTAATGCTGTAAAGTTATAATACAATTCTAAATATATCTAGTTATAATGAAAAAAACTAATTTTGATTTTGTTTTATATTAAAAAGTGGGTCTAATTTTTAACTTACATTTATGAAATTAAATAATTTGCAATTATTAATGAACAAAATAATGGTACTAATTAAGCATAATTTTATATTATGCCTATTACATTTTAATAAATAACTTTCTAATCTGAGGTGTAATAACTTGCGTTATAGGTCCACTTAAAATGCAAAAATATTTCGTGACTTGTTTCTCTAAATAAAATAATCTGCCCAAATTGACAAATAATCCATAAAATCTCAATCCTATATAACTAGGCTATATAATCTATAACAGGATTTTTTTTTATCAAATATTAAACAGGCAAGAAAAAAACCTCTTGATGAATGAAACTTTCCCAGACTCATTTGCTGTATATAATAGGAGTGGATGGATTACGAAATTAGGTCTTTATTTTATTTGGTTAAAAGATTTTTCCAATCCTTGTCCTGAAAAGCCCGTTCTTTAAATCCTTAACAGGTGTTCAATTCATATAAAAGAATCCTGTTAATCTAGTAAGAGAAAGCAATGTATTCATATATGATTCTTTCCTTACGCAACGCATCGATTTCAACCCCTTGATGTGTCATTCATGCATCTCTAAGCTCATACTAAGAACAAGAGGTGAAGAAGTGGTTATTTTTCAACTCTGCGCGATCTGTAACAATTTACCAAATTAGAAAATTATTTAAAACTGCATTTTCGAGAGCAGCAATTGTAAATACTGCAATCAGAAGGTTCGAGAAAACAGGGAGTTTTCCCTACAACAATGTTTTTCCAGACCATCTTTTTGCTCCTTCGGAAGTGAGAGAGAAACCCATGAAAGTCATGATAACACACCTAGGTCTATGCAACCCCAGGTTTGCATAGCTGCAGAAATAAATATTTCTGAAACATCACAGGATAATGGAGCTCAACCTTCCGAACATAAACGAGTTGACAACATCCAGCGTCTTTCACGTCGAGCTGCTTCCAGATGCAGCAGTTAACATCACAGTCACAGACGTCATCACTCATTCAAAATTTTACATCTACAGAATACATTAGTAAAATTATCCACTCGACATCTTCAGACTATATAGCCTAGCAATCTGTATTTCCAATTTCGCCTAAAAAGTTATTATCCCCTTCTAAGGAAGGCTTTAGAATTGAGTAAAGAAAGGGAAAAACTTATTTTGATTTCTTCTCCCTATAAATTACAGGTCGAAACAGATATTAAGGAGAAAAAAGCCAAACAAACTGCAAGACTAAAAAAGAAGTTTCTTTAAAAGAAAAAAAAAAGAAACCAAAATAGATTGCGGACACATCTTCAGAAGAAGAGGATAATGAAACCTGTATGTTTTGCTATGAACTTTACTCAAATTCGAAATCCAAATACGATGTTTAAAATGCCACGGATAGGCACACGAAGCATGTAGTATATCAGAAGAATATGATGATAAATTCATCTGTGATTTTTTAAGCTAAAAGAACTCTTAAACGTACAGTGTAAAGTAAGCAGGCCTATACAACGTAGAAAATTTTCCAACGAATTATTTTTTTTACACATGGAAGAACACATGTGCAATTTCGTTTTGTTAAAAATAATAAAAATGTATTTACTATATTAAGCAAGACCTTTTTGACCAAAATGAGTTTTCCAGTAGTTTTAAATGGATACCCAGTTTTACCCAACCAGCGAGGTAAAATCGGATTTTTGCATACGTTTGAAAAAAGCTATTTTTTTATATAAACAATTATATATATATATATTGTTTGAAAAGAATGTTTTATTATAGCCAAGGATTCATTTTACATTAAAAACAGTGTTCAAAGTTTGTTTTCCCATTTCACAGCATTTGAGACTAACAAACTTATATGGTACCCAATTTTGCCCCACCTTCCCCTATATATATTTATTTATTTAAAGGATGCTGTAGAAGAAAATAGCATGAAACATTTATTAGCTCTTTTCTACATCTGTTTCTACTAAAATTTTTGGTAACATGCCTTTTATCTTTTAAAATAAGCAATTTTTCTATTCGCATACACATTACGGTAGTTATCGCGATATATCACCAATATTAACACGTTGATACATTCCGATATTAAATTTACGATATTCTCCCCACCTAGCAGTTAAACTTTTGAAAAAAAAGATGAAAAAAGGTTTTCCGAAAACTTGTAGCAATTTATTGCAGGATGATATTTTAGAAGTATCGGCAAATATATATATATATATATATATATATGCTCTAAAAGTTAAAATCTTCTAACTGAGAGTTTTAACTCTTTCAAATACATTGGTGAGCGTAGGTCACTTCGCGCCTCACAAAGACTATATTTTTCTACCATAAAACTAACTAAATGTCCGTATTTTAACACAATCTTTTTTAGAGCAACTCACCAGGCCAGATTTACATTTACTTACGAAAATTTCGAAACATTCGGACAAATATAAATATTTTTTACTAAATAAAATGTGCAAAAACTTCGTCAAAATTAGCAAAAACCTCAGTTACATCGTGGTAAAAATCTTACCAGCCTTTTTCCCACTAAATATTAATATTTTTTCCCTCGGGCTACGAAAACATTATGTTTTTAACATCTAAAAATTTCAAAGAGTTGGGATGATAACGGCAAACTTTAAGAATTTAAAATTCTGGAAGAACCTTGTCCCTCCCCCACCTCCCTTTCCAAGCATATTTCAAAATTACACCTAAGACTCCAAAAATCAAATTATGCAAAATATTAATACCAAATAATAACAATACCAAAAAGCATATACATTCAATTCTGTTTGAAATACTGCAATACATTTAAAAAAAAAAATACAAAAATAATCTTTAAAAAAAAATCATTGTCCGAAGTCACTTTTCTGTTTTTCTGCGCATTTTACTGTACGATTCACATTACGTATATATTATTTTAAAATACACGATGTTATACAGTAGCTTTGAAATGATCGAGTATTCATTTGATTCAGATATAAATGGATTTAAGGGTGAAAAAAATTAGTTTGAAAAGAAAAAAACCCCACCAAGATTTTGATATGAAAATAAAATCTATATCTATATTATAAAAAACAAATATATCTGTGCGTAACGCTGACGTCATTTTGCAAATGGCAGCACTTTGAAATCTGGAATGAAATTTAGGTTTTGCAATTTCCGTGTTCAGCTCGTCGTCAGCTTAAAATTCCGAGTAAAATGAGAACTACATTTAACAATTTTGTTGAACATTGTCACAATTCTATTTCAAAGACCCGTGATCGGGGGATGTAACTCGCAATTAAGTGGGTGGGAAACTGGAAATTGTTTTAATCCCTTCTGTTTAGGTCTAAAATGAAAGTACTAAGTTTTATCCCACGTACTAGGCGAACATTAGAAAATATGTACATATTTATAGTCAAAAAACACTTTTTTAAAATTATCTTAACAATATCTCAGAACAATTCTTTTGAAAAACATTGTTAATACAAATGTCGTTGAATTTGAAATTCTGAATAAAATGAGTACCCATATTAATAATTTTGCTGAACATTAGGGTCGCAATTCTATTTCTAAATTTTGTCTTAACCGCGCTAATCAAGAGGGAGACAGAGTTATCAATCCGCCCTGCCTCCGTTTATTACATACATGCATTTTCTTTAAGTTGTTGAGGCCCTCGCGATGTTTCTGTAATTATATTAATGCTTTATTTTGTATATTTTGAGGATTATAATTTAGTAGTTATCAGGAAAGAGGTACATAATTGACAGCCGTTTTACATGCCATTTCTCAACTGATATCGTCAACCTTAAACCTTAGTTTAAAAAAAAAAAAAATAAATAAATAAAAAAAAAGTAAAGCTTATAATACTTTTTTTCAATATTCCTTAGGTTTTAAAATTTTATGAATTTAACTTAAGATGCTCGTATACTAGTCGAAAATAATTTTTATTAAAACCATCTTAGTCCTTTTCGTTAAATATCGCAGTTTAAAATCGTGCTATTGGTTGACCTATAATTCCTCTAGCGACAATAATCCTGCACACTCATTTGTTCCCTCGCTCCTCCCCACTATTTTCGACCTCCTTAAATGTGATGCATACGCACTGTTATTCGCTATATATGTCAAATTAAATACGACGCATAATTGAAATACAATCAGAGATCATAGACAATATTTCCCATCATTTACAAATCATTTTTGAAATATGCTAAAAATCTTGAAATAATGCACTTTAAGTTATCTATTTGTTTGTAGCGACAAAGTCGCACCTAGTAGGGCGGGAAAACTTAGTACGTTTATTTTTGACCTATGTCGAAGGGAATAAAACAATTTCCAGCTTTCCCGTATTTAATTCTGAATTCGGCCTTTTTTTTCATTTCCTACCACTGGGCTATAATCCGTAATCAAGAGTTTAAGCCATAACTCTGAAAATATCCAAAATAAACCCTAAAATAATTAAAATCCTCAAATAGTACCTCAATAAATTAAAATGTATATAGGGGAGTTGGGGCCACATGTGAACAGTTCGCATAAATATAGCTTTTTCTCATGACAGGACTAATTTCTATAAACCAAACCTACTCAATACAGTAAATAGAACTTTCTTTTATACATGGTATTTTTTTAAAAATAACCTGTATAGTTCTTACATTTTTTAATAGTTTTAAAAATTCGAAAAATTGTTCACATGTGCCCCATCAGCGGGGTAGTTGTGAACACACGTGGGGTACATGTGAACACAAGGAAAAATATCCTTTGACATGCTTTTTATTCTGTTATTCATTTGTCATCGTAATGATTAGTTAATTACCTGTGAAATTCGCCATAAAAAAGTATATATATATATATATACACACATTTCTCTAGTTTCTGGGCGATATGTTTAAGCAAAAGATTATAAAATGAAAATAAGTAGATTTTGGGGGTGGAAGCTTAGATGATTCATTAAGTATTGCTGAAATAAAATAAAAAAAATACAGAAGCAATTTTAAAAAAGAAATTAAAACAAATTTTGCTTAGGGGTTTTTGTTTGGGAAAATTTTTGGGGAGGGGGCGTTTACATACTATTTATCTCAAATCTGCCGAAATACGAAAGATTCCCACTGCTGTATTTGCCTTATTTACTTGTAAATTATAGATAAAGAAGGGGTTTTTAATGATTTTAAAAAAATCTCGACTATAACCCCCCCCCCCCCCTCCCCTAACTTCTTTTCCTTTTGAAAGAGAGAGGGGTTACAATAGGGATTTTACGGTAGTTATCAGTTTAAAAATTTTACTTTCTTAAAATGTTACTCATATGTATCTCCATTCAAAGCGTCATATACATAACTGTTTTAGATATGGAAGTAAGCCATCATTGCAAGTTTAGAATAAATGTAATACAAAAATTTGCAAAGTTGTTCAGGGTAATACTTTTGTATTAACAATGCATAAAAAATATTGTTGTAAACTGTTTAGTAAAATAATATATTACACTTACTGGATTTTAGAAAACATTGAATATATTTAAAGTACAATTGAATGTAAACGAGCTTGTTGCTCTTTATGTATTTGCTGAAAGATGTGTTTGATGAAGTTTCAATGCAACATCAACTTTGTGTGAGGAAAATGTCTTCTATTTCAGGAAAATTATAGGTAATGGAACGGACATTATTTATCATTAAGTTAACTGAAAAGAACAGAATCACAGAATGATTATTGGGGCACTTAAGTAGGGGAGACCGGGGGAATGGCGACACCTTAAGGGAATTTAAATTTTTTCACCTCGAAAAAATGTTTATTTTTTAATAGTAAAAATTCTAAAGCTGAATCATGATCTTTAGTACCTGTATAAATTTAACCGTAATCATAACTGTAAAGTAAGCATATATAAAAAAATATTTTTTAAACCTCTGCACAGTGGCGGGATTACCCAGGACACTGGGGTAATTCCGCCACTGTACCGGGGTAATGCCGCCACTCTTTAATGACCTAGTACATGCATCAAATGGATACTAGGAAACACACAACCTACTGAAAATAGTTAGAAAGTAATGTAATTGAGCAGAATAATGGTTAAGCTTACAATTTACTTCCTATTGCAAAAGTCACTCTGCTGAATCGGCTCCACTACATTGAAATGAGGCCATTTCTCACCCGATTTGCATGGCGGCGGCATTACCCCGAGAGGACAATATGGCGGAAATCCCCAAGCAAAGCCGAAACAAGAACCGAACTTGTTCAACACATTGCATCAAAATGTCGGCGAATGCATGTAGATTACGGGTCATATTATCTTAAATACCTAATGTTACAATAAAAGGTGCTTATCTCTACTCATTTGAAGCTCCAAAATAATAAGCAACTAGATGAAAACTACATTTTTCACCAGAACAGACGAACGACGTACAGCAAAGTCACTCCCACTTTAGGCACTGTTTATATTGTTGGCCGCTATAGTGCAGGCACATTTACTGTATCAAACTGCCTTTAGTTTTTAAACTAGGTGGGGTGGCGGCATAACCCGGGTTGGCGACATTCCCCCGGTCTCCCCTACTGTTCATATCTGCCCCAACTTGTCTGTTCACAAATGCCCCACATTGCTGCTTCTGTTAAATTGATAAATTATTAACATTTCTCAAATTTAGAAGAAAAAGAACTGTATTAAAAATATTTATTAATATTCATAGTGCATGTTAATACACTCAAATTCAAATAAATGAATAAATAAATTTAAACGCTTATGAACTCGGAACAAAGATTTGACTTTTGAGATCAAAAAACAGTGTTTTGGCTACAGAGGACAAACAAAAGGTCAAAAAGCTTCAAAAAATTTTTACCGTATGTCTACAGGTGTTGTCATCTTTAGTAGTTTTTTCAAATAAAAAAACTTACAATAACCATTGAAAAATTGCGATGTTCACATCTGCCCCCTGTTCACATGTGCCCCCATCTCCCCTATAAATTAGAAACAGGGTAAACTGATAACCACGTCTGTTCTGGCTTCAATCACTTGATTAACGAATTAGGCAAAACTTTGCAATATAATTGTAAAAATTCAACAAAAATATTAAGTACACATTTCAATCAGAATTTTAACCTCTACAACATCTGTATTGACAATGTTTTTAAGAGTTAGTTTTTTTTTAGATATTGTTATGGTAATTAATAAAAATGTGTTTTTTGACTATAAATCTGTACATTTCTTCAACCACTCACCTAGTAAGAGGAGGAAAACTTAGTACATTCATTCTAGACTTAAAGTAAAGGGATTAAAACAATTTCCAGCTTTCCCCTAATTAATTCCGAATGCGGCCCTTTTTTCCTCCCCTACCATTGGTCTATAAAGAGTTTTAAAGACTTTAAAATTCTATGCGCTCTAAGTTTTTTTTTAAGGGGGGGGGGGATGCCAATTTCGAGTGGGAAGAAAAATCTTGATTATTTATTGTGACAATAAAATGACACAGAACATATATATATATATATATATATATTTTAATTTAAGCAGTTTTAAAGAGTTTTGAATCTTTAAGTATTATTACTGTGACAGGTGAAGAAAACGGGGAAACGAAATTTTGAAGGTGAAATTCAGATAAAATTTTAATGAAATGGATATGATGGAATGAATAGTTAATGAAATTCAGGACTGATTATTTATTCACTTAAAGTAACAAATACAGTAGAGCAATTTTTTTTAACCTGTAACTGATGTCAAAGAAATTATCACATAACTAGTGTGAAGCGGTCTGTGAGACCGCTCCAGCGAAAGATGAATAAAAGCCGCGATAAACTCATAGGATGTTGTTTTTGTACTAAACTTTTTGCACAGGAGTGTTATAATTAAAATTCACCTATTCAAAAGTCTCTGGTGTTAGTACTAAAGTTTCAAACGAAACAAAATTTCAGTAGTGTTTGTAGATAAACTGAAATTTGCAAGTTAAACTATGAAAATTGAAAAAAGCAGTGGTCTGTGAGACCGGTAACATCAGTTAAAGGATAAAAAAAAGTTTTAAACAGTTTAAACTTTGGTATTGTGGAGAAGGGAGTAAAAAGGGGAGGTGAAATTTCAGAAGAAAGGTTAGCTATGGAGGTTTTATCTTTATTTTTTAAATAAGAAATGAAAAGAAATGCAGAAGAGTTCCACCAGATTAAGAAATAATATGACAGTAAAGCACTTTTAAGGACTTAAAAAAAAATTTGTATGAAAATAAGCACTTTCAAGCACAAAAAAAAATCCTTTTTGAAAAATGCAAGTACTTTTAAGGACCGTACGAATCCTGATACATGGAAAATTTCCCGACTACAGAGTAGTCCTGCACGGGTCAAGTTGCAAAAGACACAAAACCGAATATTATACTTAAGTCAACCCGCAACTCGACACGAACACTCCAAAAATATTTCCTCGATCCGCAACCTGACCAGAATCAGCCAAAATAATTTTCGGCAACCTGCAACTCAACCCAGACTTATTTCAACCAGAACCCGAAATAAAAGGAAAGGAAATCGTGTTTTATTGATATTATGAAATGCAATATACAATTACATCTCTAATAACAATTTATGTTTTATGTAGGAAAATGGACAAATGTAAATACTTTAATATTCAAACATATGTGGGTATCATGCCCACAAGTATTTGAAGTGAGGACAGCTTGTTAAAAAGCGCCATCGATATTCACCATCATGGTTGATTTCAATGGCGCTTGGTGACAAGTTGTCCACATGGCACACAATCGCATGACACACCTAAGTGATGTACGATAGGTGGGGGCTAAAGTTACGCACTTATCATTAATTTTGATTTTTAATGAACACATTGATCTAAACTTATGTGACGACTGATTAAAATGTTGTATTAAAACCTTAGGCACGTTCCACTATCTAACGACATTCTGTCAAGTTATAATTCCGTGAGAAATTGTAATTTTTAAAAAAACATTGCTCTGAGCATCTTTGCCCCAATGGTTGGGCTAAAAGTACGCAGTGATGAGGCAAAGATACACAGTGCGCATTTTTGCCCCATTACGGCGGATTTTGCCCCATTTTCACTAAAATGAATGAGTAATGTAAAAGCATTAGTAAATTTCGATAGTATTTAAACTGAAAATTCTAAACTAGACCATGAAAAAAATAGCGGTCTGCGAGATCGCAAATAGCAGTTAACCTCTAACTGTTGTGATAAAAATTGTTTCATAAATACTGTAAACGGTTTCCGAGACCGCTTAATCGTTGATTGAATAAAATGGTTGACTGACTCATAAGAGGCGGTTTCTGCGCTAAACTTTATGCAAAGGGCTATTATAGTAAAATTTCCCGCATTCAGAAGTCTTCAGCTATACTTCTAATTTACCAAACGAATCAAAATTAAACTAACATAACTACTTAAATTGAAAGTTACAAGTTAAACTGTGAAAACTGAATATTACAGCGGTCGGTGAGACCGTTAACAGGAGTTAAGGATTAAGGTTTAAAACAAAAGCGATTCATGAAATAAGAATATTGATTTTTAAAAGGAGGTAGGTAGGTACATACGTTCTATATTTAAAAACTTCTAGAAAAAGGGAAATGTAGTTTACTAACTTATATTAGTTAAGTAGCTATTATATTTTATATAATACAAATTTAGAAATTGTGGAAAGCTTTGCATCTAGCTAAAACGATAGGGCAAAGTCCCGTATCTTAAACATGTGCGTATCTTTGTCCCAAGGATGATGCGTACTTTTATCCTATTCTGCAGTATTTTGCTTAACCGGCTACGCATAAGTATAAACAAATGTGATCGAGGTAAACTGCGGCATTTAGAAGCTAAAAATCTTTCGATCTCCACTAAAATTTTGGATTTGTAAAAATTCCAGGTACTGTTAGCTAAAGAATAAAGTGAAATTTTAAAAATATTAGATCAAAATTCGAAAATTTGAACTCCTCATTTTCTTAGCACAAATTGCTACTTTTATCAAAGGTTTAAACAAATGACTAGTACACTTGAAACAAAACTGCCACCTATTGGCCAAGAGAGCAGAAATGTTACTTCATATGAAATCAGCCGGTGCGTATTTTTGCTCCACTCGTATCTTTACCCCTACATACCCTGTATCTCTCTTTGCATGAGAAAGTAAAAACTCGGCATTTTATCGCTCAGAAACTCATGTAAAATGCAAATGTTTATATTTAGGTTTTTTCCAAGTCTAAGATTTTCACAAAAAATTTGAGCAGAACAATTTTTCAGATAAAATAAATACATATTTCAATATGAATGAGTTATTAAATTTACTCCTTAACCTTTAACTGATGTCACAGAAATTGTCACAACTAGTGTGAAGACAACTAGTGTGAAGTTGTCTGTGAGACCGCTTTATTGAAAGATGAATAAAAGGCACGATTAACTCATAGGATGGTGTTTTTGTACTAAACTTTTTGTACAGGACTGTTATAATTAAAATTCACCTATTCAAAAGTGTCTGGTGATGGTACTAAGTTCACAACGGAACAAAATTTCGGTAGTGTTTGTAGTTAAACTGAAAATTGCAAGTATATAAAAAATTGCAAAACTATAAAAATTAAAAAAAAGGTGCGGTCTGAGAGACCGGTAACATCAGTTAAAGGTTAAGAAATAAAAAGTATATAAATAATGTGATAAATTATTTTTATTTAAAGCACAGTTAAGAACGATTTTTTCTTCTCTAGGAATAGGAAAAATATTACCAACATTTCATTTTTCATATACACGCAAACACATGTATAATATTTCTGATAGTTTTAAAACAAATACCCATAATACGTGTGTATAGATAGAGAAATGCCCAATATTCAGAGGTAAAAGCATAGGAGAGAGTATGGAGGAATGGGACACTTTTACAAAAATAAGAAAAAGAACTTTGACACAAAAACAATATTGCAATTTATAGAATACAAAATGAAATACTTTCTATTGTCCTTGAACAATGTAGAAACATAATTTTCAGAAACAATTTTATAATTAAAGGAATGGAAATATAAGAATGGAAATATAACAAAATTTAACTCATAAAGTAGAAATATTTACTTGCGTCCTAATTTGAAATCATAATCAAGATGGATGCCTTGAACATCTCTGTGGCTGCGTGAATAGTCATTACGTCATCATTGAAGTCCTTTCTCATTGGCTGACAGTTGACACTAAGATATTTCATGTATTTTTACTATGCGAGTGGTAAATATTATACCCGGTTACAGATAAAATTCTAGTAAACATGCAGATTTCTGTAGTTTTACAAAAACTAGTTTTGTAGGATTACAGATTTTTTTTTACAGTGTAGTGGAGGTGTCAACTCTGTGAGAATTTAGCAACTGTAGAGCGATGATAATATTGGTAGAGTCTAATCAAACTCCTATTTATTCATGATGAAGACAAGGCAGATTAGGCTGCGTGAGTGGTGAAAAAAGGCGTATGAAGAAATCTGGTGTTTTCCCAATTAAAAACATGGAAACATAGTCATAGGAAACTGTTTATTCCATCAGAACATACCAACATTAAACAATTCCCACAGGATCAGAAATCAGAGCATTCCACTCGAGCATGAACTAGTTTTTCATGCGAAATAGATGTTAATTCACGAAATGAATATTCTACATGGCTTAGGACACCGGGTA
This sequence comes from Maratus speciosus, assembly GCA_963932465.1. Lineage (NCBI taxonomy): Eukaryota > Metazoa > Arthropoda > Arachnida > Araneae > Salticidae > Maratus > Maratus speciosus. The sequence continues at coordinate 347,867,025 of OZ010795.1, read as the reverse complement.
ACAAATTAAGTAAACAATCCAACAGCACAAAAAATCTACTACTGACCTCATACTCTAGCTATTTATTAGAATGCGCGGAGGAATTCTGATTGAAATGAAAACTTCAGGCTAGCCAAACCAAATCACGAACGAGACTCGAAGTGAAACTGCAATCCGTCACTCAGCCAATGGAGAGCGACCGAGAAACGTCACAGAAAAGAATCCCGGTGCCGCTAATGGAAGGATTTCGATGTGAAAAGGCTGTCGCCTAGCGGGCGGTAAAATGAGATGAAATAGAATAAAAATGTAAAATGGCTTTGATAAACATTCGAAAAATAAGTAACTGCGTTCAGAACTTTACAGTTTGGTAGACGATAAAAATTAATGAAGGGATTAAAAGTTTAGATTACGTTTTGGAATAAATCTATTATTAAGATACGCGTTTTAAATTTATAGGAATTTAACTAGAAATAAATAATAGAGCGTATTAAAAAAAGGAAATAATGAATATGCCGGCAATTTAGAATAATTTAAATGAATAGTAAAAGTAAAACTTTTTATATAACATATATTTTTTTAATTTTAAATTTAAAATTATTTAAAAGAATGGGGATAATTTAAAATCGTTATAACTCGACATATTATTTGATTTTTACATTTAAATAAGCATAAATATATAAGTTTTAATTTAGATTCAGCATTTAAAAAAATATTAATTAAAAAAAATTAAAACTATTTAAAGTAAAAATTAAAAAATAAATGGCGTAACTTTTTTTTTAAATCATATTTTCAAAAGTAAATATTTTTTGCTAATTTGCTAAATCAAAATTGAAGTAAAACAATTGAAAAAGACATGTTCCAAGTTTGAACCATTTATCTTTAAGGGTGTATTCCGATCCAAACTGCTTATTTTCTGATTCATTTTGAAATTCATTTTTGCTCTCAAACGCATCAAACTTGGAAATTATCTTATTTAGAAACTATATAATGTGCGGTGCTTCTTAATCTTTTGATAAATGCAGAAAATACTGTAAAAAACGCTGTCAAAATTGACATTTTGAACCGAATTTTCCGAAGCGGGCGATCTGGGAATGAAAAAAATGGTCATACTGAGAAAATAATTGTTTAAAAATCAAATTCTAATGAATTGAGCTGAAAATGAAATCACACGGCATGTGAAACATGTCTTCAGAAATCACCCCAGCAAGTTTCGTGTTTTTACTTTTAAAAACGAGTCTGAAAATGTCTCAGAAAATTTCGAGCTGTTGAGGGTGGAAAAATATTTTTTCGAATTGATTTATAACGATTTAAATATGACAAATGGTGAAAAAAGCCACCATGAAGAAAAATGCATTTTCACAACGCTTTTTCATGTCAACCATTGCTTGAAAGCTAGATTTCGAAACAAACCAAAATGAAACATTTAGTATTTCCTGTTCTAATTAATATAGAAATATGATTTAAACATCATTTTAAGCAGAAAAACACAGAGAAATGTTTAATGTAATAATTTTTTTTTTTTTTTTTAGAATATTTGGAGATTTTTGTGTCCCGGACCCCCTTAAAGCAAGATATTTTTGGTTTTACAACTACATTATCTGGCTCTATTCTCAGAGATACAGTATTGGAAAGGTGAGTACGCTGAAGAAAAGACATTTTTTAAAGGATTTTCAATATTCATATATTTTACACTCTCCCTATAAAACAAAATCAAATACAAAAGTTTCTATTGGAAATTAATAGCCTCTTGATGTTTTACTAAAGAACTAATTTTTAAAGTTAAAAAAAAAAAAATCCCAAAATAATATGAAATGCAAGTAACGGGGGAAAAAGGATCAGTCAAAGCTCATATGTTCTGAAGCAGGAAAATTTCCTTTACCTTGAAAGTGTTGAAGCCTAATTAGGCCTATGCAGTCCAGGCTAAAATTTTGAATAAATGCAAGGTGAAATCGTAAAATAAATGTTTTGACAGAAAACGTGCAGTAAAGTAAACCAAATGAGGGGTATTTCACAGGATCTCAAAACTCAAATATTAAAAAAAGCATTCTAAACCACAATTCGATTTAAATGGAAAATAAAATATGCGATCCCATTTACCCTTAATCCAAAAATTCTATGATCCTATTTACCACGAAAATGCTATTTCTGGTTTAGTTAGAATCATGCAGATTATTAACATTATGCTTCGTCTGCTGTAAAATGTAACCATTTCCTCTTAAAGACAACCTTTTTCTAAATGTATATCCAAAGCTATATTTCTATATTGCTGCAAAGTTTTACACATGCCCCTTTTAACTAAAACATTCTCACTTCGACGGAAAACGTTTTTCTTTGTGTTCTGCGAAAACAGTGATTACTTCTACAGGAACATACATTTTCACTTCAAACAAATTGTACATGTCGAATGTTAGTCAGACTTCATAATTAGCATGGTCAATTATTTATCTGTTACAGATTGGCCCCGAAATGCCAATGATCTCTGTAACCCTTGATCCTAATGACTCCTACCCCCCTTTTTCAAAATATGTTTGACATGTTTAAATGTTTCTTTAAAAAATTAAGTTTTATCATTAAAAGTTTCTAAAAGTGAAAATTATAAGGCTGACTTATTTGTTGCTTCATAGTAGCACTCCAAAAACAACATTCTCTACCAATTATCGATGAATTATAATACAAAATGTCAGCCATTTCATAAGCTATCGATATTGCGCTAAATTGCTTATCTTTGTTTTTGATTCCGTAATCTTTTGGGGAAAAAAAGAAGCCATGTATTATTTGATAAACTTTATTATTCATTTTCTGTAAACATGATAAAATTCTAAAATTTAAGAGGAATGTTTAAAGTGATTAAAAATTCATGAAAATTTTTGAATTTATCAGATAATTATTTTTGCTTAAACAGCAAGTCATCTTTATATCAGATCTGATCTTAATATCGATAAATACATTTTTCAGATATTTTAGCAGATATCGATCAACACACCTCCAGAAGCTGTTGAATTTATAAAGGCATAGGCAGTTTCTATATATCATATCACATTCTAAAATAGGGGACACAAAAGTCTTAAAATTTTCAAAAAATATTTTTTTGCATTAAAACATTTTCTACTTTTTTCTGCTTAAAATGACGTTTAAGGGGACGAGGGACCTTAAAAAACCTTAAAAATCAATTCTTTATTTTTTGAAATTTTCACTTTAAATATTATTCAGGGGTACATTATATGCATTATGACCAGCATTTATAAAAAAAAAAAATAAAAAAAAAATTATTTTTGAGAAAAAAATGGAGTTTAAATGGAGTTTAATGTCTTAGAAATCTTCGAAATGCCCCATGCGCATTCCAAAGCAATGAAAATCCCCAATATTTTTTATAAAAGTTTGGTTTATATATATAAATAAAACTGTGCATCGAATTTTATATATTTGAATATAAAGGTAAAAAAAAAAAAAAAAATAAATAAATAAATATTTCAAAATTTTTTTGAAAAAATTTCAAAAATTTTGATTTTTTTTTTTTACACCTTCATATTCAAATATATAAAATTCGATGCACAGAATTATTTATATATATAATCCAAACTTTTATAAAAAATATTGGGGATTTTCATTGATATGGAATGCGCAAAGGGCATTTCGAAGATTTCTACAACAACGCATAAAATGCCATTTTTTTCTCAAAAATAAATTTAAAAAAAAATTTTTTTGTGATAAATGCATGCCACAATGCATATAATGTACCCTTGAGTAATATTTAAATTGAAATTTACAAAAAAAAAAAAGAAAAAAATTTAAAAAATTTGAAATTTTGAAATTTTTTTAATTATATTATTCTGCAGAACAGTTTAATCAATTTTGTATAAGTGACATCTATAGTTTACGCCATAAGAGTGAGTTATCACTGTAATAAATTGTAATCTGAATTTCGATTCTTTTTTACCATTATGTATCTAGTCGTCACTTGTTACCTTTTACTGAAAATATTGCCTGAATTAACTTTTAAAAATCGTTCGTTTTAAAAAGTTATAATTATTAAGTTATCAGTTTAAAAAGTGTAATAATGGTTGATATAATATCATTTTATAAAGAAAAAATAATACGTTTACAAAATTTCTATTCAATAACTTGGACCAGCTATATCAATGTGTGTATCTATGTACCGGGTGTCCTAAAAAGGACTGACTGATTTTAAAACTCAATAATTTGCAAACGGTGACAGATATTTAAAAAATTCTTGCAGGAGGCTTATGCATGGGGTCAAAAGTTTTTTTACAGTGATTTTCGATTTTATTTCAAATTACAAACAATAGATGGCGCTGTAAGCAATAAGCGCTAAATACAGGCTAGATTTTTTGGCCTTTCTCTTCTTCTATGCGGCAAAAGGAGATTAAAATGTATTGATTGGGTCCCGAAGTACCGTAAATCGAGCCCGAATTTAGCGTCTATTGATCGCAGATCCATCTAATGTTTGTAATACGATCTATAATAGAAAATCACTGTAAAACTCTTTTGACCTCATGCATAACCCTTCTGCAAGTTTTTTTAAATATCTGTCACCGTTTGCAAGTTATTGAATTTTAAAATCAGTCAGTCCTTTTTAGGACACCCGGTTTGTTTTGTATATGCATTTTAAATTGTTGCTAAAGAATCTGAAAATGTTATCCCAAATCAGTAAAACTTTCAGCTTAATAGAAAAAAAATCTTTTGGGTATGGCTATTCTCATAAAGATATGAAAATGTACTATTAGGCATTGAAAAAATAGATTGTAGAGACAGAGTAGGCCAAATTTTATTTTAGTTTAGCTATTTTTCAGAAATTCTACACAAGCATTTACAGTTTGAAATCAATCTCTATAGAATTCACACTTAAGAATACTATTTTATGTAAAAAATATTAAATTATATACCAAAATATTTGTGTGACAAATGTTTTTCTATTAAATTTTTGCTTAATTTTTTTTTTAAAATACCCCTTAATTTGTTTTCAATTTGGTAGCTTAAAAACATTATTTATAACCGATTATCTATGATTTGTTATTTTAAGGGACAAACATTTCATAAACTTTCGGTACTTTCTAAACTTCTTTTCTCAACTTTCGATTCTCCAATCTTTCAAATGAAAAAAAGAAGACAAATTATTTCATAAGCTTTCCTAGTCATTTATTTTCTGTTAACTGTCATAAAACTCTTAAATTTTAAGAGACTTTCTGAAAGGTTTAAAAATTCATCGAAAGTTTGGTAAGGGATACGATACATAAACTTGTAAATAAAAGCGTTAGAAGCATTAAAAATCTTCCTTATCTCGGTTCTTAGAACATAGTTTCACTGCAAGCTGTCGTAAAAAAATGACTTTACTCACTTTAATACCCTGGTAATTCGAATCTTGACATAGCTTACTTTAACATTTTGACTTCCTTTATATATGTAGTAGAAGTCTTAGAGGTTGTTGAACTTATCAAGGAATAGTCAATTCAAATATATTTATATATATATATATATATAAATGTATTATCATGGTGCAATATGATTGGTATGAATTTCAGATAACGTTCTTTTTTCTGAATCGCAGCAATTGCTTTTTTCTATTTGTTAAAAAAAAAAAAAAAAATCTGTATTTTGCTTTAGCATTCTAATTTGATATTCTTTCGAAATACGATGTTCTTCCAAAAAGGTTGAAATGTGCTAGGTGTCTCAGGAGTCTTACATTTTTACTGAAGGTGTAATTTAGCATAATTTTACATTTAATTTCTTTTCCAATTCCCAATGAAACAGACATGTATAATATTTTTACCACTGACAACTTAATATCTCTTTTATGTGCCATAATTATTTCAGTATTCTACCATTGATATTATACGATTTTTAGTGTTTTGTTTATCTGCCGAAACCCTATTCGTCTCACTCATCTGTCTGTCACAAGAGTTCGTTCTCAGAAACTGTATAAATTAGAGACTTGAAATTTCGCATACTTATTGCTGAATAACACCCATATCACACGACAAGTTATTTAAATTTTGGAAAATGACTTATATATTTTAATTAAGTGATTTAATTTAATGACATCCGACCATTTTTTTGCGATTTAGATTTTGAAACTGAATCTTAATTTCAGTCTTATTGTATATTGACGCAGACTAGATGGATCCGTGATAGCACATTTGACTGCTAGTAATCAATAGGTTCCCGGTTTGAAGCACGGCGTCGGAATTGGAATTTTTTTCAAAGGAACAGATTTCATTATCTAATATATTTCATTTTGCAGTATTTTTTATTTATTTATTTTTTTGCCATGGCCAAAACTCAAACTATTTTTTTTTACTATTTCTCAAACCATTTTTTTTGAGAAATTGCGAAATTTTAAATGAACTATATTTCATTGTCTGTTAATTATAAGAACTTTTTTTTTTCAATTAGAAGGGTTTTTTTTTTTTTAGCTAACATAAAAACATGTAATTAAATATGCTTTTGAGATATACAAATATAATGTTGTTACAATAGTCTGAAAAGAAGTTCTTGAATATTTTTAATTTGATTATAAAAATATCTTCCAGTTGTAATATTGTTAAAATTAAATTTAATTGTTCTGCCATCTATGTTCTCATTAAAAAGGGTTAAGGATTTAATAATTATACATTTATGATTTGGATTTATTAATAGTGTTTTGAATGGGGTATTAAACGAAACCCGCTGTGTGATCTTCGATCACACTTACCCACTTCTTTAATTATTAATTTTGATAAACAATTTAAATAATTTTTTTGTTTTACAATCATTGCACGGAAAACTATTTCTTCTAGAATCCTAAATAATATTTATAATGATGTAAAATTAATTTATCCTGAATGTGTGGTATCAAACTTAGTATTATAATTACACTGGTTATTTAAAATAAAGCATTAAAAAATGATTTTTTTTTTCCAAAATTTTATACTTAAGTTTTTAAAAGCTTAAAATTGAAGTACACGTTCAAGGTACATTAGTTTTAGACCTCATTTATATTATTTGGTACTCTAGAGACTTTGCTTTAGTTTTGCGCGCAATAGATGAAAGTAAGAAAACAAATTAAAAAAAATTTTAATCAAAATTATACATTAAATTAAAATATAATATCAGATGCAGAATATTAAAATAATTATGCTATATATAAAAGATGTGTCGTCGCAAAAATTTTATGCATTTGTGCTTTATAGTGAATAAGAAAATAAATTAAATGCAGCATGATGCTAAATTTTACCTTCACTGAAAAATAAAGATTCGTGAGACTCCTTAATGTTTTACATATTTGAGATATGAAAGCAAATGTAAACTCAAAAAGTGTTCAAAATGAGGTCGGAATTCAAATTATGTTAACGAAATATTCCTTCCATTAATGTTTAAAGACTTTTTAAATTTTTATACGATGCCTGGCTCCCATAAGTTATATTTAAAAAAACATTTTCTAAGATCTGATAAGTACAGTAATGAAAACTTCTACCACCTACATTCACCGGGTTATAGTACTTTGAATTTTATGAAATATCGAAGCTTTGTGGCATTAAAAAAATCAGCTGAGAAATTTTATAAATTCCAAATATCTTAAGTTTTAGCCGTAGAAGAATGACATTTTTGCTGTTATACTTTTTTGAGCATATAGAAAATAGTTCTAGATTTTTATTACAAAAATTTGTTGGTTTGAAAATTAATGGCAGGGCTATTTCATCAACACAATCTTAATTTGTACCTCATTTTGAATACATTTATAATTTGCTTTCCCTATGCATCTCCAACAGGTAAAAAATTAAAGCGCGTTCATATCTTTTTGAAACGCCCCGTATTTTTCCTCCTCTTTTTTTAGTCCCCGGTACTGTATGCTATTTCTTTCTCCCAGCTTATTTTGTGTAGTCTCCAAAAAATAACGTGACCTTACAGAAGCCAGCCGTAAAACAAACCAGTACGATTAAATGTTCTATAGCAATTTTTTAAACTTCTAAGCATCGCACATTTTCAATTTTTATACTGTCGTATTCGGAAAAAAGTACTTTTTAATGCAATTTGTTTGAAAACTGCATCTCCATTTATTTTTGAGATCTCGCACTTGACTGTTTATTTGAGGGTTTAATTCAATTTTATGTTCTAATTTTCAGCATTTCCAGTGATATGTTTTACATATTTTAGAAAAGGTTCTTATTTTAAACTGTTGCCAGTTGTAAAAACTTCACAAAGAATAATTTTCCTAAAAGGAAGCAAAAAGATTAGGGCTGTATCCCAATATATTGTACGTGCAATATTGTGTACGCTGTAACGTCATAATTTAGTTCCTGTTTAAAGCACTCAGTGTTCGACGATTAATAACATGTCCGCTGGTTCTCCAATACTGAGCCCATAGCACCTTCTTTTTTCCCCGCATATCGAAAGACCTTCTCCGATACAATAGCGAGGCTAGTGATAGTGAATCTCCGGAATTCTCCGATTCAAGGATAAGTGCTGCTTTCGCAACTTACAAGGCGGGATGTAATTCAGAGTTCTTTTGGTCGTTGCAACGGTATATTGGCAATAAACAACCGACACTCTTCGAAATAAAAGTAGCATCGTCCTAAAGTCATCAATGACGTTTGTATGTGGATAAAAGGATGGTCACTGCTTTTGAGACGTTTATAGAACCTGTAGCAATAAAATGAGTGGACGGCACGAGTTGAGCGAAGACGAAAGAGGTATAATAATTGGAGCCCACCGATTTCGGACAATCAAATTAACAAATTTCCTCCAGGTTCCAGATCCCATATGCCACAGTTGGTGATGTTGTGGTTATGTGGAGAAAAGAAAAAACCCTGAAAGAGCAACCAAGACGAGGGGTGCGACGAAAATTAAAGGAGAGGGACGGGTGATGTCTCAGCCGTGTTTTAAAGTCCAACCGGCAAACGCCGTTGGGTAGCATAGCCACGCAGTTCCGAGTGGCATCTGGAAGTGAGAGCAGCGACCGGACAACTCGTCGAGAGCTGCATGCCATGGGGTTTCATGGACGAGCTGCAGTTCATAAGCCCAGAATTACGACCATTAACGCGCGTCGACGATTACGGTGGTGTAAAGCTCGGCGCAAATGGACACTGGACCAGTGGAAGGACATAATGTGGAGTGATGAATTACGCTTCGCATTCTGACAATCTCATAAACGTGTCTGCACCTGGCGAATGCCAGGAGAGCGCCATTTGCCGCAGTGCAGTGTTCCCACTGTTATATTTCAACGCGGCGGAATCATGGTTTGGACACGGTTCAAAGTCCTAACCAAACACTATGAAGACATTCTAGACAATTATGCGCTTCTTACGCTATGGCAAATGTTCGACAGTAGACCATATGTATTTCTGCATGATAACGCCAGTGTACATACAGCGTACAATATAAAACAATGGTTTGGGGACATGGGGCTCTAAGGGCTGGATTGGCCAGCTCAAAGTCCTGAATAAATCCGACTGAGCATCTTTGGGATGAGTTGGAACGCTGGCTAAGGACACGAACACAACGCTCCGCCACCAAAATCGAACTCTTCGCCGTGTTGCAGGAGGAATGGAGATCAATCCCGGAGTTAACTTACCGCAAACTCATAGAAAGTCTACCTAGAAGGGTCAGGGCTGTGATTACAGCGAAAGGTGTACCAACGCCATAACAACAGCGTCAACAGCGAACAGTTGATACTGGTGTATAAATTTCAATTGCATTTTGTTTTACATGTGAAGATTGTACATGTGTTTTAGGTAATTTATATTTGTAAGAGATTTGTAAACTATCACTAAATATATACCTTTTCAAAATGTAAATTATTGCATGTACTCTTTGAGTGCATTAAACAATCATGCTGTGAAAGAAATATTACAAATTTGCCAATCTACTCGCCACTCAGAATTTCTTTAAAACATACTAGGGGGCTCAGTCCCCTACGAGCTAAGATAGTCAACACCCATTCAGACTCTAAAAGTCCGTTAATTTGAATCCGTTAATCCGTTAATCGTTTTTAAAAAGATTACGGAAGATTGAATTATAATTAAAAAACCAGTGACGATCTCCCTCTAAACGAGTTCCCATTTAAATCTCTTTTATTGAGGGATTTTAAAGACAAATCAGCTTCTGTTAATTGCTGTTTTCGTGTTTGATTAAATAAGATTATTTAAGCATCTGAAAATTAACTAATATAAAATGAACTAAATCTATAGAGTCCCGGCATTTTTTAATAACTCTATTTGATTTTAAATGTAACGTTTTAAATCTGACCTAATTTTCACCTTACTTTTCTTTCTCTTTATAATATTCACCTTCTTTATAAAATTCACTTTTTAAATATTACTCTTTGCAAAGCTTTTACGACTGACAACAAGTTAAAATAATAACCTTTTCTAAAATGTGTAAAGAAAATCTATCGAAATCCTGACAATTATAATTTAAAATTGAAATAAACCTTAAAAAAAAGTCTAATTAAAAAAATAAATGCAGTCTGCACACAGCAATATTTTAATTTATAACCTTATTAAATTTATTGAAAAAATTATTCAATTCCTGTGTATAGTTTTTGCCCCTATAAAACTTTTTTAATGAACGATTTTTACCAACTTTAACATTAAATAGCTCTTAAAGTAACTCTTCTATTTAAAAACTGTGTACTTCAGCGTGTTTATCAAACATTTCTCTATAATACCACCAATTGTCAGATTTTTGTACGCAGTACTTTTTGTAATATTAGCGAAGAAAGACCCATGGTCACTAAAAATTCGTATACAGCGCAGTGACAGCCTTTGTTATTTTTTTAAGAATACATATATATTTCGATGCAGCCCCTCCATATTTTTGCTCTCTTTTAGGAACTGCGGATTTCGAGCTTATTCTATCGACCATAATTTTCAGAATTTTCAAGTTATCTTTTTGAGATTTTCACAAAAGTTGCTCTATACATTTAGTTAATAAATTATGCAATTGTATTTTGATTGCATTCGCGCATACGCAGTGAAAAATTATTTAGTAAATCTGCTCATTTATCATCCATTTTTCACTGATTTTTAATTCCGCTTACAGAATATTGTGTACAATGGTTTTTGTCATAGTTTCTGAAAATAACATGTTTTTATATTAAGAACTCTGTAAATTATAAGGAAAACTTGGCGAAAATTGGGGCTTTTATTTATAAAAACCTTAATTTCTCTACGAGTATGCATGCTATCCTCATAAAAATGAACACAGTATATTACAATAAGTTACTTATTAATAATCTCGAGTTTGAACGCTTTTGCTACATTAGTTTTTACAGGGTTATCCAAAAGATATTCGTTTTTTTTAATTTGTTGACGGTTCCCTATGTTGTTTCGGGAAAAAATCTTTGCGGAAATATATGACCTATACTATACTGTTTACACATCTGCAGTTTCAGGTTAATTCTTCAGGTATTTTTTTAGATATTTAACAAAACGTCTAAAATCGCAAGTGACCGGTCAACTTTGGCCATAATAGTGCATAATAAACTCTTTCATTAAGTTAAAATTCATTAAATACCGCACATTCTACAAAACAATTAACAAGCCATTTTCAGATTAATTAAAATCGTTTGCTTTTGGCGAGGAAAAATCCTGCTACACATATCGCTCGTCGCTTTCGTATTTTCGCGCCAAACATTCAATAGTATTTTTTTTTTTTTACAGACGTTCTACCAGAATTCCGCCGCTAAATTTAACTGGTACTTTATTATACAGGGTGCAATATGTTATCTATCGCCGACCTTTAATTTCTCAACCGTTGGCTGTAGACATATAGTTCCAATTACAAAAACGTTTCAAATGAGCTAAATATTCATGTAGTGGCATTATTTAAAGTAAAAAATCAATTGTATAAAAATTACTAAATCTAACTTTTTATACCGTCCCCCAGTCCCTATAGTTATATTTAGTAAAAGTTTACACATATAATAACAGATACAACACAAAAAGTTTGATATCTGTACTGCAAAAATTGACACAGTTATTAAATTTCAAAGTTTGAGATTTTTGCACATGATTTTATCTTTCATTGAGGGATCAGTTAAGAGATGAATTAAAGTAATTCGAGATCAAAGTCAGGGTGCAATGTCCTTCTAACGGTAAAACCACCTTTAGCCAGTATCACCAAAGAGGGTTATTTCATCTAAAAATTTGAGCTAACTTTTATGAGTCGAACAACATTCAAACGTCAAAGTAGGTAGAATCGACAGCCGGAAAATAAAACATACTCACTAAGGACTAGATAAATGGCAGCGGAATTGCACCCTGATTTTCATCTCGAATTATTTTAATTCATCTTTAAACTGATCCCTCAATGAAAGACAAAATCACGTGCAAAAATCTCAAACTTTGAAATTTAATAACTGTGTCAATTTTTGTAGTACAGATGTCAAACTTTTTTGTGTTGTATCTGTTATGATATGTGTAATCTTATACTAAATATAACTATAGGGACTGGGGGACCGTATAAAAAGTTAGATTTCGTAATTTTTATAAAATTGATTTTTTACTTTAAATAATGCCACAACATGAATATTTACCTCATTTGAAACGTTTTTGTAATTGGAACTATATGTCTACGACTAACGGTTGAGAAATTAAAGGTCGGCGATAGATAACATATTGCACTCTGTATACCTGGATAGTTTTACTAGAATTTTTTTCAAAATATTCTGAGTATGCCCAGTAAGGAGACTTTCCTTGTGAATTACCTATGATTCTGAAAAGCGTTCTCTATCTTTAGAAATCTCTTAAAACGAAATATTTTCGAGATTCAAAGAAGCATTTTTAAAAACCTTGTTTCTGTTGCTGCCACTCATTTTCGCGTATTTTTTACACTGTTTTAATTAGTTTCCTCAAACAGTAACACTGTGTTTAATTATGCTATCCATTATCAATTAAACATTTCAACTACGTTAAGGAATTTATACAAGCAAGAGTAACGAAAAAATATTGATTTTACCATGTTATTATTAATGTTAATACTGATAATTCATCAAGTTTGTATGTAAAATGCGTTGATTGAACACAAAAATGCTTGTACACAAACAGGAATATTATTTTTAAGGATGCTATCCATTATCAAATAAACATTTAAGCTACGCTATTGAATTAATACAAGCAACAGTAGCAAAAAATATTGATTTTACAATGTTATTATTAATGTTAATACTGTTAATTTATCACGTTTGTATATAAAATGCGTTGATTGAACATAAAAATGCTTGAACACGAACAGGAATATTGTTTTTAAGGATGCTATCCATTATCAAATAAACATTTCAGCTACGTTATTGAATTTATAAAAGCAAGAGTAGAAAAACAAATATTGATTTACTATGTTATTATTAATGTTAATGCTCTTAATTTATCACGTGTGTCTGAAAAATACGTTGATTGAACATAAAAAAAGGCTTGAACACAAGCAGGAATATCGTTTTTAAGGATGCTATCCATAATCAATTACACATTTCAGCTATGTTAATGAATTTATACAAGCAAGAGAAGCAAGACAAATGTTGAGTTTACTATGTTATTATTAATGTTAATGCTGTTAATTTATCAGGTTTGTCTGTAAAATGCATTGATTGAATATAAAAATGTTTGAACACACACACACACACACACACACAAAAAAAAAAAAAAAAAAAAAAAAAAAAAAAAAAAAAAAACGTTTAAACACATGATATTTAAATGATGCACCACAAAAACGAACATACATACGTTTCGAAAATAACTTAGATTCACATTATCAGTGTCAATGAAAATAAAAATGACACTCCCCCTGAAACTTAAAGACGAAAACCCAAATGACTGTAAACAACACACCAAAAGACCACCATTTTCCAGTAATCCAGTAACCAAAGAGATTAAGCAGGAAGTGATGCACCGAGACACAATAAATCAAACCAGAAAGGTGAGATGTAAGACAAACTCAAAAAATCGTTTACCAGAGAAATTCTAAGTTTATTAAGGGGATAGTGGACTTCCAAAATCATGAAATTCGATTAAAAAGTAGATTTTGTTTATTTGGAGAATTATGAAAATAGATGCTTAAATGTATCTGATACAAAAAGAATTTTTTAATTATATCGCGTCTTTGCAGAGATAAAAAATTTTATATTTGTAAAAATTGTATATCCTTTTAAGCCATGACCCGCACAATTGTGCGTGTGATACTAAAGTAAAAGAGAATGACTATTTCCTGTTTTTGTGAGATTTAAAACCAAATCTGCACATTTATATGAGTTAATTGGCTTCAGATGTTTTGATAAGACACAACTAGGGGGCACCAACTACAATACAGGTTTAGATTTTCTGCTTTTAAAAAGACTATATCATCTGACAACAATAGACAAAAAAGTACGTACTGTCGTAATTTCTTTTAAATGTGATTTTTAGTGTTTGCTTAGATTTAATTTTTCTTTTCGTATACTTTATTCATGATTATAATTGATTTTGTCTTTGATAAATTTAATTAGGCTTTACAAATGTTGAAAAACAAATGACCCGCACGTCCGGCATTTACCACTTCCAAAATGAGTACAATTTCTAATACATAAAATTTTTATTTTTAAGGGATTTTTTTTAAACTTATGTTTTTAGCAATTTATTTTTTATTAATTACATTTTTAAAGCGAATTAATTTTAAATTAATAGGTTTGTACTATTCATGATTTCTACTTAAAATTGATAGTATTAGATATATAATATGCACATGTAACGAACTGTATGTTTCTGCTCTGAGTTATAGATATATATGATTTATAAGTTTTATATGAGTTATATGCATATACACGAGATAGATTTTCAAATTTGATAAAGTCATTCCATTTTGTCGACACAGCAAGTAAACCACCAGGAATAAATAATAAATTGTGAAAAGTTCAGCAAATGCTCGAAAGATTCCGAAGTGTCTGCTTGAATTTACCAAGAGATCAGGAAAAATTTTCAATAGATGAGCAGACGATTCCTTATTTTAGAAGGTGCTTCAGTAAAGCAGTATATAAAAAACAAACCTCACTCTGTTGCAACAGTATCACCTGGGATAATTTTAAATTTTGTAATGTACCAGTGGAAAAGTGGTCCAAAAGGATCTGGGCTTAGGACCTGCTGTAGTCCTTACTCTGGTTCAGACCTAGTTTTATGTACTTCGATTGGTATTTCAACAAAATACCGCTGCTGGGAAAACTAAAAAAAAAAGAAATTTGAAGGATCAGACACAAACCAAACGGAGTGAAGCGCATACCATTTGTCAACGGGTCTTAAGAGGGGTGCGAGCATTGAGCACGTCTCAGAAAATGAAATTATAGTGGTCTGTCCAAAAACAAAATTGTTTCAATCATTTTCATTGTGGCTGATGAAAATTGTCTCAATAAACAACAATTTTTTTTTTGCTTAAAATTTTATCTTTAGATATTTGCACACACAATCCCAAACTACACAATTGTGTAGATTTAGCCCAAAAACGGCTGCATTAAGGCTGAACACGCACAATTGTGCAGGTCCTCCTTGGCATAACCTGACATCGGGTATTTTTTTTATATTTTTTTTTTCAATCAAATACGGTCCTATCGATAAGGGAAAACCACCCAAACTTTCAATTTCTACGGAAAAATCTCCCGGTCTTAAAGGGCTATATTTATGTACGTTTTCAGGTAGATTTCATATGAAATACTAGCTATTGGCGTCGTTCCTATGTTAGAATTTCTAAAAACTTTTTGCAGATCTACACCGATCATGACCCCTAGAGCCCAAAACCACCCTCAATAAAAAACTTTATCTATCTATCTATCTATCTATCTATCTATGTATGTATCTATCTATATATATCACTTTCTTCTGGACACGATAACTTCCACAATTCTGCACCAATCTCTTCCAAACTGATACATAAAATCAAGGGGTATAAAATCTCGGTCAAGTTCGTTAATGAACAAAATCGGACCAAGGGGATGGAATTAGGGAGGGGTTTTGTGAAAACCAAAAAAACCGCATAACTTCTTAAATTTTGTACATATCTAATCAGTTTAAAGTTTTTATTACTTCTAAAAATAGAGCCAAAAATTTATGTATCACAGATTTTTGATAAAGTTAAAAATGGGCTCAAGGGGCGCAAAAAATAGGGTTTTTGGGAGAAAAAAAATTCATAACTTCGTCAACACTCAAGATATCAAATCCAATTAATTTTATCATGAATCTCCTTAACATTATCTACAACTCTTATATTCACATGTTTTTGATAGGACCAATTCGTACCGCAAAAAAAAAAAAAAAATTAAAAACGAAAACAAAAAAGGGGTTTGAAGAAAAAAAAATTTCATAACTCCGTCAATTCACAAGATATAAAATCTCCATGAATTTATCATATATCTTCTTAATATTGTCTTCAACCTTTATATAGACAAGTTTTTAATAGGGAAAATTCTTACAGCAAAAATAAATTAAAAATACATAGTGGTTGAAGAAAAAAGTCATCTTATTAAGGGTGCATTCAAATCCAAACAGTCTATTTTCTTACTCATTTTTAAATTCATTTTTGCTCTCAAACGCATCCAATTACTAGATTCTCTTATTCAGAAACTATATAATGTACAGTAATGATCGATTTTTTGATAGAGGCAGAATATATTTCAAAAAATGAAGTCAAAGTGGGCATTTTGAACAGAATTTCCCGACGCGATTGTGTTAGAAACGAAAAATATTGCCCTACTGAGAAAATAATTGTTTATTAATCAAGTTTTAATTAATTGAACGAAAATTAAAAACACAGGTCGCTTATAAATCTCTTCAAAAATCACGTCAACAAGTTTCATGTTTTTCCTATTAAAAATGAATCTGGAGTTATGCCAGAAAATTTCGAGTTGTTGAGCATGGAAAAGTATTTTTTTGAATACCGCCCTAACATGATTGTAATAAAACCAGTTATTATATAAAAATGGAATAAAAACGCGTGAAAAGCAGCCAGATAAAATTGTTAAAGTGGGTTTATCTCTAATCATGATTTGGTTTTTGTTTGTGAAATTAGTATACTTAATTTCGAAATCTACCTCCGCCTGTAGGCCGGGCCGGCAGGGATTTTTTTTACTTAAAATGCTGATTTCTCAAAACTGAGAATTTCGCACTTTTCTAACTTTTGAAATGTTTCATGCGCATTCTTAATTATCAGATTCATTTGAAATTTATCCTGTATATTCTCTATACAATACTAAATAAATGTTGGCCTAAAAAGTTTCATTTCAAGGGTATTTTAGTGTTAAAATTTATATGCATATAAAATATATAGCTACTTTTTTTAGAAAAAATAAAGTATAATTATAAAGATATTTTCTTTCTGCTTATACATTCAGCAAATTTTTACAATTCATGCCAACTTCCATTGCAATGTACAATATGTATCTCTTAAATACATAATGTCATATTTTATGCAAAAGAAATGCGCATGGGACATTTTGAAAAATATTACAATTATTCATTATTTTTAAAATTTATATAGTGAATTATTTAAAAACTTATTATTCTTTTAACACAAAAATTTGAATATAAATATTTGATCTCGCCATTAACCCTTTACGTACTGAATTACGAATTCATGAAAATTTTATCTTCTAAAGCATTTTTCGTGAATTTTTGAAGCTACATTAAAAGATTTACATAATCACTTAATAAATTTTAAAAGGATTTTAGAAGGATTGAAAGATTTAGAAGGATTAATTAAATTTGGATTTATAAGGATTATATGCAATATTTATAACCCCACTCAAATTCTTTATTTTAAATATTTTTCTTAGTATTTTGTAGAATTAGGAAATGTACAAATATAATTTTCTTACAATAGAAACCATTATAAGATCACTATTATGTCTGTCTGTCCGTCTGCCACAGCCCTTTTTCTCGTAAACTATGGGACGTGGAAAGTTCAAATTGGGGGAAGTAATAAAGACTATTGACCCACACATTTACAGATTATTAAATATTCACAAATATATTTAGAAAAAATGTAGAGGGGTTAATTATGTTACTTGAAAAAAATATTTTCTTTGTATATTGTGTGGGGTATCGCGTGAAAGCTTTCGTAACGCTGAACCAAAAAAATATATTTCTTTTAATTTTAGGTATTATATTTTCAGAGATATCGTCTAAAACGTAGTGCAAAGATATGTCCATCTCCGTCTATTTCCGAATGTACTGAAAGTAAAATTATAAAAAAATTAGAGGTAGTAGAGGTTAATTTAAAACGTGCAGGAAAATTATAGCGATTACCCTAGGTCACATAGTTTTTGAGAAAAATGCATTTTTCCATTACACACAAATTTCGATTTACGGGTATTCAGCAAAAGTGCTGAGCAGTGCTGAAGGTGCCTTTAATAGCAGAAGTATAAAAGCATTGTTGATAATGATTTTTGGAAAAAAATTTTGATAATTAGCCGAGGTGATAACCCTTAAATACACGGACGGTTTGGACATACATAATGACAGGTTAGGCGTACTATATGCTCAATCGGCATTTAATGACTAGATAACAACGTTTAAGGATATATTTGTGTAATTCAATGCCCAGCAGCAGTATAAAAGCAATAAACGTCAAATTGTTAAAAAGACTTAATCAGAAATAATCCCAAAAATACTATGATATTCGCGATTAGTTTGCATTGAGTGTCTCTCTCAATACACCTTCCGTGTCTTTAAATGTTAACTAAAAACCTATCTGAAAAAACGCGGCACAGACCAAAGGGGCGTTGCAACTTTGCGACCTCATTTCGAAGTACGCTTAGCACAATGCCAAGTTTAAATTTTGAACAAGGTTTTTGCTTTAGGTACACTGTAAAAAGAAAACATTATTACTACGTTGAATTTAGATTTATGAAATGCCAAATGAAGTTAAATTTCATATGCACTACTTTTATTGTCAGCACCGAATTAAGTTCATCATAAACAGATTAGGATAAGATTTAAAAAACAGTTATACAGAATAGCTATATTTGATATTATTTAGGTCCCATATCTGTCTGAACTTTCATGGTATATCCATTTATACTTTTCTGGCATATACAGCTATACTCGACCATACGCTGCATAGTTTTTTTTTAAAGTCTTAGTGTTCTTTTAGCAACTTTTTTTTTATAATACAGTTACTAATTCTTATATTTATTGTACGAAACCCTCTGTGCGCGATTAATACTCGCATTTGATCATTTATTAATTCATAAAAATGCTTATTTGAGAGGTGACGGTATCTAAAAACCGAACATGCGTAAATACGGGTTAGGTTCCCTTAGAAAGACCCCCACGAAGGGCACTCCCCCATCGGGCCTATATCCCTAGTGTAGATAATCGGCCGTCAAGAATCAACCAATCAACCAACCAAAGACCGAACATTCTGGTTTGAGAAAGGTGATTTTTGACACCCGAAAAACTTCTCGGATATGTTTCCGTAATTAGTGGCAGTAAAAAAAAAAACTTTGCTTTTGTAAATGCGTCTTTAAATTTCAAAAATATGTTGGTTTCTGAGGTTTCTAAAGGAGAATAAACACTTCTTTGCATCGCGAGTAACTCGGAAGATGTTGTTTTATATTTTCGTTTTTGGTTATAATACATTTTACTAGATTAAAAAACAACTGTGTTTTTTTAAGTATACAGTAGATTGGGATCAATTTTGGCTTCCATTATTTCGATTCCCGACTTGGACATTTTTCACATTTTTGGTTCTATGCTTCGTTAGCAAGGTGACAAATCACGTATTACATATTCAATAATTTCGAGCGTAATTTCACTGATGAAAATTAATTTAATTCCAAGGGTTCCGGGTTCAATTCCCGGCTTGGACATTTTTCACTTTTCACATTGTTGGTTCTACGCTTCGTTAGCAATTTCATAAATCACGTAATATATATTCAATAATTTCAAGCGTAATTTCTTTGATGAAAATTAATTGAAAAATTAATTAAAATTATATATGTGTTCACCGATGCTGTGTTTGTTTCTTTCTCATGTTTCACCCCAAGATTGTGAGCTCGGGAAGACTATTCCATTTTCTGCTGCAGTTGCAGCCTTACCAACATATATGGGAAATGCTAAGCTGGGCATCGTCCTCGTAGCTTAAATGGTAGAGTACTTGGAGCGCTATTCCAAGGGTTCCGGGTTCGATTCCCGGCTTGGACATTTTTCACATTGTTGGTTCTACGCTTCGTTAATAATGTGATAAATCACGTATTATATATTAAATAAACATATTTTTTTATGTTTTGTCAGTAGTTTAGTTTCTGTAATCTGTTTCAAAGTTTATGAAAAGTCTGAAAGGATTTAAAGTTCATTAAAATCTTTGAAAAGCATCATATTACTATTTATGCAATGTCGTAAGAAGACAAATGCGCACAGCTTAACGTCTAGTAATTCAAATACCAGCAGCAGCTACTTAGACATTCTGTTGTTTTCTCAATAAGTAGCTGAATTTAGAAGTGTTGAAAGCGTCGTGGAATGGGTAGTTTCGGTTAATAATAAATTATGTTATTCTGCATTATTTTGGGATCACTTTTAGCTTAAGGTATTTGCCTACTTTCGGGGGACTTTTTTTAAAAATATGAAATTTTTCTTAAACAGATGTGTTTTTAGTTAAAACAGGGACTAAAGCTATGAATTCAAATAATTTTTAATGGGATTTTAATTAACGTTTCAAATTTAGGCAATATTAACTCAAATTTTAGCAAAGAATTGCGTTTATGTCAAACCTTCTATAACAAATTCTATTCTATATATTTAATTTTATTTTCAACAGTAAATTAACAAACTATTTACCTGTGTTATGAAGCAAAAGAGTTGCAATACCTCTTAAATTTATTAACATATACCAAATTTTGTATACAAAACATGATTTGAAAGAAAAAAAAGTATATTTTTCAATAAAAACAGCTCTTAAATTAATATATACTTATTTAAAAGCTTTATTTTGCTTCATAACATACCAATAGATGAGCAGAACCTCGTGACCAAATTTTATTTCAATATCTTAAAAACTTTTTAAGAAATGAAGTTTCTTGTAAACGTAAACAACGAAAAACGCAAGCTAAGATTTTAATTTACCGCAACACATTTGTATAAAATGTTATATTTAGGGCTATAATTTTGCTTCTAATTATCGCTGAAATAACAGTAAGACATTTTTGGAATCCTAAATGTTTAAACTTTAATTTAAAATACAAAAAAAAAAAAAAAAAAAACAGAAGCGAAATTTTTCGCAAAAACGGCGATTTGAAGGCAGGCACATACCTTAAAGTAAAAATAGTTATAAATGTAGAATAAAAACATATACGAAGGATATGTTTATATACTTTTGAAAATGCGTCCTGACAGTAAAATAACATCCGACTGTATTTCATGTGTTTCATACCTGATTTTACTACGAAATAGTATTTCCGATGATTATCATTCTTTTTTTTTCGTTTGTACATAGGGAAATAAATTTGGATTATATTGATCATGCGTGTGTTGTTCTTGATCATGTTAATATTAACTCTTCCTTTTATTTTCATAGCCATTTTATGTTGCTTAACAATACGCATGTGTATTATGAAATATTTTAAATGTAAGGATAGTGGGAAATGTTCACAGTTAGATATACATTTTCACTTAAACAACAACAAAAAAATATATATATATATATCGCTCGGTAAACCGCCTTTCGACCATTGCATTCCGAAAATTATTGGAGTAATTTTGAAGCTTTTGCCTATTAATTTTCGATCATTTTGTGACGTGTTAATCTTTTGCGTAGTACATTACGATGTCATATAATCTTCCGCAAATTAACTTGTTATTAGTACACAGGGCAATTCCAATGAATGTTTACGTAGTTACAGTATTTTTGTTGTTCAAAATAAAAATATTTCAATTTCAAATTAGTTTTTAAAATTAAAACATACGTTCTTAATAGTTAATTATACTATTCATATACAAATATTTTTGCATCTTACAATGAGAAATTGATTGAAATTTAAATTGCAAATGCAATTAATTGTACTTTTCGTTGTAAACGCATTTAACAGCAATATTTAGACTTTAAATAAAACGTCTTAGCTAGTTCTATCATTGATATATAAATATTTTTGCAAGCACAAAATATTCCCACTTAATAATATTTATTCTTTGAATTAAAACAAGTTTCTTACGTTTAAATTACATACACTTTTCTTTCATCTTAAATTGAAAACTATTCATACTTAGCATTACTTCCTAGCTGTCAAAATACTATCCTTTAAGACATTTCATTTTACTACGATTATTTATATAGAAATAGAATTTTCTTTCTTTCTTTTAATAACTAATTAATTATATCCACGAATACATTATTCAGTCATTTCGTTTCTCTTTGTTAATTTATAAATGACATGAAATTAAATTTCTCATCATCTGGTGAAATAAGATGATCTGCTTCTATAAAAGACTTTTTATATCGGAATATTTTTTAAAAATATCAAAATTGTTTCCAAATTTTTCTTAACATTATTACCTTTCATTTATTTACAGTTCTAGTCATTTTATAATTTTTAAAATTTTACCTCAATAATAATAATAAATAAATAAATAAACTCTGCAAAGCTCTCTTCTTAATTTAGAAAAAATATTTAGAACAAATTGTTGTTGTAATACTCTAAATTTTAAATAAAATCTCATATATTTTTAATTTATTTATTTAAGTTAACAAAACATCTGATATTCATATTTTATTTTTTTTTAAATTTAAATCAACAAAACATCTAATATTCTATTTTTTCGATTTATTTATTTAAATGAAGAAAAATGTGAAATACATCAGTTTAATTTATAACGTTCCGTCTCAAAACTCTCCTTATCCAGAAAATCAAATTTTGGGAAATCGCGAAAAACCTCTGACTTCTTCCATTTTTTTTTTCACTGTAAACCTAGATTTTAAAATGCCAAAATACAACGGGAGGATTTTTGACGGCTGATTATCAACACGAAGGATGTGGGCCCTAGGGAGAGTGCCCTTCGTGGGGGTCTTTCTAAGGGAACCTAACCTGTATTTACGCATGAAAATCCAAGGTTTCGAAGAAAACCACGAAAACTCCGAAACGGTTAGGCCGACGGGCGTGATTGTCTACCAGCTTTGAGAGCAGAAACTCTCAGTCACTGGTGGGTCTCCAAAAAAACACAGTAAAACTAGTTTTTTTTCAGATTGTAGTATTTTTCCGATGCAGGTTCACTAATAGAGTAAATTGATAGAGAAAACCCGATTTTTAAATTTTCCATAAGGCGAGTTTAGAAACTCACGTCCGCATTTGTATGCATAAATGACTATTCGTGATTAAAAAAAAAAAAAAAAAAAAACTGTCAAATTGTTAGATTTTTTGCGCGAGATAGTATACTCTGTTAATCACGCTATATGTAATTTTTTCGGTGAGGGTTTGCGGATTTCTGATGGAAGTGCCAGTTTATTTTCACCAAGAAGCATTTCTCGACTGTACCTCTTCGTGTACCTTTTTCGACCGTCCGTTTATAAGTAGTGTGTCTTTGAAACGTGAAAAAGCATCTTAAGGGGTAGTGAGATAAGATCTTAAAGGGTAATGGCAGGCTTTATTTAGATATTATAATAGATGTCACTGGAGGGGAAACATTGACACAGATTAGAAATACCGTAAAAGTTCAAGTAAAATAACGCATTCCTAGGAAATAACAAAAGAAAAATTAATATCAGAAAATTTGTATGGCCATTTTATTATTAAAAATATTACTTATTACATTTCAAATGCTTCAAAAAGTTACATTTCAATTTTTGTCAACAATCATTTGAAACAACAGGTAACTGGGATTCCTAGAAAAACTTTAGTAACTTTACAGATTTTTTTTTTTTTTTTTTTTTTTTTTTTTTTTACAGTGTCCATGGCGGTTTAGATATATAAAACTAATGTTAATTAAATGTATTTTTAATTTGTTAAAGACTGTGTTATAGTTATAATCATTTACTTTTTAATTCATTAAATATACCAGATTTTAATTCATAAGATATGAACAAAGAATATCTTTTAATAGCAAATAACGGACGTTGTACATCCTAAATAATTATATCCTAGTCTTTTTAATTAAAAAGAATAATTCAAGACATCTTTTTTTCTATTTTCCTGTGTGTTGTTTTTGAAAAGTTTTCGTGTTCTGGTTAGTAAAATATGACATAAATATCATTTGAAGCGTATTGTTCAGTTTATGTTTCACATTTAAACATATTTTTATGCTATGATTTAATTTAATTACAGTATTTTTCTTGAAATCTTCTAAACATTGAAAAATCGAATGACATTAAAACAAAGGCTGAAGATAATTTGAAGCATAATAGTTACTAGGTTACGTTCAAAAAGTTAAACTTCCCAAATAATGAGTGTATATTTAATAAATTTTACATTACATAAAAACAAGATTCTTGCGCTGAACATAAATTAAGTATTATCATATATTATTTCATTCAGCGTAAAAAAAGATAGACATATATTTTTACGAAAGTACTGATTGGAACCATTTCTGTACTCTAAACAGCATAAAAGCGTGCGAATATTTTTTCAATTCAAGAATATATTACATGCTAAATTTTCTTAAAATCCCTATTTAAACAAAATTTTCGTTTTTATCATGCACTGTTAAAAATTTATGTAAAAACGCATTAAAAAAAACGAGACTTTCTTTAAATTTACACTAGTTCTCAGTTAAATGCATTCCATTGAGTTTCTCGGTCAAAACTGTCTGAAAATGTACACTAGTTATCGGTTAAATGCATTCGATTGAGTTTCTCGGTCATCGTTTTTCAAACATTTCCATTATCTTGTATCTAATTCCCTGTAGGGATTTCCATGTCTTTCAATCAAATTTTGGTAGAGTAGAGAAATACTCGATGCTAAATATTTTTAAAAAAATGGTAATTTTCTTAATCATTTTCATAGTTACAATTTTTCTTGGAGAAAAAAAAAAAACTAGAAAACAGGAATTCTGCTTTTTCAGAATTTAGTGTCGCCTTCGATTAAAAAAATATATGTATATATAAATAGTACAAAACCTATTTCAATTTTAAGACTTAAAGCACAAACTTTTATTTTATGTAAAATGGCGTCATTCGCATCCGCTTAAGAATTCCACACTTACGATCCACTCTTAAACATCTACAGTAAAGCATGCATAGGATGTCACTATCTCAAAATAATACACAAATGCAGCAAAAAGATGCCGTCATTAAAGAAATTGGACAAAAAAAACGGCTATCTATGATTCATAGGCCTTCAATTGTTTATAACATTAATATAGACGATTTCAGTCGTGACGTCAGTCATGACGTTTTCGTTGGAAACTGACTCCAAACGAACAGTTGCTATGTTGCATTTTCTATTTTGTTTGTGTGTTGCAGCTATATCTTATATTTATATCTCACATCTAAGTGTTTTAATACTTGATATGTACTGGTAACATTTTCCACGATTTATATTTTTTTAAAAATGACGCATAGCAACCGTTTGTTTGGAGTCAGTTTTCAACCAAAACGTCATAACTGACGTCACACCGAAAGAGTCTACAGATACTTAAAATTAAATATAGTTTATAATAGCTCCATGTTATATTGTTCGTAGAAATTACTCGTTTATATTTTTTTCAAAATAGCACGTATTTTAATTACATTTTCTTTCGGCTGTTATAAGAAAATGGCAACAAAAAGATATAATTGCTATTTTCCAACTATTATTCCTTTAC
Organism: Maratus speciosus; assembly: GCA_963932465.1. NCBI lineage: Eukaryota > Metazoa > Arthropoda > Arachnida > Araneae > Salticidae > Maratus > Maratus speciosus. The sequence goes on along the minus strand of OZ010795.1, from coordinate 347,841,310 downwards.
TTTCTATATAAATGGAGTACTTGAGTAGCCAAAATTAAACAAATGGTTCTAAAAACTACAAAAAAATTAATATTTCAAAAATAAATGGAGATACAGTTTTCAAACAAATTGCATTTAAAAGTACTTTTTTTTCTACGATGGTATAAACATTGAAAATGTGCGATGCTTAGAAATTAACAAAATTGCTATAGAGCATTTAATTGTACAATAATACATCTGCTTTGTTTATTGCTAGCGTCAGTAATGTAACGTTATTTTTTCGAGACGAAATAAGATGGGAGAAAAAATAGCATACCGTTCCGGGGGGCTAAAAAGAACATAAACATTTTCAGCTGCAAAAGCCTTTCCATTTACAGAGAGGACCATAATACATTTAAATACATTGCTTTTATAAGAATTGAGATATAACCATAAAAGTATTTTTGGTTAATTAATCTGATTATTTTTGTAAATATTTTACAAAAAAAAGTTATAATTACCAATATATTTAACCAGTTTTAATGAAAAAATATACCTAAATTTCACATTATTATTATTTAAAAATTCCAGTATATCTTCAGATATTAAAGAAGATAATTATTGAGAAGAAGCAATTTCTTGATAAATAATTCCGCAAATAAAGGATTCAAAAATTAAATTTGATTAAAAAAATAACAGGCATTTTATATTGGCCCAAACTGACTATTAGGGGTCGTATACAAAACGAAGAATGAAACATTGAAATTAAACAGAAAAATTAATATCAATTTATTATAATATCAAAAACGGTCTGCTATAAAAAATAAATACATAAAACGCCGGAAACTTCTAGAGATACTGTTCAAAGTGCTCACTATTGGTGACAATGCACAATGGAATGCGTGACAGTACTGAGCCCTGGACAGGTTAGAGCATAGCAGGTGTACAAACTGTGCGACAATCAAGGATAATAAGCTGCTTCAGATAAACCGTAGAAGTAGTCTCAGTCACATAGATCTATGCCTTGAATAATCCCAGAGGTAGACGTCCATGGAAGTCAAATCCGATGAACGCGGTGGCTTCTCTATTGAACCACCATTTTCAAGGATTTGTTGACCAAATTCGGTGGCCAGATACGCCTTTATGTTTGATGTTTTATGCGGAGAGGGCGCCTTCATGTTGAAACCACACCCGACAGGCATGTCGGAGATAAACTTTTCGTACAAGTCACGTACCGTGTTTTGTAGCAGATGCAGGTAACGATCGCCCGTTACGGTCCCATCTTAGAAGATGGGTCCAACAATTCAGGTTCAAAATATACCGCACCACACGTGTCTTAATGTCCGGGCGATGTGGAGGTTTCCATGTTGCATCATCCCTTTGGTTACACTGGGTAACACACATTTTTCAGACTTAGATCTGGCACTTGTTTTTGGCTAATTATTGGCATCTAAATCCAAAAATGACCGCAGTTTGTTTCGATCACGTCAACTTTTTAACCACTTAACCGTTTGCTCCGAGATAACTTAATGTGGATACAAATTTTTTTTTTTAAATAGTACCAAATATATTATTAAAACAACGGTTGTACATACTTACTATAAGCTACAGTGTGTTCATACAAGTAGTCAAATCCTTTTACAAAATGATAAAAGTACATATTATGTTAAAAATTTTCGCTTGTAGCTTTTCCTTGAGTGTTCAATTTGTGAACAATCTTTCTTGATGCTCCAACAAAAGCCTGCCACCATATGTTTATCCCATCTATCTTGATACCGTTTATCCATGAGCTTCAAATCTTGGCGGAATCGCTCACCCTGCTCGCCACTGACGGCACCAAGATTTTCCGGTAAGATATCAAGATGGCTATACAGAAAATGAAGTTTGATGCTCATGTTGCAACCAAGGTTTTTTTTGAAGCTCTCTAAAAATTGCTGGACAATTTCAATGTAATTTTGTACACGTGCATTTCCAAGAATGCCTTTGATAAGTTTTTTGAATGCCACCCAAGCATTCTTTTGGAGTTCTGTCATTGTTTCGATGAAATGTTCATTTCTAATGAGCTGCCGATCTGTAGACGGTCAAATACACCTGCCTTTATCTTTTCGAAAGACAAATTTCGAAATTTCGAAATGTGATACTGTAAAAGCACTTATTTTCGCGAGGCTTTAATTTTCGCGATTTTTGCGAGCCCGTCGTAATCGCGAAAATTTAAGCCTCGCGAAATATATATATATATATTCCGCCTCAAATAATAATAAAAAATCAGAAATTTTTCCCTTATCCAAAACTTAATGATTACAGTTACTTAAATAAGAAATAAGTACAAAAATTTCTTGAATATTTACAACTATTTCTTGAATACGATGCTACTACTTCTTGAATAAAAACAATAATACAACTAATAAAATGCAGCTCATTCACTTACAATATTTATACCAGCTTCTTTCAAGCCATTCATTTTTAGAGCGATGGGAAGAGGAGGGGAGGGAGGGCGAAGAACTTTTCGGACAAAAGGAAATTTCTTAAATTGCCTTATGCAAAAGGGGTTCTATTTAGATAGTTTTGGAAATTTTAAACTTTTGGTTCAGTTCATATAAAATTCGCGAAATTTTCAGCTCGCGAAATCACCGATATATTCATTTTCGCGAAAATTACGGCTCGTGAAAATAAGTGCTTTTACAGTACTTGAAACAGCCTCCTTCAGTTGACAAAACTTTCACGAACTGCTTCATTAGACGCAGTTTTATATGCAGAGGTAGAAATATGATGTTCTTTCTGTTCACAAATGGCTGATGCAAAATGTTTGAATCACCAGGTTTGAGGTAAGATTTTGGACGCCAATTCGACTGGAACCAATGCTTCTCAGGAGCTCTACTTTCCCACTTACATAAAAAACATGGATTCTTGGTATCTCCTCATTGCTGGGGAAGAAGGAAGCAGACCATTTTAAAGCCAACACAGATGATCAATTCGTGCATGTGATTTTGCAATAAATCAGTGCCTCTCTTTATGTCATCATATTCTTTGCGCCCTATTGGGACTGCTCAAAATGAATTGCCATTGCGAAGGAGCACGCACTTCAAGCTCCTCTTTGAGCTATCGATTAATAGTCGCCATTAAATTGCGGTATTGGATGGAATTCTCAACTCCTCCATTAAACCATATACGTTATGGCAATAAACAAATCCACCATCACTTCGAAAGTATTGAAGAAGTGAATTACTTTCTCTTGATCAAAAGTAAGATACCTTAGCTACCTTTTCAAGCAAATGTTTCCCGTGCAGTCTTCATGCTATGAGTTCTGAAGCTTTTTTCTTCCTATGACTCACGCCCGATTCAGCGTAGAGAGGTCACATTATTATAAGCTGTAGAGAAAAAAATTCACGTGATAGAAGAAAACTAATTGCGGTTTTGAAATCAGCATGCTTTTTTGACTCAAAAACACCTGAAAAATCGAAATCAATAAAAATTTTGTTAAAAATTGTTCCCCAGGGTTATCGCACTGTTTGCACACCTGCTATGCTCTAACGTGCCCAGGACGCAGTACTGTCACGCATTCAATTGGGCATTGCCACCAATGAAGAACACTTTGAGCAGTATCTCTAGTAGATTCTGGTGTTTTATGTATTCATTTTTTATACTACACCATTTTCTGATATTATAATAAATTGATATTTATCTTTCTGTTTAATTTCAATATTTCACTCTTAGCTTTGTATATGACCCCTAAAAATCAACTAAACTTTTTAGATGAAACAACCCTCTTTGTGAAACCCCGATTTGGCAATACCGGCTAAAGGTGGTTTCGGCGTAAAAAGGACATTGCACCCTATTTTGATCTCGAATTACTTTAATTACTCTTTTAACTGATCCCTCAGTAAAAGACAAAATCATGTGCAAAAATCTCAAAATTTGAAATTTAATAAGTCTGTCAATTTTTGTAGCACAGATGTCAAACTTTTTGTGTTATATGTGTTATGATATGTGTAACCTTTTGCTAAATATAACTATAGGGACTGGAGGACCGTATAAAAAGTTAGATTTCGTAATTTTTATAAAATTGATTTTTTACTTTAAATAATGCCACAGCATGAATATTTACCTCATTTGAAAAGGTTTTGTAGTTGGAACTATATGTCTACGACCAACGGTTGAGAAATTAAAGGTCGGCGATAGATAACATATTGCACCCTGTATATAATATTTATAATAATCTTTATAATAATTTATATATATCATAGATATACATATTTAGATATAATATTTATACATATTTATATATAATGTTTATGCAATATATATATATATATATATATATATATATATATATATTAATAGAATAAATTCGTCTTGGAGAAAAAAGAATTTTATTAAAATTAATAGAATATGTATATGAGGTAAATATGATCGTATGTGACAGTTGTACACATTGTAAAAAAAAACAGATGTTTATTAATTTAAGAAAATATAATATAACCATTAAAGAATATACAATATATACAATAGCCTCTTCCGAGTTACGCTCGATTCCGAAAAGCGTGCTTTATCTTTTAGAAGCATCGGAAACCAGACTATTTTCGAGATTTAAAGAAGCATTTTTAAAATCAAAGTTCGTTTTGTTTCCACTGATTTTCGGATGCTATCAATTATGAAATAAACATTTTCATTTTTAACACACATGTTTTTCTGAAAAACTTGATGAATTAACAGCATTAAAAATAATATTTTTTTGTTACTCTTGAATTTAATATTCGATTATGCAGCTAAAAATTGATATTTAATAGTTGATTGAATAATTGATAATTAATAGCAAAAAGCAATATCCCGGTTTGAGAAAACTGATTGATACACAATAAAAACTACTCGAATATTTTTCGGAAAATCAGTGGCAGCAGAAGGAAATTTGTTTTCATAAATGATTCTTCAAATCGTCTGAGGATTCTTAAAATTGGAAAAAAAAGACCATCTTCAACATTTAATATCTTATAATGTATATGATTTTAAAACACAATTTTTATTGGGGTGAAAGATGTAAGTATGCTCTTTCATTTCATGTATTTAAAAAATGGCGAGATACAGCAGATTTAGCATTCATAGGGGGATCCAAACTGTCAGACATTTCACTAGCAGAAAATTGGTATAACAGTTTACGCGCAGGATTACAAAATAAATTTTGCAACTAGAATTGAAATTTTGGTTCTTACTTATATAGTAAAGTGGGGACAGATGCCGTAGTTTTACTTTTCTTCTTTTAAAATGTACAATAAAGCAGAAAACAACAAATTAAGTACCAGAAATCATTAATCCAACCCTTTAGAATCGAATTTCTATGTTAAACAAGTTACAGTCCTATTAATAAGGCAGACATAATTATTTTCCCAAACGTCCTTTTTTAACGTCATTTTTTATGTGCTGTGTAAGATGACGCACAGGGTGTGGTACAGATGCCGCATGGAGAAAAAAGTTATGCTGTTTATTCTTTTTCAAGTAAATCACATTTTTATTTCCTCAAACTATTTAAAATAAAATTAAATAACAGTAAACTTACATAAATTATATATATCACTAAATTGTGAAATGTTTAACGAAATTACAAAAGTGCAAGCTCAAAAAATAAAACTTAAGGCCAAAAAAGAAAAAAAAATACACTTGGCTGGAAACAATAGACAGCATAATTACATAAAAGATATAAACCACTTGTTTATATCCAGGCGACCATTGTAGTTTGCTCTTAAGTACTAGTACCATTCATTTTAGGCCGTAGTCTTTTAATTTTTGGCTTTTCTTCTCATTTTTTGTTTCATATATCTATTCGCCCACAATCACCACACTTCCCGTTTCAAGAGTAAAGTGAGCATGTTTCATGCAGCCACCGATTGCATGTTATGCACTGAATCCAGTTCGCTTTAGACTTTGTTTCTTGATATGACTCCAGACACTCAGCACATTCAGAGTCATCAAATTCCAATCCAATACTGCCTTCAGAATCCATAAGAGGAATACTTTCGTCACCGTCGGAAGATGACTCACATTTCAGTTTCTTCCTCAAGTGAGGTGTTTTCAAGTTGATTTTTCCCTACCTTTTTTCACACATTTTACTCTCTCGTTCTTTGAAGCTTTCTTGCTTCTTTTGCTTTTTATTTCCTTCTTCTTTTTTCTTGTTTATAAAATCAGTGCATGTAATATTTGCAACCTTTTGCTTTCTCTCACTTGGCTGTATAGGTCTTTTGACCATTGGGATAGGAGACATTTTGTTTAATAGTTTAGAGGGTGAGAATTGTAAAGGACCTACGTTTTTTCCTTATTCATACAGTGGTGAACCACCACTGTTGCTGAGAATATTTTGATAAGTAGCAGAATGCGCTAATGTACATTCATTTAAATGCAAGTTCTACTTAAATCGCAGTGATGAATTTATTGAACCGAAAAACAAAAATATATTTTGAGGCATCTGTCCCTCAAACTCGGTGCGGCATCTGTCCCAAAGTGACGGGTAAGATGCCGTGTCGCCATTTTGTGCCATTTGAGGGACGCGAGAGAAAGACAAGCACATGTTTGTGTTCTACGAGGATCTAGTCTACAGTTTCAATCGGTATTGGGATGAAATTTGTGTTTATTTTGCTTAAAATATGTTATAAAACTTCATTAGAATAATTTTAGCAACTTACCGTGCAGTTTTGAACCATAAAAACCGGCATAAGTATGTAAATACTGACAATTAAGCGATGGAAATGCATACAACACAGCAGACAGCTTTTAGGCACACAACGAAATTCTTAATTTGACCTAGGGAGCGCTAGTGTCGCCAATACAATGTCTGCGGCATCTGTCCCACCGCGGCGTCTGTCCTCACTTTACTATACTTCAGATTATAATAATTAACCTGAACCTAAATAAATTTGTATTTAAAGCCTTTTTATATTTTTAATACAAAATCGTATTTAGCTAAAACAATTTTTTTTTTTTATTTCAGCAGCCTAATCAAGTAAAAAAAAAAAAATTTTTTTCAACAATAAAAAGTAAATTTTATGTTCAGTTTATACGGACTAACATGAAACATATGTTTTGAAAATTTCATGAAAATATATTCAGAAGTTTTTGAGATATCGAGCGCGTTAAAGCTCAAAAATGTCATTTGGAGAAAAATGATTTCAAAGTTTCGTAAACGCCGCTTCAGCTATTGAGCTAGTATAATTCTGAAAGCCATAACTGCTGCTCTAATGGGTATTTCAAGGAAGCAATTATATCAAAATTCTCAGAAAAGATAGGAGTTTAACATACAAAAAAATTTAAATTTCGAAACTTTTTGAAGCTTTAAGAGTCCCGAAACCCCTTAAATCTCTACAATGTGTTTTTTCCGAGGTTGTTAATACCCCACCAGTGGCCGAGAGGTTCTGCTCTCGAAGTTGGTAGATGAGAGGTGCTGGGTTCGATCCCAATCGCGTACGTCGGCCTAATCGCTCGGAGTTTTCGTGGTTTTCTTCGAGCCTTGGATTTCCAAGCGTAAATACGGGTTAGGTTCCCTTAGAAAGACCCCCACGAAGGGCACTCACCACTGGTCCTATATCCCTCGTGCAGATAATTGGCCGTCAAAAACCAACCAACCGGGGTTGTTAATAATAAAGAACTCTTTTCTGAATCATGAGTAATTCGGATGTGGTTACTGTGTATTTTCGTTCTTGGTCTTATTATATTTTCGAAGCTGAAGAAATATTTGTCGTTTTTTACAATTCTGCTTTCAACAAGTTGTCCATGAGTTTCCTTTTAGAAACCCATAGAACTTCTTGTTCTACCTGCTGATATATTTGTGAAACATCTGGGAGAAGAAATGCGATTCTGACTGGGTCATGGAGAAAAGCCACAGAACTAAGATTTTCCAATGCGCAATTATTTTAGCCAGTGTAGCATCTGTCAATACGAAGTTTTACACATGCGCATAGCCCAATTATGAAAATAAATCTGTTGATAGTTTTAAGCCATTGATAATCAATATAGTGGTTAATATACGTGATTCTTTCAGACATATAAATTTTTAACAGATTTTTTAAATATTGTTTGAGTGGAGAAGCATTGATTTCTGAAATTGTTTGCCCATTTATGTTGTCGACGGTCCTTGTGTGCCCAAAGAGAAAATTCCGTACTATTAGAGGTTTTGAAAATAGTTATGAATTTGAGATTTTATGTATTTGAGTGCGTCAATTCTCTAGTCTCTAGAAATCCAAATTTTACGTTACCTAGGTAAGAGACGTTTTTTAGTAGTGTCATTTTCCTGGTATTGATAAGTCTTTCTAGCAATTTTCCAAGCATCCGTAGAAGAATGGGCTACTTGCACTGGGCGGAGCTCGCAATACATGTAGGGAATTTCTCGTATTTCATTGGTTCTTGGCTAGCGCTTGTGGAGAAAATTGGAATGCTGATTAATTATATAAAAGAAAAGCGCCATCGTAAAATATTTGTAGTGTATGGGTCTATAAGAACTAACATAGCTGGAGTCCTTATTTGTTTTGAGGAATAAATGTCACTGAACCATTTTTTCAGGGTGTTGGAAAATATCCCATATTAGTATACTTATTAAAAGATTCAGCATACTATTTGTAGAGTTTTTCCACAAAATGTTTCATTTTCCTGACCCCAATTAACCCTATTCCTGGGGATTTCTTATCAATTTTATTGTGCGTAGAATTTAACTTGATATTTGATATGGTTCTGTTTCCGCTTTTGCAGGTGGTTCTGTACTCTCGAAATTGTGGATTTTTGCTTGAGTATCTAATCTAAAGTGTTCACTGATAAGCTGTTTGTGTATATTGTGAAAAGTATTTGATACTGCGAATTAGGCGAGCAGATTAGGCGGGCGTCAGAGGTATATTGCAAATCAAGAAATGTCTAAATCTTCGATTGCTTCTCACTGTTGGTCTTCCAGTCATTGTTTCAATTTCTACATGGCCAAAATTATTTCTTCCCCTGCCTCTCCCTCTCACTTGTATTTTCATGAAGCATGTTTTATTTCTAAAAATTCTGCTAATCTTGTCTATGATCTCCCATCATCTCCTTTCCTAATTCCAGCGTGGGAATTACTTTTGTAATTATTTTCCCTCTTCTCTTGTTTCTTTTATTTTTATTTTGTTTAAAAAATAAAAAGGATCTTTTGGTTTTTTTCTTGTTTTATTCTTTTATATTTCTTTATTTATTATTATTATTTATATTTTTTAATTTACTTCTTTTATTTTATTTTAATTTTGTTTATTTCTTTTATTTCCATTTTTCCCTATCAATTTCTCTTCTATCTTTTGGGCAATACTTTGCTCTTCTGCATGTTCTCCTTTCAGCTAGCGCCATCTGTCGCATTCTTTGCAACATTATCTACCTTTCAGTTCATTTTTGACCTTGTCCTCTTACGGACATTTGTTTACTGTAGCTGATGACGAGCTGTTATATTCTTAGCTCGAAACGCGTCCTATGTATTGTTTTTATTTTATGGTGATTTTTTACAAAGTTTTATAATTTTAATCAAGTATTTGATACTGTTGAGCATGTTGAGCATTCTAAAACTGAATATATTACATGAATATTTTTTAAATATTTTTGCTCTATTAGTTTGAATTGTTACATGCTTTAACATTGTGAGCCAACTTTATAATGCTTTGGATCCTTTTATGTAATTTAGGTATTGTGCTCTTATAATTTTTAGTATCCTGTGTGAGGTGTACATTTTTTTAGATCTCTTGGTATTTCATTTTCTTTTCTTTATGACGCGCTATTAGGTGCTAAATTTTGTTATTTTAGGCCTAATGCCGACAAAATTGGATGAAATAACGCATCTTCACTACGAATTAACCAACACGCACCTCTGATGATTCTGTGGGTTATTCATAGTTTTTTATTTTACATACTAGCTCCCTATGTTCATGTTTTGTCCATCTATTAGAAATTTACCATTTGTTCATATATTTGTGATTTCATCTTTATTATATATATATATATATATACAGAGCCTGTCTGACCTTTGGCTGAAAAAAATATATAAGTTATCCGACGAATCTCATTCAAAGTAGGCCCCTTGTGTCTCCATAAACGTGGACCACCATTCCTTCCACGAACCTTCCATTCCTTCCATTCCTGACGAAAACACTTCTGGAAGTCTTTTTTGGAATGTTGTTCAACTCCGTCGTCGCACAATGAATATCACATCTCTACTCTCAAAACGGGATCCTTTCTATGGCATGTTCAATTTCGAAAACAACCAGAAGTCGCAAGAAAACATGCTTGGAGAGTAGGGAGGTTGGCGAATGACAGCAATTCCATGTATCGCCAAGAAAGCCTGAATCAGGTGCGACGAATGAGCTGAACCATTTATGAATCTTACGACACCTGATTAATCTAACGAATCCTTTCGCTTCGGGAATCATCAGTCCCTAACAAAATTTGGTGCAGTACCTTTGCTCAACTAGTTGTCATCTTGAAAAAAAAATCAAAATCCGACGTACACGTGTTGCAGCACCTCATTCTGCGGCTATCAAGCAACGAGTGACTCACTGAAATGCGAGAGAAAAAATTAAGCATGCGAATTAAGGTGTCCCCTACCTTTCTGCACAGTGGCGCTGCCTTAGAATCACTACTGCGCGCCGGAAAAATGAAGGTGGGATAGTTATTAAACAGACCGTGTATATATGTATATCTATTAATTACGGGAAATTCCCCGGTTATGTGTCCTAATTATAAAAAATAGTAAATCCTATTATAAGCAGTTCATTTGATTCATTTTTGTAACTTTAAAATGGCTAAATGTTAACTTAAGATAAAATCTTTTTCTTTGCCAATATGTACTCTAAAATTTAATTTATATATTGTCCTAGAGTATAAATACATTTTACAAAACATTTACACAATCATGTACTTGCTTTTGCATCAGTTATAATTTTAAAAATGAGAGTCAGGAAGAGTCGAGAGAAAAACGATGATAGTCAGAAACAGATAGTAGTTATTCATAGTTCTTTATTTTACCTGCGTCGAAATTTAACTTTCTTTGCCATTTGTAATTATCTCCGTTTGTGTTTTTAAAAAGTTTTCATCGTTTTTCCTTTTTTATACCTGTCTTCAACTCTATTTTTCAAAGGGTTACTTTCATGTTTGTTTCAGTCCAAGGTTGACAAATGATAGTACGCCTCTCAAGATAAAAAATTGCATTCTCATAAGGAATTTTACAACACGTGGACTTCCATTGTTTTTCCTTTGACCATTTTTTATTAATGCTATATATCGTATCATTACTGTGCGTTATTTGGATTAGTTATTCATTATTTCTTTCCACAAAAACTTTGTTTATGTTGTACCGTAAAAATATGCATAGTTATTGCCGTTCTCCAAAAATTTAATTAAAATATAAATATTTTTCCATCTCTCTCAAATATATTTTGTTTACATTATACTACACTCAGAAGAATTCAATTTGAGACAAACCCCTTTTGACTTTTACCTGGTATGATTTTCTGTATCATTCAAATAAAGTTAACTTAAAAACAAAATTATATTCTTATATTCTCAAAAAATTCAAATAAAACTTTAGGTTTCATCAATTTTAAAGTGAACTTGTACGAATGCAAGATATTTTGCGATTCATATGACTATCTATTTTAAAATTCATTATGTATAATTTTAAGAGTTTGAAAGGTACATTTTTATTACAATTCTTTATAGTATGTGAAATTTTTGAAATTAGATTTTTGTTTACTCAAAACTTCTTAAAGAAAGACAAAAGAAATACAGGTACACTCCTGTACGCTTTGCTAAAGTTTAAGGAATTCAAAAATTACTACATTGTGAAGTCAAATGATACCATAGTATAACGTTTCATTCATAATTATTATCACACGAAATTATTTGCTAAACACTACTGTCTGTCGCTTCCTTCGAGTGGCTAATTCGCACTGCAAGTAGGGTTATTTTGAAGATTTAATGTAACTCGTTAAAGTAAGCAACACACAGGACATTCGATAAGTAATCGCTTCTAAGTGTTTAAAATATTGCGTTTAAAGACCAAGAACCGAGTATTTTTAGAGCACTGTCATTGGTGGAAGTCGACCTACTATCTACCGTAGGAACAGTGTTGCCAGATTGGGAACTTTTTTAATTGAGATTATTTAACTGTCACCACTTTTTAAAAATATTATTCGCCTTATTGTTCAAAATGTTTAATCTATTTTTAAATAGGCCGAATATTTCTATTTCAAAAAACCGGTGACAATCAACAATCTGGGGACAAAAAAGGCCCCAATCTGGCAACACTGCATAGGAGATACCGGGTGTCACAAAAATGATTGCTGGATTTTAAAATTCAATAACTTCCAAACTGTGACAGATATTAAAAGAATTCTTGCAGGAGGGATATGTAAGATGTCAGGAGATTTTTACTGTGATTTTTCATTTTAGTTCAAATTTCAAACACTAGATGGTGCTGAGAGCAATAGGCACTCAGTCCAGACCCGATTTTTGGTACTTCGGGATCCATTCAAAACATTTTAATCTCATTGTTTCGCATGGAAGAAGAGAAAGGTCAAAAAATCGAGCCTGGATTTAGCGGTTCTTGCTTGCAGCGCCATCTATCGATGCCATTTGTAACTAAAACTGCAAATCACAGCATAAAAACTCCTGACGTCTTACATAGCACTCCTGCAAGAATTGTTTTAATATCTGTCACCATTTGCAAATTATTGAATTTTAAAATCCATTAGTCATTTTTGAGACACACGGTACAAATAGCGATAAGTTCGATGTGATAAATTTACGAAGGGTGAACCACCATACGGTGCTTTACCGACCGTTTTCCTCTTGAAAATTCTCTTTATGTGGAAATATTTTATATTGTGTATGATAGAATAATACGACTGATTGCAGGTTCAGTCGACTAATCCAGGTATTTTAATGTGTTTTGTTAAACGCACCTATTGAGTTATGTTTTTGGCGTAGAATATAACACTGGTCTGCGGTGATTTTTTTTTTCCTTCAAAGTGAATGATATTACTTCTGTATGTTTTGTAGGCTGATTTAGAGAAAAATAATAAAAATTTTTACTGCATGCAGTTTTGGCAGAAATCGAGAGTATTTGTCTGGTTGGTAAATTATAAATATCAGGTAACCCTTGCCGGACTAGATGCGTTACAGAACATATTATCCAGTGTATGCAGCATACGGACCATTTTCTATTGAAAACTCCTACAAACTGTTCACATTTAATATATATATATATTTTTTTATTTCCCACTATCAACGCGAAAAAGCATTTTTATATAAAAAATTAAAAAAAAAATGTATTCAAATTAAGTTTTGAAATTTAATAAAAATTGCATTTTCGTATTAGCCGCATGTCAGTGGTTAATAACAAAAGAAATCACCTAAGGTTTCACCAATACTAGCAACCTTCTTGATTCTGATTATTGCAGTTTTTAAGCACGTATTTTGATTAAATATCTGTCAGTCTTGTGTTTTATTCAATTCCTACTATTAGTTCACACTCTCTTGATATATATCTTGTTGAAAATTTCAATAGTTAATAAAATACTTATTATTCATCCACTCAAGTTCAAATACATTTTTTTAACTTGTAGTGGATGACACTTGATGTTAATACAGTTTTTTCAAATATTAATTCATTAAAGAAATTTAAATTAATTAATTTTAGTTTTATATGGGAGAAAAAATGGCGGCCATTGGTTATTGAAAAATATTTAATGCATCTCCATACCTATAAGGGGGATACCATAGGGAGGGACCCTGTTCTGTCGCCAAATACCGCCAAGTTTATCGCCAAATTTGGCGACCAAAATGAGTTGCCAAAATTGACGATATCTCTAATATTTCGCCAAATTCTCATAGACTTCCATTGTAATTCAATAGAATACTGGTTTATAGAAAATTAACATACTGAGATATTTTAATGCAAAAAAAAAAAAAAAAAGAAAAAGAAAAAAAAAAGAAAAAAAAAGAAAAAGAAAAAGAAAAAAAGAAAAAGAAAGAAAGAAAAAACTAATATTAACTTAAAGAATTATATTAAATTTTTCTTTGATAACCTAAGTAGGAATTGACTTTAAAAAAATATATTATATTACTTGTTTTATATATTTACTTATTGATGAAGTTTTAATTGCGTTTTGCAATATTAGCCGGAAAGAAAGACTGAATTATTTATATTCTTTTAATTGCAAACGGGTTTATCTTCTGTAATTGAGTTGCACGCAATAGAGTTAGATTACAAAAATCACGTTTGAAAATTGTTTTAAAAACCATAAAAAATCAGTAAATAGAGATACAGTTTTCAAACAAATTGCATTTGAAATTACACTTGTTTAAATCTACGGTGGAAAAATTGAAACTATGTGATGTTTAGAAGTTAATAAATTAAACCGAATACGATTTTTTTCGGAAGTTAATTTCGATAAATGAAAAATTGATTGCTCATGCCGTTGTCACTGTCGATATGATAGGAGCATTACTCACGGATATGTTTGTGTATTATAATACAGGGTATCTACAAATTAGTTGGGCAATTTCGTAAGTTAAGAACGTCCGAAATATTAAATGAAATTAAGTAGTTGAAAGTCAGACTAGTAGTAATATTGCCGAAGTTTACACATAGATGGCGTTAGGTGTCGCAACTAACGCTACCGCTTAGCGATCGGAGGTGTTATTCAATGGCCACCACGATCACAAGATCTCTCACCACTTGATTTCTGTGTATGGGATTTTGTAAAGAATCACGTGTACAAGCCGACACTTACTGCATCCATTCCTGAGCTAAAATAAAAAATCTGCACTGCAATTAATGTGACCGACGGAAACATGCTGGCAAATCTGTGGCAAGAAATGATTTACCGATGGGACATTTGCAGAGTCACGAAAGGAAGTCACATCGAACATTTGTGATAATAGTAAAGAACTATTTTTCTATTTTAGAACAACTAGGGGATCGAACCCGAGGTCCTCGGGTTACAGAATATAGGTGAAAATCAATTTTTTTTACTCTAATAATTTTTTTGCATGTAATATATATTTTAGATTGCCCACTAATATCAAAAAGAATTTTTATATGAAAAATATGAATTGTGCAATCAAATAAAGTTTTGAAATTTATTAAAAGCGATATTTTCACATGTCACCACATGCCAGGAGTTATTAACCCAAGATTTTGCGACTTACGTCAGTCTTTCCCATCATTTGGGTGCATAAGCGTGTGGTTCAAACATATGTCTGTTAAATTTGCTTCTTATTTGCATTAATTTGTTTATTTTTCTATAGAGGAAGTTTTAACTTTGTTACGGAACATTAGCCGGAAACATATGCTGAACTTTGTACATTGTTTTAAGGGCAAGCGGATTAACCTTCCGTAATCGAGCTACACGTGACAGAGATAAAAAATAATTTATGCTAGAAAATCTATATATATATTACGCTATCGTACGTGGCACAGAAATCGCGATTAATTGTTGGTTAATTGTTCAATTGGTTAATTGTAAACAATTGGGGGTTAATTGTTTAATGGCAACGCCCGAATGAAACGCTTCTCATTGGTTACTGCGTAATATTTTAAAAAAGTGAATAACAATAAATAAATAAAAAGTTTAATTAATAACTATAGAACAAAACAATTTATATGATTTAAAAAAATAAATAAAAGTAAATAAACAATTTATTAATAAATGAACAACATCATCCGGGTTACTATATCAAGCAAAATAACGACACTTTGGAGCCAGTTAAGTACCCCGGTGCGTATATGACATAGGCGTCAGAAAATAGTCATGCCAACGTAGTGCGTATATGACATTTGTGCCGTCTTTTATTCATCTAATTTACATTACAATTAATAAAAAAATTAATGAAGGCGCTTTTCCAGTATAGGTACTTGGCGAAATAGAGAAAAGGTCCATGGCGAGAAAAGAAATTTTTTTCTGGCAACCGATTTCATCAAAATATTTTTTTCAAATAAAACTACACAAAAGTGTCCATGATCCCAAAGAGTTCGTATTTTTATGTTAGCTGGGTGCAATTCTCGCCAATAGCATTTTTTAACTCGCCAGCAGCATTTTTTATATTTCGAGGGGTAAATTAAACAATGCTTTGATGTTGAAATTAAATGGTTTATGGTATTATTTATTCTTTTTCTTTTCTTTTTCTTTTTTTAAAGTGAAAGTCATGAATTTAAAAGGTTTTATTTTTAAATTAAAGTCATCCATTCTAAATAAAATGAATGAAAGGATTATATTTTAATCTGAATTAACGAAATATGAAAAAAAATGCGACGGGTACAATGTTTGGCGATTTACCACCTGTGACCGACTAACATAACTGTAGGGAGTTTTCGATTTCTCTATCAGAATTTTCAAATTTGGCGAAGGATTGAGCAAGTAAATTAAATTATGAATAAAAGTAACATAATACAATGCCTAGCATACATTTAAATTTTGCCAAATTGGTCGCCACGGGTGGCTAGTTATTTTAAAAACCATAATAACTCAGTCAATTAAGATACAATTTTCAAATAAATTGCATTTGAAAGTAGATTTTTTTCTCTATTTGATGGTTGTCAAATGTGCGATGTCCCTGTAAAATGTGCGATATTTAGAAATTTAAAAAATCGCTCACATAGCACGTATTTTAATTTCAATTTATTTTTTCAGTTTTTATGAGAAAATGGCAACAAAAAGTTACAGTAATATATTATTTTCTTTCTTCCGTGATTAGTTTCCCTTTACTTTCAACCCTCCACGACTTTCAACAGAAATGGAGTTCTTCAATTGCCACAATTACAAAAAATGTATTAAAAACTACAAAAAAATTAATATCTCAAAATTAAATTGAGATACAGTTTTCAAACAAATTGCATTTAAAAGAGCATTTTTTTCCTCATACGATGATGTAAACATTTAAAATGTGCGATGTTTAGAAGTTTAAAAATTTGCAGTAGAGAAAATTGCAAAACCGAAATTTTATTTTTCAAATTTCAAAGTGTTGCCATTCTCAAAATGACGTATGCGTTACGCACAGATATGTTTGTCCTTTATAATATAGATATGTACTTTAATTTTTCCCTGTCAATTCCATTTAGTAAATCATTCTTTTTGCCAACTAAATTGTATACACCCTGTGCAGACAGGCGCAATAACACTCGTATAAAAGTGGTAAATTATACGCATTTTGAAAGACACACGATACCAATCCACACTATACCAGGTTGGTTCCGGGTGGTGCACATGAAATACTTGCAACAGTGAAAAAAAAACTATTCTGCCAGGAAGCTTCAAGAGGTAGGTGTTTGGTTGATTAAGAATGCTATGGTCATCTTTTGCTCATGAAGGCTAAACAGACCGTGAGCTTCTTTTAGAGTGTAATCGACCTACTACAAGCATCCTTTCCTGTGTTAGGATTAGAGATTGGCACTTCCTGTTCAGCATCTAGTATCCTTGTAGAGGGGTGCTCAGCTACACTTTTATAAGAGCACTCTAGTGGATGAGTGAGATTTGAGATTTTGCGTGCGATTGTGGTATCCTGAATCCTAACATTTGTGCTTAAATGAGACCTATTCTGAAATTTCTTTAAGTTTTGCAAAATAAGTATACATCTCCGGGAATCAAGTTTTCACGGTTATTTTTGCAAAGATGTGATAATTTCGTAATTGCAGTTGTGTAGTCTCTACATATAGAGCTGGAATAGCTGGAATAAGTGCATTAGGAACGCATCTCGTCCTCGGGTTTGTAAGTTGTCTCGTGAAATTCCAGCTATCCGTTGTGTTGAAGGGAGTTACCGATTAACAATTTGCGAAGTGCCTTTGGCTGTGAGTTTTCAGAATGTGAAAAGAATTTGAGATTTCTTTTGTGTTTGTAATATGAATTAACATTTAATATAGCCATCGGAATCCATGGGATTCCGTTTATAGCTATATTATCCGATAAAGCCAATTTCTTAGTTTCCTGTAGAACGAAAGGAGTGATCTGATTTGGAACGGAATTGAGTGAGTTAAATTGAATAAGTTTTATGAAAGGATACCCCTCTCTCAGTCTTTTATAAAATTGAGCTACTTGAGCTTTTGATCGTCTACTTTCAATTACCCAGTTCCACTGTTAATTCCATGCTTACTGTTATAAATGTATTGTTGTGATTGAATAAATTTGCGTTATGGCCTCTTTTACAGTGGACAGCCTAAAGGGGTACGTTACACCCTAACCACTAGAAAAGCAGGTGTGCCTTCAAGGGGAAGAAGAGACGCTATAAAGATTTTTAACTTTGTGGCAAAAAAAAAAAAAAAAAATAATGAAAATGTAAGATGCAGTTTATTTCTAAATGTTTTCTCAAATAATGTATTTTAATTTTGGAGATTTTATGCGGTATTTTTCTTAAAACTTAACACTTACTTGGCTGAAAATCCTAAACTGATTGAAGATATAGCTGAGCATTTATTAACGCAGAGTATCAGAAAATATCTGTAAAAATCAAAAACAGTGCTGAAATTTATAAAAGTATTATGTTGTATATTTGTATAATCAGGATTTTCAAATCATAAGTCAATAGTTATATATTAATAGTTTTCTGTGTACACAAAGAAATTAACATTTTGCTTCCGAATCACATTTTCTTGCTTTTGGCCAAAAATAGATTGTAACTGATTTCTGAAATAAAAATTTAATACATTCAATTTTAAATTGTTTTCTTATATGACAGTATTCTGATCATCCATGAAAATATTTTGATTTGAAACCCAAACGTACGGAAAATCACCCAAAAGATACGGGTAACTCCTGTGTCAGCATTATTTTTTGTTGACATCTGGAATGATAAAATTTGCATTGAAACTCACGACTATCTTTATCTTTACCTTGTTGTTTGTCCAGTATTCAAGTGTCTATTCTATTTTTTAAAACTTACAAAAGGAAAAGAAATGCTGTGGTATTAAATGTTATACACCAATCACTAGTGTGACCCCTGTAAAGTAAACTTTACCTTATGAATCAATCACTAGTGTGACTCGTGATGAGATTTACCAGTTTGCATTTTTACTTTCTTTTATGTTCAATAGAAGAAAGTATTGTAATAGAAATTTTTTTTCGACTTCCGGTTTTCGACGAATTTACACATTTTAGAGATCCCCAGAAACATGTTTATAGAAAATGTCTGTCTGTCTGTGGGTCTGTACCATCAAAAAGTGTATGAAGTTATGCATAGAATTGAACCAAGTTTTTTTAAAGTTTTTGGCTATGGGAAGCAGGTCCTCCCTTAATTTGGAAAAAATCCGCGGGAAGAGGCCGCTGAAATAGCGATTTTTGTGCCAATTTGAAAATTGTACCATCGAAAAGTGTATAAAGTTATGCATAGAATTGAACCAAATTTCTTGTGTATGTTTTTGGCCATGACAAGAAGATCCTCCTTGAATTTGGAAGTATTCCACCAAAAGAGGGCACTATAATAGCGATTTTTTGTGTAATTTTCTTGATTTTTTGGTAGTTCTATTGTACACCGGCGGATCGTGAACCGACGGGAACTTCCCATCCTGATAAACCGACTATTCGCGAACAGCTGATATGCAACAGAATCACGGAAAACTATTGATTTTAATAAACATTATGATCGAGATTAACTCGTTTTTACTTCGATTAATTGACTGAAGAAGAAATTTAAGATGAAAGTTAAAATTGATATAATATTGAACTAATAAAAATGAAATATTGACATTTGTAACAACATTTAGAAATATTAAAATATCTGAGATAGAATTAAGTTTTGGAATTGACACATCCAACTACTTTTAAATCAGAAAATTCAAATTCTAACTGGTAATTTCAAACAATAAATTTTACTTTAATTATTAACAGCCTTTTTGTAATCACTTAAGGTAAATATTTTTCCTTAGGAATTTTCGATATGAATTCGTAATTTCGTCGTGATCAGTTCACAATCGGATGGAACGAAATAATAATTTCAAGTTAATATTTTTATTAAATGGAACCACAAAGAGTTTACATTTGACTGCATACATTTAATAATTGTCATTTTAACATTTTTATAATGTTTTAATCAAACACGTAGCTGCGTTAGAACCAGTAAAGTTGTAAAAATATTAACAATGTTTTTGTTATCTAATGACTGAAATCAGCATTATAATTATATGAAGGTTTTATCAAAACTTCATTTCTCAAAATAATATACACCGCATTAACCCCTTAACTGTTTTGCCCGATTGGCACTCGAACAAAAAGAGTTTTCTATCTTCGATACCAAAAGCTTTTGGATACCACTTAGTTTTAACTGCAATCTTTGGTTTTTTAAATGACATACTTTCGATTGTACAAATGTTTTAGTAACCATTTGGTTACTAAATTTGGTTTGTAACCGCCGCGGCGAGCGGCCCATCTTCGTCCGCAACCCTTTATTCTTCTACTCTACTCCGACTCTTTTGCGGAAGCAAGATTCCAAGGAGCCCAGCCACGTCCCGAATGAAAGACTCTCTAGCGAAAGCCAGATTGAAAAAAAAAAAAAAAAAAAAAAAAATCAAAAACTGAAACCGGACAAATTTAAAAGAGAAATTACACAAATTAAAGACACCGAAAAGCGGGAAGGGAGGGCTCGGGGCGATGAAGCTACCCGACGACCCCTTGCTTTTTCTAGCTTATTATTAGTCACTAAAGAGTCACTATGAGTCACTGAAGATTGATTTTTTTTTCTTTAAGCCAATTATTATTTTACGAAAATTCTGGTAAAAAGGTCCTTGAAGCGTACGAACCCTGAATATACATAGAAGTCGACTGACCTGTCATTATGAAGAATTCTAATGATTTCATAGGTAGTATAGATAATTTAAATTGTTGCAATAAAAACAACTGAATACAATATCAAACCAAAAATGGAAGGTCTACGGTAATGGTTACCAAATGGTACAAACGGGGTGCCGGGTTCTTACTTTCAATTTATTGTGTCAAAAGAAAAAAAAAAGAAGAAACAGTTAAGGTGTTAATAGTATTGTAATTTCAAGAATAAAATTATTGACTGTTGATTTAGAAAATTTATTTAAAATAAATCTGTATAAATTATAAAATTGCAATACACCTTATCAGCCCCCTTTACATCTAAGGCAGAAATTTTGGCGCGCATAAATTAATTTAAGTAATGCGTCTCGCTGACTACAAGTGAAATTTAAAAATAATAGGATAGTGAAAATTCTTTTACATTTGTTACCACTATATTTTTAAAAGGTTTTTTAAACTTATATTTTATTAATAAATAACGCTAATAAAAATCATTATCATAGAAAGTTTAGAAAAAAAAATTCTTTGAATATTCATGATGGTATGTTTTTTGTTTTTTTTTTACTTCTCTGAAAAGAAAATTTTTAAAGCAAAACTATGAACAGTTCACATGTTTATGAAGTTTGGCAAAGGTTAGATAACTAGTTTTACACAAAAGTTTATAGCAATTAAAAACTATTTTAACTCCTTTTGAAGAATGCTCTGTCATTATATACTTTGAAAGAGGAATATTTTACTCCGTAAAATTCTATAGTAATACAAATTTTGTGAATAGTAAATTTAACTCTGTTAAAGTTCTCAGTTGAAGCTCTTACAAACTTTGGGACACACGGAAGAAAATATATTTTTAAATAAATTTCTGTAATTAATTTAAAATTTGCTGAGTATGGAAGAATGTCAGTAAGCCCATTATATTGTAGCAATGTATTAAGTGAAATTCTTATATGATTTAAGATTAAAATATTGTCATATTTGAAAACTTAATTTGTTTAATAATTTACTTGAATTGGTGATCTGTATTAAAAATAAATAAAATAACTAAATAAATATGTAAAAATAGTAAGAGAAGAAGCTTAGTACCGAAAACAGCAAGTGTTCGCTCAAACACAATTAATGATAATCGAACATGAAGATTACATTTAATAAATAAATAATATGAGTACTGTTAATTTATAATGTAATCTCTAATGTAATATTCTAATACAAAGTATGCAGAAAGTCATTATAATTTTTTAAAAACTTGTAAAATTAGAATACTTAATTGGTTTAAGAAATTTCTTGAAGTGGTCATGTGCATTAAAAGTAAAATAAAATAATAATAAAGAAAACATGATAAAAATTTCAACAGAAGAAGCGTAGTATAGAAAACAGCATGTATTCGCTAAAACATAATTAAAGACAACTGAACTAAGAGAAAATTACAGTTAATAAATAAATAATACAGATGCTTTTAATTTATAATAAAATTTCTAATGTAAAGCTCCAATACAAAGTATGCAGAAAGCCGGTATAAATTTGAAAAAAAATATATACAAAATTGTAACAATTAATGGTACCGAAATGGGTTTTCTCTCAAATTATTGTCAGAATGTCAGATATTTTTAACAGCAAAACCTTTAGTAGTTCAAAAAGTGACTGATGGGTGTAACTTGTTCTATACCCCAAATTGGTGATACAGTCAAGTAAAATATCTATCGAATATTCTTCGATATCTCTATCTTTATTTCTATATTAGTTCTTCTATAACTATCCTTATTTGCATACTTCTGAAAGCTACAATCGTATTAGTAGCCTACCTGCAACTCTTTTAACTACAACTATTTTTACTATTAAGAAATTTACATTTTATATCAATGATTTAACTCTTTCAGTGTCAAGTAATCGTGTTTCTGTAATGTTTTTTAAATGAATTCTTTTCTTATACGGATTTTTTGTCTGCCCTGTATAAAGTTAACAAAATAAAAACATTATTTTACTCTAAGTGAAAAGACTAACTTCTCATACTCTGTATTTGTTTTACAGTGTAGACACACTCTGAATCTGTATAAACCTAATTATTATTATTTTAACATTTTTATAGTTTTAATAAAGGGGGAGACTGGGGAGGGTTGATCCATTTTTTACAAAATGATTTTTTATTTTTTTAAATATTGCACCTGGAATAAAGTTTCATATATCATTTTCTTCGTTATACAATCAGTTATCAAAGTAAAATTGTAACATATGTGTAATATATACTAAACTTGAAAAATGATTGATTTTAAACATGAGAAAATAATGGGTCAAGGTTCCCCACATATGGGAAGCTTGATCCACTGTATTTCATATTGAAATATTTGTTAAGGAAAATAAAATCAGTTTAAAAAAAGGCAGAATACCTTTATGCTACATGGTTTAAATGTTATTAAAAATTATTTGGGAAAATGTGATGTGTAAACAAACCTGCTTAGATGGAATTCAAAGCAAGGGAGAAAAACTTCGTCTTAAATACCCACTTTTTGTGACACTCGACCTGGCAACAGCAGTTGCCACGTAGTTTCGCTTCATCTCATATTTTCATCTTGGTGAAATTTGCCTACATACCTTCCTGAAAGGTTTTGATCAATGTTATGTTCTTTTGCAGAGGTCATGAACCCTTAAAATTTCTCAAAGCTGCTGCTTTCATCCTTTCTAGTCTTTTCCCTTCTTTCTATTTACTTATTAAGGGTAGTATTTAAGTCAAATAAAGGATCCTATCAACTGTCCAATTTATATTTCATTAAATTTTTCGTTCTTCTGCAGCAAATTTTCACATTTTCCTTTAATCAATTTTAAACATTTTCCTCTTTATCACCCCATCTTATTGTAGATTTACAGAATAAATATACATTATTTTAGAAATATAACCATTAATCCTTCATTATGTACGGTGTATAATATTTTTCCCCAAAAACACTTAATTAAGAGAGTTTTGACCATCTGGTCAACCTTCTCTCAAATTGATTGGGCCAAGTCTCCCCACACACCACTTTTTAAAGTATGCACATGGTTATGTTTAGCCTAATTTTCTGTACAATCTTTATGCCTGGAATGAAAGCTCAGTATTTTTGCATTACTTAAAACCTACTTATTTAAATTTCTATGATATCTTACATCTGAAAAAATCTTACAAGATGTTTCCAAAAATTACACTTTTTAAGCTGAAAACACTTCACAATTAATTTTTCCACACCTGTTTCAATTATCTGTATGAAACAAAGACTATTGTTTGAGCATTTCTGTAGATTTGGTTGCCACCTATTTGCAAAACTCTGAAATTCTTTTAAATATGAAAACTGAAGGGCAGGTTAAGCCTCCCCTATGATCAACTCTCCACAGTCTACCCTTTATTATTTATTTCATTGCATTAACAACGACGGCATAGTAAAAATATGAAGAATATATTCTGAAAGCCAGGTCTTGAAAGTTGCTATGAGTTTTATCAAACATTGCTACAATTAAATTGCTTTACGGTATTGAACTCAAAATTTAAAAAATAAAATTTTGGCTAATGGATATTAAACTGTAATTTTCTTTGTGTTATAAAACTACAGTACATCTCATTAACCAACTTTTACATCGAGGGAAAAAATTTAAATAGTACAAATTAATTAATAAGTCGCACGACATACAAATGCAAAATAAAACGAATATTATAGTTTCTAAAAATGTTAACATGCATATTCATTTCTAAAAATATGAACAATATATCCTGGAAGACAAATATCTGAAAGTTGCTTTGAGTTTTATCAAAATTTGCTCTAATTAAATTTCTTTACAACTTCCGACTCATAATTAAAATAAACGGTCAAGTGCGAGTATTACTCGCGCTCTGAGGTTTCCGTAGAATAAATATATGAATTATTAAATGTGTTATTAAAGACAAAAGTTGCTAAAAGAATAATAAGACTTTGTACAAAAATATACAACGTTGGGTTGGGTATAGCTGTAAATACTAGAAAAGAGTGAATGGGTATACCATAAAAGTTCAAAGAGATATGAAGTCTAAATAATATCAATTATTGCCATTCTGTATAACTCTTTTTATAACATTATCCTAATCTGTTTAGGATGAAGTTAATTCGGTACTGACAATAAAAGTAGTGCATAATTAAACTTCATTTGGCATTTCATAAATCTAAATTCAGCGTAGTAACATTTTTTTCTTTTATAGTGTATAGCTAAAACAAAACATTTGTTCAAAGTTTAAACTTGTCATTGTGTTGAGCGCGATTCGCAATGAGGTCGCAAAGTTGCAACGCCGCCTTGGTCCGTTCCACGTTTTTCCACATAAGTTTTAAATTAACTTTTAAAGACACCGGGAGGCAAATTGAGTGATACATTCAATGCAAACTAGTCGCGAATCCAATAGTATTTATGTGATTAATAATAAGTAAATACTTCTGTTTTTAACAGTTTTACGTTTATTGCTTTTATACAACAATTGGACATTGCATATACAAATATATCCTTAAAAGTTGTTATCTAGGCATTAAATGCCGATAGAGCATATAGTACTCTACCCCTCTCATTATGTATATCCAAACCGTCCGTGTCTTTAAGGGTTATCACCTCGGCTAATTACCGACGATTTTTTTCAAAAATCCTTATCAACAATGCTTTTATACTTCTGCTACTATAGGTACCTTCAGCACTGCTCAACACTTTCTCTGAATGGTCGAAACTTGAAATTTGTGTACAATGGAAAAATGCGCTTTCTCAAAAACCATGTGACATAGGGTAATCGCTATAGTTTTCCTGCAAGGATTAAATTAACATCTATTGCCTCTAATTTTTTCATAATTTTAGTTTCAGTAAATTCGGAAATAGATGGAGGGGAGGGGGGGGGGGCATATTTTTGCACTACGTTTTCGACGATATCTCTGAAAATATAATACCTAAAATTAAAAGAAATATATTTTTGAGTTCAGCGTTACGAAAGCTTTCACACGATACCCCACACCATATACAAAGAAAATATTCTTTTCTCCAAGTAACGTAATTATACCCTCTACAATTTTCCTAAATATATTCGTAAAGGTTTAATAATCTGTAAATATGTGGGTCAATAATCTTTATTACCTCCCCCCAATTTGAACTTTCCACATTCCATAGTCTACGAGTAAAATGGCTGTGACAGACAGACAGACAAACACATTTATGGCATATCTTATAATGGTTCCTTTTTTACTTTTTAAGTACGGAACCCTAAAAATAAAATATTGGCCATTGGAAATTAAACAGTAATTTTCTTTCTATCATAAAATTACAGTGCATCTCATTACCAAACTTTTACATACAGGGAAGAAATGTTAATTAATACAAATTAATTAATAATTCTCAAGACATGCAAATTCAAAATAAAAGGAGTACGATATTCAAACTTATTATTATTATTTTGTTTCCGCTACATTCTACAATTTATATTTAAACGTATATTTCGTAACAATGTATCAATAATGAGTTTGATGTAAAATTTTGAAAATACTTTCTATTCTCAATGTTCTCGGCAAATGTCTTCCAATGTTTCAATATATTTGCTTCTTAATTTACGAAAATGGAAATTTTAAAGGTATATAAAACAAAATCCTGAAAATATTTTCTTTTTCTTTATAGGTTTTTAACGATATGGTATATTCTGCATAATTTACTGAAATAAAAGATTATTAAAGAAAACTCTGGACCGTTTTAAATGTTTATAATGTTTTTAAAAGATCCGATAGCTAGATTTTCATGAAAGTTTACAACCATTAAAACTCCTTTCGAAGAGTATTGTATCATTAAATATTTTCTAATAAAAGTAATTTACTCGACGACATTAGGCACATCTATCCAGTTGTATATTTAACTTTTTTATAAATTATTATCAGTAGAACATTTTCTAAGTTTTGTAATACACAGAAGAAAAAATATTATCATATAAATTTCTGTAAGTAATTTAAAAATATTCTATTTTTCTATTTTAGAAGAAGCTCTATTTTAGTTGGTGGTTCTTTTTTGTAAGTATTTTTTTAATAATTTCCCACAAATTAAAAAAAAATAAAATAGATTTATTTAGCAACTTTACACGTCTAGATTAGAAAGATTTGAGAGTAAAAATTAACATAATTAAAGCCCATAATAGCATTCAAATGTAAATTAAAAAAGAACTGTCCGATGAAAAATATGGAAAAAAGGATTAAAATTCATTTTTTATTAGTTACGACAATTTTTTGAAAAATTCTAATTCGTACAGTTGTGGGGGGGGGGGGAAGTAAATATCGCTTACTAACTCTGCAACAAATTGTTGTAAAAGAAAGTTACTTGTACCAAACGATTGGAAATAAAATCTACTTTTCAATGATGTATATAAAATTAGCTTAGGGTGACATCTACATATCAAAACGAACCCAAAAATTGTTTTTTTTTCGATAGCAATACCCGAGCTTGATACTATAAATAAATTATGCACTCTTCAATTAGTCTAAATGCAAATTTTCATGAAATTCGTATGATTAGTTTCAGAAAAATTAATTATTTTAAAATGACCATATTTTAGGGGTTGTATTGAAATTGATGTTCGGTACTCGATTGCTAAAATGCTACATAATGACTATATCACTTAAATTAATGTATTATTTCTTGCCAGCATTACCATTTCACCTGCTTAAGGGGTAGGGTACCTTTAAACCTTTAAATATTTTGAATTTTTTAATACATATTTTGATTCCGTAATCATTTCTGAACAATATGTAAAAAACCGCATTAAAAAATTCCCATTACTTTACTAATTATGGCTATTTTATTAAGACTACATATTAAGACTACATAGGATAATTAAACTTTGAGCTGCGTTTGTTCAAAATGATGAATTTTGATACTGCGCGCAGTGTTACTAAAAAACTATACATGACAATCAAAGAAATTTTTACCACATATTAATTTCTGTATTGCCTACAACTTAAAACCAGAAAAATGTAAGATTTTATTATTTTTGTTTTTGTACTTTTAAAATATTTTTTAAAAAGTGAAAATTTTTAATTTTTTATTAATGTTTTAATTTTGTCGATATTTTTTACAAATATTCTGGTTTTAGTACAAATGTAGTACTATTACGTATTTATTTTCACCAAAATTTCTTCTTTATATGCATATTTTCAGATTTTATCATGCGCGCAAGATTTTTTTTCTCTTATTATCATATATTTTAAAATTTATCATTTTAATATTTATTTATGAATTTACAAGTACATATATATATTTTAAAATATAAATTTAAGTATGAGCTTTATATTTAAATGAAGTTTTATTTTTATTTTTGACTTATTACACAAGTGTTGAAGCTTTAAACATAGTGATATTTTATACTTTTCGACGTGTTCAAAGGTATCCTACCTCCTTAATATGTTTCGACTATTGCCAGCCCAAATGTCTCAATAAAATGAGTAAATTATTTTTTTTTTTCATATTATGCTTTTCTGCACATCATACACGGCGCCTTACACCACAATTTTCACGTTTCTTAATCATAATTCAAAAAACTAATCGGAAGAAAAATTTGAAATTGAGAATTCGCATGAAGCTGGACATAATCAATATAAATCTATCAAAGAAATTGCAGTTTGCAATTCATACTTTTTTCGAATATTAATTTCATAATTCATATTATGAAATTTTTAAAATTACAAATTCAATGTATTTATTTTTGAGTTTTTTAGTATTATAACCACACAAAAATTATCACATTAGGATTATAATTTAAGGATATATTAATAAAAATATGAACATATAGAACATTACTAGTAGAAGTTCAATATTTTGAATGTTTATAATTCAAAAACTGAAGAATAATTCAAAATTTGAAATTTTGTTTCTAGGCGTAGTTTGACCCGAAGATTTAAAATGTATTGTCAAAATTGTGTGTTGCCATTGAAAAAAAGCAAAGTATGGTCTAGTTTTGATTTGTAGATAACTCTCTCAACAAATTTTGTATTCATCACTTAAAATTAGACTTCATCTCCAATCGTTCGGTACCAGTAACCTTCTTCTATTATAATTAATTGCAGAATTAGTAGGGAGTTAAAACACACATACACACATAAATAACATAAAAAACGCCTGCATTCAAATGCCGTAGTGGCTCACTGGTTAGAGCAACATCCTAGTATGCTGTGGTCCCAGGTTCGATTCCTGGCTCTGGCTAATTTATTATTCCTGTTGGGTTTATTGTATTTATTGTATGTATGTCAGTATAATATTTGTATATATCTTTTAGTAAGGAGTATTTACTTTTTCTTCCACGACTGTACATATATATCTGTAATGAATATCATTCAAAATTTTTAAAATATTTTCTTCTTTCATTATAGAAACTTTCGGAGGAAACATTCTGAAGTGTTTAAACATTATGGAGATCGGAAAAGACCAGGTAGTTAGTTTTACACGAATGTTTTCGACCATCAAAGATAATTTTTACTCTTTTCTGAAAATATTCTATAATTACATGCTTAGAAAGAAAAACATTTTACTCAGTTAAATTAGACGGTAATGCACATTTCGTGAATTGTAAATTTAACTCTTTACAAGTTATCGACAGATGATTTTAGGTGCTTTGGAACACAGATAAAATACTGAACTACACACTGAATACACACTGAAAATATTTTTAAAGGAATTTACATATTTAATTAAAAATATTCTGACATTTTGCTTTAAAAAATCTTCAGTAACTCTCATTATTTTGTAGCAGTAAGTCAAATTAGATTATTTATATGATTCCGAATCTCTAATTTTTTAAAACTTAACTTCCTTAATAAATTGCTTCTGTTAGTGTTATTATTCAAAATTAAAAGTTAAATAATTCAAATGAAAAAAAATGCAATAGAAAATTTTGGACTGAAAAAGTTGAGCTGTCAATATATTTTAAAAAGAAAGAAAAAAAAAAGAATCATAAGAATAAAATTACCATGAAATATAGAATACGTAACAATTGTAACTCAAGGCTTCAGGATTCTCAGACTTTCGTAGAATATTAAAATAGCAACAATACAAAAGAGATGACACTCATATTGTTTTTGTTGCAATGATATTCAAGTAATAGTAAACTGATTCACATAATGTTTAAATCCAAAATGTAAGTTATTTTTATAATAACAAAAGTAATTAAAATTTTCAGAATTACAAACTCATTTTCGCACATTTACGCTTCAGAAATCAGTTTATTTTAAGCAAAAATCGTCTTTCGACTGGAACATTGAGATTGACATACAAAGAAAAAAAATAATCGTAGCTTTTTAAATTTAATTTAAAGTAGAAAAACAGATTTACAACTATTTACTTAAGATGGTGATTAAAACTTCTCAAGAACGTTAAAAACAAAATATTTTAGCGAGAAAAATTATCTTTCTCTAACCAATGATTTTAAATCATAAATATAAAATGCTTTTGATTATATTCGCCTAAACAAAGTCACTTTTGCATAATTTAACCCAAATCACGTCATTTCTACCAGCTCTGAAATTAGAAGCCTAATCTTGGAAGAACAAAAAGCTTTTGGTAAATAAAATTTCTGAATATGAGCATTTTAACTCGGAAAGCTTTTAACTTAAATTGTGAGAATAATTTATTATTTGAAATATTGTATTTAATAAAATTAATACTATAATTACTTTCTAAATTTACAATAAATTTAGATTTCATTTTCCCTACAAGAATCGAGTGATCTCGTGCAATTCAAAAGAAACACATCGGGTTGACACATACTAGTATTCTTAAAATAAAAAAAAAGACTAATAAAAACACCATTTTTGGAAACCGAAGTTGTGCTATAATCACTTAATATAAGTTTACACATTTTATTAAAATATTTGTGTGAATTAGAGGAATACAAAAATAAGTAATGTTTCTGCATAATATTCTTTTTGTAACTTATATATTCATTTTTTTTCTTCAAAAACGGTTTAATCATTAGCATTGTCACTTATAAAGAAAAATCAGACATGATAAATAATTATGCAAAAGAAAAAAATAATCGTTTTAGAATTAATACGTTTCAGATGCATCTACTAATTACTTGGATATTAGTCTAAGCTTAATGAGAAATGATTAATTATATCGAATATGTCGTAAATTTTATTGCACTAATAAAATATTTTATATATTTTACTTTTCAGAAAATGACTGGGTTTTTAAATCGCTAATTGGAGTTTGTGGGATTTTTACATACTAGTCGGAAGTAAAAAATCTTGAATGTGAATATGTATTTATTTTTTCTCCTAAATCCTTTGAGTGATTAATTTTAAGTAATTATTTTACGAACCGATTAAACAACCATTAAAATAAAATTACATGTCATTTTCTTAATTAGCACGTGCACTGTAAATTTTTTGTCTAGAAAAAAAATAGTCTTTCCAAGAAAGACTTGACTAAATTTAATTTTTTTTTAAAGCCATTGAAAAACATTGCAAATCTGACAAAGTAGAGAAATGGAATTCCTCTTATGCCTTGTAACCTCATATAAGAATGAAAAATGAATCTAATGAGAAACAAAACCCTGACAGAACTTTTTTTTTTTTTCTTTTTTTACTCTTTTATAAACCTTATATTTATTTCAATAATGATTGCAAACACAGACATAGATAGCAGAACCACTTTCTATTCGAATATTCAGTTCGAAAATTTGACTCTGTTGAATTTGCTTCAGTTCTGCATGGGAGAAGATTTTCTTATAGAATTTCTCATCTTTTATGTAAACAAGAACATAGCCAAAGCTGTTTTGTTAATTTTTATTTTGTATCAATTTATCGAAAGTTTAAAAAATTGTCAAAAATTATTTAATGACTATGATAATGATTCGAGAATAGGGTGTTAAAGTATAAATAAATGTCAATAAAAATTTCATAGACATTAAATGATGAAACTATTTAGTATTTATTCATTTCTTTCTTTTCGAACAATCCTGATTTTTATTTTTATTCTTACATTTTGAAAGACATATTAAACGTAAATAAAATTTTTCATGTAATAACTCACAAAAAAGAAAAGGCTACTTTTGAAATTTGTATTATGTGTTAAAGAAAATTTTTATTAAAGTTAAATAAAAAATTGTTTATTTTAAAAACTTTCCCAGTTTCTTCAAATACACCGTAAGATGGGGTACTTTGTGCCTGGTCGGGCTACTTTGTGACACCTGGTCTAGTTTGCATATTTCCTGTTAGAGCTTCGGGAAATGAGCGTTAGGTGATGTGGCACACCATACTAGGAATTAGCAATGCTCTTTTCTTTCCTACCACACCGGACAGAGCGGGAAATTCGAAATACGAGAACTAGACCAGGCGTCATAAAGTAACCCCACTTGTCACAAAGTAGTCTTACGGAATGCTTGCCGCTTCATTGTTTAAATGCAGAACCTTTTAAGAAAGTACAAAGCCATACGCCGAGTCTCTTTGTTAATGTTCTGGGTCATATTGTTTAAATGTATCTTTTACCAGACGGATTCAGATCTAGTTTCATTTTAAATATCTAATGGTTTAGTTTATAATTTTTTCCCATGTAACATGAAATAATTACCTACAAATGCATTTATCTGAAACCAGGTGATGACAGCACAAGATGGATATTTATTTGCTTAAATAAAGAAGTTTTTTTCGATGTTCATAGATTTTCCATTGTTCAAGAGGGCGAAAAAGAAAGTTTATTTGTATTTTTTCTATGAAAGATCAAAATAAATACGTCATGATCTTAGTTTGCAGACTTCTTTGAAATACGTATTTTACAAAACTGACAAATTATGTGTTCTAGTCTATTTTTCCTGCGTGTTTGAAACGTCCCAAATAAAGGACATTAGGCAAGAATGCGTTCATGTTTTTATTAGTCATTTAGGGGAGAGGTTTTTTTTTATGTAAAACCATTTTCCTTTAAAGATGATACGGTATATAACAAAGGGTAAGTCAATTTGAGCGGCGGAAGTCCGATAGAAAATATGTAAACAAATAAAGTACTTTCAGATATATGACGCGAAAAGACGAACACTCCATGCAGTTTGGTGAGCCATATTTTTCCTCTTCAAATGATAACGATTTCATTGCATTTGGAAATTGATAGTTAATTGTGTACTTAAATGCGCAATACTTAATGAATTTAAAGATAAAACTATGAAACAGTTTTTGATTTTAAAGATCATCTTATATAATCTATGCAATTTGTGCATAGCTGAAGTTATTTAATTTTGCACGGTTTCACTGGCTGAATAAGTTTCAAGTGTATTTTAAAGGTAACAGCCCAATTAAAGAATCTTTTCTTACACATTTCGACATTGAATAAGTCCTTGTTTCCATAGAAACAGTACTCATCTCTTCTTGTCTCCGACATTGGCAATACTGAATTTAAATTGACATCTATCAGAATCGGACCTTAATATTGGTTTTGAAGCAATTTTAAGCAATTTAAATTTTGTTCTAAACCGTCATTAAACAACCTTTAAATTTCATTATAAATGTATATGACAAATCCGTAGTTATAAAAGTATATTTATTTATATAAAATTTACTTAAACTAGTTCAATATGAAGTGTAGAAAGTTTTTATTAAAGAATATATTTGTCATAAAACAGAAATTTTTTTTCATGGTGCCGCCAACCAGCGATAAATCGCCAAGAAAATTATTATTTTTTTGGATGCTTTATCGAGGTTCCACCGGATTTTTTTTTATATAAACATATATATTCTTATGAGAAAAACATTCTGTAATTTTTTCATATTTTTCCGAGTATGCGCTTATGGAGACCATTCTTGTTAGTTTAATATTAACTAGCAAAAGCCATGCTTTGTTTGGATTCGCGAAGCATTATTTAATAAAGTAGATATTAGAAAGAAACAATATTTTTTATATTATTTTTGTATCTTTATTAAGCAAAAACTTTATTTTATGCTTTGGCGCATTTTAATATTAGAAATGTAAATTCAGCCAAATAACTAAGAATTTCTACGGAATTTTTTATTTATGATATAACCACGGAGTAAGAACTATGAATGGAAACTCAATACGCATGACTCGCCGAAAACGCAAACAATATTTTGGTAAATACCGAGCGCGTTGGAATTTGTGGTTGGCCGTTCTTGTAGCAGAATACCATTGGATTGTATGCATAAGACTCGTATGTTAGAATTAAAAAATATTTTATTTTATTCGTTTATTTTTCATTATTGAGATTATATAACATAAATTAAGATGGATGAGATATAAGTGCTTTTGTTCCTGGATGAAAAACAGGTTATGCTAGTGACGTCAAAAAAAAAAAAAAAAAAAAAAAAAAAAAAAAAAAAAACGAGGGAAAAAATTAATTGAGTTTGTTCCGTTAACTGTATCCAATTAGCCGTATCAGTTTAAAGTACACTGCGTGATGCAAAAACTCAGGCACTACAAGGCATTCAGTAAAAAGGTCCAAAATATGTATGTGGCATTTTATTAATGGCAAGCGAGCAATATAATATTCTCGCGGGGTGACCCCGGAATACAGGAGATAAAAATGCTGCTACATATTAACAGTGACGCGGCCAGAATGCCGCTCGACAGATTTGATTGTAAGTGCATCGAGCCGTAAATCTTTGAACTTTGCACAATTATAACCACAAAGAATACGTCACTTAACGGACCTTTTGAATTCAAAATCAGCCCAACGATTCATTAGCTTAAGTAACTGAAATGTTAATGAACATTGTGATATGCCACTGCTGGGCAATGGGAAAGTTATATTTAGAAGAAGGAATGCAGATCCAGGCGCCGATTTTAATATTAACAGGATATCTCTCAGGCCGAATAGGCATTGTATTGACTATCAAATGGAAAATTACAATGGGTGTTTAAGTTACTGCTGCACAAGAGCATATGGTCAAAGATTATCTTTTTTATTTATATCTATACGTTAAACGAAGGAAAGTATACTCGAACAGTTAATGATTTTAGGATGAGAAAAAGATTTGTCCTTGATTTATTTTATTGGTGGTTTTGAGTAAGCCTGGGATATAAAGCGACAGTAATTTATTTAGCGCAAAAGAGAAGAAATAGATACACTTTTTTTGAAAAGGAAAAGAAGAATCGATTAGATTTTAAATTGTTAAAAGGAGAATTTAATTTTAAAAGGGGATAACTAATTATATATGATGATATGTTAATTTCATCATCACATATCTCTCCCACTTTCCCAGAAAAAGTTATATAACCCAAGAGTTTTGGCTCGAAACACCTACCTGAAGCATAGTAACAATACACTTGTACAATGACACATACATAATTGAAGTGAAAAAGAAAAAAAAAATGTTGGAACTGAATATATATGAGATATAGATAACTGAGCTCAAAAAATTTTAAAGCATATGCACCGATCAGTATAAATTGAGACTCAAATTCTCAGATTTGCAATATAAGGTACCATAATTTAAAATTTCGATGATCAAATTGTCATCATAAAGCTCTAATATACATTAGAGATTAATATCTGGAATTCGCTGTGCACAGGTTAAAAAATTTTGTAGTTCCAGATAATTTCATCTTGCTTCACTTTCAAGTCCTTCAAGCGACAAATTGGGCATGCCCTAAAATGTTGGATATGTTCCAACTAATATAATGTGTTGGAATATAAATCTCCACACAAAAATCTATATGTTATGCTAAAATAAAATTCGTAAAAAGCAATAAGTTATTTATACACAATATACTTATACACAATATAGTAATATTTATACACAAGGCATAATTATAATAATATGAATATGAAAACACATGAAGTATCTAGTGTGGTTAGGAACATCAATGATTTAAAATGGTAAAAGTAAATACAATAAATTTGCTTAATGTTTTCAAAATTTCACAAAACTATCATCTCTAAGAAGATAATTTAAAATTGATTGAATAAACAAACAAACAAAAAAAATCTGTTTTATGTAGAAAACTGTTTCTATACAAACTAGGAATTATTCGTTATAAAGAAATGCAGTAGTATTAATATTGATAAAAATTTTCTTGGTTGTACAGAATGTGTAACTGAAGATAGGTGCATTAGAGAGTAAGTATGTACAGCTAAAATGCAACACTTAATTAGACTTCTACTGAAGATAAAGCTCGTATAAACACCAATGAGGTTGCAATTTCTTTACGACTGTGGATAAAATACTCTCAAACCAAAAGATTAATAATAAACTATGAACTAGTGCCAATAGAAAAAAAATGCCTTGAATAAAGAGTTAAATTAAATTGAATGTATGTCATGAACTAAGTAAGTGAAAATTGCGTGTAAATGTGAAAAGCATACAAGAGTGTAAATAAACTGTGTTGATCACTGTTGAAAAAAATAAATGGCATCAGCACTTAAAATTTAATTTAGAGTGTTTAAAGTGAACAAGATTTTCGTTATATTGAAATATGTTTAAGTGTGAGACTTGAGTAGGAACCAGTGATATGAAAAATATCTATATATTTTGATAAAATAAAAAGGGTAATTGATACAATGTAGTGTTTACACAAGGAATGGTAGAAAAATGTCTGTTTTTGTACATCTACAGAATGAA
This sequence comes from Maratus speciosus, assembly GCA_963932465.1. Lineage (NCBI taxonomy): Eukaryota > Metazoa > Arthropoda > Arachnida > Araneae > Salticidae > Maratus > Maratus speciosus. The sequence goes on along the minus strand of OZ010795.1, from coordinate 347,805,003 downwards.
ATATTTATGCATTAATCTTAGTAATTTTTTTAAAGCAAATGTGCATTATCAGGAGTCTAATGGATTCCTATTAAATCTTAATATTATGAAATAATATACTCACCATAGTGGCATGATTTATTAATGCACAAATTGTATGTTTCAACTGTAGACAACAATTTAGAGAACTCTGAGAAAGTTTAAGCCAAAAATGTCAATGATATAAAAAAATGATATATGAGGAATTTATTTAAAGAGAGTTCCGTTTAAGAGATAACTGTATATAATGTCAAATGAAAAGAACACGTTGAATGATACAAGAACATTGAATGGTAACCTTGATTGAAATTGTGTTCAATGTGTATAATGTGCGATATGAAAAACTAATCTCGACAGAAATTACTCAAAATGGCCTACGTACCATATAAAAGTTTGCAAACATCATGAAAGGTTAAAAAGCGTGTTAATTGTTTTACAATTGCTCTGACTGGTAATGTTATCCTTGAATCGTAGCTGTGAATTGTAACACCGAATTGTAACTCCGAATGGTAACTCTGAATGAAAGCTCTGAATGGTAGCTCTGAATGGTAACTCTGAATGGTAACTCTGAATAGTACAAAAACATTGATTGAAAGTATGTGTAATGTGTGTAGTTTTTTTGACAATTGCAATGAATTAAAAAGAGAAGCAACAGAAAGTTATATTTCCTATATAAATATACAATAGTGCGCGTGTAAAATAACAATCACTGGAAAACATTGAATGGTAATGTGAAAAAAATATATAAAAAGGGCACAATTGTATGTCACCAAAATGGTTATAGGATATGGTAAAGCAGTATGAAAAATCATAAAGATTATTGTACATTTCACTTACGAGTAAGTATTGTAAAACTACTTTACCAAAATAATAACTTCTGATATTGAAATGATAATGATGATAAAATCTCTTATAAAAGTTAATAAAAGAAAAAGGAAGGTGTACCATATATTAAAATTATTTAAAAGAATATTGAAAGGAATGAGATAAACAAATATCATTTGAACTTGGGAAGAGTTTGGCGACCAGCACCACAAACTAACAACCAATCGCAAAAGATAAATACTTTCACAAAATCATTCCCCGCGGTGAAATAATCAAATGAAAGGGGTCATAACACTCTAAAAAGTTGAATTGCTAATACCGAACTCTAAAAAAAATTTTTTTAGATGTAAAGCCGTGGATTAAAAATCTTACAAACAATGTATATTTAGTAACGATGGCACATGAACGTTGAAGTGTGAATGATAGAAAATAATTTTATTGAAATGAAAGGATGAAAGTAAATGAGCGATGAATTGTGTATTAAGTCAACTGGTCCTGCGCTGATATAATATTTAAAAGTATTTTTATAATCTCTTTTTTTTTTTTTTTAGTTTGTTCTGTTAACTGAAAAAAAAACTGTAAAAAGTATTAAATGTCAGAAAAATCCATTTATATTAAGCCGAAGCACACAAGGATTCTTAAATAATGATTGTCATCTGGCTGATAGTGTTCAGTATATGTATGGAATATGATGAAAAAACTGAAAAGGAAAAGGGGAAAACATTATGTAACTACGCATTTCTCTATGTTTATACCTAGCAAAATATTGAGTCAATATTCTCTAACGCATACTATGTATATGAATACTTAAAATTATGTACATAAGGGTTTTAAATTTAAAGACACCCTCGTACGATTACTTGAAAAGCAATGAAATGCAATGCAATAGTGCAGTACATTAAATTAATAACAAATTAAATTTAACTTGAGAATTGAACATCATATGCAAAGTGATAAAAGAGAATTTAATTGTGAATGAGGATTTTTTTGTTGTTTTGTTATGTGAGTGCTGAAATAAGTAAATCCAAACCATAACATGTGTGGATATGAATTCTGAAAGGAAAAAAAAATAACGCAAAATTATCTCAACATCGAAGCACCCAGCGTAAATAAAAGGGAAAAAGTTATGTCAGCATCTTATTGAATGCCTGAATAAATAACAAAAGTGAAAATGAATGTGAATGGCATGAAATCAATAAAGTTACAAGTTCATAGAGCGAAAAGGAAAAAGAAAACACCTACAATATACTGGGCTGCCAGAAGGTCACAAACTGTACATGAGTATAAATGTTATACTATGAGTTTACCTAAGCGGTTTATAACTAAGTATGTGTACCATAAAATAAAAATTATTTTTTGGCAAAATGATATTGTAAGTGAGATATGAAAAGTATGTTTAATGGTAAGCTTCAAAAATCGCGTTTAACTCCTACAGAAGTTAATAACTATGATAAATATAGCAAGTTGGAACTTATTAAAAACTTAAAATGTAGAATGTGTATTTTTAATATTACAGAGGAAAATATTTACTAATCTGGGGATAAATCTAAAAAGTGTTAACGTAGTTTACAGCGATGCGCGTGTAAAATGTTTGAACATCAATAATAATGTCTGATAACTGTGAACATGTGTGTTAAAAAAAATGGGGCCATCACTGCATAACTGACTGTTATAATTAACGAAAAGTGTTATTTTTTTGTAACATTTCAGTATTGTCAATTAGTAATTACACATGTATCGTCGTTTTCAACTCAGTCCTGAAATGAATGGGAAGATTACCTGTCATTTTGATGTTTTCTATTTCTACATAAATAGTTGTTATTAATATTTTTGTGTAAGCTCTACAACATTTGTTTTGACAATGTTTTTTATAGAGTTAGCTGTTTTGAGATATTATTAAGGTAATTATAAAAAACGTGTTTTTCGAAAATAAATATGTATACATTTTCTAATATTCACCAAGTACGAGGAAGAAAACATATTACGTTCATTTTAGACCTAAACTGAAAGGATTAAAACAATTTCCAGTTTTCTCCTAATTAATTCTGAGATCAAACTCTTGACCACGGGTCTAAAACTTTAAAGTACAATTGGGACTTTAATGTTCAACAAAAATATTAAGTGTAGGTACTAATTTTATTCAGAATTTTAAACTCTACAACATTTGTATTGACAATGCTTTTGACAGAGTTAGTAATTTTGAGATATTGTTATGCTATGTAAAAAAACGTGTTTTTTGACTATAAATCTATGCATATTTCCTAACGCTCACCTAGTACGAGGGAGAAAACATAGTATAGTCATTCTAGACCTAAACAAAAGGGATTAAAACAATGTCTAGCTTTCCCCTAATTAATTCGGTATTCAACTCTCTAACCACTGGGCTATGAAACAAAATTCCATATTCATTATTGCAACTATTAAAAAATAAAATTTCTTTTTCTTGTCCTTCAACACGGAAATCATGAAAAAAAACTTTAAAGCTTCACCATATGAAAATAGAAAGGAAGATAAGGTATTCACCGTTATTTCATTTTCAGGTGGTAAATCATATAAATGAATACTTAACAATTAGCAATAGTAGTCTTGAGTTTTCTTTACATAAATGAAGGCATATTAAAGAATGATTCACAAAACTCAGTATTTTGTAGATGCAGTTGAAATGTTGGAAAAAAACTTTGCTGAAATACTATAAATGTATTTTATAAACGATCAAGTGCGAGTATTACGCGCGTTCAAAGAGTTCCGTACACTGAATTATTAACTGTATTATTTAATTAAATCGTTGCTAAAAGAATAATAAAACTTTGTAAAAAACTATACAACGTATAGCAGTACATACTAGAAAAGTATGAATGGGTATATCAGAAAAGTTCAAACAGATATGAAGTCTAAATAATATTAAATATTGCTATTCTGTATAACTATTCTTTTAATCTTATCCTAATATGTTTATGATGAACATAATTCGGTGCTGACAATAAAAGTAGTGCGTATTTAAACTTCATTTGGCGTTCAATAAAAGTAAATTCATTGTAGTAATAATCTTTATTCTTTACAGTGTAGAACAAAACCCCCGTTCAAACTTTAAACTTGACATTATGCTAAGCGCGTTTCAAAAGGAGGTCGAAAGTTGCAATGCCGCCTTGGACCTTGTCACGTTTTTCCAATTCTGTTTTTAATTAACGTTTAAGGACATTGGAAGCGTATTGAGATATGCGCTCGATTCAAACTAGTCGCGAATCCCATAGTATTTATGAGAATAATTCTAATTAAACTAGTCTGTTTTTAACAATTTGACGTTTATTGCTTTTGTACTACTACTGGGCATTGCATTACACAAATATATCATTAAAAATTGTTATATAGGATTTAAAAGCCGATGGTACACTGAGTATGCCGCTCCTATCATTATGTATGTCCAAACCGTCCGTGCATTTAAGGGTTAATATCTTGACTAATTACTGACGAGTTTTTTCGAAAATCATTTTGAGCATTGCTTTTACATTTCTGCTGTGATAGGTTCCCATAGCGTACCTCAACACCTTTGCTGAATGCCCGCAAATCAAAATTTGTGCGTAACGGAAAAATGCTCTTCTATCAAAATATTAACTAGTGTAATAGCTATAGTTTCCCTGTAAGGTGTACCATGTACTATCTTTGATTTTTTCATAATTGTAGTTTCAGTAGATTCAGAAATAGAAAGGTTGGGAACATATTTTTGCACTAGATGTTTGACGATATCGCTGAAAATATAATACCTAAAATTAAAAGAAATGTATTTCTGAGTTAAGCGTTACAAAAACTTTCACACGATACCCCACACGATATACAAAGAAAAGATTTTTGTTTTCAAGTAGCATATTTATCCCTTCTGTATTTTTCCTAAATATATTTGTGAATGCTTAACAATCTGTAAATATGTGGGTCAATAGTCTTTAATACTTCCCCCCGTATTTCCCACGTTGCATAGTTTACGAGTAAATTGGCTGTGACAGACAGACAGGAGTGATTTTATAATGATTCCTTTTTTACTTTTTAAGTACAGTACCCTAAAAATTAGATTATGTCCCTTTTTTATACCAGTTTTGTACATCTGTTTTATGAGATTTTTCATATTTTTAAAAGTTATACATAAGGGAAAGGTTTGCTCTTTAGCTCAGAAATTTTCAATAATAGTTTCCGTAGAAGATCGTTACAGATTTTTTTTTTTTTTAATTTATAACTTTTTGATGATGTTTTAAAGTACGTACTTCAACTTTGCATGCTTGATATTTGTAGACTGGAGCATCTCTATATCCTGTTGGGCTCATCGTAAGTCAAGAGCGGACAGCATGGTTTCAATATTTATATCCCTACTTCGCCCCTTTAAGACGTATATATGTATTCGCCCTCAAACCCCAGAATCAAATAGTCAATAAAAATGATCATTTAAACAGTTAAATTTTTCAGTGTATGAATTGAAGGTATGTGCGCAAACGGAATTAAGAAGCCTTCTTCAAATTTCGAGTCTGTTTTCGTTTTCGCAATTAATGTTCTCGAGCTATCACATCAGCTTATGTTGTTAAAGAGCAGAGCTGCTAAAATTGGTATTTTTGGACTGGTTGTAATTTTCAAAATGCAAAATTCTCTTGGGAACACGATTGGGCATATTTTTCAACTAAATAATAGGATTTTCAAGCATTTAATTCTGGAATTGAAAACTACTTTCAGATTAACCATTTTGTCACCGACGGTACTTTAAAGTCCCATCAAATTAACATTTTATAAAATTAATTTAATACATTGATTATTAGTAATACAGTTTAGAATGATAATTACTTTATCGTGTTCCAAATCAATATTCGTTGCACAAAACTAAAATATTTTTAAAAGGATGATGTCTTTTGTCTTTGCATCTTTCCAGATTTCTTGACGTTGACAGATTGGTGGGGGTAGAGGGGGAGTTTTAATTTGGAAATATTTCGATATTTCTCTAATGAGAGTATTATATTTGTACATTTCCTAATATTGTAATGCACTAAAATTTTTTTTTAAATAAAACATTTGTGTGGAGTTATAACTATTGTACAAAATCCCTATAAATTCAAATTTAATTAAATAATTTTAATTGAGAAAATCCTTCTAAAATTTATTAAATGATTGTGTAAATCTTCTAATGTAGTTTAAAAATTCACGAAAATACTTTAGAAGATGAAATTTTCACTAATTCATAATTTTGGACATAAATGGTTAAAGAAAGAAATGTTCTTTAGATGTAGGTTTATGTGGAAGTGTAAATGATGGAGAAAATCGGTGTTTTTTATTATGAAGTAAAAAGCAAAAACAGGTAAACTCTCATTAGTGATAGTGCATAACTTTACGTATCGTATTATTGCTTTTTTTCATTGTAAAGAGAAGCAAAATAGGAAAAATGTCAATTAGTGATAGTACTTTTTTTTCATTGTAAAGTAACGTGAACAAAGGTGGGCGAAACTCTCATTACTGATAGCCGTAACGATAGGTAACATATTATATAACAGCTTATATAATACGTCACATTGTAAAAGAAAGAATTTTATATGAAAAAAGTTATCATGAGAACGATATACATAATGTTCTTTAAATTAAAAATCGTATTGTCAAAACCTGAGCAAGATAAATTTTCTTTTCTTTTAATAAATTTATTATTGTCGCAATATAAATTTTTAAAGTAAATGTAAAAAAATTATTCCAGTTACATAATGTTCCACTAATCGTTTCAGGAGAAAATGATTATTCTCATTTTATATACGTTTAATGACGAATGATCGCTTAACATTAAATGCTCAGGCACATTTCTAAAGACTGCATAAATATGAATGTGTTCATAAGACAATGAAGTATGACATATACAAAGAACGATATTATTTTATTTTTTTGGTAAAATAAAAGCAATTTATTTATAAAAATTCTAAAACCTTTTTTATATTCTAGGTTATTCGTTAAAAATGGTATAATCTTGAAAATTATATGGGATAAGGTAAAGTTTAAAATATTATTTCATTATTTACGCAACTCAAAGAAGGATTATTCAAAGGAGTGTTCTGTAACATTAATTCCATAAATACATTTCAAAAAATCCAATCTACTGAAAATTTAAAGAAAAGTTATAAATTAGCTATAAATTTATGTAAAGAAATAATTTTTTATTATTAAACTAAAGTTATAAGAAAAAGAAAGTTATAAAAAGTAGATAATATTTGCCGGGTCTGCATACGAGGCACGCGAGGCACGGTTGATAGAGGTCAAATGAAGGTCATTCATTATCATCTTAGAGTACGATAACGAAAGTGTAACGCGATAAGCGAAGGGGGAAAAATGATAACGGAAGTGCAGTGCGATAAGCAAAGGGGGAGATAAGCGAATGTTGATAAGGATTTTTTGAGATAAAAGTTTTTTAGCGTAGGATAGCATTTTTTAGTGAAAGAAAGATTACTTTTTAATGAAAAGTTTTCCCGGAAGTTTTATTTATAGAACAAATGACGTTTAGTCAATAAATTTTAGGGGGAATTTTTTTTTTTTTAATTGTGACCCACCATGACCAACCCGTTTTGTTTAATTTAGAATTCCATCGGAACAGCATTTAATGTTAAAAGAATAATGCTAATTTGATAAATTTCACATGTATTATATATCAGTTTCATATGTATTTAGGGGAAGGATTTTTCAGCGGGGTGATTCTTATCGCCAGGAAATTGTAGGACGATAGCGCGCGTTAGGTTCAGTGATAAAAGTCGAGTCTTTAAATGAATTTATATTTGAGAATCTCATCTACCGATGTTTATAAACAAATGGAATTATTTTAGGGCATGTTTTCTAATTTTTATAGTGCATATTTTTTAAGGAACGAAATTTAACACACTGTTCTAAATTTTCGCATTAATGTTTTAGAGAATATTTTTGCAAAGAACATTTTAGCATTAAATAAAAGAAAAATAACTTTATAAATGTAATTTAAAAAATTGATTTTTTATGTTTTCTCCAAGTTTTTTTAAACACGTTTTTAGATAATTAATATATTTTTATAACACGTACCCTATTGAAATTCTTATATCAATTATTAATAGCATTGAAATAAAAATAAAAGCATACATTATTGAAATAATAAATCAATTTAAATAATAATAATAATAATAATGTTACGTTTAGCTCAAAAGTAACTGTAAGAAAGTTTCGCATAGTTTTCTATAGGACAATCTTTTTCTTTTCACACATACTAATTAAATTCTACTATCAATATTAATAGCATTTAAATAAAAATAAAAGCATACGTTATTAAAATAATAAGAGGATTAAAATAATAATGGAATATACTGTTAGGATAATAACGTCATTACAATAATAATTAAAGAAATGTTACGTTGAATTCAAAAGTAAGTATAATAAAGTAACGCATAGTTTTCTGTAGGATAAAATATTATTGCATTTAATGAAATTTTAAAACTTTTATGTGAGGACCTGATTCTGTTAGACTTCAACTTGAAGGGGGGAAAAGCATCGCAATTTATATAGCAAAAATCTTGACTTCGAGTCAGCGAACTTGAATCTTTTTTTGATAATGCATCGCGGATTGTGGATAAGAGAATGTACTATAAGTAATTTAATGCATTTTCTTAGAAAATTGACTTAAAGGAAATTTTACAAACTAAATTTTTAGCATAAATATCAAGAAAATAAAAATACTCTGTTTAAATTTGTTACCCTTTGCATAGGAGAGTTTTTTATTAGTAATATGTAATTTTTCAAACAGTGAGTTAAAGATTTTCAGTGTCTCCTTTCAATTTAGGGGAATAAACCACATGAGTTCGTATGATAATTTTGACTCACTCAAGTTTAGGGACTGTTTGCTGTCAAAGTGAGGATATGTGATAAGAGTATTTCCAATTGTTAAAGAATAATTAAAAGCACTTTCTCGTAACTTCAAGTTTTCATTAATTTTAGAATGATAACATTAATTTTCTCATAAACACATATTAGTTCATTTAACGCAAATTAGTTTGCTTAAACATTTTTAAATTTTATTCACCCACACTACCTCTTTTTCAATTTATTAAACAATCACTCAAAATTCAAAACTTGCTACTTATTGAAAGAAATATATTTAACAAGGAATTTGTTTAAATATCGAAAGAAAAAAAAATATTCGTTTAACTGCTATCGTAACTAAGCAATACGTGCGTGTGAATTACTAATAATATATAAAGATAGGGAAATTTATGAAATGGGAAATAAATAATAATAATTGTGTATACTAAAATTAGTGCATTCAAAACTTGCTACTTATTGAAAGAAATATATTAACAAGGAATTTGTTTAAATATCGAACGAAAAAAATATATTGATTTAACTGCTATTGTAACTAAACAATACGTGCGTGTGAATTACTAATAACCTGTAGGGATAGGGAAATTTATGAAATGGAAAATAAATAATAATAAGAGTGCATACTAAAAAATATCATTTTTAAAACTAAACAACATCCATTTAGGATAAAATCTATAATTTTTGAAATAAACTAACACAAGTTTTAAATGATATGTAAAACATGTTAAGAACTTTTAACTCTTTACTCTATTTGCATATGGGTTTAATAAATGAATCTTATATTTTATGAAAATAAAAAGAAAATAGAGATTTAATCACTTATGCTTTATTTAGTAGAATCTGATGTTAACAAAGGTTTTAATTTATTTCTAAAGTTTAGACAGCACACACATTCAACCAATTAAAGCGAAAAATAAATTTTATGTGAGTGAATGAGCTTAGAGTTAGATAATATATGAATTATTTAAAAATACAATCATGCATAAATAGCTTTTATCATTTGTTACAAAACTTATTAAAATCTTTAAATTGTTAATACCCCATAAAACGACCAAACTTTTAAATTATTCAAATATATATATATATATATATCATCTAAATTACTTTTAACATAATAACTTTATGCTTATCATTTTTAACAAATTAGCATAACCTACATTTTAAGTTTTTGATTAGGTTCGATAAACTAAAATGTATATGCTATAACAGCTATGAACTAAATGCATAAGAAAAAATTAGAATACACATACGCTTTATATATTATTAAATTAAAAACATATAAATTATACTAACGTTATACGGATACAAATGCAAACATGTCTATTTCTCCAGGTTACTTGAAGAAGAATGCTTGATAAGATCTTATCTGATGATGCTTCAAATCACTAGCAAGTTCAGACATAAGATATGACTCATTGATGGATTATCGTCACCAACAGATGACGTCACTGAGAACTTAGTATAATTCGCACACAGTGTAATCTATCATTAACTTCATGCATTATCATTTAATAAATATATTTTTTAATTAATTTAATTTCAATTCATATATTTGCGAATTTACTATTATTTATAGAATTTTGTTCTTCTTAGTTTTGTTATTTCAAATATGCTCATATTTGTATCTAAAACCCCCATGCAAAGCATCTATGTGTGAACTTTTTTGACATACACTTTGAAATAGAGATGTAGTTCAAATTTTGCTAAGTTAACACGTTACGTAATAGAAGTTACGTGATATCCTATCCAATCACACTATCTAGGCAAGTTTTGCTATTTTGGAATTATCCAAATTAGTTACCAGGCTTCTCATTTTATAATAACTACACTAACCATTAGTCTTATTGTTTAGTCATATAAATATAATTTCTATCGTTTTTGATTTTCAGTTACTTACTAGCATATAAACACCTTATACGTATGCTATATTAATTCTGATATAGTTTAGGGCATATAAATTTTATCTAATTTCCCAGAGTAGATTTAACTATATTCGCTAACTTCCATATAAATATATTTAACATCGATCATATTACGTAATAGAATTTTACCAATGTTTCTAGAAGTAGTAGGTATTTAATTTATGATTAATTACATGTGAACTTTTAACTGAAATTAAGTGAACACTTTTCAGGAATACCCTATGATATTTTACATATCAAATTTCAAAACTACCACTTTATATATTAACTATATGCTATTTACTCTTTTTGCTCAAGTTAACTTTGCTATTTGACAGAAAATTCTTCAATCATCAAGCGATTCAACCTTCTCATTTTCAAAGTTATTTATATAACATACAAACTATATATCACACATAAACATTAACATATTAAGAATACTATAGAAAATTAAATATATACTGAATGAAAATTTCAAACATGATTTAATATAATTAAACACAACAACAAACTGGAAATTAAGAGATTAATGAAATATATATTTGATAATAAAAATGAATTTCAATTATTACATAAAAATTTTACCACCAAACAAAAATACATGAATTGATAAAAGTATTATTCCAAAGTTTACAAAAAGCTTAGAAATATTTTCCACTTTTCAAAAAGATTGTATTTCCAAGATATCAAAGAAAAATTAACTATCAATGAACGAATACCACCTAACATGTATATACTATTCCACTAACATACAACAAAAACACTTTTTGGTAGCCAAATTTGGCGATATTTCGACATGTGTAGCCAAACTAATGAGAATGTAAGACTATTCTTAGTACACAATTTTAGCAATATATAAGCAATGGACTCAACTTAACTTTACCATTTATCATATAAATTGTCTAATCACCTAACGATTTGAACTTCTCATTTTCAAAGTTATGTTGAATTTATAAGTAATTATCAAATAAATATTTTATATATATATTTTACACAAGTATTAAATAAAATTAAATAACTAATTATCTATAACTTAACGTTGAATAAAAATTCCAAAAAACATTTAAAATAATTAATCACTTAAAATAATAATAAAAAACAAACATAAAAATAATGAACGATCAATATATATCTATCTATATATACATATAAGTTTTAAAAAAATAATAAAACTTAAAAAATAATAAAGCTTAATAAAAAAGTTTTGAAAAATAATTAAAAGTTAATAAAAAAAAACTTTCAAATATTACAATTAAAAAAAATTCCAATTTGATAAAACCATTCACAAAAAAATTACAAATTATCAAAAATTTAATATATATTTATATGTATATTTGCAAGTCAAGAAATTTTAATACGTATGTATATATATGTACAAACATATATGTATATTACGTTTTGAAAAAAAAAAATTACAAGTCTTTAAGAAAGTTATGAAAAATTTGAAAATTAAAACAAAGTTTAAAAAAAGAATCATTAGTTAAAATATATATATATACACACACACACACACGCACACACATATATATATATATATGTGTGTGTCTGTGTGTACTTACACATATATGTATATATATATATATATATTATATGTAAATTATTTATATATGTTTCTATTTTTCAATATTTCTGTTTTAACTTTTAAATGAATACATTTCACTATCCAATTACTTATCCTAGTGACCGTTTATTTATCCATCAACAAATCAACCAACCAACTAATTTTCATAGTAACCATCCGTTTAACCTAACAACAATTTACCATTTATATGCAAATATTTTAAGAAACTATGAAAGAAAGACATTTTAAATCGAATAAAAAAAAAACCCAGAGAAAATCAAATAGGTTATGTCTTAGTTTGAATTATTCCTTTACTTAAGTAAGTTAAGACTTGGAAATAACTATATTAAGTTACTATGCTAACTTGTGTTATCAATATATTGATTTAATAAATTTTCATAGGTTTAATATGATAATGAACGCGTCTTGTAATCTCACAACTATATCCAGCTAACTTTAAATTGTACTATTAAAAATTATGCTTAGAATTCACATATGTTATTTAAATCCTTCAAATAATAGAACGTAAAAAAACTTACAAATTATACATAAATAAGCTGTTCTTGCCTAAAAATCCGCCATACTTCTATACTCAACTTGCGCGAAATAAAACCCAACCTTCTGCTATGTTTGCCACGAAGGGAAAGAATGATAACGCATCTTTTATCTGGTAAAACCCAAGTCCACATGATCACCCTTATCTATGACGTCACTGATGAATCATACTGATAAGGAGTAGATAATTTTTTTAAATTACTATGTTAGATTTTGCAATTAAAAGCTCTAATTCCTAATTACAATTAACACATCTCATATAATTATTTTAATTACTATGGAAATTAGTTGGTTGGTTGATTTGTTGATGGGTAAATAAACGGTCACTAGGATAAGTAATTGGATAGTGAAATGTATTCATTTAAAAGTTAAAACAGAAATATTGAAAAATAGAAACATATATAAATAATTTACATATAATATATATATATATATATGCATATATGTGTAAGTACACACAGACACACACACATATATATATATATGTGTGTGTGTGTGTGTGTGTATATATATATTTTAACTAATGATTCTTTTTTTAAACTTTGTTTTAATTTGCAAATTTTTCATAACTTTCTTAAAGACTTGTAATTTTTTTTTTTCAAAACGTAATATACATATATGTTTGTACATATATATACATACGTATTAAAATTTCTTGACTTGCAAATATACATATAAATATATATTAAATTTTTGATAATTTGTAATTTTTTTGTGAATGGTTTTATCAAATTATAATTTTTTTTAATTGTAATATTTGAAAGTTTTTTTTTATTAACTTTTAATTATTTTTCAAAACTTTTTTATTAAGCTTTATTATTTTTTAAGTTTTATTATTTTTTTAAAACTTATATGTATATATAGATAGATATATATTGATCGTTCATTATTTTTATGTTTGTTTTTTATTATTATTTTAAGTGATTAATTATTTTAAATGTTTTTTGGAATTTTTATTCAACGTTAAGTTATAGATAATTAGTTATTTAATTTTATTTAATACTTGTGTAAAATATATATATAAAATATTTATTTGATAATTACTTATAAATTCAACATAACTTTGAAAATGAGAAGTTCAAATCGTTAGGTGATTAGACAATTTATATGATAAATGGTAAAGTTAAGTTGAGTCCATTGCTTATATATTGCTAAAATTGTGTACTAAGAATAGTCTTACATTCTCATTAGTTTGGCTACACATGTCGAAATATCGCCAAATTTGGCTACCAAAAAGTGTTTTTGTTGTATGTTAGTGGAATAGTATATACATGTTAGGTGGTATTCGTTCATTGATAGTTAATTTTTCTTTGATATCTTGGAAATACAATCTTTTTGAAAAGTTGAAAATATTTCTAAGCTTTTTGTAAACTTTGGAATAATACTTTTATCAATTTATGTATTTTTGTTTGGTGGTAAAATTTTTATGTAATAATTGAAATTCATTTTTATTATCAAATATATATTTCATTAATCTCTTAATTTCCAGTTTGTTGTTGTGTTTAATTATATTAAATCATGTTTGAAATTTTCATTCAGTATATATTTAATTTTCTATAGTATTCTTAATATGTTAATGTTTATGTGTGATATATAGTTAGTATGTTATATAAATAACTTTGAAAATGAGAAGGTTGAATCGCTTGATGATTGAAGAATTTTCTGTCAAATAGCAAAGTTAACTTGAGCAAAAAGAGTAAATAGCATATAGTTAATATATAAAGTGGTAGTTTTGAAATTTGATATGTAAAATATCATAGGGTATTCCTGAAAAGTGTTCACTTAATTTCAGTTAAAAGTTCACATGTAATTAATCATAAATTAAATACCTACTACTTCTAGAAACATTGGAAAAATTCTATTACGTAATATGATCGATGTTAAATATATTTATATGGAAGTTAGCGAATATAGTTAAATCTACTCTGGGAAATTAGATAAAATTTATATGCCCTAAACTATATCAGAATTAATATAGCATACGTATAAGGTGTTTATATGCTAGTAAGTAACTGAAAATCAAAAACGATAGAAATTATATTTATATGACTAAACAATAAGACTAATGGTTAGTGTAGTTATTATAAAATGAGAAGCCTGGTAACTAATTTGGATAATTCCAAAATAGCAAAACTTGCCTAGATAGTGTGATTGGATAGGATATCACGTAACCTCTATTACGTAACGTGTTAACTTAGCAAAATTTGAACTACATCTCTATTTCAAAGTGTATGTCAAAAAAGTTCACACATAGATGCTTTGCATGGGGGTTTTAGATACAAATATGAGCATATTTGAAATAACAAAACTAAGAAGAACAAAATTCTATAAATAATAGTAAATTCGCAAATATATGAATTGAAATTAAATTAATTAAAAAATATATTTATTAAATGATAATGCATGAAGTTAATGATAGATTACACTGTGTGCGAATTATACTAAGTTCTCAGTGACGTCATCTGTTGGTGACGATAATCCATCAATGAGTCATATCTTATGTCTGAACTTGCTAGTGATTTGAAGCATCATCAGATAAGATCTTATCAAGCATTCTTCTTCAAGTAACCTGGAGAAATAGACATGTTTGCATATGTATCCGTATAACGTTAGTATAATTTATATGTTTTTAATTTAATAATATATAAAGCGTATGTGTATTCTAATTTTTTCTTATGCATTTAGTTCATAGCTGTTATAGCATATACATTTTAGTTTATCGAACCTAATCAAAAACTTAAAATGTAGGTTATGCTAATTTGTTAAAAATGATAAGCATAAAGTTATTATGTTAAAAGTAATTTAGATGATATATATATATATATATATTTGAATAATTTAAAAGTTTGGTCGTTTTATAGGGTATTAACAATTTAAAGATTTTAATAAGTTTTGTAACAAATGATAAAAGCTATTTATGCATGATTGTATTTTTACATAATTCATATATTATCTAACTCTAAGCTCATTCACTCACATAAAATTTATTTTTCGCTTTAATTGGTTGAATGTGTGTGCTGTCTAAACTTTAGAAATAAATTAAAACCTTTGTTAACATCAGATTCTACTAAATAAAGCATAAGTGATTAAATCTCTATTTTCTTTTTATTTTCATAAAATATAAGATTCATTTATTAAACCCATATGCAAATAGAGTAAAGAGTTAAAAGTTCTTAACATGTTTTACATATCATTTAAAACTTGTGTTAGTTTATTTCAAAAATTATAGATTTTATCCTAAATGGATGTTGTTTAGTTTTAAAAATGATATTTTTTAGTATGCACTCTTATTATTATTTATTTTCCATTTCATAAATTTCCCTATCCCTACAGGTTATTAGTAATTCACACGCACGTATTGTTTAGTTACAATAGCAGTTAAATCAATATATTTTTTTCGTTCGATATTTAAACAAATTCCTTGTTAATATATTTCTTTCAATAAGTAGCAAGTTTTGAATGCACTAATTTTAGTATACACAATTATTATTATTTATTTCCCATTTCATAAATTTCCCTATCCTTATATATTATTAGTAATTCACACGCACGTATTGCTTAGTTACGATAGCAGTTAAACGAATATTTTTTTTTTCTTTCGATATTTAAACAAATTCCTTGTTAAATATATTTCTTTCAATAAGTAGCAAGTTTTGAATTTTGAGTGATTGTTTAATAAATTGAAAAAGACGTAGTGTGGGTGAATAAAATTTAAAAATGTTTAAGCAAACTAATTTGCGTTAAATGAACTAATATGTGTTTATGAGAAAATTAATGTTATCATTCTAAAATTAATGAAAACTTGAAGTTACGAGAAAGTGCTTTTAATTATTCTTTAACAATTGGAAATACTCTTATCACATATCCCCACTTTGACAGCAAACAGTCCCTAAACTTGAGTGAGTCAAAATTATCATACGAACTCATGTGGTTTATTCCCCTAAATTGAAAGGAGACACTGAAAATCTTTAACTCACTGTTTGAAAAATTACATATTACTAATAAAAAACTCTCTCCTATGCAAAGGGTAACAAATTTAAACAGAGTATTTTTATTTTCTTGATATTTATGCTAAAAATTTAGTTTGTAAAATTTCCTTTAAGTCAATTTTCTAAGAAAATGCATTAAATTACTTATAGTACATTCTCTTATCCACAATCCGCGATGCATTATCAAAGAAAGATTCAAGTTCGCTGACTCGAAGTCAAGATTTTTGCTATATAAATTGCGATGCTTTTCCCCCCTTCAAGTTGAAGTCTAACAGAATCAGGTCCTCACATAAAAGTTTTAAAATTTCATTAAATGCAATAATATTTTATCCTACAGAAAACTATGCGTTACTTTATTATAGTTATTTTTGAATTCAACGTAACATTTCTTTAATTATTATTGTAATGACGTTATTATCCTAACAGTATATTCCATTATTATTTTAATCCTCTTATTATTTTAATAACGTATGCTTTTATTTTTATTTAAATGCTATTAATATTGATAGTAGAATTTAATTAGTATGTGTGAAAAGAAAAAGATTGTCCTATAGAAAACTATGCGAAACTTTCTTACAGTTACTTTTGAGCTAAACGTAACATTATTATTATTATTATTATTTAAATTGATTTATTATTTCAATAATGTATGCTTTTATTTTTATTTCAATGCTATTAATAATTGATATAAGAATTTCAATAGGGTACGTGTTATAAAAATATATTAATTATCTAAAAACGTGTTTAAAAAAACTTGGAGAAAACATAAAAAATCAATTTTTTAAATTACATTTATAAAGTTATTTTTCTTTTATTTAATGCTAAAATGTTCTTTGCAAAAATATTCTCTAAAACATTAATGCGAAAATTTAGAACAGTGTGTTAAATTTCGTTCCTTAAAAAATATGCACTATAAAAATTAGAAAACATGCCCTAAAATAATTCCATTTGTTTATAAACATCGGTAGATGAGATTCTCAAATATAAATTCATTTAAAGACTCGACTTTTATCACTGAACCTAACGCGCGCTATCGTCCTACAATTTCCTGGCGATAAGAATCACCCCGCTGAAAAATCCTCCCCCTAAATACATATGAAACTGATATATAATACATGTGAAATTTATCAAATTAGCATTATTCTTTTAATATTAAATGCTGTTCCGATGGAATTCTAAATTAAACAAAACGGGTTGGTCATGGTGGGTCACAATTAAAAAAAAAAAATTCCCCCTAAAATTTATTGACTAAACGTCATTTGTTCTATAAATAAAACTTCCGGGAAAACTTTTCATTAAAAAGTAATCTTTCTCTCACTAAAAAATGCTATCCTACGCTAAAAAACTTTTATCTCAAAAAATCCTTATCAACATTCGCTTATCTCCCCCTTTGCTTATCGCACTGCACTTCCGTTATCATTTTTCCCCCTTCGCTTATCGCGTTACACTTTCGTTATCGTACTCTAAGATGATAATGAATGACCTTCATTTGACCTCTATCAACCGTGCCTCGCGTGCCTCGTATGCAGACCCGGCAAATATTATTTACTTATACTAAAAGTGAAAAAAAGAAAATTTAAAAGGGAATAAATACTTTTTAATAAACTGATCTACATGTTTCATAGGCCCAATTCTCGACTTTATCAAGATTAACCCTTTCACTGCCAGTGAGTTCTAATGGAATCATGACATTCCTTTTATATATATATATATATATATATCCGGATGCTCCTATATTATTTCAAATAACGGAAATAAAAGCTATGTATAATCCCCAACAGACAAAAATTTTTGTTTCTCTTTAATTGATGACAGCCAGGGCTTAATTTGTAAGAAAAAAAGTACCGGAGCCCTAACATTCTGCAGTAATAAAACCGTAGCATGCCCACCTCACCCTCCTTCACTCCAATGCGCATATTTATACACTAGCCTCCAAAAGTTAAGGTACAGGGACTGGATGCTTTCGATTTTCACGTTTTGTCGAATATCTACCAACACTTGAAATTCTAGGATGTAAAGAACACAGGGTTCGTACAGGTGCTTGAATTTCCAGACTAATAAATTCTTCGGTACCACTATTTTCTTATGAGAAATCTCTCCTTAAATAAGGCGAAATTTAGACCGTTTAAACTAGATTTATTTTTCTACTAAAAAATTCTGATATTTGGCCTTGAAAATAACGGCACCCGTACGAACCCTGGAACATGTTTGATTTTATATTTCTCGGTGAAGATTTATCTGGGGGTAGAATTAGGGGGCTAATAATAAATTTAATAATAAAATAATATTTGCGATCACCTATGTAACAGAAAAGGCTGGAAATGGTTTGTCACTGTGGTAAATGACTATTTGGTTCCTGTTCAATGTTTGTATGCATTTGCGTAAGCATAGCACTCATATTCGTGAAGATGTTAACGTTTTTGTGAAAAATTCCAAAGTTTTTTGTTTTTGTTTATAATATACAGAGTTTTCAACCAAATTTAACACAAATTTCCAAAACCCTGACAAAGAACAGTAGTAACAGCATACTGCAATTAAAACATGAATATATTGAATATTTGATGAGATATGGGCATTTTTATGAGATAATTTTTAACTGCGCATGCGCGGAAGATCCTAAAATTTTTATTATATAATCTGGTAGCCAGCTATTTAGGGCAACTTATATAAAAATTCCACTCAAATATCGCAAAAATTCACAAAGATAGGGTCGATATAGTGAGTTGCTTCCTAAAAATAGCTTTATTATAAGGGATTTTCCACAACTTTTCAATCAGCTCACTATATCTTTCTAAGTTTTCACAACATTTGACTGGACTTTTTATAGACGTTGCCCCAAAATACTGACTACCAAATTATGAAATAAAAATTTTGAAATCTACCGCGCATGCGCAGTTAAAAATTATCTCATAAAAATGCCCATATCTCATCAAATATTCAATATATTCATGTTTTAATTGCAGTATATTGTTGATACTGTCTTTGGCAAGTTTTCGGAAAGTTGTGTTAAATTTGTATGCTATAAACAAAAAACTTGTTAATTTTTCACAAAAACGTTAACATCTTCACGAATATGAGTGCTATGCTTACAAAAATGCATACAAATGTTGAACAGGACCCAAATAGTCATTTACCACAGTGACCAACCATTTCCAGCCTTTCTGTTACACAGGTAATCGCAAATAATATTTTAATACTAAATTTATTATTAGCCCCCTAATTGTACCCCCCCTCCCCCGATAAATCTTCACCAAGAAAAATAAAATGAAACATGTTCTTTACATCCTAGAAGTTCAAGAACAATTCGCCAATAATGTTGGTAGATATTCAACAAAACGTATCCAATCGAAAGCATCCAGTCCCTGAACCTTAACTTTTGGAGGCCAGTGTATTTCATACGTTATTTTCAAAATTGAAATCATCTTTTTTTTCTTCAGCAAAATAAAAATTTTAAATATATCTAACTGCATATACTTAACTGTCAACTATTCTACTTTAGTTTATCACTCCTTCCAAATAGAAACATTTTCCTAATTTTAATGTTAATTAATCGCAGAATTCTGAAATTATAAAGGTAAGGATTATGATTCGGAAATAGTGTTAATACAAAAAGGAATTGTTTCCTTCTATGCATATATATGTTAGATTATTCTAACATTGGAAAATTTTTCTAGTTGAAATGAAGTAATTGGCTGTCAATGCTAGTAGTGGATCATGTTTAGCAGTAACAGAGTAGTGTAAGTTGTCAGAACAGGTAAGGTCGATCCTGTCGTATAGTATAACGAAAATTGGCATCCTGTCGTGTTAAAGGTTACGAAATTAACTCTATATGATGATTCGGAAGTCGTTTCAGCCAACGAGTGAAGGCCATGGAATACATTATCCGTGAAAGTTTTTCCAGAAATAATTGAGACAAAACGTAAAGTCAGCTCAGCATTTTGTTTTAACATCTTTCGGCGGCACAGTTTCCACCAAGATATTCAGCCATCGCTTCATTGTACTAATTTAGGAGGTAAGCAAAGTTGTAGATAATTAAATACATGGACGGTGACCAGGGGGTAATATGAAAAATGGAAATACGACTAAAATCTGCGGAAACACAGCGAGCATCGGTTTTTTGTGCGTAAGCGTAGTAATACAAATATGACGTAGGTCGCGCTCTCAACCAATTAATAATTAAGAATACCACGCCATGGAAAGAGTGCTGACCGAGCGAGTGGATGAATTTAAGGGTAACCCCGGAATATGCATGTGAAAGTAAAATTCTCGGAAGGGAAAATAAAATGGTTGCTAAAAGAATATTCTAAAAGAAAAAACCGCGGAAATCGACATTAAATTTAATAATACGTAAAGCGTAATATTTAAGTAATTTAGACAAGTGAGGCATTAAATTAAAGGGAATTTAACAGAATTAACGATAGATATTATTTAAGAATAAGGATTTAGTGAATATAAAGTAGTAATTTAGAATAAGATAAGGAAATCGCGGAATTGGATCTAATAATGTAATATATAAATAAATATATATATATATATATATATACAGGGAGCCCAGCGAATAAGACCCTGATTTCAAAATTAAATATCTCAAAAACAAAAATCAATAGAATTATGCGGTAAACGGTTTGTTTATTAACTAAGCTGCTAACTAACAATGCAATTTGACTTCAATAATTATATTGTATTAAAAATTGAATTTAATAAAATATTTTATAAGTTTCGTATATAATGATTTCTAAACATTTTATTGAAAATTCTATTAATTGAAATTCTCTAACATTAAAGCTGGTGCAATAATTCTGTGACCAGATGTCCCCACTTCTGCATATCACTCCAACGATTAAGTGGACTTTCCCAATTTTCGTTCTTCCATAGGGAGCCATCTAGGAATCAGATGCTAGTGCTCTGGACCTCAAAGCACAATTTATAGGCATTGCGATTACAGCGCCATATGTTACCGGTTTTTGCAACTAAATTTTAAACTTCTCCATAACATTTTTACAGCTTAGCTAATAAACAAACCGTTTACCGCATAATTCTATTGATCTTTGTTTTTGAGATATTTAACCTTTCTCCGGGCGCGCAAATTTTCATCACATGAGCGCGCGCGCGTTGTAAATTGCACAACAGGGGGAAAAGCATTCAATTATTGTTGCTTTATTTTTATTTTACAGATAATTTAACATACAAACATCACATAAGTTATCTCTGATCACAATTTATGAAAGTATTCCGTAATACACTTAGATTAATTTTTTATAATGTATTAAAGCAGAGGTTTAAATGTATAAAGAGCTATTTACTACTACAATCACAAAGCATAATAACTAATAATAAATTACTAAACAATTATCAAGTTATTTTGGACGTTCAGCATTAATCATACATTTCATCTACATTATTCACTTCACATTTCAGGAATGCTGTTTACAGATGTAATGGTTGAAGGCTGTTTACAGATAAAACTTTTGCACTTAATTGTAGATGAGGAATTTAAGTTTCGGCCGCATATGTAACAGACCTCTCTTTTGTATTATTTGACGTTACCTCTTCTAAATTTTCTGTTAAACATATATATTAAGGAAAGCCGACACATCTCGAGGTAAAGACGGAATTTCAGCTCTGAATGTGAGATGCTCTTTCATAAGGGATTTTGAAAGTGTTCTCAAAAAAGTAATTATTCAGCTTGTTCACTGATCAACGTTATTCAGTAGAAATAATACACGTGAATTTATCCTTTCAATGTTAATAACAGCATAAATTATGACAAGAGGGCACCTTCTTGTTATTCGAGATACAGAATAAGCCGCACACATTTTATCACAAGTATCAACACCTTTGTAATTCATATTTTAATCAAGAATTATTTCAGGTTTATCACTCTCTGCATCAATGTCTGCTTTATCATGAAGGTCTAGACACTAATATCACTGATGTGTTCTATTTTTGTTCATATGAAACCAGTGTTTTATTTTTCATAAAACCAAAGATAGTAGTACCCACAACTAAATGTCTTCCTGGTAAAAATTCTAAAGGAATTTCTTTTTTATTTTTCTTTACTGTAGCAATTAATGTGATTTTCTTTTCTCAAAACTAATCAACTAGTGGAGAGCTTGAGTACCAGTTATCCGTCGTAAGGTTTTTATTAGAGTTTTTTCAAGAGGCGTTACTAAACGTTTGACAATGTCTAATGGTCTGTTCTCAACAGTGAAAACTCTAGGCGGCTGTTTACAAATGTAAATCTCCATGTTGCTGCAGTAAAATGAATTAGCATCAAATTATGCGAATATTTTGATACCATACATGGAAGGTTTGCTTGGGATGTGTTGAATCAAAGAGCAATGTCCTCTAAAAGCAGGTAACATCTCATCAATTGTTATAAATTCATTTGTATTATATGATTTCAAACAATTTTGAACACATGAATCCCAAGTTGAACGGATGGCAGCTAGTTTATCTGATTTTCACCTTTCAGAACTAATATATATATCATTAAATGAATACAGCGAAGTAAAAACAAAAATCGCTTGTAACTCATAGTTACTCTCAGTATTTGTCCTACAGGCCTATCAGCAGCCCAGAGATGCTGAACATTTGCATGTTGGTTTTTCATTGTATCTATAAAATAAAGTAGTCCGATCAAAGCCATAAACGCATTTCTTTACGTCTGTTTACAATCTCGTTTCTGATTATACTTATCTTCTATTCTTTCTATATATTTATTAGTGCAATGCATTATTTCATCAATCATGTTCAGATCAATCAATTTTAGAAAAGTGTCGATTTCAGAAGTAGTTCATTTTGCATACGCAGTTGCTCCTGGCATTTTCTTTACAATATTTTGGTACTTGGTTTTGGAGGTCTTTACGATTTCCTCCTTTTTTCCATTTTGTGATTTTATCTTTTCTCGTATAAAAATTTTCGTCACTATTACTTTCAATAATCTTATTATCAGATGCATTTATTTCAGAGTCACTTCTATGATTTTCCTCTTCTGAATTTTTATCATTCAAATCTTCGTCACATTCAGGAAATTGCAGATGTTCTTCTATATCAATATTATCACTATCACTGTCTTCATTAAAAATTTTCGTTAAATAATCCATCGTTTCGCTGTTATCTTAAAAATATCGTTTTTTGTTTAGACATTATTTTAACTCAAGTCCCATTAAAAGGACTTAGAAAAAATTTCACAGAGAAAGATTCTACTGACAGAGAATTTCACAAGCAGGCGCGCGTTGCATAAAGTACAACACCACAGATGTTCACAGATTAAAATGATAGGTGCAGCTAATTGCGCAAATCTGAAATGCAAACGACTTTCAGGAAGTGGTGATGTAGATCCAATAGACGAATACAAATAGTTATTAACGGACTCTACTACTTGAATTTTGTTTTAAAGAAAAAATAAACTAATGTTGTATTTTTTACAACGGCGCGCCCGGCGGAAGGTTAATTTTGAAATCAGGGTCTTATTTGCTCGACACCCTGCATATATATAATAAATGGACAACTAGCAAAAACATTTATAAGAAAAAAAATTCAGAATATCTTACGCGCCGTTTCTTCTCCATCTCCTACGTCACATATAAGTGTTTTGGTAGAAAAGAATGCAGAAACTTGGAGATGCTAGGGAAAGAAAGGGTAATTTAGGCTTAGGTTTTTCGGAATCGCTGTTGCACTGGGCTCCGGAGCCCTGTATTTATGAGCTCCGGTGAATTCCGACCAATATTTAAATATTTAATAAAAACAGAGAAGTACCGCAGCTGAGTTCTTTTTGGGCTTCGACGCAAATTAAGCCCAGATGACAGCACTATGTGAAGAAATGATATTTATATTTCGGACATGAGATTCAATGCATTTCGCAAAAAGAGACATGAATAACATTATTTAATATATTTGTACATTATTTAATTTATAATTTATTATTTATCATTTTTATTATCATTTAAATATTTTTTCTTTTATTTTTTTTTTTATACTGAGCATAAAATCAACATATTTTAAGAATTTCAGAATTTTAGAATAAACTGGTAATGTAAGGGACTGAAGGGTTAATATTGATAAAGCTATTTCCATCTAAATTTTTAAAATAAACTTTGTAAAATAAAAATCCCGAGGTCACAGGTACAATGAAAGCAGGTAATTTAATAAAAATTATAACATGTGAACGTGAATTATTTTATCCTATTGTTTTTTATTTTGTAAAGCATCTCTTTCCAAATTCTGGGTAACTCCAAGGAGGCTGAATCATTGCACATATTCTCTCTGCGCAAGATTTCTGTGGATTGCCGGATAATGGATTTGAATGAAACATGTAGATCAGTTTATTAACCCTTTTGGCCCTGGCGGTTCCAAATGTGTTCCTTATTTTTAAAATCCTTTAAACTATAAATAATGCCTTGCAAATACGTAAATATCTCATAATCACATAAGTGCATTCTATATTTTGACTTTATTATAATGGACAAGTAGCAGCATGTAACTTTAAAATATTAAAAAAAAAAAAAAAAAAAAAAAAAAAAAAGTTGATAAAAGTTTTAATTTTTTTTGACTTTAAGAAAAAAGTCAGGACCGAAAGGGTTTAAACTTAAATTAGGGACTACTTTTCCGAATGAATGATTTGTGATAAAGAATAAAAAATACTAGTATGTTTTTATGTTTGTTAAATCCTGTTGTAATACGACATTTTCCAAACTTCTTCAAAAATTCTTCCTTCGACCATTGTCATGCGAAAAGGAAGCGAAATAACTACATTCGTTAGGTTTCAGAAACTAACATATTCTTTAAACGTCAGTAAAACGTAACTTTTGTGATTTGGTTAGTTACTTTTAATTTTATTAACGTAAAAGGGATTTTTACCCCATACTGAAAAAAAAATTCAGTGTCGAAAGGGTTAAAAGGTATTAATATGGCCAAAAATGTATTTTTATCACTTTAAGCATGTTAAAACTTTACATTTTAAATTAATTTTTCATTGCTTTAATTTTTTAATAATTTCATAATGTGCTCCATTCGATCTAATTTTAATACTCTACAGCGTGTCTACTCTCAACGGTGTCCAATGGCTAATTTCTAAACCTTTAGTCACTGACATATAGTTCCAAATGCAAAAATGTTTTAAATCAGGTAAGTCATTATTTTAAAAGTCGTTTGGATCAATAAAAACATTTCTTAAAAAGTTACCAAATTTAAATTTTTATATGTTCTACCGGCTCTATAAGTAATATTTAGTAAAAATTTCCTATTACACTTACAAGCAACACACACAAAAAAAGTCAAATTCATCTTACACTAAAATTGACAGAGTTATGAAACATTGAACTGCATCAATTATGACAATTTTCGGAATCTGAACACAGATCAGTAGGGTCATACTTCAAGGGATCGTACACAAAGGGCATAAAGTATTAGAAAGATTTATTTCGCTTGTACATTTCTGCATTGTAGCCGAAGGGAGTCACTTCGAGGAAATTTTAAGACAATTTTTTTTCTTATTAATTAAGTTTTAGATTAGATAATCTAATAGCATTTAAAAATATGCATCATTTTGTAAAAAATTGCGACTGTTGCTTTTCATCATTCAAAAATTCTGTTATTTTATTTTTTAGTACAAATTTTGTATTTTTCTTTAATACGTCGAAATTAAAATAGATTTCAAATTTATATTGTAACTAGGGGCTCTGCCCCCTGCAAGCTACGCTCGCCAACGCCCGTTTAGATACTGCAGAATCTAAAAGCACGCTAACCTGATCGCTTTTAAAAAGATTAGAGAAGATTGAATTATACTGAAAAAACCTGTAGCGATCTCCCTGTAAACGGGTTTCCGTTCAATTCCCTTTGATTGCAAAAATTTAAGGCAGAATCAGTTGCTGTTAAGACATCCAATGGTTGTTTTCGTGTTTAATTCACAATCTTTTGCCTGTTATATCTCAAATCTGTCTCCAAACTATAAGATTAAATGCCAATAATGGTTAATCGTAAATACACATTCACTTGACTTTAAGGAAGTTACACGTGTTTATGCCATCAAGTGATTTTTATTTCGACGTTTTATTTGTGTTTCTATTAATGTTATACTAATATATTTGTTATTTCGTTATTTAAAATAAAAAATTATGCCAAACTTTTAATTTGGCGAGTGGTTTGGCGATTTATATAATTTGGCGAAATTGGTCGACGGGAGAAGTACTGAATTAAAACACTGCTTTGAAGCTGAAATTAAATATCATGATTTGTTGCATTGTAATATACGCACCGGGTTTGGCGTGCATTTTTTTTACGACAATTTGGTGAAAGCCTCGTTTTCGAATATCAGTTACATAAGTATTTTTAAATTATTTTCTGTTATTTTTAAAATGAAATAACAATAAGTAAAAAAAAATTTAATCACTACAGAACAAAACAATTTATAACATTTTTTGTAAATAAAAAAGAAAATAAATTCAAATAAGCATTTATTAATAAATAAGCAACAATAGCCGGGTTACCATGTCAGGCAAAATAACACCATATTGGCACCAATTATGTACAGCCTTGCATATATGACATCTGTGCCTAATATTTTTCATTTCGTTTCGTTTAAAAAAAAAGAAAGAAGTGAAAGCGATTTATTTTAAATGTTTCAGTTTTCAATGAAACTTTTGTATTAAATAAAATGATAATGAAATACAAATTGAATTATGAATAAAAGTAACATGATACATTTCTTAGCATACATTTATGGGAGACCAAACTGATCGCCAAATTAGTTTAAAATAATAACCTTTTCTAAAATATGAAAAAAAATATCTGTTATGATTAAAATTTGTGTTGCCATCATTAGAGAAAAGTATATAAAATTAGAAAAAAATTAATATTTCGAAAACTAATTCGAATTTAAAAATTCTAATACCAGTTTTGAGATCTGCAGATCAATACAAATTGATTGAAAAATGAAAAATACGGATTTTTGGTGTTAATTTCATTGCAAAGTATTCCGTATTTTAGGAGAAATCGCCCTGAAACATAATCAGTTGAATCAGTCGTTTCATAGAATAGATTCATAAATTCGTTATATTTCAGTCGTTTCATGATATCCGTTTCATAAATTCGTTTGATTAGGATTTTAAATATATAGAGTAGATGTCAATTTTACTCTCATCTATTATGTTTTAATATCTGACTATTATTATATTTCTAGTAAATTTGTGAATAACCCGTATTTCGCAGCAAAAAATATGCTTCAATTTTAAACATCTAACACTCGGTCAGTTTTAATACTAGAAAAATGACTTTTTCTTTGTCTTATTTTTTAGAGTAATAAGATATGTTTATTAAATGTAACTTATAGTAGCGGAGAACAGTATAAAAATTAAAGTTTCTAATTTTTTAATAAATGTTTTTATTGACTTAAATTGTTTTAAAAAATATTTCTTTACCTCATTTAAAACAATTTTTTAAGTTGGAACTATATTTCTTTGACTAACAATTTAGGAATAAGCCATTGTACACCTTTGAGAGTAGACACACTGTATTGTCCATATTTTCCATTTCATTAGTTAATTGCTTTTATTTACGCATACGTTCTTTAATACAACTGTAAGATATTGAAATAAATATTAAAATATGGCGCGAAAGTGAATGTTCATTAAAAATTCATATGTTAATGTATTTTAGTACTATTTTGAATTACGTTAATAAACCACTTTTTCAAACTAATTCTAAAGATTTGTTGCAATATGAATCAAGATTGTCCCTTTTAAATTATGAACAATAATTAAAACACATAGTGCATTTTAAACATAAACTGACTGCTAAAACTCTGTTTTGAGAAACTATGTGTTTGAAATATAATTTAATATGTTATGTTCTCTACATACCTTTACGAATTTTGAAAAACACTTTATGCCAAGCGTAAAGCATTGCAAGCGTAAAGCATTGCATATATATTGTTATTTTTTTATGTTTTAACTTTTAACATGATAATAGCACACAAAGAAAAATTCGTATTTTTTGTCGATTTTTGCACATTTCAAAATATAGGATAGATCGGGGCACATTTACGCGGATTTTTTTCAATGAATTTTCTAATTTTTATGTTTTAACTTAGGCAATTTTAGACATTGTGGTTTTATAAAGCAGGTAATAAAGTAAAATTTGTGTATTCAGTTGTTTCCCTTTTTGTGTTTTTTTAGGTTCAAGTCATTTGCGTAAACTTGCCCCTGGAACGGGGCACGTTTACGCATATTATAAGTGATACCGAGGAGTAAGTGAAATAAATATTTAATCAAATTGACATGTTTTATTTATAACTTAAAACACTGTTTAAAAAAAAATTAAAGAGAATTAATTAAAGAACATTTTAGAGGCTAAACTGAAAACATAGGGTTTATTGCTAATTTAAAAGAGAAACTATTTAGTCATCTTCATCTTCACTGTTACAGTTTTTACAAAAAAAAAAAGTATTTTCTTGTGGATACTTGTCAGGGGACCACATTTTACATCTATGATATTGAACCCAGTTTTGACCTTTTTTGAATTGTTTGTATTATTTCAAGCAATAAATATATACACAGTTTTCATCTTTTTCATCAGATTCATTCCCTGTTTTCTTTATTCCAGAGTGTACAAACTTTTTCCCTTTTGCACTTTTTGGTTTCATAATTTTTCCTTTGCTGTCTTCTTGTTCTGCTTCCTTAGGAACTAGTAAATGTTTACGTAATTTCTTCTTTTTTAACGTGAGTAAAGGTGCCCCGATGTCAATACGTAAACGTGCCCCGTCGCCCTGTTTGGATTTATTTTTAACGTGCAGTGAAAATTAATAACATTTCTATTCATACAAATACAGTTCTCAAAAAAGGATAAAATTCTGGTAATGTTCATATATTTGTTTATCCTTAACTAAGTATTATTAGTTCCAATAAGTTTTAATAAGTTCAACACAAAATTTATTCACCTTGATAGAAAACAGATTATCCTTTCCTCATGCTAGACCGAAACTGACGCTCAAAAACGTGTGAGAATACGCACTAGGGAGCAGCATCAATCTGTCATGACTATTAACGAGTCAGTTATAACTCGTTTCGGAAAAAGTGCATTGCGTAAATGTGGCCCATGCGTAAAAGTGTCCCAGTCTACCCTATCGTTCATTTAAAAGATAATTGTTTTTATACTGTTAAAAAGGTTTCTTAATATAGAGAATATAATATAACCATGAATGAAAACTAGTCGTTGGGTGCCACCGTAATATGCATAATATAAAATTTAAAAATAAAACATGTGTAAATTATTTATAAAAGGTTTGAACGTCATAAACTTTAAATGCTCTATTACGGAATTGCGTAAAAGAAAAATCCTTATAACTCCAAAAATGATAATCGTATTAACTAACAGTTTATTGCGTCGGATTAAGAGCTTCATTTCCAATTAAAATATATCTTTCAATTGAAATTTAAATGAAATACAGTGTCATGAAAAATCGAAGAGAACGGAAAACATGATTGCAAATATATCGGCAACTAATTATCGACTTCATTCTTTATGTAAAATTTATGTTTTTTAATTGTCTTTATATTCACTCCTTAAAATAAACAATTTCGAAAAAATTTATATCCTTTTATCAGAACGAATATTTCAAGGGTCCGAAAAAAATAGTTTCGTATGATAGAGGTACTGAAATGCAAAACACTTTTTGTCATTATTACATACTAAGTACATACTAAATTTCAAGTCTCTATCTCAATTTGTTCGTTAGGTACACCTCTTACAGACACACACACACAGACGGCAATTTATTTTTCTAAAAATAGTGTTTTCGGAATCTCCAGTGTCTGAAACTTGTAAATTCGGCATTTTTTTTTTCAATTTTTAAAACGATTACAAGGCTTACTCTATGCTACGTTGATGGTTAAGTAATATACAATAACCTCTTCCCGAATTACCCCCGATTTTGAAAAGCGTTTTTTATTTTTACAAACCCCAGAAATCAATATATTTTCAAGATTTAAAGGGACATTTATAAAAAAAAAAATTCTTTCTTTTGCTGCTACGAATTTTTGAAAAAATTCCATGTCGTTTTTAGCGTGCATTAACCCTTTGCGGTCGTATTAAATGCATACATAGGTGTCTGGCAGGTCGGAATTAATTTTCGTTGAACGAACAATAGTACATAATATGTACAATTATGAAGGGAAAACAAAATTTATTAATGATGTTTTAAACTTTAGATATATATATATATAACACAATAACATGTTTTAATTTTACGTAAAAATAAAATTTATAGTTTTCATCCTGCTGTATCTTTCAAAGCCTTGCTTTGCTGTATTAGCCTTCCTTGCTGTATCTTATTTCCAATAAGCAGCATTAAATTTTTCTGCATTGAACATACAGAAATATCTTTATAACTTATAGAAATATAAGCTCTTTACATCTTACAAATTTTATCTTTTCAACACTTCCCAACAAAGTTGAAAAGTGTTATTTACTTGTTTGTTTTAGACTTCGGTTTGTTTGTACGACTGTCCGCGCTCTAACTCTGATAAATGTATTTGGATTGCCCTGAAATTTTTTTATGTTATTGTCGTTTACCATGACACGTTCCCTATTTCAAATGAAATTTGTAGCATGTTTAGTTTATTTACAGGGGCAGTCAAACGTATTCCGTTACATTACGGTTAATGGAAAAAAAATCGTTTCAAATATTTTTTAATGATGTTACACGCGTTCAAACATGATAAAACTGATATACATATATGAAGAGCACTAAAATTTGCATTCTGTAGAATATGCGGTGCAAAAAATAGTTATTATTCATTTACAGGGTCACGAAAAAGAATTCCGTTACATAATACGAAGTGCATAGCATTTACAGAGAAACACAAAAGATTTCAGATACTATATTGAAACCGAAGTACTGTACATTAGCAATGATTGCTGGAAATACATTTTGTAATTATGATATGAGCTTTTATGTTTCACTACATTTATTCATACTACATGGTGAGTATAAATGCTATAATTCATATGCAGGGCTACACAGAAGAATTCATAAGGATTACTGTGTATGAGCGCTAATTGCTTAAAGGTGGTATTTGAATGAGGTATGCATTTTTTGCTGAACTACACTTAGTTTACTAAGAAATGTTTGTAGAATATAGATAAAATGATATACAGGGTCACACAAAGAATTGAATACATGGCCGTCTATAAATGATAATTTATGGAATGTGATTTCAGTAGTTTTAAGAATGTTTTAGTTTGAATTAAATTTTAGCTAAATAGTAGCGTGTAATAAAGGTTGTACAAACGTATTCTAGTATGTTTCCATCTGTTAGTATAATTTGCTGAAAGAGAAATTTCAACCTGTTAGGGGTTTCTTGCTAAACTAAATTTTCCCTTTATATAGTATATAGTATATCAATTTACACATGAAATACATCATGTTAAAAAGAAGTGGAATACGTATTTGGCTATGGGCGGTAACTGCTGAAAGCAGGTTTTCAAATGTTTTATACGTTTTCTAAAATGTTTACTTAGTTATCTTATTTACTCTTTTCCCTAAATAACGAAGTTTTGTTAAAGCCTTCAGGAAGTGTTGGAAAGTGTTTCATAATCTATGCTTAAGGGGGAAAGTTCCTTTAGAAATCTCTAAAAATTGATTTTTTTATATATTTTTCGAAAATATAATATCTCGAGAATATATTGGAAAGAGGAAAAATCAAAATATTCAATATTAACTGAATTATCCGACTTTTAGTCGAGCGCGCCAGAGCCCGCATGTTGTGCTAGCGAAGATTAAATGAAGATCTTCCTCCCTTATTTCTTCAAGAACTTCAAGAGCATCTCCTACTAATCTACCAAGATTTATCTAGATATGATTTACACCAAAGATTCTTGGGTGGCCATACCAAAACCCTAATGAAAGTTTTAACGCAAAAGTTTGGCGGTTATCTCCAAAACACCAGCATTCTGGACTACAAATTGTTGATATTTCAGCATACATCGCTGCTGGAATATTTAATGAAGGCTACACTTCCGTTCTCTGAGTTATGGATAATTTAAATATTGTTGTTGGTACCTATGTCAAAGTTTTCCCCGAAAACGCCGATGAGGCGCGAGTAACCAGACAGAACTGGAGGAGTCTTTTTCAGACAAAAGCAGCTCGTACAGCCCGAAAACAGCAGCAACTCAAAGACAAGTAGGAAATTGCTCGTCAAACGTGGCAAATGAGGTGCGTTCGTACTATAACTAGTTTTATAATTATTTTTTGCATCCCATATTGTACTGAATGTATATTTTTTGCGCTTCATAAGTGCATATAGTCTGTAACGTCATTAAAATGCACTTGCAATATTTTTTTCCCATTCCTCGTAATGTAACGGAAAAATTTTGACTGTCACTGTAATTAAACTACACATCCGATTTTCATAAAATTTGAAATGGCTCGACAAAATTTTGCAACAATTATATATTTAAAATTTCAGACCATTCGGTTGGGTAGTTTTTGCTCTGTTATATGCGGACGGACGGACAGAAAGACGGACGGACGGACAGAAAGACGGACGGACGGACTGAACGACGACTATAGGTGCGTATATTTATATAATTACGAACGCACCTAAGAACCAGGTTTTAGAGGGATCCGAAGATCTATTATATGCACCTAGGATCGTTGATTGATCGGTAAGTCAATAAAACCAGTATTTTTATCCTACTTAAACTTTAAACGCGATTATCTCGAAACTATGCTTTCAAAAACTGCTCGTGCTATAACTCAAAAAGTTATCAGTCGAATTGGCTGTATAGTGGAGAGACTTTTCTTTATATCATTACCGGAACGATGTATATAAAGTTCAAAAGATTTTGTGTAAATAAACAATTTTTTAAATGAAAAATGTTGAAAAAATAGTACAAAATCCGAACATTTTATTAAAAAACGGAATTAAGTTTTTACTTTATACTTTTTTACCGTTTTATAGATTTATCCTTCCCGTGAATATGTTAGAAAAAGAAAATAACTTTATTTTACTTTTTCAAAATTAGAAAAAGAGTGACGAGTTGAGCACTTTTGGGCTTCGCGCCTGAGACGCCCGAAGAAAAATTTTGCTAAGTCACCATTTTGTAAAAAAAAAAAAAAAAAAAAAAAAAAATTGTATTCTACAAAGATGTATTAAAGTTATGCTAATGTTTCAGAATGATACGATTATTCTATCATCTTTAAAAAAATAATGAAAAATGACTGATTTTGAGGCGTATTAAGGGACTCCCCCCCACCCCTTAACGCGTGATTTTTTTTTTCTTGTTTAAACCTACTTTCAATTTAACGGTGCACTTCTTTCGGTAATTTTCTTTTGGCCATTTTATAGTATTGGGCGAAAAAGCACCGAAAACTGGCGATATGAAGCAATTAAAATAATAAAACTTTGATCGAAACAGCACCGAAAACTGGCGATATGAAGCAATTAAAATAATAAAACTTTGTAAAAAATCACCATTTACAAAATATTTCAAGAAGCGAAGATGTCTAATTACACTTAAAAACAATTTAAAAAATATTATTTCGAGTTCTACGTATCTTCTAAGCTTGTCGACTTAATATAAGATGAGTATGGTTCTTTGCTGTGGCGGCTTTGGACAGACATGCGATTAGAACGGTAATTAGCTTTTGTGGCTGGGAGTAGACATACGACCGCAAAGGGTAAAACAGTTTTCTCAGTATTCCGAATGCTATTAATTCTGAAATAATAGGCCCAACCAGCATCATTTACAGGCAAACATGATTAATTAACATCATAGCCATTAAAATTAATAATAAATTGTTACTGTTGCATGTAAAAATTCAAATACGCAGTCGAACATCTTTTATTGAGGTTTCATGGCCTCCTAAAAGCTGATATTCCAATTTGAGAAAACGAATTAATCTACCCTATTAAAATCCGTGCGCGGACGGAAAATTCAGAAACCTCAGGGCGCGGAGCTACGAAATTTGGCACACGGGTTGCTGGTAGGGTGCCCATGAACGATTCTTGCAAAAAATTTGAAAATTATATATATATATATATATATATTACGTTTTTGACGATTTTTGCCTTTTTTCATGTTTAACCCGTAATCGCGCGAGTTCTAACCAGTTCTAAATGTTTACTGCAATGTGAGATATACACTATCTGGCCAAAGGTGACTGGTGACTTATGATTTTAGACGTTTTGTTAAATATCTAGAAAAATACATGAGGAATTAACCTGAAACTGCAGATGTATAAACAGTACAGTATAGGTCATATATTTCCGTGGAGATTTTTTTTCCCGAAACCTTATAGGAGACCGTCAACAAATTAAAAAAGAACGAATGTCTTTTGGATAACCCTGTGAAAACCAATGTAGCAAAAGCGTTCAAACTCGAGATTATTAATAAGTGGCTTATTGTAATAAACTGTGTTCATTTTTATGAGGATAGCATGTATGCTCGTAGAAAAATTAAGGTTTTTATAAAAAGTCCCAAATTTTGCAAAGTTTTTTGCTTATAAATTGCAGAATTGTTAACATTAAAAAAAAGTTCTCTTCAGAAAATATGACTAACAACATTGTACACAATACACTGCAATCAGAATTAAAAAATAATGAAAATTGAATGAAAAATGAGCAGGTTTACTAAAATTGTTACACTGCGCATACGCGAATGCAATCAGAATATAATGTGCATAATGTATTAGCTAAGTATATACAGAACATTTTGTGACAGTCTCAAAATCATAGCTTGAAAATACTGAAAATTATCGTGATAGAATAAACTCAACTTCAGGGACAAATATATTTACTACAATATTTTACTATGCTATCTATACTAATACAGGAGAATTATATATTCCCATGCTGTATATATATAGGTATAAATATATAATAGCAAAAGTTAATAATATTTATAGAAATTTTTACAGCATACATTTAATATTGGATATTTGTACGTGGGGACAGGGACTGAAATGATGATTTCTTTTGTTTAAAGCTTAAAATTAATTATTTATACATCCTTCCAGGGCCATTTATGATTGTTAATTGCTATAACAAATGTTAATCTATATTACATTTTTCAGTTTTTGGTTTTAGAACAATTAATGAATTATTATTGGCAGTGTATGTAAATTGTCCAATTTTCAGGTACTGACCCATATATAAACTGAATATTAAAGACGTGAATTATCACATTGCTAACTAAGCGTAAACCAACAGAGTGAAAAATGTCCAAGCCGGGAATCGAACCCGGGTCCCTGGAATAGCGTTCCAGTTCTCTACCACTAAGCCACGAGGACGATGCCCAGCTTGGCATCTCTCACTCACATAAGTTGGTAAGACTGCTACCGCACTATTAGATGGAAAGTCTTCATGAGCACACAACTTTGAGGCGTAACATGAGACGCAAATGAACCTAGCATCGATGAATATACAATTTTAATTAATTTTTCAACTACTTTTCAGCAGTGAAATTACGCGTAATTCAGCGTAATTTCACTCCTTCAAAGTAGTTGAAAAATTAATTAAAATTCCGTATATAAATATCAATATGTTTAAAATATCGAAATATCATTAAAATACACTGCAAACGATTTTTCGAAAGACCGTATGTAGCTGAATTTTTTTAGTCTCCCTGTAAGCGAACTGTAAACGTACACATTTCATTTTTAATACCGAACATGCCACAGTAAACACCCAATAACAGGTATCAATTTCCCTGCAGTCTGGCTATATTTACGCGAATTGGAGCACGGACAGACAGGCAGACGAACAGACAGAAAACTTGAATTTATAAGTTGAAAAATGTTAAAAAGATTATTTTTATGTACATATCTCAAATTATGTAATAACCAATTTACTACGAGTATCAGCAAAAAAGACATCATGCGCCAATTATAGATTATAAAACATGTTCCAACACATTCAGAATAATGTAACAAAACTTCAACGTTTAAGGGGTCTCAGGACTCTTACAGCTCTAAAATTTTCGAAAAATTAATTTTTTTAGATGTTAAACTTCTATGTTTTCTGAACATTTTGATGTAATTGTTATCTTGAAATTTCCATTAGAACAGAAGTTATGGCATTTAGAATTATACTCGCTCAACAGATGAAGTGGTGTTTCCAAATCTTTGAAGTCATTTTTCTCCAAATGACGTTGTTGGGCATAACGCGCACGATATCTCAAAAACTTCTGAATATTTTTTCATGAAATTTTCAAAACATGTGTTTTATGTTAGTCTGTATAAACTGAACCTAAAATTTCCTTTTTATTGTAAATAAAAACACATTTTTTTAGGTGTTTATATTGTTGAAATTTTCTAAATTTTGCATTAACTAAATACAACTTTGTTTTAAAAATATAAAAATGCTTTAAATGCAAATTTATTTAGGTTCAGTGTAATTACTATAATCTGAGGTATAATTAGGCACCAAAATTTTCATTCTAGTTGCTAAATTTATTTTGTAATCGTGCGAATAAGCTGTTATGCTGATTTTCTGCTCGCCAAATGCCTGACAGTTTGGAGTCCCCTGTAAATGCTAATTCTGCATCTTGCAATTTTTCAAATATTTGAAATGAAAGAAAATACTTGTATCTTTCAGTCCCATTTAAAATTGTGTCTTAATATCAAATACATTTTAAGATATTAAATGTTGAAAATGGTCCTTTTTTTTTCATTTTTTCCCATTTTAAGAGTCCTGAGACCCTTTAATAAGTTGAAATTTACTGTCTAATTTAATCAGATGGAAACGCATAACGCATTTGAAAATCCAATTTCAGGAATTCCCATCTACAATCGGAAAATTATTTGAAATCTTTCAGCAGTCCTATATATTGTATATGGAAGATTTGTATCTATTAACTACGTCCATTCAAAAATTTATTTCAGTTAGGACATACATACTTCAGTTGAAAATCCTCTTGAAGGAGAATGGTGCGTGAATTGTTTTGTGATGCCCTGTATAAGAGGTATGAAATTTATACACAACGCGTAACATGCAAAAAATTAGTTCAATTTAAAAGTGCATACCGAAACTGAAAATGCACTTCTATCGATTATTGCTCAAACACAGCACTGTAACCGATTTTTTATGTGTCCCTGTAAATGAACGGCAAATGCTCTATTCTATCTTCTTGAGACCCGAACTTAAAAATAATACTGAAGATACTTCTTCGTTGCTTTTTCACAAACAAAATGGCACTACAGATGGCAGAAAAAACTCTTTTCCAGAAATTGATACTTTAAGCGGCTAGTAATTTCACAAATATGAATTTAAAATTATTAGCCCCCAAAATATCAATTTAACTATCAATAACCCAAATTTGCACAATAGAAAAAATGAAGACCTCTAAATAAGTGAATAATCTACAAATCCTCATTTTTTTTTTTTTTTTTTTTTTTTTTTTTTTGAGTTAAATTTGAAAATTACCAACTTTCTTGGCTGCGTTGTCTTGAAGGCACTTTGTAAACTCACATAAAAATAACATTTATTTTACGAGAAGCACTGATGCTGCCACTTATTGGTTTCGTTTTAAAAACATTCGTACACTGTTAAAAATTTGCAGCATTCTGGCAGGTCATTTGACCGTTTTTTTCCGAAAACGGTTACAATAACCGTAATTTAACACTATTCTGACCATATTATTGGCCATTTTATGGTCAGAATATAGTTAAATTATGGTTATAAAACCGTTTTTCAAAAAACGGTCGAATGACCTGCCAGAATGCTGCAAAATTTTTAACAGTGTAGCAAAAACGTTCAGCTATGTAGAAATGAAGTTAAAATGTACAAAAATGAGCCAGTTTAGTTTTTATGAGGAAAAGAACCGAAGTACCCATTTGGGTACTCAGGACTGGCTACAGTAATTTTCTTGTAGTGAAATTCAGTGATTTATATCAATTTCAATACGTTTGAAATAGTGTTATGTCGTTAAAATACTCCGTAAACGATTTTCTTCCATTGACCATAATGTAACGGAATTCTTTTGAGTGTCCCTGCAAATGAACTATTAACGCTATGCACGTCCTATTCAATACCGAACATGCCTTCATTGACATATATAAATTACATGGACTTTCGTGTATATTTACGCGAGTTCGAGCGTGCACAGACAGACGGACAGACAAACCGAATGCATGAACACATTATAACTTTGTTGGAAAATGTTAACCCTTAAATGCCTGAGTTTTCAAAAATCATTTAAAAATGTTTTTCGGCTTTCTTTTTTTCAATAAATCATGGGAAAAATACTTTAAAAAATCATATTTTGTTTTAAGTATGGTTTACGGCTAAAAAACTTTTTGTTACTAATCGGCAATACAGGTGTTTATTTGGAAAAATAATTTTCCTTCATAAAATTCTATAATATTAAGCACACAAAAATTTTGAGAACTATGATAAGAAATGAATTTTACTTGCTCACTTCAGAACAAAATAGGGTATTTCGCAAGCTTTCAAACAAAACAAAAATAACATGTATCAACAACTGAAAAAATAAATCTATTTTTATTCTTCAACAACACAAGTGTTGCCATCTAAATGCTGAAAATCGATTTAATAATATTTTCAGAATGTATTTTATTGGCACCATTAGGCATTATAGCTTCAATATTATTCTAATAGTATTTATAAGCCTAAATTGGGCATGTTTCCGAAAGGCAACATCCGGCATTTAAGGGTTAAAAAGATTAAATTAATTAACTGACGAATTACATTTCAAAGTTAAAATTTCATTCCAAATTTGTTTTTTAAAATATTACTGAAAGTTACTGAAAAATTAATAATTTGTGTATCTTGAAAGACGTTTTAGTTTAATGAGCAAAACATTATTAAGTGGAAATAATATATCCAGAATCAATAATTTATTAATATATTATACGATCTCATATCCCTTTCCAATTTTATCTCTCCATGATGTTATT
Organism: Maratus speciosus; assembly: GCA_963932465.1. Classification (NCBI taxonomy): domain Eukaryota; kingdom Metazoa; phylum Arthropoda; class Arachnida; order Araneae; family Salticidae; genus Maratus; species Maratus speciosus. The sequence continues at coordinate 347,765,391 of OZ010795.1, read as the reverse complement.
TTAACTTGTAATTTGTATTTAATACACTTATAAATTAATTCGACATTTTTTCCCTTTTCAATATAGCATATTTTATTTATAATATAACAATTTTAGTCACAAGGTTATGTCTTGTTTATATTGTTTACCTGTTTTGCTGCTCTTATAAGCCTTCTTCTCTGCAAATAAAAGAAAATTAATATTAATATTTAATAAATATATAATGCATTCAGGAATACAAGATAAATTAACTACTCTAACATTATATAATCTTTGATAACAGTGTGTTGATCTGTGTGATTAATAAATGCATTTCTAACAAATTAAATTTCGCTGTTTAGTGGCTGCACAGATGATTCAATTAAAATATTAATTAATATAGAACGTGTGAACGCTTTGTTTTTCTAAAAGGTTCATCGAAGATATAGTTTATTTAGTAAAATATATTATCTTGATAATAAATGTGAATAAGATGAAATAATATAATTATATGAAATCAATTATTTCTTCTGTGCATATGAGAAATCTCAAAAAACAATATATAAAGCTAATTAACCTTTGATTATGGACCAAGAATAGTGATTATTTTTAAATTCAGTCGTCCATAATTTAAAAGATTTTTGTCTTTTAACTCTTAAATGAATAGTGTAACTCAAGAGTTACAATATCTTTTTTTTGCTAATTTGCGCTTTCTATTGGTCTTTTTCTGAACTATTATGTGTTATTTAAGTGTGATAACATGCATTTAAGGTCGGGAAGCCTGTTTTTGTTAAGGTTACAACATATTTTGTTGATACTGCTTGCAATGTACTCAACGGGCTTTTTTCTCTATCTTTATAACGTAGTAATTCTTAATTCTTCAAACTATTAAAAGCATTATAATTATTAAAATTATTAAAAGCATTTTTTTTTGTATCGTTTAGTAGTTGTTATTGTGCATTGTAAACACTTTAAAGTAAGTATATAATTCAAAAGTAACATTTTCTGAGCAATTTTTGTTGTGAAACTCAGGAGTGACGTTATGTCCAACAGATACATAAATAAATTTTTCAATATTTTTCTAAGTAAATAATTAACAAATATAGACTCCAATATAATGTTTTACGAAGAAAATCAAATTCATGCATTAAAGGGTTAAATATAGCCTCGTTTAAGTGTCTGGGAGGGAATATTCTTAAAAAAAAGTGTTAAGAATAGAATACAAATAGTCCACTGGGATTTGTATAATGAATATCCCGACCTGTCTTCAAAAGATTAATCAAAGTTAATGCGCACATACACTGGCGGGCAAAAATTAAGGAAGAAAGAGTTTTTAGAATGTACCGTCATACAGAAGTTTTCCCCCTCGACCGAAATCACACCTTAAGATCTTTAAAATGAGAAAATATGAGACAAGTGATAAAAAGCATCTAAACAAGGAATCAAAACGATACAAAAGACCTTTATTGCAAAGGTCACTAAGAGCACAACTGCAGAGAAGACAGAAACGGCTTCGCATTATCTGGCACGGGTCAACTACACAATAGAATTTTCCCCACCTCGAAACAGTCTGTCGGCGCTCAGATGAGAAGGAAATATTTTCTTCTTTGCACTGGCCTGCTATTGATGCATACAGGAATCCATTTTGTTGCCTAAGTGGAAGCATAGCTACAGAATGACTAAAAAAAAAAAAAAAAATTATGATTTATGCACGCGAGAGGAAAGGCGCGAATAAAACAATTAAGTGGAATATTTACGTAGCTTGTGCGTTCTTAAAATGCAGTTACATTTTTCTTTTTTCAATTTTAAGCCTTCGTGAATGTTTCAAAATGTATAGTATCAATGATTTTTAACCCCTAAAATAGCGATTTTTAAATTTAAAAATTTCTTACGATACATATTTATGAATAAGATTATTAAGTTTTAACATCTATCATTGTTTTTTAGCTATACATAAATATTTTTCAACATCAAAGTTAATCAGCGCAGTATTTAACTGAGATTTTAATTCCCATCAGCAGTATTTGTTTTCTATTCAAAATAAAAGCTACTTTTTTTTTATTATTTATTTATTTATTATATATATATATATATATATATATGAATACTTTTCATTTTTTAAGGAGGGAGGGGGGTATCTTTAAAAATTTTAATGTCATCTAATCCTCCACTCCCCTGCACAGAGTTTAAAATCATGAATTTTTCTTTCTTTTTCGACCATCGGCTTCTTTGTAATAACAATAAGTATCCGCGTAAAATTTTCCTTACCCACAAAACTTAAAACATTTAAAATATTTTTCTCTTTTCTTGTTTCTTTCAAATGTTAAGTTGTGCAAAAATAAATAAATGACTTACCCTTCTCACAAATAAAAAAATAAATTAATAAATAAAATATAAAAATAATTTTAAAATTTTATAAGTCCCAAAATTTTTAGATTATTATACTGTATTTGTTATTCATTAGAATCGTTGATGTTAATTCTCTCCCATCCCCCCAGCAAATAGAGAATAATTAATAGCTGGTATTAATACAAAAAATTTCTTTTTTCAGCTTTTGTAGTTTTAAACCCTGTAAAAAAAAGGGAACACATTTTCTTATTTCATTGTAAGTTTCATACCTTTGTTTAAAATAAGCTATCTAAATCTGCAAAAATATGTTACCAATTTTCCTTTATAAATGTGTGAAATTTAAATAGCAAGATTATTTTCCTTTACAATAATAATAATAAAAAAAAATACCCCGCATTCGTAATGCTTATTCTTTAGATATTATTTTTTCCGTCATTACTCAGCATATTTAGATAAAACATTAATTACTTTATCAAAGTCAATATTTTTAATAAATATTTCTTTATTAAACTGGGCTAACGACTAACGACTAATTATTGCACACACAATAGCAATAGACACAATAGCAACATTAATTATCACTTGCATGCTTATACTTTTTAGCATTCAAATAAAGATTCATTTAATAATTAACGGAGTTTAGAATAAAAGAAAAAAAAAGGGTTAAAAACATCAAAACTTTTGAAGCTGTATAATAAAAAGTAAATTTTTAAAAATGTTTCTATGTAACTTATTAAGGATGTTCTCAAATCCGAAAGAGCTACTTCCTAACTTTGTTTGGAAGCGCATAAAATTGCATGTGTTCTTATTAAGTAACTATGTATTCGAATAGCGTTTTCCATTTTTTCGATAAAGGCAAAAAATCGTTCAGAAAATACCGTCGAAGTTGGAGTTTTGAATCGAATTTCCTGACACGATAGCACGGGAAAGGAGAAAAGCCTGCTGTCATGTGACAAGAATCTCTTATATCTCGACAAGTAATTCATTTATCAAAAAATGGAAATCACTATTCGATTCCAAATCACTTCAAGTCAGGCCAATCCATTTTACGCCTTTACATCTTTGAATGGGTCAGAAAACATGTTAGAAAGCTTCGCGTTGTTGAGCAGGGAATTTGAGAACTACCTTCCAATGATTTCGTTAACAGGAATCCATTATTACTATCACTATTTTTACAAAATATATTACACGGCCGGCACATACTGGGAACAGTTAAATCCAGCTCGGGCTATGCACACTTTAAAAAAAAAATCTGTAAAGTTACTAAAGTTTTTCTAGGAATCTGGGATTCCTAGAAAAACTTTAGTAACTTTACAGATTTTTTTTTTTTTTTTTTTTTTTTTTTACAGTGTAGAGAAAAAATGCAAGTCTGATCCTGGAACGGCCGAAGTCAGGCTTACAGTGCTGAAAATATTAAGCCCGGACTCAGATACAATGTAACTGTCCGATACCGATCTCTGTACTTTTTATATTTATGTGGGTGTATTCGAAAAAATATTTTTTCACCTTCAACAGCTTGAAATTTTCTGAGACATTTTGAGATTCATTTTTAAAAGTAAAAACATAAACTTGCTGAGGTGATTTTTGAAGAGATGTATAGGAGGCCGTGTGGTTTCATTTTTTCGCTCAATTAATTAAAGTTTAGTTTTTAAACAATTATTATTTCAGTATGACAATTTTCTTTTTCATTCCCAGATCTCCCGCTTCGGAACATTCGGTTCAAAACGCCCACTTTGACAGCATTTTTTAGAATATATCCTACTTTTATCAAAAAATCGACAAGCACGGCACATTATGTAGTTTCTAAATAAGAAAATTTGCCAGTTTGATGCGTTTGAGAGCAAAAATGAATTTAAAAATAAATCAGAAAATAAGCAGTTTGGACTGGAATACACCCTTAATTTTGTGAAACACGCATCGGCTCGCTCAGAATATATATATTTGTTATTTCATTGGCTTCGTTTAAAATTTCATAACGGGCTGCTTAATTTTTTGTCGGGCCGTACCGGCACGGCCCGTTTAAAAGTTTGCCCTCGTATTGCCGGGCCGCGCAGACCTCTATCGGAGCACATGATCATAATCCAGGACTTTGCCTATAGAAAGAGACTATTCCTCCCGTTCTCTGAAAAAATGTATTAATTCTGTATAATATTTTAACAAAAACTGAATAAATTTAGTGGAAGGGGTAGTTTAATTATTTAATATTATTTCTTTAATATCTGATTGAAATGAACTGAAATTTTCGTCTTTTTTTTTTTTTTTTTTTGTTTCGTTTGTTTGGAAATATGGCAGAGACATTGGGATTGTCAAGCATGCAAAATGTAAAATTTAATAAAAATTATTTTAAAACAAGATTTAATCAAAGTATAATATCATGTCTGTAAAGCAGAATCTAATTCGATTAGGGGGTGGTGCTGATTCGAATAAACAATAATAAACTTTGTTTTGACAAAAAAAAAAAAAAAAAAAAAAAAAAAAAAAAAAAAAAATGATTTTATTATACAGTCAATCGTATAAACTGCTTGCTTATGTACTTTTTTTGTATCACGATAGACAATTTTTGTATAGGAAATCAGGATTGCAATTCACTTCTTATTTAATCAAAAATCGAGAAGTATGTCACTAAGCCGAAGTCTTATTTTTATTCCACATTTTAAAGCCTTATAGAAGAACAATTTTTAATCTTTTATCATCAATAACTTGAAATGGAAATAAATCTTCGCTTATCTTAAATGCATAAATTCTGCGGATTTCAATATTTAAAATTATTGAAAGAAAATTTAAAGATTGTACGCATTCTAAATGTCCCGTACTATACGCAACAACTGTCGTGACGTTGTTAATAATAATGTAGCTCTTGTAAAGATAATTGAAACAAACCTACTTTATTATATATAATAACTCGAGAAGTACTAAAAACTTCTTTGGCTTACATCCAGCAACACTGAGCTAGTTACTCCATACTTTGGACTCAAGAAAAAAAAAGTAGCTTGAATATTTTATTCATCTTTTAATTATACCTTTAATAGTTTCAATTCAAGAATAACATTTTCAATAATCAATTTTTCCTATGTTTTCCATATGTTATTCAAGTTATTAAAAAATGACTCATTATTTTTTCATTCAAGAAATTCCTTATATTTGTATACTTTTTTTTTCTATTATAAGGAATTTTTTGAATGAAAAAAATAATATGTCATGTTTTTAATAACTTGAAAGTTGTTTTGTCCTTTGAACTATAAAGGACAAAATATAAGTACAAAATACAGGCATTACAAAAGGCAGTTATTTCTGTCGATAAAAATTATCTAAAAAAATATTCATCAGTTAAATGCAGCATTTAATGTTATTAAACTCAAGAGAGAAAAACAAAGGCCGCGCACTTGAATTTTATGTTTTATTTTTAAATATGCAAACTTTTTATCAGAGTTCTTGGCAAAGTCTTCAGGTAAGCAGTTTGAAGATTGTGAAATCTTTAGTGGATAAAAATAGATTTTTAAATTTAAGAGAAATTTCAAAAGTTTCTAAGATTTTAGATAAAGTGTATAATTCGAGACAAAAAAGATGTAGTTTTGCATCAAAATGGATGCTTTACTAACTCCGCAGTCGTTCAGCTCTCCAAGCTGGTAGACGGGAGGTGCTGGGTTCGAACCCAATCGCGCCCGTCGGCCTAACCGTTTCGGAGTTTTCGTGGTTTTCTTCGAGACCGTGGTTTCCCATGCGTAAATACGGGTTAGGTTCCCTTAGAAAGACCCCCACGAAGGGCACTCCCCGCCCAGGGCCTATATCCCACGTGTTGATAATTGGCCGTCATAAACACAAACCAAACCAAACCAAACCAAACCGCAGTCAAACCTATTCAGACTATCTTTCTTTAATCTCCTCCTAAACCACCCATCTTGACCTTTGGGGAGGAAAACGCAGGAAAAAGTAATTAAAGCGTGCGGAGCGCAGCTCCACGGACAGAAACGTCCATCTTACAGGCACGAGGCAGGAAAAATTCAGTCTCTAATAGGGGATATGGTCACCCCTGACTGCGATGTGGGATTTGCAATGTCTTTCCATTCTGAGAACGAGGCTGGCGAGGAGCTAATGTGGCATCGAGTCCTATTCCTCTTCTAACGTCTATTTCAGCTGCGGAATCGTTGTTGGCACCTGGTCACGTGCTGCCAAGCGTCTCCCGAGACGATCCCACACGTGTTCTATTGGATTTAGGTCCGGTGACTTAGCAGGCCAATCTATGCGTTGAATATCTTCACTATACAAGAGCTTTTCGAAAGCCGCTGTACGATGACGGGGAGAATTTTCGTCCATAAATAGGAAGTCCGGACCCACAGCACCTCTAAACAGACGCACTTGAGGTACTGTTAGGCTTCGGTATCTTGGCGTTTCGAACACGGAGATGCGCCCGATTCTATTCTGGATAATCGGTAAAAGGTTGTAACGTAGTAGGGATAATGACATCCATAAGTGGCGCGTCGGCCTAAATAGTGACAATCATAAGCGGAAATGTATTTTGAGAAAATATATTATTTAGAAATGTCTTGTTTAAATGTGGTCGTTTCTAATAGCAATACTTTTATTAATAATTATGATAGTTAAAAACTTAAACGATGCTTCTGATTAAAAAATGATGATACTAATGATTGAAATAAATTGTAAAAGCAAATTTTCAACAATGGCAATTCTTTATATATATAAATTATTGCAGGCCATTTCATAATATTTTAATATGAATTTATTAATAATTTTCTAATTAAAAAGATGTGTCTGAATTTAAAAAAAAATGGCCTAGATTATGTTTGGATCTATTCATTGTGTATATAAATCTCTCTCTCTTTTGTTTCTAACTAAATTTAAAATGTTAGGCATTTATATAAATTAATAGCCAGTACACGTGACTTTATTCACGTAACATTTAAAGAAGAATAAACACATTAATTAAGCAAAAAAATTCACTCACGATAATTAAAAAGATATACAATTAACCAATTCTTTATCCTATTTTAAAGTAGATAAAATTTCTGATGATCCAAGTTTGCATATTTTTGTTTTTATATAAAGGGCCATATAAATGCCTTTCAAGAGCTCAAAATTTCATACAATTTCCCTAAAATTGCCAGGAGAATGAATTTATTTCCTTCTAATTTAATTTTATTATCTCTATTTATTCTATTTTTCATTTATTCCGTTCATGCATATTGAGATTATTTTTAACTATAAATTTCGATATTTTAAAGAATTATATAAGTATCAGAAACGGATAACTGATTAATTCCGGTATTTTTTATTGGCTTTCCCATAGTACTTTTAAAAATGGGGAGGGGCGGAGACAGAATTTTATGTTTAATTAATGGCATTGGCTTTCTGAATTCCACATGACCGATGTCATAATCAAACCTTAGTCTCCAATAAAAATTACGTGCTAACAACTTTTATATAGATTTTTAAATTTTACTGGAATCAGTATTCTGGAAGGTTGTATGGTAAAAGGATATTAAACTGAAAATTTGTGTAAAAGACTCATGTAACGCGTGAAATTTGAAGGCGTGATTATTGAAATGCTTTGACTTCAAATAACGTTATTATTTTCTTATAAACGTATTAAATCTTCAATTATAATCAATTATCTTTCCCATGACGAGTGTCATGTCTCTAAAATAGGTTCAAAATCAAAACGCTAATTTTGAAATCCATTTCAGAAAGATCACGCACTCTTAAAGAAAGGAGAAACGTTTCTCGATTTTTGCGCATTTTTTGTATTATAATTATTATTTGTTTGTTTAATCGATCGGTGGTACATTGATAGAAACAACTTTGAGCGTCTATCAGATTTTACGCCTAGTGCCGGGCCACCATCTGAACTATCCTTGCGTGACTCTGCATGGTTGCAGCAAAACGTTAATGCTAAACATATGGGAGCATTCACCAAATGTTTCACTTGTAATTTAATATTTTTAAATGATTAATTTGCATGGAATAGCTGAGGTTCATCTCGAAACGGATTAGTTTTAAATTTTGCGATTTAGATTACTTTTTTTTATGAGAACACCTTCATATTCAGAATCGGTTTCGAAAATGAAAGTAACTTTATGTATTATTAAAAAAAAATAAAAGAAAAAACTAAAAATCTTTATAATAAAACTTTATAAAAATTAAAAACTACCTCTGTTAGAGATCGACCTCTGCTATCCTATGCAAAAAAATAAAAATGTTAAAAGGCAAACGAGAAATTTTAAAGAACGCTCACTTCCTCCTCTAAAAATTTCAGCATGTTTAAAATCCCATTTCGCTCCTTGGAATGATTTTTTTTTCTTTTTTGTGGCATTTTGTCAAGACGAATATGGCTGAGAAAGATCGATAATAATAATAACCATGATAATCTAAAAGACAAAGAGCAAGATCAACTTCAACTACAAGCATACGCTAGGATCTGCAATAGTAAACTGACAGATGAGAGTAAACTTGTAACTGCAGGGATTTGGCGGATTGTCCGTTCGCCAATTACGCACTTGTACTTGGCAACCTTTGAACCTGAAACTCCTGGTCAGAAATACATTCTTCCAAGGCCATCAGCCAAGATACCAGAGCTTAGCAGTAAGAGAATCTCGGCGGAATAGGGGGAACCAGAGACTAAACCTCCTAGGAAGACTTGGAGGTTCGTACGGCTACCAAGCATGATACCTCCTCAAACAAGATTTCCGGCATTTCCAAAACGGCCCCTTTCGATAATGTTGGAGGGGGGAATACGTGTTCCCTGCTCTCTCCAGATGTGTATAGGTCCAGAATAACTTATCAGCCTGAATCCGCTTTCATCCGTAAAGAATACGCGACCCCATTCCTGTTGTGTCCAGTTCTTGTGTTCCTGGAACCAAAGAAACCGGCGTCTCCGAGGAGCAGACGTTCATGGTACACACTGTACTGGTCGTCGTGCGTATAGACCACCTTTGTTCAGCCTCCTAGCCACGGTAACGTGATATCCGGCGTCTAGTATTCTGCTCCACCTGCCTTGCGATTTCACCAGCTGTCTGCCGCCTGTTTCTTTTTCGCCTGAAGGACAATATAACGGTCTTCCGCTGTTGTTTTTTGCTCTTTAGAGACTACTGCTGAATACTCGGACAGATGTTTCTGTCGTTTAAAGTGTATTCCAGTCTCGTAAAACGATGCTGTGAGCGATCCCGAACTCTTCTGCCACACTTGTAACACTTCGACCTTCTTCGAACCTCTCGATGATGCGACCTCGTGCAAGGTTATGGAGATGACATCTCCTGGATTGCCTCTGGTTCATATCAGACAATAGTAGAAAAAAACCGTCGTTGAAATCACTGTACACCGTGCAATAGAATTCACCGAATTGCTGAACGTCCACCATCTCTGTGCTTTACCCCCTGAGGACGTCCTCCATTTTCATCATATGCCATATATGCGCATGTCCTACTGCATTTTTTCCAGTTCTATCTCCTAATTGGTCTTTAATTTCGATCTGTTGCCTCTTTCGGCTTTTATGTTAATTTACCTGTTCCGTCCTTAATTTTTGCACACCAGTGTATGTATGAAATTTCAATGAATTGACAAAGACATGAGACTTAATAAAACATGTATGTAAATAACACTAATCAGAGCATGATATACTCTTGTACTACGTTATTAAAAAAAGCAAAACAGTTGCTGCATAATCTAATATAAAAGCGCAATAGATAGAAATTGAATTAACAATCATATCATAAAAATCATTCCTCGTAAATAAAATAATAATTTTTCTCCAAAGAATTCCATATTGACCGATACTGCTGAAATGTACAAAAGAATAATAAACAAGAAAGACAAATCATGCGTCAAGTAGAGATTATGGATCACTTTCCAACACATTCAGTATTCTGTAAAAAAATTTCACCGTTTAAGGGTGTACTAAAAAAAAATATTTTTCCACCCTCAACGGCTCGACACATTTTGAGACTCATTTTTAATAGTAAAAACATGAAACTTGTTCACTTGATTTTTTCGAGAGATGTATAAGCAGACGTGTGTTTTCATTTTCGCTCATTTAATTAGAAATTTATTAATAAACAATTATTTTCTCAGTGTGACAATTATTTTCGTTCCCAGCTCTCTCGCTCCAGGAAATTTGGTTTACAACGCCAAATTTGACAGCATTTTTTGCATATATTCTGCCTTTATCAAAAACTCGACAAGCACGGCACATTATATATTTTCTACATAAGAGAATCTGCCAATCTCAGAACAAAAATGAATTTAAAAATGAATAAGAACATAAGCAGTTTGGATTTGAGTACACCCTCAATAAGATGAAAGATGATGTCTGGGTAAACATTCGAAAGGCATAATACATTTGAAAATACAATTTCAGCTATTAACATCTGTAATCGATAATAAATCTGTGTTCTTTTCCCGCAGCTCTCTATATGATTTATAGTTTTGCCTATATATACTACATAGTATGAAAACATTTAACTCAGTTAGAAAACGGATAATGAATTTGAAAATTCTTTTTCAGCAATTTCCGCCAGTAAGAGAAATTGTACAGGAATTCTTTTGTGCAGCAATGTATGTAATCTATAGAATTCATACACATCAAGTAGTATTCAAAAATCACATTCGGAATTCTGTAAAAAAAAAACTTTAATAACATAACTAAACCTTTGAATAAGATAATAAATGATGTCTAAGTAAACAATTTGAAAAACACATAACACTTTTGAAAACACAATTTCAGCAATCATCATCTATAGCCGGATAAATAGCGGAATGATATTTTGCAACCATGTATGAAACCTACAGATTTGTTTGTGAAAATAGTTAGTTCAATTAGGAAACGCATAACACAGTTGAAAATTCCCCTGAAGCAATTTTGGTCGATAAGCGGAAATGAACGCAAATTCGTTTGTGGAGTCCTGTATATGATACATAGAATTTTCAGATACCAAATGCACACTAGTATATAATTTATCCACAGTAGCTATGCAAATATATAGAATTTATAGTGATCTATAGAATATATAGTGACTCTAGTACTGTAAGTTGAAAAACTTAAAATCTAATACCATTTATATTATTACTTAAGGGGGCTTGTCACTCAGCTTCCGATTTCCTCTCACAAATGTAAAGTCTATGAGCATTGGATGCATTCGTATATTTAAAATATCTCCTCGGGAATTTAACATCTTTAACTTCTACTGTTTGTGTACGCTTCCTAAAAGGTGTTTCTTTTTTTCTTAGTTCTCAAAATATTTCTAAAGTATAGACTTAATTTTATATGAAGTGTTAAAATATTACTCACAGTTTGCCAGCTTTTAACACATAAAATATTAAATTTAGCATAGATTTTAGAAATATTTGGAAAATTAAGAAAAAAGAGAGTCCCTTTAAGAAGAGTACACAGAAAAAAGATGTTAAAAATATGAATTTTCCGAGAAGATATTTTAAATATACGAATGCATCAAAAGTTCATAGACTTAACATTACGGAGGAGAAATCCGAAGCCTCCTCCTTAAGGAAAAAAAATGTGTGTTTGTTTATGCAACATGAAATTAAAGGAATCTTACCAAACATGTTTAAGTTCACTACTGTAATAATATACATTAAAGTTGGATGCTTATGCAAGATGACTTCAAATCATTCAATGCTTCATCAACAGCTTCATGGGTTGGGGAAGACAAACAACAGATACTTTTTTTTATAGGGGAGGGGGATAAAGGAATGGTGCAACAATAACTTTTCTTAAACTAAACGTTGTTATTTTTGTATTTTTTTCTGCACAACATGATTATGAATGCACAGCTTCTTATACACTCTTTTACATTCGGTATAAATTTCATAGTTTCAAAATGATTAACATTTGTAGTTGAAAAATCTCAGTTTAACAGATCAAAACTTAATTTTGAATTTGATTGTTATGTCTATTAACTTTCTTTATCTGAAATAATGAATTATTACCCTAACTAGTTATATCTTGGGTTTGTAAAACACTAATTAAGTTAAGCGTAGAAAGCAACATAGTTAATGTTATAAACCTTATACTAAGTATAGCAGCTAGTGAAAGAAATGGGGACACTAAAAGAGCAATAGAGGACTGGGACATGTTTCCATTTTTTTCTTCTGTGAACAAAAATCGCTACAAATATCTTAAATTAATAAATTTCAAAAATAATTTTTTCTGCGTAATTGACCAATTTTCTGCAATTTATTTGGTATTAAATGTCAATATCAATTTCAAGATCGAATTCACTACTTACTTTTAATATATAATAAGGCGATTTTTGAATAATAGTTTTTTTAATTTTGCAGAAGACTATTATAAGATATACTTAAATTACTCAATGCTCCCTGAACTATTTTAAAGAAAGACAAAGAAAAGTTTATCTTTAGCTATATCTATCTTTTGGGGAAACGTATTTCAATTTATTGATGCCCACGCAATTCAATGAAATTGATCTAAAATCCAGCCTTGTTTCACAATTTTCAGAGAATAATTGTGCAATATTTTAATATCGTAGTGCGACAAAATATATTTTAGCATAGTATGCATGGTATAGATATTTGTTGCTTAACAAATAGAAGTGTTAGGCAAATGTGACAAACGAGCTAAAAATCGTGGATAAAAATAAACTCGAAAGCTGAAAAAGATTTAATGCAATATTTTTCAATAAAACTGACTGGGATATTTTTCTAGAGTATGAAGTTACAAATAAAGGCATTATTCAATGTACCCTTACATATATATTTCAAAGGGAAATTTTTTTTCTCATGTATAATTTTATTTTGGTGAAACGGTTTACGTTTCAGAAATACTCAATCATAAAGCATATTTTATAAAATGATGCGATCGTGTTTCTTAACTCAGATGACTAAAGAATAGTTATCCAATACTGTAAGTTTGGATAAAATAAAAGATGTATTTAAAGGGCGTATAGTTCGAACATATATTGTTTAATTTTGTGGTTTGTTACATAAGTTATTTAAAAAAATTGTGAATTAATGTGAAAACATACTAAATAAAAACTTAATTTTTCAATGAAATAATAATTTTATCTAATAATACTATATACAGTGCGGCACAAAAGTTTAAGCACAACGCAAATATTTTAATAAAAATAAAATTTCACAAAGGAATTCTTTCAAATATCCATTGTAGAGGAATACTAGGATCATAAATATATATCTCAAGTTTGGAAAAAAATTCATCGTTATGAAAATCAGAAATTACACAAAAACATTTTTTGTGATGACGCAAAAGTTTATGCACAAATGAGATTTTATGCAAATATCTCTTTAAACATGATAGGTGGAAGATCAGCGAGACTTTTTTTATAGAGAATAAAGTGTAGCGATCGCTGTACGAGTTATCAAAATGACAAAATCTACGCAGTTTTCCACTGAAGAACTTGTGGAAGTTTGGAAGATGAATGTTGAAGGTTTAATCCGTTTTGAAAATTTCACTTATTTTATATCGGTCTAAATGTAGAATTTATAGTGTTTTACAACGTGGAAAACATTTCAAAAATGCTTGTCGCTCAGGAAAGCTGCGGAAAACTATATTTCGTGAGGATAGAAGAATTAAAAGAATGGCTGTAACTGGCAATTTGTCTCTTATTCAGATAAAAAATCGGCTTGGATCAAAACTATTACGTGGCACTATACGCAGACGAATAATCGAATCAGGATTTTTCAAAAAACTAAAAATGTCTCGTAAGCCTTTTCTGAAACAGCGTCACAAACAAGCAAGACTTCAATGGTCAAAACAGCACATGTATTACGTGTCGAATGAATTGGTGTTATTTTTTCTGATGAAAGAAAATGGAATTTGGATGGTTCAGATTTGTTCTAATTCTATTGGGAGTGACGAGGAAAGATTCGAAGAGCATATTCAACAGGCAACAACGTGGTGGTTCGCTTATGATATGGGGCGCTTTTGACTACAATGGACAAACGTACCTGCTGGACAGATAATTACACCTGTTTATTTTTTATTAAATATATTCAAAATTGTTAATTGGTCCAAATCATCCAAGCAACCTCATAGCAAATTGGTATATAGTTTTATATACCTTAGATAAATTTAAATAATATAAGTGATCGTATTTACCTACATTCTAGTAGAAGAGCAACGCGAAGCATTAATAAAATTAAATTATAATTCGCGTCAAAAAGTAATTATTAAATTTGAATAATTACGAATAAAATTAAGAGTTTGCGTTGTGAATTATTTAGACGAACTCTTCCACTTATGAATTAAACTAAAATTTAAGCTGTAAAAAAAAGAATTGACACACTTTAAATATTATTAATTAAATAATTACAGAGACTTTTTAAAACTTGATTAAATATTTTATTTACATTGAACATATCTATATACAGAAAAACATAATATTAATTCAAAAAATAGAAAGCAACACTTTTGTTTGCTTCTCATTATTTTAAGTATGTTTAATCTTTTTTAAAAAAAAGACAATATTTTCACGTACTCTAATTATTATAATTGTTTCTTTTTGCTAAAAGAAATACTCTCTTTCATTTTTAAAATTACCTTAATCTTATTTAATTATTGGTTTGGTCGGATCTCAGATAACTCTCTACCATAAATATCAGAAAAGTATTTTTTAAGATTTTTCATATGATCTTAAGTGGTAAAAGAAAATGTTTAAAATAGTACCTTCTTTTAATATACGGGATGGTGGCCTTTATTCGTCAAATTCCGAGTTGTTGCGTTGCTTAGGATCATGGCAATGTGTCATGAGGAACGCATCCTCAATTTGGCTTGATTAGGATCACTCCGATATGTACATCAGGAAGACATCCTCAATTTGGCTTGATTAGGCTCACTCCGATAGGTACCTCAGGAAGACATCCTCAATTAGGCTTGATTAGGCTCGATTAGGCTCGCTCCGATAGGTCCATCTCGCCTGGGCTTTACTAGGGCTTACGGGACTCATTGCACGGGCTTTCAGGAGAGCTCCTGCGTCCTCTACATCTTTTTTCAGACTATCCTTTTTTAAAACTTATTCTTCTTGCACACCAGCTCCTGCAGTGGGAGGAACTATTTTTATCTAGTCCACTGTTATTGGATGTGAGAAGATTTTTTATTATACTTCGATAGGCCTATTAGCTAGCAGTCTGGAAATGGCCCCTTACATATACTTTAATATTATTATCTGCCTTAAAGTTTGGGTGGTCTGAAAAGTCATAAATTTATCCCAACACTTTTATTGAGGCCATAAATTGATTCCAACGTTTTTATGATTTTACGATTTCTAATTATACACCACTTTCCATTGGCTTGTCATAAAACGACACCATGGCGTCTGGGTATTGTTGTTGTCTGAGATCCGAACTCCATTCAACGTTATACATTCATTTTACAATACAACAGTTTTTTAAAAATATATATTTAATCTTTAAAATCAACTTAATAATTTTTGTATGAACTTACACTCTTATTTTACTTAAATATATAAACATTATAATTTTACACTCATAATTATATTTTATAAAAAATATTTATACAAACAGAAATAACAAATTACGCAATTTTACTTTGATTTAACCAACATGGTGCGGGAACATATCATAGTTATATGTTGCCCAGCATCTCTCCCGGTATCGGAAAAAAAAAATAAAAACTGATTGCTGGTTTTATTTTTTTTGTAAAGCTTGAAGGAATGTACGTGTCCATATGACTGTGTATCTACACAGTTTTTGAGCGAAGACTGTAAAGTTCAATTATGAATGGTTCTGGTATATTTTATAAGAAGTTCTTCTATTGTTTCATAACAGAAAGTTCAACACATGATAGCATAGTTGTCTGTTGACATTCACATTTATAGAAGACCTCTGTACTGACAATCAGACGTCTTTCTCGAAGCCTTTTTTCTTTACCACATACATGTTTACTAATTTTGTAACTTTACAGTTTAAGTGCCCAAAATACATTCAAAGCTATAATTTTGTCTGAAATTAATATGCCGAAATAAACCTCATTATAAGAAAAATAATGGCATACGCATTTGACATATTATTTCATCACATACAACCTTATGACACAGTGTTTTATCTAAAACACATTTTATACTGAATAAAAGTAAATACAATGCTTGTAATATGACATGTTATATTTTCACATAATTAATCTGATGTATTCAAATTATAATCAGAAAAAATATTGTATACAAACCTGTTACATTATTTTATTTATTTGTTACTTCAAACATGTATGATCTGTCAAAATGTACAAGCTAATTCATCTCCTTTAATATATCATTACGCAATGCTTTCCAACTTTACCCGATACGAGAAAGAGAGAAAAAAAAAAAAAGAAGAAGGAGGATTGAATAAAACCAGTTTTGAACGTCCCCGATTCTTTCGAAACGAGGGGTTGGTCAAGCTACTAATCGCTTTCTGTGAGGTGAATTGTGCTGTGACAAAATTTTACGACTTCCCAAAGGTATGTATTTAAAACCATTTCATGCTTGTAATTACCGTATTAATTAGTATAATTTCTTGATATACTTTCTTCTTAACTCACTGTGCATGCCTGTATGTAATTTTAAACATAATCTATGCATAAACAGTGTATGTATTTGTATCGTATCTAATGTAAACCTTCTGCTTTTTTTTTTATTATTTTGCAGGGGAAAAATGGCGATTCTAGCATCTGCATTCTCCTGCCTCATACTGGAACTGAAGCGAGGGTGGCTTTTTATTCATTCAGGTTTAAATCTAAACCAAATTGCCTTTCAGGATTAAAAAAAAAATGCATATAATTTTCTTTAACTGATTACATTGTATATTTTTAGACCTTTCTAACAAACACAAATTTTGATTCATGATATTGTTTACTATTAAAATGTAAACAACACGGAAAAATGACTTCTACGGCCTCTCAAAAATGCAAAATATGCATTACGCTGACCTTAAAAATGCACCTTCATTTAATACTATTAAATAGTGTTGTCAGAAAATGCCATTGACGAAGAAGAGAACAATTTTTTTGTCTTAAATTATTATTTATTTAGCCAACAATTCTATCTTAAAAGATTGTTAAATTTTCATATTTATTTATTTTTTTACTGAATGAAATAAAAATTTATTTATTCAAAATTTTATTTATCATTAACATTCCGTATGTGAATTCTACTGTCTAAAATTTAATGATATGTTTAAAATAAAAGATAATAAATTATTATTATTAATCCAACATTAATAATTATTATTTAATTATAAAAAAAAAATGTACTTAATACACTTGTATAATTTAAAAAAAAAAAAAAAAAAAAGTAAATGATAATTACTACGTAACATCGTATGCAGCCATCTATGAGTACCCGGCCGGACCAAAGAACTTCTGCCAGCAGAAAAAATCTTTGTATACTCACAAACAACCACATCCAATTTTTTTTATAGATCAAGTTTTTAAAATAATTACTGTACGTACTATAAAAAAATTAAGTAAATAAATTTATTAAGCCATACTACCTATTTTAATAAAATTAAGGCCAATATATATAAATATATTTATTTATTTATTTTGTTTTCTTATGTTAAATTGGCCAAATTATATATATATAAAAAAAAATTATGAACTCACACACTCAAATTTATCAATACTATGTATATTTATATGTGTTAAATTTAGAATTGCATTTAATTCTAAGGGAAAGTAAAGAGAAAAAAAAAATGCTTAAATTCTAAAATAACATAAATTTATAAATATTTCATTTAAAAAAAAAAAATCTAATTTCTAGCTGATTTCAGCAAGATGTCATTTAATATTTATATTAAATAATTTTGCTAATACATTTTATTAATTGTTAAATTTGCATATTTTTATATATACAATAAAAATATAATAGTCTTACATAAAATTTTACACTACAACAATGTTATTAATTAATTTAACTTGAATTTAAGCCTACTTTAATTCTAATTGAATACCGTTAATAAAAGTAAATTAGCTTATCAAGTTAAATATAATATAAACTATGTTTGTCTAATGTTAATTTTGCTGAAAATTCCATAAATTTTAACTGTAAATGCTAATTGCTATACCTTTTGTTATTTATTTTGAAAACAACACGAACTTATATTTTTATTTATTATTTTTTTTTATTAAATCTAGGAACTATACACTGAGCTAGACACTCCAATAAATGTGTAAAACCTAAAAATCAAAAGTTTTCCTAAATAAAACTCAAAATGCTGCTTTTTACAATATAATATTACTAATTTTATTGTTTCTGAGCATAACATCTAGTAATTATACCATACTTAATTTTTTCTTCGATTCCTTTTTCAGCCAAGAATCCTGAAATTTATGCCTAGGTGATGACTATATTGATGTATCTGTGAATAATTTTTCTACAAATATTTTGTTGGTGTTGGTGCATACCCAGCCGTAGGCCAAAATTGCACCCTATACAGAAAGCCTTTGGTGAGAAAATTTTAATTTTACTTCAATTATTTATTTGTGTATTTTTTTTTTTTTAATTTTTTGTGTGCAATCATGTTGAAATAACTTGCCTTGTCCATTGTTATACATATATATGTTTTTTTAAAAACCAATGTGCTACACCAAAATCCTTTTTTTAAATTTTTTTTTATAACACTTTTGTTCATAAAACTTATCCCTGCTGTCTAAATTCTAGACTTTAGCATATAAGTTGTACTTGAACTACCGGAATAAATCTTAGCACTTTTTGTATATTTTATTATATTTAGGCTTATAGCTGACCGCTATCCTAATATAGAGTGCACTAATAATTTATTCCTTGTCAACCATATATTTATATAAGAAAAAAATATATATATGAGTATGCTATAAAGCTGTTCTAACTACCCTGAACCTATAGCTTACACCTACTCATTTTAAAGAGTAATTCTGAAATTTTGTCATCTAAATTGTAAGGCTATTAGCAAAGGCTACCCTTATAGAAGACAGAAAAAATTCTCTTTTTTTTTTTTTTTTTTTTTTTTTTGAAAATTACTCCAAGATTATTTACTATGAAATTAATTAAGTTTTAATGTTATTTGGCTTTGTTAAGATTTTATATTTTCTAATTCATATTCGAAAAGAAAAAAAATATATATATAACTTTTGCCTGGAGAGAAATATTTCACTGCTCCATTGAAGTTTTGTGAAGCACATTACATAATTTTATAAGTATGTTTTCGGGTGCGCCCTGCACATTTGCTCAATATTGTAACCCTGAGACAAATTGGCGTTCCCATGTTCCTATCCTTTCTTATTATTATTTTGAATTTTAAAAAGGCAAGTTATTAATTTTGTTTCAATTTTTTTTTTTACCTAAAAGAAAAAAATTTATTTTTAAATTTTGAAAATTTTTAAATTTTGAAATTCGATTAATTATGTATTTTGATTTATTTTTAATACCAATTCATATCCCATGTATAATACTGGGGAGGGGGGAAAGGGTAATGATCTTGTATACCATCCCCGTATAAGTTTGTATATGGTGTATAACCATATAACGACATATTTTCATCATAATAGTCTGTTTGATACTGTAAATATGGGTCTATATTCTCAGAATATTTATTATTTTTTTTATAATGCGTTTTAGTAAGTTTGTCACCCTTTTGACTCGTATTTTTGTTCAATTTGAACCAACAATTTTCAGTTAAGTGCGATTTTCTTTTACAAATGTCACATTTATTTTTGTAATTTTTATCACCCTTAATTTTTTTCTGAGACCCTTGTAAATTCGTAATTTCCGCCTCTGTATGACCTGTTGCATATTTCGGAGCGTACAGCTGATCCATATGTCGTTTGATCGGCTCTATTGATTTATCTGGAACATATTGTAATAAATAATTAAAGTTTCTAAACTTTTTAGTAACTTCGTAGGGTCCTTGAAATTTTGGCTCTAATGCGCCTGGTTTTCCAATACATTTTAAATATACTGTTTGACCCAAATTTAAATCCTTTACTTTTTCGTATGCCTCTTCATCTATATATTCTTGCATTATTTTCTCCTGGTTTGCAAGGGATTGAATTTTGATTTCCTTCATATGCTGTATTCTGCTTTTAACATAAGAGTGGGTATATATTTCCTCAGAAGGAATATGGGCTGTGAAGGGATTTTTTATTTCCCTTGCGAAAAATAGCAGTGAGGGACTATATCCCGTAGCGCGGTGTTTCGAGGAATTATACGCTAGTTTAAAAAAATCCAGTCTTATGTCCCATTCCGTAGTGCGTTTCGACATAGCTACAATTGATGTTTTTAATATTTTATTGGTAACTTCACAAAGTCCATTTCCTTGCGCACGGTATACACTCACAAATTTCCTTTGTATGTTTAAAGATTCCAAATATTCTTTCATAATTTCGCTTCTTAAATATTTTGCATTATCAAAGATAATTTCTTTACACAACCCATAATTTGCAAAATATTTATTTAGTACATTTAATATAGTCTGTGACTCTACGTTTCGTAGGGGAACAGCTTCCAGGAATCTCGATGTCGAATCAATTATAATTAAAATGTATCTGTTTTTCCTTAACGTGAGGTTTAAAGGTCCAATGACGTCAGCATGCAGGACTGTACCGACTTCGTGATCTTTCACCATTTTTTTAACAGGGACTTTTATTGTTGTGTGTTGTTTAGATGTGAGGCACTGCACACAATTTGCACAATACTGTTTAATGTCTTTGTACATTCCGTGCCAAAAGAGCCTTGTTTTCACATTATCATAAGTTTTTTGAAATTCGAAATGCGCTTTATGAGCTTCTTCTATGGCTGCAATTTTTAATGAATCCGGGGTAATTAAAAGCTCCTTTTTATCTGAACCAGGTTTCAAAATTAATAATTTATTTTGATTTAAAGCAAATCTCTTCGTGCTTCTATTATTTTTGTCTTTTTCGATTTTATTTATTATAATTTTTAATTTTTCGTCTGCATATTGCTCCGATTTAATATTTTCGTCTGTGAGTGCTATGTTACTTGCAAACAAATTATTTTGGAGTTCTCTGTCTGTTGTAAGATTATCTAAATTCCTGCTCAAATAGTCTGCTGGATTGTTAATTCCTTCGACGAATTCGAAGTCGAAATTAAAGTCTTGTAAATCTGCTACCCATCTGTTTATAATTTCCGATTTATCTTGTAAATGTAAATGCTGAGTTAGTGCTTTCGAATCAGTTAACACAGTAAATCTTCTACCTGAAAGCATATATTTAAAATGCATAATTGCTTCATGCACTGCTAATAACTCAAATTTAATACTCGGATAATTTTTTTCCGGTTCTCTAAGTTTTCTCCCGAAAAATTCAACAGGTAGCAAATGACCATCCTTTTCTTGAGCTAGAACACCTGAAATTGCAACTTTGCTCCCATCCGTGAATAAGAAAAATTCCTTGTTAAAATCGGGGGGTCTGAGCGTTGGTTTTTGTACAATTTCTTCCTGAATTATCAGGAAAGCTTTTTCTGCTTCTGGACTCCACTTAAATTTAACTTTATCTTTAGTCAGCTCTATTAAAGGGTTAACTTTGTCGGAATAGTTGGGTATTAGCGTCCGAAAATAATTCGCTAAGCCCAATAAAGATCTGACCCCCTTTTTCGATTTTGGTCTGACTAAATTTTTTACTTTTTCAATATTCTTTTGAGATGGAGAATATCCCATTTGATTCACCCTAAATCCTAGGAATTCTATTTCTGCTTTGCAAATTTGCATTTTTGAAGGTTCGATTGTCATGTTGTGATTTATTAATACCTGTAGAACTTCTTCTAAGGTTTTCGTCATCTCTGCTATTGTATTTGCAGATATCAACACATCATCAATGTAGTATGATACTTTGCTTTTGTCAAAATGTCCCAGAATTTTATCGATTACTTCTGCAAAAATTGCGCTAGAATTTCGTGTTCCAAAAGCTAAACGAAGTGGCATATGTTTTCCAAATTCCGTAATAAACGCTAATTTTTTGCAATCTTCTGGTCTTAAATTTATTTGGAAAAAAGCACTATGTAAGTCTAGCACCGTATAGTATTTTTTACCGCTTATTTTTTGTAATAAGTCTTTTACGTCCGGCATCGGATAAGTATAAGGTTGTAAAATTTGGTTTAATAGTCTTAGGTCCGTTGCCATTCTAAACTTGGGTTCTGCATTCGGGTTATTACTCGGATTTTTCTTTCTAACGAAAATAACTGGAAAAGCATACTCGGAGTCAGTCTTCTCTATAATTTTAGCCTGTAACAGTTGTTCAATTTCCCTTTTCGCATACTGTCTTACTGCCTGAGGCAATTTATATGGCTTAGCTTGTACCGGGAATTCATGATTCAATTGAAAACTTGGTGCAACAAACGCTGATTGCCCCAATGTTTGATAACTTTTTGAAAATGCATGAACATTGCCCATTAAAATTTTTCGAAATTTTTGTTGTACTTCCTCTGATAAATGGCTTAAATCGAAATCCGTCTCTTTAATTTCTGCTTCTCGCAATTTTCTTACATCTTCTATATTTAAATTATTTATTTCATAAAATGTCCCTTTCTCTATATTATCAGTTGAGTCATCTTGCTTGCACTCAAAGTTCGTTATAATTTCCCCTATTTTAGTTCCTTTCTGAATAATTAACTTTTCTAACAGTTTATTCTTTATTATAATATTTATGTTATTATTTTTTTGAACTTCGTGTAACGAAGTCTCGCATGAAAATTTACTATTTTCTTGAATGGGGTCAAAAATAATTATATCTGACATATTTATATCCTCTGGGCATTTTAATTTTACAATTTTCGATTCTTCAGGTTGGAGAAAAATTCTATTTTTAGTAATGGCAAACATACTTTTATTTGAATGTTCCCCTGAATTACATGGCGTAATGTTATTCACTTCATAATTATTTACTTCACTTGCAACGTTTAATTTAATTTGTTGATTTTTAAATTTTAATGTTTTATTGCATAAATCCAAAATCATATGATTTTCTTTGAGATAATCGTACCCTAATAACATTTGGTACTGCCTATCAAAATCATCATTAGTGACATAAAATGTGCCTGTTGTGAATATACCTTTTAATCGAAAAGTTAATTTTACACATTGTTTAAAAAAAATCTTTGAATTTGTTAAAGTTTTAATTTGGATATGATTACCCAAATATTTGATTTTGACGTTTGTATCTTTAATTTTTTTGAATAAAGAAGGTGATAAAAGGGACACAGCAGCTCCGGTATCCAGTAACGCTTGTATTTCGACGCCCTGTATACTTAGTGATATAATTGGCAGACTATCTTTGTCTGCATTTGTTATATTTGCGATTGTTTTATTTATTTTATCGATTTCCGTCTCTGAAAATCCCGAATCTTGATCCGATTTCGCTGTTTTCTTTGCCCATTTTTTTTTCTTTTTGCGCTTTTCAAATTGATAACCATTTTGCTCATAATTCTCAGAAATATATCCAAAATCCCTATTTCCCGAATTCCAGTTAGGTTGTGAATAATCATACATCCCATAATGCGTCGGGTAATTAAAGGAATTGTAGTAATCATTATAATATCGTTCATAATCATTATAATGAAAATTGTTATTGAAATGGGAACCCTGATAATCATTGTGTTTATTAAAGAGTTTCTTATTCCGCGGAACACTATCATCTCTAATTGCATGGTTTTTTTTCTTTGATTTTTTTAGTTTTTCAATCTCCCCTTTTAATTTCTCGATTAGCTCTTTGTTTTGCTTACTTGATTCTATAATGTTCTCATAAAGATCTTTGTTTTCTTTATTTATTGCGTTAATTTCCTCAAACTTTGATTCATTATACGCACTTTCCATAAGTTTTGCTAACTCGCATGCCTCCTCGAAGGACCTGGGCGCATTTTTACGCACATCTAGTGCAATATCCTGTCTAATTGAATTTAAAAAATTCGACATTTTTAAGATTTCGATAAAATTCTCTTCCTTATTATCCACATTTTCGCCTGCACTTTCGATATAAGATTTTACACCCTTTTTAAACTCCAAAATGAAATCCTCTATCGTTTGACTTGCGGCCTGTTTTAAATTTAGGAAATTGCTCTGAGCATTAAGGAAGCTTAGTTTTGTACCAAATAACTCCACCAAATTATTTTTAAATAAATTATAATTGGTCTCGTTATATGTTTCAATCTGTTTACTTAAAATATGTTTTGCGTCCCCAGTAATTTTAGCCTTTAAAATTAATAATTTAGTTTCTTCCTGTATATCTGTCGAATTCAAAATATTATCAAATTCCTCTAAGAAAAATATAATGTTTTTGTTCTTTTTATTGTCAAATGGTGACACTAACTTAATACGTGTATCTATATCCAGCGTCTGAGTCATTTTTAACAAATATTAGTAATCAATGTATACTTTTTCAAAATATCAATTCAAAATAGATCCTATACCTCTTAAAAGAATATTTTGCATCTCATACTATTTTCTCTATATTACAACATATGTATGAAAATATTCTAAATTGCATAAATACATAAAAACAACAACACTAAAATTTAAAAAAAATTTCTTAGGAGATGAAGTTGTTTTGTAGATTATTCTTTTACACACATAAATACCCCTAAAATATTTATAATACACGTATATATAAAAAACAACATAATTTCATTTAACAGAAAAATATCTGTCTTTTTCTACAGAAAAAACAATCTTATTTTTTTTTTTTTTTTTTGTAAATATTGTACTACTACTTCGTAGTATGACTCATAAATTTTCTTTTGTATCAAGGTGATACAATTTCAAAAATCATGATCTATTGACATTTCAATCATTTTTATACCAGACATATTATCAAATTTTACTTATTATTCTTCTTATTATTATTATTTATACATTATATAAAAAAAAATTATTTTTACAAATGTGTCATCTGTGATGTGCATGCCATTATTTCTCAATGGTAACTGAGATCCAACCAAAAGAGAAAAGAGAGAAAAAAAAAAAATTGTAATTCCTAAATTTACCTATTATAAATCCCAGAATTATTTTTCTCATTTCCTTTTTTTTTTTTTTTTTTTTGCTAACATATATTATTCATTTTATTTATATAAAATTATTATATGTGTGTCATTATTGTTACAATAATAAAATTAATTTTAATAAAATTTTAATCAATTAAACTTACATACCTACAATATCTTTAAAATTGTGACATTAAAATAATACTTAAATTTATTTTCCTTTATTATTATTATTATTATTATTATTATTATTTCTAATGACCTCAGATGAACGTTCCTGAGTCATAGCACCATTTACCTATCTAATGACCTCAGATGATCGTTCCTGAGTCAGAGCACCATTTTACTAAATGAAGGGGGGATGCTGGACAGATAATTACACCTGTTTATTTTTTATTAAATATATTCAAAATTGTTAATTGGTCCAAATCATCCAAGCAACCTCATAGCAAATTGGTATATAGTTTTATATACCTTAGATAAATTTAAATAATATAAGTGATCGTATTTACCTACATTCTAGTAGAAGAGCAACGCGAAGCATTAATAAAATTAAATTATAATTCGCGTCAAAAAGTAATTATTAAATTTGAATAATTACGAATAAAATTAAGAGTTTGCGTTGTGAATTATTTAGACGAACTCTTCCACTTATGAATTAAACTAAAATTTAAGCTGTAAAAAAAAGAATTGACACACTTTAAATATTATTAATTAAATAATTACAGAAACTTTTTAAAACTTGATTAAATATTTTATTTACATTGAACATATCTATATACAGAAAAACATAATATTAATTCAAAAAATAGAAAGCAACACTTTTGTTTGCTTCTCATTATTTTAAGTATGTTTAACCTTTTTTTAAAAAAAAGACAATATTTTCACGTACTCTAATTATTATAATTGTTTCTTTTTGCTAAAAGAAATACTCTCTTTCATTTTTAAAATTACCTTAATCTTATTTAATTATTGGTTTGGTCGGATCTCAGATAACTCTCTACCATAAGTATCAGAAAAGTATTTTTTAAGATTTTTCATATGATCTTAAGTGGTAAAAGAAAATGTTTAAAATAGTACCTTCTTTTAATATACGGGATGGTGGCCTTTATTCGTCAAATTCCGAGTTGTTGCGTTGCTTAGGATCATGGCAATGTGTCATGAGGAACGCATCCTCAATTTGGCTTGATTAGGATCACTCCGATATGTACATCAGGAAGACATCCTCAATTTGGCTTGATTAGGCTCACTCCGATAGGTACCTCAGGAAGACATCCTCAATTAGGCTTGATTAGGCTCGATTAGGCTCGCTCCGATAGGTCCATCTCGCCTGGGCTTTACTAGGGCTTACGGGACTCATTGCACGGGCTTTCAGGAGAGCTCCTGCGTCCTCTACATCTTTTTTCAGACTATCCTTTTTTAAAACTTATTCTTCTTGCACACCAGCTCCTGCAGTGGGAGGAACTATTTTTGTCTAGTCCACTGTTATTGGATGTGAGAAGATTTTTTATTATACTTCGATAGGCCTATTAGCTAGCAGTCTGGAAATGGCCCCTTACATATACTTTAATATTATTATCTGCCTTAAAGTTTGGGTGGTCTGAAAAGTCATAAATTTATCCCAACACTTTTATTGAGGCCATAAATTGATTCCAACGTTTTTATGATTTTACGATTTCTAATTATACACCACTTTCCATTGGCTTGTCATAAAACGACACCATGGCGTCTGGGTATTGTTGTTGTCTGAGATCCGAACTCCATTCAACGTTATACATTCATTTTACAATACAACAGTTTTTAAAAAATATATATTTAATCTTTAAAATCAACTTAATAATTTTTGTATGAACTTACACTCTTATTTTACTTAAATATATAAACATTATAATTTTACACTCATAATTATATTTTATAAAAAATATTTATACAAACAGAAATAACAAATTACGCAATTTTACTTTGATTTAACCAACATGGTGCGGGAACATATCATAGTTATATGTTGCCCAGCAGTACCTTTGCTTCCTAAATGGCAGACAAAATTCACAAAAGTATCAGAAAACTCTGAGTGAGCATTTGTTGCCTTTGGTGAACTCCTAGATGCTCCCAACTCGGCTCACAGATACATACTTCCCTTTGTACAAAAGCATGGCTTAGGTCTCAGAATATCAGCGTGATGAACTGGCCATTATTCAGCTTAGATTTCAATCCGATAGAGAACATCTGGGGAATCCTCTCACATGACATCTACAAAAATTTCAACCAGTATTACTCAGTGCAAGAGCTCAAATCAGAGATGGAGAAAGCCTGGTACAGACTCGCTCCCGAAACCTCCCATACTCTCGAATACTCCATACTCCCATACTCTCAAATCGCATATTCGATCTTATAGTCTACTAAAGGAAATTTGTGCTTTGTGAAATGTAAATATTTCGTTTTTGTGCTTAAACTTTTGCGTCATAACAATTTTGATTTTTCTATAATTTATTATTTTACTTACAATGAAGTGTTTCCGAATTCCAAATATGAATTTGTAATCCAATTGTTTAGATACAAAAAGAATTTCAAAGCGTTCTGGTGTATATTTTTAATTTTATAAATGCACTTAGCTTGTGCATAAACTTTTGCGTCACACTGTATAAGCATCTACTTCACATATACACCTACGTGTATATCATCGTTCGCTCGCTGAATCAAATACCAGTTACTCATTGGTACACTGTGAAAAAATGATGTAACGTTAATCCTTATAATTGGTGGCAGCCTTTTTGCCTCGATTTTATTGAGTAATTTAACTGATATAACTGGTGTTACATTACACTAATAAGTAATATTGCACCGGCTATATCAGTTTAAATTACATCATTATATAGGTTAAATTATTCCATAAAAATTGGAGGTTGTTGCCACCAATTTTATGGAGTAACGTTACATAATTTTTATACAGTATTTCCGTGAAAACTATAATAACTCAGGAAATTTAAATCAATTTCTAAGATATGTATATATTTACATTTATAATGAAATTTCTGTAATACTTTTAAACGTTCCAACTGTATTCCTGAGTTCAAACTGGAGTTGGAACAATGTTCCAACATTGTTCCAACTACAATATTCCATTGTTTTGAAAAAAGAGATAAGTAGAAAATAACGGTGGTTCTTATATGTTTATACACGCTATTTTATCAAAATAATTTAAAAGAAAAATATTTTTAATTTGACTTAACATAGATTAAAAGATTGTAAGTTAAATAAATTAAAGGACTATTACGACTTGAAACTAAAAGCACAAAAGTAATTAAAAAGATTTACTAAAAGACGTATACTACAAATAAATGTTGACACTTTTAAAACATTTAATAAAAGTTTAAAAATTTAAATTAACAAGTTTCAGCCACCCTGTGGCCATCATCAGGGTCTTATTTCAGTCTAAGAGAGAAAGATACTTATAAGTTCGTAAAAGTCAAAAGAATAAACATACTGTGTTGAACACGCCTCCAAAACAGCGCCATCTTTACAGCTGCAGTCCAACCATCCAACCACAAAAGAAAACAAACTTTAAGAAATCAGATTATTAATGTCAATAATTACGTCAGACCTCTTTAACTTTGAGTTAAATTCTGTTTCAAAAAATCCAACCACAACTTATGAATGCCATAAGAAACACCTTCATTACAGATATCACCAATTCTCAATTCAATTTCTATGGATTCTCTAATTATTTCTCTAATGATCCTAGAATTCAGTAAAGTTAATTAATGTTTAATTATACAATATTTTAAATCCATAATAAAATGTTTTGTGTTTAAACAAGAAAACGTTTTAGACATGCCTTGTATAATAAATATATTATAGAGAGTATGTTAATCAAGCGGAAAAATTTGAAATTTTCACTGAATAAAAGCAGCTTTTTTACACAAAAACGAATGAAAAATATTTCTTTTTTTTTTTGTACAAGTTAGAAACATTGTTATTACTCGATGCACCCTTAAAAATCTCAAAGGAAAATACTTTCATTTTTTAACCGTATGTAATTTTATTTCTTTGATAACTAATGACATTACATAAATACCCACGCATTTTATAAAATGAAACGATCCTGTTTCGTAACATAATATGCTAAAAGAACAGAAATTCAAGACGATAAGTATATAGTAAAATAAGGTACATTTTCAGACAGTCTATTTTTTATGTAAGATAATTGTTTTAAATTAATTTGAAGACTTAATATAAACTTTATTTTTCAACTATAATAATCAATTTATCTATGTATCTCTCTCTCAATGTATATACATTGATGTCCAAAAATTAAGGGGCAGTGGCCGGAGCTTCCGATTGTACACGGTTTGTCGAATATCTACTGAAATTCTTGAAAATTGCCCTTGAGCTTCGTGGATGCAAATGACATGTTTGAGATTTTTCAGTGAAGATATAGTCGCGGGGACAATTAGGGTTTCAAGGATAAATTGAATGATAAAGTAATTTTGGTGATCACTTATGTAACAGAAAGTGCTCAAAATGGTCTGTCGCTGTAGTAACTGACTATGTGAGTCCTGTTTAACGTTTATGTGCATTTCTGTATTCATAGCATGCATATTCGTGAAGGTGTTAACGTTTCAGTGGTTATTCAAATTTGGTTATTCAGTGGTAAATTCAAAATTTAGTTTGTAGCATACAGAAGTTTTCAACGAAATTTAACACCACTTTCCAAAAATATGAAAAAAAAAACAGTAGAAAAAATATACTGCAATTAAAACATGAATATATGGAATATTTGAGGATGTATAGGCATTTGTATGAAATAAATTTTAACTGCGCATGCGTGAAAGGTTACAAAATTTGGTATTTAGCTATTTAGGGCAACTTCTGTAAAAGTGCAGTCTAATATTTTGAAAATAATGTCTGATATTGTGTGTGATTATGTATGAACTGATTGACAAATTATGG
Source organism: Maratus speciosus (assembly GCA_963932465.1). Taxonomy (NCBI): domain Eukaryota; kingdom Metazoa; phylum Arthropoda; class Arachnida; order Araneae; family Salticidae; genus Maratus; species Maratus speciosus. The sequence continues at coordinate 347,735,170 of OZ010795.1, read as the reverse complement.
AGAATCCTTTGTAAAATAAAACTACTTTTAGAAATAAACTCACTATATTGCCCCTTACTTTCAATTTATGACACTTTTTCTCTCCTTGAAATGTGTCTATTATTGTGCAAAATTAATCTTTGTCTTCCTAATGCATAATCCTCTTATAGTGTTTGGCGAATTGCTCCCCCATTTTTGGTAATGTTTGCTATTATGGTTTAAAAGTATCCTCTTAAAATTTCTTGTAATATAACCTTTCATTCTCGGCACAACAACTTTAAATAAAGAAGCGGGTAAAAATCTGTATTGGGGAAAATTAAAAATTGTAAATTTAGAACAAATCGTTAATTACAATATCCGGTCAATTTTCTGTAATTGGATTCATCACCAAGAGTTCCCTTCAAAGATTTCAAAGATCATCGAAACTTCCAAGAATATGGCAAGTGCATTATTTGAAGAGGGGGAGGGGGTGACCCGATTATGGAGAATTTGCGCAAAATCTTATGATTACCTACACTGTAAAAAAAAAGGACTATAGTTACGTTTAATTTGAGTTTATGAAATGCCAAATGAGGATTAAATATACTCTAAGTTTAGTGTAAACACCGAATAAAGGGTCGTGATACACTCAAAATGGTTTAATTTTAATTTCTTACAGAAATTGTGGAAACCGAGCATCAGTTCGGGTGTAAAGTTTTAAAGCGGAATATGATTTAGTCCGCCATTTTGAAATCTATTTATATAGCTGTGTTCCAGGGCTCGGATTTTGTTCGAAAATGTTTCTCAGTAATGATCACTAAATAAAAAGCGGTTAACCAGATTATGTTGCAGTACCCGAGCTGAAAGGTTCCTTCATAGCTGAAAAAATTCTCGTCTTCTTTGGCTAATTTATTCGGAATAGGATAAGAACTTAAAACTTATGTTTAACTTCATATTTTTGAAAAAATCCTGTTTAATGTTAATACTACAATCATTTTCCAACATTTTTATACCTACTATGTATCTCTAGCTGCTATCTATATTATAAAGGACAAACATATCTGTGCGTAACGCATACGTCATTCTGCGAATGGCAACACTTTCAAATTAGAAATGAAATTTTGGTTTTGCAACTTTCGCTACTGCAATTTTTTAAATTTCTAAACATCGCTCAGTTTCAATTTTTGCACCGTCGTATAGGGAAAAATAATGCTCTTTTAAATGCAATTTGTTTGAAAGTCTATCTCAATTTATTTTTGAGATGATGTTAAATTTTTTATAGTTTTTAGTACCAATTTTGTAATTGTGGCAACTGAAGTACTCCATTTCTATTAAAAGTAAAGAGAATTTATTTTTATTGACTTTTTTCTCATTTTTGAACAGAAAATGACGTCAGACTATAAAAAAAAAACAACAACAAAAAAAAAACACGCATTATTTTTCATAAATCATAAGATAGAAGAAGATATTTCAATAATTTTACATTACGCTGATGCTGAGTTTGAGACGCTAGGCAAAATGATTCAGTGAGTAAAAATGATGACATATTTAAAACAAAATGATCATTTTCTTTGATAAAACTAAATATTTGACCGATACTAAATGGCGAATACTATGGCAACTAAAGGCAAATTTCTGAATGGTAAATGTTCGCGGGTACTGAGATTAGAACTTAAAGTTTGTGTGAATGTTCACATGAAAAGCTGTATCGGACAAACGTGACTTTAAGTTTGGAAATACATTCATTAATAATGTATTGCGCGTTAAAATGCTTTTAAATTGTGAATTTGAGTGACGCGTATGTAAATGTTGAGGATGTAAAAATAACACACAGTTTAGATTTTATGGGGGGAAATTTTATGATGTGACTAAGCGAAAATCTTTTTACTGATTTTTCATCCTGTAAAAACAAACATAAGAGCCTCATTCGGTAACTTCAACATAATCTCACAAACTTGATTACTTATTCTAATACAGTTTAATTTTTCAATAATTTAAGCAGTTGAAATTTGTGGAAATAATATTTTGGTAATTTTAGATTAAAAACATTATTTGTTTTAAGAGTTAGGCAACCAATGCATGATGAATTTTTTATTGTAATTATTTTTGTAGGTGTATTATAAATTCGATCTAACAGTTTTATTCTAAACATTTTAATTTGTCGAATTTCGACGGGTTCCAACTCGTATTTATAATTTTATGAGTATATGAAGTCAACCTACTTTTACAGTGTATTGGTGACATTTTCTAATTTTGGCATTTTTGTCACTTTTGAGACGCTCAGTATACAATGAATTCCGCTTGTTAACTTTAAAATAATGTTCGATTCAACTAAACTAAAGATCGTAGATTATTTTTTAACCAAGAATTTTAAGTTTTCAATAAGTTTTAACTATTTGCGAGCCATTTTAAAAAGTATCGTTTTTGGTTTACGACTTTCGTTTTCCCTTAGGAAATACATTACGTAAACAACGATATTCTTAAGCTTTTTTAACTACAGAGACTAACTTTTTCTGAAAAACTAATGTAATATTCAGCTCATTTGAAGCTTAAGCTTCAAGATTCTATCTAGTTTTAAAAGTTTTGAACACTTTTTGTGTATTTGCTGAGCGTTTCAAAAGTTGACATTTTTCAATTTTCCAGTTAGCGCACGATCATAGAAATACATGGGATTTTTACTGTTGTTGACATATTTTAACATAACTTGTTTTCAAGTTTTTATTAATTATTTTGAAAAACTAATACTTCCTTTATATTCTATAAGGTACGGGCTTTGTTCCGCCATCCACCGTGTATTCCTGTGTTGAGTTTAGATATGTTTAAAAAATTCATGAAATTTGGTATACAAATTTTTGTTTCAGACCACTTTCCCATAGCATTACGCGTTTTGTTTACTTCGTTTTGCACCTTTTTTAACTATTTAAACCTTATCATTTTGCTTAACTATTAGTATCTTATAAAAGCTTAAACTTCAAGCTTTCTAGCGGTGTAGTGTTTATTAATTAATTATACCGTTAAGTATTTTTAATTTGCATTTTAAAAGTGTTAAAGATTGTTCTTTAGCGCTTCAGGGGTTGGTGGTTTTTAGATCTCTGTATCCGATTTTTGTACAATTCGTAATGTTTAGTTGTATTTATGGTATGTTTATTTTAATTTGCTTAGACTATATATTCGAAAACCAGTCAGGCCTACGGTGAGTTAAAAAAAAAAAGAGTCAAACACACGTGACGTAAGTCCAGATGTAACAAATGAATAATTTGTGGGGAAATTTCGTTGTTTACCAAAACTAAAATGTTTAAAATAAATGTCTAATTGAGATAATAAATTATCGCAGTTAAAACAATGTTTAGCAGCCTCTTTGCGCGAAAGTATTTATTGTAAATTATGGTTGCATTAGATTTAAAATGCAATCTTTAAATGGATTTTTTTTAGTGTTAAAATGCAAACCAAATAAGCAGTAGTGTGACTTTACACCAGATAAGCAGTAGCGTGACTTTACACCAAAAATGGTGTCAACTAAGTTGCCACTAAAAGTGGTGTTTGTTTACACCATTTGATAACTGGTGGCTCATTTCACCAATTTTCAAATGGAATTTCATTACACCACTTAGGGTGGCAACTTAGTTGCCACACTTTTTGGTGTAAAGTAAGGGAATTTTTTTCTTACAGCGTACCCACCGGGTGTCCTAAGAAGGACTAACTGATTTTAAAATTCAATAACTTGCAAACGGTGACAGACGTTTAAAAAATTCTTGCAGGAGGGTTATGCATAAGGTCAAAAGTTTTTGTACAGTGATTTTCGATTTTAGTTAAAATTACAAACAATAGATGGCGCTGTAAGCAATGGGCGCTAAATACAGGCTCGATTTTTTGGGCTTTCTCTTCTTCCATGCGGAAAAAAGGAGATTAAAATGTATTGAGTGGGTCCCGAAGTACCAAAAAACGAGCCTGAATTTAGCGTCTATGGATCGCATCGCCATCTATTGTTTGTAATTCGAACTAAAATCGAAAATCACTGTAAAAAATTTTTGACCTCGTGCATAACCCTCCTGCAAGAATTTTTTAGACATCTGTCACCGGTTGCAAGTTATTGAATTAATAAATCAGTCAGTCCTTTTTAGGACCCCCGGTACAATAGCTGAAGATATTAGAAATATAGGAGAAAATATAGAAAATATATAGTTCATTTCTATAATAGTAAAATTTCTATAAAGAAATATAGAAATAAGAAGGTATAGGAAAAATAAAAACAAATGAAGAATTAAAAAGAATAGCGAAAGTTTATTTCAGCAAGCAATTTTTATTTCAAAATGATGGCTTTTGTTAAAGTAATAAAGCATATTTTCATAAATCTTCGTTATGATATTTTTTAGTTCTCAAATTCTGAAGCGGTGAATTTTTCTATAAGTGGAGCTGTCACCATGTTAAAAATAAATAAATAAATAAATAAAACTTGAAAGTATTTAAAAAAAAGTAAAAAATAAAAGATGAAACCTAAAACGGAAAAACTAGGTAAAAATCATAAAAGAAAGAAAGAAAATGAAAAGTATTCTGTTACTTAATCAAACATCGAATCAAAATTTTAGATTTTATTTTTAATCTTAAAACAAAAGATAAAACTCTAAATATTGTTTGAATCGGAATCTTTAACATTACATTTTCAGGCATTACAAACATTGATTTCATGATTAAATTAAATATTTTCGTTTTATAATATTATTTTGCTCTAAATTTTAAATAAAACCATCAAAAATATTTTTTTTTTTCGTGATGTTTATATTTTTTTTTAATTATAGAGCTGGCTCAAATCTTTAACAGAAGATAGCATAATATACCGTCGCGATAATAAAAATACATGAGTGCTTGCAACTGTTACATCAGCAATAATAAATAAATACAAATTTTATTATCAAAATCAGAGTTGCATCGATGTACGTAAAAACGAGAATACAATACCCGGAATTACGACATATCCAACAAAATAATCTATGCGAAAGACTTTCAGGGTGTCTTATTTTGTATTACATAAGATACATATGTATAATAATAATAATATAATAAATAAATACAAATTTTATTATCAAAATCAGAGTTGCATCGATGTACGTAAAAACGAGAATACAATACCCGGAATTACGACATATCCAACAAAATAATCTATGCGAAAGACTTTCAGGGTGTCTTATTTTGTATTACATAAGATACATATGTATAAAAATAATAATATAATAAAAATATCGATACCTGAATAAAATAATGATTCTAAATTAAAAATGCTAGAGCAAGAAATATTCAGCTTCGTAACCCATGGTAAATATACATATCTTCGATATTGTTGCGTTCTCCACTTTCTTCCTTTAGTGGTGCTCTCCCTATTCTCCGATTTAATATTTTATTTTTGTTGTATCATGGTTTAGACATTTTCTTTATTGTCAGAATTGGACGCATACATATCTTGAATTTAAAATTATAAGATATCTATACCGGAAAAAATATTTTAAACTAGCGGACTTCGCCAGCTTCGCTGATCAGTTTCTCTAAAAGAACCTTAAATCAAGCCAAATATATCTGGCAAAGATGAAATATGTTTACCTATTTTTTTAGTATGTTTGCTATCTGGAATTTCACGCTTCTACCTAAAACTGCTGCTGAGATATGTCCAAATGTTCTAAAAGTTTCAACACCCCCTTTTAAACCCCTTAAGGTGAATTTCTAAAACCGTTGAAGCACATGTTTAATTATTTTTTCAGTAAATTTATTTCTGGAATTTCACGCTCCCACCTCAAACGGCTAGGGAGATATGGCAAATGTTCTAAAATTTTCGACACCCTCTTTTAAACACCTTTTCTGGGGGAATTTCTAAAATCTCTGAAATGCGTGCGTAATTTTTTTTTTTTTTATTAGATTTATCTTCTGGAATTTCACGCTCCTACCTCAAACGGCTGGTGAGATATGGCAAATGTTCTCAAATTTTCGACCCCCATTTTAACCCGTTTTGGGGCAGAATTTCTAAAATCGCTGAAATACGTGCTTAATTAATTTTTTAGTAGATTTATTTATTGGAATTTCACGCTCCTAACTAAAACGGCTGCTGATATATGGCAAGTGTTCTAAAATTTTCGACCAACCCCTTTAGGAGTGTATTTTCGAAAATCCGTCCTTAGTGCTGTAGGGGGAAACCCTAATTTTCATGCTTCAGGGTTCAGTAGTTTGGGCTGGGCCTTTTACATGTGGAGATAAAGATTAAAATCTATCTCAGACGATTTCCCCCCATAGGCCGTAATGTAATGGAATTCTTTTGAGTGTCCGTGTAAACCCCCACTTTCACCCACCGCGACTAAACTGCCTTACTAACAGCAGGAGACCAATGGGTATCTAACCACACCAGCCGCGTGTGGGTGGCAATAGGTGTTCATGTGCATGTTCTGTCTTTACCCACACACACTAGACTTTTATTTATATATAGATCATAAATATGAAATCATGAAGTATTTCTATCGTAATCATAGTAAATAACCAAACCTCCGACAATGTTGCGTGTCTTCCTTTTTGTTTCATTTCTATCCTCTCAAACTTCTGCAATTGAATCTTTTCTTTCTTTCTTTCTTTCTTTTTTTTTTTTTTTTTTTGTACCATAGTTTACAGATCTTTTTAAAATACTTTAGAGAACAAAAAATATTTAAAATTATAAAAACCACCGCAAGTCAAATTTAGTTTCTTACCCATAGTAAAAATACATACCCCTGATATTATAGTTTTCTTTTATTTATTCAAATCGTGATCCTCTTCTTTTTCTTGGATTGAGTCTTTTCAAACTTTTGTATTCTTTGTTTCAGCATCTCTTTACTTCTGAGAATAGGAGGGATACATATCTTTAATTCATCTTTTAAAAATATCTATACCTGAAAGAAAAAAACATTTTAGATTATAAATGCCTGCACAACAAAAATTAAGTTTCGAACCCGCAATGAATATACATACCTCCGATATCTTTTTTCTTTGATTATTTCTTTCGTGATCCTCTCCTTCCTGTACTCATTCGTTTCTCTTTTTTTGCATTATTTTTCCTTGCATTTGTTTTCTTCTATGAATTGAAGGGATACACATCTTTAATCTATCTTTTAAAAATATCTATACCTTTCTTTTTTAAAATTCCTTAGAGAACAAAAAATATTGAATATTTTAAAAACCACAACAAGACAAAATTATTTTGTTACCCATGTTAAATATACATATATCCAATATTATTAGTACTTTTTATTTATTAATAACGTGATTATCTGCTGTCTCTTGGATTGAATCTTTTCTATCATTTATATTCTTCGTTTCCGAATCTTTTTTTTTTTTTTTTTTTTTTTTTTTGTAGAATTGGGAGTTTTGTGATTGCCACGTCCGACTAGTTCTGAGAATCGGAGAGATACATATCCATAATGCGTCTTTTAAATATATCTATATCTCAAAGAAATACACATTTTAAATTATAAATTACAGCACAAGAAAAATTGAGATTCTTACCGATAATAAATATATATACTCCAATATTCTTTTTTTCTTTTGATTATTCCTTTCATGATCCTCTCCTTCCTCCTGTATTGTATGTTTTTTTTTCTTTTGTACTATTTTTCCTTGCATCTGTTTTTTTCTGTGAATTGATGGGATATACATGTTTAATCCATTTTTTAAAAATATCTATATTTGAAAAAAATATTTTAAATTACAGATGAGAAAACATGAATTAATTCGATCGTAATCTTAGTAAATATACACACCTCCCATAGTAATGTGTTCTCTCTTTTCTTTCATGTTTCATCCTCTCAAACCTCTTCAATTGAATCTTATCTTTTTTTTTTTATATCATAGTTTACACACATTTTTTAAATACTTTAGAGACAAAAAAATATTTAAAATTATAAAAAAAACACCGCAAGTCAAATGTAGTTTCTTACCCATAGTAAAAATGCATACATCTGATATTATAGTTTTCTTTTATTTATTCATTTCGTGATCCTCTCCTTTATCTTAGATTGAGTCTTTTCTATCTTTTGTATTCTTTGTTTCAGCATCTTTTTACTTCTGAGAATCGGAGGGATACACATCTTTAATCCATCTTTTTAAAATATCTATACCTGAAAAAATATTTTAAATTACAAATGTGAGAACATGAACTATTTCGATAGTAATCATAGTTACTATGCACAACTCAGATATTGCTGTGTTTTTCTTTTTCTTTCATTTTTCATCCTCTCAAACTTCTTCAAGTGAATTTTTTTTTTTTTTTTTTTTTTTTTTTTTTTGTGTGTGTGTGTGTGTGTGTGTCATAGTTTACACACCATTTTTATATAATTTAGAGAACAAAAAATATATAAAATTATAAAAAACACCGCAAGTCAAATTTAGTTTCTTACCCATGGTAAAAATACATACCTCTGATATTATAGTTTTCTTTTATTTATTTATTTTGTGATCCTCTCCTTTATCTTGGATTGAGTCTTTTCTATCTTTTGTATTCTTTGTTTCAGCATCTTTTTACTTCTGAGAATCGGAGGGATACATATCTTTAATTCATCTTTTAAAAATATCTGTACCTGAAAGAAAAAAAAATAAAATTATAAATGCCAGCACAACAGAAATTAAGTTTCGTAACAGCAATGAATATACATACTTCCGATATTCTTTTACCTTTTGATTATTCCTTTCGTGATCCTCTGCTTTCTCATGTATTGAATCTTTTCGTTCTTTTGTATTATTACTCCTTGCATCTGTTTTCTTCTGTGAAATGAAGGGATACACATCTTTAATCCATCTTTTAAAAATATCTATATCTGAAAAAATATTTTAAATTACAAATGTGAGAACATGAACTATTTCGATTGTAATCATAGTTTCTATGCACAACTCCGATAGTGCTGTGTTCTTCTTTTTATTTCATTTTTCATCATCTCAAACTTCTTCAATTGAATCTTTTTTTTTTTTTTTTTGTTATAGTTTACACACCATTTTTATATAATTTAGACAACAAAAAATATTTAAAATTATAAAAAGCACAGCAAGTTATATTTAGTTTACACACCCCTGATATTATTGTTTTCTTTCATTTGTTCATTTCGTGATCCTCTCCTTTATCTTGGATTGAGTCTTTTCTATCTTTTGTATTCTTTGCTCAGCATCTTTTTAATTCTGAGAATCGGAGGGATATATATCTTTAATTCATCTTTTAAAAATATCTGTACCTGAAAGAAAAACAATAAAATTATAAATGCCAGCAAAACAAAAATCAAGTTTCGTAATCGCAATGAATATACGTACTTCCGATATTCTTTTACCTTTTGATTATTCCTTTCTTGATCCTCTGATTTCTCCTGCATTAAATCTTTTCGTTCTTTTGTATTATTATTCCTTGCATCTGTTTTCTTATGTGAAATGAAGGGATACACATCTTTAATCCATCTTTTAAAAATATCTATACCTGAAAAAAAAATTAAATTACAAATGTGAGAACATGACCTATTTCGATTGTAATCATAGTTACTATGCACAGCTCCGATAGTGCTGTGTTCTTCTTTTACTTTCATTTTTCATCCTCTCAAACTTTTTCAATTGAAACTTTTTTTGTGTGTCTGTGTGTGTGTGTCATAGTTTACACACCATTTTTATATAATTTAGAGAACAAAAAATATTTAAAAATATAAAAACCACAACAAGTCAAATTTAGTTTCTTACCCATAGTATAAATACATACCCTTGATATTATTGTTTTCTTTCATTTATTCATTTCGTGATCTTTTCCTTTCTCTTGGATTGAGTCTTTAATATCTTTTGTATTCTTTGTTTCAGCATCTTTTTACTTCTGAGAATCGAAGGGATACATATCTTTAATTCATCTTTTAAAAATATCTATACCTGAAAGAAAAAAAAAACATTTTAAATTATAAATGCCAGCACAACAAAAATTAAATTTCGTAACCGCAATGAATATACATACCTCCGATATCATTTTTTTTTAAATTCCTTTCGTGATTCTCTCCTTTCTCCTGAATTGAATCTTTTCGTTCTTTTGTATTATTTTTCCCTGCATCTGTTTTCTTCTGTGAATCTTTAATCCATCTTTATAGATATCTATATTTTAGAGAAGAAAAAATATTTAAAATTATAAAATCATAGCAAGACAAAAATATACATACCTCCGGTATTATTATTATTATTATTAGTTTTTGTTATAATACCGTGATGCTCTCCTTTCTCTTGAATTGAATCGTTTCTATCTTTTGCATTCTTTGTTCCCGTATTTTTTATTTTATTTATTTATTTATTCATTTTGAGAATCGGAGAGATACATTTCTTTTATCCATCTTTTAAGTAGTCGGAGGTGGTAATCCCAAAATTTTCTTCTATCTCATACATGTTAATGCTTCCTGAAAAATGCAGCATAGCAGCGCCACCGGTTAGGTGATTTACACCAAAATCTAATCAGCAACAACTTATGTCAACTTCTAATTGAATTTGAAGCTTGCTGAAAATCCGCGTATTAGTTCTTGTGACAGAGACACTGCGGAAATCGTAAAAAAGTGTGCATAGTAGAGCCACCTGTTGGCCTATTTACACTAAAAACTAATCAGCTCCAATTTATATCATAGACTAACTGAATCTCAAATTCATACGTTAGCTCTTGAGATTTTGCTATTTCGGAAAATCTTGAAAAATGCAGCTCAGTAGCGCCATCTGTTCGTCGATTTATACCAAAACTATTCAGCACTTATTTATATCAGACACTAACTGAATCCGAAGTTTGATTAAAAATCGTGCATTAGTTCTTGAGATAGAGCTATTGCGATAATCATGACTAATGTAGCATAGCGCGACACCTGCTGAGCGATTTTCACCAAAAAGAAATATGCTACAAACTATATCACGCACTAAATGAATCTGATGTTTTATGAAAGTAAGTGCAGTAGTTCTTGAGATATAGCTATTGCGGTAATCCTGAAAAAATGCAGCATAGCAGCGCCACATGTTGGGCGATTTACACCAAAAAGTAATCCGAACCAGTCTTTATCAACGTCTAACTGAATCTAAAGTTTTGTGAAATTCAGTGCATTAGTTCTTGAGACAGAGCGCCCAAAAAATTTTTGTCACATACAGAGAAACTCACAGACAGAGTGACAGACAGATATTTTCTAAAACCCATCAAATTGTGTTCTGAACATGTGTTTTAAACATGTAAATCAATCGAAAACCGGAAGTCAAAATTTTCACGAATCAAATTCTTTCTTCTTGTAAAGACAGAAGAAAGTAAAAATATCTAAACCTGAAAGAAATACACATTTTAAATTATAAATTCCAGCCAAGAAAAATTAAGTTTATTACCCGTAATAAATATACAATAGCAGGGATGACCGAGCTAAGTTCGGTCAAAATTAACCTTGTGTTCAATTCGATATTTTATTTTCACTGTATCATTCTTGCTGTTTGTATACAATTGGCTTGATCCTGAGACATTGTGACCCAAAATGACCCACTAACCGATGTTTTTTCGAACATGTGACCTAACCAATGCTATTCTCGAACCCAAAAACGATGGAATACAAAATTTAGTCAGAATCGTTAAAGTCGTTTTATAGATAAAATTGGCTTGACCCACGGTCACCCAAAAGGGAACCACTACTCTAAATTCATCGTACATATGACCTATCCCAATGGTCTTCTCATTCCCACAAACTATATAACATAAACTTTTGCAAAAATCGTTTGAGTCGTTTTTTAGATGCAATTATCTTGAACCACAGTGACGCAAAAATGACCCACTAATCGAATTTTTTCGAACATGCGAATTAGCCCAATGGTCTTCTCATGCCCAGAAACAGTATAAAACAAAATTTGTCAAAATTGGGTAAGTCGTTTACTAGATACAAATAGCTTGACCCACAGTGACCCAAAAATGACCCATAATTCGAATTTTCTGTAAATGTGACTTAGTCCAATGGTCTTCTCATGCCCACAAACGGTATAATACAAAATTTTGTCAAAATCGTTTGATTCGTTTTTAGATACTATTCGCTTGACCCACAGTGACCCAAAATGACCCACTAATCGATTTTTCTCGAACATGTGACTTAGTCCAATGGTCATCTGATGCTCAGAAACGGTATATTACAAAATTTTGAGTTTTCTTTACATTCAATTAGCTTGACACCTGACCCATTGTGACCCAAAATGACCCACTAATCAAATTTTCTTGAACACACGGCCTAGTCCAATAGTATTATCGTGCCCAAAAACGATAGAATATAAAATTTCGTCAAAATTTGCTAGAGCCGTTTTCTAGATAAACATTCCTTGACCCACAGTTACCCTTAAATGACCCACTAATCGTTTTTTCTCGAACGTGTGACTTAGTCCAATGGTCATCTGATGCTCAGAAACGGTAGTTTCAGAAACTTAGCTTGACCCACAGTGACTAAAAAATGACCCATTAATCTAATTTTCTCTAACATGTGACTTAGCCCATTGGTCTTCTCGTAATCCAAAACTGTAGATTACAAAATTTAGTCAAAATCGTTAAAGCTGTTTTTTAGATAAAATTAGTCTGACCCGAAGTGACCCGAAAATGACCCATTAATCGAAATTTCTCGAACATGTGACATAGCCCAATACTTTCCTCGTGCCCCAAAACGGTTGGATATAAAATTTAGTCAAAATTGACTGAGCCGTTTTTTAGATATAATTAGCTTGACACTGACCCTTTATGACCCTTTATGACCCACTAATTGAATTTTCTCGAACATGTGACTTAGCCCAATGTCATCTCATGCCCAGAAACTACCGGGTGTCCCAAAAATGACTGATGGATTTTAAAATTCAATAACTTGCAAACGGTGACAGATATTTAAAAAATTCTTGCAGGAGGGTTATGTATGATGTCAGGAGTTTTTTGAGTGTGATTCTTAATTTTAGTTCGAATTTCAAACAATAGATGGCGCTGACGGCAATTGACGCTCACTCGAGGCCTAAACTGACGTCACTCCGCATTGAACCGAAGGAAGGAGATTAAGGCTACGGAGTGGTTCTGATTCGCCAGCACAATCATGCTCTTAGGGCCCGATTTTGAACTCATTCGATATGATTTCAATGGAGTGCGTTGTTGTCATGGAAACAACAAATTCTTCAATAGTGGAATACAGCGTTAAGAACTGGGCATGAATTTAAGATGTAGTATTCAATTTTGCAGGCAATTTTACATTGATGAAGTTTTATTTTCCCGGATTAAATTACTTTTTGTGGTCTGAATAAAAGAATATTTTATGCATCGTATTTTAAAAATAGGTGAAGAGATTTAAAATTTTTTGTTGTTGTTAAAAATTTCATAAATTTCACATTCTGATAAATTTTAGATCTTTTAAGGAAGTTCATCAGTAGGTTTTTATGATGGTTGGATAATAATCGTGAAAATGGTTAATAGTATATTGTTGTTCAAAATAACTACTTAAAAACAAATATTAGAATTTATCTTGTTTAACCCTTTTGAATAGGGGTATTATATCGTTGCATTAAAATTAAAAAAATAAAATGAATGATAGTTAATTAAAAATTTTGTTTGACAGTTTGATATTAAAATATTGTACTACATGCAGCTTCATCTTGATGTTAGGTAAAAAAAAAAAAAATACTAGTAAATATTTTTTATATACATCTACTATCTAAATTGTAAAAATGTGTTAAAAGAATTCTTGAAGTTTGAATTTTTACGCTTTGGCAACTCTTTCTACACACAAATGCTAATATGCATATATTTTTAATAATAAAGATATCAATGATATATAATGTGATAAACGAAGTTCAAATTAAATTTGACAAGTGTCTAAAACTTACTAGTACTTAAATTATTGAAGGCCACAAACAAATTTTTATTGAAATTTTTATCTTGATATAAATTAAGACCGTATTTCTAATAGCACATTTGTTGGAATGCAATTGTTATTTTAAAGCTCTTTAGTTTATATATATTTTTTAAAAAATTATGAATCGTAATAATCAGGGCTTGGCAAATGCGATCGCCACTTGAAAGCAATATTTTTTACTCGACGACCAAGATTTCTAATCTGGTGATTTTTGTAGTGTTAACGAAAGAAAAAAATGTAAACGGCATTTTCCATATCATAAACAGAAAACGACATTCTCTGCTGCTCTAGCCAGCTAGCATGTCATGTAATGTGGTTAGAATGTGAGGAGAGGGTGGGTCGTTCTTACGGGTTGTTTACCAATGTTTTTTTGCAAGAGAGTTGTGTTTAGTGTTTTTCAGAGAAATTTGGTAGTAGTGGCCCAGGGGAGGGGGGGGGGGGTTGAGAGAGAATTTTAAATATTAGAACAACAACTTTATTTAATGAAGAATATTCTATAATTATACGTGTTTAATATTTGAATTACCATCCATAATAAATGGAAAAAAATCCCAATGAAAATCAGAATGATATTTTTTTTTAAAGGTGGGGGGGAGGTACTTATCCTTAGCGATTTCATTGGTGTATTAAATCAATCCTTAGATTGTTGTATTAAATCAATCCTTAGATTGTTGTATTAAATCAATCCTTAGATTGTTGTATTAAATCAATCATTAGATTGTTGTATTAAATCAATACTTTGATTGTTGTATCAACCCTTAAAAACGACCCACCCTCTCGCCATATTCTAATCACATGACATGACATGCTAGCTGGGTAGAGCAGCAGAGAATGTCATTTTCTGTTTATGATATGGAAAATGCCGTAAACACTTTTTTCTTTCGTTAACACTACAAAAACCGCCAGATTAAAAATCTTGGTCGTCAAGTAAAAAATATTGGTTGCAAGTGGCGACCGCATTTGCCAAGCCCTGATTATTACGATTCATAATTTTTTTAAAAATATATATAAACTAAAGAGCTTTAAAATTACAATTGCATTAGAACAAATGTGCTATTAGAAATGCGGTCTTAATTTATATCAAGATAAAAATTTCAATAAAATTTTGTTTGTGGCCTTCAATAATTTAAGTGCTACTAAGTTTTAGACACTTGTCAAATTTAATTTGAACTTCGTTTATCACATTATATATCATTGATATCTTTATTATTAAAAATATATGCACATTAGCATTTGTGTGTAGAAAGAGTTGCCAAAGCGTAAAAATTCAAACCCCAAGAATTCTTTTAACACATTTTTACAATTTAAATAGTAGATGTAGATAAAAAATATTTATTTATTTATTTTTTTTTACCTAACATCAAGATGAAGCTGCATGTAGTACAATATTTTAATATCAAACTGTCAAACAAAATTTTTAATTAACTAGCATTCATTTCATTTTTTTAATTTTAATGCAACGATATAATACCCCTATTCAAAAGGGTTAAACAAGGTAAATTCTAATATTTCTTTTTAAGTAGTTATTTTGAACAACAATATACTATTAACCATTTTCACGACTATTATCCAGCATTCATAAAAACCTTCTGGTGAACTTCCTTAAGGTGTCTCAGGACTCTTAAAGCTTCAAATTTTAGAAATTTTAATTTTTTTAGATGTTAAACTACTATCTTTTCTGAACATTTTGATATAATTATATCCTTGAAATTCCGATTAGAACGGAAGTTTTGGTTTTTATGTAGATTTTGTATGAAATACTACCATTCTTCCCTATGTTGGAATTTCTGAAAATTTTTGATGATATACACCGATCATGACCCCTAGAGCCCAAAACCACCCTCAGTAAAAAAACTTTATCTATCTATCTATCTATCTCTCTATATATATATCTCTATATATCACTTTCTTCTGGACACGATAACTTTCACAATTCTGCACAAATCTCTTACATACTGATACATAAAATCAAGGGGCATAAAATCTCGGTCAAGTTTGTTAATGGGCAAAATCGGACCAAGGGGATGGAAATAGGGAGGGGTTTTGTGAAAACCGAAAAACCCCCATAACTTTTTAATTTTTGTACATATCAAATCAGTTTAAAGTTTTTATTACTTCAAATGGGCTCAATTGGCGCAGAAATAGGGTTTTTGGGAGAAAACAATTCACCACTTCTTCAATTATCCAGGTATCAAATCCAATTAATTTTATTATAAATCTCCTTAATATTATCTACAACTTTTATTTTCACAAGTTTTTGATAGGAGCAATTCGTACCGCAAAAAAATTAAAAATAAAAACAAAAAGGGGGGAGGGGTTAAAAAAGAAAAAAATCACTAATCCTTCAATTCACAAGATATAAAATCCCCATGATTTTATCACATATCTTCTTAATGTTGTCTGCTACATTTATACAAATAAGTTTTTGATAGGACAACAAACAAATACAGCAAAAACAAATTAAAAATACATAGCTGTTGAAGAAAAAAAAATCATCTTATTAAGGGTGTATTCAAATCCAAACTGCTTATTTTCTTACTCATTTTTAATTTCATTTTTGCTCTCAGACGCATCCAATTGGTAGATTCTCTTATTCAGAAACTATATAATGTACCTTAATGATCGATTTTTTGATAGAGGCAGAATATTTTTCAAAAAATGATGTCAAAGTAGGCATTTTGAACAGAATTTCCCGAAGCGATTGTGTTAGAAACGGAAAATATTGTCCTACTGAGAAAATGATTGTTTATAAATCAAGTTTTAATTAATTGAAAGAAAAATAAAAACACAGGTCGCTTATAAATCTCTTCAAAAATCACGTCAGCAAGTTTCATATTTTTTCTTTTAAAAATGAATCTGAAAATGTCCCAGAAAATTTCGAGTTGTAGAGCATGGAAAAGTATTTTTTTTAATACCGCCTTAACATGATTCTGATAAAACCATCTATTATATAAAAATGAAATAAAAACTCTTCAAAAGCGACCAGATAAAATTGTTAAAGTGGGTTTATCTCTTATCATGTTTTAGATTTTTTTGGTGAAATTAATATACTTAACTTCGAAATCTACCTCCCTCTGTAACCCGGGCAGGCAGGGATTTTAGGTAGCTTTCTTTACAAAAAGCTACCTATTGCAGCCGTTCGGAGGAAAGCGATTTAAAAAAATTTTGGTATATTTTCATCGATCATGACCCCCAGACCCCGAAACCACCCTCCGTTCAAAATTGATATATATATATATATATATATATATATATATATATATATATATCAATATATATATATATATATATATATATATCTGACCTATGTCACACTGTAACTCTCGTATTTATGAACCGATTTGGATGTAATTCGGTGTGTACATAGTACATACCAATGTCTCGATCGAGTTCGTTGGCCAGCTTCATCCGCCATTTTGTTTCAAAATGGCGGCCATTTAAAAATTTTAAAAAAATTTAAAATTTAAAATGTGGTACCAAAAAATTGAAAATGGAAAAATATTTTTTTTTATGTATTTGACCTTTATACAAAGACTCCGTAGCAGTTTTTGTTTCGTCTACATCTTAAAAAATGGCTGAGTTATAGCATTTTGAATTTCTAGCGAAGCTGACATTTTGAAACGTCCTGAATTTTGTCACGCGATAAAAGGCGTATTTATGAACCGATTTGGATGTAACTTCGTTTATACATAGTACAGACCAATGTCTCGAACGAGTTCGTTGGCCAGCTTCATCCGCCATTTTGTTTAAAAATGGCGGCCATTTAAAATTTTAAGAAAAATTTAAATTTGAAATGTGGTACCAAAAAATTGAAAATTGAAAAAATATTATTTTCTTATGTGTTGGACCTCGATAAAAAGATTCGGGGGCAGTTTTTGTTTCGTCTATATCTTAAAAAATGGTTGAGTTATAGCATTTTGAATTTCTAGCGTGGCTGACATTTTGAAACGCCTTTTTTTTGTCACGCGATAACAGGCGTATTTATGAACCGATTTGAATGTAACTTGGTCTGTACATAGTACATACCAATGTTTCGACCGAGTTTGTTGGCCAGCTTCATTCGCCATCTTGTTTCAAAAGGGTTGCCATTAAAAAAAATGTAATTTAAAATTGAAAATGAGGTATTAAAAAATTGGAAAATGAAAAAGATTTTTTTTATGTGTTTGGCCTTGATACAAAGATTCTGGAGCAGTTTTTGTTTCTGAAAATTTGTTCTTTTGTTTATATCTTAAAAAGTGGTTGCATTATAGCACTCTGAATTTCTATCATGGCTAATACTTTGAAACGATCTTGTATTTGTCTCGCGATACCACACGTATTCGCCTATTTCGATGGAAAAAGGCATGTGGATAGTATACATCAATATCTGGACCAAGTTCGCTGGCCAGCTTCATCAGCCATCTTGTTTCAAAATGGCGGCCATTAAATTAAAAAAATATATATTTAAAGTGAGGTGCAAAAAAATTAGAAATTGAAAAAGGTTTTTTTCTTAAGTATTTGACCTTGATATAAGGATTCAGGAGCATTTTTTGTTTGTCTTTATCTTAAGAAATGGCTCAGATATAGCAGTTTCAATTTCTAACGTGGGTGACATTTTGAAAAATCTGATTTTTTGCCTGCGACAGCACTCGTATGTATCAACCGATTCCGATGTGAGTGAGCATGTGAACAGCAATTACTAAGGTCTCGACCAAGTTCACTGGTTAGCCTCATCCCCCATGTTGTCTTAAAATGGCAGGCACTTTAAGAAATCGCCGAATTTGGCAGCGAAATATAAGTTACTTTAAATAAAAGCAGCTTGGATAAAGCTGACTAATTTTGCGAAATTCTCATTCAAAATGATTTAGTATTGATAAAAATTAGTATTGAATCTCCTACATTCGGTTTCCACTTAATTGAGCTTCGTGTGTTTGAATAATATAAGTTGGCTTTTTTAAAATAAGGAATATGAAAGCTACCTCTTCCTCCCGGCACTGGCCGGAAGGACTTTTTAGAATTATGCCCGCGCAATAGTTGAAGCGGCATTTCCGAAGATTTGAACTCATTTTTCTCCAAATGACGTTTTTGGGCATAACGCGCAGGATATCTCAAAAACTTATGAATATTTTTTCATGAAGTTAAAAAAAGTATATTTTTCAGTCTGTATAAACTGAACCTAAAATTTCCTTATTATTGTTCAAAAAAATATTTTTTTAGGTGATTATACTGTTCAAATTTTCAAAATTTTGTATTAGGTAAGTACAACTTTGTATTAAAAATATAAAAATGCTTTAAATACAAATTTATTTAGGTTTAGGGCAATTATTGTAATCTAAAGTATAATAAGGCACAAAAAAGGTAATTTCAGTGACAAGATTTATTTTGCAATCCTGCGCGTAAGCTGTCATACTTTTCTGCTCGACAAATATCTGACAGTTTGAAGCCCCCTATAAATACTAATTCTGCAACTTGAAATTTTTTTAAATACATGAAAGGAAAGAACATACTTATATCTTTCATCCCAATTAAATTTGTGTTTTTAAATCATATGCATTTTAAAATATTAAATGTTGAAAATGATCTTTTTTTTTCATTTTTTCCAATTTTATGAGTCTTGTCCTGAGACCCCTTAAAAGATCTAAAATTTATTAGAATATAACAAAAGTTATGAAAAAAAAAAAAAAAAAAAAAAAAAAAAACTAAATCTATTCACCTAGTTTTAAAATACGACGCATAAAATATTCTTTAAATCGGACCATAAAATGTAATTTAATCCGGGAAAATAAAACTTCATCAATGTAAAATCGTCTGCAAACTCGAATAGTACTTCTTAAATTCATTCCCAGTTCATAACGCTGTATTTCCACTATTGAAGAATTTGTTTTTTCCATGGCAACAACGCACTCCACTGAAATCATATCGAATGAGTTCAGAATCGGGCCTTAAGAGCAAGATTCTACTGGCGAATGATACCCACTCCATAGCCTTAATCTCCTTCCTTCCCATCAATGTTGATTGACGTCAGTTTCGGCCTCGACTGAGCGTCAATCGCTGTCAGCGCCATCTATTGTTTGAAATTCGAACTAAAATCAAGAATCACAGTAAAAAAACTCCTGACATCTTACATAACACTCCTGCAAGATTTTTTTAAATATCTGTCACCGTTTGCAAGTTATTGAATTTTAAAATCCATCAGTCATTTTTGGGACACCCGGTATATAATACAAAATTTTGTCAAAATGTTGTGAGCCTTTTTTTAGATTTAATTACCTTGACCCTGACCCATTGTGACCCAAAAGGATCCACTAATAAAATTTTCTTGAACATGCGGCCTAGCCCAATGGTATTCTCGTGCCCGAAAACGATAGAAATCAAAATTTTGCCAAAATTCGCTCGAGCCATTTTCTAGATAAACATTCCTTGGCCCACAGTTACCCTTAAATGACCCACTAATAGTTTTTTCTCCAACGTGTGACTTAGTCCAATGGTCATCTGATGCTCAGAAACGGTATATTACAAAATTTTGTCAAAATGTTTTGAGTTTACTTTAGATTCAATTAGCTTGACCCTGACTCATTGTGACCCAAAATGACCCACTAATCGAATTTTCTTGAATATGCAAGCTAGCCCAATGGTATTCTCGTGCCCGAAAACGATAGACTACAAAATTTCGTCAAAATCGTTAGAACCGTTTTCTAGGTAAACTTTGCATGACCCACAATGACCCAAAAATGACCCACTAATCGAATTTTCTCTAACATGTGACTTAGCCCGTTGGTCTTCTCGTAATCCAAAACAGTAGATTACAAAATTTAGTCAAAATCGTTAGAGCCGTTTTTCAGATAATATTAACTTGACCCGAAGTGACCTAAAAATGACCCACTAATCGAAATTTCTCGAACGTGTGACCTACCCCAATAGTTTTCTCGTGCCCAAAAACGTTTGGATATAAAATCTAGTCAAAATCGATAGAGCCGTTTTTTAGATATAATTAGTTTGACCTTGACCCATTATGACCCAAAATGACCCACTAATCGAATTTTCTCGAACACATGACCTAGCCCATTGGTTTTCTCGTGCCCGAAATTCTTAAAATACAAAATTTAGTCAAAATCGTTAGAGCCGTTTTTAAGATAAAATTTACCCACAAACACACACACACAAACATACACACACAATTTTTGCTCGCATTACAGTATAAAAGAAGGATAAGATACCTCCGATATTCTCTTTTCTTTTGGTTATTCCTTTTGTGATCCTCTCCTTTCTCCTATATTGAATCATTTTACTTTCTTCTATCTTCACGATAAGAAAGTATTTGATTCGTGAAATCTTTCGACTTCCGGTTTTCGACGGATTTACACGTTTTAGGTCTCAGAGATACCGAAAAACATGTTTTTACGAAATTTCTGTCTGTCAGGTGTGTAAGTCTGTGACACAATTTTTGTGGGCGCTCTATCTCAATAACTAATGCATGGAATTTAATAAAAATATATATTCAGTTAGTCCTTGACATATATTCGTACTGGTCAGTTTTTGGTGTAAATTGCTCAATAGGTGGCGCTTCTATGTTGCACTTTTTGCGATTCCGCAATAGATCTATTTTAAGAATTAATGCACTGATTTTCATCAAACTTCGGATTCAGTTAGTCCTCAAACTGACTTGGAGCTGCTTACATTTTGGTGTTAATTACCTAACAGGTGGCGCTGCTATGCTCAATTTTTTTACGATTCCCACAATAGCTCTGTCTCAAGAACTAATGCACGAACTTTGATCAAACTTCAGATTCTGTTATACCTTGATAAATATTGGTGCTGATTATGTTTCGTTGTAAATCACCCAACAGGTGGCGCTGCTCCGCTTCATTTATTATGATTTCCTCAGAAGCTCTATCTCAAGAACAAATCTCAAAAGTAACGAGTTTTAATCTAACTTAGGATTGTAATTTAGACGTTGATACAAGTTTTTGTTGATTAGGTTTTGGTGTTAATTGCCCAAAGGTGACGCTGTTATGCTGCAATTTTGCAGGATTTACATGATTTTGCCGACAGTCATATCTCAAGAACTAATGCACGGAATTTCATATATTTATTATTATCAGGATGGTCATATATTGCCATTTAATTTTGGCACTATGATAGCGAATTTCGAAGTGTTAACGTGCATGTGATTGAAGAAAGTTTTGGGATTTCCACATCCGAATTCGTTGTATTTTCCCAGATTCAACTGTCCCGATAACACGCCAACACACGCATTTCAGTAAATCACATTGTTGTGACATTTTCAAGTCGCCCTTTCTCAAAACACAAGCTGAGCAATTGAATTCTACAACTGAGACAGTGAAACAAACGTTTCCGCAAAATCCCGATTTCTGCACTTATCTCCTTTTTCTAGTTTTTTAGGTCATAAACTTTGATTTGCATGTGAAATTTTCTTCATCTGTTTCCTACTACGCTTTTAATTATGGATGCTTTATTTTACGTAACTTATCGGTGTAAATATTTGCATAATTTTGTTAAAGCCATGTAATTCCCTAATTGTTTTGAGCAGCATAAGAGCTGTATACACTGTAAAAAAAAACTCGGAAACGTTACTCTATCTGGTGGGGCAGCAATGTGGCCCACCAGTTCTGTTACGTTTCCGCATATTTCGGTCAAATGTTCACAAACGTTTCCGCATATTTCGGTCAAATATTCACAAAATTTCTGTGTATTTTGGAAACATTTACGTGCATTTCGGAAACGTTTCTTTATATTTCAGTCAGATATTCAGTAACGTTTCTGCATACATCGGAAACCTTTCTGTATATTTCTTAAATGTTACTGCATAATTCGGAAACCTTTCTTTATATTTCGGAAACTTTCCTGCATAATTCCGAAACCTTCCGTTATATTTCGGAAACTTTCCTGTATTTTTCGTAAATGTTTCAATGTATTTTGAAAATCATACTATATATTTCAGAAATGTTACTGTGTATTTCGGAAAGCTTCCTGTATTATTTGGAAACATTTCTGAAAAGATTCCGCGTACTTCGGAACCGTTTCTGCATTTTTCAGAAATGTCCCTGTATATTTCGGAAGCCTTTCTGCTTATGTTAATAAGGTTTCTGAATTTATATTTAAGGCTTGTTATCAGTCAGGACGCAACTTTCCCTTTCTAATGCTAAACCTATGGGCTTGGAATGCATCCATATTTTTCAAATTCTCCTAAAAAAAATTAAAATGTTTACCTTCTGCTTTCGGTATGCTCTTCTTGAAGAATGCTTCTTTCTTTTTTATTTGCCAAAATGTTTTTAAAATTTCTATTTAATTTTATATTTTAAGTATTAAAATTTAAGTGAAGCAGGTAAGTTGTAAGTAAGATTTTAGCATTTTAAATAAAACTAACAATGTATTTTAAAAATATATTGTCAAATAAAAAAGAAAGAAACATCCTTCAAAAAGAGCATACAGGGAATCGAAGGCAAAATTTTTAATTTTCCGTTGAGTTGGGTTGGGTTGATTTTTGACGGCCAATTATCTACACGAGGGATATAGGCCCGGGGAGAGTGCCCTCCGTGGGGGTCTTTCTAAGGGAACCTAATCCGTATTAACGCATGGAAGATCCACGGCTCGAAGAAAACCACGAAAACTCCGAACGATTAGGCCGACGGGCGCGATTGGGATCGAACCCAGCACTTCCCGTCTACCAGCTTCGAGAGCAGAACCTCTCGGCCACTGGTGGGGCAATTTTCCGTTGAGATTGAAAAATATGAATACATTCCAAGCCCATAGGTTTAGCATTGAGAGGGAAATTTGCACCATGACTGATAAGGAGCCTTAACGTTTCCAAATATGATTTCTCTGTGGCTTCTCCGAGAATGGAACATTTCTAGATAAAATACTAAGCTTTCTGAACGCATTTTGAGAACAATATTATGATTTTCACATCCAAGTGTAACAGTTTCAGAAATTATTAATAACATTTCCAAGTACTAATATTTTCCGAAGAAGATACTATTATTTCTTAATTTATGCTATTAGTGTTCCTGATACCAGAAACACAATACCTAGACTATATTCTAGGTGATGTACATATGTAACATTTTTTCTGGAGCTATGAAAAGATATTGGATCATCCTTGGTCTGAATCTATCATCAATGTTTTATTTCTTAAATTTCTCTTGCAAAACAGACGATGTGTCTGATCTGGTAATGTTTCTATGATTCTCTTTCCTAAGCAAAACAATTGCTAAATTTAATCTACTGACAACTAATTCAACTTTCCAAATACTGTAGGCCAAAATTTAGTCCTATATTAAGGACCAGATTAATCCCTGAATTTAGTAGAAACACAAGTGTTATTTTGAAGCCCACCTATCATTTGACAATTTTTTTTTTTTCATTTTACATACATGGAAAATGACCAATGCTACTAAAATTATTTCCCAGAGGGCTTAGCAGAGTTCATTTATGCTTCACTAAATAGCTTTTTTATATTCAGATACTTTTAGTAGTATCTATTTTGGAATATGTGACATTAACAGATTGAACCCAAACGATACCTTCGCAGATTGTCTTGAATATTCACTTCAAACAATTCTTGATCAAATTTTATGGTATGCAAATAGCAATTGATAGACTGGAGTCATCGAGAATCAATAAAAACATCCCGTCTGTGTTACATATACTAATTTATAAAAGAGACTGAAATGTTCAAAATGTAAAATATTTTTTATACTTACCTGATAAACTTTCAGCATTCACGCTTTAAAGAAAATAATGTAAGCTGTATGGAAAAAAATCAGCGATGCTTTCTAAAAATTAAATAAAATGCCTAATTTTATATTTAAAATATTTACTTTGAAAATAATTCAACTGTAAATATTAAAATAAATGTTCTGTTTTGCTTATTAATCACCCATGCTGTATTATTACAAAAATAAACAAAAGAAGATGAGCATTTAAAAATTAAGACTTCATTTTTAACTTAAGAATAATCAATTATTTTGTAAATTGCTTTTAACTATATTTTTAAGATCTCGTCCATGTTTTGACACAATGGCAACAGACTAGTTGTGTTTAGCTTATTTTAAACTCTTTTCTTATAAGGTTTATAAGTTGAACTTAGAAGAAACTTAACAATTTTTTTGCTATACCACTTGTTAGATATATTCTTAAAATGAAAGTGGCAGGTAAGCTTTTCAAATTTCTTTCTATTTCAGTCGATATATGTAACTGATTTTTTTGCTTCTTAACACATTACTGTCTGGAAACATAAAAATATCTTTTTATAGATTGATGGTAGGAATTATAATTTATAACTGAATAATTTGTAGAGCGAGAAGGACAAAGTGTAATCTAAGGATACTTGTTCCTGATTAGTTGAGAGCAAGTTAAATTCATAGCACACATAAATTTTAGCTCATATTTAAAAAAAAATTATAGCAAACACTTAAGTAACAATTTGATAGGAAATTTCTTCATTTACAGTAGATTTTACAGTTAATTCTTTCATACTAGTGCATCCTAATAATGCCATAATATGTACTTTTTAATTATAAGTTAATTACAAGTTTTATCACTTATTTCATTATTCTGCACCACAATAACAAAAAGTGTATTCCAATTGCCCCTATCAATAAATATATATATATCTACATTGATGAATATTTAATGAAATTTACATACAACAGAAATTATGCTATTCATTTGTTCCGTATGTGCCTTTTTATTATTTCACACACCTCAAAGGATTGAAAAGAGAATCAAATACTATAATAAATTCACAGAAATGCTGATATGTGATATGTTTCTTTCAATGCTGAAAACACAAAAAGCTTCCATCATACAGGAATTTATATTATCAAACATTTGAACGTGAATTTAATGTACCCCACTTCCAAAGTCTGCCTTCTACTTTAAAAACTAGGCTTGCATTGATTTTAATCATCCTGGTCAAAATATGTTTTTATCATCAGTTGTGAAAACTCGTTGACTAGGGAAATAAATTATTATTTTTTTTAAATGGTAAACTTAGTACAATATTTGGAAGTGCTTGCAAATATTTTACTTAACAATATACTTTAATTTTCATTACCTTTTAATTTAACAGCACATTTTATTTCTTAAGACAAGCAATTTTTGTAAATACTGAAATATTTTAATTAAATGTTTAGTTTAATATAAAAAACGAAGGAAATTAAATCCCATTGAATGGAACAAACATTTTAAAAATTGCATTAAGAGATCAAAGAATTATTACAAGTATCATTGTATTAAGACAAGACCATTTCATAATTTATTCTGGACAAGATCAAACATGGAAAATAATCTTACTGTTGATAATGAGTTAGCACAACCTATCATCAGGGGCATTGTGAAATTAACAAATCCAAAATCAATATTTTCTTATTTTTATTACTGTCCAGCAAATATTGTAATGTATTTGTTACACTTAAAGAATTTTTATAAAATGCATACTTTTTTTATATTATTACATAAGACAAAAATATTTCATCTATATTTTTAATAATTATTAAAATATTAATTATTATATGTACATGTTATATAATATGATAATTGCAATTTATGTAAGTTAAAGTTATTTACTTGGAGTTTTGACCATTTTTGGGTGGTTAAAGCCAGTTTTGACCACTATTATACAGTTTTAAAAAATGACTGACAACTACTCAGGTTAAAGCTAGTTTACTATATTTAATAATTATTAAATACAGATGGCATATTTTTGCCTTATGTATTAATATTTCATAGAAAAATATACATTTCACACTTAAGTGTAACAAAATACATTATGATATTTAGTGAAAAGTAATAAAAAATGAGAAAATATTGATTTTGAGTTTGTAAATTTCACAATGCTCCTGATGAATGTTCGTGCTTTATTCTTCATCAATAGAAAGATTATTACAACCCTGTTTAAATCAGAACTGCGTAATTCAGAAGCAAAAAGATTTATAGCTTCCAAATCTTCTTTAAAAAATTCATTTTTATTATTTGAAATTAAAAGCAAGAAAACAGATCTCTGTATGACAGATTTGTATTAAAATTCCTCTTTTTAGTAGTTCTCCTTCTAAAAATAATATTTTTACAAAATAATAATAATAATGTAATTACAATAAAGCTTATAAAGTGCAGATTTTTAACTGTATGAGAATCCATACTTTTTGGATTAAGTTGTATTTTGTGTATGATTAATGTAATCATACACTTTTAAATTACATTACACTCCCAATGAAGACAATGTTCAAGAGTACCACTGATTGCAATAAATAAGTGCAATAAAATGATAACTGTTTTCATTTAAAAAGACTGCATGTTAATTCTAAAAGCTACAGTAATTTGGTAATTACAATATGAAATCTTTCAGTTTAGAACAATGGAATTTTCTACAATACTTTTGATATTCAGTTTTAAACAAGGAAAAATAATAAAAATATGCTTCTTTCAAAATCTCATTTGACATTTTTGAATGTTAAGGTTAAACCTTAAAACAATATTCACTTTTTATAACTCATGGCATGTTTAAAGTACTTCACTAGAAAAAAAGAATGTAAAATTAAAAAATATTATTAAAGTCATAAATACTACGTAGATTTGAGTTTAAGAATTACGCATAGTTTAAGACCAGAGTTGTCACATAGTTTAAGAATTAAAAACAACATATTACGTATCAAAAACAGAACATTACATTAATTTTTAAATGCATTTTTCTTTCTAGAAAAATTTTCAATAAAATAAAAAGCAAAATTATACCAAATCATTACAATGCTTTCCTGTAAAACATTTTACATTAATTATTTTTAACACAATCAACTGATTGGTAAAGAAATCACACAACTAATAATTATTAATTGTGTGATCTACAATAACTTTCAATTGAAAACCCAGCCAAAAAAAGTCGTTTATAAAAATCTACGAATACAAGACTTTATTTTCATAATTATTATTTGTAATGAAGATTTGTAAAGTAAAAAAGTACAACAATCCATGATATTTATAAGGATTTTAACTAAAAAAAATATATTTTTAAACTAAGCAGTTCATCTTTAATTTGCAACCAGTAAGAGGAAAATTACACATTTAGATTTCTTGGAGGGAATGAAAATAATAAGTAATTCTCACCGAAGTTTCAGTTAACCATTTATTATTTTTCCTTTTTTATTAAAAATAAATAAATAAAAATGCACTATTAATTAGCAATGAAATATCGGTATTTTTATCAGTTTTTTTTTTAATTGCATTTAAAAGTTAAAAACCTACCTGAATATAGGTATAAAATCTGAGATATTAACTAACGAAAATTTAACACCCCCACCCTCATAAATTGAGGTTTCAATTGAAGAAAATGTTTATGAATGGAAAATCGAGAAATGGCAAAAACAATATCAATATATAACAACAACAAGAAAAATCTGTTTACTTAAATAAAATGTTTATTAAATCGAAGATTGTACAATATGAATTAGTCATATAAATATGTATTACTATTTTAAAAATATACAAACAAATGTGATGCATTCCAATTTCAAATTTTAAGAGAAGGTTCCTTGTTTGTCTTCATAAATTATGCCACTGCTAGCTAAAATGAAAAATATTAAATAACAGTTAATTTACATATTACTCTACAGAACAGGGAATTAACAAATACTATTTTGTCTCTTAAATTACAGATAAAACATTGAATCAAATAAAAATGAAATAATAAATTTTCAATAAAATAAAACCTGCAATATTTAATTCTTTAGTTTCCATATCAAAGACAATCTCTTCTTACATATTCAGTATGTAAATTTTATCAATGTATGGGCAGTTTTATTTTTTCACCGATCTCATAACTTAAAATTACTAATTTATTAATTATACAAAATTTTTCGAACATTATGTAATAATGTCACATATAAGGTGTAGGGCAGAGCTATCCAACATGGCGCCCTTCTGAAGGTTTCTATTATTAGACTATTTAGAAGTAAAATTACATTGTAAAGAATGCTTTTTTTTTTTTTAAATCCTTAATATTTGCATCAGAGATATTTTCAAAACCTGTGAAAACACATTAAAAACCAGAAACATTACTTTGAAAATTTATCATGCATAATTTCATGATTTGTAGTTATTGTTTATAAAGTGTAATTATTATGGTTCAATTTGGCAATATTGGAAATAGCTCTTTTTAATACTTAAAGAAGTAACAGAAAGATAAACGTTTTACACCTTCTCCCACCTTTCTGAAGACACATGTGCATGAAAGTTTAGTTTTTTAGGTGTGTTTGTAATTACATAAAAAAATACGTAGCATACCTATAGTCAATGTTCGGTCTATCCGTCCGCATACAACAGAGCAAAAACTACCCAACCAAACGGTCTTAAATTTTAAATATATAATTTTTGCAAAATTTTGTCAAGTAATTTCAAATTTTAGGAAAATCGGATGTATAGTTTAATTACAAGGACAGTCAAAAGTTTTCCGTTACATTACGGCCAATGGAAAAAAAAAATATCTCAAATGCATTTTAATGATGTGACAGCCTTTCGAACAGAATGAAATGGATATGCATTTATGAAGTGCACTAAAATATACATTCAGTACAATGTGCGGTGTAAAAAATATTTATAAAACTAGTTATTAGTATGAACGCACCTCATTTGCCACGTTTGATGTGCAATTTCCAACTTGTTTCTTTTTGCTGTTGTCACACTGGCACATTCACTGTTTTAAAGGAGGGATAAAGGGGCATAATTTTTCCTTCTTGACTTTTAAAATTTCACGAAGTTATTTTCTGTTTTTCTTTTTTTCAATTTGCTTAGAAAAAATAATAAAAGAGTGCAGAATTATTTCCATCTTATGTAAGCCCTTCCAGACTGTCTCTCTTGAACCACCCATATGGATTGGTCACTATCATGTGTTTTTGTACTTTTTATAAAACTAAATTCGTGCCTTCAAAATAAGTCAAAGCGTATTTTCACATCCTAAAAGAAACCTAGCAATATCTCTGATTTCCACGTTTATTTTAATTATTTGTTATTGTCGTTATTATAAGTGTTATTAAAGTTTCTGGCACCTTACCCTAGAGATCTGCACAAGCCGGTCCGTGGCCCGGCCCTATTTTCATTCACGGCACTCGGGCCGGGCCTAGTCACTACTCTTTACGGGCCGGGCCTAACTTATTTTTTCTGCACAGACCCGGGTACTGGTTTCATTCTTAATCTTCACGGCCCAAAATTTTCATTCTTAGTTTTGACCCAGCCCGTGTAAAAATCATTGTCTCGGCGTGGCCTGGTCCGTTCAAAGGTTAGTAAGCTTAGGCTTGGTACAATTTTTTTTTCAAATAATGCATACGTTTTTAAATTGTCATTATTATACAATTAAACATTCAAATTCATTCTTTTTAAAGAATAGTAGATTTCTACACTTATTAAAATATAGTAAAATGTGTGAAAAAGAACCTGTCTATGACGGAATCTTATTTTAAACTGTAAAACGTGTTGATCCATGCAAAATTAATACACTACTACGTAAGAAAAGAATATATAATACATTTACACTTGCTAAGAAGGGAACTTGTCTATACCGCATTTTTTTTCTATGCAATTTAGCCTTAGATTTTACTGTATAGCATTTTCCAGATTTTTAAAACTTCAATACATGGAATATGGATTAACAATATTAATGATAACTGAAACATTTACATACAAGGAATAGAGATTCATTAAAAAAATAAACATCGCACCCTGCGACACTTCTATAAAAATGAAGATTATAAACATGAAAAGTTAAGATAAATATTTTTCGCTTGAACTCCTCGCACGAGACAAAATTTTAACCAAAATCGACGTAAAAATCACTGTTTTGTAGAAATTCACTCGGGCTGAACTTTTAACTCTTTCACCGAGCCGGGCCAATATTTTCTTTGTACGGACCGGTCCCGGAAATGTCGGCCCGTGCAGACCTCTACCTTACCCTTCAAACATATACCTCTCATAGAAAAATGTATAATTTGAAATTTAGTACATGCAACTAAGAACTGTAGGGGCTTTTTGTCTACCGCTGTAAGATTCATTTACATTATGTTAAGACGTACGTGCGTGTAACAAATACTGTGCGATAATATTGCCGCATGTTTTCAGTCATGTGAATAATGCTGCCCTCCATTGAGTGCCAAGAGCTGAGGTGTGACCCGCCCCTACTTACTGAAAGATTGGATAGGCCTTATGTAGGTTACTTTTTAAAAAATCAGATATTTACGTATTTTTATTTAAAATTTATAATTTCTCCCCTAACTGTCATATTTTTATCCATATTTAGTTGTTTGTTTTACAATTCATGGATGTTAATTTCTCTGCCCAACGCAGGGCTGGCTATTTGCCGGCAAAAAAGGGTTTCTGCCTTGCCAGTGGCAGAAACTGGTTATAACCGGTTTTAACCGGCAGAAACTGGCAACAACTGGCATAAACACATTTCATGACATAATCTGAGACTTTTTTACTAGTATTAAATTCCTTAAGTACATTTTATTCCGTATAAATAACAAATGAAATATTGTGGGTAGTTTTAATTTAAAAATAAATAGATTTGTATTAGAAAAAATGAGTAATGTAACAGATAAAATTTTTGTTATAGTATGGTTATATAATTTTATATGTAAACAATTATTAGAGTATTTTAAAATTTCAGTTTCAAATCAAATACAAAACTATATCCAATACTTATTTTAAATTAAACAATGAAAAGAAAAGAAAAATAGTCAATACTTGCTCAAAATAATTTTCTGTAATTTAACGTAATAATTTAATAATAACACTATAAATTATCTCTCATAGAAATATTATAGTTATATGCGGATCTTGTAATTCCATGAATTTAAAAAACATTTCATTTAAATACAGTATTCAAAGGAACAAATTTGACTTTTTTTTTTCTTTTTTTTTTTCAATTTAAGATTGTTATAAGCATAGATCAAATTTTGTGCGAATTTTAGTAAAAAAGCTAAAATCTTTAACAATGATTTTACGCATAAATAACGTATAGACACGACAAAAAACGATTATATGGGATATTTGTGTCGTGTCTGTATGTTATTTGTGCATAAAATCGTTGTTAAAGATTTTAGCTTTTTTATTAAGACTGTTAGTTGAAAATGTTCCAACCACATTTTGCACTTACAAAACAAACAACTACAAAGGTTCAAAGCAGATTTGATACAGTAATAACCGACTACCATATGCTAACTTATTTACTTCATCCTAAGTATATGGGATCAAATTTGACATATGAGCATAAAGAAAAGGCAAGGAAATTGATTTCTGATATTAATCCCAATTTTGTGCCACATATAATATCCTTCGAAGCAAAATCGACTCCTGCCTCAGAAACATATTTCTCCAAGGAAGACCTAGAAAATGTCTTGCCCTTACCTTCTATGTGGTGGTCATCTTTAAAAACGAATACTGGTGAAAATGAGGATTTTTCAAATTTGCATCCTCAATAATGACATTGCCAGCAAGTAATGATAGTCTTGAAAGAATATTTTCAAACTTTTCTTTCATTCAAAACAAAGAAACAGTGTGTTCAGAAAGATTAGCAAAATTTTGTCCTATGCTATGGAATGTTCTGTGGGAAAAGTAATAATAGTATATTTGAGTGGCAATTTTGTTCTTTCAATATTGTAAAATAATTGTGCAAGATATTTCATTAAATTTTTTTTCTGTTATTTATTGTGCTTCAATTATTTACTTATATAATTTCACAAGAATCATAATCTTTAAGTTATTGCATTGCATTATTTATTTAAAAATACTCTGAAAAATACATTTGTTAAAGTATCAGATTTTGTTGTAAATTTCTTTTTTTACTTTTAAATAAAAATTCAACTCTAAACAATAATATAAAATAGTTAAACTTGTACAGCATCAGACTACCATTGAAAATTTCTGTTTTTCCAAGTGAAAAAAAAATTAGTACCTATTATTATATAAGCAAAGTATATTTATATGATAATTTTGAAACTTTTTTACAACTTTGAATAACATTCATAATCTTTAATTTTAATTTTTAACTTAATTGTTTACACATCAAATACATGTATGAATTCAGAATCATTGCACATTAAAGTTCTTATTAATATTATTTCTGAGTTTCTGCCAGTTTTTGCCACTTACTGGCAGAAACTAGTTTCTGCCATGCCGGTTTTAACCGGTTATAACCGCTGGTTTTAACCACTTTGGCAGAAACTTGCCAACCCTGGCCCAACGGTACATAAACTTTAAAGAAGTTGCGAAAGGCAATCTTGAAGACCTAAACAGATTTCCAACACAGAAGCTTTTTATTTCTTTACAGAATTTTACATTTCCTCACCATATAATTTCATCATCAGTAACAAAGTATATCATGATCATTTTTGCATAGTTGCTAGTTGCATAAAAGATCTTGCTAAAAAAACCTCATATCGCATCCACCTTAATATAAGATAAATCAGACTGTTTCCATATTTATAAAAATAAATGCAGCCAATTTAAGAAAAACAACAATTATATATAGGGAAGACAGGGGTACAATGGACTACTTTTGCAGTTAAAAATTTTTTTCTCTTTAACGGAGAGACCAATCTACCTGAAAATATTTTTCAATATTCTTTAAACCTTTCTACATGCCTCATAATTTTCGCAGAACATAATTCCCAATATTTTTTTTTTCTTTTTTTAATATATATACCCGTAAAATGGACCAGTGTGCCCCAGAAGCGGGGTACACTGGTCCACCCACTGGGGCACAGTGGTCCACTATTAGTTATTGTTTAAAACATAATATAAATCTATTTATAATTAATCTAATTCTTTTTTATTTCCTCTTTACTTCCAAACTAATATAATACAAATTTGCAAGTAGCACTTGAAACAAAAAACATAAAACTAAAGAATTATCAAAAACTTTATTATATTTTTAAAATACCAATATAAGATATATATAGGAGTGATTGCAAATAAGTTATTAAGTACAAAAAAATCAGCAAATATTAAGACAAATACGTATGATGATGAAAAATTTATCAGAAGCTCAAAATAGTCAGGATAAAATAGTTCATTATGAGCTAACCGTGTGCTCTGAAGCTATAAATAACCAATCGAGCACAGGTAATCTATTACTTACTAGGTTACAGTTATATTTTTCAAAGGCAGTAAATACAGAACAAAATATTTTTTACTATGTTAACTCTACAATGCATGATTTTCATTTCTCTCCTTCTTCACCCCCCCCCCCCCAAAAAAAAAAAAAACTACTATATCAAACAAGAAAACTTATTTTTAAAATCACATGTGAACTGTTATCCATAATTTAGGGGAAAACTAAAGTGTCAGATGGTTACTACATTATAATCTGAACAACATATAACATGAAATTTAAAGTGTGCCAAATGGCTACTCTATGCATTGTAGGGTTAAATAAATTATCATTTTTCTTTGTTTACTTTATTTTATAGTTAAATAACTATTTTAAAACAATATTTCTTTATAGAGACTAAGCAATTATTAAATATTTTGAAAATTCTTCATTACAGGAGCAGTAGTATTCATTGCGGACCACTGTACCCCATGTTGAAGTTCAATACATACTCATAAAAATATTATTTGAAGTTTTCTTTTAAGCATATAAACTTTTAAATTAAATAAAGACTAGTGTCTTATCTTTTCAAAAAAGTTTTTTTATCTTATTTATCCGTAACCTGTAATTACTCAATGAAGAAAAGTATGATGATGAAAAATTTTACTTTTAGGAGCTCAAAAAACAGCCAGTCAGGATAACAGGGTTCATTCTGAGCTAACGATATGTGCTGAAGGCTATAAGTAATCAATCCAGTGTTATCAATTGTTAATCCAGTGGTATCAAGTTATCAATTAGCCTAAAAGAAAACTTTTAAAAATTTAAAAATAAGTAAAATATAAGGAGTGGTCCACTGTGTAGGGGAAGACGGGGTACAATGAAACATTACTTGTAAAATCAATCAAATTTGTCATAGAGAGTTGCAGTTTATATATATGTTACACAACTATATGTTCCAATTACTGATGTGATTTGGATACATTCACACTTCTACAACAGTAGCAATAGAAGATTATTGCCTTTACACCATTGAAAGTAACTTTCTTTACTAAAAGTAATTTTGTTTCTTTTTCCTTGTTTTTATATGTAATAATTATTTTTTCTATGCATTGTTATCTTTGGGTTGTTGTCTTCATACCTCCAAAACCAAACTAAAAAAAATAAATATCAGAAGTTTGAAAATAAATTTTTATTTAGTAACCTCAGTGCGGGGTACAATGAAACACTTACAGATGGGGTACAATGAAACATGTTTTATTATAGTAATAAAAGTAGTAAATAGAATATATTAGAAGTAAGAGTAGGAAAACCGAAAAAAAAAGAGTTTTGTTCTAACCAGGTCAGTAAAAAATGCTCTTGTTAAGCAATTAAAAATTAGAAAGAGAAGAAAAAGCTAAGAAGGGATTGTTTTGAAAATAAACTCTGCCTGCTACAGACTCTGATGATGATCCAGATTTTTTTTCTAGGCCCAGCTGGCCATCGAGGTACTAAGAATGAAATACCCACACACAACATGTATGACACAAGCAGTATCCATATAAATGGAAACATAAGGAAATATATACCGTTGGAGAAATCATACATTTAAATGAAGTCAAATGTGAAGTACTTGATATAAAAAGACTCCAACCCAGTTTTATTTATTTATTTTTTAGAAACTCGCATTAAAAAAAAAAAAAAACTCATTGTGTTGAAACTACCACCCCATATTCCTTCAGGAGCAACTGAAATATAAGCAGAAATGCTAATTTTTGAAACTTACTTGAGCAAATTTAATATAAAATGAAAGGTATTTCTTAAACTAATAGAATTATCTTATTTTTCATCTTAGACTATAATATTTTTATCAAGTTCCATATTAATCAAGTTTTGTTTTTGTATTTATCTCCTTTTTAATAAAATAAACTATACCGGGTGAAAATTGCTTCCATCATTTGGAGTGTTTCATTGTACCCCAGTATGTGTTTCATTGTACCCCGGCATACGTGGTACAATGAAACACTGTAAGACATTTATTTTTTGTTATTTTTAAAGCATAAAGATATTGTTTAGAACCTAATAAAAATTTATTTAGATGGGGAAAATACAAGATTAAAAATATGCATTAATTATATTTTTGTGCATGCAAAATTTTGGATAGGAAAAAAAAAAAATAGTAAATTTTGTTTCATTGTACCCCATCTTCCCCTACTTAGGTCCACTGTACCCCGCTCTCCCCTATATAATAATAATATATGCAATTATATATAAAATATGAAATTATGTTCTTGAACATCAACGAAAATTCAATATGACAATAACGAACACATGCTGTTTCTTTAAAAT
Organism: Maratus speciosus; assembly: GCA_963932465.1. NCBI lineage: Eukaryota > Metazoa > Arthropoda > Arachnida > Araneae > Salticidae > Maratus > Maratus speciosus. Next base: position 347,698,915 of record OZ010795.1, on the reverse strand, counting down.
TACAAATAATTTGACAAGACTTCACAGCATATCTTGGTGACATATCTTTCACTATAAAAAAGAAGTACCAAAAATATTACGCCACTGGAAATTATAATACAATTTTTAATTAAATGCTTTCTATGCCTGATAAAAACTTACTACAGTAAAACCTCTAAATAACGGACACCTCGGGAGCGCGGAACCTATGCGCTATTCAGAGGTGTCCGCTATTGGGAAAAACCTCAGAGATTCAAAACCTGCTAAGAAATGCTTAATGTTACATTAATTTATTTATATGGCCGAAAATCTCTATTATTTATATAATTAATCAGAAATTAAAATTATTTTTTAAGCAATAAAACTGATATAAAATTGTGCATTTTCTTTCTCGGACGCGGGTACTGTTGAATTCAGACATTTTTCTCAGAGAGGGATTTCTGTGGCTCCGGGGAGGGAGGGGGGGGGGGGGCATTATAGAGTTCCGTGGGGAAATTGCACTTTTTGACCATTAAAACATAAAATCTCATATCATCCAGGGAGTGACATTTCAATGGTCCGTGAGGAATGTCCCTCCCGGGCCACCCTCTGAATTCAACAGTGGACGTGGGATGGGCGATTTTCCCAAGCCCACCTTCTACATTTATCTGTGATCACAAAATTTGTGACACATTGCCCTGATATATTTAGAGGCTTTTTGATTTTTTTTCTCGTTAAAAAATAATTTTTGATCATTTATCGATCGCCAAAATTACTGTCCGCTATTAGGAGTATTCGTTATTCAGAGGTTAAACATACAAAAATTTAGGTTTTGGGAGCGGGGATTGAAAGACTGTCCGTTAAATAGAGGTATCCGCTATTCGGAAGTGTCCGTTATGGAGGTTTTACTGTAATTACCGAATACCGAATATTTGGCTAGCCGAATAGTAACTGCTAGACATAATACCGTATATTCGGCCTGCCGAATAGTAACTATTCGGCTTGTCAAATACTTTTATATTTCATAGTTTAAAGGCATTAAAATCTTAAATTTTAAAGCAATTTTACATAATATTTAAAACAGAAACTTTTATTCTAATAAAGAAGAGCTTTTTTTCAAGTAAACTTTATGCTGAAAAAAAATCTGCTTTGAGTTATTTAAGAAGAGGATAGTTATAATTTTTTTTAATTAATAAAATTTTAAATTTCATGGCTTCTTCTGAGAATTAAAACAAATGAATAAAATCTTCTTAAATTCTAAAACACACATTTTAAAATCAAAGAGAAATTGTGAAAAAATTGCACAGGATCACATATTTGTTTGTCAGGAAGAGACTAAAGTAAAAGTAAATAAATAATACAACCTATTAAATTTTATATGGTGGCAACTTAGCAAGAATAACTGTTCTACTCCCTTTGATTAAGCAAGGAAGTTTTTAAATGCATCCTAGATCACTGTCTGGAGTGGGCAATCATTTTCATTGATTGAAAACATTCTTAAAATCTTAGCAAGAAACATATTAGGACAATGTTCAGGAACTTGCTTTTGTACATAATTGCTATGAAAATTCTCGTGATTGGTTAATTTTCTTAAATAATAGGTACTTGGGTCGATCTAGACAAAATTTGGGGCCTATTTAGGGCCCCTTCACAAAAATAAATTTAATAAAATGGGCCCCTTCACAAAAATAAATTTAATAAAATGGGCCCCTTCACAAAAATAAACTTAATAAAACAGGCCCCTTCACAAAATTCCTTTTAATAAAACAGACCCTCTACGTAACATTCTTTTTCATAAAAACTGTTTTAAAATGTGTAATTTATAAATAAAACCACATCACGAAAAACAAAAACTTTAGCAAAGGGATTTAAAGAATGTTTTTGTTCATAAATTCTTGGTTCGAATTTTAGTACCTGGATTTCAACTTTCGTTACAAAATTTTATTTTTCACAAAAATAAAATAAAATTCACAAAAATAACTTCTACTTTTCACAAAATGGGCCCCAAGAATAAAAATCTGCATCGACCCCTGGATTCTGTTTATTCTGAATATCTTTATAAGTTGACTGTTAAACTTAGAAGTTGTATAAGGTTTTTAAAAATATGTTTTAAAAGTTTTTTTTTAAGTATTCGGTTCAGCTGAATAGTTTGCTATTCGGCATATCGAATAGTTTGATATTCGTCCAAACAGAATATTCGCTAACATGGCCGAATACCGAATTGATACCGAATATTCGGTGCATCCCTAGTAAATGCTGACTCAAATGTTCCCTCAAATGACTCAAAAAAAAAAAAAAATCAAAATAATGGATTTAAAAATAAAAAAAGTGCTTAAAAGAATCTGAAAAGTGCCCTTAAGAATCCCAAACATGCCCTTTAAAATTAAAAAGTGCCTTTTCTCACCAGCAGCACCGTGCTATTTTTTAAACTTAGGGTAAACTCTGATTGAAATTATTAAAAGTAAAGGTCAAATAAATAATAATGTATAATTAAATATGCATAATAAAGGTGGGATGTGAGATACATTTACCTTGAATTACTCATTCAAACTTGCCTCATAAAAGTACTCTACAAATTCACATCAAAATAAAAAATAAGGAAATTTTATTTCAGATTTAGCCAGTCTTAATATAATAACGAATTTGGTAAAAGATTGTGATTACCAGTGATATCAGCAATATCTTGATTTTTAGCAGAATTTAATTTATACTTCTTCCTTCATGGGAGAAAAAAAAAAAAAAAAAAGAGTTCAGTCATATTAACAAGAATTACATATTAAAATACTACAGAATCATATGAAAATAAAAATAAAAAAGCCTGTAAACTTGTTCAGCTACATCTAAGGAGTCTACAGTATATCTATAGGGGACAGTGGGGAGGAATGAGACTCTTTTTACAAAAATAAGAAAATCAACTTTGTTTGACAAAAAAACAAAAATTTCGATATATATACTAGAATACAAGATGAAACACTCTCTAATATTCTTGAACAATATAGAAACAAAATTTGAAGAAACAAGATGGGGTCTCCGGGCGAATCCGCTAATAGTGCCAATGATATATAATCACAAATAAGTTGTATAAATATTGAAAAAATTGCTTGTGTATATGAGACAGTGAATAGGTTACCAGAAAATATGCACGAAAAAGGCCCCGATAGGTACCTAGTTTGCCATAAAAAGCATTTCATTTAAAAATGATACATACTAATTTGCAGTTTTTATAATTTACGTAATTATTAACTAATAATTATAATTTTATTAATTAAAGTATAAAAATATAGATTATGCTACAATTAGAGATTTAATTGTTTTGGAAATATAAAATTTTTGTAGCTATTCCGTATGTAACACAGCGAAAAAAAATCATAAAAATTCAATTTAAATTTTTAAAAATCTAATTTTAAGAAAAAAAAATTAATTTTGAATTTTAAATATATTCATTTTTTTAACACCTTAAATTATACGTGCTTTAACAGAAATTATAATTGAATATAGTACGTGTAGGGGGGGGGGGGAGGCAAATAAGTCATTTATTGGCAGCTAAATATTATTCCTGATAGCAACCAGATTTTCGCCTATTTGTAGACTTTATAATCCAAATCACGTTTGTATGTACTACATCGAACAAACGTTAATTGAGTTAATGAATATCCAACACCTAAAAAGTTAGTTAAATTTATTGTCACCGATATGCTGCTATGATTTTTTAAATACAATAAATTACAATTTAATGTAAACAGATTTATTTTGATTTTTTCTTTTTTTTTTTTTATCTGATGTAATTTTCAATGTTATAATGAATGGCTGCCAAAAATGGAACGTTTCTAAACAATTAAACCTGTTATTAGACAATAGTAAGGAAGGAATACTTAGTAATTTGAGAAAGTATAAAAACTGCAAACGACACCAAATAGAAAAAGATCCTACTTACTAAAGGGGCCATTCTAATCAACTTCAGTTTGTAAACAGCAGCCGAATTCACTTGAATCGAATATCTGAAATACCTATGTTTGAAAACTATAATATAAAAATCAATAATCATAAATAGAAAATAAACTTACATACTGGTAATAAACAGAAAATGACTTACCGTACAGCATCTTTGGGGAGTCTGTCGTCAACTTCCATTCAAATAAAAGTTCGTTAAATTAAATCATGTTTCTCAGTTTGTAAATCCAACGGTCGCCATATGGCGTATTTTTTTTTTTTTTTTTTTTATGCAACAACACATTTTTCCGCCCGTAAAAACTTAGCAATTTACGTACTTTTGGGGGGGAAATAAATTAAAAGAATATAGTATGCTCTCTACCAAGGATAAGATATTGGAAAATATCTAATTTCTCAAAGTAATAATCGAAATATAGTTTATTTTCTTTTAATTTAAATAAAAGCACGCCCCACCCACCGTCGTTTCAGATAAAGTCTTAAAAATGAACATAAAAGAAAAACAGAACTAAAAATGAATTTTTACGGTGGGGTTAAGAATGGGGGGGGGGGGGGGGTTCTGCCTACGAAAAATCTTAATTTATTTTGGTCTTCATGTTTAATCACCTTAAAAAATATATTTTATTGTCCTTTTTTTTTTTTTTTTTTTTTTTAAATCTATAGAGATAAACAATTTTTCTGCTAATTAACTTTAAAAATCCAGCAAGGGACAAGGGGGATCTAGGCTTGCTGTGCAGAGTCCCCCCCCCCCCCCCCCCTCATTTCCACAGACCACATACTCCACCGCGGAGAGATACCTAAAAGAAATTTGCATCCGGAAGTTTTCAAATTTTTTATTAATTAATTTTGAGGAAGCCCAATTTCCCCCGTAGCTGTAAAAAGTTCTCCTCTCGGGCAAAAATATTTAAATTTAACACGGAACATTGCGTTCTGTTAGCATATGTTTCGCTTTCCATTCAGTCTTTATCAAAGTTGATGCGCAAACGCATTTTGTCACACATTCTCAAACACTTGGGACCGCATTGAACAGATTTGAAACACTTCTTGACATCTCAGGCGTTTATGAATGCGCTTTATCGTGAGTAAAATGTGTTTCGGGGATTTCAGGGCCGAAACTAGCCTTTTTTGCTCCCGGGGTAAACATGGATTCCCCCCCCCCCTTCCGCAAAGTATATTTACAAAGAGAATTTTACTAATTTTTTAATAGCCGACTTATTTTAAAATTTAAAATATGTAATCATAAAATATGTAATACTGAACTACGTAATCTACAATGGTGGATCCAAGGGGGAGGTCACGGTGGTCATGACTCCCCCCTGAACACCAACAAAAATAGTCTAAATATAATTTTTAAAATGAAATATACAGTAGAGTCCCGATTATCCGAGTTCCGCTTAACCGAGTTTCCACTTTAACCGAGTTATTTTCTTCTGATGGTCTGATGGCTTCCATTATTATGAAACCGCCATTATAAATGAAGTGTTAGGTGAAGATGAAAGAGCAGCATTAAAAAGTTAGAACTCTGATTTTCTGGTCAGAATGGGGGAAAATCAGAGTTCCAACTTTTTACGACTGCTCTTTCATCTTCACCTAACACTTCATTTATAATGGCTATTTCATAATAATAGAAGTCATCAGTTCATCAGAAGAAAATGATCCATTCCAAAGGTATAATATTTCATTTCGCGCCCCTTCGTTCTGGCGCCCGGGGCACATGCCCCCTCTGCCCCCCTTAGTTTCGGCCCTGAGGGATTTGCAGTGCAATACTGGCGATATTCAAATTCTGGATTCAGGTCCAGATATCTATAATGAAACAACGTTATATTTTGAACGCATTATCTAACTTAGTATATATTAAACATAAGATAAACAGTAACTTTAATATAAATACGTAATTAAATTAAATTAGACGGTATTAATCAGACGGAGATATCGATGTTCATGCACAACCAACAATTTACACGTATTTAGTCGGAAACCTTTCCGTTATGCAATGTAACTTTTCTGACTTCCGTAAGTCTTTCGATGCTTTGAATATTTTTCCGAAAATACATGTAACGATTCCGAAATATCAAGTAATTGGGGAAAACGCAAAGTTTACTATAAAATTTCGGAAACCTTTCCGCTATGTGTCGAAACGCTTCTGATTTTTTTTACAGTGTATAAACATAATTTATATATCTACAGTACTACATATGTTAATGAACCTTTTTATTATAGATAAATAAAAGGTCATCTCGAAATGCTTACCCATTAGAGACGAACTTGTTGGAAACTTACTACTTTCTGTTGGAAACTTACCACTGTTAAAATACTTTCCCTGAGATCTAACTTGCAAATGTCTCGTAAGTTTTCATTTATCCAGCATACATTTTGATATCGACTTTCCTGATGACGCGAGAGAGAAGAATTCATTATTAAAAAAATTGTCTTATTGTTGAACATGATTGTAATTTTACATTGTTAAAACAAACGTATATTGTTGCGTTGCCGTTTTAAAAATCATTGTTTAATTGGCATTGCTTTCTTGTTCTTTGTTATATTGTTATAAAAATTCATAAAGATTGAATATTCTTTTTCTGTAATGAAATTAAAATTAAGAATGCACCTACTTCTTTTTTTTTTGAACGATTATAGGGTTAACGGTTTACAGACATTGAATAACCATATTTTTTAATTGCAAATTTCTACAATTGAAAAGGGCAAAGAAAACTACTAAAAATATATAATGTATTCAATATCCGTAAATATATATACCGGTCAGCGTGTACAAAACAGAATTGAATGCATATCATAATTAATTATGTACGCCAGTTTGCTTTTAGTTTTATGACAAAACCGACCACTTTCATTTTAATCAGTTCATTTCAAAACCCAAAACAACAAATTCTACAAATAAAAAGTATAACACATTTTATGAGAAATGTAGCGAAATCCATTAGCATTACAGAACACAGATATACTATCTCTTTATAGGTTTCTCTGGGTTTTTCCACAGCCACATATGAATTTGCAATGTTTTTGCAAAGCCATTTATCATCTTCATCATTCCACATATCATCCATCACATCTTTACAGAGTATTAGATAATACAGCGACCAGTTCTCATCAATAAGTTCTGAATAAATGGCTGGCAAAGATACAATAATATATAACATGTTACATATAAATGCAGGCTTTAATTATAGAAAGAGCAACAAGTTTATTGTACGCAAGTGCAACCTCTCCAACATTTAAAGAGCCCCCAAATCTCTAAAAACGTGTATCCTTAAGATAATTTCCCCTTCTTTAAATTAGTATAAATTGAGGCTACAAAATTGTTGTCAAAGAGTCACCTTATATAAGTATACCTTTGTCTTAGAACCCTAAATGGATTTAGTTCGGCCGATTTAAAAATGTACTTCATACACAGTAATATATTTTCATACAATAAATAACTAAAATATTTTTGCCAAACACTTACTACATAGTGACGAACTGCTGAAGGTGTAGTGGAGAAAGTAATGTCCCGAGACGTACTTTGTCAAGCTATTGTCCCAGAAGTTCCATATGTAACCCGTCGTCCACTCTGTAACTGAAGCAACTGGTGAAAGTTTATTGCCAGAAAGAATTTGTTTCATTGTTCAAATGGACGCCATTCTTATTTCATATTGTTGTTTCATATTCATGTTTATAATAAATAATAATTGTTGGCATATGCATAGACCTTCGCCAAGTGAAAATAAAGGTGAAACATTTTGTCACAATATTTTCCAGAAAATATGGTCTTTAAACACATAATGTTTTAGCTCGGTAAAATGGGTAAAACACATGACTACAGACTCACATAGAAAAACAAAATCTTGCATCAGGCATAGACTAAGAAACATTTCCCTACACTATCAGAATACGGCTTCAAAATTTCATTTTTTTTTTTTTTTCATATGAAGAAATGATACATCTAAAGAAACAATTTAGATAAACAAAATACAGCTGAAAAGTCATATTTAGCATTTGTCATCCATCGACTACAATGAATTCAAATTATTTTGTAGAACATTGAATTTCATCAATAGGCTATTTCCACCACTACTTGTAGTGTAAGTCACATTCTACGATTTTTGACAACCAGTATTTTAGAACGGGAAAATGTGATTTATTTTATCGGGGATATCTCATTAATTGAATAAGGCCAAGAAAACTTTTCGAAAAAAAAAGAAACCGGTGGAGAAACAAGCATAGCAGTTATTAGCTATGTGACTTACACTACGAAAACCCATGGAACTTGCCTGCAGGCGTTTTCAATGCAACATAGTACACTAAAATTTGATTAAATTGTTGTTCACACACAATTGTAAATACTTATTTTCCGGCAATTATTGTCCACTGACGGCAGTAAGTCTATATTCTTCTGTGAAACCCTGAGTACGAATTTATTAATGAATTTTACTCAAACCAATTAGCATAGTAAAATTGAGTACATCTGAAAAACGCGTAAATCATATGTTGAAAACACGTTTTCAGCAAAACATCGATAGAAGTTAATTTATTTGAATTCTTTGGGTAGCGCTGTATATGACATATGCAACTTATATATACATTTAAATCACAAAATAAATACTAAAGTGCCTATAATTCAAATCTGTCGGTTCCTGGGCTAATTCCGATAATTAAACGTTAGGATAAGTAGACATGTAAAAATTCAAATGAAAGCAGAAAGCAGAAAAATTAAGTTTCTTAGTCGTATTAAATATACATACCTCTGATATGATTTTATTCTTTTTTTATTCCTTTCGTGATCCTCTTCATCCTCTGGATTAAATCTTTCCTTTCTGTTGAATTCTTGTTTCTCAAATCTTTTTTCTTCTCAGAATCTGAGAGACACAATCACTTAAAAATATTAATACCTGAAACAAATACAGATTTTAAATTATAAATCCCAGCACAAGGAAAATTAAGTTTCTTACCCGTAGTAAATGTATGACTTCATTTTTTTTATCATTATTCCTTTCGTGATCCCCTTCATCCTCATGAACTGAATCTTTTTTTCTTTTTCTCATCTTTTTCCTTTTCAGATATATATTTATATATATCAGATTTTTATATATATTTTAAACCATCTTTTAAAAATATTATATCTGAAAGAAATACAGATTTTAAATTATAAATGCCAGATTAAGAAAAATAAAGATTCTTACCTGCAGTAAATATACATACCTCTGATATGCTTTATTTCAATTGTTTATTCCTTTTATGATGCTGTCCTTTCTCCTGGATTGAATCTTTTCTTTTTGTTTATCTTTTCCGGCATCCTTTTTCTTCTTACAATCGGAGGAATAAATATCTTTGATTATTTTCTTGAAATATCTATACCTGAAAGAAATAGAGATTTTTAAATTATAAATGGCAGCACCAAGAATAATTATGTTTCTTACGCGTAGTAAATACACACACCTCCGATATTCTTTCTTTCTTTTTTTTATTTCTTTCGTGGTCCTCTTTATGCTGCAGGATTGATTTTTTTTTCTTTTTTCTGTTGCATTCTTTTTTCTCGAATCCTTTTTCGTATCTGAATCGGAGGTATAGATATCTTTATTACATCTTTTAATAATATCTATACCTGAACTAAATGAAGTTTTTAAATTATAAACTCTATTATATAATTAAATTATAAACTTTAAGAATGTATTTACACAACACTTTTATTTCCCATTTCTAGATGATCTTTTAAAATACTGTTGTCAATCCTAAGGTAGCGCAAATAAAAATATTTCTTTTCTAGCACCAGAACTATTTTCACATGAATATTAAAAAGAAAAAGAAAAAATTACAATAATAAATTTAATATACTTTAAAAGCGGTAAATAGCAGAAATTACGTCATATTTAAAATGACCAAATTACATTGCGAAATAAATTAAATTAAAAAATATATTTACCCGAGACATTTATTTCATATTTTGAAACGATCATTTTAACTATTGTTGTGAGTTCTAAGACAGCGCAAACAATATTTCATTTCGAACAACAAAAGTATTTTACGTGAATTATAAAAGAGAAAGAAAACTTTGAAGAAAATTACGTCAGATTTAAAACAATACATTTAAAATGCCTTATTTAAAACAACTTTTTTATAGCGTTGTTAAAAAATACCAGGAGAGAAAGGCTCTGTTTACATAATTCATTTTATATTAGCTTATTTTCAAATGTTTAACGGATCTTATTTGATCAAAGACGGAAACAGCCATTGGATCTCTTAACAGCAGCTGATGCGGCCAGAAATGAATGGAAACAGTTTACAGGAAGATCACCTCTGTTTTTTTTAATTATAATTCAACTTTCCGTAATCTTTTTAAAGCCGAACAAATTAGCGCGTTTTTAGAGTATGGGGTGTATGATTTGGGGTTGGCAAGCGCAGCTCGTTGGGTACAGAGCCACTTAGTATAGCAAAATTTAAAAATAATCTAAGCTCTTTTATATATATATATAAATTATTGAACAGGCCAGCAATTACTTCCCGACTGTAAAGCCTGTGGGTTATTTTAAGTAATTTTTTAATATTAAATTCGTATATATATTTTTTAATATTGTTTGCATGTCACTCTTTTATAAGCATCTTGTATTTCCCCTTTTATGCATAGTAACTATTTATCTCTTCGCGAATCCCATGTTAACCTATGGGAAAACTTGAAATCACGAATAATTCTTACGCAACATAATTATCAAAATACGGTTTTCACCATCAGAAAGAAGACACCAGATGCGGGCAAGATACGTTTATAATTTTCTTTTCATTACATGTTAAGCAATAAGAGTACATCAAGTGGAAATGCCAAAGGTTATGAGGATTTTTAAATATTTAAAATTGAAGGCGATAATTTCTAACAACGTATCTCGTCAGCATCGGACGTTTACTTTCCGATGGCATTTAATTATACAATAGAAGTTCTTTATAACGCAAACCTAAAAAGGCTAGGTGGTGCGTTTCATAGAATTCTCCATTTAACGTACCTTGTAAACATGGCCAAATATGTCTGAAACATATCAAAATACAGTACAGCGTTTTTATATTGCATTACTTGGGACTTACTATTGCATTACTTTATATTGCATTACTTGGTGTTGAGATTATACATTTTTTGCATAATGTAGATCATTTAACATATTGTTAAATTTATTTTATAAACATTATAGAAATAAGCCTGGACCAAATCATTGATTATATTACTCAGCTTAAAACATGTTTTTTGTAAAAATATCATTTTTTTGCATTAAAAATCTCTAATGAAGAGGATTATGAGGCTACTTCACCCACGCAAAAACGGCCGCTAGCAAAAGTTAATCCTATGGAAGAAATTTTTTATATCTCGTTTGCATTTCAATATTTTTTATTTTTATTTATTGCATTGAATTGCAAATGTAAAAGTATCCTATTAAAAAAAAAAAAAAAAAAAAAAAAAAAAAAACCCTTAAAACAAAATCGAAAATGTAAAACACGGTCTTTGTAGAGATCGGCCTAAGCTGTCCAATGCAAACAAAACTATTTAAAAATATTGAAATGCAACCTTGATATCTTAAAATTTCTTCCATAGGATTAACTTTAGCGAGCGGGTTGTTCCGCGTGAGTGCAGTAGCCTCGTAAGATTAACTAATGTATCAAATTTAGTTCTGTAGAAAGTAGATTTTTTTTTTTTTTTACAATGTGGAATACATGTGCTTCTTAGCTGCAAAATTCACTGTTTACATACCGTATTAGGTAGTGGGCAATCGTATTTTTAAGTTTTCCCAAAAGTTAACATAAGTTTTAACGCGAGTTTCAATGAGCCGCCCATTAAGCATTACTATTTTTTTATTAATATTTCTCCTACCACATTTTCCTTGCATTAATAATCTACCTCAAATATAATTGTTTTGAACTATTCATAACATATTTATAGAATCCTAATCTATTCATTCAAAAAATATATACAGGGTCTTTTGCTACAAGCCGATTCCAATTTTTTTCTGTTTTTAACTTTAACCATAATAAGAATATTTAAATGATAGGTTTAAGGTATCTGCCTACATTCGAAGCGCCTTTAAGGGTTCTCAGGACTCTTAAAATTGAAAAAAATGAAAAAAGGACCATTTTGAACATTTAATATCTTAAAATGTATATGATTTAAAAACACACTTTTAATTCGCACGAAAGATATAGGTATGTTCTTTCATTTCAAGTATTTAAAAAATTGCAAGATACAGAATTAACATTTATAGGGGGCTCCAAACTGTCAGGCATTTATAGAGCAGAAAAAAGGTATGATAGATTACGCGCAGGATTACAAAATAAATTTTGCAGCTAGAACGAATTTATGCCTAATTATACTTCAGATTGTAATAATTACCCTGAATTTAAATAAATTAGTATTTAAAGCATTTATATATTTTTATGTAATGCTGTACTTAGCTAATACAAAAATTTAAAAATTTCAACAGCATAATCACCTAAAAAATTATTTTTAATAATAAAATGGAAATGTTAAGTTCAGTTTATACAGACTAATATGAAACATATGTTTTGAACCTTTAATGAAAAAATATTCAGAAGTTTTTGAGATATCGTGAGCGTTATGCCCAAAAACATCATTTGGAGAAAAAAATAACTTCAAAGTTTCGGCAATACCGCTTCAGTTATTGGACGGGAAAAATTCTAAAAGCCACAATTCTGTTCTAATGGGAATTTCAAGGATATACTTATATCAAAATGTTTAGAAAAGACAGAAATTTCACATCTAAAAAAAAATAAAAATTTCGAAAATTTTAACGCTTTAAGAGTCTTGAAACCACGTAAAAAACAATGTACAGTCCTGAAAAAAAAAGTAAACACCCGCTATTAAATCTGCAACAAATTATTGTAGAAGAAAGTTACTGGTACCAAACGATTGGAAATAAAGTCCACTTTTAAATGATGTATATAAAGCTTTCTTAGGGAGCTATATACATAACAAAACGAACCAAAACATTTTTTTCAATAGCAATACCCTAGTTTGGCACCATAAATAAATTATACACCCCTCAATTAGTCTAAATCCAAATTTTCATGAAATTCGTAACGGTTAGTTTCATAGAAATTCATTATTTTGAAATGAGCATATTTTAAGGCTGTATATAAATTGAAGTTCGGTACTCGATTGTTGAAACGCTACAGAATGACTATATCACTTCCATTAACTTATTATTTCTTGCCGATATCATCATTTCACTCACTTAATATGTTTCGAATATTGTCAGCCCAAAGGTTTCAAAAAATGACTGAAATATGTTTTTTTTTTTTCAAAATATTATTTTCTGCTCATTATCTACGGCCCCTTAAACCACCATTTTGACGTTTTTTAATTTAATTCGAAATTATTTGGAAGAAAAATTTGAATTTGAGAATTCGCATTAAGTAGGTCATGATAAACATAATTCTATCTAAAAAATTGTAGGCTGCAATTCATATTTCTTTTCGAATATTAATTTCAAATTCGTATTATAATTTTTTTTAAATTTCAAATTCAATGTATTTATGTTTACATTTTTTAGTATGATAACCACATACAAGACTATCACATTAAGATTATAATTTTAGGAGATAGTAATAAAAATATGAAAATGTAATTTAACATTAGAAGCTCTAAATTTTGAAAATTTATAATTCAAAAACTTATGATACAAATGAATTGATATTAGACTTCTAGGCATAGATTGCACCAAAAATTTAAAAGGTATTATCAAAATGGTGTGTTTCATTTGAAAAAAAAACAAAGTTTGGTCTCGTTTTGATTTGTAAATGAACACCTAATTAAATTTTATATACATCATTTAAAAGTAGACTTTATTTACAATCGTTTGGTACCAGTAACTTTTTTCAATTATAATTAGTTGCAGAGTTAGTAGGGGATGTTTACTTTTCACGACTGTACAGTATTGAATAAGTACTCATATTTTTAGTTCATGTGTAATACTGAATGATGGAAAAACATAAAATGCTAGAAATATCTTTATAATATTTTTAAAGATCGGGGACTTTTGTCATTTTTTTAATCTAAATTTCTTGTTTAGGAATTTATCGTAGATGGAAATAACGGAAAGACTGATTTTCCAGAAATCGTATTTAGAGATTTCTTATCTATAAAGTAATCTAGAAGCTTCAGTTAAGATTTATCCGTATTTTTACTTAAAAAATCGTGCATAGAAACGCTGTTCACATTTTCCCTGTCTTTCCCGATCACTTCCGATATTTGGCTCTTTAATTCCTGCTTATTACATTAGCCATATCTCCTCTTATACTATTCGTAAGAAGAAAACTAAAACATATTTGGAATAACGAAAGATTGTTCTTTCAAATAAATTAATGAAATAAAATTCGAAATGTTTCACCATAATGGCCATTCTAATATAGGCTTTAAAGACTTACTTTAAAGTTACTTTAAAAACGAGTCTTTTACCTTAAAAGACTTGTTCTGCTTTCCGTGATATGCGATGACATCTTGAGAAGTCCTGGGAATTACCACCAATCTCGCTCAAAAAACACTGAACATGCAGTACTCTTATCACATTTAAAACTAGTATGTTGTGGCCATCAAAACTTTCTCTTATATAAATCACATAAACAGCACTGATTGATATCAAGGTATACCTGAATCTGAAGTATGATGAAAATTAGTGCATTAGTTCTTGAGATAGAGCTATAGTGGAAATTCTGAAAAATGCAGCATAGCAGCGCCACCTGCTGAGTGATTTGCACCAAAACATAAACAGAACTAATTCATATCAAGGTATACCTGAATCTTAAATTTGTTGAAAATACAAGTATTAGTTCTTGAGATAGAACTATTGCGAAAATCTCAAGAAATACAGCATATAGAAGCGCCACCTCTTAAGCGATTTACACCAAAATGTATAAAATGTCAATTCATGTCAAGGACTAAGTGAATCTAATGTTTGATGAAAATCCGTGCATTAGTTCTGGAGATTGAGCTATTGCGGAAATAGCGAAAAATGTGTCATAGAAGCGCCACCTGTTGAGAAATTTACACCAAAATATATAAAACGTTAATTCATGTGAAGGACTAACCTAATCTGAAGTTTGATGAAAATCCGTTCGTTAGTTCTGGAGATTGAGCTATTGAGGAAATCGCGAAAAATGCTGCACAGCAGCGCCACCTGTTGAACGATTTACACCAAAATGCATACAATTTTAATTTATGTCATGGACTAACTAAATCTGAAGCTTTATGAAATTCCGTGCATTAGTTCTGGAGATTGAGGTATTGTGGAAATCGTGAAAAATGCTGCATAGCAGTGCCACCTGTTGAGCGATTTACACCAAAAGCTAATGAGCACCAATTTATATCAGGGAATAACTAAATATAATTTTTTTTTTAAATTTCGTGCATTAGTTCTTGAGATAGAGCGTACACAAAATTTGTGTCACATACAGACAGATAGTCCCAGACTCACAAACAGACATTTTGTAAAAACAGGTTTTTCTGAATCTCTGACCCTTAAAACGTGTAAATCCGTCGAAAACCGAAAGTCGAAAATTTTCACGAATCCAATACTTTCTTCTTGTAAAGATAGAAGAAAGTAAAAATACGTGGAGTAGTAACTTTTCTTTTTACACATATTTAAAACGAGCATCTCAGAGAAGATAAGTTAAAATTTGTTTGCTAGTGTTAGAAAAGAGTAAATTCCTAGCTGTTACTTTTTGTATCTCTCTGGGCAATTCTTACGTGATGCAAGGGACATAAATAAATTTTACCGAAATTAAAGTTATTAAATGCTTTGATTATTATGACGTATGAGACCTTAACTTGCACTTGAGAAAGACATTCAGGTTTTTTTCCCACATTAAAAATTGAGTAAATAGGGAATTAAAATGTATGCGTGATGCACGTGATTCACAAAAAATCAAAATGCATACATTATATGGTGTTAATGTTAATTTCTGTGATGTTTCATGGATTTATTGATTATACATTTTTTTTGTAATGAAAGTACATTTAGTAGATTGATTTGGTACAATTTAAGTTAATCTCAAAAATTAATTAACAGATTATGTAAATTTAATGGATCTGATGCACGGAACAATTCTGACTGGTTTACATACCGTTTGAGATTTATGACATTTCTCAACATATTTAGGATGTTAAATTACGAGAATAAATGATAGGTAAGATACTAATCATGTATTCCACATAATCATTACTTAAAATAACTTCCAGTAGAAGGGCACCAGTGTACAATTTTTTTTAAAGTAAATTTTCTAAATGTGTTTAAAAATATGTTGTATTTTGACACCAATCGACCGATGCAAGTGTATAATTTTTTAGACTTTCTTTCTAAAGTTAAAAGGTCTTATGATAACGTATTATTTCTGAAATATTTTGGGATGAAATGTTATGAAATAATGTTAGGAATTCTCACTGTTGGCAAGGTATTTGTAGTGATTGCTCTCACTGAGAAAAGATTGAGAATGATGAGCCGGATGTTAATACGTCATATGAAAACAATGGGGAAAAGACGACGGAGGCAAGTTAAGAGGCAATATGAGAGAAGACTGCATTGGAAAAGTTTTATCAAGCCTAAAAGAAACCTTTTGTTTATTCACTTGCCATTTAAATATTAAACGAAATCAAAATGAAAATTTTCAGAATGATAAAAGAGACTCTAAAGTAAGAGTTCTTCAGCTAGAATTTGCTATGAATTATAAATGTGAATATCAAAATGAAATTCAAAGTTTTCTTCGGTCTAGAAGTAGTGTGACTTTATTCACAGCAGCTATGTTCCCTCAGAATATTTGTTCAACATTTTTCATTTGTTCGGATGCAAAAGTAAAGGAAAAAAATACAGTCAACGCTTTTATTGAGTTACTTTATTCTGATCTGGAACGCCTTTTCAAATGAAAATAAAAATTAAGAGAAGTGATATGGATAGACGGGCCATCATCTGAATTCAAGAATAAATTTGTGGCTCTTTTTTTATCAAGAACTTAGCCGGAAATACCAAAAAACATTTAGCTGGAAATACTTTGCTACTTCATATGGGAAAGGTAACATAGATGCAATAGGTGGAAGAGAAAAATCACTTGTTCGTCAAAAAGTTATGAGAAAGCAAGTTTCTCGAATTGTGCATTCTGCTTCTGATTTTTACAAACTTGTAAAGATTTTGATACCGGCAACACAAGTTTTATTAGTTGAACAGAGAAACATTCCACGAAATAATGATGTATGGATTAATGATTTGCCTATTTGGAACATTTACAAATTACATGGAATAAAATGTATGCCAAATAATGAACTATCTTCCTATTATATTCTTGCTGATTTATGTTAAAGAACATGATGATGCATGGTTTCTTTTTATATTGAAATCATGGTTTTTTGTATTTTTTAGAAAACTTTTTACTTTCTTCTATCTTTACAAGAAGAAAGTATTGGATTCATGAAAATTTTCGACTTCCGGTTTTGGAGAGATTTACACGTTTTAGGGGTGAGAAATTCCAAAAAAACATGTTTTTCCAAAATACAAAATGTCTGTCTGTGAGTGTGTGGTTCTGAAGTTCTGTCTGTCTGTCTGTATGTGACACAGATTTTGTGTCATCTCAAGAATATCTCAAGAAGAAATGCACGGAATCTAATAAAAATTTATATTATAGTAGTCCCTAATATAAGTTGGTGCTGATTAGTTTTTGGTGTAAATCGCCTAACAGGTGGCGCTGCTATGCTGCATTTTTCGCGATTATTGTAATAGCTCTATCTCAAGAATTAATGCATGGATTTTCATCAAACTTCAGATTTAGTTATTCCTTGATATGAGTTGGTGCTGGTAACGTTTTGGTTTAAATCGCCCAACAGATGGCGCTGCTACGCTGCATTTTGCAGGGCTTGCATGATTTTTGCAATAGCTCTATCTCAAGAAATAATGCATGGATTTTCATCAAACTTCAGATTTGGTTATTCCTTGATCTGAGTTAGTGTTGGTAACATTTTGGTGTAAATCGCCCATCAGATGGTGCTGCTATGCTGCATTTTGCAGGATTTAAAGATTTTTGCAATAGCTCTATCTCAAGAAATAATGCACGGATTTTCATCAAACTTCAGATTCTGTTATTCCTTGACATGAATTGACGTTTTGTACATTTTGGTGTATATCACTCAACAGGTGGCGCTGTTATGCTGCATTTTTTTGCGATTCCCTCAATCTATCTAAAGATCTATCTCAAGAACTAATGCTTTGGTTTTCAACAAACTTCAGATTCAGATATACCTGGATATGAATTAGTACTGTTTATGTTTTGGTGTAAATCGCTCAACAAGTGGCGCTGCTATACTGCATTTTTGCGATTTCCGCAATAGCTCTATCTCAAGGACTAATGCTTCGATTTTCAACAAACTTGAGATTCAGGTATACCTCGATATGAATTAGTGCTCTTTATATTTTGGTGCAAATCGCTCTACAGGTGGCGCTGCTATGCTACATTTTTCAGAATTTTCACCATAGCTCTATCTTAAAAATAATGCACGGATTTTCATCAAGCTTTAAATTCAGATATACTTTGATATGAATTGGTGCTAATTTGATGTAATTTCTTGTACTATTTAAATGATTTAAGGGTGTATTCGAAAAAATATTTTTCCACCCTCAACAGCTCGAAATTTTCTGAGACATTTTCAGACTCATTTTTGAAAGTAAAAACATGAAATTTGCTGGGGTGATTTCTGAAGACATGTTTAACATGCCGTGTGATTTCATTTTCAGCTCAACTAATTAGAATTTGATTTTTAAACAGTTATTTTCTCAGTATGACCATTTTTTTCATTCCCAGATCGCCCGCTTCGGGAAATTCGGTTCAAAACGCCAACTTTGACAGCGTTTTTTACAGTATTTTCTGCATTTATCAAAAATTAAGAAGCTCGGCAAATTATATAGTTTCTAAATAAGAGAATTTCCCAGTTTGATGCGTTTGAGAGCAAAAATGAATTTTAAAATGAATCAGAAAATAAGCAGTTTCGATCGGAATACACCCTTAATTGACGTGATTTATATAGAAGAAAGTTTTGTGATGACCACAACATACTAGTTTTTATTTAGTATAAAAATATGTCAAACTTTTTGAATTTCTAATTTAGTCTCTTTTCTTTACAACATTTAACTTAAATGATGCACCGGACAAGGGTATGCACGGGACAAATGATGCACGGGACAAATTTAAAATGCTTATAATTTGAAAAATTATTAACATGAATTTATCTTAACAATGTATGTACTTTTCTTTTAAAATATGTAAAGTAAATTGGAAATGTTTTCCATCTAAAATAAATATTACTACTTCTAGTAAAACTTACAGCAGTTTTAACGTGATGCACGAGACATCCCTTTAAAGTATCTACAATCTCAAACTACAATTTGAAAAAATTAAAATGAAAGTAATTTTTTATTAAATTACATAGAAGTATACGTGCAGCTATTTTGAAAATCCAAAATTTGAATAAAAGTGCAGTATATTTGTTTATTGAGATTTACGAAGTGTAGGTGTATGAATGCATGCGATTTTTAATATTGTTAACGTCAATTTTGTCCAGCATAAACATATAGAAACAAAACATGTAAAAACAAAAAACACATGAATTAAATATTTCAGACTCTGTACTTTAATTAACCATAGATAAAAAGAAAAATTTTGTAGTTTATTTTTTGAGAGTAAGGTTCACTTTTGGGAGAACCACCACTCTGTGATAATTTGGCGATTAAAAAGTATCCTGTCTCTTTTTACAAGAAAAAAGGGAGTCAGTGGGGAAGATGTATAGCTGAGATTCCTAAATTTACAAGTATATTCCTTCCCACGAGAAACATAATATTAGACATACGAATAATCTGAGATCACAACTTTGCTTTAGCCAACAATCTATTTATATAAAATCCAAGTCTCTGTGTGTCCGTAACAATTCCGGTTGGACCACCTCATTGATCGCGGGCATGTTAGGCTTCCTATGGAGATATTGGTATCAGCTTCAACAGTGAGTAATTGTTGAAAAATAGTAATTGTAGGGTTGCCACAATAGCGCCAAATTCTGACCAACTTGGAAAAATACATCCAAATTTGGCAGCAAAAATAAGTTGCCATATATGAAGCTAACTTGGCAATAGCTGTCTAATTTGGCGAAATGCCGATTGAAACCCATTAACCATTCATAATCGAGCTCAACGCAATTTAATTTAAACTCCGCGTATTTAAGGTTTTTTTTTTTCAGAATATATGGGTCAGAATTTAAAATGTAATACACGAAAATGTACCTCTTTACATCTTCATTCCGATGCTACTAATAACATAACCGCCATTACAAGGCGCTGTACTATCTGAGCTCTCAACTGCCCAATTTTAATGGGATTTATTTAGCCGGAAACAGAAATTAAATTCTCGGTATTTTTCCAGCGTATGGGCCTTGGCGAATATAGAGAAAACTGCCTTGGCGAAATATGGAAAACTCCCTCGGCAAAGAAGGAAATTTGGCAACATATTTCCACATTTAAAATGTGTTATTTTCATCTATCACTGAGGAACAAGCGAGAAAAACTACTCACATTCTTGCGCATGTGTTGTATATATCTTTATATCTCATTTACCATCATTTTTGACGGGCTATCTTTCTAGTATATATATATATCACCTTTTTCAACACAAATTTTTAAAAATATCATTTTTACTGTAAAAGATATTGAAATGTGATGTAAAAACATATTAATACATACGTACTGCACAGAAATATACCGTATACATCTACAGTCTTTATGCCAATGAATCTTGCGAAAAGTGATTGCCAAATGCATACTAATTAGAGATGAACTGCTTGGAGTCTTTGAAAATACTTGACCCGAAGCCTAACTTGTAAATTAAATAATCCTTAATTTTTTATTTCTTCAGTCAACTAATTAGAAGTCAGCTTTCCTAATGACGCGAATTCATTGTTAAAAATTGATTGTAATGAAATGAGAATTCATTGTTAAAAAAAAGTAGTCTTATTGCTAAACACAATTATGATTTTACATTGTTAAAACAAACATTTATTGTTGTCATCCTTTTCAAAATCATTGTTTAATTGGCATTGTTGTTAAATGTTCTTTGTTGTAAATATTTATAAAGATTGAAAAGTAAGATTTTATACTAGTCAATCAAACGTTTATTGTTATTAACGTTTTCAAAATCATTGTTTAATTGGAATTGTTGTTACATGCTCTTTCTTATACTACTGTAAATATTCATGAATATTGAATATTCTTATAAAAATAAAATTAAGAATGACACCTATTTCTGTTTTTGCAATATCATACGGTTAACGGTTTACAGATATGGAACAATAATATTTTTTTATACTGCAAATTTCTGCGATTGAGAAACACTAAGAATACTATTAAAAAATATTGTGGTATTGAATGTCGGTAAAACTTTATACCTGTGATCATCTAAAATACGGAACTGGATGTATTTTAAATACGGTACAGATGTCATATTCGCCCCATATTGGCGCGATTTTTTTCGGTTGCCAATTTGGCGAAAACATCAACAGCATAAACAACATAATCCGGGTTACCACATCAAACAAAATAACGACACTTTGACGCAAGTTAAGTACCTGTTGCCTATATGATACTGGCGACAGAAAAAAATCGCGCCAATATGGGGCGAATATGACATCTGTTCCTTAAATACATACCTGCTTTTAGATTTACAACAAAACCGGCCACTTTGATTTTAATTAGCTCATTTAAAAAACCAAAACAAATTCTAAATCTTAAAAATATAACACACTTATCGAGCAATGCAACGAAATTCATTATTATCTTTGTAGGTTTTTCCGGTTTTTTTCCACAGACACATGTGAATTTGCAATGTTTTATCTCTACTAACCTTTACAGAGTATTATACAATATAGGATTACAATACCAGTTCTCTTAAATAAGTAATGAAAAAATGGTAGCTAAATATACATTGTTACTATATAGTATACGACATATAAATGCAGGAACTGATTATTGCAAGGATAATCAATTTATTAGAAGCAACTGTAAGCATTTCCTAATTTTAAGACACCCCCCCCCCCGTACTCTAAAAACATCTGTTCTTAAGGGGATTTCAGATTTATTTACTTTCTATTTAAATTAGTATAAATTGAGGCTACAAAAGTATTGTCAAAGATTCGCCTACACTGCAAAAAAAAAAAAAAAAAAAAAAAAAAAAAAATGTTGATTTTATGGTATAATACATGCAGCTGGAGCGCCAGTTTGTAACTGCAAAATAAGCTGTTATATACCATCATATAAATGCATTAAATACTATGTTATTGCTAAACGGTATATTTCTTGCTAATTTTATGATTTTTTACTGTTAATTTTACGGTTTTAAGCTGACACACCACCTACAGTATTATACTGTAAAATTAACAATTTCTTTTTAGAGTGTAAGCATACCTTTGTGTAAGCGCCCTAAATGGGTTTAGTCGGTCTGTTTATATATATATATACTCTATATACAGCAATTTATTTTCATAAAACTATTCATTGTAACTAAAATATTATTTACAGTACATCAACCGCCGCGGCGAGCGGCTCATCTTCATCCGCAGCCTTTTATTATTCTAATCTAGTCCGACTCTTTTGCGGAAGCAAGATTCTTAGGTCCCGAATGAAAGAATACACACACACACACATGTATATAAAACATTTTATTTACATATTATTATTATTATTATTATTAAAAACAAATTAGGTACTACTTGATTATCCCGTCGACCAATTTCGCCAAATTATTAGTCAAATTATGGAAAGGATATAATTTTTATTTTAAATAACGAAAGAAAAAATAAATTAGTAAAACATTAATAAGAATATTACAATATTATTGCCAAACACTTATTTAATGACGAACTGCTAGCGGCTTGAAAGGGAAAGTTCTTGTCCCGAGAAGTAGCTTGTCAAGCAAAGTGTATAACTATGTACAAGGAGCTCCATCTTTTTCCGAAACTTACTCACATGACATGGATTTCACTCTGTTACTGATGCAAATGGGGGAATATTTATTGCTAGAATGAATTACTCCAGTGTTAAAATGGGTGTGATTGTTATTTTATATTATTATAATAAATATTCATTGTTATAAGAGCTATTTGTTATAAGAATATTCTTCCTCTTGACTTGTGCATTGGAGATCTTGGCAGGAATTTTTGAAAAGGCGTTAGAAAATATAGGAGAAAAAAATAACATTTTATCACAGTATTTTTCAGAAAAAATAGAACTTTCTTAGTTGATGAAAATAGGCAAAACCCGCGAATACACAGCACATAAAAAAACGAAGAAAATCTTTCATCAGGCATAGACTATGAAACATTTCTTAACACTATCAGAATATTATTACAAAACTTCATTTCTTTTTCATATTATGAAAAGGGACAAGCACTTAATGCCACTGAAAACACAGTTCTGGCAATTATCAAGCATTGACTGGAATATTAGACCCTATCCTTTTGTACATCGTTGGATATGAATTTAGGAATACATGTTGTACTCAAACCAATTAACATAGTAGAATTTAATTAATCTGAGAAACGTATAACATTTAGTCGAAAATGCGTTTTTAGGAATCCCAATCAATAGAGATTTGTCTGCCTAAGAAGGACTGATCAGAAAGAGGAAACCATGTCTGTCGAGCATAGATGTCCCTCCCGACATCGATAAATATTATTGTTTTTAAACTCTTTGACTAGCTCTGTATATAATACATGAGATTTATACGTGCATTTTAATCATATAATATACACTAGAGTGCCGATTATCAAAATCTATCCGAGCCAGGTACTACTCGGATGCGCAGAAAATAGGATAAATAGACAGTTGAAAATTCAAGAAGATTGCGTGAAAGAAACGTTAAAAAAAGTGATTGTATCATTGGCATGGCCTGGAAATATTAAAGTTGCAATAGTAGTTTCAATTGTTTCTCACTGTTAAATCATAAAAAAATTAAAGTTTTGCTTTTAGAAAATAAGAAAAGGGTTTCTTTTATTTTAATGGCCATTGCATCCAGTACCCTATTTCTAGTACCCTCTTTCAGTACCCTCTTTCTTTTTAGCACCACCAGTGGGCTTTAATGTCAGTGAAGACAATTAATTATAAGGGTCCTGGTAATCACCGAAATTTTGAATTATTTGTTTCTGTGAAAGTGACCTATCCTGTTTTCTAAGCTTTGCATTAGAAGATGGGTTGGAATAGCATAAGCATTGAATTTAATCTGTTTATGCGAAATTCAGGAGAAAAACTTGGTTTACTGCTTTTAGTTCTTGTTTTTTCAACAGGAGAGATTGCGGAAAGTCTAAACCCTTTCATAGAACCTTTGAGAATTTGTATTGCTCAACTGACTGGCATTTCTGAAAACTCGCGTTAGATTAACAGTTTAACCCATCAATGACGAGTCTCTTTTACACATTTTTAATACCTTGGTACCAGTTGACACCAGTTTTCCCATATTGTAATTTTAACTTATTTGTTCTCTAAAAGTTTGAGATTAAGTAATATGAAAATTTCCTTACTAAAATACTGGTTTTCATATTTAGAATTTTCGTATAACTTAAATGGCAGATTTTCATACAACCGGCGTTAATGAGTTAAAACTTTGAATGCGTCATAAGCATTAGAATCTAAAGTTTAAGATGAAAAATGTCTAAGTAAGAGTGTAAGTTAAGAGACTATTAAGTCTAAGATGAAAAAGGTTGATAGAGGTTCGGTTACCTGGTGTTGGTGTTGGTGTTGTTTTGTGGCAGCCAATTATTTACATGAGGGATATGGACCCGAAGGAGAGGGGTTGCCCTGCGTTGAGGTCTTTATATGGAAACCTAACCTGTATTTATGCAAGGAAATCAAAGGTTCGAAAAAAAACCCACGGAAAACTCCAAACTATTGGGATTGAACCCAGTCTCCCGTGTACCAGCTTTGAGAGCAGAACATCTCGGCCACTTGTGGGGCATTCGGTTCATTGAACTTTCCCTTAAAACGGAGTTTAGATAATCGGTTCCGTACCTGCTATAAATTATTATTACATTTCTATTGGAATTTCTGAAATATTTTTAAATATTTTTAATAAGATTATTTCTTTGTTGTTCAAAAAAAAAAAAAAAAAAAAAAAAAAAAAGAGAGAGAAATGTGAAAATAATGAAGTTTTTATGCTTTATTTATCTTATTTCCAAATTTAAATATAAAAGAAAAATACTTTAAATCTGAATAGATGGTATTAAAGATTCTTCGATCATGAATATTGAACTATGTAGTATTTTAATTTCATGGTAAAATCCATTACATTCAGGCACTGTATGCATTTCAGACATAAAGTTTCAAAATAAGCACAAAAGTTAACTCTTATATATATAGGAACAGCCTAAATGAACATTTTCGCGTAAATTTCAAAAATTTCCGTTATTCGTTTTATTTGTTTAGTTGACTTTTGGGTTTCCAAACATTCTATTTTTAATGTTATGTCAATTACGTGCTGCGATAATGCCTAATTTAATAAAACGGAAATTGACTTTTAATAATCAGAAGTTATAGTAAAAAAGATTTTTTAATATTTATGTACGTTTAAATATTAGGAAAAAAGTTTTAACAAAGTGTTACTCTTAAAAGTTTCCGTTACCGGGTTAAAACGTAACAGTTTGTTTTTCAAAGGGAAGAGTCCTAGTTCTAGAAATTAAACTCTTTGATCAAAACTATTTATTTTATATACATTTAAGAAAAAGATGTTTTTTTTTTCAAACAAAAACATATATTTACTGATATATTGACAAGAAATTCACTTTTATACAAAATATTTTCAGAAAGCATACAAGAGTAAAATGGAAACAATAAAGTAAGAAATAAGATAAAAATAAAAATAGAATAAAAGAAAAATGTTTCAGAGTATATTTTCTATACGTAAGCTACTGTTACATCACTTCTGCCCAAGAAATGTTTTTTTTTTTTCAAAGAAGAAGCGAGAAAGCACTTACACTTTTACTACTAAATCATAAAAAATATTTTATCGTCCCTGAAAATAATGAAAATTTCAACCATTTTTTCTGCTATGCAGATAGTTTTAATTTAATTTAAAGCATTTTGATTATATATCACACAGTATGATCATACAACGAAACTTATGCATAAGGAAATTCTGCCTTATATAGAAAATTGCATAGTTTTTGAGTAAAGAATATAGTAGAATTGTTAATAACGATATACAGCCGTGAAAAGAAGAATCATTCGTGCTATTTCACAACTAAACTTGTTACAGAGGTACCTTTCGTTTAATACATTGACGACCGAAGAGACGTCGTACACACTCTATGCGATGTAACGGAGCCGATGTCGTAAGGTGGTGTGGTAGCGGGCTACTTCAACGGCCGAGTCTTAACAATATCGAAAAAATATTTTATTGCATTACAAACAATTAAATAATATTTTCTGGATTATATAAGTCCTATTTACAACATTTTTCATAAAAGGGTTCGAGTTCAGCTGTCAATAATATATTTATAGAATCAAGTCCAGTCCTCGAATAATAGATCACTTTCAGTGTAGTCAGTCTCTTATTTATTCAATGTCCACTATTTTCAAAGATAGAGTTCGAGATGCTCGACAGGAATGTCGCACTTTTTGTAGATGTTTAACCGAGGTTTAGGAACCTCCGATCTTCAACTCCGTGATGGAGATATCTTAACAGCCACACCTGGCTTTCGCTTTTCTGTGCTTCGGAATATGTCCCGAAGCCGTCGACCCGTGAGAGATTTCCACCCTGCACGGCCAGAAACACCTTGAAGTCTCAACTGCAACAGAAGAGAAAATTAAGCTCTCGAGAATGCTCCTGCATCCTCTTTTATAAGTTTCGTTTTTCCGTCTAGGACCAAAGCCACTCCCATTATCCACTCACCATCCGTGTCCCATGATCTCATAGCCAAGCCCTTTCTCTATAGGCTGCAGTCAGGAACTTTGGCGTCAGGTTTAATATCTGGTTTCACTTTCTACTTTATCACGGGAACGAGACCCTCGTGAACATCAAAAGAATATTTCTCTCGCTAGATAAAAGAGTTCCTTTCACCCTAGTGTCCTCTGCGAAGATTGATTGAAATTGAAGTATTTGTTTCATCTTTAGCGACATTTTCTAGGACTCTGAAGAAATTTGGAAACTAGGTGAAAATACATTAGTTTCCCTATGCTGGCTTCTACCTTGTAAATTGAGAGTTTCAATGTGAGATATCGTCGAATTCTCACAGTGTCAACATATTAAAAATGAAAGTTTAGACAATTTTTAAAAATTAGTTGAACCTTAATTCAGAAATCGCATTCAGATTCGAAAAGTAGACACAATACTCAGTTGATTGCTACCTATAAGTTTCCATAAAACTAACTTTCAAAAAATTCAGATCCTTCAAAATAAGATTCTGCGAGGCATTGGTATAAAAGAAATACTACGATCCACCATGACGACAAAGTTCCACCGATCAGATCCGCCATCAAAAACCAAGCTGCAATTTTTTTCAATAGCATTTCTGACATCCCTAATCGTATTTTTCAAAATATTTCCCTATATGATGAACGTGCGCGAAGGCGTAGACCTCGTGCCATTCTTCATCTTCCTGAAAATATTGATCCCGGTTAGTCACTACCTGTTACTTTGATAAAGTTATTTTTTCTGGTTGCTCGTTATATAACTTCTTGTAAATTTTTTGTATTTATTTGTATATTTGTATATACACGAGGCATTTCATAAAAATTGAGAGTTATTTTCTTACGTAGTGGCAACACCTCGAAACTAAAAAATAAAACTGAAGGCGATTTTTTCAAACTGTTAACTGTACGTTTATAAATATTCTAAACGAAGCAGACGATTTTATTTTCCTAGTTTCGTGCTTGTTTAAAGAAGTTGTTTCGTGCTTGCTATGTTTTTACTTGCCCTACAGCAGAGTTTCTTAAACTGTAGTCCGCGGACCCTTGAGGGTCCGCGAGCTTACTGACGGGTTTCCTCAAGCCCAGTGTTTAATTCGGACTTTTTTTCTTCAGCAGGAATTTCTGTTCCTGTAGTTCTGGATAAATGCAGGGCTATAGAAATTCTAATCTATGACTATTAATAAGCATAAAATAAACACCTGAATTTAAATCTTTCGAGGGAGACATTTCAATGCCGGGGAATGGAACCCCACCCCTTCCTCCATCTACCCCCTGAAATTATCTCTGCGCAAGCCAAACATTTTTACCGAATATTTTTTTCTCGTTAGCGCGCTTTACATATGTATTCTGTTTCGGGTTGTCATAGTGGCAATCATGTGAATCATGAAACGCAAAAGCAAGGTGAAAACGATAGTGAGTGAATTCCAGCCATTGTCATTTTTAAGTGCACTGCTCGTTTTTTAGTCTCTGGTGTTATATACATTCCTTTAATTCAAGATATGTATGAGTGGTAAAATAAAAGGTAAAGAACAGATGGCGTCAGATATAGATGATGATGATTTAATCCCTCACAATTTAATAGAGAAGAAATTACCGCAACAGAAAAAAACGTAAGCACTCTGAAGAATATTTAACATTGGGATTTACGAGCACCTGTATTAATAATGAAGAAGAGCCTGTTTGTGTTATTTGTCACGATACACTGTGAAATGGAGGAATTAAACAAGTAAAACTCCGTAGACATTTACAAACTAAACATAAAGATTATTTAGACAAACCAACTGGCTTTTTTAAAAGAAAGTTAAAAGAAATCCATTTCATGATTTTAACAGAAATTAATTGAAAAGACCGCGACTGGTTCCAATAATGAAAAGGCCGTTTTTGCCTCGTATCAAATATCTTTGATTGTAGAAAAGTCTGCAAAACCTCATATGATTGCAGAGAATTTAATTCTACCTGTTACCGTCGATCGGGGCTACTTTGGCCCTTGCGGGGCCAAAGCCAGCCCATAAAAAATAGCCTTGGTTCAGCCCATAAAAAATATTTGATTCTTTGTATTGAACAAACAATACAAGATAATTTGGAGTTTTTGCCCTTGAAAAATAATTTATATACTACTATAGGATATTTGAAAAGTTCGGGGGTAATTTAATTTTTTAAATGGCAACACTGAATGTGTTTGTAATCAACTGTCTTCGTGTGTAGATTTTAACTCTCCAAACTTTCTATTGTGAAACAATCTTGATAAGAGCTAAAAATAAAGTAAGGGACAAAATATTACCTTTAGTAACCTGTAACCCATGTGTGATCATAATTTTTCCTTTAACTTTTTATTTTGTCAGAAAATGTTTACGTTTTCAAAAAGCTAGCATGAAAACTAGCATTTCGGGGCTACTTTGTGCCAGGCCTGTTTTGGTCCGAAAATAGCCCCAATTACTTACAAATGCCTTTTATACAACCAAATCTCTTAAAAAATGTTTTAAGTAACTTTTTTTCAAATGTTACTGTTGCAAAATGTTACATTAACTGAAAGAAATTAAGTTGAAACTGGTGTGAATGAATAAGAACAAAAGAACTTCTTAAAACACCATTAAAAACTTTTAATTGCGCTAGGACTTTCGAAAGATCTGAGTCTGTCTTCGTCAGGCGCAAAAAGACCTGCTTCTACTATGAAAGCAGCAGCAAGACTCAAATGCTTTCATAGTAGAAGCACGTCTGTTTTGCGCCTGACGAATAAAGACTCGGATCTTTCGAAAGGCCTAGCGCAATTAAAAGTTTTTGATGATGTTTTATGAAGTTCTTTTGTTCGTGTTACATTAATTGTTTTTGTTCCAGTTGCTGTGGACGAAAACTGTTTCTAGTTTCTTTAATATTAACAATTGGTTAATTGTGTTTAAAAGTAAAAAAATACCATTTGTTTATCGGGTTTGCAGTGGTAATTCATTAGCAAATGCTATTGCAAGGTGTTTTCCATAAAAATGTATTCATTTACATATGAAATGTATTCATTTTTTATTAAACTAAGTAAATGGACCAAAGAAGCCCCTAGCAGGGTCTACTTTGTTCTAAAACTTTAAAAATAGTTTAAAAATAAAACAATTCCTCTTTAAAACCATACAGTTTGTTTCACTGTTTCATGTTAATTGTTTACAACTCCATTTGGACGTTGCAAAATCACATATAATATTTTTTAATAATGGAAATGTGAGTGGAACCAGGAAAAAGTGGCACTAAGTTCGACGGTACTAAAGTAATGGTCACAACAATGCTAGGAGAAAAGCAACAAAGGACCTGAATTTAATTTCAATGTCTAATGATCATGTTAAGAACAGAATCACCGACTTATCTGAAAATATAGAGAGCCAATTAATTTAACGTGTAGAAATAAGTCCTTATTTCGCATTACAGGGGGATGAGAGTTTAGGCGTTCACAATAATGTAAATTTGTTAGCTTTCGTTTGTTATGTATTTGGTGGTACGTTATGCGAAGATTTTTTGTTTTGCTAATTCACTCCATTTCATACAATATGTGCGACGCTTTTAGACGGTTTTATACAAGAAAAAGAAATAAACTGTTTAAAATATGTTGGAGAAAGTACAGATGGGGCTTGAACTTTTAGTGGACCTATTAATGCTTTTATCAGCTTGTTTAAAGATAAAACACCACATGTAGTTTGCACACACTGTTGTATTCACCGTGAATCACTTGTCGCGAAAAAAAGGCTGAAGGTTTGAAGTCAACATTCAACAAAGTTGTTTCTGTAGTAAATAATATCAAGGCTCGTCCACTGAATTCTAGTCTTTTTAAAATTCTGTGCGAAGAAAACGGGAGCCAACACAAGCAGTTATTTTTACATACAGAAATTAGGTAGTTGTCACGAGGAAAAGTTTTAAATCGCATTTTCAGAACTGCATGATGAAGTAAGGTTATTTTTATTGGATTCAAATGCCATTTGAAAGAATGTTTCAATGATTTCTCCTGGCTTGTCAAGGTAGCATATTTGACAGATATTTTTAGTTTTCTAAATGAGGTGAAATTAAGCTTACAAGGAGCATCAGTACATATCTTCAAAATCCAGAACAAAGTATAAGCAACAACCGAAAAACAATTTGTAGACAAATTGACTTTAAAATAATAGTTTTGAATCATTCCCAACATTATTCGATTTCTTAAAAACGTCCGGCGAAACAATGTCCCCTGATATTGTTGAAAATTTCATTTTGCACCTGAAGAACTTGAAAGAAGCTTTCCGACTTTTATTTTGCTCTCTCAAAGTCAGAAAATGAGTGGATGAGGGAAACATTAACAAGACAATAGTGAAATGTAATCCTTAACATTCTTAGAACAGAAGCAGCTTGCGGAATTATCATGCGATGATTCTATGAAAATTGCTTTCTAAGAAAATAACCTTCCTAATTTTTGGCTGTGCGTGAGAAATACGTATGCAGAACTAGCAGATAAATCTATCAAGCATTTATTTCCCTTCTGTATAACATATTTGTGTGAAAAGACTTTCTCCAGAATGACATTACATCCACTTGAAAAACAAATATAGAAATCGATTAAATGCCGAACCAGGCTTGCGAATACATGTTTAGAACATTGAACCAGGCATTGCACATCTCGCATAAGAAAAAGTAACAACCTTCTTATGGGAAATAGTAGTATGTTTATTTTAACTATCTTAAAATGTGTGCCATTTGCAACTGAGTTTTTCAACAACTAAACACGGAACATCTGCAATGAAAAATAAATAAGATCTATACCATTACAATATTTTTTTTAACTTACTTTAAGAAAACTTTTTGGGGGTCCCCGAAATGCGTATCATATCAAAGGGGGTCCGCGAGATCCCAAATTTTAAGAAAGGCTGCATTACAGAAATGGAGGTGAGTGATTCAGAGTTCAAAAAGGAAATGCGTTGTGCCATAAAATGTTGCTATCGTTTAGGCAAAAGAGCTCCAGAAATAGTTAAGTTAATAAAAGAAGCTTACAAAGACAAAAGTTTTAGTGAGTCTACAAATTTTAGATGGCATGGTGATTTAAAAAAACGACATTTGTCTGCAGAACTGGCTTCTAAGCCTGTCCAACCATAAAGTGTTGTTAATGATCAAAATGTAAGCACTATGTGGGCAATCTTGCAAGAAAATCGGCGAATGACATGTTACGCGATAGTGGCATGAACTAACATTTCAAAAACCTCGATATTTCACATTCTACGCAACAATTGACACTTCGTCATATTTGTTCTACATCTCCTCTCTAAAGAACAAATGCAAACAAGAATTCAGCAAAGTTGTGAGTGGAAACAGATGCTTCACAATGATCCGAATTTCCTAGAGACTACAATAACAAGGGATGAAACATGGGTGCATAATTTTGATCCCCTTACCAAGTCTGTAACATGTGTATGAAAACACACTGATTCTCCGCCTCCGAAAAAAAATCCGACAAACCAAATCCGTTGGAAAGTTCATGATGATTATTTTCTTTGATCATAAAGGCGCAATCTACCAGCATGCTGTGCATTAAACTACTGTGACTGAATGATGATTATTATGTTTCAGTTTTGTAAATTTTGCGACAACGCATATCTAGAAAGCGTCATAAACTGTAAGGAATTGGACATTACATAACGATAATGGTAGTCTGCATGTCGTTACTTCTGATCAACAATACCTTAGTAATGTTAATAGTGCAATTATAGCCTTAGTGCAATATTAAAATCATGCCACATCCCTCTTACAGTTCAAATCTCGCACCATGCGCTTTCTGGCTGTTTCCGTCGTTGAAGGAGAGGCTCCGTGGCAAACAATTTACTGCAGATTCTGAATTTATGTCAGCAGTGCAAGGTTCTTTGAAGCAGCTTATAGAAAATGGCTTCTCTACTTGTTTTGAAAAGTGGGTTGAATGATTGGACCATTTGATATCATCTGAGTAAGGGTACTTTGAAAAAGAATGGTGTATTTTTTGCTGTAAATATAATAATTGACTTCTTATGATTTTACTTTTAATTTTTATAGAACACCCATCGTATTTTATTTTCTAAATTTTCTATTATTAATTCTGTTTTAATTTTACCTACTTTTGTATTTTTATATTTTTATAACGTATGGTGCTTGTAAATGGCCTTTTGTTTATAACTGGGAGGTTTTTCTGCCTTTACGAGTTTCCAGACGTTCTGGACATTGGCTATGGTTTGAATGTTTTTCCCACAGGTTTCTACAGTGCGTCTCATAAGTATATGTACAAGCGATTTTTTGAAATATTTTTCGAGCAGTTTCAACCCAAAAGATGTTTGTTCGTGAAATTTAGAAGACTTTAGCTTTTCCTATTACGAGATCTACTGTTCACCGTTGCATACAGGCAAGTAAAATTCATAAATATCGCAGAATGTGCGCGGAATCTATGATGAAAGTGCACCATAGAAATGCACGCGTTCTTTGAACTAAAAAACACAAGCCTTGGGAAGATGAGTTGTTAAGCGTTTCTTTAGTGAGGAAAACAAAACCAATTTGGATGGCCCTGATGCCTGGGCATACCATCGGCATGATCTGCGACGAGAATCTCGGGAGTTCATATGTCGACAACAAGGAGGGGATTCTCTCAAGGTGTGTGGGGCGATTTGTTTCAATGGAACAACTGATATTTCCTCTCTTAATGGTCAACAGTTCTCTGAGGATTATTAAAGTGTCCTTAAAAGCAATCTACTTCCATTTGGAAACATTTTTGGAAAGGATAGCTGAAAATTCCAAGAGTACAATGGGTCGATTCACATCTGTCATTCAACAACAGCTTGGTTTACACAGAATCAAGTGACTGTTATAGACTGGTCAGCTATCAGCCCAGACATAAATCCAATTAAAAACCTTTGGGGATCACTTGCACGAGATGTATAGGCTCATGGTCGTCAATTTTCCACTATTCAGGAATTAAAGCAAAAAGTAGAGCAGAATTGGTTCTCTTTACTGCCACACATTCTCCAAACACTAGTTTGAAGCTTACTTGATACGGTTTTCAACATAATTCAAAGGATCGGATCCAAAATTCGAATTTAAATGCAAAAAACTCGAAAAGTCCATATATTTTTGAGACAGCCTATTTTTATTTTTATTTTTATTTTTTTTACAAAAATTCTGTAAAACCTATACTGCATTTCTTTGTTGTCATAAACTTGTATTATAATTCCATTTTCTTATTATTTTCTTCGTGATTATGGCTTCATTTTTTGAACTGTTATTTCAAAAAATCGCCTGTCCGTATACTTTTGAAACGCACTGTATCATCGGTGCGGAGTCTTTGATTCCTAGTACTCCTCTCCATTTCTTGCCCAAGTCCAAGTCTTTAAACTGACTATCACACAAAAGAATGATTAAAAATCCTGTTATAATTTTGTACAATTTAGATAATACATGCACCATTACTGTTTAAATAATATGTATATGGCCTTTAAATATTTTTTTTTCTGTTTTCAAATAAAAAGATTTTTCACAAACTACACAGTATATACTACTTTATAAAGTTCTCTCTTTACTTAAAAGGTGACAGATGTTAATAATACATATGTTAGAATACTTAATAAGATGCAGCTTGTAGCGATATAATAGAAATGTAAAAATATCAATGTTTAAATCACCAATAATTTTAAATTTTAAGCATACCGGTTTCGGTACCATATAGGGTACCGTCCTCAGTGCTAAGGATGGCAGAAATTTGCTCACATACATAGGAGAGATAGGGATTCATGTTAAAGATTTGTTGACCAATAGGAAAACAGGGGATTGCAGGTAACAACCAATAGAAAGATAGATAGGAAATGGAATCGAAATAGTAAGAAATTGGTAAAAAAGAGAAGAAAATGAGGTTTTTATGTAATATTTCCAACAATCTGATGATGGGGGAGTAGCGAATTCATAATTAACAACTCAAAAGACACAATTAACAACCCAAACTCAAAGATGTTATTGAATTATTCGATTCTTGGGGTATCTACTGCATAGCTGCCAACTTGTACGGATTTTTGCTACCACTAAAATTTAATAGAAAATTTTGCCTAATTCAATCGCCGAATTGCTGCGAATTTTGATAATTAAAAAAGGCAGAAATTTCAGTTAAATTTTAGTGGTAACAAAAATCCGTACAAGTTGGCAGCTATGATACTGTATTAATCGCGAGTGTGGTCTTTCCTATATTGGACAAACCAAACGTTGCTTAAAATTTCGTATTAAAGAAC
Organism: Maratus speciosus; assembly: GCA_963932465.1. Classification (NCBI taxonomy): domain Eukaryota; kingdom Metazoa; phylum Arthropoda; class Arachnida; order Araneae; family Salticidae; genus Maratus; species Maratus speciosus. The sequence goes on along the minus strand of OZ010795.1, from coordinate 347,663,811 downwards.
ATCAACAATATATTAAAAAACAATAAACCAATAAATACGCTATTTCAAAATATTGCTGAGAGATGAATCATAATTTTGACTACAATTCGATTAAATAATCGCTAAACCTACTTCCATAAATGAATTTCACTTCCTTGAAGGATTTCATATTTATAAGAATTTTGAAAATATTGTTAATTGTGAATTCGCTATTTGACTATTATCAGATTGTTGGAAATATTACATAAAAAACTCATTTTCTTCTTCTTATTATTTATTTTTATTTATTTTTGTATTTTTTTGCAATTTCTTACTAATCCGGTTCTATTTCCCGTCTATTTTTCTATTTGCTGTTACCTGCAATCCTCTGTTTTCCCATTTCCTATTGGTCAATAAACCTTTAATTTGAATCGTCATCTCTTCTATATATGTGAGCAAATTTCCGCTATCCGTAGTACTGAGGACGGTAGGCTATATGCTGCCGAAACCGGTATGCTTATAATTTAAAATTATTTTTGTTTTTAACGTTGATATTTTTACATTTCTAACACATGTTGCAAGTTTAAAATACACATTTTAATTAATTTTCCTGGCACTTTCAGCCTGCTATCCAGCAGCCATCATCAGAGAATCTTTTCATTAATTTCCATTCTATTCATTTGAAATACAACACTTCGTTTGAATGGGATAGTGTATAATTCTTAGGTTAGCTGAATGTAGAAGTAGTAGTGCTGTGGATTAAACTTTTGTGGAAAATATTTAGTTACAATTCCATTCAATTTAATACACTGTAAAAAAAAATCTGTAGTTCTACAGATGTAAATTTACATGCTTACTAAACTTTCACCTGTAACTGTACGAAAAAAGCTGCAAATCTACAAAACTAGTTTTTGTAAAGCTACAAAAATCTGTAGCTTTACAAATGAATCTGCTAAAATTTCAGTAATCTTACTAAACTTTTATTTGTAACCCTGGCTGCAGTTACATGAAAAGTTCTCGGAATCCCAGTTTCCAAAAAAATTCTTAGTAACCTTACAGATTTTCTGATTTTCGGCGCAAAAGTGTGTCTGTTACATGAAATTTTGTTGTTGCCGTTACATGAAAAGTTCTAGGAATCCCAGTTTCCTAGAAAAACTTTAGTAACTTCACAGATTTTTTTTTTACAGTGTATGTCACTTTGTTCACATACATTACTTTCGTTTTTAAATGTGTAGCTGGATTGTAGTATAAGTAGCAGTGCTTCGGATTAATCGTGTAAATGAAAATATTTAATTGCCGCTCCATTTATTTTAATACGTCACTTCGTTTTAAATGGGAAGTACACTGTAAAAAAAAAAAAATCTGTGAAGCTACTAAAGTTTTTCTAGGAAACTGGGATTCCTAGAACTTTTCATGTAACGGCAACAACAAAATTTCATGTAACAGACACACTTTTGCGCCGAAAATCAGAAAATCTGTAAGGTTACTAAGAATTTTTTTGGAAACTGGGATTCCGAGAACTTTTCATGTAACAGCAGCCAGGATTACAAATAAAAGTTTAGTAAGATTACTGAAATTTTAGCAGATTCATTTGTAAAGTTACAGATTTTTGTAGCTTTACAAAAACTAGTTTTGTAGATTTGCAGCTTTTTTCGTACAGTTACAGGTGAAAGTTTAGTAAGCATGTAACTTTACATCTGTAGAACTACAGATTTTTTTTTTACAGTGTAGTAGAAGTAACTTCGGATTAAATCTACGTATACGAAAATAATTAAGTGTTTAAATTTTCAGGATATTTAATCTGAACTCTTAGAATTATAGAAAACACTACAACTTCTACTTCCAGCTATTCTAAAATTATAGATTTATATGATTTCAAACGGATTGACGTATTTGAAATAAGTGGAACGGGAATTAATTAAAATATTCTCTGATGATGGCTGCGGGTTTGCAGACCGAAATTACTAAGAAAATTAAACAAAATATATCTTTTAAACTTTTAACATCTCTATTGTTAACATCTCTTACATTTTAAGTAAACAGAGAACCTGTTAAAGTTCATATTGTGTAGTTTGTAATTGAGTCAATGTGGAATATTGCGATTTGTTTTATAAAAAAAAAATAATAATAATAATCACAAAGAACACGTGCTCTTTAATCATTCATATATTTGTTTATACAATTATTCAAAATGAGTTATGTGTTTTAAAATATTCTGCGAACTGGTAGTCTCCTATTTTAATTTATATATTCTTTTCTTAAATTATGATTAGGATTACTCGTTTTTTAAGATATTACTTTAATAAAATCTACTCGCAGTTATTTAAATTTTCGCCTAAATGTAATTTAAAAATAAAATACTACATGTTAATGTTAAAATACTTTATAAATATATCAGGAGTAGCCATATTTATTTCGCTCCAAGTATGTTATTTATAATCTTTTTTTTTTGGGGGGGGGGGGATACTTAAATTCGTATAGAAAACTGAAATAATATGTAGATTAAGATTGGGAAGAAGGGGAGTTACAGAAACATGTGATGATCAAATTGATTAAATGTTGCTTTAGAAATGTACGTTAAATATACAGGCATCAACCGACTTACGTAAATTCGCAGTTATATAACAAATCTCGAAAATTAAGCGCGTTTGATACGCAGTTGCATACTTTTGATATTTATCTTATAAATACAATATATAGATATAAACCACAACCTTACGATTGTGGTTTATATAATAAGTATAGTTATATATTTATTTACATATAGTATATACAATCAAATTTATAACAAAACAACTTTATCTTTATTGTTGTTATTCATTGTAGTCATCTAATTCTTAATAAATACAGTACGTGCTTATCGAAGATTGTTTTATTTTGTGAGTGCTATTCATTTGTCATGACATCAGAAATTCATGGACAATAGGTTAAATGAATTCTCTTTAATTATTTCTTATTTTTATAGTCGTTTGGTGTAGATTCAAAATTGTTATAAATCAATTAATCAATAGTAGATACATAAATTACGTATTCCATAAGATATTTGAAAAGTGATCTTTAAGTTTTTTTTTCTTTAGGGTTCCGCACTTAAAAAGTAAAAACGGAACCATTATAAGATCACTCCTGTGTCTGTCTGTCACAGTCCTTTTATCCGCAAACTATGCAACGTGGAAAGTTCAAATTGGGGGAAGTAATAAAGACTATTCTCCCACATAGTTACAGATTAATAAATATCCATAAATATATTTAGGAAAAATATATAGGGGCTAATTAAGTTACATGAAAAAAAAAATTTCTTTGTAAATTCTTCGTAACGATGAAATCAAAAATATATTTCAATTAATTTTAGATATTATATTTTCAAAGTTATGGTGGAAAATGCAGTGCAAAAATATGTCCCCCCCCCCCATCTAATTCAGAATCTATTGAAACTAAAATTATGAAAAATTAGAGGTAGTATACATTAATTTAAACCTTGCAGAAAAAATTATAGCGATTACCCTAGGTCACATAGTTTTTGAGAAAATCGCATTTTTCCGTTACACTCAAATTTCGATTTACGGGCTTCAGCAAAAGTGTTGAGCAAAGCTGAAGGTGCCTCTCGTAGAAGAAGTATAAAAGCATTGTTGATCATAAATTTCGGAAAAAATCGTCGGTAATTAGCCAAGATATTAACCCTTAAAGACACAGTCGGTTTGGACATACATAATGACAGGGACGGCGTACTCTATGCTCCATCGGATTTTAAAGCCTAGATAACAAATTTTAAGGATACTATATTTACGTAATACAATTACGTAATACAAAGTACCAGTATAAAAGTAATAACCGTCAAATTGTTAAAAACAGACTAATTTAATGAGAATGAATCACACAAATACTATGGGATCCGCGACTAGTTTCCATTGAGTGGCTCTCTCAATACAACTACTATTTTTTAAAGGTTAAATAAAACCCTATATGGAATAACAAATATACAGAATAGCTATCTTTGCTATTATTTAGGTTCCATCTATCTTTGAACTTTCATGGTATATCCATTTGTACTTTTCTAGTATACAGGGTGCAAAGGAAAGTCCCTTAACCTGAGAATACCTGTGAACGGAGAGAGCTTCATGCAAGTGAGGTAACGGTATAGTAAAGCGACTTCGCCCGATTTAATGAAAGCAACAGCAGCGCCCCTTAGTGGTGAAATTTGGACGATAGCACTGCAAATCGAAAACGAGAAGAGATAGAACAAAACTTTCAGTTAGAAAGTTTTAGAGCATCAATTAATTAATAGAATACGACATTTGATTTACATGGATAAGATAAATCTACGTCTGTTTACCCAAAAATGTCCGAAATCGATGCACTCCATTTTGTGTAAACGTTTGAATGGAATAGTCAGAAGTATAAAGAAATACGCACAATTTATGCTATAAATACGTACTTATCTCAATACATTTTGATAACATCACACACAAAAAAAAAGACTAAATGTCTCACATTGATAAAAAGTTAATATTCAGTATGTTCGAAAAGTTCGCCATTGCTCACGATACACGTTTGTATTCGTGAGAGTAATTCTGCATGCACATTTCTCAGCATGGAAAGTCTATTGCAAGCATCTTCAATACGACGAGATAGATTTGACTCTTTCAAGGCTGTGGCTAGACGGTCTAGCCACTTAATTTTTATTCCAAACCTGACAAATGGCACCAAGAATATTTCAATGAAATTTCGCTTTTGTAATGAAAGTGGAAATTAGCGGGGTTTTGTTTTCTGAGAAATTCGTTTGAATATTCTGGTGTCAGTCAATTATTTCATCAGTTTACGAACAGAATTCTTCTGGCCCTGAAAGGGTTATTCTAAAATTTTAAATGCATTGGACTCAGATTATAAGGGAATTATAGTTAAAATATTCACGATTAACTGCTCGCTATAATATGAAAGTACCAAAAATGCTTTTTCATGTAGTTCTTGAGAAATCTAAAAAATACACTAAATATATTAGTGTTTTAAATTAAAAACGATTTTTATTTATGTGCTGTTAATGCGCAGTGTATCAGGTACCTTTAAACACGGGAATCATAAGATTCATTGCCAATAATTTTTAAACGGAAACTCACACTAATCATAAAACTCAAATCCACAGCGATTAACATAAAAATGACGTCAATCTATGAAGCTTTGTTTAAAATGAGAAAGCTAACTTTAAAAAAAAAGTAGTTGTTATGTTTTAATTTCAATTTAATGTAAATCATATAAAAGAAGATTTTATATTATGGTATTTGATGTAAATCGTAGAATGTTATCACTGCATTTAAAATATTAAAACATTTGCCTAACTAGTATAATTAAAGAAACAACATTATAACGAAATAGGAAATAAATCATAGCAACCGGTTTTTAGAGCAAGTTTGATACCATATTTATGGAAATTGACGTCATCATTTATTGAAAATGGCGCCGTAATTAGTGATTTGTGTCTCTGATCCTCTTTCTTGGAATAGAAAAGCCTGTATGTAATTTCAAATATATTAAATGGAGGTTTTAAGTTTTCTCAAAGCTTTGAAGTTTTTATTTAAAATATGAGAAATGCGCATTTTCTTCTTAGAGAGACATCAATTTAAAAAATGTAACAATATATCGAGAGAGACTGAATTTGTATTGGTTTATGAAAAGAAACTACACGTGTTTGCCTTTTTTTTAAATTATTTCTGCCGTTTTTGAAGGTGTGGCAACACAATAAAATAATTCAGATTCTCTCGCTGTATTTTTGCATTTTTGAAATCGACGTCATTCTAAACAGAAAATGCACATTTTATATATATATATGTAAAAACTTCAGAATAAAACATCATTAGAAAGCAGTGTCAGTTATTCAGAAATTGACGTCATATCTAGCAAACATGTGCATTTCTTGATTAGAATGACAACAATTTCGAAAATGCAAAAATATAGCGATTGAGTCTGAATTTTTATTAGCTTATAAAAAGAAAGTACCCGTGTTATCAATTTTTTTAATTATTGCACCGTTTTTTATGTTGTGGCAACAGGAAAGAAATAATTGAATTATAAAATTAAATAAAACAGATATTTCTATAATATTAAATTATGAAATGTAGTAGGAAAAAGGGATAAATAGTGGTCTGATGATTATTTTAAAGTAGACAGTGATCTTTCCCACGGTCTAAAACGTATGTACGTGAAGTTTCGTGGAAATCGGCCAAAAATTGAAGATTTGTATAAAGGACATACACACAAAGAACGGCTTATATATATATAGATATATAAGTAAATACTGTCGCTTGATGCTTTATTTATAAAATAATACGGTATAAAATAATAATAAATATTGCAGTTTCTTACAAAATTTTACCTAAGCAAGTTACGTAAAACTTTACCAATTGCATTACCTACGTAAGTCGGGCGATGCCTGTAGTAAATTGAACGAAAAAAACTACATTTATTATAGATACCTCTTATAGTAAAAAAATAAAAAGGCAAATCTTTTATAGACTGAATCTTTTTTCTTTACATTAATATATATTCTGCTACTACAAACGCAAAAAAAAAAAAAAAGAAAAAGAAAAAAAAAAATGTAAAAAGTAAATAGATGAGACAATCGGAGGTAGCAACAGATGAAAAATAACAGTCAATCTCAACGCAAGAAAAAATATTAAAACGGTCTGTTAGAAAATCGGAACAACAAAAGTGAAAAGAAGAAAGAATGAGCGAAAAAAGATGTAATTGAAATTTCTGAGAAATAATTGAAAAGAAAATGAAAATAATTTATATAAATGGAATTAAATTAATAAATTAAAGTAATAGCTATAAAAAGTTAAATGTTAAATAAAAAATTATAATTGTAGTATTAAACCAAAGGTTTAAAATAATATAAAAAGCAACTAGTAAAACTAAATATAAAGGAAATAATTTAGATAAAATGTAAATTATGATAATAACAAGATATGAAAGTGCTACGTCTCAATGGGCCAGTTTTCAACATTACATTTTAATTTAATATTTATTCCCATTATTTAATGACGGAAATTCTGATATGCATCTAATAAGAAGAAGAATACTATTAACATTTTTTGGTCAAAATTCACCCACTGCTCTCAGTCATTTCATTTCACTAGTTCATTCAGTCATAACAGTAAAATGTGCTAAATAATAAAACGTTATGTTGAAAAAAAAATCAATAAAAACTGAAATGTTAAAAGAAAAAACTTCAAGTAAAGGGCATAAGCAAGTAAATAAATGGTACACAGAAATATAGTTTTGTTTGTGTGACATCTTCAAACGAACTGATGATAGAACATTAGTCAAAGCTTATTAATTTGTTTTAAGAATATGAGGTATTTTATATTTATCTACAAAAGTTATGCAAGTTGTTTATGCTTCATCATACAAAAAGTGGTTTAGACACATTTTAAAACTTTAAAATAAATAAATAAATAAAATCATGCACAGATATTTCACATACTTATTTTCTGTACTCGTTTCTGAATTCCGAAAATAAATGGATTAAACTTTCAAAAGCTCTAAACATCTATTAAAATTTTTAAGCATAAAACCATTTTACTTCTATCAGTGTCGATAAGTTACTGATACTAGACTTAATATACAGAATTTTGGTGTATACAAAAGTTATGCATGTTCTTTATGAATCATCAAACAAAATAGTCTTTCAGACATATTCTAAAAACTTTAAAATAGATAAAATAAAGCTGAGGATATTTTATATACTTATATTTTGTACTGGATTATGAATTCCGGAAATAAATGGATTAAACTTTCAAAACCTCTAAACATCTATTAAAATTTTCAGTGACGATAAGTTACGGATACCGGACTTTACATAGAAAATTTTGATGTATACAAAATACATGCATGTTCTTTATGAATCATAATACAAAAATGTGTTTAAAACATTAAAATAAATAAATAAATAAATAAAATAAAGCCGAGGATACTTTATATACTTATTTTCTGTGCTGGTTTCTAAATTCCAAAACTAAAGTCATTAAACTTTCAAAAGCTGTAAATATCTATTAAATTTTTTAAGCATAACAACATTTTACTTGTACCAGTGACGATAAGTTACGGATACTAGACTTAATATAGAAAATTTTGATGTATACAAAACATATGTATGTTCTTTATGAATCATCATACTATAAAGTGTTTAAAACATTAAAATAAATAAATATATAAAATAAAGCCGAGGATATTTCCATACTTATTTTCTGTACTGGTTTCTGAATTATGAAAATAAAGGGATTAAACTTTCAAAAGCTCTAAACATCTATTAATTTTTTTAAGCATAGAATTATTTTACTTCTATCAATGACGATAATTTAAGGAAACTGAACTGAATCTAGAAACGTTTTATGTATACAAAATATATGCATGTTCTTTATGAATCATCATACAAAACAGTGTTTTATACACATTTTAAAACTTTAAAATAAATAAATAAATAAAATTAAGCCGAAGATATTTTGTATACTTATTTTCGGTACAAAATTCTGAATTCCGAAAATAAAGGGATTAAACTTTCAAAATCTCTTAACATCAATTAATTTTTTTAAACATTAAACCACGTTACTTCTATCAATGACGATAATTTACGAAAGACACAATTTTGAGAATATATTCAAAATTTATAGCATTCTAAGCAAACAAAAAATATTAAACAAATACTTTAATACATTTTTTGATTACTTATTTTCTTTATTTAATGGATTTTGAAAACTAAATGTTTTCATTAAATTGTGCAATTTTCAAAAACACAGTAAAGAATACACATTTTGTAAATTATTTTGTAGCAATCCTGTAAGTAACCACAATTTATCCGAAAGGTTATTTTTTCCACTTTAGAAGAAAATTGCTTTTCTCTAAAGTTAGAAAAAATGTATATCGTACTTTTCAATTTTCGCTCACTATATCACTTAAAGAATTCCGTCTTCTGTTGCTTTAGTGTTCACTGTGATTTTCAATTGAAAGTAGAAGGTATCTTAAGATTGGTTGCACTGATATGTTTGAAATAAATAAAATTTTTGTCCCTTGATAAAATATTATTTTCTTTTATAAATAATTTCATGAATACAGTGTGTTCACGTATAACCTGACCGACCTTTATTTTCGCAACCGTTGGTCCTAGATGCATACTTCCAATTACAAAAATGTTCCAAATTAGGTACAAAGTTAAGATAGAAAAAATTTGAAGCGAAAAAACAATTTAGCGAAGAATTACAAAATCTAAATTTTTATACGGTTCCCCGGTCCTATAAGTTATATTTAGTAAAATTTTTCTGTTACACTGACAAGTAAGGCAAAAAAAGTTCCGTTATTGTACGATTAAAATTGACCGGGTAATAGCTGTTTGAAGTTGGAGCATATTTTTTGCTGCAAATTAGGGGTCATTCACAAATTTAGTAGAAATATAATTTCGTCAGATATATTAAAGAAATGGTTGAGAATAAAATTAGCATTGCAATATAAATTTGAAATCCTTAATCATTCTGACATATTAGTGCAAAATATACAATTTCTACAGAACATATAAAAGGATAAGAATAACAGAATTTTTGTTAAATAAAAGGATGAAAAACAACAGCCTCAATTCTTTACAAAAATGATATATATGTTAAAATGCTGTTAAATTACACCGTCTTTCAAATTTTGGATTGTGCCATGTTTTTTAGCTTTTGAAAATTGATTCACATGTATTTTTCAGCGCTGAATCCGAAAATGACCTTCATTTTAAACCATCACGTCAGGATTTTTCTCAAATCGCGAACTTCAAAGTTAAAAAGCTCAAAGTTAAAATTGATCCATCCTCCCCTCCCAACCTCATCGGGCCCCTGAGCTGTTTAGCTGTAAGAAACCCAGTATAAGCCACAAAATTGAATAAATTATTGAATTAAATAAAATTAAACTGAATAAAAAAGTCTTACATCTATTTTATAGTATCAGATTTTTTGCTATTTTTTAACCTTGAAATTTAGGATTTGCGAAAAATTCTGACATGATGGTTAAAAGTGAAGGTGATTTTTTTTATTTAACGTTAAAAAATACATAAAAGTAATTATAAAAGTTAAAAAACACAACCATCGCAGGTTTATGTTATCTAATCTAAAACCATTTCTTAAACTTGTTGACGGTAATCTATCCGAATTTTTTTGTGTTATTCTCTAATATAAGTATGTATAAGATGGCAAGCGTCGAAAATCATAATAAAATTATATTGTGATCGGATTTAAGTCAGTATGTAAAATTTTAACTTAGATCGGACATTTGAAAGTCAGTTAAAGTTCGAGTACAAATTTTAAACTGGAAAGACGATCGTTGTAAGTTAAATAAAACCTTTTGAAAATAACATAATTTTTGTTAAAAGAAATCATAGCTTCAAATCCTTACAAAATACAACATATGTTAAAATACAATTATTTTAACTAATCTGAAACTTAACTAATAAAGTTAATTCAATCGTAATAGTTGTACGATTTCTTTCAAACCGCAGATATCTTTAAATAAGTTTAAGTACTTTATATACGACCCCTGAAAGCATGGTCGAAATCATCTGTTTTGATATGCAAAAAAAAAAAAAAAAAAAAAAAAAAAAAAAAATGGTATAAGTCAAGCATTTCAAAGTTTCATAACTCGGTCAATTTCAATGTTAGATGAATGGGATTTTTTCTATCTTACTTGTTTGTGTCACCGTAAATGTTTACTAAATACCACTTATAGGACCGGGGACCGTATAAAAATTTAAATTTCGTAATTTTTTAATAAATGTTTTTCTTGACCCAAATCGCTTTAAAAAATTTTTTTTACTTGATTTAAACCATTTTTGTAATTGGAAGTATGCATCTAGGACCAACGGTTGCGAAAATAAAGGTCGGTCAGGTTATACGTGGACACACTGTATAAACACTATATCTTCTTTTTAATACATAGTCAACTTTTTACTCGTTTATAAATTTCAAATAAAAGGAAATTTTTTTTTTATATTCTTTGGAAGGTATTTAAAAATGTTCCTGGTGTTCACTTTCTTTTCTATAGTTTAGAATCAATGTTGGGATACAATATATACGAGGTGACACCCGTCGAATTGAACGGAACACCAAATGTTAATAATGAACTGTTATATGAACTTATAGTAAATCTGCAACAAAACAGTCAATAAAAGAAACGGTCAAGGGAGAGTATTACTCGCTCTCAAAGGCTTCCATATAATAAATATATGAATTATTAACTGTTTTATTTAAAAAAAAATCGTTGCTAAAAAAATTACAACTTTGTAAAAAACTATGCAATTTAGGATTGTGTATAGCTGTATATACTAGAAAAGAATGAATGGGTATACCAAAAAAGTTCAAAGAGATATAAAGCCTAATAATATCAAATATTGCTATTCCATATAATTCTTTTTTAATCTTATACTAATCTGTTTATGATGAACTCAATTCTGTACTGATTATAAAAGTAGCGCATACTTAAACTTCATTTGGCATTTCATAAAACTAAATTCAAAGTAGTAATAATCATTTTTTTTTACATTGTAGCAAAAATAAAACCCTTGTTCAAAGTTTAAACTTTGCATTGTTCTAAGCCCGCTTTGAAAAGAGGTCGCAAAGTTGAAACTCCGCCTTGGTCCGTGCCGCGTTTTTACAGAAATATTTTTAATTAATTTCTAAAGACACGGGAAGCGTATTGAGAGATTCCTTCAATGCAAACTAGTCGCGAATCCCATAGCATTTATGTGATTAATTCTTAATAATTTAGTCTGTTTTTGACAATCTGACGTTTATTGATTTTATACTGCAACTGGGCATTACATTACGCAAATTTATCAGTAAAACTTGTTATCTAGGATTTAAAAGCCGATTGTAAATAGTGTACGCCGCCCCTGTCAATATGTGTGTCCAAACCGTTCGTGTCTTTAAGGGTTAATATATCAGCTAATTACCGACGATTTTTTCGAAAATCATTATAAACAGTGCTTTTATATTTTTGCTACGATAGGTATCTCCAGCGCTCCTCAACACCTTTGCTGAATTCCCGCAAATCGAAATTTGTGTGTAACAGAAAAATGCGCTTTTCTCAAAAACTACGTGACCAAGGGTATTCGCTATAGATTTCCTACAAGGTATAAGTTAACGTCTAATACCTCTAATTTTTTTCATAATTTTAGCTTCAGAAGATTCGAAAATAGAGGGGGGGGGGGGCATATTTTTGCACTACATTTTCGTCGGTATCTCTGATAATATAATACCTAAAATTAAAAGAAAGGTATTTTTCAGTTCAGCGTTACAAAAGCTTTCACACCATATGGCACACTATATACAAAAAAAAAAAAAAGATTTTTGTTTTCAAGTAACTTATTTAGCCCCTCTGCAATTTTCCTAAACATATTTTTGAATGTTTAATAATCTGTAAATATATGGATTAATAGTCTTTATTACTTCCCCAATTTGAACTTTCTACGTTCCATAGTTTACGAGCAAAATTGATGTAACAGACAGACACAGGAGTAATCTTATAATGGTTCCTTTTTCACTTTTTTAGTACGGAACCACTAAAAATCAGACTTATACTGGCGAATCCAATTAAAAAAATCATTATAAACTATATTTACTATAAAAAAAATAATTATCAGCTTCAGGATCTAAAGCCTTTAGATCCTGAAGATGGCTCCAGTAGAGGTTTGAAACCGTAGATTTATGTATACGTTGTGTTATTTTAATATTTTTAACGTTGTACATCAATTAGCAATGTATATGTTACCACAGTTTATAGCGTTATTTAAATATATAACATTTCTTGATAAAATCAAGATTCGTTAGATGTCAGATAGAAATTTTTATTTTCCTTACATTTTTTTGTATCCGATGTTTCTCAAGATGGCAGTTAAATAGTTGTGTAGGAGCTTTAACGACATATGTAATAAATTTAATAAAAAGTTTGAAGATCTGATTAAAATTCTGCGAAGGATAATGAAAGCTGAATGTAAAGACCGTGACTAATTCCATATAATATCAAATTGTTTTAAATTGTCAGGTAAAATAAAAAATAAAGAGATAATTTCTATTCAAACTTACATATTAATAATTTTAATTATATTCTCCAGAAAATCTTTGAACCTTGCTTTAGAAGGCGTTATTTTAAAATTCGGACTTATTTTATAAATTACGATATTTTTATTTGTATAATACTTATATCTATACTAGATGTACAACTATTTAAAAATTAATTGTACAGGTATATGTACCATTTACACACCTACTGATCTATTATATTAATATTTATATAAAGTGTCAATATCCTATTGATTCTAATACTGATTTTATTTGCTTAAAAACAGATATATCGATAATTTAATCTTGTAAAATGTTTATGGTGGATTCCATGAGTTTTTGCATTTAATTTACCCATAGTTAGATGTTAAAATAGTAATAAAAATATTTCATAATATTAATAAATTCGATCTACTGGTCCTCCCATATACGTGATAATAAATCGATAAATATAACTTATTTTCCGTAATCCAATAACCATTATCATTAAAAATTAATGTCCCAATTCATTAAGGAGAGTAATGCTTTTGGATACAAGGGAAAATGTCTAACAAATTTTGTTAAATCAATCTATTACACAAAAGTGAGCCGTTAAAAGCATGTATAGAAATTGGATTAACAATAGAATAAAATTTCTAAATAATTTTAAATTTCGATATTTTTGTTACATGATATTATTGTTTTTCGCAGTAACTATCTAAAGATAGTTACTGAACTTTATAAACAATTTGTTTATTTTATTTTTTATATTCAATATCTCATGTGTTTTATTTTGTAAATTAAAATGTTTCTCAAAAATACTGTACATAAAAAAGAGACGGATATTGTACGTTAAACGTGGCAGATAAGGTGCGTTCGTATTATAACTAGTTTCACAAATCTTCTGATCTTCATGCAATAGGTGTTGCACTGTTATGGAAGGAATATAAAATTTATTACGATTAGATATATTAATATGAGTATAACGGAAAAAATATGACTCCATCGTAAATAGGACGTAATCATCATGGCAACCTAGAATCATAACCTATCATGGATATCATTGAATTAACTACGTATGCTAGGATTTAATAGAATGAAGAAAACCTTTATTAATATCTTTTTAAGTTTTGATTCGATTCTCATTAAATGTGAAATAACTCGACAACGTTCTGCAACGATTTTATACAGGGTGTCCACTCTCAACGGTGTCCAATGGCAAATTCCTAAACCCTTAGTCAGAGACATATAGTTCCAATTACAAAAATGTTTTAAATGAGGTAAACTAATATTTTAAAAGCGATTTGGATCAATAAAAACATTTCTTCAAAATTGCAAAAATTTAATTTTTTACACGGTCCCCCGTTTCTATAAGTTATATTTAGTAAAATTTTCCTATTAAACTGACAAGCAAGACAAAAAAAAAAAAATCCCGTTCATATAACACTAAATTTAACCGAAATATGAAACTTTAAAAATGTATGACTTATACCACTTTTTTGCATCTAATAACAAATAGGTTCGGCCATGGTTTGAAAGGTCATATACCTAGTGCTTAAAGTATTCGGAGAACTTATTTAATGTGTATCTGCACTTCGAAAAAAAATCGTACAAGTATTACGATTGAATAAACTTTTATTAAGTTTCAGTTTGGCTAAAATAATTGTATTCATGTTTTCTATTGTAAGGATTTAAGACTGTTTCTTTTCATGATTTCTTTTTTAAAAAAATAATGTTATTTTTATAAGTTTTTATTTAACTTCAACGATCCTATGTATGATTTTCCAATTCAAAATTTGTACTCGAACTTTAACTCACTTTCAAATATTTTATCTAAATTATATTTTACATACTGACGTAAATTGATGACAATCTAATATTAATATGATTTTCGGTGGCTACCATTTATACTTTCACCATTTACAAGATAAAACAAACTGTTTCGGATATATTACCGCTAAGAAGTTTAAGAAAAAGTTTTAGATTAGATAATACAAGACTGCGATGGCTGTGTATTTTAACTTTTATGCATTTTTTAGCACTGAATCCGAAAATTATCTTAATTTTCAAACATCATGTCAGAATTCTTCGTAAATCATAAACTGTCAACGTTAAAATATAACAAAATCTGATACTATTTGGGGAGATGGCTGTATATTTTAACTTTTGACAAATTATTTTTTTGTACTTCTTAGCACTGAATCTGAACATGACCTTCATTAACCATCACATTAGAATTTTTTTGCAAATCGTAAATGTCAAATTTAAAATATAGCGAAAATCTGATATTATAAAACAGTTGTAAAACTTTCTTTTTAAATTTAATTTAATCCAATAATTTATTCAGTTTTTTGGCTTATACTGGAATTCTTACAGCTGAACAGCTGCGGTGTCCGATGAGGTGGGAGAGGAGGTTCAATTTTAAATTTGAACTTTTTATTTTTGAAATTTACAATTTTCGAAAAATCGTGACGTGAAGTTAAAAATGAAAGTCATTTTCGGATTCAGCGGTAAAAATTACATAAAAATCAATTGTAAAAAGTTAAAAAGACAACAATCATATCTGTTTTATAGCATCAAATTTTCGCTATTTCTTTTTAACTTTAAAATATACGATTTGCAAAAATTCTTTACGTGATGGTAAAAAATGAAGGTCAATTTCGGGTTCAGCGGTACAGAGTACATAAGAACCAATTATCAAAAGCTAAAAAACATGACATAACTGAACTTTTACAGGCTAGTGTAATCTAATAACATTTTAATATATATATAATTTTGTAAAGAATTGTGGCTGTTAATTTTCATCATTTTATTTAACAAAAATTCTGTTTTTTTTTCTCTCTCTCTCTCTCTCTCTCTCTTCTTATATATTTATTACAAATTGTATATTTTGAATTAATATTTCAAAATGATTAAAGATTCCATTTTTTTATTATGTCTGACTAAATTATATTTCTACTGAATTTGTGAATGACTCCTAATTTGCAGCAAAAAATATGCTCCAACTGTAAACAGCTTATTACTTGGCCAATTTTAATCGTAGAATAACGGGACTTTTTTTGTCTTACTTGTCAGTGTAACAGGAAAATTTTATTAAATATAAATTATAGGACCGGGAAACTGTATAAAAATTTAAATTTCGTAATTTTTTAAGAAATTTTTATTGACCCAAATCACTTTTGATATACTTCTTTACCTCATTTAAAACATTTTTGTAATTGGAACTATATATCTATGACTAACGGTTTAGGAACTGGCCATTGAACACCGTTGAGAGCGGACATCCTGTACACTGTAAAAAAAAAAGTGTAAGGTTACTAAGAATTTTGTTGGAAACTGGGATTCCTAGAACATTTTATGTAACCACAATAAAAGATAATCATGTAAAATTACAAAAGTTTCTTCAGTAACTGTTACTAAATATTGTTTAGTAAACGTACTAGTGATTTTTTAGGGAGTTTCCCAATAAAACTTTTGTAAATTTACTAAATATTGTTTAGTGAACTTACTAATGCTTATTTAGGGAGTTTACTAAATAAGTTTTAGTAAATTTACCAACGAATATGTTGTAAACGTACTACCAATGTTTTAGGGAGTTTTCCAAAAACTTTTTTGTAAATTTACTAAATATTGTTCTGTAAATTTACTAACGGTTTTTCAAGGGAGTTTGTCTAATTAGTTTTTGTGAATTACAAAATATTTCTTAGTAAACTTACTAGCGATTTTTTAGGGAGTTTACTAAAGAATTTGTGGTAAATTTTCCAAGGATAGTTTAGTAAACGTACTAAGGATTTTTTAGAGAGTTTTCCAAAGAATTCCTTGTAAGTTTACTAAATATTGTTCAGTAAACTTACTAACGATTTTTTAGCGAGTTTACTAAAGAATTTTTCGTAAATTTACTTAGGATTATTTAGTAAAGGTACTAACGATTTTTAGGTAGTTTCCTAAACAATACTTTGTGAATTTTCTAATGATTTTTTAGTACACTTACAAAGGAATTTTTAGTACATTGACTAAGAATTTTTTTCTAAATTTGCGAAGGATTTCATAGTGCATTTACTATGAATTTTTTTAGTATTCCACCCAAAACTTTGCATATACTTTTGCAAAAAATTTTCGGTAACTTTATTAAAGTACCTTCAGGAAAATTACCAATGATTTTTTAGTATTGTATCTAAAAGAGTTTTTGTATTCTCGCCATAAAGTTTTTTGTAACCGTGCAATAGATATTGCAGTACAGTTGCTAATGATTTCTTTCTGTTCTGTCTAAAATTACACTCATCAAAAGGTATTTGTAACTGTAAAAAAATTTTGCAGTATATCACTAACGGTTTTTCAGCAGTATTACGAAAATATTTTACGTAATTGTTTTTGTATGCTAATACTTATATTATTTAGAGTTATTGTTATGGTATTCTTTCAATATGAAGTGGAATTTTTACAGTTTTAGATATTTAGAGTGGAATTTTCCTCAATCAAAATACTTCGATGCAAAATAAGTAATATCGCCTGACGTGTTTTTGAGCAATACCACAGCAATTGACAGAAATATTTATATGTTATGGCATTAGAAAACTGAATGAAGCTTTACTGTAGATGTTCAAATAGGTACAAAATCATATCGATATTAAATGAACATTATAACAACATCAGTAAATGAGCAGATAAGTAGAAGCAGATCTTACGGTTTTTTGTTAAATTAAAAAAGCGAATAGAAACAATAATGAAAGTAAAGTATCATTACTGAGTTTATAAAGTATGCCTAAATTAAAAAAATATATATATTACCGATACACTAAAAAATAAAGTGTGATGTTTCACCAAGAAAATGGTGAAAAGTCGCTGAAATTTAGCTGCAACCAAGATATTGGTGATAAGTTTCACCAGTTTATTGGTGCTTTCACAAATACCATTATATTAGTGAAATATTAAACCATGATTCAGGATTTTTTTTAATCCAATTTTCTGGTGAAAAGTTGAGCCATAAATCGTTTTTTTTTTTTTTTTTTTTTTTTTTTTTTTTTTTTTTTTATCCAATTTTCTGGTGTAAGTTTGAACCATAATTTAGTTTTTTTTAATACAATTTTCTGGGAAAAAGTTGAACTACGAATCAGGATTATTTTTAAATCCAATTTTCTGGTAAAAGGTTTAACCATGATTCAGAGTTTTTTTAAATAAAATTTTCTGGTGAAAGGTTAAATCAAAATTCAAGGTTTTCTCCATTGCAATTTTTTGCTAAAAGTTTGAACCACGATTCAGGATTTTCTCTCATCTTTATGGGGAAAGGTTACACTGGATTGTAGCTTTCTTTTTCCCCCTCACTTTGGTTTTCGATTTATCATTATGGTGTAATAAAAAACAAAATTTCAGATTTTGCGAGATTATCTTGCAGTAGAAAACTTCTTTTTTTTTTCATTAAACTGAAAATTATTAAAGTTTTAATTATTGATTCTATTGTCTTTGAAATATATTTAAAAAATAAATGTAAACCAGTTTGATCTATTTCACAAAATAATTGCTTTTTTTTCCCCCACAAATATTACCATTCTGTCCTTGTACATTTTGGAATATTTCTCCGCACTCGGTTACACTTATAGTCCATTTAGTGTTTGCTTATTCACAAAGAAAATATTAAAAAAAAAATAATTTTCTTACATTTAAATACATACCTGTTTTTATTATTATTTTATTTTAAACAATGGCTGAATGAATATCTTCAACCAATATTAATTTTTGCACGAGTTTGAAAAGGTTTTTCCCATTATGCACTTAGTGCCTATGCACCGTACTTCCATGATCTGTTTTTTTTTCTTTAATTGTTGTGAATCTATAGATGCTGAAATTTTTATATTGTACAGTTTTCAAATTTTTACCTTTTCACACACACACACAAAAAAAATTAAAATTTATATTGCAACACAGCTCAATTATGCAAAATTAATTCATTTGAATATAAAACAACAACAAAAAAAGTTCAGCATTTGTTTCTGTTTAACATTCAATAATGAATATAACACTTTTGAATAAATAAAGCACAAACATGACTGATACATAATCAAAGTATATGCGTCAACAATGAAATAATCAGCATCAAAAAGGCAGCTATAAGTAGCAGAATCCATTTAACCTCTAATATCAGCTAATACAAAAGTATTACTTTAAACTTTAAAGCTTTTTTTAAATACACAATGTATTTCTATAGTATATTAAATACTTACTTTGAAGGGTTAATTTAATAACAGCAGTGTCGCCACCAAGCGACTAATTATTGTTACTTATATATGTATTTTTTCAGCATTGCAAAATGGTAATCTATGACGAAGATTTATTTATTTTATAACAATGCTCGTAGAAAAGAAAAGTATTCACCAACAGCAGCCTTGCAATAGCTGAAAAAAGAAATGATTACAAACACAATTAAATAGCAACACATTTAAAGCTGGTTTGCGGTATGCCGCTCCATTTATTGAAAATACAAATTATATAATCATTAAATTATATGTATAGTATGTCAGACTAATATTTACTGTAATATAATATCATTTTACACAAAGTTTCTCTCACAGTTTTAGGAGGGTGCTGCACACTCTCTGACCATTCAAGTCATCAAATATAAAGAATTCTTGAAGCTTAGTATGTTCTGAATCAGAATTTCAAGTCACGTAAAATGGAATAGGTCCACGCATCAGGTTAATTTCTCCACCTGTTTTAAATAGAAGAGTAAATATTTTAAGACATAAAATTGTTTCTTGTGCAGACATAACAATAATCAAATTTCACACAAGGAAAATAATAAAAAAATAAACAGTATATCAATTTAAATATCTTTTACAAGGAAATCTTCAGCATTTGAAAAATCAATCAGTGTTCGAAATCATTGGTGGTCCGCTGGTCCGAGAACACCAAAAATTCATTTGGACCACTAATTTGAAAATTTTAGTGGTCAGCAGGAACAGTAACTTTTCCACCCTCTCTCACGGGGTCACAGGTAAACTTAAAATTTCCCGTCCCAGAGAAAACCGCAATCAAACACAAATCACACAATTTTATTTATTTTAAAAAATAAATAAATAAAACTGCATTAAACCTCAGTCAATCGAAATATTGGAAATAAAATATCTAAATTAATAATTTCATAGTTTTTCTTTATGTGCTGTTTATTTAATTTTTAGTTATAATTTTATATTTTATTATGCTGAAAACTTTGGATAACTGCCAAGGAAGTTTGTAAGAAAAAGCTGCAAAATTCTCCAATTGTTGGGTAGAATCAAAATATTGTGAAATTCTTAAATCAAATGTGGAAAAATATTTCAAAAAGCGTCAGTTGGTTGAAGGAAAAAAAATATCAATCAATCGAGATTAACAAAAACTCATGCTTGCCATTTGACTGTAAACGGGTGTTAACAATTATTATCAACGATTAAAATCATGATTTTAATCAACTGATTTTAAAAAAAAAATCATTGATTAAAATCACAAATTTTCTATGGTCTATTTCAATGGTCTATAGAGAAAAATCATTTGTAGTATATTGGAATGATATTACACAATTTCAAACATATAGAAATTGATACACATCACTGAGGTGTACAAAAAGATGCTTACTATAGAACATGATGAGCATAGCATCCATCGTTTATTTATGGGGGGACACAAAAGGATTCGCTTATCTGTATAAATAAACAATTGCTGGTAGTTCGTTATCTGTTGTGGTACGTTTTTTTTTTACGTGCGTTGGAGGCTACCGCTGCTCAACCCACCCACGGAACTGCAGCTAACGTTCACGGAGCTTCATGATACAACTCTCTGAAGCATTTTACAAATTATCGGCCGAGAGGAAATAACTGACGAAATTTGTACCTGGCTCGGGGACTAATAAGTCATTTCGCGCCTCACAAAGGCTATATTTTTTCTACCCTAAAACTAACTAAACGTCCGTATTTTAACACAATCTGTTTACACAACAGGCCAGATTTACATTTACCTACGAAAATTTCGAAACATTCGGACAAATAGAAATATTTTTTACTAAATAAAATGTGCAAAAACTTCGAAAAAATTAGTAAAAACCTGAGTGTTACATCGTGGTAAAAATCTTACCAGCCTTTTTCCACGAAATATTAATATTTTTTCACTCGGGCTACGAAAACATTATGTTTTTAACGTCTAAAAATTTCAAAGAGTCTGGATGATAACGACAAACTTTTTAGAATTTAAAATTCTGGAAGAAAACGTGTCCTCCCCATCCCTTTCCAGGCATATTTCAAAATTACATATAAGACTCCAAAAATAAAATTATGCAGAATATTAATACCAAATAATAATAACAATACCAAAAAGCATATACTTTCAATTATCTTTGAAATACTGCAAAACATTAAACAAAAAATACAAAAATTAATCTTTTAAAAAAATTCATTGTCCGAAGTCACTTTTCATTTTTTCTGCGCATTTTACTGTATGACCCACATTACGTATATATTATTTAAAAATACACACTTGATTTTATACGGTAGCTTTGAAATGATCGAGTATTGATTTGGTTCAGATATAAATGGATTTAAGTGTGAAAAAAGTTTGAAAAGAAAAAAAAAACACTAAGATTTTGATATGAAACTAAAATCTATATTTATCTATATTATAAAGGACAAACATATCTGTGCGTAACGCTGACGTCATTTTGCAAATGGCAGAACTTTGAAATTTTCGTGTTCAGCTCGTCGTCAGCTTAAAATTCAGAGTAAAATGAGAACTACATTTAATATTTTTGTTGAACATTGTCACAATTCTATTTCAAAGCCCCGTGATCGGCGGATGTAACTCACAATTATGTGGGTGGGAAACTGGAAATTGTTTCAATCCCTTCCGTACTAAAATGCAAGTACTAAGTTTTATCCCTCGTACTAGGTGAACATTAGAAAATATGTACATATTTATAGTCGAAAAATCCTTTAAATTATCTTAATATCTCAGAACAATTAATTCTTTTAAAAACACTGTCAATAAAAATGTCCTAGAATTTGAAATTCTGAATAAAATGAGTACCCATATTAATATTTTTGCTGAACATTAAGGTCGCAATTCTATTTCAAAATTTTGTCAACCCGAGAGAACTCGTTAGTGAGAATGCCCAATTGCTTTTCTTTTACTTTACATTCATATAATATCAACTTTTTTTGGTTGGCTTAATACTTTTATTCACACAATAGGTAAAATAATTGAAAAACATTTTGAAATTTTAATTAAAATGAAAAATGATTTAAATAAGAGTCTTAAAAAAGTACGACTGTGAGAGAAAATCTCATGCAGCGAGTTCTCCCGTGTTAATCGCTAATCAAGAGAAAGACATAGTTATCAATCCGCCCTGCCTCCGTTTACTACATACATGTATTTTCTTTAAGTTATTCAGGACCTCCCGATGTTTCTGTAATTATGTTAATGCTTTATTTTGTATATTTTGAGGATTATAATTTAGTAGTTATCGAGAAAGAGGTACATAATTGACAGCCGTTTTACATACCATTTCCCAACTGATATCGTCAAACTTAAACCTTAGTTTAAAAAAAAAATACGTAAAGATTATAATACTTTTTTTCAATATTCCAAAGGTTTTAAAATTCTATGAATTTAACTTAACCTGGGAGAACTCGCTAGTGAGAATGCCCAATTCCCTTTCTTTTACTTTACATTCATATAATATCAACTTTTTTTGGTTGGCTAAGTAATTTTATTCACAAAAGAGGTAACATAATTGAAATAACATTTTGAAATTTTAATTAAAATGAAAAATGGTTTAAATACGAGTCTTAAAAAAGTACGACTGTGAGAGAAAATCTCATGCAGCAAGTTCTCCCGTGTTAAGATGCTCGTATACTAGTCGAAAATATTTTTTATTAAAACCATCTTAGTTCTTTTAGTAAAATATCGAAGTTTAAAATCGTGCTATTGGTTGACCTATAATTCCTGTAGCGACAAGGCTCATTTGTTCCCTCGCTCCTCCCCACTATTTTCGACCTCCTTAAATGTGAGGCATACGCACTGTTATTCACTATATATGTCAAATTAAATACGACGCATAATTCAAATACAATATCAGAGATCGTAAACAATATTTCCCATCATTTACAAATCATTTTTGAAATATGCTAAAAATCATGAAATAATACACTTTAAGTTATCTATTAAGTTACACTTTAAGTTATTCGTAGCGGCAAAACTGCAGCTAGTAGGACGGGGAAACTTAGTACGTTTATTTCTGGCCTATGTCGAAGGGATTAAAACAATTTCCAGCTTTCCCGTATTTAATTCCGAATTCGGCCTTTTTTTTCATTTCCTGCCACTGGGCTATAATCCGTAATCAAGAGGTTAAGCCATAATTCTGAAAATATCCAAAATAAAGCCTAAAATAATTACAAAATCCTCAAATAATACCTCAATAAATTAAAAATATATATATAAATTAGAAACAGGGTAAATTGATAAATTCGTCTGTTCTGGCTTCAAGAACTTAACGAATTAGGCAAAACTTTAAATTATAATTGTAAAAATTCAACAAAAATGTTAAGTGTAAGTGCACATTTCAATCAGAATTTTAACCTCTACAACATCTGTATTGACAATGTTTTTGATAGAATTAGTTTTTTTTAGTTATTGTTATGATAATTAATAAAAATGTGTTTTTTGGCTATAAATCTGTACATATCTTCAACCGCTCACCTAGTAAGAGGGGGAAAACTTAGTACATTCATTCTAGACTAAAATTTTAATGAAATGAATATGATAGAATGAATAGTTAATGAAATTTAGGACTGATTATTTATTCACTATAAAGTAACAAATAGAGTAGAGCCATTTTTTTAACCTTTAACTGATGTCACAGAAATTGTCACATAACTAGTCTGAAGCGGTCTGCGAGACCGCTCCATCGAAATAGTCCAAGAGCTGTTAAACATTTTAGGGAAGGTATTTGATTCACCCTGAAAATTTGTGCAACACTTCTTTTGTAATGGCTGAATACAATATCGAATGTCTGGCTGAAGGATCGTGGCCCAAAAACTGTGCCAGACACGTGTCAAGTGCCATTTTTTGACTACCCAAAAAAAAAGGTATTTGAGGCACGCTGAGATTGAGGCAGAATAATATTTATGCTTAGAAAAAAGTATTTTGAAAATGACAGACACTTTAGTCGGCAGAAAAACTGTGCCAGACACGTGTCAAGTGCCAAATGGCACTTGACACGTGTATCTGGCACAATTTTTGGGCCACGATCCTTCAGCCAGACATTCGATTTTGTATTCAGGCATTACAAAAGAAGTGTTGCACAAATTTTCAGGGTGCCTCAAATACCTACTCAAAAATGTTCAACAGCTCTCCTACTAAAAGATGAATAAAAGCCGCGATAAACTCATAGGATGTTTTTGTACTAAACTTTTTGCACAGGAGTGTTATAATTAAAATTCACCTATTCAAAGTCTCTGGTGTTAGTACTAAAGTTTCAAACGAAACAAAATTTCAGTAGTGTTTGTAGATAAGCTGAAATTTGCAAGTTAAACTATGAAAATTGAAAAAAGCACCGGTCTGTGAGAGACCGGTAACATCAGTTAAAGGTTAAAAAAAGTTTTAAACAGTTTAAACTTTGGTATTGTGCAGAAGGGAGAAAAAAGGGGAGGTCAAATTTCAGAAGAAAGGTTAGCAATGGCGTTTTTTTTTTTTTTTTTTTTTTTTTTTTTTTTTTTTTTTAATCAGAAATGCAGAAGAGTTTCACCCCCGATTAAGAAATAGGATGATAGTAAAGCACTTTTAAGGACTTTAAAAAAATTTGTATGAAAATAAGCACTTTCAAGCACAAAAAAATCCTTTTGAAACATGTAAGTACTTTTAAGGACCGTACGAATCCTGATATATTGAAAATTAGCCGACTACAGAGTAGTCATGCATGGGTCAAGTTGCATCCGACACAAAACAGAATATAATACTTAAGTCAACCCGCAACTCGACCCGAACACGCCAAAAATATTTCCTCGATCCTCAAACTGACCAGAATCAGCTAAAATAATTTTCGGCAACCTGCAACTCAACCCAGACTTATCTCAACCCGAACCCGAAATAAAAGGAAAGTAAATCATGTTTTATTGATATTATGAAATGTAATCTACAATTACATCTCTAATAACAATTTGTTTTATGTAGGAAAATGGACAAATGTATATACTTTAATATTCAAACATATGTAGGTATCATGCCCACAAGTATTTGAAGTGAGGACAGCTTGTTAAAAAGCGCCATCATGGTTGATCTCAATGGCGCTTGGTGACAAGTTGTCCTCAACATGGCTCACAATCACATGACACACCTAAGTGATATAGGGTAGGTGGGGGTAAAATTACGCACTTATCATTAATTTTGATTCTTAACGAAAACATTGATATGCGACGACTTATTAAAATGTTGTATTAAAACCTTAGGCACGTTCCACTATTATACGACATTCTGTCAAATTACATTTCCGTAAGAAATTGTAATTTTTGCTCTGCATATCTTTCCCCCATTGGTTTCTTCCCCCAGGGACTGCACTAAAACTCAAAAGCATTTGCTGGGTTTCCCTGGGTGGCCATCCTCCTCCTTGCCCCATTGGTTGGAGTAAAAGTACGCAGTGATGAGGCAAATATACGCAGTGCGTATTTTTGCCCATTACGGCCGGTTTTTGCCCCATTTCCACTAAAATGAATGAGTAATGTAAAAGCATTAGTAAATTTTTATAGTATTTAAACTGAAAATTGTAAACTAGACCATGAAAAAACAGCGGTCTGCAAGATCGCGAATAGCAGTTAACCTCTAACTATTGTGACAAATATTGTTTCATAAATACTGTAAGCGGTCTCCGAGACCGCTTAATCGTAGATTGAATAAAATGTTTTACTGACTCATAAGAGGCGGTTTCTGCGCTAAACTTTATGTAAAGGACTATTATAGTAAACTTTCCCGCATTCAGAAATCTTCAGCTATACTTCTAATTTACCGAACGAATCAAAATTAAACAAAAATTAATACTTAAATTGAAAATTAAAAGTTAAATTGTGAAAACTGAATAATGCAGCTGTCGGTGAGACCGTTAACAGGAGTTAAAGATTAAGGTTTAAAACAAAAGCGATTCATGAAACAAGAATATTGATTTTTAAAAGTAAGTAGGTAGAACATATGTTCTATATTTAAAAAACTTAACTAGAAAAAGGAAAATGTAGTTTACTAACTTATATTAGTTATGTATCTATTATATTTTCTATAATACAAATTTAGAAAAGTGGAAAGCTTTGCATCTAGCTAAAACGATAGGGCAAAGTCCCGTATCATAAACATGTGCGTATCTTTGTCCCAAGGCGTATGCGTACTTTTACCCCATTCTGCAATATTTTGCTTAACCGGCTACCTATAAGTATAAACAAATGTGATCGAGGTAAACTACGGCATTTAGAAGCTAAAAAGCTTTCGATCTCCACTGAATTTTTGGATTTGTAAAAATTCCAGGTATTGTCATGTAAAGAAAAAAGTGAAATATACAAAATATTATATCAAAATTCGAAAATTTAAACTTACCTCATTTTCTTACCACAAATTGCTACTTTTATCAAAAGGTTTAAATAAATGACTAATACACTTGAAACCAAACTGCCACCTATTGGTCATGATAGCCGAAATGTTGCTTCATATGATATCAGCCGGTGCGTATTTTTGCCCCGTTCGTATCTTTACCCCTACCTGCCCTATATCTCTCTTTGCATGAGGAAGTAAAAACTCAGCATTTTATTGCTCAGAACTTCACGTAAAATTAAAATGCAGATGTTTATATTTAGGTTTTTTCCAAGTCTTGTTAAGATTTTTACAAAAAGTTTGAGCAGAACAATTTTCAGATAAAATAAATACATATTTCAATATACTGCTTAACTTTTAACTGATGTCACAGAAATTGTCACGTAACTAGTGTGAAGTGGTCTGTGAGACCGTTTCATCGAAAGATGAATAAAAGGCACGATTAACTCATAGGATGGTGTTTTTGTACTAAACTTTTTGTATAGCACTGTTATAATTAAAATTCACCTATTCAAAAGACTCTGGTGATAGAACTAAAGTTCCAAACGGAACAAAATTTCTATAGTGTTTGTAGTTAAATTGAAAATTGCAAGTTAAACTATAAAAATTAAAAAAAGCCGCGGTCTTAGAGACCGGTAACATCAATTAAAGGTTAAAAAATCAAAAGTATATAAGAAATGTGATAAATCCTTTTTATTTACGGCACAGTTAAGAACCATTTATTCTTCTCTAGGAATAGGTAAAAATATTACAACATTTCATTTTTCATATACACGCATTCATATATATAATATTTCTGATAGTTTTAACACATATACCCATGATACGTGCATATAGATAGAGAAGTGCACAATATTCAGAGTTAGAATCATAGGAGAGAGTGTGAAGGAATGGGACACCTTTTACAAAAATAAGAAAATGAACTTTGACACAAAAACAATATTTCAGTTTATAGAATACAAAATGAAAAAATTTCTAATGTCCTTGAACAATATAGAAACATAGTTTTCAGAAACAATTTTATAATTAAAGAAATTGCAAGTTTCAAAATTTGTCCCATGCTTAGTTTAATCCATGCTTAGAACCATTCTTTAAGGCTTAGTTTATATGATGGATAATATACAGTATAATGTTCCATAAATAGGGAAACTATTACATCTATGCATAAACAAGTCATTAATATTAATAGTCATTAATAGTCATTATTAACATTAATAGTCATTAATAAATTTTGCCGGAAAGTAAAAGAATATATAAATTTATTAAGTTAAACCGTTGCATGTTCGCCAAAATAAATGAAAAACAGTGGAACTTCGAAGGATCACTTTTTGCTTCCTAATTGGTTTGATTAAGAGTATCAACAATAATACAGATTATAAAACATGTAAGGGGGTGGGGGGGGGGGGAGTTATGAAATTTTTTTAAAGTAAAATTTTTATTGTTTAATTTTTTTTTTATAAACAAAATATGTAGAAGTTTGTCCATTACTGGCACATCTGCCCTACACCTAGATGTTTAGCATGAAAAAAATATTTTGGACATTCTTTTGAAAAATCAGTCAACCCGAACCCGACACGCAAGATTCGAAGAAACCCAAACCGACCCGATCCGAACCAAAATAGTAAAGTAAACCCGACGCGATGCTGGAATCCAGTACAATAAATACCGATTACTCGGCACAACTAATATTAAGACAGATAATTTTGGTATACATTTTAAGTATTCTGCGGAAGAATAGTGGAATATTTGGCCTTCATTATCAGTCAAAGGGGGGGAGTACTATTCATTGCATCAATAATTAAAAATAAAATATTTAATCTGCTAACCATATTGCAATAAAATTTGATTTAAAAGATAAAACATAAGAAATTGCACGCATCTAATAAACACTGGTGTAAAGAATAGTCATTTGACTGAATAATAAATATTTAACAAAAAATAATAGGAAGATTACGCATTAATACCTGCTAAAATCATGTTATATTATAATTCGAAATCAAACAGTCTTACTGTGTAGTTGATTTGTACTTATTAGGAATCAAGTAGAATGGAAATATAAAAAAAATTAACTCATAAAGAAGAAATATTTACTTACCTACTAATTTGAAATCATAATCAAGATGGATGCCTTGAACGTCTCTGTGGCTGCGTGAATAGTCATTACGTCACCATTGACGTCCTTTCTCATAGGCTGACAGGTCAAACTAAGATATTTCATGTATTTGTACTATGCGAGTGGTAAATATTTTCCCCGATTACGGATAAAATTCTAGTAAACATGCAGATTTCTGTAGTTTTACAAAAACTAGTTATGTAGATTTACAGATTTTTTTTTTACAGTGTATATTAAATTTTTAACCATTCAGTTGGGTAGTTTTTGTGTTGTTATAGGCGGACATACGGAGAGACAGGCTGGCGGACTGTACGGCGATTATAGGTGGTACGTATTTTTATAGTTACAAACGCACCTAAAAAAGTAATAAAAAAAAAATAAATTGTCTATTTACATATATTTTACCCTGAGACAGTGTTGTTATATTTACGAAAAATTTAATCTGCTCTCTGCGCACTAAAAAAAAAAAAAAAAATAAATAAATAAATAAAAAAAAAATGAAAGGCTTTTAATCTTTTCCTAGCTGAAGGGGCAAAAATGCACCATTTTCTTAAATAAAGTTTTTATTGATGAAAATAGATGAATAAATGTTTCAATCGACAAAAATATTTTCGTTGAAACCATGACATCTGTTTTAACTAATTCTTCTTATTATTACTGAAGTTACATTGTTTTGTATAAAAAAAAATATGATATTATAGATTTTGCCTCCATTAAAAAATGTAACGTTCTTTTGCATGAATAAGTGCTTTAAAATATTTCATAAATAACAAAAATATGAATTTCCTTAAATTTTTATTCATCTTAAAAAGAATGCATCTAATTCATGTTTTTGTTTTGCTTTTTTACTGGCATATGGTTACATGGTAATTTTTCTTCATAATTTCTGTAAATGGTGTAATTTTTCTCCATTTGTAATTTTTAAAGTAATAAACATTTTTTCCTTTGCAAATTTGCCTATAGTATCACAAAACATGAACGTGGAGCAAAAGAAAAAGCTTATTGCTGCAGCGGCATGCTTTATTGATGGATTAAGTGTGCACAGTTTTTAAAAGATTGTTAGTGCATATGCTGTATACATATAGATAAAAAATATATGTGTATATATTATAATGAGGTAGTACATAACAAGTGCAAAGTTCTGCATTTAAATGCTTATGTGTAAGATTTGTTACGAATTTCGCAAAAAACCTAGTTATTTCTGCTATTTATTATGTTTGAGATAATTATGTACATCTTTAGTAATAAAAAATGCCTTTTCTTTAAGTATTACACCTTAATTATTGCCCAATATGCGAATGAAGAAAACATTTACACTAATATCAGATTTCGGTACTAATAACTAATTGTGTTAGTTATTGTTGATGTACTTACATATAGTTATTATTGGTTACTACTGAACACTCACACTTACTACTGAACACTCACTGACCACGTCTATTTCTGTCTGGTCTTCGTGCTGTAGCGCCATCTGTCGGTCAGACTTTGAACTATCGTAATAAAGTGTTCTAAACAAAATTTCAGACTTCACACATCCGTTTCCTGCAAGAATTTTTTTAATAACTCTATTAGTTTGTTAATTATTCATTTTTAAAAATAGGTCCTATTTTTATCTATAAGTGTTCAGCATATACACTAACAATCTTTTAAAAACTGTGCACACTGAATCCATCAATAAAGTACGCCGCTAAAGCAATAAGCTTTTTCTTTTGCTCCACGTTCATATTTCGTGATACTATAGACAAATAATAATAAAAAAAAAATCTTTATTCCTTTAAAATTTAGTTACTTACATTAGTTATTAGTACCGAGTTAGTTACGAATTACACTAATATCAGACTTTGATAGTTAAAATACATGAATAAATCAGACTGAAAAATGTTATCACACTACAAGCGAGTTAATGTCAATTTGGCACTTTATCACATTCTTTTAACACCACGGTTCGGTTATACGAGGGCAGTTTGATAAGTCCGTGACTTTGAAATGAAAAAACCATTATACATACCAAACTGCATTTTGTTTTTCGACATAGTCTCCTTTCATAATAATACAACTTTTCCAGCGAAGTTCTAACGTTTTTAATCCTTCCAAAAAATAAGATTTCTCAAACTCTTCAAAATACGCATTTGTGGCATTAATGATCTCATAATTTGATAAAAAATCTCTTTTCACCAAGCCGTTTTTTTTAAATTTGGAAAAAGAAAAAAGTCACTGGGAGCCAAGACAGGAGAGTAGGGTGGATGAGGGAGCAATTCGTATCATAATTCAACTAATTTAGCGGCTGCAATTGCAGAAGAGTCCGCTAGCGCATTGTCTTGATGAAAAAGCACTTTTTTCTTGGACAAATGGGGCCGATTTTTTTTTCAATTTTGCATTAAAACGGTGTAATAAATCAGCATAATACTGTCCGGTGATCTTTTTTTTTGGATATTGAAACTTTAAAGACTGTATTTTTTCAGAAATTAGAACAGATTATAACACGCAAAAATTCAATATGTAACGATTCAGGATCATTTAAGTTACCAACATTATGACTGGAGTCACTCAGTGGTTGCAAAAATAAAAATAAACATTCAAGTGAGATTAAAAAAGTAATAATGTGCGCAATATGAAACAGTATGTGACAAAATAGAATGGTGGCGTTTCATAGACCATGAAATTTTAGAATATCTTTATTTATTTGTTTTGAAAATGGCTCGGGTAGAATCGAAACATGTAAA
This sequence comes from Maratus speciosus, assembly GCA_963932465.1. Classification (NCBI taxonomy): domain Eukaryota; kingdom Metazoa; phylum Arthropoda; class Arachnida; order Araneae; family Salticidae; genus Maratus; species Maratus speciosus. Next base: position 347,632,378 of record OZ010795.1, on the reverse strand, counting down.
TAGTAAAATAAATCTATTTTTGCTGTTTTTAAAATTTAATTTACACCTTTTAGCAATTCAAATAAGTACAGAATATAGGTTTTTAGGATGCTAGCAATTCTCAATTAAATATTTTCAGCTATATAACTGAATCTACATATTCAAGAGTAACAAAATAATATAATTTTAATATTTATGATAATGTTGTTTATTTATCATGTTTGTATGTAAACCATGTTTGTTAAACACGAAGATGTTTATTTGTCAGTTGATAGCATCCGAAAACATTACATTCATGGTTGAGGAAATTTATTAATACTCTGCATAAACTACCGTCAACCGGGAGGCTACTTTGGACCACGTTTTCTTAGTTCCACTCACATTTCCATTATTAAAAAAAATATTATATGTGATTTTTCAACGTCGAAATGGAGTTGAAAACAATTAACATGAAACAATGAAGCAAACTGTATGGTTTTAAAGAGGACATTTTTTATTTATTTTATTTTTTAACAATGTTTACAGTTTTGGAACAAAGTTTAAAGTTTTAGCCCCTGCTGGGGCTTCTTTGGTCCATTCACTTAATTTCATATAAAATGAATACATTTCTTATGTAAATCAATACATTTTTTTTAAAACCCTCTTGCAATAGCAATTGCTAATAAATTAACACTTCAAACTCGATAAACATTTTTTTTTTAATTTAAACACAATAAACCAATTGTTAATATTAAAAATCGATAAACAGTTTTCGTCATGTTATTCTCACTAACTGGAACAAAAACAATTAATGTAACATTTTTCTACAATAGCATTTGAAAAACAATGTTACTTAAAACATGTTTTATAAGATTTGGTTGTATAAAAGGCATTTCTAAGTAATTGGGTCTATTTTCGGACAAAAAAAAAAAAAAAAAAAAAAAAACCCGCTGGATTTCTGGAACTCCAGCGATTTCAGGAGTTCCATTACCTGAGATTTATTCTGTTGAGCTGAACCAGGTTTCAGACCAGATGCTACAATCATTTAAGGTTAGCTGGGTGAGAAAGTTCCACCAGATTCGTCCAGGATAGCTCAGATGGTAGAGCACTGGCGGCTTCAGCCAGGGGATCCCTGGTTCGAATCCTGGTCCGGACATTTTTCGTCCAGTTGGAAACTTACATCTAACATCCAGTGTTGCCAGTAAAAAATATTAAATTATCCCCAAACTATTCAAATACCCTATAGTAGGGTATAAAATATTTTTCAAGGGCAAAAACTTCATATTATCTTGTATTGTTTGTTCAATACAAAGAATAAAAACTTTTTTTATGGGATGGACAAAATAAAACAGCAAGGACTTAAGTAGCCCCGGTTAACGGTACGCTGAAACGTTTCCGAAAATCAATGGCAGCAAATAAACATATCTTAAAATGAAAGCTTCTTTAAATATCGAAAATACATATTGGTTTCTTAAGTTTCTAAATATAAAAAAGACTTTTTGGAATCGTGGGTAAATCGGAAGAGGTTATTGTATGTTCTAGTTCATGGTTGCATTATATAATATTTTACTACACTAAAAAATCTTTGTCTATTTTTGCAGTTTATATTTTTAATATAAATATTTTTAAAATGTTCCTATTATTTAAAAAAAATGTGATTTAAGAAACCATTCAAACATATAAAGCTGACAATATTTCAGATTTAATTATTTAAAATATATTTCAGATTTACGTAATCTATGAATAGAAAATAATTTTTTTATGTCTATTCAGTTTACAAAATATTAACAAAACAGAACTAGAAGCCATATTAAGCTTAAAGTTTTATTGCGTTGAGATCAAATTATTTATCAAATAAATTCTTTTTGTGTAAGAAAAATTTCCTTATCAATAAAAAGAAACTGCCGCTTTCAAAAGTTATTTTCTTTTGATGTTTTAATATAAAAAATCTGTTTATTTACTAGTATAACGTCTTCCAAGTAATTAAATCAAATCCATAAATGGATACCCTGATGTCGAAAAGATGGATTCATTTCCCTTTTCATGAAAAATTTTTCGATATACACTGGTAGACAAAACTTAAGGAACCATTGTTATTTTCAACGATTACAGTTAGAAATAGATCCGAAACAGCACGTGTAAATTTGCGCTTCCGCTTTTGTCGATCACGTGACACCAGAGATAAGAGATTTTAAGCAATAGGCGGGGCTGTGAGTTGTCATTAGATGTAAAAATTGAAGGAGATGGAGTGAAGCTTGAACATTGAAATTTTGAACACGTCTTCGAGGCATCATTTAGATGGTATTACTCGTAGTAGAAAAATCGGAAAGTTGGAAGAAAGACGCAAAGTGAGAGATGGTCCAATACTAAATTTAGAACCAATTGTTTCTGCTGATCTTCCGTGATCTGGGCACCTTTACCAGTAGTCTCGTCTTCAAGAACTCCACGGTTCCGGCTGTTTCGCTATTAATAGGGGTCGGCCGACCTCCCCCCCCCCCTCCCCACCCTCTCAACCGGGGGACGTAATGACCAACATCTGAGAAATTGGCCAAAATTTAAAACAACTTTGAAATTGATTGTCAACCGTAACAAAGAGGTGCGTTCGTACTATAACTAGACTTATAGATATTCAGACATTCGTGCAATAGCTGTTGCACTCTTATGAAAAAAATGCATGAATACAAGATTTTCTATGATTATGTATATTAAATTCAGTAATACGGAAATAATATGACTCCATCTTAAATAGGAAATAATCACCAGGACAACCTAGAATTTGATCATGGGTATTTGAAAAGCTATCGTATGACATCATTGAGTTAATTAAGTATGATAGGATTTAATAAAATGGAGAAAACTTTTATTAATATCTTTTTATGTTTGTTTCGATTTTCGTAAAATTTTAAATGACTCGACAAAATTCTGCAACGATTATCTATCTATTTCATAAAGAACAAACATATCTGTGCGTAACGCTGACATCATTTTACGAATGACAACACTAGACGATGAAATTGCGGTTTTGCAATTTTTGGATATTGCCGATTTTTAAATTTAAAAACATCACACATTTTCAAGTTTTACACCACCGTGTAAAGAAAAAATGTACTTTCAAACGCAATTTATTTGAAAACTGTATCTCAATGCACTCATTTTTTATGGCTTTTAAATTAATTTTCAAGCAAGATTTCTTTTACACATATATCTATCGCGTGCAGTATCTATTATGGAAGAATAAGAATCCATTATCACTTAAAGCAACATAATAAAAATGCCTCCAAATAATATTTCGTAAAAAAAATTATAAAATGAACAACAAAATAAAATAAATAGAATAAAAATTTAACATCTATGTAATCACAAAAATTTCAAACTTTACACCGTTGAATGCTTGTGGGATGTACTTCAAAATATAATTTGTTTGAAATCGGCATATCATTTTACGTATTAGGAGTCTTCAGAGCTTTTAAAGTTAGTGTTACATTTTTACTTTCTTTTATCTGTACAAGAAGAAAGTATTGGATTCGTGAAAATTTAAGACTTCCAGTTTTCGACGGATTTATACGTTTTAGAATGTCCTGAACAAGATTTGATGTTTTTAGAAAATGTCTGTCTGTGAGTCTGTCTGTCACTCTGTGAGCTTGTATGTGACAAAAATTTTATGGGCGCTCTATCTCAAGAACTAATGCACGGATTTTCACAAAACATTACTCCAATTGCGGATTACTTTAGTTGCCTCGGCCGTGTTTTAATACAGGGCAATTTCACAGAAAATTATCATTTTGTGTGTGAGGGGGGGGGGGGATAAAATTTATAATATGGTTAATTTAAGGGTATGACTGGAAAACTTGATATTTTTATATTCTGTAATAAAATACTAATAAAAAGGCATTGTAAGTTATTGCTTACAAACTAAGTTAAGTACCATTATTGTTTTTGTAACGTCATAATGTTACGTCAGTTACACAATAAAAGTTACGTCAGTTACATGTATAAATGGCGTTTTTTCTTTTTATTATTCAGAGATTAATTTAACAAGTTACTGTTATAATTTGGCATTACTTATTGTTGTTGAGAACATTAAATCCCTTCTTTTAACAGGATAGTTTTGATAATTATTACACTTCAATTAAGGCAGAAAAAAAGTTTGTATATTTTATGTTGCGTCAGTTCAAGAATTTTTAAATGCAATTTTTTTGGCACTAAAAGAGAGATTGAAATAATCTGCAGTTATTTGGGTATTAAGTCCTTAGTAAGAAATATTTTATATTGTAAAATTGTGTTCTAACTTTATTAGTAAATTTTCTACATAGTTTTGAAAACAAAATTCGATGATCAAATGTTACGTCAGTTACGATGGAATTGCCCTACACATCTACGTAACATTTCACAATTCTGGCTTCCAAATTGTGAATTTGTACAGAATTACAGACAGACAAATTTCCATTTTTATATATTAGATATTAACAGAAACAAATTTAAATTTTTTGCATGTATCTGTAGAATTATTGAGCTATATTTAAAGCAAATTAATTTAAAGAAGAGCGATTTTCAAATAACTTTTTCTTAAAGATGACGCGCTTAAAAAATTTCAAAAAATCACTATAGAAGAATTACTAAGAAAGAAAAATATCATTTGTTAAGCCTTTATTTTAATTCATAAATCTGAAATGTTTCTTCTGCGTTCGCCAAATGGAGTCATTTTTATCCAATTTCGTCAAAATGATTCCATGTTGGTTTCAGCAGTTTCCAAACAAAAAGTCAAACCCACCCTAAAAGAACGCAATGTTTTTACAAATGAATTTTGAAAAGATGTATATAATTTAATGAACTTTTAAGCTACATAATAATATCATTTATTACTTGAAATTCACTGTTCAATCAAATTAATGTTCTTTAATTTTGTTTAAATGTGTAATAAAACTAGATTTAAACGTCCAACAAAAAAATCTTTAGATCTCATGCATTTAAAATGCAACACAGTGGTTGCTATGCCAACTAGTATATATTAAATTTCAAATCATTCGGATGGGTAGCTTTTGCGCTGTTATATACGAAAAGACGGACAAACAGACGGACGGACGACTATAGGTGCTATGTATTTATATAATTACGGATGCATCGAAAAATATATTTGCCATGAAAAACTAGAATAACGTGTTCTAAACAGTTCAGAGTTTATGAGAAATGGGTGAAATATGGAATGCTGCATAATTTTGAGGTTTCGTCAAATTATTTATATGAAGCTAACAGTGGATATTTAATTTTAAAAAAATTTAATTTTTCTTTTACGTTTTGCGCCATTCGATCAAATACAATTTAGTTCTAAAAGGTGTGTTTTGTAGCCTTTTCTATGTTTTCTTTATAAAAATGTGTATTTTAAATGTCATTTTTACAAAAACAGTCATTAAAAAAAATAAGTTCCGAATGGTTCCGGAAAATGAGTTTTCTTCTTATTTTCTTTAGGTATTGAGTGAGAAAAAATCATAGCAGTCGTGTCAGCCGCGATCAACTCGGTTTCGGAAGGGCAATGAAATTAATTAAAACTCCTAAAAAAATATCGAAGCGGTTAGTGACGTATTTCAGTAGGTGATTGTTTATAAAAAAATTAAGTTTTGAGAGCTTCTAATACAGTAATTTTTACCCGTAAAACTAAGTAAGGCTCTGTTTATACTAAATAGAGGAAGCTCTAAGTTTTTGTAATTGACATTTTTTGAGATAGGGCCGACATGTTCTACATTCAGCCACTAGGTATCAGGTTAACCACTCTCAAGTGATAGCGTATAGTCATTTTACTATAGCTAAACACCTGTTCTACTATTCTTGCTTACCTGTTCAAGACATATGTGAGTGTACTGGGACATTAATTTGCACCCAACCAGAACGGCCCGCCCACGATAGTCGACATGAAATAACCCATTTATTTCATATACGCTTCTGCTATTTTTTCCTTACTGCATTGTTCTCAGTCTCCTAGAGACTTCCAGATACAAATTTAGACACATTTTCTACTTCAGGTATAGCTGCGAATCTCACACAAAGTAGATGTTTTGAAACTTACTTTATTTACTTCATGCCAAAGAAGCTGAAACAAACGTTTTCTTGTCAATTAAGGTGTGTGTTTTTCAGTGGTATAACACTAATCAAATCAGAAGAGTCCCTTTTGAGATATTAATTTCTGAAAATCTGGTTGAATTTTTGGATTTTTTTTCAAGGCATTTTAAAGACAAATAAATAAATAAATATTTAAGTAGGAGATAAACAACTTCAGCAGATCTATGAAGTCTTCATAGGTAATTAATTTGTAGAGTGACAAAATATTAAATCAATTTTTGCACTAGTTACAGCTTGTTAAATTAAGGAAAAAAGCAATAGCGGCAGACCATTAATCTATTTTGAGACCGAGTAAAACAAAGGTATTGATTTCTGATCTTTAATACCGAAATTATGATTTTTAGAACAAAAGTTTGTACTAGATTACCTATTTTCAGTAAGTACGGTTATTTGCATCTTGAGAAATAAGGTGACAAACTTGGTTATTTGATCGTCTTTCTACGATTATGAAATACTGAACTTTACATAAGTATCCCTGTTGAACCAACTATTCTACACCTGACTGTGAAAGTTTGCAGATGTCCATGTTAGACATATATATATACAGTGGTGGACAAAATTGCGGACATTTTTTGAAATTTTCATGTTTTATAAATTTTTGTTCTTATAGAATATATTAAGTTTTACTTAAATACAAATGTTTATATAACAAATTCAAGGAAATGTAATGTAGAATTTAATAAAAACAAATATAATTAAAATATCTGCATTACAAAAAAGTTACGCTTACTTCAGTCTAAAATACAAGCACAATTAGTCATGAATGCTGAAGTGTATTGTAATAAAAGCTTCCTAATCAATCACAATGATTGTTCTAAGAACCAATCAAATGTCAGTAACTAAACTGTCGTATATTTTGATTTTTAAAAGCGGTATTTTGCTCGAAGGAATTTTGCAGAAAGGTGAATACTACTGTAACTAAATAGAACAATGTTGTTTTTCTTTTCTTAATACAAATAATTTAAAACAATGTCATCAACAACGAGAACTGATTAGACACCTACAAAAAGAAGCAGAATTGTCATATTGAGAGAAAATGGTCTCTATTATGCTAAAATTGCAAGACAGATTGGTGGGGATCAGTCATTTTATCTGGCGTACGAAACTTGTGATTACGTTATGAAGAAACTAAATCAGTGATAAATAAGGCAAGATCAAGTCGAAAAAAAAATGCACAAGTGCACCTGATGATGGAAAGATAAAAAGGATATGCCTCAAAATAGAATAATGCTGTTATCATCAGATGCAGTTGGATGTGAAATGAATGCAATGGGTATTTCAGTTAGTTCAAGAACGATAAGGAGAAGATTAGCAGGTTTTGGACTAAAAGGTAGAATTCCGAAGGAAAAGTCATATTTAAATCTTCAGTAACGCAATAAACGAGTTCAGTGGGGAACTGAACACATTAATTGGTCAGAAAAGTCAGTGGAAGCAACTAATCTCGAGCGATGAGTGTAAAATATCGCTCTTTGGTAGCGCTGGGGGAAAATATGTGAGACGTAGAGTAGGGGAAGAACTGATCCTGATTGCATTGAAGCAGCTACAAAGAACCCAACAATTATCATGATTCGGGCCTGCATATCTGCAGATGGTGTAGTCCGCATTAAAGGGATTGATATAATTATGAATGCAAAAAAAAAAAAAAAAAAAATCGAAACTGTCCTGGAACTAATATTCATATCTTCCATCAGGGATCTTTTCCCCACTAAAGCACAATTTATCTTTCAGGAGGATTCAGCTGCATACCATACGGCAAAGATATGCAAAGAATGGTTTAAAAATAAAAACATACAATTATTACTCTGGCCAGGAAACAGTCCTGATCTGAATCCTATAGGAAATTTGTGACGACATTTGAAAATCCTTGTACAAAAAAAGCCTGCATCTAATAAAACGCAACTTATTGAAGCTATAATTGATTCTTGGCATCATGTTATTGAAAAAGATGACCTCCAAATATTAGTTCTTTCAATGAAATACGCTGTGAAGTTGTAATAAAAGCAAGGATTATCCTACTAAATATTGAACGTGTAAGTGTAACTTTAAAATATAATGAAATCTAAGATATATCTTATTTTTTGTAAGCGTAACTTATTTTTGGTAATGCAGATATTTTAATTATGTTTTTTTAAATTAAATTGTACATTAAATTTCCTTGAATTTGATATATAAACATTTGCATTTAAGTGAAATTTATTATATTCTTCAAGCACACAGAATTATAAAACATGAAAATTTCAAAAAATGTCCACAATTTTGGCCACCACTCTATGTTGTATGTTCTTTTGACAGTGCATATGGTTGCAATTGTAGGGGGTCGAGCAGGAGCCGTCTCTAAATTAAGCCACTTGACGTAGAACCTCCTTACTGCTTGCTGAATGAAATTGCTTTTACATAAAAAATTATGGTTGAATTCAGCAAATTTATAATTCAAAAACATTTTTATTTTATAGCTGTAACATTTAATATCTGATTTATTATAAGCTTCTAAGTATCTGTTCAGGAACTGCTAAAACTTACGGAAATAGTTTTTACTCAATAATAAACTCCGTATAAAGTTTGTATTTCATATTTTAACCAAAAGTATATTTATTCTTGTTACAAAATTAATGACAGTATTATTTTATATTACCCTTTATGTATTTTACGTTAATATTTAAGTTGTTCCTGAAGCAGATATTTCCATAATGGTTTTTGTACAGTTTGTACGATGTAAAATATGAACTGGCATACATATAATATGATGTAAAATATGATCTGTCGCAACAACTCATAAAAATATATACTGTTCTAATACATCCATACAGGAGAAGCGAAATCTGTGGAGACTCAATCAGCACAATACTATAGCAGAGAATGTACAACACGTAATGCAGACAAGATTTCAAAAATAGTACATGAAAAATACGCAAAATTTCATTTAAGTTAGGATCTTCGTATGGTGGCATTCTAAAATTTGTGATAAAGGAAAATAGCATCAGGCAGTTCTTGATGTAACAGACATACAATTTACAAACATACGTACATTCGTATATTACATGCAATAACTGTACGACTATACTTGACAAAACGAAAAATAACTAGTGCATTGTTTACTGAAAATGTAACATTATTTGCTAGAAACACGTGCCTTTTTACAAATACATAAGGATACACAGAGTACAAATTATAAAAATTTATAAGGCCATTGTAATCAATTTGGTTAGTTTTGCAGATTATGCGCACGTGTTCGTGAAAATTGGCATGCCAGCTTTTCATGAAGTTTTAACATCCTACATCATTGTACATAATATGGTCTATTCTTGATCATTTGATCTTCCATTTAATATTTTTTGAAATATACATTTCATGTTGTGAAATTTTTCCAAATTTTTGACTTTTATGAAATATTTATCTTTTTTTATTGAAAGGATGCATTTTATTTCAGATAACAGGTCATTTTGATTATACAATATTTTATTTATGTATTTTAATTTGAAATGCAGCCCATACGACATAGATATATAGGAATTATTCTGTACTCATGATATTTATGCAGGTATCTGCTTATGATTTTAAGGCAATAAAATTTAAATACGGTTATTTAAAAAAGTACTTTAAAAATGTAGTGTTACATAAGTATCTCTTTAAATATTTGAAAAAATGGTTCCGATATACTTTTTAAGTACTTTACTGAACAAGCTTTAAAATTTTTTAAACATTTTTATTTTAAAGATACATGGTCTCTTCTTAAACATATGTTTTTTATATTCATTTACTCCTCATTAACGGAATATTCTTAAGAACAAAATTTAATTTAGAATCCAGACGTTCTCTTTTACTTCTCCTTAAAATGAAATTCGGCGTTGCTTTAGACATTTTGTTTTCTTTATAGTTATATGACGCATGCAGGTACAAATTAAAAACTTATAATTCTAAAAGGAATTCAATAAAAAAAAATTCTAAATTTCGAAACAAAAATTTTACTTACTGAAGCACTCATTATTCTATATTAATTCATCTACCAAAGAACGCTGCATTATTTGAAAACGAAATTATATAAGGTATGGAAAGATACCGAAAAAACATTTCCTCGAGAGAAAGTTCCATGATTGATTGGAAACACATTTTTAGAATTATAAAATTCAGATGGTGTTCCCACATTTTTGAACCGATTTTGGAAAAAGAAAAGAAAAAAAAAAACAACGATCAGAATTTTATTTTGTAAAATGTTCAACCTGATAGACTTTTTGTTGAACTATCATGTTGCATGTTGACTTCTCGACCATAAAATTCCAAAATGTGTACGGTGTTTTGGGGTGCCGCTTAAAAAGAGATTGTTTTAAAATTCAAAATGGCATTTAAATTGAATAAACTCAATTTCGGTTTCATTTTTCGTTTTATTTTTTAATATAACAGATTTAGACTTATGGCTAGAAGTCTTATCCTGATGGAACTTAACCCTCTAGCTACGCAACACGAGATTTTCTCGGGCAACATAAAAGTAGCAAAATTTGCGCAACCCGAGATTTCCTCGGGGATTCATTTTCTCCTATAGTGACTATTTGTTAATTCTAATTGGACCACTTTTTTTAATATAAAAAAAAAATTCCATATAGACTTTAACAGCATCTACAAAAGAAATATGCAGCAAAATTGATTTTCTTAAAATAGTGGTGCGAGGATATAAAAACAGTCTCCATTGACAGCCCTGATTTAGCCTGATTTAAATGTTTAATTATCGATTCAGGTTTGGGTTAAAAAAAACTCTTTTACAAATATGTTTACATATTTAAACTCTAAAATATATATAGATTTGAAATACGTAATAAAAAAATGCGCAATTTTCGAGCCTATTTTGATAAAACAAAATTACGCAGCGAGAGGGTTAAGAGGGCTGGTCACTCAGATTCGGAATTCTCCTCCGTAATGTTAAGTCCATGGGCATTTGATGCATTCGTATATTTAAAATATCTCCTATGGAAATTAATTTTCTTAACTTCTATTTTTTGTGTACACTTCCTAAAAGATGTCTCTTTTTTTCTTAGTTCTCAAAATATTTCTAAAGTATAAACTTAATTTTATAGGAAGTGTTAAAATCTTACTCACAGTTCGCCCGCTTTTAACACATAAAATATTAAATTCAGCATAGATTTTAGAAATATTTTGAAAACTAAGAAAAAAAGAAACATACTTTAAGAAGAGTACACAGAAAAAAGATGTCAAAAATATAAATTTCCCGAGGAGATATTTTAAGTATACGAATGCATCAAAAGTCCATACACTTAACATTACGGAGGAAAATTCGGAAGCTGAGTGATCAACCCCTTAGCATATCTGCACATCTTTGTAAAATAATTGTGTTTTTATGACATCTGGAGGAATTTCCTTTCACTAGTCCTTGTTTCATTTCTGCTACATTATGTTTTCAAAAGTGTCATTGCACATTTTCTCCAGTTGATGACACTAAGGCTGATAGTTAGTCAATTTGGCGGGAAGTAACAAAGAACATCAGACATTCAGAATTCGCTTATTTTTTGCATAGTTTAATTTGTACTTAAAATTAGGCTTTACAAAATAAAAATAAACATAAAATAAGGTATCTAGATTCATAATTATTAGAATAATTATTAATTTTTTCCTATTTTGGTTCTGACAAATAGTTTTTGCCTGTGTTGCAGATATGTAATATAAGAAAAAAGTTGATGCATTTTACGAAAAATACATCTATGATTTTTTTTTCATTTTCCTTTATAATAAACCTTTCTTAGAATCATACATCATTTTTTCGAAACAAAATAAAATATCATGTATTTAAGAGTCAACAAAATGCAGATTGTTTATGTAATGTGGCGGAATGTCTTATTTGAAAGCAGGTATTTAAAGCATATTTTTGATAGTAATCCGAATTAAATTTGACATTTTTCTACTTGCCTCATTTTAAGTTTTTCGTTATAAGAGAATCCAGAAATAACCATAAAAAGTTTACTAAAACATATCTTCATTTCTCTAAACTAACATTCTAGATCTTTTTCTCCTCTGAACATACTTTAATTGGGTATGCATTTTATACTCTTGTCACAGACAAGTGTAAAATTTGAAGTTTATTTCGCTTATTATCAATTACGTCATATATTTTACGTGTATAAATAATAAAACCGCATATAAATATTAAGACCTCTGTCTCAGTACACCCGAAATATGAAGAGAGGTTGCCTTCCGAAATCACTGTCACATTATCAGCAATGCTTGAATGAGAACGGATGTCAGATTAATTATACGCGTTAACTTTTTTAAAAGCTCACTATTGTAGTTCCATTTCGGAATTCGAAATGAAGTGTGTGTTAATGAAAAAATACGTTATAATCATTTAAATTGTGTATAATTTTTTAATCACCATGTACGACTCTAGTTATGACTATATAAAATTAATTTAATCATTTAGATAAAACGTTTCAGAATATTTTTTTCTGTTCTGATAAAGTGAATGTAGAATTTAAATTCTTTTCAAATGCTTAATAATGTATTCTGGCTGACTTAAAAATGTTAACAAGTGATTACAAGTACAGGGTGGTTATAAAAAATCTTCCCCGATATATGTAACCCTAGCGACCTAACCGTTTAACCAATCGAAGTGAAATTTCAGATTTATTTATTTGAATGTATGAGCTCAAGATCATGACAATTTAAAACAATAGAAGGATTGCTCACGATTGCAGGTAGAGTGAAAAAATTTCGAATTTTTTTCCTGCGAAAATTAATCAGACCATTAAAAAACCATAAATTGATTTGAAACGATACACGTATGACTAAAATTGCCAGTGTAATATCGTGGCGCTCTATCGTAATCAGTTCTTATCTCACGTAATATTCAACACTCTAAAACAATTGATTACATTTTTATTTTCACTATGTGTACACAAACACAATTCAAAAACACATTTTAAAACAAATCTTACAACATTACTCAGTTCACAAGTGAAAAAAAAAATCGGTTACTGAAAAACTTGTCTTGTAGCCACTCCTTCGTTCCTTGCATATCGAAAACGTGCTGATTCGGTACGATAGCGAAGTCAGCTAGACGCAAGTTAAAATGATTCCAATTCAGGAGCAAGTCCTGTTTCGTATCTCATGGTGTATCTATAGTTTATTTCGGATTTCGCATCATACGAAAAATCATGCATTCCAAGTGATATTTATGGTCGTTACACCTGCATAAAACATTTTCAAAAAAAGAGTATTGTAAAGAATCAATGACAATTCAAAGACAAGGTGAACCGACGCACTTTGCATAATTCACAGGAAGAGATAGTAGAAGCACCCATCACAGAACACCATACGCAAACCATTGCATGTAGAAAAATTTTAATAAACAGTGTAGGAAGATTGTTTGTTCAATAAGTTTCATCGTACGCGCCAACAAGATGACATTTACAATAAAACACCGAGGTGAATTCATAAAGCTGCTTTATCTGAACGGGAAAAATGCAGCTGAAGCAATGCGAGTTTATCGCCGAAATAATAAGTTACGACGAGGCCCATTCTCCGTAAAAACTTCACGTGATTTGGCGGAAACATTTGAAGAAACTGGATACACACGTGATCGACCGCAATCCAGAAGTTTCTGTTGAAGTTGCTACAGAAGTGCATTACAGGATATCTGTAGATCCTTTGCATACTGCAAGAAGTGTTACAAGCAATTTGGATGTACCAAAAACAAAAGTCCCGAAGCTCTTCTGCGGACGTTTCCCTATCGATTTCAGCGCGCCCAGATCTTGCAACCTAGAGACGAGCAACAGCTTTTGGACTTCACAAATTATATTAGATATGATGAACATAACAGCTGGCCATTGCGAATATCATGGACGGATGAAGCACATTTCTCTTTAACTGAAAACGTAAACCCGAAGAACTGCGTTCACTGGGCTGATGAAAATCCTCAGGATGTGTCACCAACGCCTTTACACGAAGATAAAGTGACTGTGTTTTGCGACATTGCAAATACATTCATTCTTGGTACATTTTCAAGGAGGTCACTTCCACAGGTTAGAAAACGTGCTCCATCACAACTTCTCGGTACACAACAATTTTTCAGAATTATGTAATTCCATAGTTGCAGCGGCGAAATATTCTTAATAATATTGCATGGATTCAAGAAGGTGCTCCTCCACACGTCGCCATACCTATTCGACAAGTGATGCAACAGCAGTTTGATGATAAAATCATCTCTCGTCACTTTCCAGTTTCGTTTCCACCACGATCCCTCGACTTCACTCCAATGGATTTCTGGTTCTGGGGTTACCTAAAATCAAAGGTGTACACATCAAATCCATTAAATTTGTTAAAATTGAAAGATGCCATAAAACGTGAAGTTGTACAGATTCCTTCTGCGATGTTACTTTCGGCATTGCTGTCTACAGTCTCACGTATGCAATGTGTTATTGTCTGTGAAGCTGGGTATGTTGAAAACTGCTAATTCAAATAAAAGATTTTTCTCTCCTCTCTCATGTGAAGTCATTGGTAATTTACAATGGTCTTTTTTGCAAGTATTTTACCCCAGCAATTCACCGTAAGTGTATCATTCTATTGCTATTTATGGTTTTTCAATGCGTTGATGGATTTGCGCATGAAAAAAATGGGTTTTGCATTCGATAATTTTGAAATCTTTTAACTATAACCATAACCGTGAGAGCTCTATTGTTTTAGATCATCACGAAGAGCATCTTGAGTGCATACTTTCAATTAAGTATATTTAAAATTTCTTTTCCAATGGTTGAGAGCTAAGACGCTAGGGGTTCATATATCGGGGAAGTTTTTCTATGACCACCCTGTATTTTTTTAAAAATAAAACACTGTGTATTTTAATTATTTTTTAAATGGAACAAAATTGGAACTACTCAGTTTTTCTTTTTAAACAGATAATAATTTTAAAATATAAAAAGCAAATAAAGAAAGACGAATACAACAAATTATAAAATCAACATGATTTTTGTTTAACTTTCCCAAAACTATAAACTTCAACTTCTTTAGCAATTTTTCTCTGGCCTAATGTTTAGAGTGAATGTGAACGCTTTGTTTTATTGCTGCAGTTATCTTAAAATTCGTGGCGAATTAGAGGAAGTATTTGCTAAAAAGCGTTTCTTTTTTTTAACAACAAATATTTGAAATATTAAGAATAGTTCGAGCATAGCAAATATTTAATTTATCCTGTCTTCTAATAAAATATGAGGAAAAACACAAAATACTGTTTTAATTCTTTAAAACATACCGTTTTTAAAAATCTGGTATTCATTATGATATAAAAACATTTATTGAGAGATATTTAAAGACTAATAAAAAAAAAAAAAAAACTACTCTCGCCATCTGTAAATGCATAATCGATTTTTATAGCGCTATTGCAAATGTTTATTTAAAAAATATATATCTTAAGGAACTTCTTTTTGTTAGTATTGAAATGTCATCAATTTATAATTTAAAAGTAAAATGATTTTTTAAATTAGAAACTGAATAATATATACATATATATATATATATATATATATATATATAGATATTTTTATATATATATTTTGTATATATATATATACATATTCTGTGAAATATTTACCCTATATATATATAAAATCCTAATGAAACGAATTTATGAAACGGATATATGAGACGACTGAAATGAAACGAATTTATGAAACGATTCTTTGAAACGACTGATTATGTTTCACGGCGATTTTTCCTAAAATATGGAATACTTTGCAATGAAATTAACACCAAAAATCCTTATTGATCCGGAGATCTCAAAACTGGTATTAGAATTTTTTAATTCGAATTAATTCTCAAAATATTAATTTTTTTCTAATTTTAAATACTTTTTCTAATGATGTCAACTCAAATTTTAATCATAACAAACATTTTTTTTCCATATTTCAGAAAAGGTTATTATTTTAAACTAATTTAGAGACCAGTTTGGCCTCCCTTAAATCTATGCTAAGAACAATGCTTTTTTTTTATTTCGTTATCGTTTTATTTAATACAAAACTTTCATTTAAAACTCAAACATTTAAAATTAATGGCTTTCACTTCTTTCTTGTTTTAAACGAAACGATAAGAAAAATATTAGGCGCTGATATCATATACGCATCGGGGTACTTAATTGGCGCGTTATTTTGCCTGACATGGTAACCCAGCTATTGTTGCTTATTTATTAATAAATGTTTATTTTCTTTTTATTAAAAAAAATGTTATAAATTGTTTTGTTCTATAGTTATTAATATATTTTTTTATTTATTGTTATTTCATTTAAAAAATAATAGAAAATAATTTAAAAATACATGTAACTGGTATTCGAAAATGAGGTTTTCGCCAAATTGTCGTAAAAAAAAAATAAATAAAAAATAAAGTAAAATAAAAAAAATAAAAAAAACACGCCAAACCCGATTAAATAATGCAACAAATCATGACATTTAAGTTCCAATTCAAAGTAATGTTTTAATGGTACTAACTTATTTATTCCGTCGACCAATTTCGACAAATTATATAAATCGTGAAAACCACTCATCAAATTATACAAATTGACGTAATTTTTATTATGGTTCCGTACTTAAAAAGTAAAAACGGAACCATTATAAGATCACTCTTGTGTCTGTCCGTCCGTCTGTCTGTCTGTCACAGCCATTTTACTCGTAAACTATGAAACATGGAAAATTAAATTCGGGGAAGTAATAAAGACTGTTGACCCACATATTTTCAGATTATTAAATATTTATAAATATATTTAGTAAAAATGTATAGGGGCAAATTCAGTTGCTTGAAAAAAAAAAGTATTTTCTTTGTATATCGTGTGGGGTATTGTGTGATAGCTTTCGTAACGCTGAATTCAAAAATACATTTCTTTTAATTTTAGGTATTACATTTTAAAGATATTGTCGAAAATGTAGCGAAAAAATATGTTCCCCCTTATCTAATTCCGAATCTACTGAAGCTAAAATTATGAAAAAATTAGAAGGAGTAGACGTTAATTTAAACCTTGCAGGAAAATTATAGCGATTACCCTAAGTCACATAGTTTTCGAGAAAATCGCATTTTTCCGTTACACACGAATTTCGATTTACGGGCATTCAGCAAAACTGTTGAGCAGCGCTGGAGGTATCTATCGTAGCAGAAGTATAAAAGCATTGTTGATCATGATTTTCGAAAAAAATCGTCGGTAATTAGCCGAGATATAATCCCTGAAAGATATGGACGGTTTGGACACACATAATGACAGGGGCGACGTACTCTATGTACAATTGGCTTTTAAAGCCTAGATAACAACTTTTAATGATATATGTGTGTAATGCAATGGCCAGTAACAGTATAAAAACAATAGACGTCTAATTGTTAAAAACAGACTAATTCAAGGTGTCTCAGGACTCTTAAAGCTTCAAAAAAATTTTGATTTTAATTTTTTTTAGATGTTAATCTTCCATCTTTTCTGAACATTTTAATATAATTGTTTCTTTCAAATTCTCATTAGAACAGAATTTATGGCTTTTAGAATTATACCCGTTCAATACCTTAAGCGGCCTTTTCGAAACTTTTAATTCATTTTTCTCCAATTGACTTTTTTTTTGGCATAA
This sequence comes from Maratus speciosus, assembly GCA_963932465.1. Taxonomy (NCBI): domain Eukaryota; kingdom Metazoa; phylum Arthropoda; class Arachnida; order Araneae; family Salticidae; genus Maratus; species Maratus speciosus. Next base: position 347,614,715 of record OZ010795.1, on the reverse strand, counting down.
CGCGCACGATATCTCAAAAACTTTTGAATATTTTTCCATGACATTTTCAAAACATATGTTTATATTAATCTGTATAAAATGAACCTAAAATGTCCTTTTTATTGTTCAAAAAAATATTTTTAAGTAATATTATATTGTTCAAATTTTCAAAATTTTCTATTAGCTAAATACAGCTTTGTATTAAAAATATAAAAATGCTTTAAATACAGATTATTTAGGTTCAGGGTAATTATTGTAATCTGAAGTATAAGTAGGCGCCAAAATTTTTATTCTAGTTACAATATTTATTTTCTAATCGTGCACGTAAGCTGTTATACCAATATTCTGCTTATCAAATGTCTGACTGTTTGGAGCACCCTGTAAATGCTAATTCTTCATCTTCCAAATTTTGAAATACATAAAATGAAAGAACGCTCTTATATCTTTCATCTCAATAAAAATTGTGTTTGAAAATCAGATACATTTTAAGATATTAAATGTTGAATATGGTCTCTTTTTTTTCATTTTTTCTAATTTTTGAGATCCCTGAGACCCCTTAATTAGAATGAATTACACAAATACTATGGGATTCGCGTCAATTCGCATTGAATGGCTCTTTTAATACGCCTCCAGTGGCTTTAAAAGTTAATTAAAAACCTATCTGGAAAACGCTGCAAGGACCAAGGCGGCGTTACAATTTTGTGACCTCCTTTCGAAGCGCGCTTAGCACAATGCCAAATGTAAACTTTGAACGAATATTTTGTTTTAGCTGCACTTTAGAAAGAAAGATTATTACTATGATGAATTAAGTTTTATGAAATGACAAATAAAGTTTAAATATGCATTTCTTTTATTGTCAGTACCGAATTAAGTTCATTATAAAGAGATTAAAATAATATTAAACATCGGATGTGCCAATCCCTAAGCTTTCTTCTATCTCATACATGTCAATACTTCCCGATAAAGGCAGCACAGCAGCATCGCCGGTTAGGCGATTTATACCAAAATCTAATCAGGGACAACTTTCATGAACTTCTAATTGAATTTGGTGAAAATTCGTGCATTAGTTTTTGAGATAGAGCTATTACGGAAATCGTGAAAAGTCATGAGTTACGGTGGCACTTCTTGGGCAATTTACACCAAATACTTATCAGGATCAGTTCATATCAGGGAATAACTGAATCTAAAGTTTGATGAAATTTCATACATTAGTTCTTGAGATACAGCTATTGCGGAAATCGGGAAAATCGCAGCATAGTAGCGCTACACGAAATTTACACCAAAAAGTAATCCGCACCAATTTATATCAGGGACTAACTCAATCTAAAGTTTTATTAAATTCCGTTCAATAGTTCTTAAGACAGAGCACCCACAATATTTGTGACATACACAGATAGACAGACTTACAGAGAGACGTTTTGTAAAAACATGTTTTTCATTACCTCTGTACCCTAAAAAGTATACATCCGTCGAAAACCGGAATTCGAAAATTTTCACGAATCCAATACTTTCTTCTTGTAAAGATAGAAGAGAGTAAAAATGAGCTATACAGAATAGCTGTATTTGATATTTTTTAGGTTCCATATCTCTTTGAACTTTCATGGTATATCCATTTACATTTTTCTAGTATATACTGTTGTACCCAGCCCTACTTTGCATAATTTTTTACAAAGTGTTAGTATTCTTTTAGCAACGTTTTCTTTAATAATACAATTACTAATTCATATATTTATTGTACGGAACCCTCTGTGCGCGAGTAATACTCGCACTTGACCTTTTATTTTAAATAACGAAAGAACAAATAAATTAGTATAACATTAATAAAAATACAAATAAAATGTCGAAATAAAAATCACTTGATGGCGTAAACACATGTAACTTCCTTACAGTCAAGTGAATGTGACATTTACGATCAACCATTATTGACATTTAATCTTATAGTCTGGCGATAGATTTTTGGTCGATGGGAAAACCAAGTAGTACCGTTTTAATTTACCCCTCGAAAAATAAAAATATGCTAACTGGCGAGTTAAAAAAAAAAACTATTGGCGAGATTTGCACCCGGCTAACATAAAACTACCATGAATTCTTTGCGATCATGGCAACTTTTATCTAGTTTTCTTCGAAAAAATAACTTTTATTCTTTAATCAAAATGGAAACCTTTTTTATGAAAAGGGGGAATGATGGCGATAGAACAATATTTGGCAACTTATCCTTATTATAGAGATTGTTTTCAATTCTGAAAAAAGCGCAAAGAATAATATTTCCTAACGATTTAAAATTTATTTACACGTGACTATTAAAAACAGAAAAAAAAAAACTATTAAATGAGTGCGTGTTAAAATTAACAAAATATTGAAAATTATGTCTTGAAAATTGTATTTACACATGAATATTAAAAGAGAAAGGAAACTTTAAAGTAATAAATGCATTAATATGAGTGTAACCCTTTCAGAGGCAAGGTACTTCAGTTCGTAAATTTTCGCAATCAAACGGAATTGAATCGAAACCCTTTTACAGGGAGATCGCTATATGTTTTTTCATTATAATTCAATCTTCTCTAATCTGTTTAAAACCGTTCAAATTTGCGTGCTTTTAGATTTTGCGGTATTTGAACGGGGGTTGGCAAGCGTAGCTTGTAGAGGCAGAGCCCCCTAGTATATGTAAATATTCTTTTAAAATATATACACTCCCTTAAAAGCACTCGTAAAAGCAAACGCTAATATTTTTAGAAAAAATTATAAACCCTTTCATGCACACGAAGAACGTAAAAGATCTGAATACTCCAACAAATTTTAAACATCTTAGGAATTTTCCGTCACGGAATTTTGTCGAAAATATTTCAGATAATGATGGAAGCTTGGGCACTTTTCCAGGTTCATTATCGTAAATTTTGCTTTGTTTACATAAGTGCGAACAGTAAAATTCAAAATATTCACTATTCACTCACAAAAAAAGTTTAGATGTAATGTTTAGACATTTGCGAAAAAAGGGAAATAGATTTCTTTTCTTTTCTTTTCTTTTCTTTTTTTTTTTTTTTTTTTTTTTTTTAATCTTCGATATGACGTAATCGTTACTCGCGGACATTTTTTGCTTTTTAATACAGATTTTAGAAAAATGTCTTCCATTTAAATTTATAAATGAAATTGATCTTTATAAGAGTTTTATGGAATATTTACAACTCTAGTCAATTCATTTCCTTAATATATAAATATTTAAATTTTTACATAAAAAAACATGTCGGAAATTGTACGTCAAATGTGAAAAATAAGGTGCGTTCGTACTATAACTAGTTTTATAAATATTCAGATCTTGGTGCAATAGTTGTTGCACTCTTATGAAAAACGCGTGAATATAAAATTCATTACGATTATATATATTAAACTCAGTAATACGGAAACAATATGACTCCATCTTATATAGGACGCTATCACACTGTAACCTAGAATCATTACCTATCATGGGATATCATTGAATTTATTTCGTATGATAAGATTTAATAGAATGAAGAAATTTTTTTATAATATCTTTTTAAGTTTTGAATCTATTTTAATAAAATTTGAAGTGACTGTACAAAATTCTGAAATTATTATATATATTAAATTTAAAACCATTCAGTTGGGTAGTTTTTGCGCTGTTATATGTGGACAGACGGACATACTAGTCTCTGTATTTATATAATTATGAACGCACCTAAAAAAATGATAATTGCAATGTCCTCGCAATATAGATATACTTTTTTTCTGAACTGAAAATTTCTACTCCAAGTCTTTAGACAGAAAGAAAGCTAAGTAGGTACAATCGAAAAGAAATTATACATTTTAAAAGTTTTTTTGCATTTAACAGCGAAAACCGTTTACGGAACATGATAAAGTGAAGTATCTAGAACAACCCTGAACTGTACTATTGCCAATCGATGCGCTAAATGAATTTTGTAAGAATTTAAAATATTTCCGCGGTATTCTAAAGTCCCGTCACTAGAGCATAAAGTTAAAGAATTACTTTCCAATAAGAGTCTTAACAATGAAATTTTGTTTTATCAGTCTGAAAATAGACATTCTTTTCTTGTATGATAATTTCTATTTAGATAGTGTTGTGGGAAGAACGTAGTTTTATTGAAAATTAACCATCGTATTAAAACCCTTTTTAATCATAAAAAATAATTTATTTTATTAAAATTCTTTAGAGTTTTATGCGCAGTAAAAACTTAAAATCTCTTTCTTGTATGATAATTTCTATATAGGTAGTCTTGTGGGAAGAATGTAGTTTTATTGAAAATTAACCATTGTATTAAAACCTTTTTTAATCATATGAAGGATTTATTTTATTAAAATTCTTTAGAGTTCCATACACAGTAAAAACTTAAAATCTCCCGATTCGCCATCAATTTTCAAACATCTTAAAATTTTCCTCACATAAATTTTAGACTTTGACCTTTAAAGAAAAGCTTTTGAATAATACTAAAAGCCGGAACTAAATGTGAATTTCATTATTGCAAAATCCACTTTCGTTACCTGGATCATACTGCTCTTTGAATTCGGAAATTTTGAATAAAATGTACTCTGAATATTAAGAAGGCAAATGGGTTTCTCTATACTTTTAGTTAAAGGTATTTTCTTTTTACTTGAATAGTACATATTTTGAAGTTTATTCTAATTCTTAAAAATATTTTCATGCATTGATATTTTGAATATTTAAAAAATCCTGTTAAAAAGTTTTAAACTAAGCATATTATAAAATAAAAAGAAAAGAGCCCAGTTAAAATGATGGCATTGAGCTCACATGCTATTCACACTAATTGTATATTATACTCTTATTTCAAAAAATAATGTCCCTCGAAAAGTAAATTAAGGGGGGATTAGCCTCCCCCCTCCGCTGTTTCATATCTTTATACTTAACCAATGAGCGTCCAAATCTCATCAGAGATGCGCCTATCATAATAAACCGGTATACCAAATTTGAAGCAAATCGGATAGAAAAATCCATTTATCAAAATTAAGGAGGGGGATTACCACCCGTTAGCCCTTTATACTTTACCAAAAAAAAAAAAAAAAAAAACCAAACCAGTAAAAGTACCTTATCAGAATGAACCTATTTAAAACTTTTGAGGCAAACCGGATAATTTTGCTTAAAATCCCCATTTATCTAAAATAAGGGTATTAGCCCCCGATCCCCCCTTTATATTTAACCAAGGAATCCCCATAAGTAATAAGGGAACAGCCTTATCAGAATTAACATATTTGATAATTTTGATGCAAATCGGATAATTCTGCCAGAAAAACCCATTTATCTAAATTAAGGGGGGGGATAGCCCCCGTAACCCCCCTTTATACTTAACCAATTAACAACCAAAAATAATCACAGAAGCACCTTATCAGAATTAACCTATTTACAAATTTTGATGGAAATCTGCCAGAAAACCCCATTTATTTAAATTAAGTGGTTGATTTGTCCATTCCTCTCTTTATACTTAACCAATGTACCCCAAAAACTAATCAGGGAAGCGCCTTAACAGAATGAACCTAGAAATTTGTTTTGAAACAAATCGGATATTTTTATCGAGACTTTTCGCGTTACGTACATACGTGCATACAGAACCTGCGGGCACAATAGCTCTCAGGCTTTAATAGTCTGTGAGCAAAAAATGAATCAGATATTAATATCTGATAATGCAGAAAGAATTTTCTTTCGAAATTTAAATTTTATATATGGATATTGCATCTTAAAAGCATTCACGCAAAATTTAATTCTTAATTTTATATTAAGATAACTAATATTTTAAAACTTCTTTCATTATGTTAGTAACGCTTTTATTTTAGTATTGAAACGGAAAACTATAAAAATTTAGTACCTCTTTCAGAAAATTATTTATTAAAATATATATATATATGACAAAAAATAATTTATAGCTGATAAAAATATTTTCAAACCGTTTATATTTAGAATACCTGAAAGCTATCCTCGTTTGTCAAAGTGTCTGTTTAGCATTCATTGATATTGTATGACAAAAGGACTATTATTTACGTCAAAATGGAAAAGATTATTGTGTCATTAGAATTATCTCTTGAATTACAAATTTATTAACGATAATATATGATCTATTGCAGTTTATAATAGGAAAATGATATATTTATAATTGAAAAGAGGATTATGTGAAAATCATTTGGGGAACAATTAATACAGTATAGAGCAGATATGAGATAAATTAACTATAATTATTTATAGCTGACACATGTATTTATTATTTTCCGATTCATCAACTTTATTCATACCAATGTTTACAAACAACTTGAAAAGATTCATTTAAACTGGGAATTCCAATGCATTCAAAATAAGAAAAGGTAGAATTTTTTTAAGTAGAGGATTAATAATTTTTTTTCCAGACATACGTGCCTGAGTAAAAGTGCCCGCAGCCTGAGTAAAAAAATTAAGGCCAGTGGAAAATATTAAAAAAAAAAAATGAAAGATGCATAAACCAGTTGCTAAAATATTATTTTACTATTTGGGTCATTTTCAAAATATGCATACATATGCTGTCCCACAGTAAAAAAAAAAAAAATGTACTCATAATATATTATTTAAAACTGACTATAAATATTATATTTATTTAATTACGCTACACAACATATTTCTAAAACATAAAAATAATCACTTTCATATTTTTTTTCCTAAAGATGCAGATTTTTGCATCTAGTAGAAGAAAAAAATAGCTGTCCCTCTTCTGTATTTTATAATTCTGTAATATTTTTTGACTTCATTTTTCACTTTAAAAGGAAAGTAATTGGGACATTTAATGAGATAAATCATCATTATTTTAAATTTCTGACATTATTGCAGCAAAAAAATATATTTTTTTGAAAGAAAATCTACAAAACATTTTGTCCCTCATATTTTGTCAAGTCTGTTACCAAGCTACAATTTCATGAAATAAAGGTTGACAATTTCACCAAGAGATAGCAGTACATTTGCAATAAAAACACTTATACTAGTTAAATATTTACTTGTAGACATTTTCTTTTGCAGTTGAAAAACAACAGTGTAGTAGAGTAAAGAATTTTCTATAAAGCTGAGTATTTTTATTCAATGTCAAGTCTGTTACCTATTTTTTTATGTTAAAAATATGAGTTTAGTACTTTCTTTTGCTTGAATATTATTATCTAGTTAATATATTAAAGATTTTGTTTTGCTTCTTAGTGTTAATAATTAGCATGTAGGTTTTGGAAGATATTTTACTGTTAATGTCAAGTCTGTTACCAGTCAAGTCTGTTACCATGTTACTGGTAAATAGTGTATAAAATATAGTAAAATAGTGTATAAAAAGTATACCAAAAGCTAAAGTGCTTAATTAATTATACTTACAGACACATCTAACTTATACATTATTACTTATTTCATTTTTAATGTGAAATTGAAAAGTGATTTTTTTAAAATGTTTTTCTGAATTGTATGCATTTATTGAAAATGACCCATTTATAATTAATCTTTAGTACTGGTTAAAAAAATGGAAAACACTTAATACTCGTACATGAAAAATATAGTATGCAAAGTTGAATATTTAGTTAAAATCGAAACGCCTTCAGATATTTCAAAATAAATATGTACATGTTTGTTTCTATCTTCTGTAATAATATTTTATGCCTCTAAAAATCTGGAATTTTTCGAATAATTTATCGAGGATGTCTTTCTTTCTCGCTATTATAATGACAAAACAAAATATATTAAAAGAATGCGAAGCAGGACAAATTCAAGTTAATTTCAATATCGATATTTTTATGGGTAGAATGCAGTTTTATTAAAAATTATGGATTGTATTAGAAGCATTTTAAATCATAAAAATAACTTATTTTTTCAAAATTCTTTAGCATTTTATATGGACTAAAAATGTAGAATCTCCTGATTCGTCAACAATTTTTAAACATCTTGAAATTTTCGCTCTTATAAATCCTAGGAGTTTACTTTTAAAGAAAAGCTGTTCAATAACAATAAAATCCAAACTAAATGCGAATTTCGTTATTCTAAAATCTACTTCAGATACCTGGATCATAATCTTTAAACTTTTGAAATTTTAAATAAAACATACACTGAATATTAAAAAGGCAAATACTTTTCTCTAGATTTTTAGATAATGGCATTTTTTTTACTTGAATAGTAGATATTTTGAAGTTTATTCTACTTTTGAAAAATATTTTTACGCATTGATATGTGGAATATTTAAAAAAAAGCTGTTAAAAAGGGCGGTTTAACTTAACACATTATAAAACAGTACATGAGATATTTATATCTGATAATGTAGAAAGAATTTTGTTTTCCTATTTTAATTTATACTGCTATATGAGCATGCATATTGCATCTCAAAAACATTCTCACAAGCTTTAATAATTAATTTTAAATTAAGATAGTCAAATATTTTAAGACTTTTTTTCATTATTTTAGTAACGCTTTTTATTTTAATATTGAAAGGGAAAAAATGCAGTACTGCTTTCAGAAAATTACTTATTAAAGAAAAAATATATTGTTAAATTAATTTATAACATAAAATTATTTTTAAAAAGTCGAACCTTTAATTTTTATCTTTAGTTTTTCAAATCGTTTATATTTAAAACGCCTCAAAAATTGTTCTCGTTTGTTAAAGTGTCTGTTTAATATTCATTGATATTTTATCACAGAAGGACAATTAATTACGTCAAAATGAAAAAAAATACAGTGTCATTAGAATTATCTCCTGAACTGCAAATTTATTAAACGTAATGTATGATCTATTGTAGTTGATAATAGGAAAATGATAGATTTATAATTGAAAAGAGGATTGTGTGACAATTATTTTGGGAACAACTAATACTGTATAGAGCAAATATGACGCAAAATAGCAATAATCACTTATAATACATACAATTATTATTTTCATATTAAGAAACTTTAAAAGCACAAATGTTTATAAACAATTTGTAATTTATAGATTAAAATAAACTGCAAAATACATTGCACTTAAAAAAAAAAAGAAAAGGGAGAATTCTTTTAGGTAACAGATTCATAATTTTTTCCAGGCATACGTACACACCCTGAGTAAAAAATTTAGTGCCACTGGAAAATATAAAGAAAAAATAAAAGATGCCATAAAGCAGGGACTAAAATTTTAATTTACCATTTATATTTAACCCTTTCCGACACAAACAAATTTTGTTGTAAAATGATGAAATCATCGATTGACACTGGAATTTACATATTGCGACTTTTTTAGAAATTAAAAACTTGTTACTTTATGCTTTCAATGCTAATGCAAAATTTTATTAAAATATTCTTCGTGCCGTTTATAAGTTTGGAATTAAAATTAGGTATCCCGACACGGGCACACTGCGCCGGAAATCGTTAAGCTTAAGTGTGGGTTAAAAAAAGGAACAATATACAAAAATATAATAACCAGAATTGAATATTCCAATCTTAGTAAAACCGAAAATGGCACCAGTAATTTTTTAAGAAATATGCACATATTTCCTTGTACACTGTAAAAAAAAATGGTAACGTTCCATGTAAAATCCAGGAACGTTTCACCTTTTCTCAGGTTTTCAGAATAATTTAGCTCTTTCCTGTGAAATTCTGGTTTTCTTATCTGAAACGTTCCTGAACAAAAGTTGGAAACAGCAAAACACTGCGGCCGCCATTTATTATTTTTTTGCTATAATCCATTGCTCGATCGCGAGTGTCGAAAACGAATTTCTTAAATGAATGTAAAAAAATCAATATGGAATGCAAATAAATCAATAGGTGACATAATCCTTTACGTCTCTATTGTCAAGATGATTCAGATGAAAATACAATACCTATGTGACATCGCTAAGAGATCATCTCTCGTACTTGTCTGTGGAATGTTTAACGAGCAGACCGTGTAAAAAAAAATACACCTATTATTTGGATCTCCATTAACCAGGAGACCATCAAACATGATTATCACCGATTTTGATTAATTTAAAGTATGTTTTAGAGTTCTTACCTCTAATTATTCTTGTGAAAGGATTTCTTCAAATGGGCCTTAGATTTTCAGAAATTAGATGCCGAGGTTTAGCATACGTTTCAAATACCCATTAGTTTGCAGTTCTCAATGTGTCTTTCGTGGTGTGGACGCAGAAGGCTCGCACGCCACCTGTACGGCCCGAGTTCGATGCTTCCTCTTGACTTTTTTTTTCTTTTTTAATTAATTTTATATTTTAACACTTTACAATTTGATTTAAATTTGATATATATTTAACACTTCGAATTGCTGCAAATTTGAATTTTTTTTTTATTTTCGGAAAAAATATACAATTACGTTTAGGATTTTTTTTTCATGAAAATTTATGTGTATTTTATCTAACTTGTAAACTAACATAATTACTGACGAAAATCCAAAATATTTTATGTTTAGATTTTTTTTCTAATTATTATTTACATTTATATATTTTTATATTTTAAGCAAAGTTCAAAAACAATACATCATTTATATATTTACTTTATTGAATTTTAACTGAAAATTTATTTTTTCGTGTAAATTATAAATAATAATTTTGATGTCAATTTCAAAATATTTTTTCATTCCAACAAATAATGATAATAAAGCGAAAATTGTCAACTGGAAATGTAAAAATCGTCTGCGGATCCTGCATGCTGTGAAATGTCAGTAATGTTTTGCTGTCAACAGAAATATTCCTGGTATTTCGCAGGAAACTTACTGGCATTTCTGTAGAATGTTTTTAACATATACAGTAAAGTTCCAGTCATTTTCAAGAAATGTTTCTTGGAAATAATGGGCAACTCAGCTGCCCATTTTTTCCCGGGAACATTGCGGAATTTTTTTTACAGTGTATCTTCTGTAATAAGATTTTGATGCGTCCTAAAATCTGATATATTTTTAAATTGTTTATTTCGTAACGTCTTACTCGCTGTTATAAAGACGAAACGAAACAAATTAAAAGAACGCGAAGATGGACATATTCAAGTTTTCTTTTTCGAACAAAATATGTAATCAATTTCTAAATTGTTTATTTTTTACCATTCTATTTCTACAAAGATACCAAGATCAAATACTGTAGTTCATACTTTTTTTTTAAGTTAAAATATAGTTTTGTAAAAAAGAAAACTTCTGAAAACCCAAAACTTTTTTTCTTGTGAAATGAAAGAAGTTTACACTCTAGCATCAACCAGAAAATAGTCTATCAAATAAAATATTCAATACACAGTATTGGATATTTTCCAAACAATGCAATGCAATTAGCCGGTCTAACTGTTTATGATGTAGAGTATGTCTGGTGAAGTTGCCTACATTAGCCCCTAATTTTTCTTTTTTATAGTAAGGATTTTTGCAGTAAACATGTGACCTATGTACTCCAAATTTTATGTAGAACTCAAGAAAAAATACTACTTTAATGTAAATACTAGATAAAATAGGATATTTATCAAAAAACCTAATCGATGATTTTGGCCATTTGAAACGGACCTCAGGGGTAGACAGGGTTGATCGGGATATTCGGGATATTCGTAAAAGAATAAAAATCACGAATAATTAACATTTATAAAACAAAACTAGATTTGCGTTTGACTTAATATCTAATTTACATCAAATTTGGGATTTTTTTTTTTTTTATCTCGAATAGAAAAATTTATATTTTACTTACACTTTTCTACTTTTTCTTTTTTTCCCAGAAGTGTTGAAACGGATATTATGCATTGTGCATGTCTCATGTATCATGCATTTCAAACAATCAACACACTGCCTTTTCCCAATAAGTCGATATACAAAATTTGAAGCCAATCGGGTAATTCTAACGAAGGCTTAACTTGTTTAACCCTTAACTGATGTAGCAGAAATTGTCGCATAAATACTGGGAACTGCCTGTGAGACCGCTTCATCGAAAAAAGGATAAAAGGCTCGCTTAACTCACATGATATCGTTTTTGTACTAAACGTTTTGTACAAGACTATTATAATTACATTTTACCTATAGAAAATTCTCTAACGTCAGTACTAGGGCTCCAAACAAAAGAGAACTGCACTAGTATCTGTAGTTAAACTGTGAAAATGAAAAAAAAGCAGCGGTCTGTGAGACGGCAAACAGAAATTAGGGATTAATCTAAACTATGAAGGGTAACCTCCGCACCCTTCTTATGCACTCATGTTTGTGAAAAATGCAAAAACCATGAAGGAATGATGCGATTGAGCTAAAAATTTCAGACAATGCAAAGTATAATGTGTTATGAAAGTTATTCCAATTTCAGAGTCACCACGAATGCGTAGGCTGAACAGCGCCCTCTAGTCTGCTGCTGAGACCATATAAATAGAGGGCTGTAACGGGATGAAGATATGAGATGGTTATATGTTAGTGGTAAACTTTAGGTGCGACGTAGCAATGCCTCTTCGCCGAAAGAGGGTGACATTTCAAAAACTGACAGAGTTTCAACGAGGGAGAATCGACGGCCTTCGTGAAGAAGCCTATCGTGCAATAGTAGCTCGTGTGAAGCGTAGCAGCAGCAGAGTGATCCGTGTTTGGATATAGTGGGCCGACGAGGATCGCCCAACTCGGAAATATGGCAGTGGACTGCGAATTACGATGTCAACGCTCGATGATAGACACCTGGTTCGAATGTCGCTGACGAACCGTACAGATTCATCTAGACAGCTGACAACACAATGGTCAATAGCTGCAAGTATATTACTGTCTTCTTCGTCAATTCGTTGAAGTCTACTGCACCTAAGACTGCCTGCAATAACTCCTTTATAGACGATCCATGCCACGCTAAACCATCGACGCCTGCGGCTGCAATGTACCCATGAACATAGAGACTGGCATTCAGTTTGCCAACACGTCATTTATTGTGACGAATCCCGCTTTAATTTGTGGTACCATGATGATCACATTCGTGTTAGACGTTATGCTGCTGAACGCTACTTTCCGAAGTGCATTATCTAACGTCATAGCGGATGAACACCCAGAATTGTGGTCTGGGGTGTGATTGCGCATCATGTACGATCGCAGTTGCTACGAATTGTGGGTAATCTGAACAGCAGCATATACATCAGTGAAGTGATGGAGCCCAAAGTCGTTCCTTTCCTTCAATGGACATTTCTTGAGCTATCTTTCAACAGTATAACGCTCACCCACATATAGCAAGGAGTGTTCAAGACTTTTTGTCAGCAGAACACATACAGCTTCGTCTGTGTTCGTTCTGTGTATTGGCCGAATATTTCGACTATTTCACATGTGTGGAACTTCGTTGAATGGCGTCTCTCTCGTGATCCTCGTCTTACAGCTTCTACAGATGAAGTTTGGATATGCATACAAAGAATATGGAATGCTCATCCCCAGGCAGACATTCAAAATATGTTTGACTTCATGCCACGTCGTATAAAAGCACTTATTGCAGCGCGCGTCTGCTACACCAAATACTGGTTTCGGACGCTTAATATTGTTTCTTTGCTTGGAAAATATAATCCTTTTCTTTGTACCTATACGAGTCTTTTGTGTATTAAATTTCATTTAATTCTGATGATTTCTTCATGGTGTTGTAATTTTCACAAACCTGAGTGTATTTGACGCACAATCTCTAAAAACAAATTTAAAATTTTCATAGTAAAATGCTTTTAATATTTATATTTCATAGTGAATGTGTTCGAAATATTTCTTACATTCTATAAATTTTCTGAGCACAGCTATAAATCGAATACACTTAAATATTTTTCACTTAAAAATTGAGGCAATTGCAACCTTTTGACCCAAATTTCTAAAACGAAACAAATGAATTGCTTAAATGTAGAATTTGTCACTACTAACACCGTCCCCTGACTTGTTATGGAATTATCCCCCTAAAGTGCCATGAATAACCAAAAGAAAAAAAAAGCAGATTTTTTTTTTTTTAATCCACAATCCTGCAGATTAAAAAAAAATTTCTCACGCAATAAAAGTTGTTTGAATATTACAAATGCACTGTAAAAATATATCTGTAGTTCTACAGATGTAAAGTTACATACTTACTAAACTTTCATCTGTAACTGTACAAAAAAAGATGTAAATCTACAAAACTAGTTTTTGTAAAGCTACAGAAATCTGTAGCTTTGCAAATGGATCTGCTAATATTTCAGTAATCTTGCCAAAATTTTATCTGAAACCCTGGCTGCAGTTACATGAAAAGTTCTAGGCATCCGAGTTTCCTAAAAAATTCTTAGTAACCTTACAGATTTTTTTTGATTTTCGGTGCAAAAGTGTATCTGTTACATGAATTTTAGTTGTTGCCGTTACATAAAAAATTCTAGGAATCCCAGTTTTCTAGAAAAACTTCAGTAACGTTACAGATTCTTTTCTTACAGTGAGGGACATCTTATCACAAAATTACATCAAATCACAAATGAAGCATATATCCGGGATGCAAGGTTGGAGAAATATCCTTTTAATCCGAGATAGTATCCCCAGCCAGTAACTTTGGAAGTAGCAACATGCAACTTCCTCTAGCTTGATATATGTTTCATCAATATTCTCTAAATATTTAAGGGGTCTCAGGACTCTTAAAGCTCTAAAATTTTCGAAATTTTAATTTTTTTAGATGTTAAACTTCTATGTTTTCTGAACATTGTGATATAATTGTTATCTTGAAATTCCCATTAGAACAGAAGTTATGGCATTTAGAATTATACTCGCTCAATAGCTGAAGCGGTGTTTCCAAAATTTTGAAGTCATTTTTCTCCGAATGTCGTTTTTCGGCATAACGCGCACGATATCTCAAAAACTTCTGAATATTTTTTCATGAAATTTTCAAAACATATATTTCATGTTAGTCTATATAAACTGAACCCAAAAATTTCCTTTTCATTGTAAAAAGAAATTTTTTTTTTAGGGGTTTATATTGTTGAAATTTTCTAAAGTTTGCATTAGCTAAATACAACTTTGTATTAAAAATATAAAAATGCTTTAAATACAAATTTATTTAGGTTCAGTGTAATTATTATATTCTGAGGTATACGTTGGCACCAAAATTTTCATTCTAGTTGCAAAATTTATTTTGTAATCGTGCGCATAAGCTGTTATGCCGATTTTCTGCTCGTCAAATGTCTGACAGTTTTGAGCCCCCTGTAAATGCTAATTCTGCGTCTTGCAATTTTTCAAATATTTGAAACGAAAGAACATACTTGTATCTTTCATTCCCATTTAAAATTGTGTCTTAATACCAAATACATTTAAAGATATTAAATGTTGAATATGGTCCTTTTTTTTTCATTTTTTCCAATTTTAAGAGTCCTGAGACCCCTTAATGAGAATCCTTTTGTAAGTACATTATATTTCGACTTCTACTTGTCTCTATTTCATAACAGCATACAAAAAAGCCAAATTTACCTTGCTTTGATGGAAGTAACTTTTACTTGAAGAAATAAATTGTTGTAATTACGTCTGCTATGCTTTTTTATAAAAATTGAGAGTAGTAGAACGTTAAAAACTCCGCCGCCTGTCCAATAGCTGAAATACAGTAAATAGGGGAAGTAACCCTGTGGGGCAACTAACCTGGATTTATCCTATAGGAAAGTAGTTTAACTAAGCCAAGAGGCACAAAAGACAGAGTTTGTACTTACTCCAGAAAGTTATTACATGTAACGACCAATGGCTACAAATAATTTTGTCTAGCTACGAAAAGAATGCAGAGTTTGCATCAAATAACTTTAGTTGGACCTACAGGCTGAAAGTACAATTGGCAAAAGTTGATATGAGAAAAGAAAATTTTTCTACAAGTGCCAATAAGTTAAGTCATATCTGTTATAATATGGCGCTGTTATTCAATGTAAAAAAAGTCGAAATTTTCTTAAACTAGTAAATCTGCAGATCAGGAGCCTCAACGTCAGCTCTACAATTCATTGTGTTTAGCATCCTTTGAGTAATATTAATCTTTCTACAAAAAACGAAATTTAAAGTTTTGAAATTACATAAACATTTATAAAACGAAAAAATATTTCGAAGGTTTCTGACATTAGAAGCGTTAAATTAAACCCCTTGTTATGTAATGGTATTCTGAAAATCTCATGAGCTACTTATTCTGGTAATTTTTAGATAATAAAGTAGATTTCTTCAGGGGGGCAGAGCCCCCCTGAACCCCTTCGTAGTGTAATTTAATTTACATTTGTAATTATCAATTAATTGTGTTAATGTCCTTTAGTAAATTCTACCAATAGACGGAAACGTACATGAATTCTTTTCTACAGCCCTGTATATTACGTGAAGATTTTTACGCGTCGTCTATAACATTTAAATTTAATGCAGACAAAAAACCCTCTTAAAACTGCTCATATCACATTTCCGGGGATTAGTATGCATAGTGTGCACCATATATCCAGTTTCTGAGGAGTCCTGTATATGGTTCTATTTAAATTCTGCAAACATTTGTTAGTATACTAAATGTATTTGGGCTGGGAAATACATAACTCAAAAAAAAAAAAAAAAAAAAAAAAAAAAACACTGAAGCAATTCGCGCTCCTTTTCATTTATACTTACGAATTCATTTGTGTATCCCTGTACATGGTCTATACAATATTTAAGCACTACTTATTAAGCACAAATTTACTTGACGTTAAAACGCACACCATAATCGAAAATGCTCTTCAGCAATCATCCCTAATAGACCAGAACTGTATCCGAAATATTTTATGTGACCCTATAAATGAACGATAAATACGATACAAATCATATTCAAGCTTCTTGTAGTCAATCACAGTAATGTAATTTAATTTCATAATGTTTGAATTAGTGCAACACAATTAACACACTGACGACAGGCAATTTAATTAAATCTGGGTTTAAAAACAGTAGAAGCTCCTCCCTCTTCTGAAAGTGTCTCGGAATTTGGTTTCTGAGATATGTTTTTCATGTTTATGCAGCAGTAAATATCTTTCAATGTACGGATGTAATATATAATGTCTTACAATCTATAAAAAATATGGACAACACAATATAAATGTCTTTTCTGTAAGGTAGAAGTCAGTCCCTTAGCCAATGATGTATTCTGAATAAAAACGAGAATTTTCGTTTCCCGTCGCTAATGTGTTAAAATAAGCTGTGAAGAGTTTTTTTCCCCCGTAGACCACATTTTAATCGACCACTTTTGTGTGACCCTGAAAAAAAACATATACTTTGCACCCCATATACTACAAAAATGTTTCAAAAATACATATCAATTTTATTATTTTGTAACAGAGTAACATCATTAAAAAACGCCACAAAAGGATTTTCTTCAAAGATTGTAATATTATGAATACTTTTGAGTTACCTGTACGCATGCTGTAAGTGCTACACATAACATATTTTATAGTAACCAGGTTCTAGTGCACCTTAATAAAGTATATAAATTTCATTACGTTTAAAATTGTGTAACATTATTAAAATACACCGCAGACGATTTTTCCCAAAGACTATAATGTAACGGAATAGTTTTCAGTGCCCCTGTAATTAAGCTATGAATGCTACACTCTTCATTTTTAATACCAAACATACTTTGGCAAACCTCAATAACGTATATCAATTACATGTAATCCCGACTATATTTACGCGAGTTAGAGCACGTAGAGAAACACGGCAGGCGACAGATAGAAAAACTGAAGTCATAAATACTTTTCATCCATGTTGGAAAGTGTTAAAAAGGATTTACATGCCTTTAACTGTACTTTTTTTTCACTTATAGCATGGTTAAACATTAGTTTAAACATCCTAATCCATGAGATAGCAATAACATATTAAAAGCCCCCCAAAATAGGCATATCTGGAGATCTATAAATCTACTGGAAAATAATTCATTATCGCGCCCACTGTTAATTGCATAAATTGCATCGATTTGGCGCGATAAAATATTTTTTGTGATAGCCTTTTAATAGTACCTGCAACAAAATTAACGTAATTTACTAACTTCATTCATATTTGACGCAATGATAGGCTACTAATAACAGTCGCTAGGCAACGAAGAAAAGGAAAAAAAAAAAAAAGAAATATGTATCATGTAAAACAAGAAAATTAATTTAAAAATTCTTTATATTATTGGAATACATGTATAAATGTCCTCAAAACATTATACACGTAAATAAAAAAATCTTATAGATATATTGATAAAACTTCAATATAATAGGAATAATTTAAAACCTTTATTTGGAATTTTAGTATCCATAATTTGACATTTAAATCCATTAATCAAACGTGCCATTTTCTTTCAACAAATCGAAATTTGAAAATCGTCTGACTTGCCGTAGAAAAGCATTATAAAGAAAAATAAAATATTCCATATTTTCCGAACGAATGAACCAAATTTAACCAAAAACTATACAGCTACGTCCGGGTATCTCACAAATATGCCCAATCAATTTCAAGCTGATCGGGTGCTTTTTGCGGCAGTTATCGCGGAACAGACGGACAGACAGACAGACAGACAGACAGACAGACATCCGGAAATCAAAACTTTTCGTGTCTCCACAGTAAGCCTTCACTGACGTTTCGGCAACTAAGAAAATATATCATAAACATAAACGAAAATATACAATAATCTTATCCGAGTTACCATGATTCCGAAAAGCGTTATTTATCATTAGAAACCTGTAAAACAACACATTTTATAAATTTAAAGAATTATTGATAAATACGAAGTCTCTTCGGCTACAACAAAATTTTGGAAAAAATTCTGAATAGTATTTATAGCGTATTAATAAATTAACCCGTACCGGAATATCAGTTTTATGAATGCTGTTTATTCTCAATTAATCCAAACGGAACCAAGGATGCATATTTGTACCCGCAAAATGAGCATACAGATTTTTTCTTTGGCATCAGTAAAAAAGAAAAGTAATATCTGCTTTCTTGAATTAGAGCTTTTTCGTGATTATTTAAGTGAAGGTAACTTTTCTTTTAAGTGGTGCCACCGAATAAAATTTGTGTAAAAGGTGCCTGTCCCGAAGGGGTTAAACATTTTTAAGCTGCGAAATTAAATTGATACAAGCAAGAGCAACAGAATAATAGTGATTTTAATATTAAAATTAATTCACTTCATTGGTTACATTTTTCTATAAAACATGTTTTGAGAAAACTGATAAATACACCATAAAAACTACTCGGAAACATTTGTAAAAATCAGTGGCAGTAAGCAAAAACTTTGTTTTTCTAATTTTTCTTTTTTTTTTTTTTTTTTTTTGCATATATTTTGATTTGTGATGTTTCTAAATATAAAGAACGCTTTCCGAAGTCATTAATAACTTGGAAAATGTTTTTGTACATTTTTCCTTCTGGGTTGTATTATATTTTCTTAGTTTAAGAAAAGTCTGTCTTTTTTTACAGTGTATGATATTATTAGGGGCATACTATAAGGGTTTATATAATTATTACCCTTTGTGACTCATCAACTCCGATTTAAAATATATTTAAACAGATGTTACAAGGCAGCATTTTAAGGGGACCGGGTAAGCTCTATCGCTGCCATATTAAAATACACCAAATTTATGTACCCTTTTCTCAGAAATGGTGAAAGATAGAGGTCTAGATTTTTTAGAGCAGCTTGAGTGACATGCTTTACGTATTTTAACAGATCATTTTCTTTCTAAGTAAAACTCAAAACTAATTATTAATTATTTAATGAAAGGCATTTTTAAATTAGCATTTTTGGTAAGATTTCACTGCCTAAAATAACAGTTCTCAACAAATCATTAAATCCCTGTGTTAAAGTATGCACTGTAACATAATCCCCGTATTAAAAAAAAATTGAGTTCTTACGTTTACTAGATATTGAAAAAAAAGGAATACAAACAGGATAAATCCAAGTTTTGAGAAAAAGTCAATTAAAGATCTAAATGGCCATTAAGCTGTGAAGTACTCCTAGAAAGAATGAATAATTCCAACACTTCTTTTTTTAATCTATAAACATGTTTTACTCATCGTTGGAAAGATAAAAGTTTAAACTATTTAATGATATAAAAAAGAAAAAATCGCTTTTTTTTCCCAAATTTTGCTTACCTGGCCCTTTTAAACGTGTAAAAAAAATAATAAAAAATATTTAGAACATACAATATATAAATATATTGACTAAAAATGTACTTTTTCACATTTACAATAAACAGAAACTTAGAAGTACATGTCATAAATATTGTTAATTTTTTAATATAAACTTGCAAATTATACAAAAATACTTTTGTAAAAAAAACTAATTTGGACGTCTCCAGTTTTTTTTTCTTTTTTTTTAAGGAAATTTAGGAAATGGATTTTAGCAATAACTATGCAAAACTGTCAAATGATAAATAAAACTTTGGAATGAAAAAATATCTCTGTTTCGACGTCTGAAGAGAATTCTGTTAACAATTTATATTAACTGTTATGTTGGACAATAGCAGAAATAAAAAATCGTCTTTTGAAACCAACTGTATAAGTAACATTGAGTTTGGGCCAAATTGCACTTATGCAACGTGATGAAGTAAACTTTACAGCGTGATTTCAATTTCATTCCCAAAATGAGCTCAGATGCATACAGACGCAACTTTATACACTATCTTATTCCAATGCAAGACTTCTGCTGAAAATATATGGCTTTACAAACAAGACAACGCATTTATATATGCAAGTCGTAGGGCGAAAATGTCAGCTCAAAGCCAAACGTAAACTTTGGAACTGCTTAAGAAGTCTCTTTATCACATTTCAATGAAGAACTTATTATGCGATACAGGCAAAAAGAATTTATCAACATGGAATACATTTTATCTCATCTTTGAAGGTGAAATTCACAAATGACGATGAATGGTTAAAATTTAAAAGTGAACATCGTATGAAATCTACTCTGTCTATGAAAACAAGAATACTTTCAGTAGTTGAAAATACTTGTCTTTGATACTTTCTGTTTTTACCCGACTGCCAAGAAGGGTTATGTGTTTCACGCGTATCAGGGAATGTGGATTTTTTTATACACTCGAAATATCCCAATAGTTGGATGGATTTTAATAAATGAGGTCTCTATCGATTCAACTTAATCGTCCGATGGCTATAGGCTCGGTTTTGTTTTTATAAATTCAAAATGGCGGCCGTAAAAAACAAAATAGCGGTAGAGACGAAAAAAAAATTACGCACCCTATTGAGTGGCATATCATTGGATAGGTTTTCAAAATGAAGACGATGTTTCATTGATTATTTTACAATCAGAAGCTCCGTTTAAATGTTATAGAACCTAAAAGTTATGTAGGTAGAATCTCTAGCTTCACTGCAACTCTGACCATCACAGACATCTATAGGCCTCATCAAAATAGTGTTTATAGATAGGAACTAACAATTAAACACAACTTAAAAGCCATCAATACAAGTAAATAAGAAAATAGGAAAGTAATATAAAAAATAGTTTCACATTGATGAGAAACAGTTAATTAGTTCGCTTTTTACGTAGTCGTGTTTTTTGATTTTTTAAATTTAATTCTGAGTCAATATTAAATTCTATTTTATCAACATGCAAAATATTACTTAAATTTAGAAACGCATACCGAAATTGAACACGCATTTCCATAAATTATTCTGCAAAGAGACTGTAACCGATTCCTTTTGTGTATCCATGTAAATGAACGACAAATGCTAAATATGCCCTATTCGATCGTACACTATTTTTCCGCATTCACCATAACGTAACAAAACTCTTTTGAATGCCCTGTAAATGAACTATTAATGCTACACACTTCATATTAAATAATCAACATGCCATGGTAAACATCATTAATATATATCAATTGCAGGAAAATCCAAGCAAATTTACTCTAGTTAGAACTTGGACAGACAGACAAACTGAATTCATAAACATTTTTCAATTTCGTTACAAAGTGTTAAAAAGAGGAAACATCGGATGACAAAAACAGGAAAAAAGAGGATTACACAGATGGAAACACATTTTCAACAATTATCGATTTTAGTCATCAGTGCTTTCACCGAATTCTTTTGTGTGTCTGTGTAAATAAACGATAAATGCTATGCAATCAGTTATCTATAGCATACATGTAGTGTACTTCAGTGATTTCGTTATATTTGAAGCATGATACCAACATTAAAATGAACGTCAAAATTTTTTCACAATAGATCATAATGTAATGGAATCTTTTGTGTGTCCCTGTAATTGACATGCAAATGCTACCTACTCTATACTCCCTAGTATAGATCCCTAGATATACTCCATCTTGTAGTCCATTTTGTTTGAAATAGCGTAACATCAATGAAATTCATTGCAAA
Organism: Maratus speciosus; assembly: GCA_963932465.1. Lineage (NCBI taxonomy): Eukaryota > Metazoa > Arthropoda > Arachnida > Araneae > Salticidae > Maratus > Maratus speciosus. Next base: position 347,592,510 of record OZ010795.1, on the reverse strand, counting down.
TTACTTTTCGTAATTGACCATAATGTAACGGAATATTTGTGTGTGTCATTGTAAATGAACTATAATGCTACTTTCAATGCTGCACGTGAACGTTCTATAGTAAACTTCAATACATATAAAAATTCCATGACAATCCGGGTACATTTTGGAGAGTTACAGCGCGGACAAACAGACAAACCAAATTCATAAACACTTTTCAATTATGTTGGAAAGCGTTAAAAAGGGTGATTTGATGCAACTTACAAGCGGTAACGGTGGCCGGTTATGGATGAACAATAAACGATCACGTGTATACTATAAGAACGTTTATAGATATGGTGTATTTTTGAAATGACATTTAAATTCTATTTACTTTTAGTTCAAAGTACGCAAATAATAAATCAAACGAAATTTTATGCGCCATCGAGGAATGCAAGCAATGAAGCACATTTCTTTCTTCAAACGTATTCTGCAAAAGCATTTTTCGAAAACAAATATCAGCGACGTAAAGAGTGATTACACATAAAATATATAGGGGATGCATATCTTGGGAATCGTTACCTGCCTGCAAAATTTCGTTACAATAGGCATATAAATATTCCATGTGAGTAAAACCAACACAATTATAAATGATTAAAAACTCTTTATATTTTAATTCAGACACTTAAATCTGATTATATAATGTTAGTTAAAAGGATAATTACAAGTATTACTTAAAATAAAATTTTTAACATGCATTCAACAATGTTAATTAGTCTTATTAACCACTAATAATTACGAAATGAAAGTAAGCTATTTATTTTTCAAAATAATAGCATTGTCTTAATTAGGTATTTTTAATGGATTCTGAGTTTAACAAATTTGCTGGTTGTTAGCTATTTAAAATGCCTTAAGGATATTTTATTATATGGCTTCCTTATTACTGCATAAAAGAACTCCACATTATTCTATTCGTTTTCAAAAGGAATCTAAATTTATCAGAAATAGCACAATATATATTTTAAATTATACATATTTTCAGGAAATAAATTTCAGGTAATAGAGGAAAATATTATCATATCTGTTAGAAATTTTTAATTAGTTTAATAACTGAATTGTTTCACTCAAATGAAGATAATTATCTTTAAACTAAACAATTTATTTTCATACATTTTTTAAACATTTGAAATAAATCTTTGGCGGTAACATTAGTTTTGTTTCAATTAAATTACCGCTGAAATTAATGAGTGCAGTCAACCTAAAGCTATAAATTAATCTTCGCTTGTAAATTGATTTCAAAGTAGCGTGTTTAAGGAACAAAAGCGTAACATCTAAAGTAATTGGTGTAAATTTCCCGTAATTACAAAGAAACATATTTTTTCCATTAAGGACTCTCTAAATTTTAAATTCAAATACTTTTTAACTAAGGTAACTACAACCGGTCCTAATTTAAACTAAAATTATGATGATTGTGGGATAGTTAAAATAAATTGAAAAATTCTCAGTTATTATTGCTAACTATTGTCTTTAAGTTTAGAGTACATTTTTTGCAAAATACCTCTATTTGAAGGTAACAAAACGAGCAAATGTAATTCGGCTATTTGATATATTTCTCAATAACTCTATTTGTACAAAGTTTACTTAATCAAATGGCTATAAGCAAAAGTCATAATTTTATTTTTTTTTCTAAACAGTACTTTATTTCTATTTGAAGTAAATAGAGGATAAAATTTAAAGTGTGAAAAAGTTTGAAATCTCCATTTCAAATGAAAATGATAAAACTGTTATGAGTTTTCAAAACTGATATTCTTGATATATGAAAAGGGTTTTCTTTTGCTTCGTACGTAGTGACAATTTCCTTTGCAGTAACATTTCTGAAATCTCTTGTGATTCATACGCAAATCACGAATGATTAAAAAAAACTTCACATATCATTGAAAAGCAAGAAATAAACGTAAGCGTCGATAAGTTATATTTTTCAAATTCAGTGAGTGTAGGAAAAAGTTTACCATAAAAGCTGCAATTTGTACACTTTTTTGTTACTATAAACTTTTACTTAAAAAACTTACTTTATTTGATCACTGTAAAGCGTTATTTAAGTGATCAAATTAGGAAAAATGTACTATTAAATTTTAGTTGCTACAAAGGTTATATAAAGTGGCAGCTATGTCAGCAGATAAAATTAACAACTACCACTCTTGAACCAAAGAAAATACGGGTAACCTCTTCAACAGGAAGTTTTATTCAACAAATCTCGCTTTTCACATGTCTGTAGATTCGTTTTTAGTTTTCTTTTCATGGCAGGGTAAACATTTATTGCTAAACGTTTAAAAAAACCTTGAAACCGCAACATGTGGCAATATTAGCAGCGCTGAGAGTATTACCATCAATTACCTTACAATAATTTTAAATATGAATTAAATGACATTCTTATCAAGATCATTTTTGTATAGCTCCCGTTTTGTGTAGAGTAATTTGAAAAATAATTTAAATTTTTCTCACTATATGGCTCTGCGCTGGCTCAGATTATAAAAATTCGAAAAATATATCGCAAAATTTAAAATATAGATATTTTTATTACACGTTTCTTATATACGTTGATGCATCGGAGCGCAATGTATTGACGAAAATTTGAACTATTTTTATTATTAGTGCTTTTAAGACATATAAGCTGCTTGATTAACGTTTGTTTCAAATTTATATAGTTAATAAATTATGGAATTTTAAAGTTAAGGGCTGGTTACGTCCTTGTACTTACATATGAATTGATACAAGAAAAGTGCACACATATTAAAAAAAATAAAAATAACTTTTTTCTTTAATGAATTTTTAAAAGAGGGTTATAAGAAATACTCGCATAGATTTTTAAATTTTTGTTTATAAGAACATGATTTAATATACAGCCAAAAATCACAGGACTTCGATTTTAGATGCGTTGTCAAACATCTAGAGAAGTATTTGACGAAGTCTTCGGAAAATTCCGGCATTTAAAGAACTTGTTTGATATATAAATAAAATACTCAGAGAGTCACTCAGCTGTAGCATGCCCCAGTTTTGACATTCATACATCTGAATTTTACTTTATGTAAAAAAAAAAAAAAAAAAAAAAAAAAAAAAAAAAAAAAAAAACATACCTTAAGCTTCTATACCACACGGTATTTAGAAGTAATTTTCATTTATCCTAAATCTTTAGAATAATATTCCTTAAATACTTGGTACTTGATTCTAGAATTTTACTAATTAAAAATATATCATACAAATTCATCAAACCACAGAATGATTAATCATTCCTTCCCTATTTCTAGTTCAAAGGAAGTAAATAACAAATCAAACAAAATTTTATAGAGGAATACCAACATTGAAGAACATTTCTTCATTCAAACGTGTTCTTTAAAAGGTATTTTCGAAAATAAATATCTATTCCCTAAAGTGACCATTACAAATAAATTTTATAGGAAGTGTATATCTTGATACTCTTTACATGCCTGCAAAATTTTATAGGATTACTTACATGACCTTACAATGGTCATGTAAATATGCCATGTGAGTAAAAGCAACACAATCTTATTATGTTTAAACATTCTTTAGATTTTAATGCAAAGACTATATCTAATTACATAATGTTACTTAAAAGGTTAATTATTAGCATTACTTAAAATAAATTTTAAAATATACATTCACCAATGTTAATTATTCGTATTAACCATTATTAATTGCATAATAAAAGTATGCTATTTATTTTTCAAAATAATACCGTTGCCTTTAGTTAGGTATTTATAATGGATTCTGAGTTCAACGAATTTACGAGTTGTTAAAAATTTGAAATGCTTTAGGGTTTTTTCATTATGTGAATTCCTTATTATTGTATTAAGAACTCTACAGTTTCTATTTATTTTCAAAAGGCATCAAAATTCATCAGAAATAGCCCAATATATATTTTAAATCATACATATTTACGGGGAAATTAATTTTAATTAATATCGAAAAAAATATCCAATCTGTCAGAAAAGTTTAATTGAATCGGTTCGCGCAAATGAAAATCAAGGGATTTAACATTTATCTTTAAACTAAACAAATAACCTTTAGGCACTTTTTAAGCATCTCAAATAAATCTCTTGTGGTAAAATTAGTTTTGTTTCAATTAAATTACCACTGAAATTAATGAATGCAATTAGCATAAAGCTATATATAAATCTTCTCTTTTAAATTGATTTCAAAATGGTCTATTTAATGAGCAAAAAGCGTGAAATCGAAAATATTGGTGTAAATTTCCCGTAATTACAGAGACATATTTCATTCATTAAGGATTCTCTAAGTATTAAATTAAAAAACCCTTCAACCAACGTAACAGAGTGAAATATGGCCGGTCCTACTTCAACAGAAAATTATGATGGTTGTGGTAAAGTTAAAATAAATTTAAAGATACACGGTAATTTGTTCTATCTAGTGACTGTAAGATTACAGAACATAATTATTCACTTTAAAATTATAATTTTTGCCTAATACCTTTATTTGAAAGTTATAAAACCAGTGAATGTAATTTGGCTAATTCCTACCTTTCTGAATAATTTCATTTCTACTAATTTTACTTCACTTAAGAAAATAGTTATGAACAAAAGACACAACTTCCTTTTCTTCTGAATAGAACTTTATTCTTATTTGAAAGAAATGGAGAATAAAATTCAAACGGTCAAAAAGTTTGAAATCACCATCTGAATTCGTAATAAAAATGAGAAAAGTGTCATGACTCTACAAAATTTTAATTCTTGGTATATGAAAAGGCTTTTGTTTTGCTTCGTTCGTAGTGACTATTTCAACTACAGTAAGATTTCTGAAATCTCTTCTGATTTCCGAATCACAAATAATTAAAAAAAGCATCACATATCATTGAAGAGCAAGGTAAAACTTAACAGACTTAACAATAAGTTAATTTTTTCAAAGTCAGTGATTGCACGAAAAAAAGATAAGCTTACCGTAAATTGCTAACTTGTACCATTTTTTGTTAATATAAAAGTTTAAAAAAAAATTTTGCTTTACTTAATTATTTAAAAGCGTTATTTCTGCGATTAAATTAGAAAAAAAATAAATATTAAATTTTAGTTGTAAGAAAGGCTATACAAATTGGCAGGTATATTACGAGATGAAATTAGCAACAACCTCTATTGAACACAAGAAAATAGATTTAACTTCTTCAACAGGAAAAGTTATTCAGCAAATAGATTCGTTTTTATCTTACTTTTCAAGGTAGTATAACCATTTATTACTGAACCTTTAAAATAATGTTGAAACAAACAAGTGGAAATATTAGCAGCGCTGGTCGTATCAGTTACCTTACAATAATTTAAAATATGAATTAAATGGCACTCTTATCAGTTAGCTCATTTTTATATAAATCACGTTTTGTGTACGGTAATCTGAAAAAAAGTTTAAATTTTCCTCAATATATGGCTCTGCTCTGTGTCAGCTTATAAAAATACTTTAATTGGAAAATTCAAAATATAAACCTTTTTCATTCACACCCAGTAGTTAAATATAATACAAAGTAAACCCTGATACACGTTTGATACAGTAAAAAATATAAGTTTGTGTATTCCTAAACGTTGATACATCGGAGCGCAATGTATTGACGAAAATTTGAGCTATTTTTATAATTAGTGCTTTCAAAAGATATAAGGTACTCGATAAATATTTAATTTGTTTCAGATTTATATAGTTAATAAATTATGGAATTTTAAATTCAAGGGGCCAGTTACGTCCTTGTACTTACATCTGTAATGACAGAAGAAAAGTGCACACGTATTCGAAATAACTTTTACCTTTAACGAATTTTTTTAAAGAAGAGGTATAGTGCAATACTCGCATAGATTTTTTTAATTTTCGGTTATAAGAATGTGATATATTAAACAAAGAGAAAATGATTCGAAAATGTTACAGGACATTTTCAATTTTAGATAGTTTTTCAAGTATCTGGAGAAGTATTTGACGAAGTCTTCGGGAAATTCCGGAATTAAAAGAACATGTTTGAGATCATATTTGTCAGTGAAGATTTAATGTGAAAGGATATCAGAGGAGCACCAATAAAATGAACGAAAAAAAAATGATGGATCATCCTAGAAATTAAAATACTTGTATAGGCGCTCAGATGTAGCATTCCCAATCAATCGTTGCGGTTTTGACACTCGTACAACTAAAATATTACTTTATGTAAAAAATTTAAACCCTAAGCTTCTATATCGCATGATATTTGCAAGTAACATTTATTTTTCTTAAGAACTTTGTATAAAATTCTTTAAATAATTTTTACACATTAAAAAAATAATATTCGTACGTTGCTGAGCTGACATAATAAAAGATATGGATGTTCACTTTGAACGCATACTTCGATACACACAACCCTACAAAATTTGAGTTGTCTCATGATTTTTAGCTGTGCAGGATTTTTTACGATTTCCACAATAGCTCAAGTTCCAGAACTAATGCACGGATTTTCATCAAACTTCAGATTCAGTTAGTCCTTGACATGAATTGACGTTTTGCACCTTTTGGTGTAAATACCTGAACAGGTGGCGCTGCTATGCTGCATTTTTTGTGATATCCGTAATATCTCTATCTCAAGAACTAATGCTTGGATTTTCAACAAATTTCAGATTCCGGTATACCTTGATATGAATTAGTGCTGTTTGTGTTTTGGTGCAAATCGCTCAACAGGTGGCGCTGCTATGCTTCATATTTCATAATTTCCCCTATAGCTCGATCTCAATAACTAATGTGCGAATTTTCATCAAACTTCAAATTCAGATATACTTTGATATGAATTGGCGCTAAATTGAAGTAATTTTTTGTACTATTTAAATGATTTAATTCACGTGATTTATATAGAAGAAAGTTTTGTGATGGCCGCAACATACTATTCTTCATTGTTTTTAATTTTTATTAGAAAATTAAACATTTTAATATTACTAGCTTAACAAACTTTAAGTTTAATGTATAAAATTCAATCTTTCTAACAACGACAGTAATCTTAAAGGCAGCATTGTAATAAAATTCTTTCATTGTTCAATACCACAGTTTTTACACGAATGAAAATAAAATTCATGTGTATTGAACTCACTACCAGAACTGGATAACAAAACGCGTAATTTAATTTTTAGAACTAGTCACTGCAATGATCTACTCTAAAATGCAACGTGGCGGAAAACAAGGGAATATCATAGTCATGCAGCAACTCTTGTATTTTCCGTTACAAATGAAATCGAGATTTTCTAATCTGATTATAATTGATATGGTGCTGTAAAATGGTGTTTATATTTATGTGTAAAATCGTTTAAAATTAGAAATTATGAAACCCTTAGAAATTAGAAATTATGAAAACTTACACCTCATGGTAGATATAGGTATACCATATGCATATTTTTATATCTAGGATAAGCTGGAGGAAAACGATATCGCTGAATTAATTTAACATCCATTATACGAAAAGTCAAAAAATTAATTGTGGAGAAATGATTAAACTTAAAGAGTAATTTTAAGTTAAAATCTGAAAGGTGACTTTTGACACCTCCTTGTAGAAATAGTGTTAATTGTAATGTTAATTCTGTTAATTTAACGTATCTGTTGAAAATGAAAATTTTACTTAAGAATCCACAGTACCCTAAAAAAAGCAACATTTCTGGTTGAGGAAACAAGACTCTGTTAAAAGTACACGGACACATTTCTTTAAATTAACGACAAGAAATGAAACTTTTGATTTAGAAATGCTACTTTAAATCTCGGAATGCTATTGATTACTGATCGCGATTGACGATTGCGATTGACAGAGGTTACAACCCTTCTATAATTGATACTGCTCTATTTAAACTATAGCAACCTCGTTCCTCAAAATCACCTCAGTTTTTTACTCTATCCAATATTAGCACTGTGTTACCCTTCGTTCCTAAATCAAGCTTTCCCATTGCTAAAATTGTTAGACAATATGACTTCAAACTAATTTTTGGTCCTGCCAATGAACTCACCCTCTCCAAACTCAAAGATCCTATTGAATTATCCAATTCATGGGGTAACTACGGTATAAATTACCAGTGTGGCCTTTCCTATATTGGGCAAACCAAAAGTTGCTTAAAATTTCGTATTAAAGAACTGCAACAATATATTAAAAATCAAGAAACCAATAAATCATCTATTGCAAAACATTGCTGGGAGATGAATCATACTTTTGATTTCAATTCGGTTAAAATAATCTTTAAACCTACTTTTATACGCGAACTTAACTTCCTTGAAGCATTTCATATTTATAGAAAATTTTAAAATACTGTTAATTGTGAATTTGCTACTCTCCCATTATCAGATTATTTGAAATGTTACATAAAAACCTCTTTTTCTTAATTTTTTAAAAGAAATTTCTCACTATGGTTCTATTTCCCTTCTATTTTCCAATTGGCTGTTACTTGCAATTCCTCTGTTTTCCTATTGGCCAATAAACCTTTAACTTAAATCCCATTTCCCCTATATATGTGAACAAAATCCTCAGCACTGAGGGCGGTATACTATATGCTACCGAAACCGGTATGCTTAAAATTTAAAATTATTGGTGCTTTTAACGATAATATTTCTATATTTCTATTATATTGCACCAAGCTCCACCTTAATAATTATTAATTATTAAACCACAATTTTTTTTTTTTTTTCAGTAGCAAGAGGCAATTTTGTACTATAAATAAATTCTACGCCCTTCAGTTAGACTAAATACAAATTTGCATGAAGTTCGTACGATTAGTTCCCAAGGAATTAATTAATTTAAAAGGGCATATTTTATGGGCTGCATCCAAATTGAAGTTCGGTACTCGATTGCTAAAGTGCTACAGAATGACTATCAGTTCGGTACTCGAAGGTTCTTGAAAAGCTACAGGTGGACTAAGTCACTTTTAAAAACGTATTATTTCTTTCGAGGGAAAATCCAATATGACCATTTCACTCACTTGCGGCTATTGTTATATACGGTAAAATCCTCTTCAATATTCACTTTATAGTACTTATAGGTGATCAGTTGCCCGATTTAAAAAAAAATATATATAAGATGTCTGTAATAATAATAGTTTTCGAATATGTGAATGCGATTCGAATTTTGAATCGTAAGACAGACTTATGCTCTAAGTTCATCTTAAGCGAGGCACCGTAATCCCACAGTAAATTGCATTTTTTTTTTTCAAATCATGCTTTTCTGCATATAATAGACGGCCTCTTAAAACAGCATTTTGACGTTTTTTTAAGTATAATTTGAAAATTACCTGGAAGAAGAATTTGAAATTTTGATTTGCATAAAGAAAGACATAATAAATATAAATCCATCGAAACAATTGTAGGTTGCAATTTATATTTTTTTCGAATATTAATTTCATAGCTCATAATTCATGTTATAAAAATATATTTTATTAAAAATTCCATGTATTTATTATTATTATTATTATTATTATTATTATTATTATAACCACATGAAAAAAATCAAATTAATATTACAATTTCATTAGATATTAATAAAAATATGAAAATGTAAATTAACATTAGAGGTTCTAAATTTTTAATGTTTATAATTCAAAAACCTATTACCCAAATGTCTTGAAATTTCGTTTCTAGGTATATTTTGAACCGAAGATTTAAAATAGCTTGCCAAAATTGTGTGTTTCCATTAATAAAAAAAAAAGGGATGGTTTTGGTTTGTAGATGGCCTCCCTAAGGAAATTTTGTATACGTTATTTAAAAGTATACTTAATTCCCACTCGTTTGGTACCAGTGTAATTCTTCGACGATTATTTGTGGCAGAGTTAGTAAATGGTGTTTACTTTTTTTTTTTTTTTTTTCCCACAAGTGTACCTAATTTACAATAAGTTCAAAATGGTATGTGGGCTAATTGAAGATTTCAGAATTGGGTATAAAAAAAATATATATATATACATAAAAACTGTCACGTTACTGTATTACGCATTTATGTTAAAAGAAACAATTTGTTTACAGAAACATAAAGTGCCTTATTATTAGGTAGCTTTCATTACAAAAAGCTACCTATTGCAGCCGTTCAGAGGAAAACGATTTCGAAAAATTTTGGTACATTTTCACCGATCATGACCCCTAGACCCCGAAACCACACTCCGTTCAAAATTTATATATATATATATATATATATATATCATCTTTGACATACTGTAACTCTCGTATTTATGAACCGATTTTGATAAAATTTCGTTTGTACGTAGAAGATACCAATGTCTCGACGGCGTTCGTTGGCCAGCTTCATCCGCCATCTTGTTTCAAAATGGCGGCCATTAAAAAAAAATTAAATATAAAATGAGGCACAAAAAAATTAGACATTGAAAAAGATTTTTTTTCTTAGGTGTTTGGGCTTGATAAAAAGGTTCAGGAGCATTTTTTGTTTCGTCTATATCTTAAAAAATGACTGAGTTATAGCACTTTGAATTTCTAGCATGGCTGATATATTGAAACGATCTGATTTTTGTCACGCGATAATACACGTATTTATGAACCGATTTGGATGTGACAAGGAACATGCATAGTACATACCAATGTCTTGGCGGAGTTCATTGGCCAGCCTCATCCGCCCTCTTCTTTCAAAATGGCGGCCATTTAAAAAAATTTTAAAAATTTAAATTTAAAATGAGGCACAAAAAAAAATAGACATTGAAAAAGATTTTTTCTTATGTGTTTGGGATTGATACAAAGATTCTGGAGCATTTTTAGTTTCGTGAATATCTTAAAAAATGGCTGAGTTATAGTACTTTGAATTTCTAGCATGGCTGATATTTTGAAACGATCTGATATTTGTCACGCGATAATACACGCATTTATGAACCGATTTGGATGTGACAAGGAATGTGCATAGTACATAGCAATGTCTCGACTGAGTTCGTTGGCCAGCTTCATCCGTCATCTTGTTTGAAAATGGCGGCCTTTTAAAAAAATTTAAAAAATTAAAATTTAAAATGAGGCACAAGAAATTAGACATTGAAAAAGATTTTTTCTTATGTGTTTGGGCTTGATACAAAGATTCTGAAGCAATATTATTTTCGTCTATATCTTAAAAAATGGCTGAGTTATAGCACTTTGAATTTCCAGCATGGGTGACATTTTGAAATGATCTGATTTTTGTCACGCGATAATACACGTATTTATGCACCGATTTGGATGTGACAAGGAATGTGCATAGTACATACCAATGCCTTGACGGAGTTCGTTGGCCAGCTTCATCCGCCATCTTGTTTCAAAATGGCGGACATTTAAAATTTTTTTAATTTAAAATGAGGCACAAAAGAATTAGACATTGAAAAAGATTTTATTCTTATGTGTTTGAGCTTAATACAAAGATTCTGGAGCATTTTTTGTTTCGTCTATATCTTAAAAAATGGCTGAGTTATAGCACTTTGAATTTCTAGCATGGCTGACATTTTGAAACGATCTGATATTTGTCACGCGATAATACACGCATTTATGAACCGATTTGGATGTGACAAGGAATGTGCATAGTACATACCAATGTCTCGATCGAGTTCGTTGGCCAGCCTCATCCGCCATCTTGTTTCAAAATGTCGGCCATTTAAAAATTTAAAAAAAAATTTAAATTTAAATGTTAGGTACAAAATAATTAGAAATTGAAAAAGATTTTTTCCTTGTGTGTTTGAGCTTGATACAAAGATTCCGGAGCATTTTTTGTTTCATCTATGTCTTAAAAAATGGCTGAGTTATAACACTTTGTATTTCTAGCATGGCTGACATTTTGAAACAATCTGATTTTTGTCACGCGATAATATGCGTTTTTATGAACCGATTTGGATGTAAAAAGCATGTGCATGGTACATAGCAATGTCTCGACCGACTTCGTTGGCCAGCTTCATACGCCATCTTGTTTCAAAATGTCGGCCATTTAAAATTAAAAAAAAAATAATTTGAAATGAAGTATAAAAAAATTATAAATCGAAAAAGATTTTTTTCTTATGCATTTGAGCTTTATACGAAGATTCCGGAGCATTTTTTGTTTCGTCTATATCTTAAAAAACGGTTGAGTTAAAGCACTTTGAAATTCTAGTGTGGCTGACATTTTGAAACGATCTGATTTTTGTCACGCGATAACACGCGTATTTATGAACGGATTTGGATATAACTTGGTGTGTGCATAGTACATACCAATGTCTCGACCGAGTACGTTGGCCAACATCATCCGCCATCTTGTTTCAAAATGGCGGCCATTAATTTTTTTTCTATTTTAATTTAAAATGAGGCACAAAAAAATTAGAAATTGAAAAAGATTTTTTTTATGTATTTGACCTTGATACAAAGATTCTGAAGCCTTTTTCGTTTCGTCTATATCTTAAAAAATGGCTGAGTTATAGCGCTTTAAATTTCTAGCATGGCTGACATTTTGAAACGATCTGATTTTTGTCACGCTTTAGCACGCGTATTTATGAACCGATTAGGATGTGACAAGGCATGTGCATAGTACATAGCAATCTCCCGGCCAAGTTCGTTTGCTAACTTCATCCGCCATCTTGTTTCAAAATGTCGGCTATTTAAAAGTTTAAAAAAAAAATAATTTAAAATGAGGTAGAAAATATTAGAAATTGAAAAAGATTTTCTTCTTATGTGTTTCAGCTTGTTACAAAGATCACGGATCATTTTTTGATTTGCCTTTATCTAAACAAAAAAAAAAAAAAAAAAAAAAAAAAAAAACCGAGATATAGCAGTTTGAATTTCGAATGTGTGTGCCATTTTGAAAAATCTGATTTTTTGCCTACAACAGCACTCGTATATATCAACCGATTTAGATATGAGTAAGCATGTGCACAGGAATTACTAAGGTCTCGACCTTGTTCATTGGTGAGCTTTGTTGCATCCGTTATGTTGTTTTAAACTAGCGGGCTATCACCGATAATTCGGTTTAATATAATTATTAATATAATTCGAGATATCACCGAATTTGGCGACAAAATATAAATCACTTTAATAAAACGAGCTTTGATAACGCTGACTAATTTTTCGAAATTCTCATTCATATTCAATATTGACAAAAATTAGTATTTAATCTTCTATAATCGGGTTCCACTAATTTGAGCTCCGTGTGTTTGAATAATATAAGCTGCCTTTTAAAAAATAAGGAGTATAAAAGCTGCCTTTTCCTCCCGGCACTGTCCGGAAGGACTTTTTTATATCTAATAAATATAATACAATTTTACAATTTAACTTTCAATGATTTTGATACAATTTAACTTTTATAGCAATGCAATAAGAACTTCAATCTATTATCCTGTAACAAGTCTTACAAAATCAGAAAGATAATTTAAATTTAAATGTCGGATTTTGTCATTCGATTTATAATGGGGATTGTATAACTCTTGAAATCACCCATATCGGAGATATTTATCGAAGTTCAATTTGACTCCAGAGTGTGGGTCTAACAAGCGAAAATTCCATTAAAAAATTAACGCTATTTCTTTTTTAATAATTATGTTGAGATTATCATTTTAAATCTATTAATAGACGTTTAAAGCAAATGTATGTTTAAAAAAGTCTGAGAATTTAACAAATTACGCTTTCCACAGTATGAACTCTCAAACATTTAACCTCCAATCTCTCTCAAATAAATAATTAATACTTTAGCTCCAAACTTCTTCAAAAGTCAGTATCAAAAAATTTATTTACAGAAATTGGTAGAATGTAGAATAAAGATGTAATTAACTAGTTTTCAATTTATTTGTTTTAATCGTCTAATAGATTATTCTTTCGGCAGTGCTTGACTTGCCATCGCAGATATTACTTTTGTTTGAGATAAAATCCCAGTAGCGAGTGTAGTTACATTACATATTGAAATTTATTTAGTATTCTTAATAAATGGAGATGCGATGGTAAATTGTCGTTCGAAAAACAACTGTTTACCTTTAGTTTACAGGTAAGACCTTAATAACAAATGTATGCGAAGGTTATGTTTTTAACTTACAATAATAGAATTTTATGCACTTTTTAGCTCTGAACCCGAAAATGACGTATATTTTTAACCACCACGCCAATATTTTTCGCAAATCCGCTGATGTTTAGTTTACAGTTAAGACCTTAATAACACAAACCTGCCAAGGCTGTGTTTTTTAACTTTTGCTAATTGAATTTTATGTATTTTTAGCGCTGAATCCGAAAAAGACTTTCATTTTTAACCGCCATGTGAGAATATTTCGCAAATCGTAAGTTTCAAAGTTAAAATATAACAAACATCTGATACTATAAAATAGAGTATATGTTTGTGTTTTTTAACTTTTGATAACTAATTTTTATGTACATTTTAGCACTGAATTTGAAAATGACTGTCTTTTTCAACCATCACGTCAGAATTTTTCACAAATCGTAAATTTCAAAGTTAAAAAATAGCGAAATTCTGATACTATAAAATAAATGTAAAACTTTTTTTCTATTGAATTTAATTTTATTTAATTCGATAATTTATTCAATTTTTAGCTTATGCTGGAGATTCTTACAGTTAAACAGCTAAGGGGTTCCGATGAGATAGGGGGATGGGGTAAAATTTTAACTTTTAACTTTTTAACTTTGAAATTTACTATTTGTGTAAAATCCTGACATGATAGTTAAAAATGTAGGTCATTTTCTAATTCAGCGGTAAAAGATGCATAAAATTCAATTTTCAAAAGTTAAAAAACACGAAAATCTCACTTATTTTATGGCATAAGATTTTCGCTATTTTTTTTTTAACTTAGAAATTTACGATTTGCAAAAATTCCTTACGTGATGGTAAAAAAATGAAGGCTATTTTTGAATTCAGTACTACAAAATAAATAAGAATCAGTTATCAAAAGCTAAAAAGCATAGCACAACCGAAATTTTACAGACTAGTATATATACAAGTGTGTTTATATTCCCACTGAAATTCCATTATGAGTAAAAATATTTTTTATTATTTCGATTTTCATTTTCTTAACATTGGAGTATTTTAGATGCATTTGGAAAACACATTTAGCATATATTGCACTTTCACAGCAATCATCTCATCTTTTATCCGTTTACTTAAAGTTTTTATAAAATTATCTAATGTAATGCTCTAATGTAATTTTGTATAATATAACTGCTTCCTCCGTATTATAAGTAAAATATATATATTGTATAATATATGGCTAAATGTTAACTATAGTGCTGTTATTTAAATATATGTATTTTAGTGTTGTACAGAATATATATTTTGTTTCGGGTTAAAGGCGGTAAAAAATATTTGGAGTCTCTGCTAAATTGAATAACTAACTGATGCTTTTAAATTTGCTTTTGGAATGTTAAAACATTTAGTTATAAATATGACACTATTATTTTTTCTTTAAAAAAATAATATGAATGACATCATAGTTTTTATTAATTACGAGTCAAAACCCGTCGAATTTGTTGAATGAAAATGTTCAAAATAACCGATTGACTGAATTAAAATGATAATAAAAATAATTACAATAATGAATCAATATTTACTAAATATATTTCCAAACTTCATGTTTAGTTTGCCAGTTAAAATTTTGTATATAAACATTCGCGTTCTTTACTTCAAATTCTAATCTGAGTGGCGGCGAATACCGGAAATTTACTTTTAGACGCACTCGTAGTAAAATATTTAGTTTTATCAAAGAAAATACTCATTTCATTTTCACTATGACATCATTTTCACCCACTGATGCCGTCTGAAATTAGCGTATCAATCTCAGTGTCAGTGGAATGGGAAAAATATTGAAATGTAAAAGCGTTTTGAGTTAAAATGCGTTATTATATAGGGACGTCATTTTCTGTTCAAAAATTTGTAAAAAGTTATTTTTTATTGCAATACGAAAACGGCATCCGTAATGATATGGTAATAGATCCTATCAGTGTGACGTCACAGGCAACTCAACTCCGCATATCAACTGTAAATTGATTCCAAACAAACCCATAAAGTTCAGAATGTATTAGAGATGCACTATATACTGTTAAAATTGATTTCAATATGAAGTCAAGTATCGCTCAAAATAAGACAAGCACGTGTAATTAGGGCTGAATTTATTGGACAAGGAGAAGTTTTCAAATTGAGCCGCAAGTGTTTGGTCCGAATTGGGATCCCTTTTAACTGATTCACGGTTGCAATTTAAGTTTTACGCCAAACCAACACATTACCTCTTTATCTTCTTCTTCTTCTTTTTCTCATAAAACTTTTATGAGAATACTCTTGTAGTGTATATGGCGCGTAGCGCCATTTATACTAAGATGATCTTTAAACAGTTTTTACGATATCCTTGGCTTGCAAGCCCCGGTCTCTCTATCTTTCTCTGAACTCTGTTGTTTGTTTGGAACCAATTTGCGGTTGATATGCGGAGTTGAGTTGTCTCTGACGTCACCACTGATAGTGTCTATTCCCATTTTTTCCCTTCTCTCTTCAACGATGCAACTAACTTGATTAGCACCAATGTAAAGATATTTCATAAAAGATTTTAAAATTAAAATATAAAATGGGATTCTGCGGGCACATCTACAAATAAAGCACTTTCATTTCAAAAAATAACTATTAAAATCGGTCCAGTAGAAAGCTGGATGACTAAGAAAACAGTCTTGTCTTTTAAATATATAGATTATAATTAAATGGAAATGACGTAATTTTCCGAAATATTTTCATATGCGCATAGCAAACTTTTAAAAATAAATAGCAGGAGTTCAGTCTATTTAAATTCACGAATAAACGTCAGTGAAGATGATGTCATCACTGACGCAGTTACAGCAACATATATTATATTCATGGAGTAAATTTAACTGTTTTCTGAATGACGCCATTTTCCTCATCGGAATCATTTCGCTTTAAATATTACTTTTTATCATAGATTATTTTCTGTTATTTTATTTAGATAGATTACTTAATATTATTTCACAATAAATAATTTATTCTTCCGCGATTAATACATAATTACACACAATCATTTTATTACGGTTAAATTTTGTGAAAACCATTATTTTTTTTCCTTTTACATAGTCACACTCACTGGTGAAATCACGCTTCCGGTTGGTGGAATGTGATAAAGCAAAATAAATTTATATTATCGCAGAAAAGATTAGCTGATTGCCTCCATTTTGAAGAAATATCACAAAAAGCTTTTAAATAAAAAATAATGTATAACAAGTACTATAAAATTTTTGTTTTTAAAGTCAATTCCTACTTAGGTCATCAAAGAAAAATTTAATATAATCCCTTAAGCTAATATTAGTTTTTGTTGCATTAAAATATCTCAATTTGTTTATTTTCTGTAAGCAAGTAGGTTTACATTGGAAGTTTATGAAATTTGGCGAAATATTAGAGATATCGACAAGTTGGCGACAAACTTGGCGTTATTTGGCGACAGAGAAGGATCCCCCTATGGTAACGCCCCCCCCCCCCCATTATAGACATGAAGATGCATTAAATGCTGTTCAATAACCAATGGCCGCCATTTTGTCCGCCCATATAAACTAAAATTAATTAATTAAAATTTAATTAATGAATTAATATTTGAAAAATCTGTATTAACACCAATTGTCATCAGGTACAAGTTTAAAAAAATTATTTCAACTTGATAGGATGAATAATAAGCATTTTATCAACGATGGAAATTTTGAACAAGATATATAAAGAAATATAGGAAGAAAGTGATCTAATAGTAGGAATTGAAAAATTGAAATAAATTTAAAAATAGCTACGGGTACATCTACAAATGAACAGCTTTCCTTAAAAATAATAATTATCAAAATCGGTTCGGTAGAAAGCTCAGTACTGATGACTAAAAAAAACATCCGGGTATTTTAAATATATAGATTTTAAAAGAAAGTATCAATATACTTCTCTCTAGTAAATGATTCCATGCATATCCTTAAATGATTGATTTGAAAAAATGAAATACAAAGTTACATAATGTTTAATAAAAGAAAAATAATTTTTTTCTGAAAATGCATATTTAAAATTGATTTAAGAATGCATAAACGTCTTTTTTACGAAAAAAAAAATCAGAATTGTCTAATTATTATAAAAAAAAACCTGATAACTGCATCATTAGCAAAGAGAAAATGTATCTTATAATTACTGGGATTACATTTAATAGTTCCATCAGAAGTCATAAAATTTAATAAGGTTATTGAACTAAAAGTGCCATGTGCCTACAACGTTTTACAAAGTTCATAATTTTTTTGAAATATGAATTTTAATTTTGTATTTTTTCTATTAAATACGGAAGTAGCAATGGTATCAGATGAATAATGATTTTTCACTAAAATACATTTAATGATATAAATATAGTCATTAAAATTAATATTTTAAAGAAATTTTGTGTATTAAAAAAAAAAAAAAAAAAAAAAAAAAAAACTAGATAGTGCCTGACAAGATTTGACGGTAAATAACTTGAATGTTTCATTAGAAAAATTCTTGAATTTTTAATTAGTTGCTTTTAAATTAATTATTGAATGGCGAATTACGTGACGAATTTCTATATTGCACAATTGATTCCATTTCTTTAAGGGTATAGACGATGCTGTCAGTCTAACCAATTCAATGAAGTGAAAGAATTTTAAGTTTATAATTTACAGCTAATTATGCTTGCTTTTTTTTTTAAAATCAGAAATTTACCTAGAAATACCGGGTAGATCATTTATTTTTATTTACCAAGGCCTCTTTTTTTTATAACAATATTTATTTATTTTTTAAACTACACGACCATTAAAAGCTGCCATGAATTTTATTTTTATCTGTCTCATTCTCTAAAAATCTAAATTTGAAAATTGATGCAGCTAACATTTTATAATATTTATATAGCTTTTATTACTTTAATTTTATTTTGCATTTTCATACATTTTTTAAATATTAAACCTGGATATCAAGGTAATCTCTATTATCTCTTATACGAATATTTTTCTTTCTTTCCGTTTTATTTTTTACGCAAATGAATGACAAACTTTTCTTTCTGGCACACACACATATATATTCTTGATGGTCAGAAAATATAACGAAAATTGTAGATAAGCTCAATTTATTTAATTGATAATTACATGCAAAATATTTTAGCTTAAATCTATTAAATATAAAATTCTTATATTTTCAAAATATTATTGAGTGTTAAATTTTATTTGATTATAAAGCATTCAAATAATAATAATAATAAAATAAAAATCTTATAATTTCTCTTCCTAATAAAATATGTCATTATTGAAATTTATTATCGACAAAAATATTATGTATTTTGCCATGCTTGGGCTCGAACCTGTGTCCTCTACAAAAACTCACAGCTTTAAACTGCTGCTTTAAACCGCTACGCTAGCAGGAACTCGTTTTTCGCACTTCTAAATTAAAGAGGTTCGAAAGACAGCTGACGCATACGCAATTGTCTCGAATTTGAGTTCTGATCTTACAGAAATAGTTTTGCGTGTTAATATCTATCATACCTTATTTTTTCAAAAGCAGCAGCTACAACTTAACATGCTAGTTTCCCAATCTTCGTGTCTAACTATTAGCAATTCATAAGACAGATCACCAGCCTCAACTTGTAGCCTCAAATCACTGTGTTTTTCTTCGTTGTGTAATATGACCAAAATAATATGACACCCCCCAATTAAACCGTATCTAGCTCTTAATATCGACACAATATATTTTTGCATTGTTAATAAGAAAGAGCGAAATAAAATTAACTATGTGAAAGAAAGAAAAGCATGTTTACAGTAAGATCGAATAGCAGACGAACTTAAAACAACTTCTACCTGTTGTACAGTGCCTAGGCACTGTACCTGTGATGTGATAGTTCAACTGAGCGAGAATCTTTGCGCATGTGCAGCGCGTCACTGCAAAGTCAGACTTGTACTTACATACTGCGCATGCACAACTGCAGAATATTAATTTAAAATTACGGCTAATTAATAAAATATTTGAACAAATGAATATACGATAACAAATCTCTGGCCAAATATCTTTCTTTCATTTAAAAAAAAGATTGGTGTAATTTGATGCAGTAATTTCTTCTCACGGACTGTCGAAAGAAAACGCTTAGTGTTTTAAAAATATAGATGACTTTACATAGATTATATACATTTTGAAAAATGTATTATGACTGACAGTAAAAAATTCCATTCATTTATTTTAACATGTAGCTGATATTTCAGTCATTTAAATATTTTAGAAGGTTTTTGCAGATATTTATAAGGCATAAGGTAATGAATCATTCCTCGAAGTAACAAAACTGATGAGTGTACAGATTATGATACGCTAACTGCTATTGAAACAGGCATATGATACTACTTCGCAAATCTTTTGGAGCTGAAAACGGTTTTTATTTATTTAAATCGGTGTTATCTTGTATTAAGAAATTTAATAATACAAAGAAAAAAAAGATATCAATTAAATGGTAATTCACTCGAAGTATTTTTATATGAATTTATTTCAAGCAGTAATAATTGCTCATTTTATGTTATGCAATGTATTGAATTTCTTTCTACCGAAAGTTTTATTTATTTATTTTTTGAAATAAAAAAGGAAATTTATTTCAAGATATTCGTTTTAGATTATGAAGCTTTTATCGGCCGTTCTCTATACGCAACATGAACTTATACACCGGAAGTCTAAATTGGCACTGCCCATATTATAAATGACAGACGTGCCCATGCGTAACGCGGTGGTCATTTTGACAAGGGCTACAACAGACGATTAAATTTAATTTTTACTGCAATTTTTTAACTTCTAAACAACGCACATTTTCAATTTTTACACCGTCGAATAAGTGAAAATTTCTACTTTTAATTGCAATTTATTTGAAAACTGTATCGTAATTGGTTTGAAAACGGTGTGCAGTTTACTCAGATTTTATGGTTTTTAAAATAATTTTCAAGCATGCATTTTTCTATCGATCTCTATCGCGTGCAGACGATTGCGAAAGATAAATCGATTTTCACTTAAATTAATATAAATACTTCAGCATTATATCCTATATATATTCCATAATGTATTGCATATTTATATATATATACCCATATTATATTATGTATATATTCCGACTTATATTCCATAACGAAGTTAAAACTTCACCAATCTATTTATATAAAATCCAAGTATCTATGTGTCCCTCACAATTCCGGTTGCACCGCCTCATTCATCGCGGCCATGTTAGGATTCCTATGGTGAAATAAGTATAAGCTTCAAGAATGAGTAATTGTTGAAAAGTACTAATAGCAGCCACAATAGGTTATCACAATACAGCCAAACTTTGAAAAACTTGGCAAGATATCACCAAATTTGGCGACAAAAATAAGTTGCCATATATGACTCCAACTTGGCAATAGCTGGCTAATTTGGCTAAATTCTCATTGAAACCTATTATCTTTTCATAATCCATGCATTTAAGGGTTTTTAAAAATTTATGGGTCAGAATTTAAAGTGTAATGTACGACTTTACATCTTCAATCCTATGCAACTAGCCCCACCAGTGGCTGAGAGGTTCTGCTCTCGAAGCTGGTAGACGGGAGGTGCTGGGTTCGAACCCAATCGCGTCCGTCGGCCTAACCGTTTCGGAGTTTTCGTGGTTTTCTTCGAAAAAGTGGATTTCCATGCGTAAATACGGGTTAGGTTCCCTTAGAAAGACCCCCACGGAGGGCACTCCCCCTAGGGCCTATATCCCTCGAGTAGATAATCGGCCGTCAAAAATCAACCAACCAACCAACCAACCTATGCAACTAATAAAATAACCGCCACTAGACGGCATTGTACTATCTGAGCTCCTAACTGCCCGATTTTAATGTTCTTAATATAGCTGAGTACAGAAATTAAATTCTCGGTACTTTTCCAGCATAGGGATCTTGGCGAAATAGAGAAAACTGTACATATACCTTGAGAGCTCATTTTCCGTCATTCTTGACGGGCTGTCTTTCTAGTAAATAATTAAAATTCAAAATATGAATAAAGCACAAATTTAAATCATGTAAGGGGTTGGAAAGGGAAATCCGAACCGTAGCTCCAAGCTGTAAGCCTGATGGAGTGTTTTTCAACGGACGACCGAGACTCATTTGTTAGTCCGTTCTTTTGACAGCAGTTTTTAAAAAGATTCGTCAATGTTTATATTTATCCCTTAGTAACTCAAAAAACTGTAACATTCTCAATATAGCTACCTGGTTCAAAACATGACGATTTATAACGAATACAAAATATTAGTAACAAAAACACTATTTGCAATAACTCTAATACCAATAATAATAATAATAATAATTAGTGTATATATATGAAAACTATTTACAATGGGAACAAAGAAGATAAAAATAACAGCAACAACAAAAAAGAACAAGTTGGAAATCGCATGTCAAACGTGGCAAATGTGGTGCGTTCGTACTATAACCAGTTTTATAATAATTTTTTTCACAGCATATTGCACTGAATGTATATCTTAGGGCACTTCATAAGTGCATATCAATTTCATTCTGTTCGAAAGGCTGTAACATCATTAAAATGCACTTGAAATCATTATTTCCCATTGGCCGAAATATAACGGAAAACTTTTGACTGTCCCTGCAATTAAACTATACATCTCATTTTCATAAAATTTGAAATGACTCGACAAAATTATGCAACAATTATATATTTTAAATTTCAAACGATTTGGTTGGGTAGTTTTTGCGCTGTTATATGCGGACAGACGGACTGAAGGACAATATTGTGCTAAGTATTTATATAATTACAAAAGCACCTAAAAATCATAGTCTGAAAAAGTTTTAAGTCATGTAATCGAACTCCACGCTTAAACCACTGAAATGATAAGAATAAAAAAGGCTGTTGTGAATGGCGATATTTGGTGATTCCCTTTTCATTGACTGTTAATTCCTGGAACGAGGTAATTACGAAAGTACAGCTTTTCATAAATTTAAAATTTTTATTTGAATGCATAATTGCTATTTTTCAAATAAAATTGATTCTTGGCATTGATAGTGGGCATCCTAAAAAATCTATTAAAATTTTGAATTAAACAATAACGGTTTTTACCTGTATTCTGTTTTATCCTGTATTCTCGGAAGCCCGAGTTTACCCCCTTGTTATGAAATATTAAAGTAACCTTTGAAAACTGCACTTAGAGATAATTAAATTTCTATATGTCCTCTAAAATAATTCAACAGAATATGTGTTTATTTTTAGCTATGTAGAACTTCATGTTACGAAATACTCATTGCATTATGTGATTAGCTACGCACATTCTATGGAGATTAAATAAATGAAAACGTTACTTAATGGAACATCAGTCCATCAAAGACTAGGTTTTAGGCCAGTGGTAAAATGTAATGTAACAAAGCATTGCAAATATTGCTAATGGTCATGATGCAAGTGATAAAGAACCAGATTATTCTTTATTTATTACATTTAAATCAATCCTTTACTTAAGAAAACTTACCAGCGAATTTTCATTTTCTAATTTTCAAATATTTAAAAGAATTAAATGCAATATATTATAGAGCGGGCGGCGGCGACACGAATGACTACGTCATCGAGTTACGGGATGAAATGATGATGCACGACAAGATTTTTAGGAGTAGATAAAGGAATGACTGGTCTGCCTCGACATTTCTTGGTACGATAGGCGCAGCAGCGGGCGCCAACTCGTGTACAAATGAAAAAACTATAAACATAGTATTTTATATTATATTGCCATATATACTACTTCATATCGACTTTCAAGATGAATTAAGAGTTTAGGAAAAGCTTATTAAGAGTACGTGAGGAAAAGACTGATTTGGCATAACTTGGTACAAAGCGCGAAGAACGGGGCGCCAATTCGTTATTTTCACAGTGTTATTACGTCATCGAGTTACGGCTTGAAATTTTGGCAAATGAAACGTACCGATTATTACAATACGAATATTTCAGTCTGCCTCGTCATATCTTGGTAGGAGATGAGCAGAGCGGGGCGCCAATTGTTAATTTTGGCGGTATAATCACCTCATCAAGCTACGACTTTAAAATTTTGCACATTGAAGGAACATATCAGTACAATGAGGATATTTCAGTCTGCCTCGTCATATCTTGGTACGAGACGAGCAGAGCGGGGCGCCAATTTTTAATTTTTGCGGTATAATCACGTCATAGAGTTACAGGATGAAATCATGATGCAGGACAAGATTTTTAGGCGTACATTAAGGAATGAACGGTCTCCCTCGACATTTCTTGGTACGATAGGCGCAGCAGCGGGCGCCAACTCGTCATTTTGGCGACACTATGACGTCATCGAGTTACGGGATGAAACCGGTGCCAAATTAAAGGTGAAAAATAGTCTTTTAAGAATATTTTGGTCTGCCTGCGCATATCCTGGTAAAAACACCCGGCAGACTAAAATCTATAACAAAAAAATACGTCATAATGTACAAATGAAAACCATATAAACATAGTATTTTACATTAAACATTAAACATTCCGATTAGTACGATACGAATATTTCAGTCTGCCTCGTCATATCTTGGTAGGAGATGATGATCAGAGCGGGGCGCCAATTTTTAATTTTGGCGGTATAATCACATCATCGAGCTACGACTTTAAAATTTTGCACATTAAAGGAACTTATCAGTAAAATGAGATTATTTCAGTTTGCCTCGTCATATCTTGATACGAGACGAGCAGAGCGGGGCGCCAAATTTTTATTTTTGCGGTATAATCACGTCATCAAGTTACGGGATGAAATCATGATGCAGGACAAGATTTTTAGGCGTACATTAAGGAATGACCGGTCTGCCTCGATATTTCTTTGTACGATAAGCGCAGCAGCGGGCGCCAACTCGTCATTTTGGCGTCACTATCACTTCATCGAGTTACGGGATGAAACCGGTGCCAAATTAAAGGTGAAAAAAAGTCTTTTAAGAATATTTTGTCTGCCTGCGCATATCCTGGTAAAAACACCCGGCAGACTAAAATCTATAACAAAAAAATACGTCATAATGTACAATTGAAAACCCTATAAACATAGTATTTTACATTAAACATTAAACATTCCGATTAGTACGATACGAATATTTCAGTCTGCCTCGTCATATCTTGGTAGGAGATGATCAGAGCGGGGCACCAATTTTTAATTTTGGCGGTATAATCACATCATCGAGCTACGACTTTAAAATTTTGCACATAAAAGGAACATATCAGTACAATGAGATTATTTCAGTCTGCCTCGTCATATCTTGGTACGAGACGAGCAGAGCGGGGCGCCAATTTTTAATTTTCGCGGTATAATCACGTCATCGAGTTACGGGATGAAATGATGATGCTGGACAAGATTTTTAGGCGTACATTAAGGAATGACCGGTCTGCCTCGACATTTCTTGGTACGATAGGCGCAGCAGCGGGCGCCAACTCGTCATTTTGGCGTCACTATCACGTCGTCGAATTACGGGATGAAACTGGTGCCAAATTAAAGGTGAAAAATAGTCTTTTAAGAATATTTTGGTCTGCCTGCACATATCCTGGTAAAAAACCCCGGCAGACTAAAATCTATAACAAAAAAATATGTCATAATGTACAAATGAAAACCATATAAACATAGTATTTTACATTAAACATTAAACATTCCGATTAGTACGATACGAATATTTCAGTCTGCCTAGTCATATCTTGGTAGGAGATGATCAGAGCGGGCGTCAACTCGTGTACAAATGAAAACCTTATAAACATAGTATTTTACATTACATTGCCATATATATTAATTCGTATCGACTTTCAGTGTGATTTAAGTGTTTACGAAAATCTCCTTAACAGTAAGTGAGAAAATGACTGATTCGGCGTAACTTCGTACAAAGCGAGGGGAACGGGTCGCCAATTCCCTATTTTGACAGTACTATTACGTCATCGAGTAACGGCTTGAAATTTTGGCACATAAACATACCGATTAGTACAATACGAATATTTCAGTCCGCCTCGTCTTGGTAGAAGTTAAGCAGAGTGGGGCGCCAATTCTTAATTTTTTTGGTATGATCAAGTCATCGAGTTACGACTTGAAATTTTTGGACATTAAAGTAACATATAAGTAAAATTAGAATATTTCAGCTCTCTCAATAGCTTTTCACGACATAACCACTATCCTGGTTGGTCCATAATGTACCGGGTGAGCCAAAAGTTCGTTATAACTTCAAAAATTCATAAAAAATGAAGAAGTTATGATAAAGGAGTGCGGTTTGCAAGAAAGGGCTCACAAAGTAGTCGGATTTTTTTAGTTTAAAAAAAAAAAGAAAAAAAAGTTAAGAAATAATATGCAAAGGGTGCTGACGACCCGAAACACAATGAACAGGACAGCTGTTGTGTCGTAGAATCTTCTGGAGGTCATGTTGAACATTTGTTATTGGAAGAACATCAAAAATAGAGCGTATTTTTGTCCTGTTTATTGTGTTTCGGATCGTCAGCGCCCTCTACATGGGATTATTTATTTATTTATTTATTTATTTTGCTACTAAAAGTCGCCCAGTGGCGTGGTCGGTAGCGACAGCTACTGCCATGCGGGGGCCCAGGTTCGAATCCTCGGGTAAGACATGGATGTAATTGTGAATGTCCCATTGTTGTAATATAATATATGTAATGGAAAAATAAAATTGTTGTGACTTGTTGTTGTTTCTGTATAATAAGGATCATTCGAGGCGACAGCCATAGTAGCTATAGGCCCCAATGCATCCCACTTCGGTGGACTTCAAATGTCAAATGATACTAAAAAAATCCGACTATCCTGTGAGCCCTTTCTTGCAAACCGCACACCTTTATCATAATTTGTGTCTGTTGTACGAGTTTTTAAAGTTTTAACGAAATTTTTGCTCACCCAGTATATAAAATTCATTTGAAAGAAAAAAAACATTTAGTTATATATGCAAACTTTTTGGGTTTTTATCTTAGAAAATATTTTATAGGATTTCAGAATAGTCTTTCAAATATTTTATTTTCAGATTCAAGCACATCACAAAAAGTCTACAAAATATTTTATTATATATATCCTGATATATATTATTATATATTCACGCGTGAAATTTAGGTTTATGACCTAAAAAATTCTTAAAACTATTTGAAATATTATGTATCTAAAAAATTTAATGTTTCATTTTGTACTTCTAATTAATGGATTATTTAATAATTTAGCATAATGTAATAAATATTTTTAATACAGACAATCATAACTGAAGTTAAATTGTATAATTTTCGATTCACAAATTGAACATAAAGGAAAAATATAAATTCAAAGAACTGAGTTGTTTTTAAATGTTATGATTTTACTCGATTGAAAAATTGTAACTTACATATTGTTACTTAGATAGTTTATAAAATTACCATTCAGCAACATTGTTCATATTATAAAATGAAAAATGATATATTGTCAATGTTAATAAGTAAAGAAATTACAAATCTGAAAATATAATTTTATTTTATTTTTGAGCTTATGCTGTACAACATACTATTTTTCTTATAATGTTGAAAAATATCTTGGAGAACAAAACATAACATATATCTTATTTTTCATCAAAATATTTGTTAAATATTTACTCGTCATCCGAAGAACAAACGCAGTCAGTTGTATCATTATCTGAAGCTTTCGATGTCTCTTTGGACTTCTCATCTACTATAATGTCCTGTGCATTCAACGGGGTGGGATCTCCTTCAAACCATTTAGGTCGTAATTCATTTTCTGAATTGAGCCACCATCCACAGTCTTCTGGTTTCAATCTTTGACAATTGTACTCAGTAGCAGATAGCCACATTGAATTAATGAAAATAGATCTCAAGATGTGCTGCTTAAGTGATTTCCAACAGGGTGGAATGTTGCCAGAATCAAAATTCCGAATGCTTTTCCAAAATTTCCCATGGGCTGTTTTCGATCCAAATTTTTTAAAAATAAATGAACTCTCGGAGAATTTACATCATCCCTTTTCACGCCATATATTTCATTTGTGAATTTTTGCACAGAATTCATTTTGTTGTCATCATTGATGCATTCAGGATAACGTAACAGAGGGAAAGTCAGTTGATATTCTTGGTTTGATTTCACAATTTCAAAAGGTTTTATTACCTTTACCTTACCTTTGAAAGAAGAATTGTAATCGCATCCTGTAAATGCATGAAAAAAGGGTAAAGATTTGCAAAGCTCTGTACCTAATTTTTAAAATAAAGCTGTGCAATTAATTGCTTCTAATCTATTTCCTGCTGTCATCCATATTTCTTTTGGTGGCAATAAATTCATATTTCCCAACAGAATGATAAGAATATCGGTATCTGATGATCTGATGAGTACTGTGCAGTCGGAAGAAGATTTAGAAAGGTGGAAGATTAGAGTATCAGCCTCTTGGTGCATGCACTTGAACTCGGGCTCTTCAGTTTTTACAATATTCTTTCCTTCTACTTTATACGAAGCAGGAATCACATATTGTTAAATAAACTTTTTTGTCTTTTAATATCTGTGAAAATTCTTTGTTTTCCCAGTGCTGTGCGAGAAATGATATTAATGCTTCTTTAAAACAAACATTGTTTAAACTTTTTATGAAATTTGTGTCTCTGCTTTGAGTATCGCCCGAAATTTGATATGGAACATTTTGTATTCCTCGTTTCTCATGTTCCACGTCTTTTATGGAGGGTGAATGGTATGTGTCAAATATCAAATGTATTTCTCTTGCGGTTGTATTGCAAATTTTTCGTAAGATAATCTCTGAGATCTTTCCGTAGCTTTGGGGAATATTTTCAAATGTTCTTAAAAAGTGGAATCCATCAATTACATAAATATCTTCTTTAAAAGTTTCCACACTGCTTGCGGATTTAAGATGATCTTTAAGAGCTCTTGCAAGTTTCGATTTAGCTGTTTTAAACATATCACCATTGTATTGCGACAGTGCAGGTGGAATAGGGGCTAATGGAAACGACAGGCAGGTTTCAATATCAATTCGATGTTCGAGACTTAGTGCAAGTAAACGTCCAAATATATCGCGTTCAATTTTTAACAGCGCAACTTTTCCGTCATTTTTCTGTGTTTTCTTAATTGCTTCTGGTACAAAATTACAGATTTTGATAGCTCGGATAGGTTTTTCAAATCTTGTTGGATTATAATTGCATTAATCAATAAACTGTAATTTTTGCAATTCACCCATTTCATATGCATTCAGCAGGAAATTTTCAGTATCTTCTTTGGCTGAACGGCCCGTCGAAATATTAAATAATTTATTGGCTGGAGTAGATTCGGTAAAAGGATTCAAAGATTTTTTTATTGATTGTGTTAGGACCTTTAAACAATTCGCATCTTTTTCAAAATTGTATTGTTTAAGTTCAGAAGTCACGTCCTCTTTTAAATCCTCGCCATCTAATTCCTCGCTGATTCTTTATTCATATATATCTTTATTTTATTTATTTATTGATTATTATTATTATTTATTAAAAAGAAAATTTTTATATAAAACAATAGTTTTTGTCAAGGTCTAGGTTTTTGTCTTAATAAACTTTTCCTAAACCCTTAATTTATCTTAAAAGTCGATACGAAGTAATATATATGGAAATGTAATGTAAAATACTGTGTTTAAAGGGTTTTCATTTGTACATTATGACGTATTTTTTTGTTATAGGTTTTAGTCTGCCGGGGATTTCCACCAGGATATGCGCAGGCAGACCAAAATATTCTTAAAATACTTTTTTTCACCTTTAATTTGGCACTGGTTTCATCCCGTAACTCGATGACGTGATAGTGACGCCAAAATGACGAGTTGGCGCCCGCTGCTGCGCCTATCGTACCAAGAAATGTCGAGGCAGACCGGTCATTCCTTAATGTACGCCTAAAAATCTTGTCCTGCATCATGATTTCATCCCGTAACTCGATGACGTGATTATACCGCAAAAATTAAAAATTGGCGCTCCGCTCTGCTCGTCTCGTACCAAGATATGACGAGGCAGACTGAAATATCCTCATTGTACTGATATGTTCCTTTAATGTGTAAAATTTTAAAGTCGTAGCTCGATGATGTGATTATACCGCCAAAATTAAAAATTGGCGCCCCGCTCTGATCATCTCCTACCAAGATATGACGAGGCAGACTGAAATATTCGTATCGTACTAATCGGAATGTTTAATGTTTAATGTAAAATACTGTGTTTATAGAGTTTTCATTTGTACATTATGACGTATTTTTTTGTTATAGATTTTAGTCTGCCGGGGGTTTCTACCAGGATATGTGCAGGCAGACCAAAATATTCTTAAAAGACTATTTTTCACCTTTAATTTGGCCCCGGTTTCATCCCGTAACTCAATGAGTCTTAGTGTCGCCAAAATGACGAGTTGGCGCCCGCTGCTGCGCCTATCGTACCAAGAAATGTCGAGGGAGACCATTCATTCCTTAATGTACGCCTAAAAATCTTGTCCTGCATCATGATTTCATCCCGTAACTCTATGACATGATTATACCGCAAAAATTAAAAATTGGCGCCCCGCTCTGCTCGTCTCGTACCAAGATATGACGAGGCAGACGGAAATATCCTCATTGTACTGATATGTTCCTTTAATGTGCAAAATTTTAAAGTCGTAGCTTGATGAGGTGATTATACCGCCAAAATTAACAATTGGCGCCCCGCTCTGCTCATCTCCTACCAAGATATGACGAGGCAGACTGAAATATTCGTATTGTAATAATCGGTATATTTCATTTGACAAAATTTTCAAGCCATAACTCGATGACGTCATAGTGTCGCCAAAATGACGAGTTGGCGCCCGCTGCTGCGCCTATCCTACCAAGAAATGTCGAGGGAGACTGTTCATTCCTTAATGTATGCCTAAAAATCTTGTCCTGCATCATGATTTCATCCCGTAACTCTATGACGTGATTATACCGCAAAAATTAAAAATTGGCGCCCCGCTCTGCTCGTCTCGTACCAAGATATGACGAGGCAGACTGAAATATCCTCATTGTACTGATATGTTCCTTTAATGTGCAAAATTTTAAAGTCGTAGCTTGATGAGGTGATTATACCGCCAAAATTAACAATTGGCGCCCCGCTCTGCTCATCTCCTACCAAGATATGACGAGGCAGACTGAAATATTCGTATTGTAATAATCGGTATGTTTCATTTGCCAAAATTTCAAGCCGTAACTCGATGACGTAATAACACTGTGAAAATAACGAATTGGCGCCCCGTTCTTCGCGCTTTGTACCAAGTTATGCCAAATCAGTCTTTTCCTCACGTACTCTTAATAAGCTTTTCCTAAACCCTTAATTCATCTTGAAAGTCGATATGAAGTAGTATACATGGCAATATAATGTAAAGTACTATGTTTATAGGGTTTTCATTTGTACACGAGTTGGCGCCCGCTGCTGCGCCTATCGTACCAAGAAATGTCGAGGCAGACCTGTCATTCCTTAATCTACTCCTAAAAATCTTGTCCTGCATCATGATTTCATCCCGTAACTCGATGACGTAGTCATTCGTGTCGCCGCCGCCCGGTCTATTATTAAGTGCAGCACTTTTGTACCTATAAAATTATTAACAATAATAATTGCGTTGTGTACATTATATAGCCGTCACTTTGTATAAAGAGGGAATTTTGTGGCGACTCTGCATCTGAACCGGTGACCAGTTGTACCCGATCGGAAGATGGACAGAATCCGACCAGATCTTATTGGGATAGCTTTCTTTTCCTAATACTTTAGAAAAAAGTTGAAAAGTTTTTATAAATTCGACGTGGACGTCTTTGTGTGCCCTAACTCTCGTAAATATATTTCGAATGCTATTTAATTTTTATATATTATTAAGATTTGTTATAAAATGTTGTGCATTGAAAATGAAGTCCTTAGCACTTATGTTTCGTTTACAGGGAAACATAAAACATTCCAATTACATTATTTTCTATGAGAGAAAAATTGTTTGCTGTGCATTTTATTGGTATCATGATATTTTAAATACATTGAGATTGATATACGCCAATGTGGTTGATTACAACATGTATTCATAGAAGTACAGAATAAGTAATCAGAGCCCAAATGTTTAAATAAAATGAGCAAAATATATATTTTTTAATAATGCTATTTGAACATCGTCATATACGACCTCTTATACCAACATCTTCACGTTTTAATGTATACTTTCAAAACTGCTTCGAAGAAAAATTTTAAATTTTGCAGGGGAATAGAGCATGACATAAAAGATATAAATCCGTAAAAAATGCAAGTTTCAATTTGGTATTTTTTTCATATGTTATTTTCGTAATTCCTCACTCATATTGCAAACTTTTAAAATTTAAATGCATTTATGTTCAGATTTTTGAGTATTATAACCATAAAAAATTAGTACATTTGGATTATAACTTCAGAAGATATTAAAAACATTACGAAAATGTAATTTAACATTAGAAGGACTAAATTTTGAATATTTTTTTTCAATAGCAATACCCAAATTTAACGAGATATTCCAAATCTCCGGTTCAAACTATGCCTAGACACCAAATTTCAAGTCATTTGAATGATAAGTTTTTGAATTATATACATTCAAAATTTAGTACTTCTAATGTTAAATTACATTTTCATATTTTTATTTATAACTTCTGAAATTATGATCCTAATGTTCTAATTTTTTGTGTGGCAATAATACTAATATACCCAAATATAAATACGTTGAATTTGCAATTTTTATAATTTTATGATATGAATTATGAATTATGAAATTAATATTCGAAAAAATTATGAATAGTAACCTACATTTTTTTTGATGGAATTAGCTTTATTAAGTCCTGCTTTATGGAAATTCAAAAATTTCACATTTTTCTTCCAAGTAGTTTTCAAATTATGCTTAAAAAACGGCAAAATGATGGTTTAAGGGGCCATCTATGATGGAAGTGAGTAGACATTTTGAAATTTATTCTGTCGTACTGTAATCTAACACGCTTCATTGACTCCTTGAGTGGCGCTTAAGGTGCCTTGATCAAGGAAGGGGCTCTCTCGGTTAACAATCCAACACGGAACTTCAATTTGGATACAGCCCTTAAAATACGCTTGTTTTAAAATAATTTATTTCTCGGAAACTTACGCTACGAATTGCATAAAAATTCGTTTTTAGGCTAATTGAAGGGTGTAGAGTTTATTTATGCTGTCAGAATTGGGTACTGCTATTGAAAAAAAAAACAAAGTTATGGTTCGTTTTAATATGTAGATGGCCTCCTAGGCAAATTTTATATACATCATTTAAAAGTAGACTTTATTTCCAATCGTTCGGTACCAGTAACTTTCTTCTACGATAATTTGTTGAGGAGTTAGTAGGGGGTGTTTACTTTTTTTTTTTTTCCACGACTGTACATAACCAACTCTTTTCAAAACCATTTAAAAATTTCAAAAGTGCAGGGCTTTAGATGTAGAATAAAATTTTTAATTTAAATGCACGTTTTCAAATGTGTCAAAACATGTTAAAAATACTTCTATTTCAATTTCCATTTTGCTCATTAAAGAAGCTTTTATCGTAATTAAACATATATCACATTGCATTTCCTGAAATGCTTTCAAACTTAAAGTTACGCTTTGTACCCGAGAATTTTAGAAATTGAAGTTAGATTTATATATTATAAGACAGGTGGAAAGACTATCCTTATTTAGTCACTAAAAGGTATATATATATAGAACAAAATTAGATTACCGTTGTAATTTCAAAATATCTAGAGCATTCCGTTGAATAATATGCCTCTAAAAAAGTGTTCTAAAACGTTGAAATTGTGTATAATGATAGATTGTGCATGATGGTATTAACATAGCAATATGTGCCCATACAAAATATTTATTTTCATTTGGCTATATTTGTTGAAAAGGATGTCTTTGGAATCGATTAAAATTAAAAGAGTCTATGCATAATGATTTTTATATTTTCTGTACATATCATAAAGTAAGAAATTTAGTGTGCAGTGTTAGAAATAGGTCTTTAAAACAAAACAAACTCTTTTCATTTTGTCTGTCTTCATGGTTCATCTCCGAGTATTTAAGGCTCAATTTTGTAAATTCATTGTTTTGAGTATTGTTCAATAAATGTAAATAAAAAACGACGCGCGTGGGAAATATGAAGATACTCTTTATTTCACAAGATGAATAAACAAAATGCGAACTAACAAGGGAACCACTTTTGGTGTTGCTCGCACCTAGCATTGAGACCTGGTGCATTTTAAAGCCCTATATTATGAAGTTTAAGAATCTATAAAATTTTTCTGTTAAAATAATATTTCTTGATTATACAGCAACATAACTTTCTGAAAATGCAATTTTCAAGACCACTTATCGGACTAATAGCATTGAATTTGTTTTAAGAAAAGCATTTAAAAATAAAAATTAGTTAATAATAAGTATAAAATATTGAAAAAAGTTTGAAAATTCCTTCAAAAACCGACGAATTTGATTTTGAATAATTGCAACATTATAGTCATATTTTTGGCGCGGAAACAGTTGGCGTTTATTTTCAAAAATAGAGTTTTCCGGCAACCCTAGCCAAATGTCATAGCTGAATTTGTTAGCTAGCAATTGCAATGTTCGACCAATTTCGCCACAGTAATTTTTCTAAAGTGTAAAAACATTAATTTGCTTTATAATTACTTTTACCGAAGGACCATTTAATACATCAACATTTCGTTTTAAACATTCGAAACTTTATTTCTTTCGATTTCAAAAGAAAATAATTTGATTATTTTGTATTTCACTAAAAAATAGTTTTCAATGATCTTTGAAGCTTTTATAGAATTATATTTATTACTTATATTATTTATCGTCTGCATAGAAAAAAAATAAAAACCTAATATTTGTTTCTTATGCTATCAATTATAAAAGAAAAATCGCAATCTGATGTAATTCTAGTAATACGTATTTACTCTTTGATAAAGCGGGCGGAAAAATTGTAGCGCCATATTTGGCGACTTAACTCACTTTTGGAGTGAAATAAACAAATAAATATGTAATAATAAAAAATTAAAAGTATAAAAAGTATGTAAAATATTATTTTAACAGAGAAATTTTATCGGTTCTCTAACTTTTAGGTATAGGGCTACAAAACGCACCAGGTCTCGACGCTAGGTGCGAGCAACACCAAAAGTGGTTCCCTTGTAAGTTTAAAAGGAATTCAAACCTTAATATTTTAGAATAAAACAATATTTGAACCCGTTTCAATAGGATTTTTGGATACTCGACAAGTCAAATGCAATGATTTTTCGATGCGTCTGCCAAAACGTATAATTATTTAACCCGAGAACGTCACACATAGGTTCAGCAACCGCACACTCAACGCTAGTAAGATTTGGGTTTCCGTAACTTGAACTGCATATAACTTTGTTAGCAGCACAGTGATAACAAAATATAACACACGATTCTTATACGAAATTTAAAAGAGAATCGAAATAAGAAAATTTTGTAATCAAAAATTTAATTTTGTCAATGAAAAATGCAAAGTAATAAAAGCATGCTTTAAAAAAAATGTCGACAGTTGAAATGTTGGTCGGGGCGAATTCGCACTAGTGTGGAATTCCTGGGTTAAGTTTATTCTTCAGTGAACTTGCATACACTGCATGCTAATACACATAGTAACAATTTTTTTAACTAAAATATCAAACTACTTAAATGTCATAATTTCAAAATTTTGCAAGATATACGATATGCTATAACATTATATCTATAAATATACATTTAATTTATTTAAAAAAAAAACAATTTTCTCTCATAGATAGCACTGTAAGCGAATTCTTTCGCGTGTCCCTGTAAATGAACGATAAATGCTGTGCATACCTCATCCTACAGTAAATATCTCATAGTTCGTTTCAGTGCTGTAAATCAATGTCAATATTTTTGAAATAGTCGAATATCATATAAATACATTGCAAACGATTTTCCCCCATAGAACATAATGTAACGAAATTCTTTTCAGTGTTCATGTAAACAAACAATAAATACTACACATTTCATTTCGGTTACTGGACATGCCATAATAAACCACAAAAATACATGCCAATTACATGAAAAACCAAGTATATTTAGGTGAATTAACCCATATTGGACCGCTGTTCTATAAATACGACAGGTAATAAAACATTTTTTAAAAATAAAATTGGTAAAGATTTTCTGGATGAATTTTGTTATGATGCCTTTAAAATACATAAAAGTATAACATATAAACAAAAAAAAAAAACAAGTAACCAATTTAAATTTAAATGAAAAAAATTATTTAAAAAAATCCTTTAAAAATTGCGATCTTATGATCTACGAGAAGGAAATAATTGTATTTCTAAGGATCAAATTACATTGACTGTCCAGCAGTTGATTACAATTCCTGTTTCCGGAATGTTTTCTTCAGCATAGATGTAGTAATTTAAATCCCTTCTTTGTGGGTGCCTGACGGCGCCCTTAAATCTTCTGTGGCACCCTACTAAACTAAACTAATCTTTGTGGCTATACAATCTATGAAGGATCTGGGCCGACACTGCCCATCCCTGTTTTCTTGACCTT
Organism: Maratus speciosus; assembly: GCA_963932465.1. Lineage (NCBI taxonomy): Eukaryota > Metazoa > Arthropoda > Arachnida > Araneae > Salticidae > Maratus > Maratus speciosus. The sequence continues at coordinate 347,556,059 of OZ010795.1, read as the reverse complement.
GGGCTCCGAGGTGCTATGCAGCATACGTCCCGGTCAGGTAGTCAGCCACACGCGGGACCCTCGGTGTTTAATCCCAAGCAAGCTTTGTACTCATTTCATTGATCCCAAAGGAATGAAAGGCTGAGTGAAGCTTGTCCAGTCGGGAGTCAAACTCTCGACCTGCAGCGCGGCTGATAGATGCTCTGGCCACTATGCCACTGGGCTTCATGGCGCCCTACCGTTGAGCATATTTGCGAACTTTTCTAATCCGTCCAGGTACTTCTTTCCACTTTCTTTCTACTGCCAAGGTTGACCAACAACTACCGAGATAAGAAGGAAATAATTGTACTTCTATCCTGCAATTGATTACAATTCCTGCTTTCAATTTTTTTCATTCCGGATGTATAAATTTTCTTCGTGAGGGGAGGGGGGGGGGTAGTGGAAGTAACAGGTCTAAAACTGAATACCTTATACAAGTTTTGTGTGTAAAAAATAACTCGCTTTTTAATTTTACATTTAAAATAAAATTATTTTATAGTTATTTTTTACTACTGATAAACCCTTTTTTACGGGCACCTGACGGCGCCCATAAACCTTCTGTGACAACCTACTATTTGAAAATATTGGGGGGGAGACCCCCCTCCCCCCTCCCTAAAGCTACGTCCCTGGTTGTCTTTGTTTGGACAAAACTTCCAATTTGAGCATAAAAAATCAAAATTTACTTAAATTTAGTTACCCCCATTTTCCACTTGGGAACGCTATGAATGCAAAAATAGTGTTATATCTTTAATGCTAATATTTAACAACAGTATAGCTGGTATACAGTAAGATATAAAAAAAAACCGCCAGTTTTACTTAATTTTTTTTTACTGTTTTTCCTCGCAGGAAACGATGTAAACCTAAAAGGAAATTGTTACCTAAGTTAAACTTCGGTATTTATTTTGCGACAACACCAGTCGTTTCTGTGCCAATCAAAAAAATGACAAAAGACCTTGAGGAAAGATTTTAGATAAAAAATGCCATAGACATAACATTAAAAGTCCCCATCTTTTTAAAATTTACAAATAATGAACCCCATTAGCGGTGACGTCAAAGGCAACTCAATTCCGTGTATCAACCATAATTTGAATCCAAATAAACCACAGAATTCAGAGACAGATAGGGAGGGCTAGTGGTGGTTCGGCATGAAGCTAAAAATGAAATCTTGAAATCAATTAAAACCTGTCACAATTCGGTCCAAACAATTGCGGGCAGCTTTGAAAACCTCTCCCATTCCAAATAATTCAACCCTGGTTCCACGTGCTCGTCTTGTTTGTGCTGAATGATTTGAGCGATATCTGGCTTCATATTGGAAGTTGTTCTGACGCACAGTGTATCTCTTATACACTCTCAACTTTCTGGGTTTGTTCGGATCCAATTTGCGGTTCATACGCGGATTAAGTTGCATGTGACGTCACACAGATGGGGTCCATTATTTTTTATTTCTTGTTGATACAAAAAGAAATTGCCTTTAAACAATAAATATATTACGCATCGAAAATGTCCATGTGTAACACTGACGTCATATTAACGATGTAACCGGCAAAATAAATTTCCCTTATTTGAAAATTTTTAACTTCTAAACGTCGGAAAAATTCAATTTTAACGTAGGTCTTAAAACAATAGAAACAGTTCAGAATTGGTTTCCAGCTAAAATGCCTTAACGAAATTTAAACTTCATCTATAAATAAATAAATGAAAACATAAATAAATCACAAAGTTAACACCTTTTTAATAGAACTATGCGCTGATCTGTATGTAAATTATAGTCCCGCTTAAAAATCAGTATTGGTAAAATTTATTTAAATCTTTTGACGTCATATTCACCTAGTTTCTGTATTTTCTCATATTATTGTTTCTTGAATTACATTTTTTTTCCACTCTGACGCCCTATTCATCTTATTTTTAATTCTTTAAAAAATTATTTTAATTATCTTTTTCACGTGGAATTTTTTCAACTGAAAATTAATTGCTGGAGATAAAAATGTATCACGGCTTTTGAATTTCTTGCAACAATAAGAAATAATGTTAAATTTTATGGGAAAATGTCCATTGATTCTCAATGAAAATAGCGAAATTTGTAATTATTAAGAAAAATATTTGAATAATTTAAATGAAACATAGCCTGTGCTACTTTATGAGTTATAATCCACCCATATGCAAAGGCATTTTATCATCCATTTTCTGTCTGATATCAGGCAAATGTTTTTAAACTTTAAATTTATAATATTACTAGCAAACCCCGCGGGTTTGCTCGCGTAATAGTTGAAATATGCCAAGTGGTATTTGCATAACTATTTTTCAATTCCTAGTATTAGTTCACACTCTCCCTATATTTATTTATTTATATATATATCTTGTTCAAATTTTCAATCGTTAATAAAATACTTATTAATCATCCTATCAAGTTGATATAATTTTTTTTTAACTTGTACTGGATGACAATTGATGTTAATGCAGTTTTTTCAAATATTAATTCATTAATTAAATTTTAATTAATTAATTTTAGTTTTACATGGGAGACAAAATGGCGGCCATTGGTTATTGAAGCATTTAATGCATCTTCATATCTATAAAGAGGGTTCCCATAGGGGGGACCTTGTTCTGTCGGCAAATAGCGCCAAGTTTGTCGCCAACTTAGCGATATACCGCCAAATTTGGCGACAAAAATGAGTCGCCAAATGTGACGCCAACTTGGCGATATCTCTAATATTTCGCCAAATTCCCATAGACTTCCATTGTAAACCTACTTGCTTATAGAAAATCAACAAATTGAGATATTTTAATGCAAAAAAAACTAATATTAGCTTAAGGGATTATATTATTATTTTTTTTTTTTTTGATGACCTACGTAGCAATTGACTTTAAAAACAAAATTTTTATATTACTTGTTTATTAGAACAACACTTTTTGGAATAATTCAAATACTACAAATTAAGCCACAGTTTGACTAAACTTCATTATAAAAGTGTAACAGACAGAAATGAGATTTTAATTAATACGAAGAACTAAAATTAATTCCAAATAAATGATAATTTAGAAAGTGTTTTGAGACTTTTATGCTCATTTCAGTATTCATTTGGAGTTTCGAATTTTTTAGAAACCATCTTAACACATTTACATCTTAAAATTATCCATCATGTCAAATTCCAAGTTTCTTGTCTAACAGACTACCACCGCTCTGTTGTTAGTGGCACCAGCATAAAATGCCGAAACAGAGTTAAAATAGAATGTCTCTAAAAATGTTGAAACAGAGATTGTCACCATTAATTTGCCAACATTAATCTTGACATCGGTTGGTATTTCCTAATATTCTATAGAAAACGAAATTTAGATGTATTTATAGGCTTGATTGTTGTTCCTGCCAACCAGGTGGTACTGACGCGGGCATAAAATATAGCCCGTATAGGATCAGAGACCATCACTCTTGATTCGCAACCAATAACTTCTGTAATCTGTTTATTATTTCCTGAGATTCCATAGAAATCATAATTTAGGACTCTTTTAGAATGCTTTTCGCTCCTTCCCTTCGCTTCAGACCTTTTTAATTTAGAATTTATATACGATTGTTCTTAGAGGACATTCATATTTTATAAGTAACTGCCGTGCTATATTTAAAGTTTCTAGCCTCTTCACTACCGCAGAAATCGCAATTTAGAAATTTTTTTGCTCCCGCAACACTCTAGGGATTGTGGCACCAACATAAAATATAGCTTAAATGTTTGAGCAGATTCTATCACCATCAATTTACAACCATTATGTTTGAAATCGGTTTCGTATTTCATACGATTGCATAACAATCGTAATTTAGAACTCTTATAGAACGCCTTTCGCTCACTTCATCCTTTTAAATTTGGAATTTTCTTTCGGCAATTCTTAGAAAGCATCTGCATCTTTGAAGTAATTGCCATTCCAAATTTAAAATGTTACCCCCTCTTTAACACAAAAAACGCAATTTAAAACATTTTTTGCTCCTGTAACCCCCTGGTGGTAGGGACATCAACGTAAAATATAGGCTATTTTGGAGCGGGGACTTTCACCATCAATTTGAAACAATTACTTCTGAAATCGGTTTATATTTCCTGAGATCCATTTAGAACGTTTTTTAGAACTCTTTTCGCACATTTTCACGTCTTTTAAATTTCGAATATTTTAAAAAATGTTCTTAGAGATCATTTATACCTTATCAGTAACTACCATTCTAAATTTCACATTTCTAGACCCTTCAGTAACACGAAAATCGCATTTTCGAACTTTTTTTGCTCCTGCACCCCCTTTGGGGGTAATGGCACCGACATAAAATGTAGCCTATGTTTGAGCAAGGGTTGTCACCATCATTTTAACACCATTATTTTTTAAATCCGTTTGGTACTTCCTGAGATTGCGAAAAAATCGGCATTTAGAACGTATTTTAGAACGCTTTTTGTGCCTTTTAACCCCTTTTAAATTTCGAATTTTTTAAGAAATGTTCTTAGCGATCATTTATATCTAATAAGTAACTACCATGCCAAATTCCATGTATCTGGGCCCTTCATTAACACAAAAATCGCAATTTCGAACGTTTTTTTTTTTTGCTCCTGCACCCCCTTTAGGGGTAGTGGCACCGAAATAAAATGTAGCTTATGTTGGAGCAAGGGTTATCACCATCATTTTGACACCATTATTTTTGAAATCGGTTTGGTACTTCTTGAGATTGCATAAAAATCGCCATTTAGAACGTCAGTTCGGTATTTCCTGAGATAGTGTAGAAACCACCATGTAGAACGTTTTTTAGAACGCTTTTCGCTCATTTTCACCCCTTTTAAATTTCGAATTGTTTAAGAACTGTTCTTAGAAATCCTTTATATCTAATAAGTAGCTAATATTTCAAATTTCATATTTCTAGGCCCTTCAGTAACGCAGAAATCGCATTTTTTGAAAGTTTTTTGCTCCTGCACCCACTTTGGGATAGTGGCACCGACATAAAATGTAGCCTATGTTGGAGCAAGGGTTGTCACCGTCATTTTGACACCAATATTTTTCAAATCAGTTTTGTATTTCCTGAGATTGTTTAGAAACCACCATTTGGAACATTTTTAGAACGCTTTTCGCGCATTTTCACCCCTTTTTAAATTTCGAATTTTTTAATAACTGTTCTTAGACACCATTGATATCTTATAAGTAACTAATATTCCAAATTTCATATTTCTAGGCACTTCAGCAACGCAAAAATCGCATTTTTAGAACGTTTTTTGCTCTTGCACCCCCTTTGGGGGTAGTGGCACCGACATAAAATGTAGCTTATGTTGGAGCAAGGGTTATCACCATCATTTTGACACCATTATTTTTGAAATCGGTTTGGTACTTCTTGAGATTGCATAAAAATCGCCATTTAGAACGTTTTTTAGAAAGCCCTTTTGCGCATTTTCACCCCTTTTTAATTTCGATTTTTTTAAGAAATGTTCTTAGAGATCATTTATATCTAATAATTAACTACCATGCCAAATTCCATGTATCTGGACCCTTCATTAACACAAAAATCGCAATTTCGAACGTTTTTTTGCTCCTGCACCACCTTTAGTGATGGTGGCACCGACATAAAATGTAGCCTATGTTGGAGCAAGGGTTGCCACCATCATTTTGAGACAATTATTTTTGAAATTGATTTGGTACTTCTTGAGATTGCTTAAAAATCGCCATTTAGAACGTTTTTTAGAACGCTTTTCGCGCATTTCCACATCTTTTAAATTTCGAACTTTTTAAGAAATATCCTTAGAGATCATTCGTATCTTATAAGTTACTACCATTCCAAATTTCATGTTTCCAGGCCCTTCAGTAACACAAAAATCCCATTTTTAGAACGTTTTTTGCTTCTGCACAATCTTTTGGCCAGTGGCACGGACATAAGATATAGCCTATGTTCTATGTTGGACCAATACCATCATTTTGAGACCATTACTTTTGGAATCGGTTCGGTAGTTCCAGAGCTTACCTCCTACAAATAAACAATTTTTACTTCTTTACTAGCAAACCCCGCGGCTTTGCTCGCGTAACAGTTGAAATATGCCAAGTGATATTTGTATGACTATTTTTTATTAGAAGAACACTTCTTGAAATAATTCAAGAATTACAAATTAAACCACAGTTTGACTAAACTTCATTATAAAAGTGCAATAGACAAAAATGAGATTTTAATTAATAAGAAGAACTAAAACTAATTCCAATTAAATGATAATTTAGAATTTATTTTGAGACTTTAATACTCATTTCATACGCTCATTTCAGTATTCATTTGAAGTTTTGAATTTTTTAGAAACCATTTTAACACATTTACATCTTAAAATTAACCATCATGTCAAATTCCCAGCTTCTTGTCTAGCAGTCTACCTCCTCTCTGGTGTTAGTGGCACCAACATAAAATGCCGACACACAGTTGAAATAGAATGTCTCGAAAAATGTTGAAACAGAGACTGTCACCATTAATTTGACAACATTAACCTAAAAATTGGTTGGTATTTCCTAATATTCTATAGAAAACGGAATTTAGATGTTTTTAAAGGATATCTTGTTGTTTCTGCCAACCAGGTGGTTGTGACCCCGGCATAAAATATAGCCCATATAGGATCAGGGACCACCACTCTTGATTCTCAGCCAATAACTTCTGTAATCGGTTTATGATTTCCTGAAATTCCATAGCAATCGTAATTTAGGACTCTTTTAGAATGCTTTTGGCTACTTCCCTTGGCTTCACCCCTTTTTAATTTCGAATTTATTTTCGATTGTTCTTAGAGGACATGTATATTTTATAAGTAACTACCGTGCTATATTTAAAGTTTCTAGCCTCTTCAGTAGCACAGAAATCGCAATTTAGAAAGTTTTTTGCTCCTGCAACCCTCGACATTAAATATAGCTTATGTTTGAGCAGGTTCTATCACCACCAATTTGTAACCATTATGTTTGAAATCGGTTTCGTATTTCATGCGATTGCATAAAAATCGTAATTTAGAACGCCTATGTTGGTCAAGGGCTGTCATCATCAATTTACAACCATTATTTTTGAAATAGGTTGGGTACTTTCTGAGATTGCGTAGAAATCGCAATTTCGAAAGTATTTTAGAACTCTTTTTGTGCATTTTCACCCCTTTTAAATTTCGAATTTTTTAACAAATGTTCTTAGAGATCATTTATATCTTATAAGTCACTACCTTTCCAAATTCCATGTATCTGGGGCCTCCAGTAACACAAAAATTGCAATTTTGAACGTTTTTGCTCCTGCACCCCCTTTAGGGGTAGTGGCACCGACATAAAATGTAGCCTATATTGGAGTAAAGGTTGTCACCATCATTTTGACACAATTGTTGTTGAAATTGGTTTAGTACTTTTTCAGATTGCGTAAAAATTGCCATTTAGAACGTTTTTTAGGCTTTTCGCGCATTTTCATCCCTTTTAAATTTCGAATTTTTTAAGAAATGTTCTTAGGTATCATTTATATTTAATAAGTAACTACCATGCATAAATCCATGTATCTGGACCCTTCGGTAACATAAAAATCGCAATTTCTAACGTTTCTTTACTCCTGCAACCCCGTTAGGGGTAGTGGCACCGACGTAAAACGTAGCCTATTTTGGAGCAAGGATTGTCACCATCATTTTGACACCATAATTGATTGAATCGGTTTGGTACTTCCTGAAACTGCGTAAAAATCGCCATTTAGAACGTTTTTTAGAACACATTTCGCGCATTTTCACCCTTTTTTAATTTTGATTTTTTTAAGAACTGTCCTTAGAGATCATTAGTATCTTATAAATAACTACGATTCCAAATTTCATGTTTCTAGGCCTTTCAGTTACACAAAAATCGCATATTTAGAACGTTTTTTGGTCCTGCCCTCCCTTTTGGCCAGTGGCACAGACATCAGATATAGCCTATGTTCTATGTTGGACTAACACCATCATTTTGATACCATTACTTTTGGAATCGGTTCGGTAGTTCCAGAGCTTACCTCCTACAAATAAACAATTTTTACCTCTTTATAATATTAATAGCAAATCCCGCGGCTTTGCTCGCGTAATATTTGAAATATGCCAAGTGATATTTATATGTCTAATTTTTATTAAAAGGTACTAACTAAATTTTTATTTTATTAAAATGTTTTATTTTATTTTATTAAAAGGTTTTTTTTTATTAAAAGGTACTTGTTACTTTTAGGAATAATTCAAAAATTGCTATTTAAAACACAGTTTGATTAAACATCATTATTACACTGCATTAGGCAGAAATGAGACTTAATTAATAAAACGAAATAAAACCAAATAAATGATGATTTAGAAAATATTTTGAAACTTTTATGCTCAATTAAAACGCTCATTTCATTATTCATTTCAAGTTTTAAATTTTTTGGAAACCATCTTCTTACATCTTAAAATTAACTATCTTGTCAAATTCCAAGTCCTACCACCTCTCTCAACATAATGGGCTATGTTGAAATAGGAACTGCCACCATTAATTTGCCAACATTAATTTTGAAATCGATTTGTTATTTCCTAATATTCCACAGAAACGTAATTTAGAAAACTTTCAAAGGCCTTTTTTAGAACGTTTGTTGTTCCTGTAAACCCCAGGTAGAATCATCGGCATAAAATATAGCCTGTGTAGGATCAGAGACTGTTACCATTGATTCGCAACTATCACTTTTATAATCGGTTTATATTCCCTGAAATTGCATAGAAATCGTAATTTAGGACTTTTTTAGAATGCTTTTCGCACCTCCCCTTCGCTTCACCCCTTTTTAATTCGAATTTATTTTCGACAGTCCTTCGAGGGCATTTATATTTTATAAGTAACTATATACCATGCCATACTTAAAGTTTCTAGCCTTTTCAGTATCACAGAAATCGCAATTTAGAAAGTTTTTAGCTCCTACAACCCTCTGGTGGTAGTGGCACAGACTTAAAATGCTGCTTATGTTTGAGTAGGTTCTATCACCAACAATATGTCATCATTATTTTTTTAATCGGTTTGGTATTTTATAAGTTTGCTTAAAAATTGTAATTTATAACGCTTTTCGCATACTTCATCTTTTTAAATTTGGAATTTTCTTTCGACTGTTCTTAATAAGCAGTTGCATCTTGTAAGTAAATACCATGCCATTCTTCAAAGTATTAGACCCCTCAGTTGTGCAAAAAACGCAAATTAGAACATGTTTTACTTTTGCAACCCTCAGATGGTAGTGACAGCAACATAAAATATAACCTATGTTATAGCAGGGACTGTCACCATTGATTTGCAACCATTACTTTTGAAATAGCTTTGGTATTTCCTGAGATTGAGTAGAAATCGCTATTTAGAACGGTTTTAGAACGGTTTTCGCGCATTTTCACCCCTTTTTAAATTTCCAATTTTTTCGAAACTGTTCTTAAAGATCATTTATATCTAATAAATATGTGCCTTGCCTAATTTTAAGTTGCAAGCCCCTACCGATCACAAAAATCGAAATTTAGAACGCTTTTTTGCTCCTGCAACGTCTAGGTGATAGTGATACCGACATAAAATCTTAGAAATCCTTTATATCTAATAAGTAGCTAATATTTCAAACTTCATATTTCTAGGCCCTTCCGTAATGCGAAAACCGCAGTATAGAACGTTTTTCTCCTGCACCCCCTTTGGGGTAGTGGCACCGACATAAAACATAGCCTATGTTGGAGCAAGGCTTGTCACCGTCATTGTGACAGAATTATTTTTCAAATCAGTTTGGTATTTCCTGAGATAGTGTAGAAACCACCATGTAGAACGTTTTTTAGAACGCTTTTCGCTCATTTTCACCCCTTTTAAATTTCGAATTGTTTAAGAACTGTTCTTAGAAATCCTTTATATCTAATAAGTAGCTAATATTTCAAATTTCATATTTCTAGGCCCTTCAGTAACGCAGAAATCGCATTTTTTGAACGTTTTTTGCTCCTGCACCCACTTTGGGATAGTGGCACCGACATAAAATGTAGCCTATGTTGGAGCAAGGGTTGTCACCGTCATTTTGACACCAATATTTTTCAAATCAGTTTTGTATTTCTTGAGATTGTTTAGAAACCACCATTTGGAACATTTTTAGAACGCTTTTCGCGCATTTTCACCCCTTTTTAAATTTCGAATTTTTTTAATAACTGTTCTTAGACACCATTGATATCTTATAAGTAACTAATATTCCAAATTTCATATTTCTAGGCACTTCAGCAACGCAAAAATCGCATTTTTAGAACGTTTTTTGCTCTTGCACCCCCTTTGGGATAGTGGCACCGACATAAAACATAGCCTATGTTGGAGCAAAGGTTATCACCGTCATTTTGACACCAATATTTTTTAAATCGGTTTGGTATTTCTTGAGATTGTGTAGAAACCACCATTTAGAACATTTTTTAGAACGCTTTTCGCGCATTTTCACCCCTTTTAAAGTTCGAATTGTTTAAGAACTGTTCTTAGAAATCCTTTATATCTAATAAGTAGCTAATATTTCAAATTTCATATTTCTAGGCCCTTCAGTAAGGAATAAGTCGCATTTTTAGAACGTTTTTTGCTCCTGTACCCCCTTTGGTGTAGTGGCGCCGACATGAAACATAGCCTATCTTGGAGCAAGCGTTGTCACCATCATTTTGACACCAATATTTTTTAAATCGGTTTGTTATTTCCTGAGATTGCGTAGAAACTACCATTTAGAATGTTTTTTAGAACGCTTTTTGTGCATTTTCACCCCTTTTAAATTTCGATTTTTTTAAAAACTATTCTTAGACACCATTGATATCTTATAAATAACTAATATTCCAAATTTCATATTTCTAGGCCCTTCAGTAACGCAAAAATTGCATTTTTAGAACGTTTTTTGCTCTTGCACCCTCTTTGGTGTAGTGGCACTTACATAAAACGCAGCCTATTTTGGAGCAAGCGCTGTCACCATCATTTTGACACCAATATTTTTTAAATCGGTTTGTTATTTCCTGTGATTGTGTAGAAACTACCATTTAGAACGTTTTTTAGAACGCTTTTTGTGCATTTTCACCCCTTTTAAATTTCGAATTTTTTAAGAACTGTTCTTAGACACCATTGATATCTTATAAGTAACTAATATTCCAAATTTCATATTTCTAGGCCCTTCAGTAACGCAAAAATCGCATTTTTAGAACGTTTTTTGCTCCTGCACCCCCTTTGGGGTAGTGGCACCGACATACAATATAGCCTATGTTCTATGTTGGACTAACACCATCATTTTGATAACATTACTTTTGAAATCGGTTCGGTAGCTCCAGAGCTTACCTCATACAAATATACAATTTTTACCTCTTTATAATAGGAGTATAGATAATAGTAGTTTAGAAGTTTAGATTAGATAATTTTACCGTTATTAATATTTTGCTATTGGAAAAATCATAGAGTTTTTTTGTACTACAAAAACAGTATTTTTATAGTAGAATAAAATATTTGCACATAAAATTAGTTTATGCATGCATTTTATATACCCTTACTAGGTGTCTTAAAATTAGGACAACGGTCCAATCCCCTCTTTTTTTCCTTTGCATTTCATTCAAATCTCACATTCTTTTTTTACCTTTTGATGAAACACTTTTGATCAAAACATCTAGAAACAGGCTGGCCACGTTTATTGGTACGTGGCCAGTCTGTTCTAGCCTCATAGTAGAATACAGGAACATCCCATTTTTGAAAATAGAGAAGTTGATAGGAGGGGAGATACCAAATGATTCTTTGTTGTGGGAATTTGCAGAGTTTGTCGCAGCTTTATTTGGTCTGATAATTGACTTTTGAAAAAGTGTATTTCTAAAATGGTACGCAAATTTTTAACAGCGGAAGAAACACTTGAATATATGAATTCTTTAAGTGATGATGAAATTTATGGACCTGAAATGGTTATTAATCCTCCTAATCCATATTCCGTTAGTGATGAAGAAGAGATCGACGAGTCAAATACAAAACAGTCAATAATGTGCCACGAACGTGAAATTCTAAATTCCACAGGAACAATTGAAGTTTTGGTAAATGGAGCGAAGAATTACACCTTCCAATTAAAAAACCAAACTGGGTTAAAGGTGAACTAAAATTTGTACTTTCAAGAGAGACTATTTGTCATCGAGAACATGAAAATATAGTAAGTATGATTTCGGAAAAAACTCCCGTTGAACTCTTCCACATGATAACTGATGATAAGATAGCTCATACTGTTATAGAACCAAATCCGTATGCAGCACAAAAAACTGTCATTCTTTTAGCATCACTGAAGCTGAACTCAAGAAATCCTTGGGTGTTATATTCTTTAGTGGATATCATATATTGCCACGCGAAAACATATATTGGGAAAATGAACCAGACGCTGGTAAAATGTTTAGTGAGTAACTCTATATCTAGAAAACGGTATAGTGACATAAAGCGCTAAATTCATTTCAATGACAATTCTAAAATCAATCAACAAGACGGTTCTATAAAATTCGACCGCTTATTGACAAGCTCAATATTGCTTTGATGCAGTTTGGCCTATTTTCAGAAAATCTAACAATTGGTGAAAGAATGGCGAGGTGTTTTGGTAGGCACGGATGCAGATGTACAGTCGTGGAAAAAAAAAATGTAAACACCCCTACTAACTCCTCAACAAGTTATCGTAGATGAAAGTTACTCGTACCAAACGATTGGAAATAAAGTCTACTTTTAAATGACGTATATAAATTTTGCTTAGGGGGCCATCTACATATTAAAACAAATCCAAAATTCATTTTCTTCAATGGCAATACCCAATTTTAACGCGATATTTCAAATCTTTGGTTCAAACTATGCCTAGACACCGAATTTCAAGTCATTTAAATGATAAGTTTTTGAATTATAAACATTCAAAATTTAGTACTTCTAATGTTAAATTACATTTTCATATTTTTAATTATAACTTCTGAAATTATGATCCTAATGTTCTAATTTTTTGTGTGGCAATAATACTAATGTACCCAAATATAAATACGTTGAATTTGCAATTTTTATAATTTTCTGATATGAAATATGAATTGTGAAATTAATATTCAAAAAAATTATGAATTGCAACCTACAATTTTTTTTTATGGATTCAGATTTATTAAATCCTGCTTTATGGAAATACAAAATTTCACATTTTTCTTCGAAGTAGTTTTCAAATTATGCTTAAAAAACGGGAAAATGATGGTTTAAGGGGCCGTCTATGATAGAAGTGACTAAATATTTTGAAATTTTTTATGCTATCCTGTAATCTAACAGGCTTAATTGACTGCTTAAGGTGCCTTGATCAAGAAGGGAGCTCTCTTGGTTAACAATCGAGTACGGAACTTCAATTTGGATACAACCCTTAAAATACACTCGTTTTAAAATAATTAATTTCTCGTAAACTTATGGTACGAATTGCATAAAAATTTGTTTTTAGACTAAATCAAGGATGTAGAGTTCATTTATGCTGTCAGAATTGTGTACTGCTATTGAAAAAGCAAAGTTATGGTTCGTTTTAATATGTAGATGGCCGCCTAAGCAAATTTTATATACATCATTTAAAAGTAGACTTTATTTCCAATCTTTAGGTACCAGTAACTTCCTTCTACGATAATTTGTTGAGGAGTTAGTAGGGGGTGTTTCCTTTTTTTTTTCCCACGGATGTACATGAAAAATAAACCAGTGAAATTTGGATACAAACTGTGGATGTTAGCATCTTACAATGGATATCCTTTCCCTATTATTCCTTACCAAGGAGCTACAGAAAAAAGTTCAGAGCTTCATTCCCAACATGTTGTGGAAGATTTGCTTTCCGCAGTGAAAAACCAAAACTTCACTGAATATATATGGATAATTTTTTTTAACTCATACCATCAATTTGTTCGTTTGAAGGTAAAAAGTTTCTGTGCTACAGGAACTGTTCGAGATAATCGAATGACAAAATATCCATTAGAACCTTTGAAACAGTTTGCTAAAACAGAAAGAGGCTGTGCACCTGCTTGTTTTGACATAGTGAACAACATAGCTGCAGTGCGTTGGAATGATAAACGTGTGGTTTCATTCTTCACAAATTTCGGGGAAACGAAAGTAAAAAGCAAAGTAGAGCTCAGAGTACAAGGTTGTAGAAAGGAAATTGATATTCCATTTTGTGTTACATCGTACAATAAATACAAAAATGGAGTGGATTAATTCGACAGTCACATTGAAACATATTTTGCACCCATTCAACGAAAAAAGTGGTACTGGAAATTCTTTTTGTGCTGTTTTGAAACAGCACATGTCGTAGCTTGCAAATTTTCCAATTTGTTTTGACCTTATGAAGCACAGGGTCTGTTAGAGTTCCGAAGATCTGTCACAATTAGGTATTTAGGTGAAACAATCCCAAGAAACAATATCAGACAACGCGGTATGATTCAGAGTAACAAAGAGATTCTCCATTTAAATAATGAGCATGTTTTGGCGAGAGACCCTGAAGGACGTCAAAGAAGATGTCAATTGAAGAATTGCAAGAGAAAACCAACAGCAGTTTCTTTAAAATGTAAAATTGGTCTTTGCATTGACTGTTCCCCGAAATTCCACACATAATACATATTTCAGTAATGTAAGTGAATTTTTTGTAAAATGTCTATGCTTTGGACTGTTGTCCTGTTTATAGAAAAGCTAATTACTTAAAAAATTAAAAAGTTTTTTTCAAAATTTTGCTTTTATCTGCTTAATTACACCATATTAATCATAAAATCGAAGTATTAAAAATTTTCAAAAATATTGATTTGTTGCGGTCCAATATGGGTTAAAGCACGGAGAGGCATACAGATGGACAGACAACCTGAAGTAATAAATGGGTTTAAACTGTGATGGAATGAGTTAAAAATACTGAAAATGTACTTAAAAACAAGCCGCTGTGGCGGAATTACCCCTAAAGCTTTTTAAAAATTTATTTGTATAATAGTTTTTGTATGTGGAACATATATTTATTAAGCGTTTTAACACTTTGAAATACAGTTATAAAGTGTTTATCCCTTCGTTTGTCTGGCCGTCTGTCTGTCCGTACTGTAACTCATGAAAAAACAAGGCCCGAAACGGAAAAATCCACGAACCGGAACGCTATTTCAAAATTGTTTTATTTTATTTTATTGAAAGTACAGACAAATTTATATCTAATCACACAAAAATAGTTTCACAAATGTATTCAGAATTCTAATAATAAAGAAAGATTTTATAGAGCACAATAAGCTATATATATAAAACTGTAATAACACGTTTGAATAATTCTGCGAACCGGAACAAAAAATACCATAATTTCAGGAATCGGAATATTGTTCCGGTTTGCTCCGGTACATTTCTAGCTCTACGAAAAAATATTTGCATTACTAGCTTGGTATAATATATTGAGGTTTACTATAAAATTTACAGAGAGCTTATTGACAAATTGTGAAAAATCTCATATCATCCCGATACTTTTAGATATCTACTCACTATATCGCCACTACCTTTCTGAATTTCTATATATTTGGCTCGAGTTTTTATATACATTGCCCTAAACAGTTGACTACCAAATTGTGAAATAAACAATTTTGGAATCTTTCACGCATGCGCAGCTAAACTTTATTTCATACAAATGCCCATATCTCTCCAAATATTTAATATATTCATATTTTTAATGTGGTATACTGTTTCTACCATTCCTTGTCAAGTATTCATTAAGTGGGGTTACATTTGGTTGAAAACTATCTATAAACGGCAACAACAACAACAAAATGAATTTTTTCCTGGAACTATAAGATCTTTATGGATATGCATGCTGTGTTTACACAAATGCGCACAGACATTGAACGTGACCCACATCGACATTTGCTACAGTAGCAGACCGTTTTTAGCATTTTCTGTTACATGGGTTTTCAGAAAAATTATTTTATTATTTAATTTATTATTTATTCCCCTAATTAACATCGCCACTAAATATTCACTGAAATTATTAAGTGAAAACTGTTCTATACATCCTTGAAGAACAATTCATCAAGAATTTCAGTAGATATTCCACAAACCGTGTAAAGTTGAAATCGTCCGATCACTGCCTCTTAATATTTGGACATCAGTACACTGCTAAAAAAAAAAACGGACTTAAAAAAGGAAATAGTACTGGCAATCGAGACGCCAGTACTATTTACGTATTTTAACAGAAAATTTCCCCCGTAAATTCCAGAGAAACGGAAAATTTTCTGCAATTTATTGGAGAAAATTTCCGTTAAAATACGTAAATAGTATACTGGCGTCTCGATTGCCAGTACAGTTTCCGTATTTTAGTCCGTTTTTTTTTTTTACAATGTATAATTTTTGCAAAAGAAATGCAAAAACTTTTTTCCCTTAAAATTTATAAATACTATACTGATATGTATTCAGAAATAACTTTCAGTTCTTTTTTTTGTGTGTGTGTGTGTACGATCCATTATCGTTAAAAATGAAACTCCAAAGCTATTAAAGATAATAATGACACTAAGTACAAGATGAAACGTCAAATACATCGCATTAAAGCAATCATTTACAGAAAAGTGGGTCATAAAAAAACATGTACTGAAAATGGACAAATTTGATAATAAATTTTCAAAATACATTATTTTTTTGGAACGAAATTATTTTTAGCTGTCTAAAAGTTATCTAAAATGACATTAATGTTTTTTTATGCAATATATATATTATTTTTGAACGGCACACATTGGTTCAGTTTCAATATTTAGTTTGAAAAGAGAGTATTATTGGGTTAGTTTTTTTCTCCTGAATGTATGCGGGGGGGGGGGGGTTATTAAAGAAAAATAAAGGAATCATAATAGGTGCATTTTTTTACTCTCCAAAATAATATAATGCATGTAAATAAATGGTTGCCTAATAGTTTTAGATAAGTTATTCAGTTAGCAACTTACTGTTATGCTGTGAGGCTTTTTCCTTAATTATATTTAATAACATTTATCTGTGGTGAATTGTCTATTAAAATTAGTTTTGATTTTTATTATTATATATTTTTTAAAGATACACATACATTTTTTATATATTTATTTTTTTATTTATCGGATAGCAATTTTTTCTATAATGGCTTTTGTGTTATTACTTTAAAAATCTGAATTTGTAAGTCTCTATTCACGTACAAAAAATAGCATGTATTTCCACATATTATTATTAATATATGTTAATATTAAGAGAATAAGTGTTCATTCTTAAAAATTTGAAGTGCGTGTAGCACTGCTACTCAAGCAATTATTGAATCCATTTGAAAAATATACAAAGTAAAGTTTGTCTATTTTTTTCAAACATGGAATAATAAAAATCTGGCAACTAGATATTTGATTAATTTGATAATTACACTCCTATTTTTTTTTACCAATATCAGATCGAATTATAATGCAAAATTACCGAAAAGATATTTGACCGAAAAAAAGACACTTGCAAAAATCTTTCGCTCTAGGAACATAATTCGAGTCACTGTACGCCACATATATTTTATTTTGAAAGTGACAATGTTTCTGGTAGAATATCTAGCTAAACAGTTAACCAAGTACTTCGACTGACGAGTGAGTTCTGGGATTTTGAGTTCTACCGTGTTGTCCGGAATTCTAACATTTGTGCTTTGAGACATATTCTGTCACTTTTTTTTAGTTTCGCAAAATTAGCATGAATATCCGGAAATATGATTGTCACTGTTATATTTGCAATCTATATGTTTAAAAGACAAATGGCTGATTTTTTATTCATCTGACCTGAACTTTCAACTGAATCGATTTTGATATATGTATATATATTTAATGAAAGTTGTTCATTTGTAGATGTGCCCGAATAGCTTTTTTAATTTATTTTCATTTTTATGTTTTATTTTCCATTTTAAAAGTTATTTGTGAAATTTCTTGAAAATGGTGGCAATCGGATTAATTCCATTGCTGAAGAGAAAGGAGAAAATGGAGTTTGATTATTTTTATTGATTAAATCCTTATTGAAGCCATTTTCTCATTATAATTAAAAATACATTTAAAGCATTTGAACGGAAAATGACGTCATGCTTTAAAAACATGCATTTAACACCTCATAAAACGGTTACACTTCAATATTTTTTCGTTCCGTTGATACTGATGGTACGCTAAGCGAAATGCTTCATTAAAATGGGAGAGAAACTGTCGTCCTGTTTAAAATATGACTAACATTTCCCTTGATAAAAATAAATATTTTACCACAAATGCGTCTAAAAAGACATAAATTTCTGGAATTTTTACTCACCGGTGCTGAGATTATAACCCCATGTCAAGAGTGCGAATGTTCATATGTAAGTTGTAGCTGACAAAATTGACTTCAAGTTAAAAAATAATTAGTAATAAAGTATTGCGCGTCAAAATGTTATTAAAATGCTGAATACGAGTATGAGAGGTGCGTATTACAATTTAAAAATGATAAAACTGACGTAAGGTTTAGATTTCATGCAGAAAAATGTTTCTAATGATTGTGTCAGAGTAAAATAATTTTTACTGATTTTTCATTCCATAATACGTAACGTAAGAGCCTCAGTTGATAATTCCATCACATTTACTTATCTTGATTATATTTCACTAATTTCGTATACGAATAAAGTTTAACTTTTCAGTAACTTGGAAAAGTTGAAGTTTAAGTAAATACTATTTTAGTAACTTTAGACTAAAGTAATATTTGTTTTAAGAATCAGACTAACCAATGCTCGATGGATTTTTTATTGCAATTAATTTTGTTGGTTTATTATTAATTAATGTAAATCTTTTTCTTTAAAAACTTTGTTTCGTTGAAATTTGACGGATTTCACCATGTAAGATCTTAATTAGGTAGCTAGTAGTAGCTGTATACAGTGCAAATATAGATGTATTCAGCGAAATTCAAACACATCTTGCACCACGGTTTGTGAGTTCCATCGTGAAAGTCGCGCAACAAGTTGACTTCAAGGTATAGTTTTCGGTTAGCAGTTTGACTATTGAGTTTTCAGCAAGTTAGTAAGAAATCGAGCTGTCTACTTGAAGAATGAGTCACCCGAATTCACCGATTCCATTTACAATGTTATTATCTGCTAAAGTACATTTCTTAGGTTCCTTTAGAGCGAGTGGTGAGACCATTTGTTGCTGAGTTAAGTGAGTCAAATGAAAAAAAAAACGATAAAGAATTTTCCCCTCTGAGATTCTCAGAGAAATGAGCTTATTTTTGATCGTCTGTATTAAATTCTACCACTTTCACTGATAATCCTTGTTTACTGTTATAAATAAACTGCTATGGATTTATTTATAACAATAAACAAGGCTGTAAAGTCTGTGTTATGATATCTTACCCAGTGAAAAGGCTAGAAGTAGTAGTCACTGGTTTTAAAAATAAACTTATTTATAAAGAAGCCTAACATCCACAAACATAATAGGGGCATTCCACGTCAAATCAGGCAGTAAAATATCAATATGTAACCCACCATCACAGATTTTAATGAAACTGCGTGTGTTTGTTCTTACTATTAAGATATGATCACCAGTAATTTTTTTTGCTCCTTGGTGAAATAGTTTCTGAGAAAAAAATTGTCAAAATTTTGAAAAACTGCCGTCAGTTGGCATTCTTGATAGCTCGGTTTTCAAATGTAGCATGTCATATATATAATCATATTTCAATATCTACTCTACAAATCATCTTCAAATAATTTATGCACAATATGTAGGGTACGCAGCATATGAAAAAAATATATTGTTACGCTTATAACATTTTAAGTGTGTCTAAAAAAATATTTAAACTTTGAAGTCGTGAATTTTTTATGAAAAATAATGCATTAACAAAAAAAGCATTATCAACAAAAGGCGGTATTTTTATTAAATTTATTTTTTATGGGAGATATACTTAAAGGTGTCCTTTACCTGATTCTGAAATAAAAATAGTGGGATTTTGGGTGTTTTTGGTAGTATTTCCTATTTAAAAATATTTTGAGGTGCATTTCATATCAAATCAAGCAGAGTCATTCCATGTCAGTTCCCCTAAGCCATTTAATCACTGTCACAAATTTCAATGAAATTGGGTTTGTTTATAGCTTATTTTAAGACGTAATCACCTTTAATTTTCTTGATCCTAAGTAAAATATTTTTTAAGATAAAAAATATCAAAATTTTGAAAAATTGTTTTAAAATTTTTTAATGACAGTTCGATATTCAAAGACTACATTAAAAAAAAAAAAGTCATTTCAATATAAAATCACTAAATAGGTTTCAAATAATGTATATGTGACAAATAATGTAGGCTGATTATTATTTCTTGTTTTTTATCATGTTTAAACACTAAGAGTGTCTTTTATCTTATGAATTTTTAAAATCAAGAATTTTGTCAAAAATAATGTGTTAATAAAAAATTTATTATTAACCGAAGGCAGGGTGTTATTGCTTTTTTTTAATTGTACGTAAAAATATCTTTTAAATGGTTATAAAATAAAAATAGTGAACATATGAGAAAAAATTATCAAAATTTTGGAAAAATGCCACGAGTTGCCATTAATGATTGTTCAATTTTCAAAGGCCTCATTTTATATATAAAATCATATTTCAATAACTAATAAAGAAATCTTCTTCGAATAATTTAAGCAAGGTCAATAAAGTATATAGATTATGAAATGAATATTGCTGTAATGTTACAAAATATTTAAATGTGCCTAAAAAATTGTATAATCTTTGAAATCAAAAATATTTTACAAAAAATAATGAAATTATTAAAAAATCTTTATCAATCAGAGGCGGAGTTTCTATGACTAATTTTTTAATTTTAAATTGTACATAATACTACATTATAACTGGATCTGAAATAAAATAGTGGGATTTTGGTTGGTTTTAGTAGTATTTGAATCATATTTAAAATTATCAATATTTTCAAATGTAAAACCTATCCAATGTATCATCCCTGGAAATATTTTTATTTATACATTTATTTTATTTTTCAAATTATCTTTTATGTTCGTTTCTTAAGGAAAAAAATAAACAATATTGTTTTTTAGTAAAACTTCTAGGGCGAAGAGCAATTATCCCTTTCCAAAAAAGAGAAAAATCACTAGCTCCTCACCGCCCAATAGAAATTTTCAAAATGACAGTCCTAATCTTTAAACTCATATTTGGCTGTTAATATTGAAAATTTAGCATTGAGCTGCTAATATTGAAAAAAAAAACAAATTTCACTCTGTTGAAGGAAATTTTGACGTATTGTGCTTTAAATATATGCAAAAAATGCATAATCCATTATATTTATATCTTTCAAATAACTATATCTAAAAAAATATTTAAAACTTAATGAGTTGCACTTTTGTAACTTTATTCAGTTTCTAATGATATGTACCGTAATTTCGGGTGTATAGCCCGCAGATCAAACAATTCAGTTTGGACCCAGAAATTTTATTCAGTATTTGAAGACCAATATTTACTGTGATCTAAAAAGTTACATTTTATTTTTAAAAATTTCTGGGTCGAAACACAATTGTATGATCCGCGTGCTATACACCGGAAATTACGATAATTTGATTTATTTCATCACAATATTGCTGAAAGATGGATTTGCAACATATATATGTGTGTATATATATCCCTGTTCTCAAACAAATTATTTAAAAATTATTCATTTATGTTTAATAAAGCATATATATATTGTTTATACACTTACAGAAAATACATATAGCAAATTTTATGATATTATGTCAATAATGTCTAAAAGTAAAGAACTTATCTAATAGTATGTAACGAAAAATTTAACATCTGGTGTAATGACAACAAAATTTTATAATTGTTTTACTTAATTTGGATGAATGAAAAAAGCTTACATGTTTATATTTTATTGAAGTACAGGTGAAAATGTCACAAAGACATACCTCAACAACCACTGAGTATGATACATTCACACTACAGATGATTTTTTTTTTTTTTTTTTTTTTTATCTTTCGGGTTTGATTTCAGATGGTAATGAATTAATAAGTTTTGTTAGAAGTGTCATTGCAGTCAGCATATTAGGCTCACTATTTTTTTTTATATAATTTGTTTTGATTGACTCGATGAACAACAATATTTAAAGGGACCATTTCATGACTTTTCAATTAAAAGCTGATTTATAAATTCATCATGTTGTTTAGTTATTATTATCGTCTTAAGATAATAAGTTGATATTAAAATTTTTAAAAGCAGTTTATTTATTATTTGAACAGTTGAAAGTATTTTTCAATAAGAGTGCGGGCTGTTGATTTTAAGTCGGCTGTTGAGCAATATAGTGTTGGTAAAGGAACTGGTACTATTTAATTTAATTTTTATTGCTGTAAATAATATTTGTTATTTTATTATTGTATGTATTATATTTAAGCAAGAGTAGAAATACACGATATCGTAGTCATTTTAGTACATCTTAGCATGAAAAGCTTCAATATTTATCATTAAACATTCACATTTTATGAAAATTTTGTTAAAATTGCTCATATTTTCACTATTTTTATTTTTAACTATTGAAAAGATATTTTTACGTACAATTAAAAAAAGTAATAACAGCCTGCCTTCGGTTAATAATAAATTTTTGATTAACACATTATTTTTCACAAAATTCTTGATTTTAAGAATTCACAAGATTAAACACACTCTTAGCATTTAAACATGACAAACAACAATAAATAATAATCTGCCTACATTATTTGTCACATATACATTATTTGAAACTTATTTAGTGATTTTATATTGGAATGACTTTTTTTTTATGCAGTCTTTGAATATAGATCTGCCATTAAAAACATTTTTAAAAAAATTTCAAAATTTAGATATATTTTTTTTTATCTTAAAAAATATTTTACTTGTAATCACCTTTAATTTCCTTGATCCTGTCTTAAAATGAGCTATAAACATACCCAGTTTCATTGAAATTTGTGACAGTGAATTAAATATCTTAGGCGAACTGACATGGAATGACTCTGCTTGATTTGATTTGAAATACGCCTCAAAATATTTTTAAATATGAAATACTACTAAAAACACCCAAAATCCCACTACTTTTATTTCAGAATCAGGTAAAGGACACCTTTAAGTATATCCCCCACAAAAAATAAATTTAATAAAAATACCGCCTTTTGTTAATAATGCTATTTTAGGTAATGCATTATTTTTCATAAAAAAATCACGACTTCAAAGATTAAACATTTTTTAGACACACTTAAAATGTTATATAAGCATAACAGTATTTTTTTTTCATGAAATACGTACCCTATATATTATGCATAAATTATTTGAAGATGATTTGTGGAATAGATATTGAAATATGATCATATTTATGTCATGCTACATTTGAAAATCGAGCAGTCAAGAATGCCAACTGATGGCAGTTTTCAAAATTTTGACAATTTTTTTCTCAGAAAGTATTTGACCAAGGAGTAAAAAAAATACTGGGAATCATATCTTAATAAAAGGAACAAACACACGCAGTTTCATCAAAATCTGTGATGGTGGGTTACATGCCTGCCTGAACTGACATGGAATGACCCAATAATGTTTTTGTTTCAAAAATAAAAGCCCTTTATGAAAAAGAAAAGGTGTAAATGATGGTGAAACAAGGTACAATAGAATATAACTTCTTAAAATACACTATTAAAATTTAGGAATCCGTAAGGAATTGAAAGATTAAATCTATCTTCTTCATGGGCCATTCCACACAAAATGAGCAAAAATTACAAAAAAGTCGTGGCTACATATTAACCGATTTCAATAAAATGTGATGCACATATTCAACTCGTATTCAAATAGAGCATTGCAAAATATTTCGACAAAAAAATAAAAAAATTTGGACGTTCTGGACATTTAAAAAAACTTGTGACATAGAATGGCATGTGTGCAATCCTTCAAAGTTGCAAGTTTGAAGTTCCGTATCTTGAAAACTATTTAACATAAATTAAATCTTTTTATAATGTTGTAATCTGTGAAAAATTATCTTCATATTTATTTAGTAATAATAATTTGGTAACGTCAGGATTAATATTAAATTTGTTGTAAAAATTGAAAATTTGTCAATTTTGAAAAAATTAAAAACGTTGTAAAAATCAAAGGAACCCAAAAACATCTGTGAAATTTATGCCATATGTAGTGTTACATATTAAGATCGAATTGCTAAAGTTTTAAGGTTGCCATATATTTCCTTCATCTTAAAAAAAAATTTAGAAACTTAAAAAAAGTTATAAAATAATAATTTTTCCTCTTATTGACAGGCAAAAAAAAGTAATGAAGGAAAGATCTGACATGACAGTTACTGCACAGACATAAATATTGATAAGTCCATGATATGCTCAAAAAATTCAAGATTGCCTTTTGATTCCTAACGTAACAAAATTGCGTTAAAAAAGTAATATTTGTTGCATTCCAACGGCTTTCCCTTTTGAATCTGCGCACTTTTTTTACAATATTGCACGATTTAAGAAAAAAAATATGCAGCGCTGCCATCTATGGATTTAGGATTAATATATAATTTTTTGTTCAACGTAATCTTTTTTTTTTTTTTTTTTTTTTTTTTTTTTTTTTTTTTACTGTAGTTTAGAATAAAATATTAATACCCAAAAATAAACTGAAAGCAAGAATAACAGTTACAGTTTCTATATTTAAAATGTATACTTTTATCTATAAGATCAAATAATTTAAGTATCTTAAAAGAGGTGTCCTTTACGTACAAACAGGCGATCGAAATATTGCATTTTACCCTCAACATTTTTTACTATTTATTTTTTTTCTCATTAAGGAATAAAAAGGCAAGAATGAAAGTTTCGATATTTAAAGTATATATTTTTAGCTATAACATCAAGTAATTTTAAACTTGGTAGAGCTGCCCTTCCTGTAGAATTGAGCAATAGAAATATTGCATTTTTCCCCTCAAAAATTTTCAAAATTATTTTTTCCCATTATACAACACAAATTTACGCCAATCTGTTACTTTTCATTCTAAATTATAATTAATTTTTAATATAAACTTTTTATTCCTAACGCTAATGATCAAAATTGAAATTTAAAACATGTAAACAATACCTCGATTTTGCATCAACTTTTACTGCAAATTTTAATATTTGAATAAACAATTCTGAAATCTATTATTTTACATTTACTTATAAATAGATATGATCTACTTATATACTATTTTTTATTAAAATCTGTGACATGCCAGCCACAGCTGATTTGCTCATTTTGCATTGAATGACCCTCATGGAAAATTACGTTTTAACATACATTTTCAGAAGCGATTTGAAAGATAACATAACAGGCATACTCTAAGATTCAAGAAGAAATTTACGTGTTTTATATATTTATGGTGTATTTAAATATTTATTTTCACTTTTAATCTATATAGTACAGTTATATACAGGATTAGCATAAATAAGTGACCGGATTTTAAAAATTTATATTTTCAAATCTATTACATATATTACAGTAAGTGATATATGAAAATAAAAAGAACATTCCAAGTTTTTTTTTTCATTTAAAAATGTTCGATGTGCGATAATAATGCTAAATATTGCAGTACTGATGCACCTTGTACATTTTATGGTGCATCGTATTTGGACCACTTCACTTATTTTCAGGTATAATTCACTCGATTTTTGAAACATTTGGAAAATATCACTGCATGTGCTCAATCTATTCATCTATTGAGTAAATAAATCTTTAGAATAATTTCTTTTTGAAAATCTTAAGTTATATTTTAATTTGAAAAAATTGTCAAAAGGGGTCCATATTCCGCGACTGGTCACCTACGTTGGACCCCCAGTCTCCTATTTAGGACCAAACAATTTTAATGAGTAGGGAATATTACTAATTTTATTAAAAGCGAAGTTTTCTATGAATGAAACAATAATTTAAAAAAAAACATGATATTTATATGATATATTTATATGATAAGAAAGGGTGAAGTAAAATTTGTTTGAGTTTTTACGAAAACTTACAACTGTTTTTGACATTAAAAAAAAAAACATCAATGAAATATGATAAAATCAAATGTCTAAAAGTAAGAGCAATTGTTTTAAATCAAACCTGTTCAAAATATAAATCAAAGTTATAAATAATTAAGAATAGAAATTATGAAACGAATTGCCAGTTACTTGAATATCATGTAATAAGTGACGCAAGGTTTACACATGAATTTCTTTTGTTTATTTTTTATTCCACCGCACACAACATAGAACCATATTTGACAATCTTAACAATATATCATTTCTGCTATTTTATTTTTCTTAGAAATTAGACAATACCAAGCATCACCGTCTTCATTTTTCTTTTTAGGTTCTGAATCAGTAGACATTTTTCTTTGCAACAAAAGTTTGCTTTACTTTAAGTCTGTACTTCTTTCTTTCCACCATTTTCCTTCCATTTGAATTACTTCTATTTAAAAAAAAAATAATGTTCTAATTGCTCTTGTTTCTTGAAAGCAGTTCCTTTCAGTTCCTTTTTGTTGTTTTGTAATTTCAAGGTTTACTTTATATGGCGAAGATGTTAACACAGCTGTTTTTTAGATTCTACCATGCACTGACATAACTGATTTTGGCAAGGGAGATGACATTTCTAATTATTCTTTGGCTTTTTTGAGGGGGAGGTGTAAGGGGCAGGGTTGTAGCTGCAGACTTCTTGCGGATCAATATCTTCACATCTTACTCTTTCCTTTTCGTTTCCTATAACTTTGACAACTTTTGCTGCCAATTATGGTTTTCTTCCACACTGCTTGTCTGCGTCGTTTACATCATTTTTTTTATTCTCTTACATTTTGTAGGTTTCATGATTACTGACTCTGACTCCGAAATCTCACTACCAGTAGAATCAACGGATCTATCTGCAGTGCCTATCTCCTCGTCAGAAATAGGTGATGGAGGGGCTGATGATGATTGTATATCTGGTCCAATTTAAGTAACTCAAATTGGTTCAGTTAAGGTTTTAAAACAGATAAAATAACGACTAAGAACAAAACAAAAGCAAACAAATCCGCATGAAAAACATGCCCAATAAACACATGAATGTATATATGTATATGAAAAGATAAACACTTACCTTAGTTTTAATGTATTATCTTACGTTTAGAAAGAAAAATTTAGAGGAAAACAGCTAATTTTAGTTTTTTAAAAATTGTCTGAAAACAGCACGTGGGAGGCAGGTGCTTCTTCTAATCATAAATAACGTTATTATAAAGAGTAGGTTTTCAGCGGTAGATGATGTCTCTTTCTGTAATTAATAAAGAAATGCAGAGGTCCATTTAAAGCGGTGTTCCAAATATCTCTACTCGCCCCTAATAGTTTTGAAAATATAAAATTTTAAAATCCTGTCATTCATTTATGCAAATTCTGTATAATTTAAAGCTATTAAAATCTGAATATGTTTAGAAATATTGAATAAGTGATTTAAAACTGGTGATATCTGATTTATTTGAATACGTTTTTCTATATTATATGAAAAAGGAATTTCACAATAAATCGGATAAAAATATGTCGGACGGCTGCAATAACAGATTTAATGTGTAACGAAAATAATAATCCAGGTTGTATTAGTAAAATCTTAGTTTTTAATTTCGCATAATAGTTTTTCATTTATTTGATATTGTTGGTTTTAAATATACGTTGTTGCCAAATTAATACATATGAGAATACCCATACACTTAAAAATTTTGTGGTTTGTTGAACCAATTTTTGGTGCTCCAGTAGCTGCCACCATAAGATGGTGAAATCTTGAACCAACATTTGGAGCTAAGGTTCAATCGGAGCTCCAAATCTTGGAGTGAGATTTCACCATCTTATGGCGGCAGCTACTGGAACACCAAAAGTTGGTTCAACCTACTACAAAATTTTTAACAGTCTACGTATGAGCTTAACTGGCCTTCTCTTTCAGTTATTAATCTTTATTTGTGTAGATCGGAGAACTTGCTTAAAGGTCCAAGGTAAATATTCTCTATGTATAGGTGTCAAAATTAATATTCTGATATAAATATAATCTTACATTTATAATCTCCTGCTTTAATATTGCGTCTCTATTAAGACATTATTAACAGCTATATTACCTATAAATCAAATGTTTGTACATAATAACATTTTATTACTTGTGGAATGCAAGAAAAATTCAAAGAAATTCAATCGTTTAGCATATTATTAAAAGACGTCAATAAAGTTACTTTTATAATGAAATTTGTTGTGTTATGTTTAACTTGGTAGGTGATATTTAATAACGGTATCAAAACGGAAGTATGTAGTTAATTTCAACAATACTAATTTTTTATGGTAAAATATTTTGTTAAGTTAATTAATTCAGCTACATAAAAGCGAAAATTAATTTAGGTAATATTTATCTAATTAGTTTAATCTTTATTATATTAGTAAAGTAAAATATTACACAATAATTCTAAGAAGAATATACGAAATAAGAATACAGCGAGATTTCCTTTTATACTCTAAGGGCAGGATGAAAATTCGAAAAAAAGCATTTAAGAACTTGACATAATCGACTGGAGAAAGTTTAGCTGTTACATAAATAATTCTACTTATTAAAACATTTTGTTACATAACTTTCTAGCATACATAAATAGAAATAAGGAAAAAGTCACATTAAAATCGTTCTACTGTGTACCGAGTCGGTGGTGAATTTTTGTACGTTTCAAAGACACATTATGTTAACACAACTCTGTTCCTGAATTTCTAAGCATTCGCGTATCAACGATTGCATTGTAGACCGTTTAAATGACCAAAAACCTGATAAATCAAGAAAATGAGATTTGTAACTACAGGTACGCAGGTAATGCAGGTAACGTGAGAAGAACTAGGAGGATCTACAGATGCTCTACATCAAAGCCATAAAATAATATTCAGTGGTCGAAAGTACTAGTTTGCTACAAATAGAGAAATTACAGTTGTCGTTTTTTTGGGGTAGTTTGTACTTTAGAGCTATATTTAAAAATATATATTGTAGCGAATAGAACGATACAAAATACCCGCTGTTTTACGCCGCTGGTGTTGTCACGTGATCGTAACTTGCTTCATTTATGAAAAATATATACTTCGCAACAATTTACAAATGCCAGAAACTCAACTGATGCATTTTGCAATGCGTAGTATGACGCCATGCATTTTCCTTTGTTACTCGCAGGTAAATTCAAGTTTCGAATTCTAAATAAAAGAATTCATTTCTTTAATAGAAGCAATTGTCTATTTACTTATCACTGTTATTCACTCCAGTTTTCCTGAACACACTGCTCGATGACTTTAACTTACGGCATTTCGCTTCTAAATTTTCCTGCTGAGATTTTCCGCGATCATCCGCGCGGGTGGTCTTGAAGGATATCGCGTCTCCACCTGTTACGCCAGTAACGTTGGTTGATTGATTGGTTGGATGATTTTTTGACGGCCAATTCTCTACTCAAGGAATATAGGCCCTAGGGGGGAGTGCCCTCCTGGAGATCTTTCTAAGGGAACCTAACCCGTATTTACTCATGGAAATCCACGGTTCGAAGAAAAATTCCGAAAGATTAGGCCGACGGGCGCGATTGGGATCGAACCCAGCACCTCCCGCCTACCAGCTTCAAGAGCAGAACCTCTAGGCCACTGGTGGGGCCTCCGCCAGTAACGTGGTGTCGGAAAATATAATTATATATAAACTGGCGGTCAACATATTATCTTTCTTATTTTAATGCCCTCTGTTTTATCGTATTTATTTGAATCTCCTCCGATAAAAGCGATATAGCGAAGTGCTATATGGTATTAATCCATGTCCTCAATTTTCAGTATAGGTTGAATACTTTAACAAATCTGAATGTGAAAAAGTAGCGAATACTATTGAAAAGTAGTTTATAGTCACTACTTTTAAATAAAGTATTTGTACTTAACTCCATTTTTAATAAATTATAAGTAGTTGTAGTTCACTACAAAAATAAAGTAGTTTCCCTATCATTGATCATATGAAAGTTACCTATAATGCATATTATTTATTGTAAAATAAAATGTAGTTGTAATATAATGCTACACAGACATTGTTTCACTGTTTAGCATATTCCATGTCGCAATCATTATCACCTCGATTTGTATAAAATAAAAGCCTATATACTTCTTTCATCGACTCTGTTAGAGTTTAGTTTTTGGTATTAAGTGCAGAAGTTATCCAGCTAAAGCCACCTATATTTATATATTTAGCATTGTAAGTGGAATTGCAGTTCTAATTCTGCTGATATGCTGGACAACCGCCACCTATAGACAATGCCGACGACCTTGATTTCAACGTAACGGCAGATGGCAGATCGACCATCAGCGAATCACTGACTGGACGTTTTTCTTGTGACTTTTACATCACAAGAAACTTCACAAGAATAGGGTCCAATGAATGATCATCTAATGGCTAATCTGCCGTAACGTCGTAATCGAGCTCGTCGTCATTGTCTATAGGTGACAGTTGTCCAGCATATCAACAGAATTTGAACTGCAATTCCATTTACAATACTAAATATATATTATCTGTAACAGAGTTAAATGAGTAACTTTCAGGTTTAAAAAAGTTATGTCTTTTTATAAATTCTACGAGAAACAACATCCACACTTGTAATGTGGTCGGCGAACACTCCGTATAAAGCACAACTGAACATCAAAACAACAAGCGTCCGAAAAACAAACTTCGTTTTAAAAGCGTTTTGTTTCATTATGTACAATACACTACCTCACTGTGCTCGACTCTGCCATATATTGTAAAAATGCATCTAAGAAAATTTTTACACTATCTCATACTAAAAGAAGTGTTACAGTGTGATTACAATATTTAGCCACTTTTGCTGAAAAAAGGTAACATTGCGGAAACGGGAAAATTGTAAATCACTGTATAAGTACCGTAAGCAAAATTGGAGAAATCAATGAATAAGCATACATTATTTTAGTGTAAAATTTTCCAATAAGCTTAATTTTTAGCGTTCCGTACTTAAAATGTAAAAACAGAACTATTAAAAGATCACTCCTGTGTCTGTATATCTGTTACAGCTCTTTTACTCGTAAATTATGGAAAGTGGAAAGTTCAAATTGGCTGAAGAAATAAAGGCTATTGACCCACATATTTATAGACTTTTAAACATTCACAAATATATATAGGAAAAATTTAGAGGGGCTAATTAAGTTACCTGAAGAAAAATCTTTTCTTTGTATATCGTGTGGGTTATCATGTGCAAGATTTAGTAACGCCGTTGTTCATTTTGTTGAGTATCATGAGCCATTTATAACTGTATTTTTTTTTTTTTTTTTTTTTTTTTTTTTTTTATCAAACCTATTTGTAAATATTGGAAAGAAGAAAAAGCCTCATTCTGACGAAGTTATCTTTAACTGTTGCATACCTTGTCACCATACATAGATCCTCGATTTTAACATTGTCAAAAACTGCTGTGGATATCCATCTAAAGGTGTTGTTATATAAAACAACTTATGTCATTTTTACTGTAGTTTGTCATTTAGAGAAAGTTCTAATGGAAGCAATTTTCGCTAAGGACAGGCTTTACCCAAATTAGAAGTATGGGAGCACTTGCTGACAGATTAGAATTTGTCCATTACCCGGGGCAACTGACATTTGAGTTAAACACTTTAAAATGAAGTATCGACGATTGTTATTTCAAATTTAATTTTATACTATTAAACAGTAATTTAGAAAATAAAACATTTTTTTAAATAATATCTTTTAAGTTTACGCGCCTCCATGCTCCGACATTTCGGCCAGACGGATACTAGTGGTAATAAGTGCTTAATAAAAATAAAACAATAGCAAAATAGAAACAAAAATAAATTACCTGAATTTTAATTTTGAAATTAAGTACCTTTCACATTATCACAAGGGTTTAAAAAAAATGTTTTGTTTGTCGCAGTTTCGATTGCCTTTGCTTTGAAGCTCTATCACGGAGTTTTTTTAATATTATTAGTTCACCAGTATCACAGTCTTTCTGCTGTTCCAGCCAAGCCAAACCTTTTGCAAAACATTCGAACGTTTCAGAATTGCTAATTTGTTTGTTTTCTTCGTTCTACTCCGTAACTTACAGGACCTCAAGTTAAATTCGAAGGAACTCTAAGGAAGGGGATTGAAAATATTTATATGCACTCGTCGTTCGGAAAGGACCGCTTACACACAAGTAATACGATAGTTAAAAAAAAAAAAATCCCTGCCGGCTCGGGCCTACAAGAGGAGGTAGATTTCGAAGTTAAGTACTAAATTCACCAGCAAAACTTAAATCAAGATAAACCCAGTTCCTTCACTAAGAATGAGCTCTAGAGAGCTAAACATTTTGTGAAAATTCTAATATACATGAATACACACACGCATGTATATGGAATAGGTTTAAAAAATAGCTAAAGCAAATTCGGAGAATCTCAATGTGTTAAAATTGAGTTAATATTTCCATAGTCGGGTTTTTATCATGTTTTAATACGTTTTTTCAAACTCACATGACGTTATATATTCACCTGCTGAGGTCCATTTTATTTCCAATATGACGCGATATATATATTTTTTTTAATTCGTCAAACTATTTATTTCATTTTGAGTTTTCATGCAGAAATCTTGCTCTAGAAAACGTATGACGTAATATTCAATTTAGTTTCAATTCGTCAAACTATTTATTTAATTAAATTATTCCCGTGAACTTGCAATAGAAAAGCAACTGTTGTGGTGAGACTTTTATTGCTTTTTTTTAATTGTTGGCAACTGCTATAACGAAAAATATTTATTTTTTCCTATCATTGTTGTGTAAGAACTGGTATCAGAATCATGTTAAGATGGTATTCAAAATTTTGAACCCTCCCCATTTCCATTCCAATGGGCCGATTTTGCCCATTTTCAACCCCCGCCGAGATATTAGCCATCGGAAAGTTGTTGACGAGTTTGAAGACGATCCGTGCATAATTGCGACTTTTATCGTGCGGACGAAATTTAGTACATACATACATATATATATACACTTTTTAGGTGGTGGTGGTTTTGGGTTCCTGGGGTCCTAATATGAAAAGTTATGAAGGAATTTTTCAAAAGTCGCACCATGGTAACGACTGCAATAGGTAGTATTTCTTACGAAATCTACCTAAAAGCTTTCAAAATGGATTTTACACAAGGAATGTGATAGTAAAAGAAAAAAAAGCTTTCGGTTGACCGAGAGTTTTGGTTAAAAGAGTTTCGGATAAAAGAGGTTCTACTGTATTTCAAATTATGCTTTTCTCCACATCATAGAAAGACCATCTCCACATCTTAAAGCATTTTTTTTTTTTTTTTACGTTTTTTAATCATAATTTGAAAACTACTTGAAAGTAAAATTTGAAATTGAGAATTCGCATAAAGCAAAACATAATAAATATAAAGCTATCAAAGAAATTGTTGGTTGCAATTCGAAAAAAATATGAACATTAATTTCATAGATATATAAATTCATATAAAAGTTTTTAAACTACAAATTCAATGTATTTGTGTTTGGGTTTTTCAGTATTATAACCACACAAAAAATTATCATATTAGGGTTATAATTTCAGGAGATATTAAAAAAAATATGAAAATGTAATTTAACAATAGAATCTCTAAACTTTGAATGTTTATGATTCAAAAACTTATCATCCAACTGACCTGAAATTTCGTTTCTAGGCATAGTTTGAACCGAAGATTTAAAATATATTGTCAAAATTGGGTGTTGCCATTGAAAAAACAAATTTTTGTCTAGTATCTTTGCAACTAAGATCTCATCATTAGGTTCATTTGGTAAGATTTTCGTCTAAAAATATAAAATCATTCAATACTGATTCTAGATATGTCTCATTTATTATCACGGGACCGGGCAACGCTAGGTAGACTAGCTAGTCAAGAAATAAATGAAATACGCTTCCCTAATTCCGCACCGTCCCCAATTCTCCCCGTTTACTCTAATTTTTTATTCCTTCATTTATTATTATTTTCTTTTTTTCAGAAAATAATTAATTCACAAACCTTTTTTTGTATTAAAAAAAAAATATATAACAATTTGTTTACCAAAAGTACTCACATTAAAAAACAGCATATAATTCGAAAAATGAAGATATAAATTAATTCTAATAATGGTTTTTTGCACTTGGTAATTGTCTAAAATCTTGGAATAAGGCCTCTTTAGCTTCGTAGACATACTTCAATTAATGTCAGATTCTTGAGACATTATCACTATCATGGGACTAATCTTTTATCGTATCGATTATCCGTTATTCTTTTTTTAAATAATAGTAACATAAGTTTTGTAATAAATTGGAAAGTCTTGTCTGGAAATAGACAGTATCGGAGTTTTTTTAACCATTTGGAAAAATGGTTATTGTCCTCGTCAAAGTAAGAAATCAAAAACATATCTGAAGCTTTTTATTGGTTTAATCCGCATTTTATTCGTTTTCTGATTGGTCTATACAGTATTATCTGTATTTCCCTTTACTTTCAACTGAGATGGATACTTCTGTTGCACTATGACAGAAAAGTAATAAAAACTACAAAAAAATTAATAACTCAGAAACATATTGAGATACAACTTTCAAACAAATTGCATTTAAAAGTACATTTTTGGAAATCTGACGATGGAAAAGCTTTTTCCCGAACAACCAATGAAATGCTTGGATAATACGTAAATTTCAGGTGGATAATACGTAAGTTTCAAGAAATTTGACGAGTCGCCGGCGATTTTTGTCGCTTGCAATTGTTACGTGTAATAACACTATTATGTTTAATTCATGGCGTACGTAATGTATGATCAACTCCGTGCGATTTTTTATGTCTTAAATTTTAGTCTTTGAAAAAAATCATTTTCCAAATGGTCGATGTAATTTGTTAAATTGCTTTTTTTTTTTTTTTTTTTTTAACCATTTGGAAAAATGGTTATTGTCCTCGTCAGGGTAAGAAATCAAAAGCATATCTGAAGCTTTTTATTGGTTTAATCCGCATTTTATTCATTTTCTGATTGGTCTATACACTAACCTTTACTTTCAACAGAGATGGATACTTCTGTTGCCACTATGACAAAAAGGAATAAAAACTACAAAAAAATTAATAACTCAGAAACAAATTGAGATACAGCTCTCAAACAAATTGCATTTAAAAGTACACTTTTTTCTCTATACGACGGTGTAAAAAGTAATATTGTGGGATATTTAGAAGTTTAAGAATGAAATTTCATTTAAAATTGGTCATCAGATTTCTTGGAAATCTTACGATGGAAAAGTCTTTTCCCGAACAGCCAATGAAACGCGTGGATAATACGTAAGTTTCAGGTGGATAATACGTACGAGTCGCAGGCGATTTTTGTCGCTTGAAATTTTTACGTGTAATAACACTATTAATGTTTAATTCATGGCGTACGTAATGTATGATCAACTCCGATTTTTTATGTCTTAAATTTTAGTCTTTGAAAAAATCATTTTCCAAATGGTCGTTGTAATTTGTTAAATTGCTTTTTTTTTCTTTTTCGAGATAATGTGTATCTATAGCTGTTACTTTTACTTTACTTAATAATATTATATGTATAGATAATGTGCATTTTTGTCAACAAACTGGCTTTTTGTGTGACAACTCAACCTGCTAGGCATAAATTCGAACTAAATTGCTTGAAATTAGGCTAAAATGCTTGTAATTTTCACGTAGTTATACTATATTGTATTACAGTAGAGTCTCGAAAATTGGGGCTGACACCGCCTCGGATTACTGAAAACTCGGATTTTCCGAAAAAGTAGAAATTCTTACCAATTATAATTTTACTCAATTAGGATGATAAAAAATGTACATATTTTTATTCCTTTTGTAATGATATACATGATACTTTACAATTAAAAAAATATTCAATTTTTTGCAGCGTTAACACATTACTTTTTAGATGCAATATCTAGCCAACGCTTAAAATGCATAACGTTAGCATGGGTGGCTTTATTTTGCTGTTCTACATATTTTACAGCCAGTTCTACAGATGCAGAAACTTCACTATCAGAGATTTTTTTTCAAATGGCAGAGTTGGGTTGATTTTTGACGGCCAGTTATCTACACGAGGGATATAGGTCCGGGGGGAAGGCCCTCCGTGGGGGTCTTTCTAAGGGAACCTAATCCGTATTAACGCATGGAAGATCCACGGCTCGAAGAAACCCACGAAAACTCCGAACGATTAGGCCGACGGGCGCGATTGGGATCGAACCCAGCACCTCCCGTCTACCAGCTTCGAGAGCAGAACCTCTCGGCCACTGGGTCAAATGGCAGAGATTCATTTCCTTCTGTATCATTACATTACTTCTAATCTTCTATCATTTCTACAATAGTCGATTCAGATATTTCCTGCATTTCGTCACTGTTTAGCCCTTTTTTAATGTCATCTGCATTTCAATTTTCACAGCCAGGTACTTCCTTTACCAAATCTTTCAAAACAATGTTTAACCATCGTCACCATTAAAATTCTCAGTGGATGTTACCACTTAAGGTAAAATTTTCAACCACGATTTATTTATTTATTTTGTGTAAGACTGTCTAGTAGGGAGTATAATGATAATTTTATTCTATATTTATTTGTTATATACAGGGGTGATTCAAAACTTATCGTTCAAATTTCCTTTGAAGGTTGGGAATACGTCAGGAAACCGATTCTACATAGGAAATTATGTCCGCAAATGTACGCACGCGTATGTAGAGAGCGGTGTGTGTACCCAACCTTCCATTGCGTCCCAATCATTGTTTTGACTTTCCTAAAGCTAGTAATATTTCTTCTCCTATTTCCACTTGGGCTTCCACGAAGCCTTTTACATCTTTGAAAATTCCAAAAATCTCGTTAATGACCTTTGTTCAGCGCCTTTATTATATGACGCCTGGAAACTTCTCGTTTAAACTTATTGTTTCCAGTTCTTTTAACCTTTATTGACATGACGTTTGCGGACATAATTTCCTATGTGAAATCGGTTTCCTGACGTATCCCCTACCTCCCCATGAAATTTGAACGATACGTTTTGATTACCCTGTATAGATTTTTAAATGCGCGCAAACTTTTTATTTTAATAACACATGTCAACAGCCATTTTGTATCTGATTTATAATAAAAAAAAACTTAATAATTTTGGATGTAGAATCCGAATCTGCTACATCAAATTTTTATCACGTCTGTGTTTTACAAAATTTTATTTTTTCATACATGGTAAAATATGTATGTTAAATGTATGGTAAATGTATGGTAAAAATATGTATGGTAAATGTTAATCATAATTTACATTTTGTGGTTAAATAATAAGGAAATGAATGACTTTGTACATTAAAACCTTTATTTGGAAGCATTCTGCTGTAAAAAAGTAACAAACAAAACATTCAGCGCTGTCGCAAGAAAGACATCGTCCAGTTTTGATAAATAAGATTGTTCATATTAACGTTAAGGGGTTTTGTGCAACCGTTTTGTAAACGTATTAGTTAATAGTTTGTGTTAACGAATCAAGA
Source organism: Maratus speciosus (assembly GCA_963932465.1). Taxonomy (NCBI): domain Eukaryota; kingdom Metazoa; phylum Arthropoda; class Arachnida; order Araneae; family Salticidae; genus Maratus; species Maratus speciosus. The sequence goes on along the minus strand of OZ010795.1, from coordinate 347,518,614 downwards.
AACTTTTTTAGTGATAAATACAATGTTTTGTTTGTATTTCAGAAAGCCAAATTTTGTCAAATATTTCACTTTTGTGTTGACGTAACTGCGCTCTATCTAATAAATGTGACATCTCCCTCTTTAATGTTAAACCAATGGGCTTGAAATGCACCCATATTTTCAAAATTTCTCCGCGGAAAATTACAACTTTTACCTTCTTTTTTCTGTATGCTTTTCTTGAAGTTTTTTCTTTCATTTATAATTGATAAAATATTCCTAAGAGACACAGTTAGTTTTGTTTCAAGTGTTAAAATTTTATTTACAAGTCATCTGCTTCACTTTGATTTTAACTATTAAAATATAAAAATAAATATATATTTTAGAAATATTTTGTCAAATAAAACAATTTGAAAATTGCACGTGAAACGTGGCAAATGAGGTGCGCTCGTACTATAACTAGTTTTATAAATATTTTAAGCACCGCATATTGTACTGAATGTATATTTTAGTGCACTTCATAAGTGCATATCAATTTTATTCTCTTCGAAAGGCTGTAACATCATTAAAATGCACATGAAATACTTTTTCCCATTGGCGGTAATGTAACGGAAACATTTTGACTGTCCCTGTAATTAAACTATACATCCGATTTTCATGAAATTTGTAATAACTCGACAAAATTTTGCAACAGTTATATATTTAAAATTTCAGACCATTTGGTTGGGTAGTTTTATCTCTGTTACATGCGTACGGACGGACAGACAGACGAACCGAATAACGACTATAGGTGTTACGTATTTATACAATTAGGATCGCACCTAAAAAGAGAGAAACATCCCACAAAAAAGGCATTCAGAAAAAGAAGATATATTTTTTTTTCCCGAGGAGATATTTGAAAAATACGGATGCAATCCAAGCTCATAGTTTTGACAATAGAGATAACAACATCATTGAAACATACATATTAAAACAAACATAATGATAACAACATCATTAAAACATACATATTAAAACAAACATAATGATAACAACATCATTAAAATGCACATGAAATATTTTTCCCATTGGTGGTAATGTAACGGAAAACTTTTGACTGTCCCTGTAATTTAAACTATACATCCAATTTTCATAAAATTTGTAATAACTTGACAAAATTTTGCAACAATTATATATTCAAAATTTCAGACCATTCAGTTGGGTAGTTTTATATCTGTTACGTGCGTACGGACAGACAGACAGGCGAACCGAATAACGACTATATGTGGTACGTATTTATATAATTACGATCGCAATTAAAAAGAGAGAAACATCCAACGAGAAGGGCATACAGAAAAATAAGATATATTTTTTTTCCGAGGAGAAATTTGAAAAATACGGATGCAATCCAAACTCATAGTTTTAACAATAGAGATAACAACATCATTAAAACATACATATTAAAACAAACATAATGATAACAACATCATTAAAATGCACATGAAATATTTTTCCCCATTGGCGGTAATGTAACGTAAAACTTTTGACAGTCCCTGTAATTTAAACTATACTTCATAAAATTTGTAATAACTTGACAAAATTTTGCAACAATTATATATTTAAAATTTCAGACCATTCAGTTGGGTAGTTTTATCTCTGTTACGTGCGTACGGACAGACAGACGATCCGAATAACGACTATAGGTGCTACGTATTTATATAAATTACGATCGTACCTAAAAAGGGAGAAACATCCCACGAGAAGGGCATTCAGAAAAATAAGATATATTTTTTTTCCAAGGAGAAATTTGAAAAATACGGATGCAATCCAAACTCATAGTTTTAACAATAGAGATAACAACATCATTAAAACATGCATATTAAAACAAACATAATGATAACAACATCATTAAAACATACATATTAAAACAAACATAATGTTAACAACATAATTAAAATGCACATGAAATATTTTTTCCCATTGGTGGTAATGTAACGGAAATTTTTTGACTGTCCCTGTAATTTAAACTATACTTCATAAAATTTGTAATAACTTGACAAAATTTTGCAACAATTATATATTTAAAATTTCAGACCATTCAGTTGGGTAGTTTTATCTCTGTTACGTGCGTGCGGACGGACAGACAGACTTACCGAATAACGACTATAGGTGCTACGTATTTATATAAATTACGATCGTACCTAAAAAGAGAGAAACATCTCACGAGAAGGCATTCAGAAAAATAAGATATATTTTTTTTTCCGAGGAGAAATTTGAAAAATACGGATGCAATCCAAACTCATAGTTTTAACAATAGAGATAACAACATCATTAAAACATACATATTAAAACAAGCATAATGATAACAACATCATTAAAACATACATATTAAAACAAACATAATGTTAACAACATCATTAAAATGCACATGAAATATTTTTTCCCATTGCTGGTAATGTAACGGAAAATTTTTGACTGTCCCTGTAATTTAAACTATACATCCGATTTTCATAAAATTTGTAATAACTTGACAAAATTTTGCAACAATTATATATTTAAAATATCAGACCATTCAGTTGGGTAGTTTTATCTCTGTTACGTGCGTACGGACGGACAGACAGACAGACGAACCGAATAACGACTATGTGTGCTACGTATTTAGATAATTACGATTGCTCTTAAAAAGAGAGAAACATCCCACGAGAAGGGCATACAGAAAAATAAGATATACTTTTTTTCCGAGGAGAAATTTGAAAAATACGGATGCAATCCAAACTCATAGGTTTAACAATAAAGAGGGGAATATGCGGTCTCATTAATGAGGACACTTAAGAATTTCAACCTAACCATAAATTTCGAAAATTCCATTTTAAGTAGATTTCGTAAGAAATACTACCTATTATATTCTCCTTTGTCTTGGAATTTCGGAAATTTTTTTGCAGATGTACGCCGATCATGATCCGAATACATGATCAAATAGAACTCAAAACCACTTCCAGTTCAAAACTTTATCTATATATCTATCACTAATATAAATTTTTAGGGACACGGTAACTTCCATAATTCTACACAAATCTCTTACAAACTGATTCAGAAAATCAAGGGACAGAAAATCTCGGTCAAGTTCGTTAATGTTCAAAATCGAACGAAGAGGGTGGAAATGGGAGGGTTTATGTGAAAACAGAAAAAGAATATATAACTTCTTAATTTTGACACATATCGAATCAGTTTAAAGTTATTATTACTTCTAGTAAAAGGGCAAAATATTTCTATATGACAGATTTTTGATATCGTTAAAAATGGCCTCAAAGGGCGAAAAAACTCAGGGTTTTAACAAGAAAATATTCACAATTTTGTCAGTTTTCAAGATATCAAATCCAATCGAATTTTAAATCCAATTGAATTTATTATAAATCTTATTAACCCTTCAACCGCGGAAAACGCTATTTTCCCGTTGCAGTGCGCTACTATTTTAAAATTCAGATTGCTTGATTCCCACCACTTTTTTAAAAGCGCATAATTTGGCTTATTCTCACAATTTTTAATCTGTAATTAAATAAAGTGACTGTTTCTACTTCAAAAAAGTGGTGAGAATCAAACAATCTTAATTTAAAAAAAGTAACCCACTGGAAAAGTCGCTCGTGGCTGGAGGGTTAATATTTATCTACAACTTTTATATTTTTTGATAGGACCAACTCTTACAGAAAAAGAAAGTGGAGATGGGGGGAGTTGTAGAAGAAACAAAATCGCATCTGCGTTAATCCGTCACTATGGCGATAAAAAAATATCCTTGGCAGGAAGAAAAATTTTGACAACCTTCAGAGATACTGTATATAAGGTTCCATTGTTAAACGCGCGCGTGTCTCAATAAAAATAAAATCAGAATTTAAAATACAGTGTGTAGTTCATTTCATGAAGCAATCATCACACGGTTTAAATTTATTACGCAAATTTTCTTAATATGATCTATAACTTTTGTAGTAACAAGTTTTTGATGCGATGAATTCTACTAAAGGATGATATTACTAAAAATATTCTCAAGGGATGAAAAAAATTAAAACATTTTTTTCTGAATGCTCATCTTTTGGGATGTTTTTCTCTTTTTAGGTGCGTTCGTAATTATATAAAAACGTAGCACCTATAGTCGACGTTCGGTCCGTGTGTCTGCCAGTCTGTCCGTCCGACCATCCGTACGCATATAAGAAAGCAAAAACTACCCAACCGAATGGTCAAAAATTTTAAATATATAATTATTTCGAAAATCTGTCGAATCATTTAAAATTTTGTGAAAATCGGATGCATAGTTTAATTACAGAGACAGTCAAAAGTTTTCCATTCCATTACGGCCAATGGGGAAAAAATATATTTCAAGTGCATTTTAATGATGTTACAGCCTTTCGAAGAGAATAAAATTGATATACACTCCTGTACTGCAATAAAATATACATTTAGTAGAATATGCGGTGCAAAAAATATTTATAAAACTAGGTATAGTATAAACGCACCTCATTTGCCACATTTGACGGGCTATTTCCAACTTGTTTTATTTGATAAAATGCTTCTAAAATATATATTTAATTTTATGTTTTAAGAGTTAAAATCAAAGTGAAGCAGATGAATTGTAAATAAAATTTTAAGACTTGAAACAAAACTAACTGTGTTTCTTAGAATTATTGCGCCAAATTCGAGATTTTCCTCTTTCTATCTATACTTTATTCGATCAAAACGGATTAAAAACTGGATCGTTATGGGATTCTTTTAAATCAGTTGATTTTTTTTTAAACACTCAAAGTACTATTTTTATTCTATACTTATACTCATTCTGTACTTCAGAATATTTACGCAAAATGTCATTAAATTTTATTTTAGAAATTCTTGCTTCAATAGGCATCTTAAATAATTTAGGGTATTCAATTTTTTCTTACTCTTCCATATCTATTTCCTTTGAAAAATATCGGCAAAAGAAAATTTGATGTTACACTAATCTTTTAAGATGTATTTCGTTCCGCTGGCACTGTTTATCGAATGGAATCTTTTATGTAAGATTTATTTTTTTGTCGATAAAAAAAGTTGCTTTAACAGAAATGCATTTTATTTTAATCTTTCAAAAAAAAATATTTTTTTTTTTTTTGTTTAAGGGAATTAAATCTGTTCATAAAGAATTCTTTGCAAGTAAGAAAGAAAAGTTTATTTGAAAACTAAAGAAATTAGATTTTCTTAAATATTTTTTTATGTCACACAGTGGAATCACTTTTTTTTTCATAAAATTAAATTATTTAAAATTAGCTTATTTAATAGTTATCCTTACTAAGCCAAGGATTATTTTTTTAATATATATCTCATTGTAAAATGTGTACTAGTATTTTTAAGTTGTACACTGTAAAAAATAATCTGTAAAGGTACTAAAGTTTTTCTAGGAAACTGGATTTCGAAGAACTTTTTATGTAACGACAACAACAAAAATTCTTGTAACAGATATACTTTTGCACCGAAAATCAAAAAATCTGTAAGGTTACTAAGAATGTTTTAGTAAACTGGGATGCCTAGAACTTTTCATATAGCTGCAACCAGGGTTACAGATAAAATTTTTGTAAGCTTACTGTAATTTTAGCAAATTCATTTGTAAAGCTACAGATTTATGTATCTTTACAAAAACTAGTTTTGTAGATTTAGAGCTTTTTCTGTACTGTTGCAGATGAAAGTTTAATAAGCATGTAACTTTGCATCTGTAGAAAAACAGATTTTTTTTTTTTTTTTTTTTTTTTTTTTTTTTTTTTTTTTTTTTTAACAGTGTATTAGATGAATACATAACACAATTATTCAGTTCATCAATTATTCTACAACACAATGATTCAGTTATCAGACCAGATGCTGTGATCGTTGAAATTAGCTGGGAGAATTAGGTCCTGTAGATACGTCTGGGATGGCTCAGTTGGTAGAGCATTGGCGACTTCAGCCAAGAGATGCCTAGTACGAATGCTGGCTCGAACATATTTCATATATTTAGAAATTTACAACTCATTTTACTTACCCACCATACGTATAGGGTAAATCTTGCAATTCTTTTAAAAATCGAAAAAAAAATTGACGGATTTACAGGTTTCAGACACTGGAGATTCTAAAAAACATAGTTTTAGAAGAAAAAATAATTGCTGTCCGTCTGTCTGTCTGTAAACGTTCTATATCCCGAACAAATTGAGATAAAGACTTGAAATTTGGTGTGTACTTAGTATGTAGTAAGGGGAAGAAGCCTATTGAATACCAGTAACTTCGATCATCCGGAACGATTTTTTTCGGACTCTCGAATTATTTGTTCTGATAAAAGGTATATAAAAATTTCCGAAATGATTTATTTTAAGAAGTGAATATAAAAGACAATAAAAAACATAAATTTTGCATAAAGAATGAAGTCGATCGAATAATTATTTGCCGAGATATTTGTAATCATATTCATCACACTCTTCGATTTTTCATGACCATGTATTTCATTCAAATTTCAATTCAAAGATATATTTTAATTAAAAATTAGACTCTTAACCCGACGTTAGTTAATAGGATTATTATTTTTGGATTTATAAGGATATTTCTTTTACGCGGTTCGGTACTACTTAATTATCCCGTCGACTAAAAAGCTATCACCAAACTATAAGATTAAATGCCTATAATGGCTTATCGTAAATATCACATTCACTTGACATTAAACACGTTACACGTGTTTGTCGCATGTTCAAGTGATTTTTAACTCGACATCTTATTTGTATTTTTATAAACCTTTAACGAATTTATTTGTTCTTTTGTTATTTAAAATAAAAATTATGCGAATTTGTATAATTTTGCAAGTAGTTTGGCGATTTATAATTTGTCGAAATTTATCGAAGGAATAATCAAGTGGTACCCGCAATTCAGAAATAGAGCATTACTATCTATTAAAATATTTAACACTATATTGCCCATTGAAGTCATTTTGACTGCTTTTTTATTTCAATTTGAAAACAATTATGTATATAATGACACAATTTCTTAGAATTTTGTGATTTTTTGTACAACATATAAATGCGTTTATTAATAATCGTAGTTTCCCACCTCTCCTTCATTTCCGGTATATATATGTGTGTTATACCTATATTGCCCAAAAGCAGCCCTTTTGACTGCTTGGGAAATGTTTAATAATCAAATGATTCTTATTATTGAATTGAGTTAATTTCTTATATGACCAGTTTGGCTGTATTGAAATAACAGTTTTCATTTTTTTTCGATTACCATCACATGATAAATTATCCATGTGGGCGTATACTTGATAAGCAGTTGCTCAACAAGGTAAAGTAGTACTTATTATTCGGGTCTTTATGCAGTGATACTTGTTCTAACAAGTTTTTTTTTTTTTTTTTTGCCCCTCCAAATATTTTTCCAATATTTTGGATTTGGCTGCTATAAATGCTTGGATCCTTTACAAAGAAACGACAGGAATACAAATAAAACGAAAATAGTTCTTATTTCAATTAGCAGAAGAGCTTTCCACCAAATACAGAGCTGAAAGACAGAAAAATTCATCAGATCATGAAGACCCACAAAGATCAACTGCAACATCATCAACTGCAACCTATTCTGACAAATGCAAAATTTGTCAAGTACGACTTTGCCACAACAACAAAGCAAATTATATATGTGAAAAATGTCAAAAGTATGTTTGCTGAAGATGTACACATAAAAAGATTTCCACTTTCATTTGCATAAAATGTCAAATAATATTGCATAGATTATTTAATTGTTAATACTTACTAATAACCTGTTATATAATTTTAAATAATATAAAAAATTAATTTTAAACAAATTTCTATACGCATTAGATATTCTTTCACAATGCAGTCATTTTGACTGCTTTTGGGCAATATAGGTATACTAAATTTCAGTCTTTCTAGTGTTAAATATACGTATAATTTTATTTTGGAACTGCAATGCATTTTATAAATAGTTTACACAGGTTTTATTTTAATATTTTATATTATGTATATCCATGATGAGTAAGTATTACGGTGGCCCCAACGACTGGTTTAAATTGTACTTAATTTTTAAGAAGAAATTTATTAATAATGCCTACCTAATATGTTAAAGATCTACCTTTTGTGTGAGAAAACTGCATTTAATCGTTCAGAAAAAACATGTGCATAGTAATTTACCAAATAACTGTTTGTTGAACACTATATATAAAAGCTTAAGATATTAAATCCACAGTAGAAATACATGGAGGAGTTTGAACCTTAATATAATTGGAAGTTGTCTCTGCTGTAAAATTGTTGTTGCCAGTTTAGTAAATGTCTCGGAATAATATAAATATGTAATATTTTGCTAACCCATTTTATGGAGTAATTTTATTTTGTTCAACGTTTTGAGAGATTTATTTTTTATTTTGTTGCATAAACTTTATTGCAAAATTATCTGTCATTCAATAATTATGGCAAAAATTGGTTAATATTTAATGTTCTATTTTTTAATTTACACTTGACTTCCCAAGACGGACTGCAGAGACTAGTAAAGCAGGTCTGTAGAACATAGATGTCCCTCTTCCGGTCCCTTTATTGAGCTCTTAAAAAATTTTTCAGCTACAGCTAAACCAGTCAGATAACGCGACAGGAAGTGGTGTGGAAAGAGACATACTGCGGACGGGATCCTTGCCAGAGACATACACTGTAAAAAAAATCTGTAATTCTACAGATGTAAAGTTACAGAAATATGTATGCTTACTAAAATTTTATCTGTACACTGTACAAAAAAATATGTAAATCTACAAAGCCAGTTTCTGTAAAGCTGCAGAAATCTGTAGCTTTACAAATGAATCTACTAAAATTAGGTTAATCTCATTAAAATTTTATCTGTAACCCGGGTTGCTATTGCATAAAATGTTCTGGACACCCCAGTTTCCTAAAAAATCCATACTAACCTTACAGAATTTCTGATTTACGGTGCAAAAGGTATCTGTTCCATGAATTTTGTTGATGCCGTTGCATAAATTGTTCTAGGAATCTCAGTTTCCTAGAAAAACTTTAGTAAATTTACAGATTTTTTTACAGTGTACAACTCACGTGATACTGGGCAATGAATATGATGCTTTAAGAGCAATTAAAACAGGAGTCGAATCCATAGCTCAGGAGCGGGTGAGATGGGAAAAGTCTAAAAGGAATCTAAATATTTATTTAAGTTTGTTAGGAAGTACTGAAGGTGAGAGGATATTATCAAGTAAACCCCTAGGGAAGAGGACGGGCGACATATATGTCAGCGAGTTGTTATGTAGCAATAATAATCGACGTATGAAGGCCGATTTCTCTGTGCCACACTCACAGGATGTCTTGCGGGCCCTTTTAAACTTGTGCACGTATGTCTCAAATGAACCGCTTCCCGTTAAGGACAGTCGTAAGGCAAATTCGTAAAGAAAAATCGTTTCTTTTTTTTCATTTTTTATTATTTTGAATACTTAATTTTTCCCTTTTCAAATGGCATAATACTTTTGTACCTACGACAACGAGAAGTTAATTTTTTTTAACTGATTCAGTTTGTTTACATCATACATAAACATTACATACGCAAACTTTAAACTCAACTTTCTCAAAATGTTGTGTTTTGAACTTCTAAGTACCTTTTTATAGAAACTACTACATATTATTATCTTTAATCTTGCCTGAATATTTTACATACATCTCTGATAAATCTGAAGTGAACTTTTGTTACTAACATATGTATAAAAGTTTTATTAAAAAGTTTTTTGTTAGTTAAAAGTGATTTTTATAAAGATTTTTTTTTCACTAAGTAAAGCCTATTTGCTTATAAATTGACTTCACTTTATTAGAAATTATTTACATTATGTATGTAAGAAATTTCAAGTTGTTTTTTCTTCGGTAGTTTCTGAGAAATGTACATTAATTTAACATGGTAGGTAAAAGGCCTTTAAACTTCCCTTAACATCTTGAGGGGCGGTGAGGTATATTATATCACACCTAATTTTAATCAAGATTTTCAGCAGACATTTATAACTAAGTTTTACTTTTATGACTTTGGCGAGAAAAAGTTGTAAAATTGCTTTTCCTTATTTTAAAATAAAATTGTTCGAAAATTCCTGTGTAAATTCAACATTACAGTAACGCAATTACTTGACCCTAAAAGGGTTAAAAAGTCAGTGTTGAGCGACATAAAGTTAGGAGAGTGCAAGATGCCATTAGGACCTTGTCATAAGTATATCTGCACTTCTCTGAGTAATCCCAGTGGTCTTGGTGTCTGGATCAGACGCTTTTTTTTTTTTTTTTTTTTTAAGACTAGGGGGCTCGGCCCCCTACGAGCTACGCTCGCCAACCCCCGTCCAGACACCGCAGACTCTAAATGCACGCTAATGTGATCGGCTTTAAAAAGATTTCGAAAGATTGAATTATAATTTAAAAAACAGTGGCGATCTCCCTATAAACAGATTTCTACTCACTTCTCTTTGATTGGGGAAATTTTAACGCCAAATCCGCTGCGGTACTACTTGATTATCCCGTCAAATAATTTCGCCAAATTATATAAATCGCCAAACCCCTCGCCAAATTATACAAATTGACATAATTTTTATTTTAAATAACGAAAGAACAAATAAATTAGTACAACATTAATAAAAATACAAATAAAACGTCGAAATAAAAATAACTTGATGACGTAGACACGTGTAACAACATTTCAAAATAAGCTAGTATAAAAGGAATTAAGTAAACAGAATCTTTGTCTCCCGGTATTTTTTAACAAAGCGAAAAGAAAGTCCTTTTAAATGAGACATTTTAAATTAATCGTTTTTAATCTGACGTAATTTTGACCAAATTATTCCTTCTCTTTTTAATATTCACGTGAAAATGCTTGTGTTAGAAATGAAATATTATTTGCGCTTTCCTAAGAAAAATAGTTGAAAAGTATCCGCTCAAAATATCAAATAAATGTCTAGCGCAATTTCTAAATTTAAACCGTTTTGCAATATTATTTTGTGTTCGTTTTATGTAATAACTGTAATGTGACGTAAATATGACGTAATTTCTCCTATTTAAGACTTCTAATGCATGTTAATAAATTTATTTTACAAATTCCTTTCTCTCTTAAAATTCACGTGTAATTATAGTTTTATGACGTAATTTTTAATAAGTTCCTGCTTTTTGTACATAATTATTTAATTCTAATTCCAATGTTTTTTTCTGTTTATAATAGTCACGTGTATATAAATTTTTAATTTATTACTCGTATAAATATTTTTTTTAAGCAAACATTATTGTTTCCGCTGTTTATACAGTTGGCAACAGTTTAAATTAATATCACTTTCTAAAATCTGTAAAAAATATCTCAAGAAATGCTGAAAATTTGAATTTAAAATAGAAATAAAACCTCAAAAAATGAGTCAAAATAAAAAAATTAATGCAATCTGCACTCCGGCAAATTCTAACGCATAAAATGATCTAAAAATGATTACACTGCCATGTATAGTTTTTGCTGCTATAAAACTTTTTTAGTGAAACGATTTTGTCCAACTTTAGCATTAAATATCTCTTAAAATAATTCTTCGATTTGAAAACTGTCTGCATCAGCGTGTTTATCAAACATTTCTGTATAAAACCACCGATTTTCATATTTTTGTATGCATTATTTTTCTTAATATTAACGAAGAAAGACCTCCGGTTACAAAAAATTCAAAACCGGCGGCGGCGGCGGCGGCGGTGACAGCGGTAGTTACTTTTTTTTAGAATAGAGAGATTATTTTGGTATGAGACTACTACATAGGAAGTGAGGTGTCTATAGATGTTTTTGCTGTTGCTTCCTTTGCTTGTTAAGGGGACCGGGAAAGCCCTATCTCCGCCGTGTTAAATCCATCAACTTTGTGTACCTTTTTCTCAGAAATGGTGAAAGATAGAGTTTTAGATTTTTTAGAGTAGTTAGAATAACATGTTTTACGTATTTTAACGGACCATTTTACTTCTAAGTGAAACTGAAAATTAATTATTAATTATTTACTGAAAGTCATTTTTAAATTAGCATTTTTGACAAAATCTCACTGTTTAAAATAAATAATTTTCAACAAATCATTAAATCCCTGTGTTAAAATATACAATGTAACATAATATAAGAATAAAAAAATCTTAGTTCTTAAGTTTAATAGATATCGAAAAAAAAGGAACACAAACATGAAAAATCCAAGTTTTGAGAATAATTCAAAGACTTAAATGGCCACTAAGCTGTGAAATACTCTTAGAAAGAAGAGCAATTCCAATACTTCTTATATATATATATATATATATATATATATATATATATAAACATGTCTGACATATCGTTGGAAAGATAAAAGTTTAAACCATTTAATGATATAAAAAGCAAAGATCGATTTTTTCCACAAGTTTTGCTTACCTGGTGCCCTTAATCAATAGATTCAACACCGAAGATTTAATTTACAGTAATAGCAATGGCATGGATGTTTTCAGGTGGTGTTTGTGTAAGATAGAGGTCTCCAACCTCAGGCCTGCAGTTCATGAGCAGCAGCTATTGCAGGATATTTTAGTGCCTCCACGTGTCATTTCAAGCGTTAAAAGAAAAACATTTTCTGCAAAATTAAAACGGCGTTCAGAACCACCTTAATTTATAATATTTTAACAATAACCGATGCCTAGTAAAAAATAATTTTAGAATTAGAATATTCTAATAAGAAAATTTCACTTAAAAGAAATTTTGAAAAGCAAAATACATAATTATAATCGTAGAATGGACAATGAGAGAGGTTATATTACAGAAATAAACGAAGAAATCATATTTATGAATTAATAATTATCTCTTTATATCTCCTTCCGTTGGAAAATATCAATAAAGGAAAAATTGGTGTCATACGAAATTTTCAAGTTGTATTTTATTCCGGTTAATTTTTTTTTTATGAAATCCATTGTGTAAGAATTATTTTTGTGATAAAAAATTCATTTATACAAAAAAGTTTTAATCTGTTAACACAAAAAAACTGTTTACTGGAATTAAATCTGTTCGAAATGTTTTATTTTCAAAACAGAATCTAAAATCTCTTTAAAAAAATAATTCCTCTTTTTTTAACATTCTTTTTTTTTGTACAGCTTTTAAGACATATGTCAAGAACGTATTGTCTAGTTTAGAAATTTTATGGATTGAATAACTGCGGATAAAGATTTAACGAATGTAAATATATGTGTTATATATGTGTCATACACATATATAAAGGAAGCAAAAAGAGAAGACGAAAGATTTAAAAAATAGCAATAACTAATTTTTTTTCTATTTTTATCTAAACATATAGAATTTAAATTATAACTTGCATTTAAATATGTTTGATTTATGTCAATTGTTTTATCTAATAAGAAAATCCATTAACAAATTCAAAGTAATGATATTTATATTCACTAAATATTAAAATTAACTTTCTATGTATTAAAAAATTGTCAGTCCTTAGAATATGTTTCAGGTTTAGTTATCAAATTATTTTTTCAAATACCATGATTGTGCAAAAGTATTACTATTACCTATATTTAAAAAAAATAGTAAACTTCTAGATCTAAATAAAAATTTACGAATGGAAATTAAATTTTAAAGTGTGGTAAGTATTTTCCATATCCTAGTAATAGATAAAAAGTAATTCTGACAATTTTGGCAGAAAACTACTTCAGCTTTATTGAATCTATACTAGACCATTGTTTGGGAATTCAATATATTAGATCTACCGGAATATTCTGTCTGATAATATTATTTCATGCCTACTTTTTTAAAATTCAGATTTCTTCATTGACACAACTTTTTTGAAATGATAAAATTCCCATTGTTTTCGCCTTAATTAATATGTCATTAAATATGGTGAATTATACGATTTTTAAAAAGTGGTGCTAAGGAAGAAATCTGAATTTTAAACAGGTAAAAATTAAATTAAAAAAAAAACGACTTTGTAAAACGAGAACTAATTAATTATTTCTTATCAATGTGAAACTAATTTTTATATTACTTACTTATTTTTTTATTTGCTTGTATTGATGACTTTTAAGATGTGTTTAATTGTTAGTTCCTATCTATAAACATTGTTTTGATGAGGTCTATAGATGTTTATGATGATTAGAGTTCCAGTAAAGCTAGAGATCCTACCTACACAACTTCCAGGTTGTGTAATATTTAAACGGAGATTCTGACTGCAAAATAGTTATCGAAACATCGTCTTGATTTTGAAATACCTATCCAATGATATGCCACTCAATAGGGTGCGTAAAAACGTTTTTCGTCTCTGCTGACATTTTGTATTTTACGACCGCCATTTTGTATTTATAAAAACAAAACCTAGCCTATAACCGTCGGATGGTTAAGACAAATCGATAGAGACCTCATTCATTAAAATCCATCCAGCTGTTGGGATGTTTCGAGGGTATAAAGAAATCCACATACCCAGATACGCGTCAAACACATAACCCGTCTTGGCAGTCGGGTAAAAAGGCATTAAAATAAATATCTGGAGAAAAGTTTCAACGGGAAGTTTAAGCATATATATATATGTATATATTTATCTATATCTATATATATATATACAGGGTGGTGCCAAATTTGAGCGACAAATTCAGATGGATGATAGTAGGCATCAAGAGGATGAAAAATTATAATCAAAGATACAAGGTGTTCTACCCTAACTCAACTTGGGTTGACGCGTTGACGATAATAACTTTCAGAAAACTGAAGTATATTATAATGAAACTTTTAACAGACATGCTTATCTTTGTTGTAAAAATGATAACGCCAAAAAAAGTGGTAGATGTTTCCATTATACGCGTTAACAGTATGCACTTGACGCTCTACATTTTGGACCGTGATAATCAGTTCATACGGTATCATGCATTGCGTGAGCACCCTGTTTTTCTATAACTTTCTGTTACGTTATCATATTTCATGCAAAAAAAGGTACATATAGTTACATTTGTATTGCAATATTTTTATTTTTCTCAAAATTATTACCGTCAAACCGACTTCAGTTACGGTGGAATACCCTGAATTTGTGATAATAAGTGGTTTGTAACCCCATGTTCTATGACAACTTTTCATCGTGTTGATGCCTACTATCCCTACTCTGAATTTGTCGATCGAATTCGGCTATACTCTGTATGTAATATATATGGGGCATTCTCACAATCTTTTGACTTTCATGTCCCTGAATAATAACTTTTTATTCAAAAAGCTTTTTTGTGGTTTTTTTTTTATTTCATATACTGGGGAACATCCGATTGCACGATTGCATAACAATATTAACGAGATAAGTTTTGGACGATGTTGGGGGTCCAAATACCAGGGAAACTCATCTACCATCCAGCGTCCCTGATGCTGATTTTTAAGTTTGGAGCTGTCTGGATAAAATTGTTTCAATAAAAATAATTCAATGTAATTTTTTTCTGAAACTGGAACTACTGTTTTATATAAATATGTAGCTAAAAATTAACCTGCACGCATTTTTAGGGTTGTTATTATTTTTTAAACTCTGTCCCTGGGTTTTAGATTCCTTATCATCCCTCTTCTAAAATTATACAGAAAATCATTTCAGATTCAGCCACAGAATTTTTTTCAAGTTTTTTCTCATGCAGAAGTATGCTAGAGAAATAATGTCTAAAATTCTTTGGCACTGTAGAATTTAAATCAGCATTTGCATATCAATTTCAAGCATCACGGCTTTATTGGTAGTCTCACCGTCCCCAAGGTTTATTCCTGCACTTTTTGAGGTAAATTTAAAAAAAATAATAATTTAATCCAATGTTAACAACTGTTTCTAAAAATCAATGAACCTTGTGGCTATCACTTAGTCTTAACATGATTTTCCTAAAAATAGGTGGTAATTTTCCTTACCGTCCCTTTTTTTTACCATTTCGTCCCTTTGTTTTTCCAATACCATCCCCATATTTTACCTCAGCGTCCGTTCTATAACAACCCTTTAAGACAATGTTATACCAAAATTCTGTATTAAAAGTACTACATTGTTATTATTTCTTATTTGAATGTCCTGTGGGTACTATGCAAATTCATTATAAGTAAAAATTTAGAAGAAAATAAAAAGTTATAGGTGTAAAATGGTAAGGAAAATTAAACTCGTAAGTTTAACTTAAACCTCAGTTAAATAAAAAAATTTTCGATGTTGACCATGTTTTCTTTATTTTGAATCATTAAGGCATTCGTCTATCAGATTAAAATGTTATTTTAGCAAGTTTAATTCTGTCAGATTTTTTTCCCAAAAGTCAAAAGATTGTGAGAATGCCCCATATACAGGGTGTCCAGCGAATAAGTCCCTGATTTCAAAATTAAATATCTCAAAAACAGAGATCATTAGAATTATGCAGTAAACGGTTTGTTTATTAGCTAAGATGTAAAAATGTTACACACATGATTCATAATTTAGTTGCAAGAACCGTTAACAGATGACCCTGAAATCGCAATGCCTATAAATTGTGTTTGTGAAGTCCAGAGAACTAGCGTCTCACTACTGGATGGCTCCCTATGGAAGAACGAAAATTGGAAATGTCCGCTTCTTAGTTGATGTGATATGCAGAAGCGGAGCCATGTGTTGTGTGATTTGAGATTTGTTTGAAATTTTGTTATGAGCTATTTCGGTCTGGATACCAGTATCTCTGTGGTATGTCTTTTCTTTCCTAATTGGAAGATCGCGGAATCGAATCCAAGCAGAGGAGGATTTGAAAAAATTGGAAATCTTTACTTTTTAATATTTATTTAAATTGTGAAAAAAAGTTTAAATAAAAAAATTAAAGTTTCTACTTTTAAAATTTAATGAAACTAAAAGAAACCCCCCTTTTTTAAATCATTGAGCATTTATAATAATGATTCATAAAACGTTTTTTTTAAAATTGTAGAAAAGAGTTTGAATGAAAAAATACAAAGTTTTTATTTTTAAAGACTTTTTAAACTAAAAAAATCCTTTTAATTTTAAAAACGCATTTTAATTTTTTTTATCATTGAGCACAAAAGTATGGTGCAGCTTCTGGTGATATGATCCGAAGTATTTCAGAAGAATGCTGCCACCAAAATACCTTTGCTTCGACTTTGATGATATGACTTACCATCAATTCTTTTAAAAATGAAATAATTTAATGCATAATTTCTGTCCCTAAAACTTTGTTTACAAAGAAAAGAAATATATTTGTTGTGCTAAAACCAAAATATTATACCGTGATTTAAAAATATAAATGAAAAGTGCAATTTTTTTTTTTTATAATAATTCAGGTATACCAAAATATTATGTCTTGATTTAAAAATATAAAAAATAAATAAAAAGAACAAATTTATTTTCCTAAATATATGCAATTTGATTTAAATAATTATATGGTATTAAAAATTTAATTTAATAAAATATTTTAATAAGTTCGTATATAATGACTTCTAAACATTTTATTGAAAACTCTATTAATTGAAATTCTCTAAAATTAAAGCTGGTGCAATAATTCTGTGGCCAGATGTCTCCACCTCTGCACATCACTCCAACGAAAAAGTGGACGCTCCAAATTTTCGTTCTTCCATAGGCAGCCATCTAGGAATGAGACGCTAGTGCTCTGGACTTCGAAACCCAATTTATAGGCATTGCGATTACAGCGCCATCTATTAACGGTTTTGTAACTAAAATTTGAAACTTCTCTATAACATTTTTACAGGTTAGCTAATAAACAAACCGTTTACCGCATAATTCTATTGATCTTTGTTTTTGAGATATTTAATTTTGAATTGAGGGTCTTATTCGCTGGACACGCTGTATATATCATCTTAATTATTGTATATATCACGCAAAAGCAGTTTATTAAAATACCTCTAATCCATAACAAATGTCAAAAATGCATGTCGTTCTCTAGACTTTTAAATACATATTGCGATTCCATTTCTTACAGAAAAATTTGGAATTATTTTTTGTTACATATGAAGGTATTTTGATAAATAAATTGAAAGATACAAAACATTTTTCAATTTGTATTCAGATTTTTGAAAAGGATTTTCAACTTTATTTGTACTTTCTATTTTATATATATTTTTGCTGATATGCGTGCGTTGTAAATATTTTTTTATTTATTCAACATCAAATTACTTTAAAGTCTTTGAACTTCAGTTACAATTTCCATTTTTGCTTCTTCTTGCATAGCAAATATTATAATTTTTCCCTAAAGGTCCCCCCACTCAGAAATTTCATTTTTTACTATGATATATTTTGACGTATGTCAACATTATTATCATTTTTCCGGGCATTGCCGATAGAAAAAAATGTCGCTCTTCTAATTCATTCATGATAATGTATATGACATTTATTAGGTGGTTCTGTAAAAGAAAATTAAGTGATACTTTCGCCATTTTCTATAAAGTATATGTTATTAGACCTATGAATAACGATATGTATTTCATTGTTTTAGAAGTAGAATATGATCTTTAAAACACACTTCAAACAATCCGCCTAAGGACAGTTGGTAATTGAATTCTTATTTGTATGTTCGAGTACCAATATGACCGGTTCACCGTTTAAATTGGAAACAATTTATGGTTCATATCAAAAATCCATATCAATTTTTTAACATTTGAAGTAGTGTAATATCATTTAATTTATTTATAACAATTATCCCCCTATGTATCCAAATTCCTTCAGAGTTCCCAACGAAATGCAAAGGCTGCACGGGGCATTTTCAGTAAGACTCATGTCATAATTAACATCAATAACATATTACAATAAAGTACAAATTAAAGCATGTTTACGATATATACACTCTAAGAAATTTCACCGCTAAATTACGGTCAGTGACTGGCAAAAAGTGTGCCAGTCACTGACCGTAAAAATAATGTTATGACCGTAACGCTGCCATGACCATAAAAATACAAGTTTACCCGTAAACTTTTGCCCGTAAAACTTAAAGTCACTGGCCGTAAATTAACATTATGCCCGTAATAAGTTCCTTAATATTTTTACGGTCACTGGCCATAAATTAACATTATGCCCGTAATAAGTTCCTTAATTTTTTTACGGTCACTGGCCATAAATTAACACTATGCCCGTAATAAGTTCCTTAATTTTTTTACGGTCACTGGCAGTAAATTAACATTATGCCCGTAATAAGTTCCTTAATTTTTTTATGGTCACTGGCAGTAAATTAACATTATGCTCGTAATAGGTTTGTTAATTTTTTTACGGTCACTGCTCTTAAATTAATATTATGCTCGTAAAAGTTATCTTCATTTTTGTATGTCCAGCAACCGTAAATTAATGTGGTCCTTGTAAAAAGAGTCATTAATTTAAGGATACTGCCAGTAAAATTAGCAAACCACTGGACCTACAGAAGGGACCTCTGGACCTACCCCTTCAGCAGGGCAGTTCAGGGATTCCAGTGCATAGATAGAGGATTATGCTGACATTGTTCAGCTTCCCTTTTCAAACAGTTACACTTTGCTACACATCATATAAATATGACTGGTATGAGTGTACTACAAATAATGTAAATTGATTATTGTTCAAAAACTGATTAGAATAGTTTTTTAAACATAATTAAAAGGCAGTTGGATGCAGCAAGCTGCAATCTATATTTAAAACTTCTAGAAATCAATTTCTGTAAAACATATGTAACATTTATCTTTCAAAATTTACAAAAGCAGAGAGTTAAAAAAAAATATTTGAACTTTAACTTATAAAATATTTGATTTAAAAAAAAAAAAAAAGATTTCTAGAAGCTTCAATTATGCAAATTAAGAATTTCAATTCATGATATTCAGCAATTTGTGTTATGTTTAAAAAACTATCCCCATTGCAACTTCCCTATGATAAATAACAAATCCAACATGAGAGGTTTCAAACTTTAAACATTCATAAATAACTGGATCAAAAGATTTGAAATTTGGTATCCTGGGATAAAATTTCATCTAGAATTCAAATATGATGGGGATAGTATAAAGGATTAATTTTTATTTGTAAGCAAGCGTTTGAGGCGCTTTCCATTGAGAAATTTTCAAAATACGCCAGTTTGTTTAATTTGAAGCGGTTATTGACAAATTCGACTTTTTGAAAATGTATAATTATTCCACTTGAGATTAATCATATGTTTTTATAATGGATTAAAGTTGCAAGTTCTGTAAATAAAATAATAAAGAAAATGTCAAAAATTTAAAAAAAAATTATTAATTTTAAATTTACTGGTGCTTTAGCGCACCATTGACAGAATGCTTAAAAATGCCGAATGCATTTTATTTCTCAAATAAAATATTTTTCATGCACAAAACTTTTTTTTCCCTTAATGAATGTAATTTAAGCAAACGAAAATAATATCCCATTTTATAAAATTTCTATGTTTGGCCTAAAATGGGTTAAGAGGTTTGTGTGTAGGTATTTCAAATTATTTGATAGAGTGATGATCATAAACTACTGGAGCACAATCTACTCGTTTTCAGCAGATTGTGTTCCTTAATGCGATAAAATACCTGGATATGAAGCACCCTTTATGTTGCAAACTAATCTGTTACTTTAGCCATTTAAAAATACAATATTGAATTTAAACAATTCACTGTTTGCTTTCATCATTGTATTCTAACCTGACTGATATTGAGATGTTCCACAAGACAATTATTAAAAATGAAAATGCGTTTTTAGGAATGTTAAGTGCAAAACAGAAATACAATGAACTATGACATGGAACTATCTGAACAAAATACAAGATGAACATATTTATTTGAAACTGATAAATTGAAATATGAACTTGATTTCTTTTAAATAAATTTTCTGAAAAATAATGAATATTTTTAATTTTAAATGATTACTTTCAGAAAAGCAGTAAACCTTTCTATAAATATGAACAGTAAAAACAACAAATTAAAAAATGACAAAAAAAATTTATTTGCAACACGTATTTACATTAAAAATATAATTAAAATCTTCCATTTGGATGAAAAATCCTTTGTTATTGATGAGTTAAGGACTTATAGGTCAACTCTCTTTCCAAATCTCTTTTCCATTTCAGAACCTTTGGATTGCGGATTAATCCCAAACAATGCTCTATAAAGAAAACAAAACGAGATTAGATAAAAAACAAGCTTAAATAACTTAAAACAGAATTAAAGACAAACAAATTAAATGCATACTATTACACAAACAGAGCTCTTATATTAAGTCAACGCTTTGTATGCACATGCTTTAACGATAAGAGGTTCATGAAAACTTTCAGAATTGTATATGGAAAAAGTAATTTTAACTCAGTATGTTACACTTAAGATTACAACATACTGTCAATCCCCATTAAAAAAAAAAATTATATTCTCAAATATCAGATTCATTTTAAGAAAAGCTGGAAATGTGAGAATGAACTTTAATTACTCAAGACACTAAAATAAAGGTTAATACAAATGCTCCAGTGATAAATACAATAAATTTCTATAATAGAATAGCAATCTAACAGAAGAAAGCAGTAGCATTTGCTTAATACCGTAATTGTTTAAATTATAATGTGCAATCAAAGTTTCCATTTGAGGTTGCTGCTGCAGCGTATATGCAAATTAGCGCATTGCCAAAGCAGCTATTAAAAGCACTGACATTGAGGCAACAGATTATTGTGGGATTCGTTTATTTTTTAAGTGTGTGTAGAAAATGAATAAGTGTCAACAACGTTAGTACCAAATGTGTCTAAACAGGAACAGCAAGCCAGTGCCGCCAACTTATATGTTCCCATGGGGCACAAGTCCACCCAAAAATTTGCTCTTCTAGCCCACCCAATTTTCATTCTCAAGTTATTTTTCAATCTCTCAAAAAAAAAAATCCTTCCGTCAATGTTCTCAAAATCTCTTTGTTTTAAAAATAAAGTAAGGATAGCAGTAATAGACACACTGTAGCCTAGACTCCCCTTCCCTCTTATTTTTAAAAGATATACAATTACTAATTTTTTCTCAAAAGAGAAATTTCCTCATATTTTACCAGTGAGCATCAAGAAAGTGCACTCTAAATGAAATCTTAAATAAACTTGAAATTTGTATGATTTTATATGTTTAACTCGATTTTGTCTAATTGTAACGTAAGTGTAAAATAACCGTGGTGGGAAAAATCTGTTAAAAATATATTTAGCTGTAAAAAGCCTCGAAATTACTGCAACGGGACATGGGATATGGCGCGATATGTTTCTGATAACTGCGTAATTTTCGGACTAAAATATGGATATTCAACTGTAAAAACCATTCTTATACATCTTCCCCTCCCCCCCCACATCGAATTCCTAAGTGAACTTTTTTCATTTTCAAACTTATACATCACCCTTTAACCTGAATATATGTGGATCAAATCGATACTCTATCATTAGCTGAAAGTTTAACATACAGTATTAAAATTTTTGAGCTAGATTATAAAATAGTTTTTTTTAAAATAAAAATATGCATAATGTTCATACTGCGGGAAAAAACTAACCGTGACCAAGTACAATGTAACTGTAACTTAATTATAACCTAACCGTAACCGCATCCAAAATGTGCATGTGCAGAGGTTTTTTTTTTTTTTTTTTTTTTTTTTAAACCCCGCATCTCCCCAAAAAGTTGTCAGGATTTTAAAAGATTACTCAGCCTATAAATTATTTGCAAAAAGATATACATAGAGACTCAAATAGAGATAAAATGAAGATTAATTTGACAGATGCTTATCTATTAATGCTGTTTTTAATTATAGGTTTCTTAAATGTAGAAACTGTTGGATTGAGCTCTTAATGTGTATATATATATATATATATATATATATATATATATATGTATATTAGGGATGCACCGAATATTCGGTCATGTTGCCTAATATTCGGTTTGGCCGAATATAAAACTATTCGGTATGACGAATACTTGGCTTGGCCGAATAGCAAATTATTCGGCATGCCGAATATTCGGTTTGGCTGATTATCGAAATATTCGGCTGAACCAAATACAAAAAAACTTTTAAAAATTATTTTTTAAAACTTTTTACAACTTCTACGTTTCACAGCCCACTTAAAGATATTCAGAATAATTACAAACAGAATCATATTTAAAAAAAAGAGAATGTTTTTACATTATTTATTTGCTGTTTGTTAAGTATTATTTAAGAAAATTAACCAATCATGAGAATTTTCATAGAAATGAATTATGTACAAATGCAAGTTCTTCAACATTGTCCAGTAAATAATCTGTTTCTTGCTAAGATTTTAAGAACAATGTTTACAATCTCTGAAAATGATTGCCCACTACAGACCCAGACACTGATCTGGGATGCATTTAAAAACTTACTTGCTTGATCAAAGGGAGTAGAACAGTTATTCTTGCTAAGTTGTCACCATATAAAATTTGAATCTATTGTATTATTTATTAACTTTTACTTTAGTCTCTTCCTGACAAGCAAATATATGTACCTGTACAATTTTTCTTCCAATTTTTTCACAATTTCTCTTTGATTTTAAAATGTTTTAGAATTTAAGAAAATTTTATTCATTTGCTTTAATTCTCAGAAGAAGCCATGAAATTTAAAATTTTATTAATTAATTTTTTTATATAATTATCCTGTTCTTTAACTCAAAGCAGATTTTTTTCAGCATAAAGTTTGCTTGAAAAAAAGCTCTTGTTTATTAGAATAAAAGTTTGTTTTAAATATCATATAAAATTGTTTTAAAATTTAATATTTTAATGCCTTTAAACTTTGAAATATAAAAGTATTCGACAAGCCGAATATTCGGTATTCGGCCAAATAGTTACTATTCAGCAGGCCAAATATTCAGTATTCAACCTAGCGGTTACTATTCGGCTAGCCGAATACTCGATGCATCCCTAACATATATATATATATAGATAGATATTATACATATTACTCTTAGGCGAACACGTTAGGTCAGACGAACATCTTTTTGCACGCTTTTTTACTTACGTATTATCCCTACACAAAGCTAGCGGCATTGTGTAGGGATAATACGTAAGTAAAAAAGCGTGCAAAAAGACATCCATCTGACATTAGCCTTACAGGCAACATTGCTACATTAAGTTGAGGGGAAAAGCAGTTTTTACTTCATGTCTCCATCACATAAATTTATTTACAAAATTGATTATGTTGTACTTGTTTTTCGATTGCTATTATCACTAAGAATTATTTTGCACACATATTTGCACACATATTTGCACACTGTACAGTTTTTTCACCAATTTTCTTCAAACCCTATCTTACACATTAGATAAAATTATTAAATCATTAGTAAAAGTATGATAGGAAGTAAAAATTAAAGGATTTAACACTTAAATCTTTTATCAACAAGCACGAACTTTGACACATTTACTAATTTACTTTTAAACATAATTGCACAAAATTGGCAGTGCTGACTAAGGAAGTGATTTGGAATCGAAAGACATTGTTTTACAAATAAATTATTTAAGGAGTTATAAGCAATTTTGTGATCACATGACAATCTGAAGTACAAGAGATATAGTTCTTCAGATTGGTTGACTAGTTTCACTTTACGCTTTAACGGGAAACAAAAATGACAGAATTATCAAATATAAGAGAAGGGAGAAATTACAGAAATATCAGGAAACTTGGGAAGTCTGATCTTATGATAAAAGTCATAATAAAAAAATACATAAAATCTTTGAATATGTTAAAAAATAATCTTTTTTTAAAAAGCGGAAATCTGCTTTAAAAATAAACAAAAACGCAGAATTCTGCAATTCCGTGGAAAAGTGGCATGCCTATTAAAAGAAAAAAAAAATGCTAAAAATTTTGCTATTTCACACTAAAAGTTGAAAATCGCATAAAAAAAATTTACAAATTATTAAAAAAAAGCTGTGCAAATTCTCAAACTTTTCTGAAACAAAACATTTTACTGGACTAAAATCTGCAGGATATCGGAATTAAATAAAATTCAGATTCTTTTTACTAATGCGTAAAAATCGCCACAAAGAAAAAAAAAAAAAAAGAGGCTAGAAATTCTAAAATTGCAGAGAGCAAAATTTATCATACTTGTTTAAACACCAAGGTTGCGGAGTCAGGTCCATTTTTGAGCAAAAGAGTCAAAGCCGGATCTGTTATAATGCCTGGAGTCGTCCATTTTACAAGCAGGACTGCAGAGCCGTACTCAAGCCCATTTTTGAGCAAAAGAGTCCGAGTAGAATCAGTTAAAATTCCTGGAGTCAGAGGAGTCCATTTTCCCCCCTAACTCCGCAGCGCTGCTAAAAACATTGTAACCAGCAATAAATTGCTGCATGATGTTAAAAAAAGTAAAATAAACCTTCAATCCCTAAGATTTACTATCTACAAGAAAAATAAGCCTAACATGAATAAATTTAGTTTGTAAAGAAGGAATTTCCAAAATAAATTTGTTAAAAAAAAGAAAATATATATATATACAAATGCCTTTAAAAAAAAAAAAAAAAGCAATTGATTTTATTTAAAGTGAAAAAAAAACCTAGAGAACAGGAATTCTGCTTTTTCAGAATTTAGTGTCGCCCCCGGCATTTCTATTACTTCATTTTCTTCTGATGGACTGATGGCTTCTACTATTATGAGACAGCCATTATAAATGAAGTGTTAGGTGAAGATGAAAGAGCAGCCGTAAAAAGTTAGAACTCAGATTTTCTGGTCAGAATGGGGGAAAAAATGGCCATAATTTTTATTATTTTTTTTTTTTTACCGCTGCTTTTTCATCTTCACATGACACTTCATTTATAATGGCTGTTTCATAATAATAGAAACCACCAGTCCATCAGAAGAAAACAACTCGGTTAAGCGGGACTCTACTGCAGTACAAAACATATTTCAATTTTAAGACTTAAAGCCCACGCTTTTATTTTATGTAAAATGACGTCATTCGCATCCGCTTAAGAATTCCACATTTACGATCTACTCTTAAACATCTACAGTAAAGCATGCATAGCACATCACTATCGCGAAATAATGCACAAATCTGGCAAAAAGATTCTGTCATTCAAGAAAATCGAAAAAAAAAAAAAAAGACGGCTATCTAATGATTCATAGATACTTACAATTAAATATAGTATATAATAGCTCCATTGTTTTAACAGAAATCATTAGTTTATATTTTTTTCAAAACAGCACGTATTTTAATTACATTTTCTTTCGGTTGTTACGAGAAAATGGCAACAAAAATATGATTAATATTTTAAAACCATTTTTCCTTTACTTTCTACAGAAATGGAGTACTACCGTTGCCAATATTAAACAAATGGCTCCAAAAACTACAAAAAAATTAATATTTCAAAAATAAATGGAGATACAGTTTTCAAACAAAATGCATTTAAAAGAATTTTTTTCCAATACGATGGTATAAAAATTGAAAATAAGCGATGTTTAGAAGTTTAAAAAATTGCTGAAGAGTATTTAATCTTAATGCTTTGTTTTACGGCTAGCGTCTGTAAGGTAACGTTATTTTTTGGACACAAAATAAGCTGGGAGAAAGAAATAGCATACCGTACCGGAGGGTAAAAAAAAAAAAAATCTGACAAATGAAAAAATAAAAATTGCATAAACAAATTCATGAACAAAGCAGAAAACCATATTAATCGTTATTCATTGCAACATAACTGCTAATATTAATAAGTAAAGCACTTACCAATACATGCAGTGAATGTTGTAACTGGTGCATCTTCACATACATCCACCAGGCTTTTGTCTTCCTGCAAGAACGAAGAGATTTAAATATAAAAGAACAAACACAATAACTGCAAGCATAAAATTTAGTTGATTTGTTGATAAACCATGAGTTAAATTTTTGCCATATAAGTTTTAAAAAAGTTATAAAAATTACACCAAATTAATAAAATATCGGTTTTATAATTTTATGAAACAAGAAGCACAATTAAATTTTCTTTAATTCTTAAATTGCGCATTTCGTCAATCAAATGTGTAGAAATCGTGAATATCATCAATTGGGCGTAGAAAATTCTGAATCTCGTCAATCGACCCATGGAGAACACCGATGCCAACATCTTTAAAAATTCAGGAGTTGCTAATTTCGTTGACCGGAAGCGAAAAAAAACTCAAATTTTGTCAAATGCGAAAAATAACGTCAAATTTTGTCAAATCGAAAAATACCTCAAATTTTGTCAAATCGAAAAATACCTCAAATTTTGTCAAATCGAAAAATACCTCAAATTTTGTCAAATCGAAAAATACCTCAAATTTTGTCAAATCGTAAAATACCTCCAATTTTGTCAAATCGAAAAATACCTCCAATTTTGTCAAATCGAAAAATACCTCCAATTTTGTCAAATCGAAAAATACCTCCAATTTTGTCAAATCGAAAAATTCCTCAAATTTTGTCAATAGAACGCATCACATTTTTTATCAATCGAATGCGAAAAAAATCTTGCATTTTTTGTCAATCGAACGCGAAAAAAATCTCGTATTTTTTGTCAATCGAACGCGAAAAAAATCTCGTATTTTTTGATCAATCGAATGCGAAAAAATCTCCAATTTTGTCAATCGAATGCGAAAAAATGTCAAATTTTGTTGCGAGCTTCAACTTCCTACACTTTCACTTTGCAGCAAAAAATAGATAATATACAAAATATCACTGAGCATAGCATGTCAAGAATGAATGTAAAATGTGTTAATTTGCATAAAAGGATTAAACATAAAATGAAAGATATAGAAAATCTCTTTTTTTGAGGAAATTATTCAGTACTTTTCGGTTAGTTGGGCACCAGTATAATACATGAATATATATATACATATTACAGTTTTTGATGATGGTCGGTAATGTTTAATTAATGGTTATATATATATATATATATATATGTATTATACAGGGTGTCCCAGAAGTAACGGGACAAACTTTGAGGGGAGGTAGGGGACATCACAAGGATTCAGAATTGCATAGCAACCCATGGTCGGAAACGTCATGGATGGGAAGGTAATATGACAGGTACAAGGGACGAAGAGACACAAGACATACCATCCGAAATAATTTATTGGTCAACGATATTACATTTACTGTGGTAGATGATATGTGAAAATCTTCAAGGCTTCGACCATTGCTAGCGATGCATGCATTGCACCGTCGAACCATGGACTCGCTCAAATACACACCTGGATTTTGTTGGATATCCGCAGCAGCACAGATGAGTCTTGCAACCAGATCCATATCAGAATATCAGATCCATTCACTGAAAAGCGATATTGTGCAGCATGTGATCTCACACCATGGGGATTCTCGCCAGCCCATAAATGAACATTGTGGTGGTTGAACACACCATCTTGCGTGAAGTACACCTCGTCTGTAAATAAAACGTAGCATGAGAAATGCCGGTCTTGGCGACATTGGTCCAGGTACTACTGTGCAAAACGCAAAAGCGTAGGATAATCTCTAGGGAGCAGCGCCTGTACTTTTCGCAGACGGTATGGGTGTAAGCCTGCACGTTATAAAATACGATGAACAGTACACCGAGATCCTCCTACAGCAGAACCGATGGCTCGTACACTGGTACTCTGATTTCGTTGAACAATATCTAACACATTTTGCTCCATGCTAGGAGTTCGAGTCAAGCGTGGTCTGCCCACTCTATGCCTATTACCTCACAAGGATCCATATTCACACAAATTGTGATGTGAATTCATAAAGATCCTGTGGTCCGGTGCATCTCTCTATGGATACCTTTTGCGATATAATCTTTCTGCTTCTCGTGCACTTCCCTGTGCCAACCCGTAAATTAGGTACATATTTGCCAGCTCGGTGTTTATAAAGCGTTGCATAATCCAGTGATGGCGATGAAAGATCCAATTACTGAAGGTCTGTCTTCTCCAGCGTTTAGAGTTAAAATCTAGATGTATCTTTAATTTACGTAACCAACAATTTCTGGTATGAATTATGAATTTAAAAATTCCCGAATCTGAGAAAGCTGTTTTTCTCCAATGCTCTTGTGAACAACACAACCTACAGACGAACAAAGTAGAGATGCAACGAATATTCGGCCCATTCGGCCTGTCTGCCGAATATTTGGCTTCGGCCGAATATCAAGTCCATTATTCGACCTTGGCCGAATAATACTGTAATAAATGTTTTTATATTTACACAGTATAACTTTTTAATTTGACAATTTATATTCATCATATATAATGAAAATTTTATTTGAAATTAACTAACACTTTTTTTTCTATTAACTTTCATACTCCGAATAAGTTTTATCTACCCATTTTTATATAAGAGGCTAATTTAGGAATCATGTTAAAAAATTTTTATGCTGTAACAGTAAGTACAAAAAGTATCTGTAATAAGCTAAAATAATCTGTTAAATTTAAAATTAATCTATTCAAAATTGTTTTAATACAGCTGTACCAGCTAATTCAATATATATATATATTTTTTTAATCATAATGGGAAGTTTAACATTTAACCCTTGTTACATAAAAAAATATTTTTTTCAATAATATTTTAAATTATACCTATAAAGAACATAAATATATGATTGATTAGATATAGATGTATTATATGTATAAGATATTTAAGTCGTATATGTTGCAATACTTAAGGGTTTTTTCTTTTAGTAAAATACGCTTAAAAGTTAAATATATTTTAAGTTATTTTTTTAAGTCTGTTACTATTTCTTATTAAATAATGAAAGAAAGTAAATACTAAATTCTTTTAATTCGTATGCATTTACGTTTTAGATATTTTTTTCAAGAATAGCATTGTAATGCCTTAAAAAACAGTTAAAATGTTTTCAATAAACGTAGATTGTGATGCAGAAATAATAATAATAATTCAGCATTCTCAGGTGATAGTCTATTTCTTTTTTTTTTTTTCGTAAATGTTACCTGCTTCTGAAAATAATCTCTCACTATATATGGTATTTCCTGGTGCAGAAAGGTACTTTTTGGCTAATTGTGAAAGGTTTGGAAAGTCTTCCGAATTTTTCGCCCACCACTCCAAAGGACACTGTTGTCTTTCTAGTAGTGGCTGGGAAAGAAAATTACTAATTTCTTTTACTTCTTCACATTGAAGGGCACTTTCTATAGAGGCTTCACTGCTGACAGCAAAGAAAAAAAATAATAAAGATAAATAAAAATTTTGTTAATTGTGAGCTTTATAAAGTCTACAATGATTTCTTTCCGCCATTTTAGAGGATATTCCTTTCACCCTTTCTATCAGTGGTTTTTCTTAAGATATTAAGATTTCTTATTTTTTATTTTATTTCATCTGAAAGCTGAAACTTATGTTTCCTAGTACTTTTAAAATTTTCTCATTATTTTAAAATGTAACAACAACACACATAATATCTATTAAAATGTAACTAGACAGTACCTGATGAGCAACTTTTGCTAAGAATTTTTTTTTTTTTTTTTTGGGGGGGGGGGGGGGGTCCGAATTATATTATTGAGGCAATTTTTAGGCCGAACATAGCCGAATGTTTTTTCAGAGTAAAATAATGCTTTAAAAATTAAAAATTTGTATACAAATAATTTTTTTAAAAGAAAACAATACATTTTAATTGTGAAATATACAAGAATTGTGCATATAGTGCATACTATATTTTGTTTTTAGGCAAAAATAAGTTCAGTATTCGGCCGGCCGAATAGGCCGAATATTCGGCTGTAACTTTTGGCCGAATATTCGGTATTCGGTTATTTGGCCAAACCACTATTCGTTGCATCACTAGAACAAAGATTTTTCCGACCATGGGTTGCTATCAGTGGCGTGGCGTCCGGTCATCGCTGGATGCGGCGATGACCAAGCAATATTTTAAAACTCTACGATCCAGTTTTAGCAGAACATTTGGAGTTCATTTATAAGTGAAGGTAAGATTTAAAGTTTCTTTTTTAAACATTCAACCAGTGAATTTTAGAGTTAATAATTTTTCACCACAAACTTAAATAATTGCGATGACCACCGAAAATTTTCACGCCACGCCACTGGTTGCTATGCAATTCTGAATCCTTGTGATGTCCCCTACCTCCCCTTTAAGTTTGTCCCATTACTTCTGGGACACCCTGTATATATGCATACACACATACATAGTATATATACACACACACATACATAGTATATATACACACACACATGCATAGTATATATACACACACACATGCATAGTGTATATACACACACACATGCATAGTGTATATACACACACACATGCATAGTGTATATATACACATACATACATAGTGTATATATACACATACATACATAGTGTATATATACACATACATACATAGTGTATATATACACATACACTGTGTGTGTGTGTGTGTATATATATATATATACAGCGTTCGAAATCCTTGGTGGTCCGCTGGTCCGAGACCACTAAAAATTCAATCGGACCACTAATTTAAAAAATTTAGTGGTCCGAAGGACCAGTAACTAACAGTAACTTTTTCCTTCTCTGACAAGTAAACGTAAATTTTCCCATCCCTGAGAAAACTGCAACCAAACATTACAATAAGCATAAAATTTGCATAAAAACTTAGTTAAAATAAACGGAAATAAAATAAAAAACTCAGTTTTTGTTTATGTACTATTTATTTAATTTTTAGCAAATTATAATTTTACATATTATGCCGAAAATTTTGGTTAACTGAAAGGAAGTTTGGTTTATATTCTCGGAGGAGGAGAGGGGGGGGGGGGTGTCACTCAAAGGGTTAAGATACTTATATAATTTTATGTAGCGGGCCAGTGACGATGTCTGCGGACCAGTAAACTCTGATGTTTATTGGTCCTTGGGATCAGTGATTTTTTTTTTATTTTAATCAATTCTACCGCTGAAAATAGTCAGGGTTGCAAAATCGCTAAAAAAATGTCAGTCATAACAAAAAAAGATGACAGGCGATCAAGGGAGAATATGCAAGGGATATACGAAAACTCATTCAATTTCATTATAAAAATTAACATAAGGTTAACATATGATAAGATTAAAAATTCAAAACAGTATTCTTGTATTTAATAACATTTGTTATAATACTTGTCCCCAAGCAGCATTAGCGATAAATACAAAATATTATCTTGTCTTCAAAAACATCGGTAATTAGAAAAATTTTGGTTAAAAAAAAAAAAAAAATCTATTCAATCTATCTTTTAGCATGCTTTTACAAACAAAATACCAAAGTTCTCCAAATGTTATTTATGAAAAAAGAGAGAGAGAGAGATGGGAGGGGGGGGGAAGGGGAGAGAGAAATTTGTAAAAAGCAAATAGTATATAAAATTTTGTAATGATAATGATTCTGAGATTCATATAAATATTAAAATTGATCTAAACCCAATAAAAAACGATATTTTCAAAACAAAATACCAAAATTTTCCAAACGTTATTTCTAAAAAAAGAGAGGAGAAAGGGAATTTGTAAAAAGAAAATAGTAAAAAAATAAACAAAAAAATTTGTGCATGCATGTGGCAGTAAATAAAAAATGCTGCATGTATGAGCACTGCATGCACATAAAGCAAAAATTCAAAACAATATTCTTGTATTTAATAACATTTGTTAATGCTTTTCCCCAAGCAGCATTAGAGATAAATACAAAATATTATTTTGTCTTCAAAAACAGTGATAAATTAGAAATATTTTGGTTAAAAAAAAAAAAAATACTATTTAATATGTGATTTAACATTCCAATGAAGCAAGTAACTTTTTTCCCCTCTCTGACAGGTAAGCTTAAATTTTCCCATCCCTGACAAAAACCGCAACCAAACATTACAATAAGCATAAAAACTTAGTCAGTTAAAATAAACGGAAATAAAATACATAATAATTTCAGTTTTTGTTTATGTACTATTTATTTAATTTTTAGCAAATTATAATTTTACATTTTATTATGCCGAAAATTTTGGGTTACTGAAAGGAAGTTTGGTTTATATTCTCGGAGGAGGAGAGGGGAGGGGGGGTTTTGTCACTCAAAGGGTTAAAGATACTTAATATAATTTTATGTAGCAGGCCATAAAGGTCAAAATTAGCACTAGCCACCGGCCACAGGGCCAGTAAATGAAAAAAAGTGGCTAGTGAAAAATTGTCTATCAGCGGCCACCTTCCGGCCATTCTTTTACAAGGAGATAATAAAATATTCTTGCATTTCATCAAGGATTCTATTTTTTTTGGTTCCAATATATTTATATTAACATATTTATTTGGGCTACTCGGTTTTAGATTAATGCTCATAGAAATTTTACTGTTTAGCATTTTGAAATAAAAAAGTGGCTGCTAGTTTAAAGAAAGTGGCCACTTAAAAAATTAGTCCTACCGGCCAGTGGCCGCTAATGAAATTTCCCAATTTTGACCTATAGCGGGCCAGTGACGATGTCTGCGGACCAGTAAACTCTGATGTTTACTGGTCCTTGGGACCAGTGACTTTTTTTTTAAACCAATTCTACCGCTGTATATATATATATATACACACATATAAAAATATACAAACAATAGTAAAAATATTTAGTACTTTCCGGTTAGCTGGGCACCAGTGTTATACATCAGCGTTCGAAATCCTTTGTTGTCCGCTGGTCCGAGACCACCAAAAATGATATCAGACCACTAATTTGAAAAATTTAGTGGTCCGCAGGACCAGTAACTTTTCCCCCTCTCTCACAGGTAAACTTAAATTTTCCCGTCCCCTAGAAAACCACAACCAAACACACATCACAAAATAAATAAAAATTGCATTAAACCTTAGTCAGTATAAATAAATAATCAGATAAATAAAAAAAATAAAATATCTAATTAATAATTTTATAGTTTTTCGTTATGTATACTGTTTAATTTTTAGTAAATTATAATTTTACATTTTACTAGGCTGAAAATTTTGGATAACTGTAAAGGAAGTTTGGCTTATATTCTAAAAGGGAGGGGGGGGGGGGAGGTCATTCAAGGGTTAAAGGGACGTCATGGAATTTTATATAGCGGGCCAGTAACGATGACTGCGGACCAGTAAATTCTCATGCTTACTGGTCCTTGGGACCAGTGACTTTTTTTTTATCAATTCTACCGCTGTACATGGAATATATATATGCAGTGATAGAAATTGGGAAATAAAAGGTAGGCATCAAATGACTACTACTGTACAAATCTTAGGCATCAAATTTAAATTTTTAGCTGCAATTTCAAAAATTCATTTTTTACATTACTGTAGATACTCTATGCTACATTTTAGGAAAGTACCAATACTTGTTTTTATTTAAAATTATGCCGGACGGGAACTTTTCAAAAAGGGAACACTATTCTAAAAAAGGGTAAATTTTTTCAAAATGGGAACACTATTCTACAAAAAGGCACTTTTTTTTTTAAAGGGCACACTTGTTTGTACCTTATATAATAAAAAATAAAAAAATACTTTGAACTAATTTGTTTAGAGTCCCTAGAATTTGCGATATTTTTCAGGGGCGCATAGGAAATGTTGAAAAGGGTATCCGGGTGCATCGGGAGGGGTTAAAGAGCCACTGGGTGCAAAAAAGAAATAAAAAGGTCCGCCGGGTGCTGTGCCCTGCTAAAACGGCTTAGTGTCAACACTACACACACACACATACATACATATATAATATACAATTATACAGTACCAAATACAGTAGTGCATGCAATATTTTGTATGCTATATTGGCACTAATCAATGGATATATGGATACAGCCCCTCATTTTTTTTGCTTCGTTTTGGAACAGCAGATTTTGAGCTTATTCTATCAACGATAATTTTCAGAATTTTCAAACTATCTTTTTGAGACTTTTACAAAAGTTGCTCTATACATTTAGCTAATACGTTATGATTACATTGGCATGCACAGTGAATTATTATTTAGTAAATGTGCTCATTTTTCATACAATTATTTTTTAATTCTGACAGCAGGGTATTGTGTACAATGTTGTTTGTCAATATTTTCTGAAAAAAACTTTTTATATTAAGAACTTTACATATTATAAGCAAAAAACTTGGCAAAATTTGGGACTCTTTCTAAAAAATTTAATTTCTCTATGAATATACATGCTATCCTCATAAAAATGAACACAGTTTAATACAATAAGGCACTTAATCATAATCTACAGTTTGAACGCTTTTGCTACATTAATTTTTACAGGGTTATCGAAACGATATTAGTTCTTTTTAGGTGCATTCGTAAATATATAATTAAGTATATATTATATAAATAATATAGTCGTCGATGAGTCCATCTGCATATAACAGTGCAAAAATTACCTGACCGAATGGTTTGAAATTTAAAATATATATCCTGACCAAATCGGAGCTATTCTTCATCCCCCTGAGTTTTCGATACAAATGATAGAATTGAAAGTTTTATATTTAAATATGTTTTTGCATTTGGAGTTGAATAAATTATTTTTTTAATTCTGAAACTTGTTCAGGCACAAAATGAACTTTCAGACTGCTAATATTTTGAACTTTCTACAATAAAAATTAAAATTGGGTATATTAATGTTAGGCCTATGTAATAAAAATTAAAAGTATTAATTTTGTTTGACAAAAATGAAAAAGTATTAATCCTAATGTTAATTTTGTTCTCATGTAAAAGTGTTTTGTTTATTATTTTAAATCATACACCCAAATCTATGACTTGGGTCAAGTATCCCTATACATTGGGATACTTGACCCAAATTGAAAGTTTTGAATATTCATATTTTACTACCTTTTATAATTGATATTTCGGAAT
Organism: Maratus speciosus; assembly: GCA_963932465.1. Taxonomy (NCBI): domain Eukaryota; kingdom Metazoa; phylum Arthropoda; class Arachnida; order Araneae; family Salticidae; genus Maratus; species Maratus speciosus. The sequence goes on along the minus strand of OZ010795.1, from coordinate 347,483,017 downwards.
AATAATAATACATATTGTGTAATACTTCATTAAGTATATACAGACTGCATTTACACACCCAGAAGTAATGTAAAAAAACAATTAACAATCCAAAACTAACAATTGTGTCAAGTATCCCTAGTTTCCCCTATATCAGGGTTGGCAAATTTCTACTGTTGTGGTTAAAACCAGCAGTTGTAACCGACAGGGCCCGACTAAGGCTATGGGGGGCCCCGGGGCAAGCATCATTCTGAGGGGGGGGGCCCTTCCATATATCTATAGAATTCTTTTGGAATAATGTGGAAGTGGCTAGTACTAAACTTCATACGTATTCTATGTATGCATAAATTTTGTACCCAGTACTGCTCCCATATGTAAACGGGGTATCACAAAATGATGGTCACAACTTTAAGAAAAAATACTAGTAGGATAATAGCAGAAAAAATTATATATTGGTTGACACGAGTATTTTTTTTTTTTTTTTTTTTTTTTTTTTTGCTTTGCTTATCTACGTACGTTATGAGATGTCTAAAAGGAAATGACCCAAATTGATCATAATGAATGGTTTTAACTTGCCACATTGCGAGGAAAACATTAATAAAGAATTTCTTTTGAAAACAACAGAATACTAAGTTGTCATAATAAAATTTTAATCATTAGATTTTTAATCATATAGTTTGTTTTTTGCATGGGTGCAGGGGGTACTGGAAGTAGAGAGAGGAAGGGAGACCATACTTCTTTCTAAATGTTTGAAAATATAGGAATTTTGGTCACTTTTGGCTAATTTTAATCATTTGGTACCTTTTAATGAAATCCTGATTACTCTTAGGGGGGCCCTAAAAAGGGGGCCCGGGGCAGCTGCCCTGCATGCCCCTGCATAAGTCGGGCCCTGGTAACCGGTTAAAAATGGCATGGCAGAAACAAGTGGCAAAAACAAAGAAATAATACTAATAAGAACTTTAATCTGCAATGATTTATAATTCACACTTTGATATGTAAACAATTAAAACTGAAGATTATGAATGTACTTAATGTGTATGAATATATTGAATAAAATGTACTTAAAGAATTAAATACTACTAAAAAAGTCTCAGATTATGTCAGAAAATGTGTTTACGCCAGTTAAAACCGGTTATAACAGGAAAGACTTTAAAATTCAGAGAAAAAAGTCACACACACATATGCACATATGTATACATATAAGATTTACCTCATAGGTTTTCATAAGTCCCAAGTCTTCATTAAATATATCTGTAAGATACGTGTGCTGTGAGATGTTAATTCTTTTAATCGATGTTTCTAGCATAATTCACCAAACCAGAGTAACCGAGAGAAACTGAAAAAAAAATTATGGATTTTTAAAGAAAATATGCAAAATTTAAAAAATATATTGACATCCGGATTGCGGAACTTATCAGCCTAAATAAGAAAATAATTGTGAGGATGGAGGGCTAGAAAACATAGGAAAAAATAGGAAGTTTAATTTGTAGGAGTGCTGCTAGGCCTGGGATTCATTACAGCTGCTGTCAAATTCTTATTTATGCTGTTTTGTTGGTTATTCTTTACACTATGATTTTCGTGTGGACTTATATGTTAGGCATATATTAAGTTTCTAACTTTCAACATTTGACAATAAATTTAGAACTTTTTTTATATGAGAATTTCCATGAGTGCACTACACAAAATTTTTACCAAGAAAAAAAAAATATATATATATTATTATTATTATTATTATTTTGGGCACAGATTTGATATATGCACGACATTTCACATTTAAATTTGAATATTTTTAAACGATTTTTTTTTTTTTTTGCATAGGATAGCTGAGGTAAATCTAATATGGCTATTTTGTACTTTTTTGATATTGGTTTCAGATTTTTTTTTAATACAGGTACTTTTATTTTCGAAACCGATTTTGAAAGTGAAAGTACCTTTATTAAAAAGAAAAAAAATCTGAAACCAAAATTGATAAAGTAAAAAATAGTCATATTAGAGATCGACCTCGGCTATTCTATGCAAAAAAAAAAAAAAAAAATCGTTTAAAATATTCAAATTTAAACGAGAAATTTGAAAACAATATGCCCATAGGATGAACATTACTGAGCGGGTGTTTTGAACACCTGAATAAGAAAAATTAGGCACCTATAAAAAATTAAGCACCTTCATTAAAATTTAAACAAATTCACGCACTTTCAAGGACATTTTTTCTCTAAAAAATTCAAGGACTTTCAAGCACTGTATGAACCCTGTTTTACATGGGGGGGGGGGGGTGAAACAAAAACACCCAAATTATCACAATTTTTACTATTAGGTAAGTTAGAGTACATATTTATGGTCGTTTTTAAAAAAGAAACCATGAATTTAAATTTGACCCCCATGTTGAAAATTCAAAATTCTGACAAAAAAAAATTTAAAATTGCAACTTTGTTATTTTTTTTTAAATCACTTAATATAAATTTAGACTTTAAAAATTTTCAATCTTTTAACATTAAAAAAAAAAATTCAATAAGATTATAACATTAGTTAGAGAAACAATTTTTTAAAATAAATAATAACAGTTCATTCTGAGCCACGGTTGGGTTTTTGACGTCAAAAAGTGGTTTGACATATGTAAAAAACCCATCGAAAAGTGTCAAAAACCTTAGACTTTTTTTTTAGCAAATCATTAGTGTTATTTTATATAAATCAAGCTAAAAACTGACTAAATAATTTATGTGTTATATAAATGAATTTTATTTAGTTGTACTATATTTAAGTTATAATGAAATATATTATATATGAAAATTCTAATTATTTGTAAATTGCCAGCTCGGAAAAATAGCTAAAAATATTGAAAGTACTATTAAATGCATTTTTCAAAGTAATTTATACCTGTATAACTGTTATAAGTTCAATCTGTTATACAAAAATTTAGCAATTTAAATTTACGCTCATAAAAAAAAAAAAAAAAAAAAAAAACTTGTGTAAAGCTAAATGGCCACTATTCACTGACTGACAATAAGTTATGTAGATTTTAGGTGGGAGACGGCAGCACAGACAACCACCAATTCCAGGATTAGGCAGAACTCAATTAGCATGTTAAAATGCAACTGGTCTGCCAAGTCATATCTTGGCGGAAAACACATGCAAACCCGATTTTAGTAGTTGACTTGTAGGTTTATCATTGTCTTTTCTTGTACCCAAAAAGGTATGAAAACATGAATTTAAATTAAATATGAAGTTAAACATTAAATAACAAAAATATATCAAAACACCCAAAAGCCCAGTAATGAAACCTTCTGGTCCAGTAATGGACACCCCATTAAAAAATAATAAATATAATTGTTTTTATGACTTTATTTAGAACCAGAATTTAATGAATACATACTAACGAAACGAAATAGTTACTTTCAAATGAATTTAACAATTTGGATACCAGTAATTAATAAAATATTTGCGATATTCATTTACTGTTTGCATCAATTATTGTAATTATCAGAAGATCGATGTTTTAATTATTTTGGATGGATAGTTTAAAATATTATATATCAGGCAATTACAGCTATCAAATTATTGAAACAGTGGGGGGTTAAAAAGGTAATTAAAAAAAAAAAAAAGTTCTGGAATATTAGTGTTTAGTTTTGTCTCACTATTTTTAACAATTAAATCTTCCAGGGACTACTTGATATATCATTTATAATAATATTACAAATATGAAAGAAATGATATTGTGAGTTGAATATTTTAAGTACTAAATAACATAATTTCAAAATAAAACTAGAACTGATGTTTGAGGCCACTGATCTGCAGATTTACTAGTTTCATGAATATTATCTATAACTTTCATTAATGTTACTTTTTTTTTTCTTTTTTTGTCAGAGGTGAATAAGGAAACATTTAAGACAGAAAATAGATTTTTAATAGCTTCTGTAACTTAATTGTTTTTATTTAAACTGAGAGGTATTAAGCCCTATGAGCTCCTCTTTGACTGTGCTCTTAAACAGTATTTTCTGCTTCCTGGCTGGTTTAATTGCCAGATTTTAAAATATGCAATGTACATACACATTTAAAAAAAGAATAAAATATTGAAATTTTATTAATAACATAAAATAACTTAAAAGCCAGCTATTTACTATAAAAGTTTTGGTGTTTATTACATTTTGGTAAGTATAATTTAAAATTAAATTTGATTATTTAGGTTTGCAGTTAAGTCAAAATATTTTATGCAATATAAACATTACTGAAAATGCATTTTTTGAAGTGTCTACATGGAGTGTCCATTACTGAAAAATGACTAATTAACCATTCAAGTAATGGACACCCCCTCTTAAAAACTTAAAAATAAATAAAATTTTGTAAATGGCCATTAGTATATAAAATTCTAAGTTTTCTATTGCTACTCAAACAAAAAAATTCAAATTTTGCAAGAAAATAAATAATATATAAATAAGCGAAACCAGCTCTTAACCTCCTCATCAAGATTTTCACAGAAAAACAGCGAAACATTTTTCAGCTTCCTGATTGGTTTGATTAACAGTGTCAGCAATAACACAGCTTTATAAAACATGCAAGATGGAATTACAAAAAAATAAATAAATAAATAAAATAAAGCTAAATATTTATTAGTTATTTTTTAATGAACCAAAAACATCAAGAGGTGTCCATTACTGGCACATCTACCCTATATCAAGTAGTATCTGGAAGATTAATTGTTAAAAATAATGAAACAAAACTAAACACTAATATTCCAAAACTTTTTTTTAGTACCTTTCATTAAACCCGGGAGAACTCGCTGCTAAGATTTTCCCTCACCGTCGTACTTTTTTTAAGACTCTTGTTTAAACGATTTTTCATTTTAATTAAAATTTCTAAATGTTATTTCAATTATTTTACCTCTTTTGTGAATAAAAGTACTAAGCAAACAAAAAAAGTTGATATTAAGTTAAAGTAAAGTAAAGAAAAGCAATTGGGCACCGTGAGAAAAATTCTCACTATAGCGAGTTCTCCCCGGTTAAAAATGTCAACAAAGCAGGTTTAAAACGTTAGATAAACCCTATTTATGTTTGTTACTAAATCGTAATCAAAACAGTATGGAGATACATGATAAAACAGAAACACAGTATAAATAATTAAAATATAAAAGCAATATACATGGTATTGATTATTAAAACAGACTTACTAAGATTACTTGATACACCGATAAAAACTTCCACGTTGCAATCCAGACGCCATTAAATCTCTTCTTTCCGCCGGATCTACTTGTTCGTGACGTACATAGCAGTGACGTTTGATTTCTAATAGCCAATGACAGGTGCTCACGGTGAACTCCTTCTTCAAGCCTCTTCGGGAGGAAAATGAATTTACGGGGGCTGACCTTGTTTTGCACTTTGAATGGCACTGACATTTTAATTACTGTGAATTTTACAGTAAGTTGTTAGAAATATGGGCACTGGACTTTTTTCTTAAAAAAAGTCACTGGCCTTATTTATTTACGGTCAACTCTCCTAATTTTACTGAAATTTCTAACAGTGTACAGGGTGTCCAGAATTAAACAACCCTATTTTAAAGTTGTCTAGTGACGAAATTATTGTGGAGAATGTCGTGAAATTTTGTCGAGGAGATAATAAAAATATGGGAATTTGTTTGAGCGAAAAAAAAAAAAAAAAAAAAGTTGAAAATTTTGCGCCAGAAGTCTTTTTTAAACTAATTACACATTTAGCGTACATTTATGATAGTTTACAAATTTTATTGCAACAAAATATGTTCAACATTGCGGTCATCATTTTCAGATGCCATCTTGAAACGTAAAACAGCATATTCCACAGTTGACCGCTGCATGTTTTGGGAAATGCTTAGAACATGTCGTAAAATGATGTCTTTCAGATCATGTAAAGTTAATAAATAAAATTTCAAAACTATCGCAAATGTATTTTAAATGTGTAATTCATTAAAAAACGCCCTTTAGTGGCGAAATTTTGAGCTAATTTTTTTTTCGATAAAAAAAATTCCAACCCCTTTTTTCATGTGTTTCACAAAATTTCAGAAGTTTATCAACAATACTTTCGTTTATAGACAACTTTAAAGTAGAGTCGTTAAATAATAGACACCCTGTAGATTATTGGCCGATACACAGGCAGGCGATTTATAGGCATAAAATCGTTTCACCTATCTTGTGGGTTAAACATAAGTTATTTTAATATAATTTATAATGTGTAGCGGATAGCTGTATAAAGCAATGTCTATGCTGGAAAAAGGCAAGTCTTAATCATAGCCAATCCGAGCTTGAATGTGGCTTTAATTTAACAGATTGTTGTTATAGGCTCTTTTTTTTGCAACATGTTTGAATAAATATAATTTTTCCAATGTTTTCTATTTCCAGTCATGAATTTTCTAAAGCATATCCTTACTAAACGCACTAATAATAAGAATTAACGCAGAATATCCACGTCAAAACTGTATTTATCTGAAACCAACATGCAGTAATAGATTTGAAACAAGTTGGAAATTGCTCGTCAAACGTGGCAAATGAGGTGCGTTCGTACTATAACTAGTTTTAAAATTATTTATTGCACTCCATATTGTACTGAATGTATAATTTTTTGCACTTCATAACGTGCATAGTCTGATACATCATTAAAATGCACTTCCAATAATTTTTTCGGAACATTTTGACTGTCCCTGTAATTAAACTATACATCCGATTTTCGTAAAATTTGAAATAGCTCAACAAAATTTTGCAACAATTATATCTTTAAAATTTCAGACCATTCGGAAGGCTGTAATATCATTAAAATGCACTTGCAATAATTTTTCCCATTGGCCGTAATGTAAAGAAAAACTTTTGGCTGTCCCTGTAATTAAACTATACATCCGATTTTGCTAAAATTTGAAATGGCTCGACAAAATTTTGCAACAATTATATCTTTAAAATTTCAGATCATTCGGAAGGCTCTAATACCATTAAAATCCACTTGCAATAATTTTTCCCATTGGCCGTAATGTAAAGAAAAACTTTTGACTGTCCCTGTAATTAAACTATACGTCCGATTTTCCTAAAATTTGAAATGGCTCGACAAAATTTTGCAACAATTATATCTTTAAAATTTCAGATCATTCGGAAGGCTCTAATATCATTAAAATCCACTTGCAATAATTTTTCCCATTGGCCGTAATGTAAAGAAAAACTTTTGACTGTCCCTGTAATTAAACTATACGTCCGATTTTCATAAAATTTGAAATGGCTGGACAAAATTTTGCAACAATCACATATTTGAAATTTCAGACTATTCGGTTGGGTATTTTTTGCTCTGTTACATGCGGACAGACGGACAGACGGACGGACTGAACGACGACTATAGGTGCTACGTATTTATATAATTACGAACGCACCTAAAAAGGTACGATGATGTCACTTTGCAATGCATATAAAGCTAATTATTCTCAGTCATCTTAAAGTACTAATCAAAACCTATCTTAATATTATCAGATTTATGCGTTATTTAATAGACACTATTCTACGACCTAAATATTGTTATGTAAGTTAAACGGCTACACTTGCAAGCTAATATTAAACGTATGGGAACGTTCTTTATAATTTTCAACACTTTCCAACAGAGTTTGAAAAATGATTATCCATTCAGTTTATCTGTCTGTCGGTGTGTCCGAGCTCTAATTCTCGTAAATATACACGTAATTCCATGCAAATGATATAAGTTATTAAGGTTTAATCTGGCATATTCCATGTTGAAAGAGATGTGTGTAGCATGTATAGTTCCTTTATAGGGTAATGAAAAGAATTTAGCTACATTAGCTACATTATGATCTATGTGGAAAAATCCCTTTCAGTGTACTTTATTGACATGTATGATTTAATGATTTAATGATAACTATTTCAAGCATATCGAAATTGATACACATCACTGAAGTGCACTACAAGATGTTTAATATAGAATATGGAGCGTGAAGAATATTTAGTCCTTTCACAGGGGTATCTAAAAGAGAATTCTCTTGTATTATGGTCAATGGGAGGAAAATCGTTTGCAATACATTTTAATGATGTTACGCTATTTCAAACATAATGAAATTATTATGAATTGGTGACATGTACTATAAATGCTTTCTGTAGAATATGAAATGTAGAACTTTTAACATTCCTTTACAGTGTCTCTCAATAAAATTCTGTTTCATAACGGCCTACGGCGAAAACAGTTTTGAAATATATTTTAATTATGTTACACTATTTCAAATGTAAATAAATTGATATACACGATTGAGATGTACTACAAGATACTTGCAGTAAAATATGATATGTGTATCATATATCGTTCATTTATAGGGACATAGAAAAGGTTTCGGATACAGTACTGAATCCGAAGTACTGTTTATTAGCGGTAATTGCGAGAAATGCGTTTTCAGTTATGGCATGTGCTTTTAAGTTTAACTAAATTTTTGCATACTACATTGTGCATTTATGGCATGTGCTTTTAAGTTTAACTAAATTTTTGCATACTACATTGTCTATGTATAAAGTACATAGAAATTTTTGCATACTACATTATCTATGCATAAAATACATAGAAATTTTTGCATACTACATTGTCTATGTATAAAGTACATAGATCATATACAAGGCTACACAGAATAATTCGTAAGCACAGAATAATGAATAAGAGCGTGGATTGCTTAAATTTTATTTTTAATTGAGCTATGCTATTTCAAGCTGACATATTTTTAGTTATACTAAATAATGTTTACAAATAAAATCCTATACATGGCTACGCAAGTAACTGGGTGCAAGACCGCCTATAAATAGTAATTTCTGTATGCGTGATTTAATTAGCTTTAAGCGTGTTTCGCCTGAATGAAAATTCAGTTTAATATGTGATGTGTATAAAAATCTGTAGGTAATATACGTGGGTGGTTCAATAATTATTTTCCCTAGTGTATATAAAATATTTGTACTGCAATGGTTGATGTGGAATTTCGAACCCTAATATTTTAAATTCCCATATGCTAAATTTCAGAACTGTAGCTGATATATTATTATAGTTTTGGAGAGAGTGTTGAAGATTTAAAGACCTATTTTTGAGCGAGTTTTTAAGGAGGGGTGTGAGGGTGGCATGCTGGTTTCGAGCTTATGAGGCTATTTTTGTGGCGGTGGATGAGATGTGGCTACATCACTATGATCCGGAGTCCAAACGACAGTAGTTACTTCTCATCCACTGTGACAAATCTAGCCCATAAGCTAAAAATCAGCCTTTCACCTCCACTACCCCTCTTTCACTCCTCCCTCTAAAACTTTGTGAATATAGCAGCTACGGTTCTGAAACTGAGCATATAGGCATCTAAGACATTAGGTTTCGATATTCCACAACAACCTTTGCAGTACAAATATTTAGTATACACTAGGGAAAATAATTATTAAACCACCTACGTACAGTCGTGGGAAAAAAAAGTAAACACCCCCTACTAACTCCTCAACAAATCATCATAGAAGAAAGTGACTGGTACCGAACGATTGGAAATAAAGTCTACTTTTAAATGATGTATATAAAATTTTCTTAGGGGTCATCTACATATTAAAACGAATCCAAACTTCATTTTTTTCAATGGCAATACCCAATTTTAACGAGATATTTCAAATCTTCGGTTCAAACTATGCCTAGACACCAAATTTCAAGTCATTTGAATGATAAGTTTTTGAATTATAAACATTGAAAATTGAGTGCTTCTAATGTTAAATTATATTTTCATATTTTTATTTATATCTCCCGAAATTATGCTCCTAATGTGCTAATTTTTTTTGTGGTAATAATACTAATATACCCAAACATAAATAAGCTGAATTTGCAATTTTTATAATTTTATGATATGAATTATGAATTATGAAATTAATATTCGAAAAAATTATGAATTGCAACGTACAATTTTTTTGATGGATTTAGATTTATTAAGTCCTGCTTAATGGAAATTCAGAAATTTCACATTTTTCTTCCAAGTAGTTCTCAAATTATGCTTAAAAAACGGCAAAATGATGGTTTAAGGGGCCGTCTATGATGGAAGTGAGTAGACATTTTGAAATTTATTCTGCCGTACTGTAATCTAACACGCTTCATTGACTCCTTGAGTGGCGCTTAAAGTGCCTTGATCAAGGAAGCGGCTCTCTGGGTTAACAGTCCAGTACGGAACTTCAATTTGGATACAGCCCTTAAAATACGCTCGTTTTAAAATAATTAATTTCTCGGAAACTCATGGTACGAATTTCATAAAAATTCGTTTTTAGGCTAATTGAAGGGTGTAGAGTTCATTTATGCTGTCAGAATTGGGTACTGCTATTGAAAAGAACAAAGTTATGGTTCCTTTTAATATGTAGGTGGCCTTCTAAGCAAATTTTATATACATCATTTAAAAGTAGACTTTATTTCCAATCGTTCGGTACCTGTAACTTTCTTCTACGATAATTTGTTGAGGAGTTAGTAGGGGGTGTTTACTTTTTTTTCCACGACTGTACATGGCTGTTTAAAAAGATTCAAGTGCATTTTCGTCTATTGGTAGACATTGCTGAAGGTGAATTTCCCACTGTGCTATGCATTTTCTCACTACACTAAATATTACAATACTATGTGGAACATATACAAATCCTTACACCATATAAAAGTTTGCACAAAAGGATTGAAGTACTTTTGCGACTACAGACGATAATTGTTGAGGTATGGTTTTTAAATATGTTATGCGCTTTCTAAAATGTTTTCTTAGGCATCTCCTTTACCTTATTAAACGGAGAAGTTTAGTTAAAGCATTCCGGAATACTGGAAAATATTTCATAATGAATGCTTGACACATCATGTTTTTTCTAAAGTTTTGTTTGCATTTCAATTTTTAAATAATTCATTATTGAAAGGATATCTGGGGCAAAACCCTTTTTTTTATAGTTCATTAAAAAATGGAAAATAGATTTACTTTTCACGATCCTAACATATTCCTAAGTTTAAAGTGTTTTCCCACAATGAAACTGAAACCGAAATGAAAAATTTACAGATTTAACACATTAGCCTTTGACTTTCAACAACATATTCAGAACAATCGAGCATTATTGGAAGGAGGGAATAAGTCAGGCTTCCCGGATCACAGAATATAGTTGAAAATAATTTACTCCTTTGAATTGAAAACTCTAATAGGTTTCTTTAGATTTAATATAGTTTTTAGAATGCTCAATTAACAATATCAAAATAATTTTTATATGAAAAATAGCAATTATGCATTCAAATACAATTTTTAAATAAAGCGTTAGTTTCGTATTGGCCTCGTGTGAGGAGTTAATTAAAGAAGAAGTTTAACAGATTAAGAGGCTACTTCAGTCAAAGGAAAAGACCCGTTCGCTAATGCTAATCCTATGGAAGAAATTTATAAAGATATCTCGGTCGCATTTCAATGTTTTTAAATGATTTTCTTTTGCATTGGATAGCTGAGATCGATCTGCATGCAGGCCGTTTCTTACTTTTTCGATTTTGACTGCAGATATTTTTTATGAGGATGCTTTTACTTTCGAAACCGTTTCCGAAAATGAAAGTGTTCTCATAAGAAATACCTGTAAACAAAATCGAAAAAGTAAACAACGGCCTTTGTAGAGATCAATCTCAACTATTCAATGCAAAAGAAAGATATAAACCTTCACATCAGCCTTATTCATTCTGATTATTTAAGTGTTTTAAACGCGTAGTTCGATTACATGTCTTAAATCTGTGTTTTATTTATATTTTATTATTCTATTTATTTATTGATGAAGTTTAAATTTATTTACGGAATATAAGCTGGAAACAAATGCTGACATATTTATATTAATTTGGGTGCAAATGGATTTTTCTTTCTTCCTTGTCTGCACACGACAGAGAAATAGCCAATCTGATTTAAAAAATCACACTTGAAAATTATTTTTAAAACCATAAAAAAATGAGAAAATTGCGATACAGTTTTCTAACAAATTGTAATACAGTTTTCAAACAAACTGTAATTGAAAATAATTTTTTTCCCTAATCGACGGTATTAGAATTAAAAAGGTACTAAGTTTATAAATTTAAACAAGTAAGAAAAATCATGCGTTAAGCATAGATTATGAAACACTTTCCAACACTTCCTGAATGCTTTAACAAAACTTCGTTATTTAGGGAAATAAGGTATATAAGTGAACTAAGTAAACATTTTAGAAAACACATAAAACATTTCAAAAACTGATTTCAGCAGTTACCGTCCATAGCAAATATGTATTCCAATTCTTTTGAACAGCCTGTATTTGATCTGTAGGTTGATATATATACTATATAATGGAGAAATTTAGTTTAGTAAGAAAGCACATAACAGGTTGAAATTTCTCTTTCAGCAATTTATACTAATAGATTTAAACATACTTGTATACTTTTGTAAAACTCTGCAGTTAACCTAATACCTTTATTACACGCCACTATTTAGCTAAAGTTTAATTCAAAGTAAAACACTCTTAAAACTACCGGAATCACATTTCCAGAAATTATCATTTATAGACGGTCATGTATCCAATTCTTTGCGTGACCCTGTATGTCATTTTATATATGTTTTACAAACATTTCTTAGTAAACCAAATGCGGTTCAGCGCAAAAATGCCTAACTCATTTAAAAATCACCTTTAAGCAATTTGCAATCATACCCAGTAACCATTACGAATTCTTTTGAGTAGCCCTGTATATCAATTACAGCATTTATACACACCATATACAGTGCATAAATATAGTGAAACATAAAAACACATAACATAATTAAAGCTGCATTTCCAGCAATCATCGCTACTTTACAGTACTTCGGGTACAATATAGTATCTGAAATCTTTTGTGTGTCCCTGTAAATGCTCTGCATTTCGTATTATCCATGAAATAAGCTATAGTAAACCTTAGCGACGTATATCTATTTCATTATACATGTAATAGTTTAACATAATTAAAATACGCCGGAAAAAATTCCCTCCACTTGTATATCATTATGCAAAGGAATTCTTTTGTGCGGCCCTGTAAATGAATAATAACTATTTTTTGGGCCGCATATTGTACAGAAAATGCATATTTTAGTCAACTTGATAAATGCATATCAATTTATTATGTTTTAAAACATGTAACATCATTAAAAATCATTTTAAACGATTTTTTCCCATAGGATGTAATGTAACCGAAAACTTTTGACTGTCCCTGTAAATGAACTAAACATGCTACAAACTTCATTTGCAATAGGATTCGTGCTATGGTAGAGGACACTAACATCCAAATATTTCAGAACGCTCCGAGTCTATTTACGGGATTTAGAGCGCGTACAGACGGCCAGACGGACCGACAAACCGAAGTCATAAACACTTTTCAACTTTGTTGGAAAGTGTTAAAAATTGCAGTAAACGCTAAATTTAATCGACTAGTGTTGCCACCGTCAAAATGACGTCAGCGTTACGTACGGATACGTTTGTTCTTTATAATATAGATGCAGTAAACGCTAAATTTAATCGTCTGGTGTCGCCACCGTCAAAATGACGTCAGCGTTACGCACGGATACGTTTGTCCTTTATAATATAAATAGATAAAAACGAAATATTCCCACATAAAGATTCCATTTGTTTAACTTTAGTTTGTTATACGAACGTTGTGTAGGTTCGTAGCCTTAGAGTGCCCATGTTGCATAATTTTAGAAAATTGCAATTGCAAATTATAATTTCTATCAGACTGGCAGAAAAAGATTAAAATACAATTCAGCCATTTACAGTAATGATGAAAAAATGTGACATTCTTGTGACAATTGAAAATACAAAACTTTCTATAGATACTTTCATATCCAGCATAACAAATAAAAGATTGCAAACAAGAATGGAAATTTTTAATTAATTTATTTATTTTTATACAAACTTAAAAGTAAAAAAACAAAAACAAAAACAGTAGACATTGTTATTTTTCTTCTCATTAAAATTCCAATACTAATTTTATGAAATACTCAGAATGTCACAAACATTATTAACAGAAATTTAAGAAATTAATTCTAATAAGCCATTTTTCCAGATTTAAACTCAATTGCAATTTTATCGTCTGTTAATTAACAATTATTTTTAATTGTTACTTTTAATAGTACAAATATTATTTTTTAATATGTTTTATGCTCTCTGCATTGTAGATCGGCGAAACTAGGTTTAGATGAAATTACGTTTTTAGTGAGGAATTGTTTGAAAATGTTTTGATGTCCGTGTTTTTGTTGAAAAATGCACTAATCCATTAAAAATTTTATAAAATAATGGAACTTTTCCATTTTTCAAGTTTACATACGAAGTTATTCATAAAAAACACGTATAAATATCTCATTATTCCAATATACTTTTAAAAAATTTTAAATGTTTCGTGTTCGAAATTGTACGTTATTTCTGTCGGAAATAAGTTACAAATTATGATGAAAGGCTAAGTGTTTTGCATGTTTCATTATCAAAGACACAATTTTTGTTTATGTGGTATTAGCAACCTTCGCCTGTTACGCTGGTCGGTTTCTCTAAAACAATCTTAAATCAAACGAATTATACGAGTATCTAGCAAAGATGAAAAAAAATCTTTACATAATAAATACCCAGAACATAATTCAAATACCCATAATTGTTGTCTTATTCGTATAAACTTACACTATGCAATTCAAAGTCGATACTGGCGCCGTAATAGACAAAAAAGCTTTAGAATCACTGAAGTACTGTATTTAACTATTTTTTTAGTACGTTTGTTATCTTGAATTTCCCGCTTCTACCTTAAATTGCACTGTAAAAAAAATTCCGCAACGTTCCTGGGAAAAAAGGGGCAGCTGAGTTGCCCATTATTTCCAAGAAACATTTCATGAAAATGACTGGAACTTCACTGTATATGTTAAAAACATTCTACAGAAATCCCAGTAAGTTTCCTGCGAAATACCAGGAATATTTCTGTTGACAGCAAAACATTACTGGCATTTCACACCATGCGGCATCCGCAGACGATTTTTACATTTCCAGTTGACAATTTTCGCTTTATTATCATTATTTGTTGGAATGAAAAAATATTTTGAAATTGACATCAAAATTATTATTTATAATTTACACGAAAAAATAAATTTTCAGTTAAAATTCAATAAAGTAAATATATATATGATATATTGTTTCTGAACTTTGCTTAAAATATAAAAATATATAAATGTAAATAATAATTAGAAAAAAAATCTAGACATAAAATATTTTGGATTTTCGTCAGTAATTATGTTAGTTTACAAATTAGATAAAATACATATAAATTTTCATGAAAAAAAAAATCCTAAACGTAATTGTATATTTTTTCCGAAAAAAAAAAAAATTCAAATTTGCAGCAATTCAAAGTGTCAAATATATATCAAATTTAAATCAAATTGTAAAGTGTTAAAATATAAAAATAATTAAAAAAGAAAAAAAAAAGTCAAGAGGTAGCATCGAACTCGGGCCGTACGGGGGGCGTGCGAGCCTTCTGCGTCCACACCACGAAAGACACATTGAGAGCTGCAAATTAATGGGTATTTGAAACGTATGCTAAACCTCGGCATCTAATTTCTGAAAATCTAAGGACCATTTGAAGAAATCCTTTCATAAGAATAATTAGAGATAAGAACTCTAAAACATACTTTAAATTAATCAAAATCGGTGATAATCATGTTTGATGGTCCCCTGGTTAATGGAGATCCAAATAACAGGTGTATTTTTTTTTACACGGTCTGCTCGTTAAACATTCCACAGACAAGTACGAGAGATAATCTCTTAGCGATGTCACAGAGGTATTGTATTTTCATCTGAATGGATGACAATAGAGACGTAAAGGATTATGTCGTCTATTGATTTATTTGCTTTCGATTTTGTTTTTTTTTTACATTCATTTAAGGAATTCGTTTTCGACACTCGCGCGCGAGCAACGGATTATAGCAAAAAAAATAATAAATGGCGGCCGCAGCGTTTTTCTGTTTCGAACTTTTGTTCAGGAACGTTTCAGATAAGAAAACCAGAATTTCACAGGAAAGAGCTAAATTATTCTGAAAACCTGAGAAAAGGCGAAACGTTCCTGGATTTTACATGGAACGTTACCATTTTTTTTTTTTTACAGTGTGCTGCTGAGATATGGCGAAATGTGCTATAATTTTTGACCACACATTTTAACCTCTTTAGTAGGAGGGTATTTCTAAAATCGATGAAATATGTATTTAATTATTTTTTTAAATAGATTTGTTATCCTGAATTTCTCGCTCATACCAAGAACTATTGCTGAGATATGGCAAAATGACTTAAAACTTGCGAGTACCCTACTGATGTCTAAAATCGAAAAAATGCACGGTTAAGTATGTTTTAGTAAATCTGTTATCCTGAAACTCATAGCTCTATCTAAAACAGCTGCTGATATATGGCGAAATGACCTAAAAGTTTCGATATTCTTCACTTCAATCCTTTTAAAGGAGAGGAGAATTTCTAAAATCACTGAAATAGATATTATTTTTAAATAGGTTTTTTATCTTGAATTTCATACTCTTAAATAAATCTGCTGCAGGGATATGGCCAAATGTTCTACAGATTTAGTCGCCGCCCTTTAACACCTTAGGAGGGAATTTTTAAAGTCGCTGAAATAGGTGTTTCATTATACTTTAATAGATTTATTTCCTTTAATTTCACGCTCCTACCTAAAATAGCGGCTGAGATATGACCAAATATTATAAAATTTTCGACCACCCGATTTAACCACCTTATGGGGGGAGGCAATTTCTAAAATTGCAGAAATACGTGTTTAATGATTTTTTTTGTAGATTTATTTTCTGGAATTTCATGCTCCTACCTAAAACTACTGCTGAGATATGCCAAATGATCTAAAACTTCGACCCCCAGTTTATCTCCCATAGGGGGGATTTTTAAATTTGCTAATACGTGATAAATCATTTTTTTAGTTAATTTATTTTCTGCAATTTCACGCTCCTTCCTAAAACTACTGCTGAGATATGCCAAATGTTGTAAAACTTCTATTCCCCACTTTAATCTCCTTAGGGGGGAATTTTTTTAATTTGCTGATGCGTGATTAATTATTTTTTTAGTTAATTTATTTTCTGGAATTTCACGCTCCTACCCAAAAGGGCTGTTATGACATGCCAAATGTTCGAAAATTTTCAACCCCCCTCCTTTAGGGTGGTGATTTCTAATATTGCTGAAATACGAGTTTAATTATTTTTTAAGCATTTTTGTATTCTGGAATTTCACGCGCCTACCTAAAACGGCTGCTGAGATATGCCAAATGTTCTAAAAATTGAGAACCTCCTTTAACTCCCTTATGGGGTAAATTTCTAAAATTGCTGAAATACGTGTTTAATTATTTGTTCACTAGATTTATCTCCAGAAATTTCACTCTCCTACCTAAACCGGCTGCTGAGATATGCCAAATGTTCTTTAAAATGTCGACCCCCTTATAACTCCTTTCGGGGGAATTGGTAAATCACTGAAATGCGTGTTTAATTATTTTTTTAGTATATTTATTTTCTGGAATTTATCCCTTCTACTTATAACGGTTGCTGAGATATGCCAAATGTTTTAAAAATTTCGAATACCCTTTTAACACCCTTAAGGGGGGAAATTTGTAAAATCGCTGAAATATGTGTTTAATTATTTTTTAAGCATATTTATATTCTGGAATTTCACGCGCAAACCTAAAACGGCTGCTGAGATATGCCAAAAGTTCTAAAAATGTCGACCCCGATTTAACCCCTTTAGGGGTATTTGTAAAATCACTGAAATACGTGTTTAATTATTTTTTTTAGTAGATTTATTTTCTGAATTTATCCCTTCTACCTAAAAGGGTTGCTGAGATATGCTAAATGTTTTAAAAAATTCGAATACCCTTTTAACACCCTTATGGGGGGAAATTTGTAAAATCGCTGAAATATGTGTTCCATTATTTTTTTAGTAGATTTATTTTCTGGAATATCACGCTCCTACCTAAAACAGCTGCTGAGATACGGCCAGATATTCTATAAGTTTTGACACTCCCTCCCGACTTTTAACCCCCTTAGGGTGGGAACTTTCAAAAATCCTTTCTTATTGCACGCTTATGTCATAAGAAGTAATCCGCCTCCCCCCCCCCCCCCCCAATTTTCATGCTTCTAGGTTCCGTAGTTTGGGCTGTGCATATATTATGAGCAGTTACGACAAACCCTTTTATCTAAACACTGGTGTGCAAAAATTAAGGACGAAGCAGATAAATTAGCATAAAAGCTGAAGGTACCAGAACGGAATGAAAGACCACTCAGGAAATAGACTTGCAACCGATGCAGTAGGGCATGTGCATTTATGGCATATGAAATAAAACGAGGAGGTCGGAAAGGTATAATGCACAGAGGCGGTGAACGCTCAGCAATTCAGTGAAATTTATTGCACGGTGTACAGGGATTTTAACTACGTTTTGTTACTACTGCTGTATGATATAGCCAACAGGCAATACAGGAGATGTCATCTGGATGACTTTAGCAGAGGTCGCAGAACTGTGAGGTTGGAAGAGGATCTAAGTGTGTCAAGCATGGCAGAAGAGTTTTGGATCGCTCACAGCATCGTTTCAAGAGTCTGGAGAGCATATGAAACGATAGGAACCGCTGTCTGAGCCTTTCGTCGAGCGGTCTCCCACGAGCATCAACAGCGGTGGACGACCAATATATTGGCCTATAGGCGAAAAGAAACAGGCAACGACAGCTGGAAAAATCGTAAGGCAATGGAGCAGACTACTGGGCGTCGTATATCACGTTTCCCCGTGACCAGGAGGCTGCACAAAGGGGGTCTATTTGCACGGCGAACAGTATGGCGTGTACCATTAACGCCCGTTCATCTGAAGCCGGTTTCTGTAGTGCCAGGAACGTAAGAACTAGACACAAATGGAGTGGTCTCAAATACTCTTTACGGATGATAGAGGATTTAAATGGCGAGCAATTCTGGACGTATGCATATCAGGAGAGAGCAGTGAATACGCAATCACCCCTCCAACATCATCGAAAGGGACCGTTTTGGAGCGGCCGGAGTTCTCGTTTGGGGCACTATTATACTTGGTAGCCGTACAAACCTCCACATCTTCAAAGGAGTTTCAGTCACTGTTGTCCGCTATTGGACAGAGATTATCTTACCTCATGTGAGTCTGTTTAGAGGTGCTGTGGGTCCGGATATCCGCTTCATAGAGAGTGAAGATAGTCATCGCATGGATTGGCCTGCAAGATCACCCGACCTATATCCCAATGAACACAGCTAGGACCTTCTTGGCATTGGCAGCACGTGACCAGGTAACCAGCAATGATTCCGCAGCTGCAATTGGTATTGCAAGAGACTCGATGCCTCAACAGCTCCTTAACAAAATCGTTCTCAGCATGAACAGAAGTTGTGAATCCTACATAGTAGTCAAGGAGTGACCATATTCCCTATTAGAAACTGAAATGTTACTACCAGGTGCCTGTCATATGGACGTTTCTGTCTTCTCTGTAGTTGTGCTCCACGTGACCTTTTCAATAAAGTACTTTCATATCCTTTTAATCTCTTTTTTAGATAGTTTTGATCACTTGTCTCATATTTTCACATCTTGGAGATCTTATGATAAGATTTTTGTCGATATGGAAAACTTCTGCATCACGTTGTATTCGAAAAACCATCTCGTCCTTAATTTTTGCACACCAATGTGTATATTGATTAGAACAGGAAGATATTAATGCAGCCAATTGGTCTTTTCAACCTTCAAGCATTTTTCATGTAACAGATTACAAATTGTAAATAGCCATGACCTATTTATGTGTCTTTTATTGGGAATTAAAGAAGTTTTAATCTTTTTGACTATTTGAAATTTTGTCAACATTTTAGATAATTAATTTGAATTTTTGAAATCCTTTTATTTACATCTTGATATTTATATCAAATAGAAGTGAAGTTCAGTTCATAAACATGTTGAAACTGTGTCTTTTTTCCTGTCTCTTTTTGCATAAATGAAGTAAAACTTTAAAAAAAAGGAATTTTTGCGACAAGTTTTTATCGCTTACTTCTAATCATCACATAATAGAAATTTCGACATTATTAAAAAAGAAAAGGTGCACCTTCAATAGAAAAAAAAACTGTAGATTAATCTAATAACCTTTTAAATAAATTTCAAACAGAATTTTTTAAACTTATCTCAACAACAAGAAATTGTAGAGTAGAATAATGATTATTATTAGTGCCACGTCTATCACAATTGCCAATTGCTTGCCAAGTGGAAAGTAAAAAGAAATAAGAAATAGTTTATTTATAATATTGTAATGTTATCTTTAATTGTGTTTTCTTTTAATGTTTTTCATTTTAAATTTGATTAACTTAATTTAATTACCAACAACATACTAACAGAAAAATTATACAAAAAGCTTCCAATAAATTAGGAAAAATCATAATCATAGAAAATCTTAATTTAAATCTCTTTTTATATATTAAACAGTAAAAAAAAAAAAACATTTCACTGAAATCAAATATTCAACAATGTATAAATTTTGAATAACAATTTATTGAATTATGTATGCATTTCTAGAACAATATTAAAATAATTATATAATTAACTAGGAAAATATATTATCCACTTCTGTATCAAGTTTTTTTCTCAATAATAAATAGGATTTTGAATAAAAAGAAATCTTCCCCTTCTTTATACTAAACGAGCCTAATATGAGTATAAAAAACTGATGAAGACCCAGCGTTCAATACAATGAACATAAAAAAACTGTTTATTTCCCAAAATATACATTCAATTATTCAGAGTACGATTTAATTTCATTAATACCATATTTAAAATTATATATATACAGCGTTATTATAAAAGTACTTTTAAAAAATATATGAAACTTCAGTTAAAACTATGGGCATACCTTCGTCAGTCTTTCTCTTGTTTGCCGCCATTTTCAAATGATTAAAATACACATTTTGCTCAGATTTTTTTTATTATTTTGGTCTATAGATAGCAACACTAGACGATCCGGTATAATGGAAATTAAATTTTTACAAGTTCTAACTGAAATTAAATGCAAGTAAATTAAATGACTGGTACGTCTTGAAATTAACATCACATGTAAAATAAACAGATTTACTAAAAGACGTACACTAGACAAAAAAAAAGAGATAAAAACTTTCAAAACATTAAATAAATTTTTGAATGTCTGAAACCGACAAGTTTCCCTCACCCTGAGACCTTCATCAGGGTCTTACTTCAGTTCAAGAGACAACTTATTAGTTCGTGAAAGTCAACATACTGTGCTGAACACGTTATAAGAACAGCTCCATCTGTACATCCGAAGTCCAACCATACAACTTTAAAAAACATCAAAAAAGAAAAACTTGATGAAACCAGATTATTTTCAATAACCGCGTTAGACCTTTTTAAGTTAAATTCTGTTTAAAAAAAATTTAACCACAACCTATGTATACCGTAAGAAACTCCTTCATTGCAAACGTCTTTAATTCTCAATTCAATTTCGCTCTGATTCTCTAATTATACTTTTTTGAGGATAAGCACACGGCCAAATAAGTTTTGGATTATCATAATCTATTGTTTTAATCTGATTTTTAGAACAAAATATTGCAAAAGCTGTGGATTGTGTATTTTATTTTATATCTGCTTTATGTTCTTTTAATCTTGTTTCAAATTTAAAATTTTTACTATATCGAGCGCAATTTTACGATTATTTTCATGCGGTTTGAGGTCAATTGTTCAGAAAAACATTAGCTCTCAAATGAATTTAAAAAAACTAAAAATCAATTTTTTGAAGATTTCAAGGATCTTATGTCCCCTTAAATTCCAACCATTTCATATGTAGTCTAGCAATGAGGCAGGACATAGTTTTTTTTTTTTAATTGTTTGGCTGGCAATTCAAAGCAAAAATAAACCACTTTTAGGTAGCTTTCATTACAAAAAGCTACCTATTGCAGCCGTTCGGAGGAAAGCGATTTCAAAAAAATTTAGTATATTTTCATCGATCATGACCCCCAGACCCCGAAACCACCCTCCGTTCAAAATTGATATATATATATATATATATATATATATATATATCAATATATATATATATATATATATATATATATATATCTGACCTTTGTCATACTATAACTCTCGTATTTATGAACCGATTTGAATATAATTCGGTGTGTACATAGTACGTACCAATGTCTCGACCGAGTTCGTTGGCCAGCTTCATCCGCATTTTGTTTCAAAATGGCGGCCATTTAAAATATTTTAAAAATTTTTAAATTTGAAATGTGGTACCAAAATATTGAAAATGGAAAAATATTTTTTTCTTATGTATTTGACCTTTATACAAAGACTCCGGAGCAGTTTTTGTTTCGTCTATATCTTAAAAAATGGCTTAGTTATAGCATTTTGAATTTCTAGCATGGCTGACATTTTGAAACGTCCCGAATTTTGTAACGCCATAAAAGGCGTATTTATGAACCGATTTGGATGTAACTTCGTTTATACATAGTACGTACCAATGTCTCGACCGAGTTCGTTGGCCAGCTTCATCCGCCATCTTGTTTAATAATTGGCGGTCTTTTAAATTTTTAAGAAAAATTTAAATTTGAAATGTGGTACCAAAAAAACTGAAAATTGAAAAAAATATTTTTTTCTTATGTGTTTGATGACCTTGATAAAAAGATTCGGGAGCAGTTTTTGTTTCGTCTGTATCTTAAAAAATGGCTGAGTTATAGCATTTTGAATTTCTAGCGTGACTGACATTTTGAAACGTCCTGATTTTTGTCACATGATAACAGGCGTATTTATGAACAGATTTGGATGTACCTTGGCGTGTACATAGTACATACAAATATCTCGACCGAGTTCGTTGGCCAGCTTCATCCGCCGTCTAGTTTCAAAATGGCGGCCATTTAAAGAAAATTTTAAATTTTAAAATTTAAAATGAAATACCAAAAAATTAGAAAATGAAAAAGATTTTTTTCGTATGTGTTTTACCTTAATACAAAGATTCCGGAACAGGTTTTGTTTCGTCTATATCTAAAAAAAATGGCTGAGTTATAGCATCTTGAGTTTCTATTGTGGCTGACATTTTAAAACTACCAGATTTTTGTCACGCGATAACAGGCGTATTTATGAATCGATTTGGATGTAACTTGGTCTGTCTCTGTACATAGTAATTACCAATGTCTCGACCGAGTTCGTTGGCCAGCTTCATTCGCCATCTTGTTACAAAAGACTTGCCATTTAAAAAAAATTAATTTAAGTTATTAAAAAATGGGAAAATAAAAAAGATTTTTTTTTATGTGTTTGGCCTTGATACAAAGATTCTGGAGCAGTTTTTGTTTCTGAAAATTTGTTCTTTTGTTTATATCTTAAAAAATGGTTGAATTATAGCACTTTGAATTTCTAGCATGGCTAACCCTTTGAAACGATCTTGTATTTGTCACGCGATAACACACGTATTCGCCTATTTCGATGTAAGAAGGATGTGGATAGTATACATCAATATCTCGACCAAGTTCGCTGACCAGCTTCATCAGCCATCTTGTTTCAAAATGGCGGCCATCAAATTAAAAAAAAAATTATTGAAAGTGAGGTGCAAAAAAATTAGAAATTGAAAAAGGTTTCTTTCTTAAGTATTTGACCTTGATATAAGGATTCAAGAGCATTTTTTGTTTGTCTTTATCTTAAAAAATGGCTCAGATATAGCAGTTTCAATTTCTAATGTGGGTGACATTTTGAAAAATCTGATTTTTTGCCTGCGACAGCACTCTTATATATCAACTGATTCCGATGTGAGTGAGCATGTGCACAGCAATTACTAAGGTCTCGACCAAGTTCACTGGTTAGCCTCGTCCACCATGTTGTCTTAAAATGGCAGGCACTTTAAGAAATCGCCGAATTTGGCAGCCAAATATAAGTTACTTTAAATAAAAGCAGCTTGGATAAAGCTGATTAATTTCGCGAAATTCTCATTCATAATGATTTAGTATTGATAAAAATTAGTATTGAATCTCCTATAGTCGGTTTTCACTAAATTGAGCTTCCTGTGTTTGAATAATATAAGTTGGCTTTTTTAAAATAAGGAATACGAAAGCTACATCTTCCTCCCGACACTGGCCGGAAGGACTTTTTAAAACTAAACTAGTTGGATGTGCTCGTCCCAAAACTTTCTTCTATCTTACACATGTTAATACTTGAAATTAAACTTTCATAGTCAGAAAAACTTGTCTATATACAGTAAATTATTCCTCATTTTTTATCAAATAATTTATATGCTCCTAGAAAACATGTTTTTTCCGTGAAGTCTTCCCAAAAGACTGGAAAAGAGGGAGAAATGCCGTTTATTCCTAGCACGCATGCGCATTGACTTTATTAATACTAAAATTCGAATTTATTTTTAAAATGAAAAACCAAAAGTTCTATAAATTAAGATTTCTAATTTAACTAAAAAAAAGATAAAAGAAAAAAACCCAAGCATACAAGCAAAAAAAAAAAAAAAAAAAAAAAAAAAAAAAGTTTTCGAATTAAAGAATGAATAACTATTAATTTCTCATTCATTTAGAGTTTTCACAATTTATTTTTTAAAGTTATAAAACAATATTCGCATTTAAAATATATGATACATACACCCATTTAAAATAGATATATTAATTAAAATATTAATATTAAATGGAAACAAGATCGATTTCACTAAAAAAATGTATTTTCAAATAAAAATGTAATTTTCATATTTTACATCTAGCAATCTTTTTAAAATATTTATAATTAATATTTTTATCCGATATTTATACTAAAGCATTAAAACAGTCACTAAAGACGAAATCTTCCTGAAATTAACTTCAGAATTCAAAGCTTTTTAAAGAAATTATCCAAGCCATACATATTTACATATAACATATTTAATTCAAACATTTTCACTACTGAGCAATTGTAGCCCAGAAGTTAAAGTACTCGGCTCTTAACACTAAGGTAGCTGATTATACTCCAAGGTTAGAGAATTTATTTTATCCCTACTTTCTGAAATTGATTTATATTTTGCCTCCTGTAAAGGAGAAAAGAAACAGATATTCGTGAATGAACGGGAAAATCCTGGTAGCACTGCTGCCTGGAAATTTCGTGAATTGAAGATTTTTTTCTGACAGCGTGGCCAATTAAAAAAAAAATTATACAAATCATTCAAGTATTCAACATAGGTTTTATTTTAGACATTCTAAAATAAAACCTATATTGAATGCTTGAATGATTTGTATAAAAAATTTTTTGGCAACTTCTATGGTTTGTTGAATGTATTATCATCTTCTCACCCATCGACTGCTTCCTCGCATCATGATCTCGCAAGAACATAGAATTCTGAGGAACTGGCATACAACAACACAAAAGTTTGTTCTATCGCTAGCTATCCCGAAAATCTCACAAACTCGCTATCCCATTATGGGGAAATATTCCCATTTTGAACTGAAACCTGGCGTTCATAGTCAAATATAAATATATGAAGTTTGGTTCAGTTCTATGCATATCTTCGTACACTTTTCGATAATACAATAGTGGAAATAGCACAAAAAGACTATTAAAGTACTCCCTTCTCGCGGAATATCGCCAAATTCATTTGGTACTTGCTGGCCATAGCCGAAAACATATATATATATATATATTGCATTGTAGCAACATTGAATTGGCTTTATCGTTGAAAATGCCGTACTGGCTGTCACGATAGTAGCTGTGGATCACATGCAGCGATAATGGCGTAAAAGAAGTGGTCAGAACAGATAATTCGAATCTGTTATGTTAGTAGAACTAATTGCTGAAATTCAGTTGTCGAGTGAAAACAATGGAATGAATCGTTCCGTGAAGTTTCCCCAGAAGAAATTGAAACAACTCATAATATCAGTAAGCACTTTATTAGAATATCTTGCAAAAAGTGCAGTTTCCACCAAGATAATTAGCCATCGCTCCATAGTAGTAATTAGGTTTAAACAAAGTTCCAGATAACCGAATAACAGGACGGTGACCAGGGGATGGATGAAAACTGGAAATACGACTCAAATCTGCTGAAACACAGCGAGTATCAACTTTTTGTTCCTCACGTGTAATGATACAAATATGACGTAGGTCGCGCTCTCAACCAATGAATATTTAAGAATGTCACGTGATATAAAGAGTGCGAACAGAACTGGCGGATGAATTTGGAGAAAAAAAAGGATAACATCAGAAATGCGCGGTAAAGTAAAAATGGAAGCTAAAAGAATATTCTCGAAAGAAAAAAACGCGGGAATGGAACATTTAATTTAAGAATACTAAAAGCGTAATATTAAAGAGATTAAGACAAGTGAGACATTAAATTAAAGGGAATTTAACAGAGTTAACGATAGAGATTATTTAAGGATAAGGATTTAGTGAAAATAAAGTAGTAATTTAGAATAAGATAAGGAAATCGCGGAATTAGATCTAATAATGTAACATATATATAATTTAGTTGATTTATATGCGTAACTTCATACGCATTTCGAAGATACAAAAGGGACAGGCACACGCACCCCGAAAAGCATGTCTTTCAGTATATCTGACCCCTAAAGCGTGTAAATCCGTCGAACACCGGAGTCTGAAAAAGACATTTGTTTACAATACTTTCTTCTACTACAAATAGAAGAAAGGAAAAAAAATCGAAGAAAATTATTTTATATGACCATTGCTTTTTGGTGGTTGGGAAATTCAATAAAGGGCCGATATTCTCTGAAACCTTGAGCACATTCAGTCTGCTGATTAGCACGCCTATAACATTTGTAGTTCGTTCCAGATGATCGCGGGTTCTATACCAGCAGGTTGACTGTGCAAGGTTATCAGGGCTTTCCTAATATGAGAATGATATTTTAAGTTACTTTATCTTCAAAAGTAGCCTCACTGAAGGCATCCTTACTATAACGTCATTCCATACAAAATGAGCAAATCAGCTGTAGCTGACGTGTCAGAGATTTAAAAAAAAAATCAGTATATAAGTAGATCATATCTATTTATGAGTAAATGTGAAATAATAGATTTCAGGATTGTTTAATAATAGATGAAGAGATTGAGAAATTGTAGCGATATTTTCCAAATATTTCAAAAACCGAGTGAATTATACCTGAAAATAACCCTGTATATAACAGTGCTATATAGATTAAAAGTGAAAATAAATGTTTAAAAACACCATAAATATATAAAAAACATACAATACTTCTTGAATCTTAAAGTATTCCTGTTATGTTTTCTTTCAAATCTCTTCTGAAAATGTATGGTAAAACGTCAGTGTGCATGAGGGTCATACCATACAAAATAAGCAAATCAGCTGTGGCTGACATGTCACAGATTTTAATAAAAATCAGTACATAAGTAGATCATATCTATTTATAAGTAAACGTAAAATAATAGAATTCAGGATTGTTTATTTGAATATTAAAATTTGCAGTAAAGGTTGATTCAAAATAGAGGCATTGTCTACATGTTTGAAATTTCAATTTTGATTATTAGCGTTAGGAAAAAAAAGATTATATTAAAAATTAATTATAATTTAGAATGAATAATAAGTAACAGATTGGCGTAAGTTAGTAATTGTATTTTTATTGCTTAATGAGAAAAAAATATTTTTGAAAATTTTTGAAGGAAAAAATGCGATACTGCTATTGCTCATTTCTGCATGAAGGACGGCTCTGACAAATTTAAAATTACTTGACGTTATAGCTAAAAGTATATATTTTAAATATCGAAACTTTCATTCTTGCCTTTTTATTCCTTAATGAGAAAAAAATAAATGCTAAAAATTGTTGAGGGTTAAATGCAATATTTCATCGGCCTGTTTATACGTAAAGGAAACCTCTTTTAAGGTACTTAAATTATTTGATATTATAGATAAAAGTGTACATTTTAAATGTAGAAACTTTTGTTCTTGCTGAAGTTTATTTTTGGCTATTAATATATTTATTTTAAACTACAGTAAAAAAAAAAAATGATTACTTTGAACAAAAAATTATATATTAATCGAAAATCATAGACGGCAGCATTGCACATTTTTTTTCTTGAAATCGTACAATATTGTAAGAAACGCGCGCGGATTCAAAGGAGAAAGCCGTTGGAATGCAACAAATATTACTTTTTTAACTCAATTTTGTTACGTTAGGAATCAAAAGGCAGTCTTGAATTTTTTTGAGCATATCATGGACTTATTAATCTTTATGTCTGTGCAATAACTGTCATGTCAGCTCTTTCCTTCAATTTTTTTTTTCTTTTGCCTATCAATAAGAAGATAATTTATGATTTTATAACTTTTTTTTAAGCTTCTAATTTTTTTTTTAAATATGACGGAAATACATGGCAACCTTAAAACTTTAGAAATTCGATCTTAATATGTAACACTACCAATAGCATCAATTTCACAGATGTTTTTGGATTCCTTTGATTTTTATACCGTTTTTAATTTTCTCAAAATTGAAAATTTTTCAATTTTTACAACAAATTTAAGATTACCAAATTATTATCACTAAATAAAGATGGAGATAATTTTCCAGAGATTACAACATTACAAAAAGATTTAATTTATGTTAAATAGTTTTCACGATACGGAGCTTCAAACTTGCAACATTGAATTATTGCATACATGCCATCCATTGTGACAAGTTTTAGGTAGCTTTCATTACAAAAAGCTACCTATTGCAGCCGTTCGGAGGAAAGCGATTTCAAAACATTTTGGTATATTTTCATCGATCATGACCCCCAGACCCCGAAACCACCCTCCATTCAAAAATTTATATCTGATCTTTGTCACACTGTAACTCTCGTATTTATGAACCGATTTATATGTAACTTCGTGTATACATAGTGCATACGAATGCCTCAACCGAGCTCGTTGGCCATCTTCATCCGCCAAATTGTTTCAAAATGGCGGCCATTTAAAATTTTTAAAAAAAATTAAAATTTGAAATGTGGTACCAAAAAATTGAAAATTGAAAAATACTTTTTTCTTATGTGTTTGACCTTGATACAAAGATTCCGGAGCATTTTTTGTTTCCTCTATATCTTAAAAAATGGCTGAGTTATAGCACTTTGAATTTCTAGCTTGGCTGACATTTTGAAACGACCTGATTTTTGTCACGCGATAACAGGCGTATTTATGAATCGATTTGGAAGTACCTTGGTGTATACATAATACGTACCAATGTATCGACCGAGTTAGTTGGCCAGCTTCATCCGCCATCTTGTTTCAAAATGGCGGCCATTTAAATTTTTTAAAAAAAATTTAAAATATGAAATGTGGTACCGAAAAATTGAAAATTAATAAATATTTTTTTCTTATGTGTTTGACCTTGATACAAAGATTTCGGAGCAGTTTTTGTTTCATCTATATCTTAAAAAATGGCTGAGTTATAGCACTTTGAATTACTAGCGTGGCTGACATTTTGAAACGACCTGATTTTTGTCACACGATAACAGGCGTATTTATGAACCGATTTGGATGTAACTTGGTGTATACATAATACGTACCAATGTCTCGACCGAGTTCGTTAGCCTGCTTCATCCGCCATCTTGTTTCAAAATGGCGGTCATTTAAAAACTTTTTAAAAATTTAAAATTTAAAATTTGGCACCAAAAAATTGGAAAATGAAAAAGATTTTTTTCTATGTGTTTGATCTTAATACAAAGATTCCGGAACAGTTTTTGTTTCGTCTATATCTAAAAAAATGGCTGAGTTATAGCATTTTGAATTTCTATTGTAGCGAATGTGTATTTATGAACCGATTCGGATGTAACTTGGTGTGTACATAGTATATACCAATGTCTCGATCGAGTTCGTTGGCCAGCTTCATTCGCCATCTTGTTTCAAAAGGGGTCTGCCATTTAAAAAAAATTAAATTTTAAATTTAAAATGAATTATCAAAAAATTGAAAAATGAAAAAGATTTTTTTTATGTGTTTTACCTTGATACAAAGATTCCGGAGCAGTTTTTATTTCGTATATATTTTTAAAAATGCTTGAATTATACCACCTTGAACTTCTAGCATGGCTGACATTTTGAAACGATCTGATATTTGTCACGTAATAACACGCGTATTTATTAACCTATTTCGATGTAAGAAGGCATGTGGATAGTATATCGTAATTTCTCGACCAAGTTCGCTGGCCAGCTTCATCAGCCACCTTGTTTCAAAATGGAGGCCATTAAATTGAATAAAAAATCATATTTAATGTGAGGTGAATTTTAGAAATTGAAAAGGGTTTCTTTCTTAAATATTTGTCCATGATATAAGGATTCTGGATCATTTTTTGTTTTCTCTTTATCTTAAAAAATGGCTTAGATATAGCTGTTTCAATTTCTAATGTGGGTGACATTTTGAAAAATCTGATTTTTTGCCTGCGAATGCACTTGTATATATCAACCGATTCCGATGTGAGAGAGCATGTGCACAGGAATTACTAAGATCTCGACCAAGTTCACTCGTTAGCCTCATCCACCATGTTCTCTTAAAATGGCAGGAACTTCAAGATATCGCCGAATCTGGCAACCAAATATAAGTTACTTTAAATAAAAGCAGCTTGGATAAAGCTGACTAATTTCGCGAAATTCTCATTCATAATGATTTAGTATTGATAAAAATTAGTGTTCAATCCCCTCCAATTGGTTTCCACTAAATTGAGCTTCTTGTGTTTGAATAATATAAGCTTGCTTTTTCAAAAATAAGGAATATGAAAGCTACCTCTTCCTCCCGGCACTGGCCGGAAGGACTTTTTTAAATGTCCAAAACGTCCAAAAGTTTTTATTTTTTGTCGAAATATTTTGCAATGCTCTATTTGAATATGAATGGAATCTGTGTATCAAACTTTATTAAAATCGGTTAATATGTAGCCACGACATTTTTTTCAATTTTTCCTCATTTTGTGTGGAATGACCCTATAGCAATATGTTTATAACTGATTGAGGCGTAACAAAATGTATCTGCATCTTTACACTGTTCTTTTTTCAACTATTTGAACATGTGATGTCAATGAAGGAAATGTTTTCACTGTTATCGACTTAGTAAATATTTCTCTCATATCAGATATCATTATAAACTAAAAAAATTCAGACATTTTCCGTGTTCTGAAAGAAATACTACAGATTTTTGTTCGAAAAATGTTTGTGGTAGTTGAATAAAGTTTTAAATTCAATTAACTTTCAATTTATAATTATAATCCGTGAGATCTCCCGTAGCGCGAATTCGAACCGACCAGAATTTCAAATGTAGACTTTTTTAAACCTGTTCTCGCTGATTTAAATTTTTCATTAATAAAATGAAATAAAAATAAATATCACGTTCCGATTACTTATGGTGGAATCATGTGTAATATCTCATTGTCATTATATTGCTAACAAACTTATATGCAGATGCAGAATCTCAAATCCCTTTAGTGCGCAAACTGAAGTGTGGAGTCCGCGAGTTAATAATTAAAGATAATTTATTTTCAAACACTATTTGCTATAAAAAAGAAAATGTCATTAGAATGCACATATTCTGATATGGTGCTCCAGACAAAATTCCATATAGCTTTCGAGTTTTTAAACAAATTGATTTTTCTTTCCAATGCTCTCAACAAACATTCTTTAATTCCAACAATCTTCTACCTATCTATATAGAAGATAGAATAAGATTTAATAAGTTGCCAAAAAAAAAAAAAAGAGAAAGACACTCTTTTTTAAAAAATTATAAACAAAAGAAAATCCATGTTATATCATTAATATTCCCGTTTATGACAGGAAAATCATTTTTTCAATAGATGTCGATTTACTAATAATGCTTTTTTTTACGCAGTTCTTGTAAGATCTGATTTATGCGAAGGAAATATTTTTCATTGTTACCGCTTCAATGAAGTGCTGTTCCGTATTGGATGTCTTTAGAGTAAAAAATGAAAAAAATGGACAGTTTTCTGAAAGAAATGCTGCAGATTTTTCAGCAATTTTTGAGGAGACAAAGTAAATGAAAAGATTTTTAGATAAAATTATTTTATAAATATCATAACAATTTAAAATAATTGTTTTAACTAAATCTTTTATGTACAATTTTCTATTTAAAATTTTCATTTTATTTATTTCTTTACGTTCTAAAAGGCGTACCGCATATAAAAGGAGCTTTTATGCCAACTTTTGTTTATTTTACAGTACTCGGCAGTAAGATTTTCAAATTCTGGCCACTTTATACCAATAAAGAAATTAAATAAAATTACATTTAGATTTATCATATTGGCTATAAAATAAAAGTGAAAATTCGCCACTTTTCAAAAATAAAACTGACAATTTTTTTTACATCCATTATTATCGTAAACAGAAACTAGTCGCATGTGGCATTTCCAAAACTTTCTTCTATTTCATACATATGTATACTTCAAAATTCACTATCACAGTGAAAAAATTAAAGGCAAGCTATGCCCATCATGAGGATTCTAAAGATATGATATTCCTTGCATTAGTTCTTGAGATATGACTCTCGCTAAAATCGTGTAAATCCTGAAAATTGCAGCATAACAGTGCTGCCTGTTAGGGGATTTACTCGAAAACCTAGTGAGAAACAACTTATGTCAACATCTAACTGAATCTGAAGCTCCAATTTATATCAGGGACTGACTGAATCTGCAGTTTGATGGAAATTCCTTCACTAGTTCTTGAGATAGACCTATTACAATAATCGTGAATAATGCAGCATAGCAGTGCCACCTGTTGGGCGATTTATACCAAAAAGTAATCAGCATCAATTTATATCAGGGACTGACTGAATCTGCAGTTTGATGGAAATTCCTTCACTAGTTCTTGAGATAGACCTATTACAATAACCGTGAATAATGCAGCATAGCAGTGCCACCTGTTGGGTGATTTATACCAAAAAGTAATCAGCATCAATTTATATCAGGGACTGACTGAATCTTCAGTTTGATGGAAATTCCTTCACTAGTTCTTGAGATAGACCTATTACAATAACCGTGAATAATGCAGCATAGCAGTGTCACCTGTTGGGCGATTTATACCAAAAAGTAATCAGCATCAACATATATCAGGGACAAACTGAATCTAATGTTTTATTAAATTCCGTTCATTAGTTCTTGAGATAGAGCGCCTACAAAATTTGTGTCACATACAGAGTCGGACAGGCAGACAGAGAGACTCACAGACAGATATTTTGTAAAAGCATATTTTTGGGATCGAAAACAGGAATTCGAAAATTTTCACAAATCCAATACTTTCTTCTTGTAAAGGTAGAAGAATGTAAAATTTCAGCAAATGTCGATTTCCATTTAACATGTCTTCCTTTGATCAATATTGTAAGTCCTCATTTAAGCAAAAGAAATATTTTTCTTTGTTACCGATTTAATAAATTTTTCTTACATATTAATTAAAAAATAGAAATAAATGAAATCATTTTTCTAAATAAAATACTGTAGGTATTTGAAAAAAAAAATTCTTTCGGAAAGGGGAATAAAATTTTACTATCAATTAATTTGTTATTACACAATAATTCTATTACATATATATTTTTTTAAATTATATTTGAATAATTTATTAATACTTTTTTATGTCCCATTATCTCTTGTCACGTGTTCTAAAATGTGCATCGCATTTTAAGTCGTCATCGCTGCGTGTTGTTTTTTTCAAGTAGAGAAACTCAAATTCTAACTATCATATATAAATCTAGAATTCAGTTAAATTATATTTATTTTCTTCTACTCAGCTGTAAACTCAAAGCAAAAATAAATTACTTTTCAAAATTAAATATCAGAGAAAGTTAGTTTTATACAGTGTGTCCACGTATAATCTGCCCGACCCCTATTTTCGCAACCATTGATCCTAGATGCATACTTCCAATTACAAAAGTGGTCAAAATTAGGTGCAGAGTTAAGATAAAAAAAAGTTTGAAGCGAAAAAACAATTTAGCAAAGAATTACAGAATCTAAATTTTTATACGGTCCCCCGGTCCTATAAGTCATATTTAGAAAAAATTTCCTGTTACACTGACAAGTAAGACAAAAAAAGTCCCGTTATTCTACGATTAAAATTGACCGAGTAATAGCTGTTTAGAGTTGGAGCATATTTTTTGTTGCAAATTAGGGGTCATTCACAAATTTAGTAGAAATATAATTTCGTCAGATATATTTAAGAAATGGTTGAGAGTAAAATTAGCGTTGCAATATAAATTTAAAATTTTTAATCATTCTGGCATATTACTGTAAAATATACAATTTGTACTGAACATATAACAGGATAAAAATAACAGAATTTTTGTTAAATAAAAGGAACAACAACCTCAATTCTTTACAAAAATAATACATATTTTAAAATGCTGTTAGATTACACCGCCTTTCAAATTTTGGGTTGCCATGTTTTTTAGCTTTTGAAAATTGATTCACATGTATTTTTTAGCGTTGAATCCCAAAATTACCTTCATATTATCACGTCAGGATTTTTCTCAAATCGCAAATTTCAAAGTTAAAAAGCTCAAAGTTAAAATTGATACCCCCTCCCCTCCCAACCTCATCGGACCCCTGGGCTGTTTAGCTGTAACAAACCCAGTATAAGCCACAAAATCGAATAATTTATTGTATTAAATAAAATTAAACTGAATAAAAAAGTCTTACATCTATTTTATAGTATCAGATTTCTCGCTATTTTTTAGCCTTGAAATTTACGATTTGCGAAAAATCCTGACATGATAGTTAAAAGTGAAGGTAATTTTTTTTAATTTAAAGTTAAAAAATACATAAAAAGTAATTATAAAAGTTATAAAACACAACCATCGCATGTTTATGTTATCTAATCTAAAACCATTTCTTAAACTTGTTGACGGTAATCTATCCGAATTTTTTTGTGTTATCCTCTAATATAAGCATCTATAAGATAGTAAGCGTCGAAACTCATAATAATATTACATTGTAATCGGATTTAAGCCAGTATGTAAAATTTTAACTTAGATCGGACATTTGAAAGTCAGTTAATGTTCGAGTACATATTTTAAACTGTGAAGACGATCGTTGTAAGTTAAATAAAACCTTATGAAAATAATATAATTTTTGTTAAAAGAAATCATAGCCTCAAATCCCTGCAAAATACAACATATGTTAAAATACAATTATTTTAACTAATCGGAAACTTAACTAATAAAGTTAACTCAATCGCAATAATTGTACGATTTCTATCAAGCCGCAGATACCTTTGAAATAAGTTTAAGTACTTTATATACGACCCCTGAAAGCATGGTCGAAATCATGTGTTTTGATATGCAAAAATGTGGTATAAGTCATGCATTTCAAAGTTTCATAACCCTGTCAATTTTAATGTCATATGAATGGGACTTTTTCTGTCTTACTTGTTAGTGTCACAGTAAATTTTTACTAAATATCACTTATAGGACCGGGGGACCGTATAAAAACTTAAATTTCGTAATTTTTTAATAAATGTTTTTCTTGACCCAAATCGCTTTAAAAATAATTCTTTACCTTATTTAAACCATTTTTGTAATTGGAAGTATGCATCTAGGACCAACGGTTGCGAAAATAAAGGTCGGTCAGGTTATACGTAGACACAAAGTATATTTTTTTTCTATTTCATGATTGCCAAAATTCAATACATGTCAATTTCCTTATTTTAATTAACTATTCACTAGCAGGAATGACCGAGCTAAGCTCGGTCAAAATTAGCTGTGTGTCTATCTCGATATATTATTCCCACTGAATCATTCTTGCTGTTTTAGATGAAATTAGCTTGACCCCGAGCCATAGTGACCCAAAATGACCCACTAATCGAATTTTTTCGAACATGCGACCTAACACAATGCTCTTCTCGAACTTGAAAACGATGGAATACAAAATGTAGTGAAAATAAAGTCGTTTTCTAGATAAAATGAGCTTGACCCACGTTGATTCGAAAATGACACACTAACCGAAATTTATCGAACATGTGACTATCCAATGGTCTTTTTGTACTGTGAAACGGTATAATAAAACAAAATTTCAAAATCATTTGAACCTTTTTGAGATACAGTTAGCTTGACCCCGACCCGTTATCACCAAAATGACCCACTAATGGAATTTTCTTGAGCACGCGACCCAGCCCAATGGTTTTATCTTGTCCAAGAAACGGTGTAATACAAAGTTTTGTCAAAATCGTTTGAGCCGTTTTTTAGATACAGTTAGCTTGATCCTGATCCATTGGGATTCAAAATGACCCACTGATTGAATTTTCTTGAACATGCGACCCTGCCCAATGGTCTTATCATGCCCGGAAACGGTATTATACAAAATTTTGTCAAAATGTTTTGTACCGCTTATTAAATACAATTAGCTTGACCTTGACCCATTCTGACCCAAAATGACCCACTTATCGAATTTTCTTGAACATGCGACATAGCCCAATGGTCTATTCGATCCCGAAAATGATAGAATACAAAATTTGGTCAAAATCGTTTAAGCCGTTTTTTAGATACAATTAGCTTGACCCTGACCCATTGTGATCCATAATGACCCACTAATCGAATTTTCTCGAACATGTGACTTAGCCAAATTCTCTCCTCATGCCCAGAAACGTTATAATAAAAAATTTGGTCAAAATGTTTTAAGCATTTTTTTAGATTCAATTAGCTTGACCCTGAACCATTGTGACCCAAAATGACCCACTAATCGAACTTTCTCGAACATGTGACTTAACCCAATGGTCATCTCATGCCCAGTAACGCTATATTAGAAAATTAAGTGAAAATGTCTTGAGCCGCTTTTTAGATTCAATTAGCTTGACCCTGACCCATTGTGACCCAAAAGGACCCACTAATCTAATTTTATCGAACATGTGACTTAGCCCAATGATCATCTCATGCCCAGAAACTGTATATTACAAAATTTTTTGACAATGTCTTGAGCCGTTATTTAGATATAATTAGCTTCACCCTGATCCATAATGACCCACTAATCGAATTTTCTAGAACACGTGACCCATCCCAATGTTCCTTTCGTGCCCTAAAACGATAGATTACGAAATTTCGACAAAATCGTTAGAGCCATTATCTAGATAAACTTAGCTTGACCCGAAGTGACCCAAAAATGACACACTAATCGAATTTTCTCGAACGTGTGACTTAGCCAATGGTCATCTCATGCCCTGAAACGGTATATTAGAAAATTTTGTGAAAATGTCTTGAGCCATTATTTAGATGTAATTAGCTTCACCTTGCCCCACAATGACCCATAATGACTCATTAATCGAATTTTCTCGAACACATGACCCATTCCAATGGTCATTTCGTGCCAGAAAACGATAAATTACAAAACTTCGTAAAAATCGTTCGAACCGTTATCTAGACAAACTTAGCTTGAGCCACAGTGACCCAAAACTGACCCACTAATCGAATTTTCTCGAACATGTGATTTAGCCCAATGGTTTTCTCGTAATCCAAAACTGTAGAATATAGAGTTTAGTGAAAATCGTTAGAGCCGTTTTTTAGATAAAAATAGCTTGACCCACAGTGACCCAAAAATGACCCACAAATCGAAAGTTCTCCAACATGTGACCTAACCCAATAGTCTTCTGATACCCGAAAATGGTTGGATACAAAATTTAGTCAAAATCAATTGAGCCGTTCTTTAGGTATAATTAGCTTGACCCTGACATATTATGACCCAAAATGACCCCCTAATCGAATTTTCTCGAACACGTGATCCATCCCAATGGTCTTTTTGTGCCCAGAAACATTAGGATGCAAAATTTAATCAAAATCGTTAGAGCCGTTTTCAAGGTAAAATTTACACACACACACACACAATTTTTGCTCGCATTATAGTATAAGATTTATTTTTGTAAGGATTTTTTAGGCTAAGGAAACATTTTTTAATTGCTATCAATATAATAAAATTTTCTTTCATCATCATTAGAATATAAAAACCAAGAAACTTTCTGCTATCTAAAAGAAATACAGTGGATTTTTCAGTCAATTTTTCCAAAATGTGAATAAAGCTAATGTATTTAAAACAGTTATTTATAAAGCATTTCATAAACAATTTTAAGCACAATTTATTGCCAAAAAAAAAAAAATGTGTATTTTGTCTTTCCCATGTTCTGAAATCCATGGTCTACATTTTTTTTTTTTTTTTTTACTTTTTATGCTCATTGTTTTTATATTCCGAATGGTTTAATTAAAGATACAAAAATTTTAACTGCCCTTTTATTTTCTGGGAATGAGATAAAATTACATTCCTTTTTATCTGTTTACCTGCCAATTCAAAGAGTAAAAAATCTATTCAAAATTAAGTAAGAAATAAAACCATTGTATTTTACCATTATTCTGTTTTATGATAGAGATAATTCATTAGATGTCAATTTTCCTTTAAAGTGACTTTTTTTCGAGAATTTTAGTAAATCAGATGCAAGTGACTTTTTATTATTATTATTATTATTATTATTATTTATTGTTACAGTTTCAATAAAATTTTCTTCGATATCGGATATCATAAGCCTATGTAAAATGTACACCGCATATTTGTACGCCTACTTGCTGGTTTTTTTTTTAAAGTAGGGATACTCAAATTCTAACAATCCTAGATCAATTTAGAATTCAGGAAAAATTTATTTATTTTATCTACTCAGTTGGAAATTCAAAGCGAAAATTTATATTTTTTAAAACTAATTATGAAAGAAAGTTACTTTTATATACATTTTTTCTATTTTATGATTGGAAAAATGCAATAAATGTCAATTTCCTTATTTTAATTAATTAATTAATTAATTTTGTTAATTTTTCAAGGCTATGAAGATTTTTATTACTACCAATTCAATAACATTTTCTTCTCATCCTCATTGCAATATAAAAACGAAATATTATTCAGCAATCTAAAAGAAATCCTGCGGAATTCTGAACAAATCTTTATAATGTTAATGTACTTAACACAGTTACTTACAAAGCATTACATAAAAATTTTAAAGCACATTTTGCTATGAAAATGATTATGTATTTTCAGCTTTTCCACGCTCTGAAATTCACATTCTACACAAAAAATTTCTCTTTTTATGTTTATTGCATTTCTATTCCCAATTCTTTGATTAAATATTTTAACTACCCTTTACTCTTCTAGCAATAAGATAAAATTACGTCCATTTTTATCTGGTTAACTACCAATTCAAAGGGTAAAAAATCAATTTCAAAATTAAGTACGAAAGAAAATCATTTTATTTCACCATTATTTCCTTCAATTGTAGAGATTACTCATTAGATGTCAATTTTCCTTTAAAAAGATTTTTTTCAATAATTTTGTTAAATCAAATTTAAGTGACAGATTTTTTTTTTTTTATTGTTACACATTCAATAAAATTTTCTTTTATATCGGATATCATAAGAACGTTAATAACGATGAACTGCTCAACTTTCTGAAAGATATGCTGAAAAATCTTGAGTAAAGATTTATGTAAGCTACTTGTGAAAATATTTTATTGAAATATCTCATAGGTAAAATAGCATGGATTTGAAAGATTATAACAAGACTATTTGACAACTTGTTGCCTATTATTTATTAATTACAAAACTTGACATATTTTTCATTTTATATATATAACGTTAACTTAGTTTATGAGAGAGAAATTTTTATGAGTGGAAATAAAATTATTTATAGTGCTAAACTAAAGTTTCTCTCTGTTGTTTTCTTTTCAGTATTACTTACTTCTGAATCCTTGAATACTTTCTCCTTAAATATTGTTCATAAAGAAACAAAACTGCTGAAATTATCCTTACAAAACTTTATAAAACTCAGCCATTCTCGAAATAAATGCATTTGGTAAACAAGAAAGAAAAATCGTGCACTAAGCATGGATTATGAAACTCTTCCTAACAGTTCCATAATATTTTCACAAAGCCTTTGAGAAATCATTTAAGAAGGTAAAGAAGATATCCAAGTAAACATTTTAGAAAACGCAAAACACATTTGAAAAGCAGATTTTAAGAGCTGCTGCCCATAGTGGGAAAGGAAATCCAATTCTTTTCTGCATTTCTGTATATGACCTCTGTGGATTTTTTTACATTCATTATAGGGGGAATAATAGGGTAGTTATTTAGGAACAAAATTTAAAATTTAGTTTAAACTTGTATAAATTCTTCATATAGTGGAATTGTTGCAGGCTTTTAATATGCTGAATTTTTAGACTGTAAAGCCTTCAAGTCTAGCTTGTAAGATTCTATTACTACTCTCATAGTATGCATGGTCACAATGACGTCACTGTAAGTCGCTGTGACCGCGTCACATCTGTGACCAAAATGCCACCACTCAGTGATGTCACATTGGGACTGAGATGTGAATTTCTTAGAAAACTTAAAAAAATTACAAAAATTCTTCAAAACATGTTATTTACTATAAAAAACATTTTTCTGGCAATTAAAAAAAATTGTGACGTCACTGTTATGTCACTGCATGTAAAGCACGTCACGTCACATATGTGACAAAGAAACCCATCATATTGCACAGTCAGAATGTGAATTACAAAAATCGTTGAAAATGAAGAGAAATATTTTAAACAGGCTGTCTTAGTGCATTTGGGAGCTTGGATCGGATTAATTTTGTACTATACTTTATTATAATAAATAAAGTCACTTTTAAACTTTCAATAATATTTTACTTTTCTGTTAACGTTTAAGTAGTTTAAGTGACCCTTTTAAAATAAATGCTGTTATTTGTTTCTTTTTGAATAAATTTAACATTTTCTGAATATATAATAAAATATACAAAGTATATGCAAGACGCATGAAATATTTATTTACATTTTTATTTTTCCCAGAAATTTCCTTAAAAAAATAGTTATTTTGCAAGCTGTTTTATTCTACAGGAAATTATAGAAAAAAAAAAAAATAAATGTTTATAAAGAAAAAACTTTCTTTTCCCGATAACACTTTTTTTTATTTTTTAGTAACATATTTCGTATTTATTACGTGTGATACAAACTATAACTTTTTTTTTAAAGGCCTTGCATTATTGTCCATTAAACTGATTTTATATACTCTAAAAAATTATATAATGTTTTATTTCATATTCCCTAAGTATGACTAATATTGTTTTTATAAATTACAAAAAAGAACTTTTACAATCCATTTTATCTTGAAGTATTTTGAATCTGATTGAAAGCAAAAATGAAATGCATAAAAAAATATTCAAGCAGAAAAGCTTAGTTAGAAACATTCTCATAAATGTTTTACGCATTTAACTTACAAACTTACGGAGACAAATAAACAAAATGAAACATCTGCTCCGCAATTATCGTCAGCAAGGAAACATGTACAGGGTGTCCAGCGAATAAGACCCTGATTTCAAAATTAAATATCTCAAAAACAAAGATCAATAGGTATGCGGTAAACGGTTTGTTTATTAGCTAAGCTGTAAAAATGTTATGCAGAAGTTTCAAAATTTAGTTTCAAAAACCGTTAACAGTTGGCGCTGTAATCGCAATACTTGTAAACTGCTTCGAAGTCCAGAGCAATGGCGTCTCATTCCTAGATGGCTCCCTACGTAAAAACGAATATTGGGAAAGTCCATTTTTTCATTGGGGTAATGTGCAGAAATGGATACATTTGGTCACAGAATTATTGCATCAGCTTTAATTTTAGAAAATTTCAATTAATAGAATTTTCAATAAAAAGTTTGGAAATCATTATAAGAATTTTTTAAATATTTTATTAAATTCAATCCATATAATTATTATATTATCTATATAATTATTTAAATCAAAGTGCATATATTTAAAAAAATAATTTTGTAATTTTTATTTATTTTTTATACTTTTAAATCGCGTCATAATATTTTGGTATTATTGTTTATTCCTGAATTATTTATAAATAAAAAAGTAATTTTTCACTTTTAATTTATTTTTAAATCACGGCATAATACTTTGGTTTTAGCACAACACATATATTTCTTTTCTTTGTAAACAAAGTTTTAGAGAGAGAAATTATGCATTAAATTATTTCTTAAAAAAAAAAAAAAATTATGATAAGTCATATCATCAACGTCAAAGCAAAAGTATTTTGGATGCTGCATTCCTTTCGAACACTTCGCATCCTATCGCTAGAAGGTGCACCATATTTCTGTGCTCAATAATAAAAAAAATGAAAACGAGTTTTTAAAATTAAAATTATTTTTTAACTTAATTAAATCTTTAAAAATAGAAACTTTGTATTTTTTCATTCAAACTATTCTCTACAATTGAAAAAAAAATGATTTATGAATCATTATTATAAATGCTCAATGATTTTTAAAAAAGGGGTTGCTTTTAACTTAATTAAATTTGAAAACCAGAAACTTTAGATTTTTTTTATGCAAACTTTTTTCACAGTTTAAATAAATATTACAAAGTAAAGATTTCCATTTTTTTTTTCAAATCATCCTCTACTAGGATTCGATTCCACGATCTACCAATTAGGAGAGAAAAGACATACCACAGAGATCTTGGCAATCGGACCGAAGTAGCTTATAACAAAATTTGAAACAAATCTCAATTCTGTCAACACATGGCTCCGCTTCTGCACATTACCCAAATAAAATATCACTACTGCACTTCGCCCCAACGAAAAAGCGGTCTTTCCCCAATTTTCGTTCTTCCATAGGAAGCCATCTAGTATTGAGACGCTATGGCTCTCGACTTCAAAACACAATTTATAGGCATTGCGATAACAGCGCCATCTATTAGTGGTTTTTGCAACTAATTTTTGCA
Organism: Maratus speciosus; assembly: GCA_963932465.1. Classification (NCBI taxonomy): domain Eukaryota; kingdom Metazoa; phylum Arthropoda; class Arachnida; order Araneae; family Salticidae; genus Maratus; species Maratus speciosus. The sequence goes on along the minus strand of OZ010795.1, from coordinate 347,440,306 downwards.
ACTTCTGCACAACATTTTTACAGCTTAGCTAATAAACAAACCGTTTACCGCATAATTCTATTGATCTTTGTTTTTGAGATATTTAATTGTGAAATCAGGGTCTTATTCGCTGGACACCCTGTATTTATTCTTTCAAATAGAGTTGGCAGCAGGAGAATAGTTTAGCTGTGTCGCTGCGATATGAATGTCTACAGTTGCTACGGAATTTTATAATTTTACAAAAGTTATGCAGGATCGCGGCCAAGGGATATTTTACATAAAATAACAGTCCAAAAAATTACAATGTCAGTGGAGTTAGTTAATAGAGCTCGCCAATGTCATTATATTGCATTCGGACATAATTCTTCTTAAAACTTTCCCCATTTGCATTTTCAAAATGGAGTTACAGAGCACGATGTGGAATATAGATACAACGAATATAGATATAGGACGATAAGAAATATGTAAGAAAATATGATTTTCCTGCTTTCTTTTATAACAATTTTAGCTTATTTCATATAAAACATGTTATAACACCAATAAATGTCATCAATTTAACTTTTATCAGTTCAATAAACTTAATAAATTCACGAAACTTAATGTTTTTTTTTTTGTTGAACTAAATCACAATATGTCAACAATTTTCATCAGATGGTTAATATCCTTCATTTAAAGTGCATTTTAATCACAATTGTTTTCCTTTTTAAAACTGTCTGGTTAAAATCACATTTTCGTAACAGAATTTTGCGTTAGAAAAATTGACAGTATTATGAGAAGTTGGTAATTTTTTTGTTTATTGCAAACACAAAAAAGATACCTTACAGTGAATATTTTTCAATACTTAATTTTTGTTTTTGTATGCTTAAAATGATATATTCGAACATCCCAGTAATTTCAATATTAAATAGAGCTTAAAATAATTCTTGGATTTAAAACAATTTAAAATTTATGTGCATAATATATTATAATGTATATGACGAAATTTTAGTCATCTGACACATATATGTGACACGTGTATAATGCATAAATGAAGTATATCACATAGTAAAACGTATGAATATTATATAAGATAAGTGCGAAAGTAATGGACACCCTTGAATGTTTTTGGTTTATAAAAAAAAATCAAAAAATACGTAAATTTTATTATTTTTTGTAACTCCCTGTTTTATAATCTGTGTTATTGTTGACGCTCTTCAACAAAGCAATCAGAAAATAATGTTTCAAAGTTCCACTGTTTTTTCCGTGAAAATCTTAATGAACATGTTAAGAGCGTAATTCATTTCAAATTTATATATTCTTTATTTTCTTGCAAAACTTCCATGTTTCTGTTTTGGTTCATAAGGCTAGAGCCCTCTCAATTAAAAAAAAATTACAGAAGTTGTTAAAAATAAGTCTGTTATTTACAGTCTTAAAAGTTTCTTAATCATCTCTGACTCCCCACATCCCCCCCCCCAAAAAAAATAACAAAAAAAAACTAATCTAAGAAATCAAATTTATATTTATAGTCGTAGTGAAACTAGAAAATCTGTAGATCAGTAGATTCAAACGTCAGGTCTTCCCTTTCATTTCAAATTATTTTATTTAATATGTAAAACATTCAACCTGCGGAATTATTTTTTTTTCATAATTCTCACCTATATTTTAATAATTATTGATGTCCTAACTGTTCAATTTAAAAAAAAAAAAAACTATTTTGTTTCATTAGTATGCGTTCATTAAATTCTGTTTCTAAATACAGTCATGGAAACAATTGTATGTACAACTTTTTGTGGGGAGTCCATTACTGGAGCAAAGAGAGTCTATTACTGGAAGAGAGGGTGTCCATTATTGGAAGAGAGGGTGTCCATTACCGGAATAGAGGATGACCATTACTGGAATTTTGATATATTTTTGTTATTTACAATAAATTTTTCGTTAATATTGGGAAATGAGACTATGAGAATAGTTAAATATTATTGATGGATTAAAATAATGCTGCAAAAAACTGGAATATAATAATCATAACTATTAATTAAAAATAGTTTTGAAAGAAATTCCTCAAGGATGTCCATTACCGGCATATCTACCCTATATAATATGTACAACATATATAAAACCTATACATTAGATATATATATACGTATATACGTATGTATACGTTTAACTACGACTGTGGCAAAATTACAACTGAAAGCGTGGTGTAATCATACATGCACAGGCCACTATAATAAGAAAGTACCAAAGCGTAATACCAGAAGTTGTTGCATCGCCTTCATTTGTACTGAATATTTTTAGGGTCGGGTTGATTGTTGACGGCCGATTATTTACTCGAGGGATATAGGCCCTAGGGTGAGTGCCCTTCGTGGGGGTCTTTCTAAGGGAACCTAAACCGTATTTACGCATGGAAAATCCAAGGCTTCGAAGAAAACCACGAAAACTCCGAAACGGTTAGGCCAACGGGCGCGATTGGGTTCGAACCCAGCACCTCCCGTCTACCAGCTTCGAGAGCAGAACCTCTCAGCCACTGGTGGGGCCGAATATTTTTAGGTGAAATCAGTGTGTTAGAAATATTATACGCATAAAATACACGTGGTTTTATCAAAAGATAATTCTATAGTAGCACGTTAAGCGCGACGTCAATCACCGGTGACTGACACTGGACTTACTGTTTAGAACGCTTCATTCACCGATGGCTGACGATCTAAAATATGATATAAAATTAAAAATATATATATTATTTTAAGTAATTACTAAAAATTTATTTAAAATTTACTTATATTTTATTTATTACAGGATAATACTTTCTTAAAAATTACTTAAAACATTGTAAATTTTTCAGCTTCAGTGTGAGTGTCAGTCACCGTGGAACTCAACGTGTTAACTTTAACAGAATGATTTTAATTGGTAAATTAATAAAACGAGTTTTAATTTTTATAACTGAGTGAAAATTGTTTAGGTCAGGAATTGAACCTCAGACCCTTGACGTATGCTGCCAATGCTCTGCTAACTGAGCCATTCCGATCAAATTTGCGGACACGACTCACACAGGGAACTATTATTATATACTCATACGAGTAGTATGAAAAATAATTAATGTATTATTATATATGGTTGTATAATAATGATAAGTATAGATTCAATTTCACCGGATGAATTGTGTCCGTCAGATTTATACAGGATAGGTCAGTTGACAGAGCATTGGCAGCTTGCGCCAAAGGTCCTTAGTTCGAATCCTGACCTGGACACTTTTTACTCAGTTGGAAAAATTACAGCAAAAGATAATTTTGCTTGAACATCAGCGTTATTGGTCAGAAATATTGGCAAGCTGTACAGTTTTACATATGCCTTTGGATGTTAAAGTGAGTAAATTTTTTTAAAGAGTGCAAAAATACTCAAAGACAAAAAAAAGTTTCAATAAGCTACTACGAAATGCGAGAAAGAAAAAAGCTTTTCTTCTTTTCGCCTGACTCACCACTGCAACAGAAAATAGTCCTTATGTGTCAGTTATAAATAAAATTAATACTGTGCAATTTTCAGCATGTAAGGAGAATAGGTATAAATATTTTTAAAAGGGAATATTCTTCAAATATTGAAAAGAACACAATCTGTTACATTTGTAAGGCATGTGAGGGAAATTGAATATTTAACTTTAATTTAGAAAAAAGTGTCAATACTATATGTGGTTATTTATACATAGTATACAGTATTTGTTTATAAGTTGTGAGTACACGATTTTAGGGCTCCAAACCAATTCTAACAGAAAGATGGCATGCTGTAATTATAATTTCAGATGATCCTGTTTCTTTAAAAAATTGTTAGAGAATCGTCAATAAATAGTCACAAAATTATCAGTGTTAATGAAAATGTCGTTACAAATGACACATATTTCACAAATTGATCACAATGTGACTTCAAAGCATTTTTCACTTTCGTCACAAGTACGTCACAAAGTTATTGCCTAAATAGTCACAAATGACACATTTTTCACAAATTTGTCACACCGTGACTTCACAAAGTGGTCACAAGGTGACGTCACAAACGGGCTCTAAAACGGCCATAACGACTTCACATTCTAGTCACTATGACTTCACAACGACGTCGACGTGACGTCACAAACGGGCTCTAAAACGGCCATAACGACTTCACATTCTAGTTACTATGACTTCACAACGACGTCGACGTGACGTCACCATGCCTTACGGCGAAGCTAACGAGAAAGACAGGCTACCGCGGTGGGTCCAATTCTTCTTTTTTTACAGACCGCTGGAGTCACGTGGTGCTCGAATGCACCAATGAAGGTGTGCGAAAAGAGCATCACGTGACCCCAGAGGTCTGTAAAAAAAGAAGAATCAGACCCATCGCGGTAGCCTGTCTTTCTCGTTAGCCTCGCCTTACGGGTTGTATAATTGATTTGATTGAAACTACGGAACAGAGCGCCTGCGTACAAGACAACATCAGTTAAGCAGTACCTGATGGAGGAATTTGGGGAATAAATCAACACGTCCTATAAGACGTGTTGATTTATTTATTTGTTATAGGACGTATTGAATAAATAATAGAGTATGGTGGTTTCGTAGAGTAGCCTACACGGTCAAATGACCTGACTCTAATGAACTTTCTCCTGTGGGGATATCTAAAACAACATGTTTATCTGAATCATCCACTAACATTGCAGGACCTCCAACGACGCATTACGGATGCTTGTCCAACGTGTCACCCGCTATGCTACACATGTTTAACGTGAAGGTCAAACAAGGGACCAGATTTACATTGCAGCTGACGGGGTTGCAATGAACAGTTTGAACAGAATGACAGTTTGAACATCGAAAATAAATTTATCTTTTGATAACTAGATTTTTTTCTTCCAAGGATTGTTTTGTCATGCCACAGTGTAAGAAATCGCTAACAAACTGTCTTTTCGTACTAAAACGGCGAGGCTCCACAACTCTGCAATTCATTTTTTCCCGTATCTCGCACCGTTTTTGAGATGGAAACGCTAACTCCGCTGTTTTTCATCAGCTGGCGCTGGAAGCGATCTCATCTGGCAGCGCATAGCCATTTTACCAAACCTAGACACCACTTTTAAGAATATAGCTGAAACCGTTCTGTAGTTAAGAGGATCGGAAAGGAGTTTAGTGGGCACCCTGTATATATATATATATATATTGATATCAGGAATTAAATTAAATTTCGAAATTTTGAGAGTTATTATAACATTATCAGAGAGTAATATTTATTTCAGCTCGCAGTTTGTTCTGTTTTTTATAGAAGTAGATGCTTGATACATACATTCAGGAATATATAAATACATAACACAAATATTCAAAATACTTTATTTTTTTAACTTGCAGAAATATGTATGTTTCTTTACGCATGAAGAATATTTCCCTTTAAAATATTTTATTATAATGAATTAAAGTTGCAATAAATATTACAAAACACATTAAAGTAACCAAATAAAAACGTTTCAAATTCTGTAACAGAAACTTTTAGAAAGGAGATTATCGCAGGACAAACACAGAATATGCAAAACGATTTCTGTAAATAATAACTATTCAAACAAGAATTATAAACAAAACCAAAGAACAGGATTTAATATTAAAAAATGAATAAAGCAAAATTGAGTTAAAAAAAGTTATAAAAAATATCACACTTTTTTATGCGCGATAGGTTTCAATACTTTGCTAATAACTTTTAAAAACAAATCAGAAAAGTCTGAAATTAATTTCGCAATATATTGATATATTTATTATTTTTTTACATTGAAATTCTCATGCACATACACGATTTAATTTTCATGAAAAGTATTTGAGACTTTTATGTACTTTACGAAAATCATTATTTTACTTATCATTGTGCAATGCCCACTTTTTAATAGAATATCTAATTTTAATGGATGTTTAATCTGATGAAACTATTTGTGGGCACGCTTAAATTCAATTTACTAAATTATCGTTTAATGTTCATAGCAGATGAGTTACATTAACTAGTGTGGTCTCAAATTTTAATGGTAAATCTAATACCCTGTTTAAATTAAATATGGCATAAAAAACATTTTATTGTTTTTTACACCATATGGCAAACCATTTCAAATAACGTTCTATTTGAAATTAGTTTCGCGCGATTCTCGTATATTTTAATCGACTATCACGATTATTTAGATGTCCAGATACTTTCTTATTCTGGAAACGCTTTTCAATTGTTGATCCGATGTTTCTTTTCAAATGAAAGGCCGATTCGGTGAGGTGCTATTATGTCCATGTGTATTATTTCCATAAGAGAAGGGTTCGAGCCCGAGGTCCATAAAATTCCTAAAGTCAATTTCTTTTTAAAATTAGTATTTGTGTAAAAGAAACTTCTTTTAAAACTTTTTTAAAGGTATTAATATATTAATAATTAGCTGTAATTATTGAGCTTTTTAAATTTTAAAATTAATTTGCTAGACTCTGCTATGTATCTACGTTCAAAAATACAACCATACATTTAAGGTGTTAATTTTAACATATACGAGTTGGAACCCGTCGAATTGGACAAAAGAAGATGTTTAAAAGAAGTGTTAAATTGAAGTTATAAAAAAACTAACGCAAATAATTACAATAAATAATAAGTCTTATATCGGGTGGCCTAACTCATAAAACAAATATTATTTTTAACTAAAGTTTAACTTAAACTTTTCAAATTATTGAAAAACCAAACTTTATTCCTATAAATAATCACTAACATATAATTCAGATAATAAATTATGAAGTAATCAATTGAGTTTATCTTTGGTATTACGCAACGAAAATCAACAAAATCTTTGTCACTATGACATAATCATATTTATTTATTTTTTCCAATGAAATCTAAAAATAACTTCATTTTCACCGTCACAAAATTTGCATGCGTACTTTTCATATTCATATTCATTATTTTTTAAATATTTTAACGTTCAATAGATTGTTAATAAATATATTTCCAAACTTGATGTCACTTTTGCCAGTTATACTTTTGCATGTACTCTTGTCTTGATGCTCTAATCTTAGAGCCATGCAGGCAAAATAAAAGAAATTTACTTTTAGACGCATTCCTAGTAAATACTTAGTTTTTTCAAAAAATATACTCTTCTTTTTTACTATATCATTTCCACCCAATGAAGCCCTCTGAAATTAGCGTTTCAATATCAGTATCAACGGAATGAAAACAATATTGAAATGTAACAGCTTTATGAATAAAAATGCGTTACTTTGAGTCGTGATGCCATTTTCTGCTCAAAAGTTTTAAAAAAGTTATTTGTAATTGTAATACGAAAATGGCAGACGTAATGACATGGTAATTTCTGGTAATTCCCATTGTTTCCCTTCTCTGTTCAGCAATGGAAGTAACCCGATTGCCACCAATATGAATAACTTTAAAAAATGACAAAATCAGCGATAAGATCGATAGCATACCAATGGATCAAAAATCTGGTATATATGAAACCCCTAACACTTTATCTAATAATGTTGAAAAAGTCTACATCGGCATGACAAAACTTAAGTTATCAGTAAGGATTATGGAGCATCGCGAAGACATTAAACATCGTAAACTGGATACAGCTCTTTCTAGGTTCTACTTAGCTAATGAAGTTTGCCCTATTAACTTTGCTGAAGAAAAAATTATAGTTCCTTGCAATAACCCCTCTGAGAGTAAAATTAGAGAATCAGTTGAAATTACTGCCCGTGAAGATAAATCTTCCAGTACTGTAATAGCAAAGTAATAACAGATGTAAATAAATATCAACTCGAGTCACGTGAAGTTTCGTAAATATTCGAAACTTCGGCCGCTCGCTTTATGCATAAAATTTTCAAGTCGCCAATAAAGACAGATTATTTGTCTCAATAGGCAGAAAAAAGCGAGAAAGAATTTTGAATTTTGGATAGTTGCAGTCAGTTTTATTTTAAAAAAAAAAGGACCCCCCCCCCTTCCTTGAATACTTATGCCATAAATACATTTGCAATACTATAAAAAGATAATACAAAATCCGGTACTGTAATAGCAAAGTAATAACAGATGTAAATAACTATCAACAAGAGTCATGGGAAGTTTCGTAAACGTTCGAAACTTCGGCCGCTCGCTTTATGCACAAAATTTTCAAGTCGCCAATAAAGACAGATTATTTGTCTCAATACGCAGAAAAAAGCGAGAAAGAATTCTGAATTTTGGATCATTTGAAGTTTTATTTGTAAAAAAAAAAGACCCCCCCCCCCCTTCCATGAAATATTTATGTCAGAAACACATTTGCATTACTTCGTTATAAATCTCAAAAATTTCCTGGTTCATAAACAGCACCTTCCTGTTCTTTCAGCTCTTCTAATTTGGAGCTGTTCAGCATATGACGAGCACATCGAATTTTTAAATTTAGTTCCGTAGATTTTTTTTCGGCTTCCTGTAATCTCTTTGTATCAATTTTTTTTTTTTTTTTGCTGCATCGAAGGCATGATTTTGTATTATCTTTTTATAGTATTGCAAATGTATTTCTGACATAAGTATTTCATGGCAGGCGGCGGAGGGTCTTTTTTTTATATAAATAAAACTGCAAATGATCCAAAATTCAGAATTCTTTCTCGCTTTTTTCTGCCTATTGAGACAAATAATCTGTCTTTATTGGTGACTTGAAAATTTTATGTGTAAAGCTAGCGGCTGAAGTTTCGAATATTTACGAAACTTCGCGTGATTCGAGCTGATATTTATTTACATCCATTATTACTCTGCTATTACAATATCTGATTTAGTATTATCTTTTTTTTAGTATTGCAAATGCCTTTCTGACATAAATATTTCATGGGAGGTGGGGGGGGGGGGTCTTTCATTTTTTTTTTCTTTTTATACAAAGAAAAGTGCAAATGATCCAAAATTCAGAATCGTAGTTATTTGGAGGATTCCGGATTTTGGAATTTGTACTGTATAAAACATTTTTCTCAAAAATTTCAATACTCATTAGCAGAATAATAACGGATACAAATAAATATCAACTCCTGTCCCATAACAAAGTTTCGTAAATATTCTAAACTTCAGCCGCTCGCTTTATACGTAAAAGTTTCAAGTTGCCAATAAACATTAACTGTCTCAGTGGTCAGAAAGAAGCAAAAAAGAGACAAAATCTGATATATGTAGACTAAAAGATATATGAATGAAAAGTGTCCCATTGTGAGCTGTGCATGTAAAAAGAGAAAATGACTGAAAAGTTTGGATTTTGAGAAATCCAAATTTCGAACCTCGAGATTTGACATTTTCTACTATTATATTACTAATTTAAGCTTTATCACCATAGCTATCTTTAGCTATTAATTAGGTTAGCTAAAGTTACCTGAAAATAAGTAAACTTATTTCTTTTATAGAAAATTTATTGTTTAATCAGAAATTTTTAACTTTATGAGCATTTTTGTCAAATTATGATTTTTTGACTTTACGCGCATGATTTCTCATAAACTATTAAAGATAATGGCTTGAAATTTTTTGAATATATTAATATTATCATCTTTCATAAAATAAACTAAAATCTCAGAATTATCTAAATTAATAAAAATTTTATTTAAAATACATGCGAGAATTTTTACAGATTTTTTTTTAAATTATTAATTATAAATAATATAAATAGAGATAATTAAAAGATTTTAGTTCATTATCTTAAGTCAAGTGTTATCTTTAAATTAAAATGTATTTAATGATGTTAATAAATTAAAATGAACGTGAGATATCATGCGCACAATTATTTCATATCATCTGTATTTTGAAAATTCTAAATTTCGGCCATCCAGATTTGAGATTTTGTACCGTATTTTGTGCTATTATATTATTAATTTAAGCTTCATCACTATAGTAACTTATAGATATTAATTAAAATAGCTAAAGTTACCTGAAAATAAGTATTTTTTTTCTCTTTTATGGAAAATTTATTGTTTTATACACATTTTTAACTTTAAGAGCATTTATCTCCAAACATGTTTTTTTTTTTTTTACTTTGCGCGCATGATTTCTCAAGAACTATTAAAGATAATGACTTGAAATTTTCGGGTGCATTAATATTATCATTCTGCATAAAATGAACTAAAATCTTATAATTATCTTAAACAATAAAAATTTTATTTAAAAAAATATGGGAGAATTTTTACAGATTTCTTTTTTTTTAAATTAATTATAAATATTATAAATGAAGATAATTAAAAGATTTTAGTTCATTATGTTAAGTAAAGTGTTATCTTTAAATTAAAATCTATTTAAAATTAATAAATTAAAACGAACATGAGATATCATGCGCGCAGTGAGATACATTAATTAAGAAAACAAAAAAAAACAGTCGGTTACTTAATTAATTTTTTCTAATTAATTTAAATATTTTTCATCAATCTGTTTAGTTTATTATAACAAGTAATGCTATACTTAACAATCTAAAAAAATTTCATTGAATTTGCTTTATTGGTTAGGTTGTGATAAGGTATAGAAATTGGATCCGTTGTTTAGCATTTTTGACCGGTTGAAAGGGAACTGTCGCCTTAAATGTCCAGAACGTCCAATTATTTTATTTTATTTTATTTATTTATTTATTTATTTATTTATTTATTTTTTTGTCGAAATATTTTGCAATGCTCTATTTGAATATGAATTGAATCTGTGTATCAAATTTTATTAAAATCGGTTAATATGTAGCCATGACTTTTTTTTTAATTTTTATTCATTTAGTGTGGAATGACCCATGGGTTTTAATATAATGGGGGGGGGTGCAGGAAGTGTGTAAATATTTATAGAACTCTGGTCTGTCCGGCTTTTTTGTTATCCGGCCTACTCTTGCACCACTTTAGGCCGGATAGTCAGAAGTTTACTGTAATTAAAGAGTAAGGTCTGCATTAAACAGATTTATTGTGATTTGCAAATACAAATACAAAGCAGTTGTGTCAAACTCTGAATTCTTATCTTATTGAAATGAAAAGTGACGAAAAATTGCATAATTTTCATGGTAGTATATTATATTCAAAATTAAGCAACGCATGTCTCGAACATGCTAATAAAATAAATAAAAATCCATGGATTTTTTTATTATTTATTATTCTTTTTTTTTTAATTCAGGCGTTATTGATTTCTTTATAATTTCTTCTTTATACTATAAATTCTTACAAAATTTATATTTTAGGTACTCTAAATTTCTTTTTATGTGTTTTCCTCAACTCTTGAATATTATATTTTTTAAAGATATAACGTTAGTATTAAAGAGTTCATGTTGTAGCTCATGTACATCTAAATTTACTTCTGAGTTTTAATCGACGATTTATTCAACGAAATAAATTTGGATTTTCAGGCATAATTTTAATTTCGGTTTTTTAAATATAAGTTATCACTATAAAGTTCGCGAACGTCTTGATAAACAAATTATTCTTACCGAAATCAGTACAAATTCTTTATATCCAATATATGATACGTGTTTTATCACATTGCTAACGAAGCGTAGAACCAACAATGTGAAAAATGTCCAATCCGGGATTCGAACCCGGAACCCTTGGAATAGCGCTCCAAGTGCGCTAATAATCAAATAAGCTACAAATAATAAAACAAACAAGCTACGAGGACGATGCCCGGTTTAGCATTTCCCGTAAGGCTGCAACTGCAGCCCAAGATAGAATAGTCTACATGAGCACTCAATCCTGCGGCTAAACATGAGACACATGCAAACCCAGTACCGGTGAACACATATATAATATTTTAATTAATTTTACAATTAATTTCCAGCGGTGAAATTACGCTCGAAATTATTGAATATATGATCCGTGTTTTAACACATTGCTAACGAAGCGTAGTTTTCTGCGGGGCAACTTCGCCGTAGGATTGTGTGCTCATGAAGACTATTCCATCTTGTGGTGCAGTTGCAGTCTTACCAACATATGTCGGAAATGCTAAACTGAGCATCGTACTCGTAGCTTAAATGGTAGAGCACTTGGAGCGCTATTCCAAGGGTTCTGGGTTCGATTCCCGGTTTGGACATTATTCACAGTGTTGGTCCTACGCTTCGTTAGCAATGTGGCAAAACACGTATCATATATTCAGTGATTTCGAGCGTAATTTCACTGCTGAAAATTAATTGTAAAATCAATTAAAAAGTTATATATCTTTGCATTCAGTTGAATTAATTTCTGCCTTTAGGTAACGACTGCAAATTTCCTGAAAAATGTGGGCAAAATCGCTTGTCTGTATCTGGCCCAAGACACATGGCTTTTATTGTACGGAAATGCTCATATCAAGTGTTCATTTGAAATAGAAAATCAGACGAGTACGGAAGATGGTCAAAAGTAAAATGATCCGTAAATTGTTTCACTATGAGGGCTAAATGGGACTGGGAATATTCAAACTAGAGAACAGGAATTCTGTTTTTTCAGAATTTAGTGTCGGCCCCGATATTTCCATTACTTCATTTTCTTCTGATGGACTGTTGGCTTCTGTTATTATGAAACAGCCATTATAAATGAAGCGTTTAGGTGAAGATGAAAGAGCAGTCGTAAAAAGTTAGAACTCTGATTTTCTGGTCAGAATGTGGAAAAAAATGGCCATAATTAAAAAAAAAATGCAGTTCAAAAAGAGTTCTAACTTTTTACGACTGCTCTTTCATCTTCACCTAAACGCTTCATTTATAATGGCTGTTTCATAATAAAGGAAGCCAACAGTCCATCAGAAGAAAAGAACGTAAAATGACGTCATTTGCATTAATATAGATACAAAATTAAATATAGTTTATAATAGCTCCATGTTTTATCATAAATCATTCATTTAATATTTTTCTCAAAATAGCACGTATTTTAATTACATTTTTTCAGTTTTTATGGGAAAATGGCAACAAGAAGATATAATCAAATTTTTCAACTATTTCTCCTTTTACTTGGTTCTGCTTTTTTTCCTCGTGAAGGAAGGTTGTTCCAAGGAATTAATGGCAAATGTGATCATTTGAGGTCATGCCGGCAAAAGCCGTAGCGAATACCTCATAGCTTAAAATATCCAAATATATTTTACTTTCTACAGAAATGGTATACTTGAGTTGCCAAAATGAAACAAATGTCTCAAAATTAAATGGAAATGCAGTTTTCAAACAAATTGCATTAAAATCTACTTTTCCCCCAATACGACGGTATAAACATTGAAAATGTGCGATGCTTAGAAGTTTTAAAAAATGCTGTAGAGTATTTAATCGCACAATGAAACATCGACTTTTGTTTTACGTCTGGCTTATACAAGGTAACGTTATTTATTGGAGACAACACAAAATAAGCTGGGAGAAAGAAATAGCATACCAGTGGCTAACAAGTTTTTCCTTGCAATACCGGATGAGGACTTCCACTTGAAATTTTCATGTACTGTATAACCGTTGTTAAATGTGAATAGCGAAGAACATAAATTACTTCAAAGGAATATAAACCGTTTTTTATTTAAATTTATTCTCATATCTTGTATAACAATGATGAGGCAATTTGGAAAAAAAAATTGTACGATAGAATAACAAAGAATGTGTCAGTTTCAGTTTTGACAGTTCAAACCTCTTTGATAAAATTGCGTAAAAATCATTCATAACATCTTGATTAATTTACGAAAGAAATAGTTATATTAAAAGTCATACTAGCAAGTCATTTTTAATCTTAAAAGATTTTTTTTATTGATTAAATTCTTACGCTTAAGTTGTTTATTATAAGTAAATTACTTCTTTATAGATAAAATTTTGTTTAAATTTTGTTACGATATTATAAAAAGATGAACTAAAATCAATTTTTAAGAAGCATTTTTACATCATGCGACAGTCAATGTATAATAATAATAATAAAAATTTTCACTTTTTATGCTTAAGTAAATATTACTTCAAAACCTAGGCCATAAAAAATAATCCTTATTATATTATTTTGTATTTTTATCACGAAAATAAATAAACGTATTAGAGCGAATATAATAATTTAAGCACGGCGAAAATATTACTCGCAAATTAAGAAATCAATTTTTTTTATAACTTTAATAATAGATATTTTTGCTTTGTTTGAATTTTGAAAGACGCATTTTAAGTTTTTGTACATAATAATTACAAAATCTTTAGAAAATAAGTTACACAAAAATTATCAAGCAATTAGAAAATATTTAAACTTAATTACAAATAAGTAAATTCTATTAAAGAAAACAGCCCCAAAACTACACGGTGTATTACTTTTTTTATTTTATTTTGAATGTTTTGTAGCGTTAAAAGTTTTCAAAAGTATATGATAACACGATTTTTGCAAAGTGATTTTTAAATATTCGGACAGTTGATAGTTTTTACAAATACCAAATATGTTTCTTTTTCAGAATAGTTACGAAATTGCAAATGACGGCTTTGTTCCGTCATTATGTTGCTTCTTTTCGAAAATATGATTGTAACGCGACGAAAAAACATTGTAAACACAAACAGTTTCCTACGAAAAATTACCTATGGAGTCATAACCTTTGGTGCCTCCTTTCAAATAACACACAAAAAATATTGCAAACTTGTATGTGTATTAAATGTTTGAAAATCTTTTAAATGTTTCATCACTGGAAAACTTTTCAACGATGTTATGTACTAAGTTCAAATGCAGTGGTGTAGTCGTAAAAGAAGCAGAAGGCATACGCTCTGAGCAGAGGGTATATGCTCAAATCAGATGGTATACCCTACAGTGTACATACTATAGCTTTTTTTGAGAAACGGGGGTATACGGTGTTCCTTAAAGTCCACAAGCTTTAAATATATTTTTTTATAATTTCAGATGGCAATTTTTGCCTAAATTAACATGAAAATATTCATAAGTCAAAACATTTAATAACGTTTTAACGCACAAATGCGTACAAACATGACACAAAAAATCACATACAGCTGTACCGAGGATTCACTGATCCCCTTCCCCAGTGCGAAAAAAAAGAAAAAGATAGATATATATATATCAAAATGGGTTCAAAGAACCCTTCGGGTATAGCCCTGAGTACTGACTAATGCATTTATTGGAAAAGACGAAAGCAAGAATTTATATAATCAAAAAGAAATGACGTAATGGACCGGAAATCTTCACCAGTCGAGGCCGAATTACATCATTTCTTTTTGTTATATAAACTCTTGCTTTCGCCATTTTCAATCAATTCATTGGCCAATACTCGGGGCTATAACCGAGGTGTTACTGGAACCCACTTTGTTATATATATGTATATATATATATATAACCATTAATTAAACATAACCTACCACCGTCAATTATTATGAATTAAAGCTGTACATATATTTGGACTGAGGAAGGGGATCAAGGAATCCGCGAAACTGCATGTGTAATTTTTTGTGTCATTTTTGTATGTATTTGTGAGTTAAAACATTGTTGAAAGTTTTGACTTATGAATTGGAAATCTCACAAAGTGTTTGATTTATGATAACATGAAAATAGGTTATTAATAGAAGGCAATAAGCAGTAATATCAATTTTTTAAGCACACAAGTTGTTTTAAAAAGTGACTAGTTTCCAATGCAAAACTTTAACAGTTCCCTTCATCAGTAGGAGCATGGCAATGCACTCATTTTTAAAATCTACTTGTGACATCAATAACTTAACAACCCACTTCAACCGGTGAAAGATCTGAATAAGAGAATAATTAAGTTATTGCTTTTATGGTAGTTTTAAGTACTTAAGCAGTTTGTTTAGATGCAGTTTAAACAACTTGTTTAGCTGCTAACTTAGAAAATAATGAGCTGATTCAATGTGTACAACATTAATACAACGATGTTTATATGTTTTCGTTTAAAAATTTAAAACTTAATAAAGAGACCACTCGAAATGATGCATACAACATATATAATATGTGATAACTTTTAGGGTTCCGTATTTAAAAAGCAAAAACGGAACCATTATAAGATCACTCCTGTGTCTGTCTGTCACAGCCATTTTATTCGTAAACTATGGAACGTGGAAAGTTCAAATTGGGGGAAGTAATTAAGACTATTGACTCACATATTTACAGATTATTAAACATTCAGAAATATATTTAGAAAAAATGTAGAGGGGGCCAATTAAGTTACTTGAAATAAAATAATGTTTTCTTTGTATATCGTATGC
Source organism: Maratus speciosus (assembly GCA_963932465.1). Lineage (NCBI taxonomy): Eukaryota > Metazoa > Arthropoda > Arachnida > Araneae > Salticidae > Maratus > Maratus speciosus. The sequence goes on along the minus strand of OZ010795.1, from coordinate 347,424,258 downwards.
GGTATCGTGTAAAAGAATTCGTAACGCTGAACTCAGAAATACATTTCTTTTAATTTTAGGTATTATATTTTCAGAGATATCGTCGAAAATGTAGCGAAAAAATATGTTCCCTACCCCTCCATCTTTTTCCGAATCTACTAGAACTAAAACTATGAAAAAATTAGAGGTTGTAGAGGTTAATTTAAACTTTGCAGGAAAATTATAGCGATTACCCTAGGTAACACAGTTTGTGAGAAAAGCGCATTTTTCCGTTACACACAAATTTCGATTTTCAGGCATTCAGCAAAGGTGTAGAAGATCGCTTTTAGGTACCTATCGTAACAGAAGTATAAAAGCATTGCTGATAATGATTTTCGAAAATATTCGTCAGTAATTAGCTGAGATGTTAACCTTTAAAGACATGGACGGTTTGGACATACATAACTACAGGGGCGGCGTACTTTATGTACCATCGGTTTTTAAAATCCAGATAACAACTTTTAATGATATATTTGTTTAATGTAATGAATGCCCAGTAGCAGTATAAAAGAAATAAATGTCAAAATTAAAAAAAAAAAACAGAGTAATTTAATTAGAATTAATCACATAAATAGTATGAGATTCGAGACTAGTGGAAATTGAATAGATATCTCAATTCACCTTTCGTGTCTTTAAAAGTTAATTAAAACCTATCTGGAAAAACGTGGCACGGACCAAGCCGACATTGCAACTCTGTGACCTTCTTTCAAAGTGCGCTTGGCACAATGCCAAGTTTAAACTTTGAACAAGGGTTTTGTTTTAACTGCACTGCAAAAAGAAAAGATTATTACTACGCTGAATTTAGTTTTATGAAATGCGAAATAAATATATTGCTCTCTATGACGCTCTAGACGTCTCTTGCGTTCTATGACGTACGTAATGTACGTCATGCTATTTTGGTCATTTTTGACAATGCTGTACGAAGCGTACGTGATGATATATTGCTGATTTTATAATTAGGCATTCCGACTTCTCATGAGAAAGTTTTAACTCCTTTTTTTGCTTTACAAGATGATTCATTTTCCATAAAAAAAGTAAAACAAAATTACCAATTAACTTTTTGTGATGTGATTTCAAAATTTCTAAAAAAAAGAAATGTCAGATGCGGCAACACTGATGGTTAGTGACACACATCTTCTAACAATGCCAGAGCGCAAGATTTTAAATATTAACTACGTTTATTGTCAGTACCGAATTAAGTTAATCATAAACAGATTATTATAAGATTTAAAAAAAAAAGAGTTATACAGAATAGCAATATTTGATATTATTTAGGCTTTCTGTGTCTTTGAACTTTTATGGTATACCCATTCATACTTTTCAAATACATACAGCTATATCCAAACAATACGTTGTATAGTTTTTTACAAAGTCTTATTATTCTGTTAGCAACGATTTTTATACTGTTAATAATTCATAAATTTATTGTACGGAACCCTCAGAGCGCGAGTAATACTCGCACTTAACCGTTTATTTATCATAAGCATGAAGGAATTCTTAATTTAAATGTCGGATTCACTTTGAATACGGGTTTTAAAACCATTATTATACCTTACATGCTATAGTATATTAATAAAACTAAATAAATTAAATTGAAAAAGCTAGTACACAGTACTTGTATACCATTTTGAAATGAATCAAATAATAATAAAAGTTATAATAAAATTTTTTATACAAGAAAAAAGAAGATTCATAATGCTAATCTAAAAGCTCGCTTGAAAGGGACAACAAAGAATCAAGCCTGACATTTGATGACATGGCACAATTTAAAGGTCCAGGAGATGTGCTCTGTATGTAGGAGCGTTGCTTCAACTGAACTTGCAGACGTGAAAGGTCATCGTTAGAGGTCAACGTTAGAGGTCTGCACGTGCAGGAGTTTCCAGGCCCGGGCACGTTCGTTGCCATCGTAATAGTCAAGGCCAAAGGGCGCTCTGAAAAATTCTGTGTAACGTGATTTCTAATCGACTGTAAGCGATTAATCCAACCACTCGTTTCCTTCACGGCGCAGCATGTCCTTCATTCATTTGCGTCCTTCTTTTCAAACACATTTATTTTTTAAGTAACATAATTGTTATTTATCGCCTGCAAGTTAAATGCTATAAATATATTATACAGTATATAGAATCGTACGTACTTTCTTTTGAGATTTCGACATACTGTCATACCACACAGATATTTTTTAACTGCCTGTAACGGCAATTCCCACAATGGGTCCGATGTTCGAATGTATAGTGGTACAGCAGATCCAAATATGAGAAGAAAATGGACAGCTGGGATACCACAACAAAATCAAAATATCACAAAATTCATAAAAGGTAAGTTCAATATTTAACCCTTAACCGGAAACGTGCTGTCTGTGTTGCCGGTTGCGTCTACATATCTACCGTTTACACAAAAGTGAACGCGTCCCCAATCTTATCACATAATCTAATCCTTACGCCACTGGTCCTCTGCCTCCCCCACCCATTTGTAACACCTGCGCATTTTTAGTTATTGAAAGAAAAATTATTTTATTTTTAACGCAGTCTGTGGGAAGGCATGTTTCCGTTTATGTAATTTTTTGCTCTTGGGTATTGATATGGAGGAGCCATCAAAGCGGGTACGCTACAGTGATAAAAAAGACTGAAGAAAGTGCTTTCAGATTATTTGATGAAGTAGTAAGTGACATAAGCGATACTGAAAGTGTTTTAGATGATGAATATATAAATTCTGAACACGAAAGTGACTCAACATTGTCAAAAATGCATAAAAAATGCAGATATTTAGAACGTGCTGCAATATTTACTATTAAATGATTTGTTAATTTTACTGCTTAATATTTTCTTCTAATTCATATCGTACCGAAATATACAAAAATATTAGCATTTATTTAATTATTATGACGAAAATTTTATATTTTGAACAATAAAGTGAAATTTAAAAATATTTTCTGTCTCTGACATTCAAAACTTATTTTTATGCTGTCATATTAAAAAATTGGTCCTGTTAATGCATTACTATTAAATATTAAGTGTTTAAGTTCAATATTTGGTAAATTATTAAGAGTTATTTTCCTTTTAAAATTTTATAGCAATTTTTTTAATTTAGCAGTCTCACAGACGGCACGTTTCCGTTTGTGCACGGGATTTTAATGTTTCCGGTTAAGGGTTAAATATTTTTAGGATTTCGTTCATCAGATGAAACCCTATTCGTCTCACTCCTCTGTCTGCCTGTCTGTTCGTCACAGAGCCCGTTCTCAGAAACTATACATGTTAAAGAAATATTGGATACTTATAGCTGAGCACCTCACATCAAACGACAAGTCATAAAATTTTGAAAAAGTCTTATATTTACCCGTCTGGGCTCGAACTTGTGTATTTTAAGCTTTTCCTTCCAACTGAACACCTAATTAAGTTGAAAACTTGAAATTTTGAATACTTATAGCTGAACACTTGCGATCATACGACAAATAATAAAAAATTCAAAAAATCTTGTATTTACCCCTTCGGTCTCTAACTTGTGTGTTTTAAGCAATTTTTCTAACATCCACCCTTTTTTCCTGAGTGGCACTTTTCTAACATTTGCCGACACCCCTTTGATAACACTTTCATATTATGCACCATAGCCTTACACATTTTAGTTCCACTTTTTGTAGGGGGCACATAACTATCTCGGGGGCTATGGGACTCATCCCCTCGAATAGTATATCTACGGATAGGTTGTAAAACGGAGTTTCGTTCGGATAGAGGTTTGTTTAGAATATAGTGTGCCCACTGGTTGAGAAATGTGGAACTAACAGATTTTGCAAAAGGATAAAGTGTTTTGAAAGGAATATTAAATGAAATCCTCTGCGCGATCTGTGATCACACTTACCACTTGTTTTATGCTGTCATTGTTATTACTGCTTTTGTTTTCGATCCATAAAATTAAAAATTGCTTGCTGTCTTGCTAGCATCAAACTTTCAAATTTTGTTCTTATCGGAATTATATTTGAAAAATACTTAATGATTTTCAGTTTGTAAAATTCTAAATAAATATGATGTAATTAGTTTATGCAAATTGAGTTTGAAAATATTTATGGTACACTATGACGCAAAAGTTTAGACAATGACGTCATTCAGCTTTAAAATGTAGAATTATGACGTCAGAATTACAAAAACCTGTAAATATATTCAAAAACTGATTTAAAATGCTATGTACAAAAGACAGTAGTTTTATTTGCTATAATACTAATTTTTTTCATAAAAATTCAAATGTGCTTGTCGCAAAAGTTTAGACACTATTCTAAATTTCTTTGAATATTCGCTGGCATATGCAAATTTAGAATCGATGATGTCACATTTGGAGTACTTAAGTTCTGCAAACGATTGCGCTTCATAGTCGACATGCCGAGAGCTAAAGAAATTCAAGTGAATGAGGTTTCAAGGATTTGGCAGTTGAAAGGTGAAGGGAAGAGCGTTTCTGAAATTTCTGCTATTATTAATAGGTCAAAAAAATCTATTTATCGAGTTTTATCGAGTGGTTCCGAATATAAAGCAAAATGTCGGTCTGGGAGGCCACGTGTGACAAATGTACGAGAGGATCGCCTGATACAAAGACTAGCGAGTACTCAACAAATGAGCGTACGTGGAGTTCAAAGCTCATCGGGACTCTCTGTATCAAAGGATACGATTCGTAGACGAATTTTGGAAAAAGGAACAATCGTTTATAGCAAAATGCAGAAGAAACCAGCTCTGAAACCATATCATAAGTTACAAAGACTTATGTGGGCTCGAAAGCATATGTCATATGGAGAGAAATGGCAGTCAGTCATATTTAGCGATGAAAAAAAGTGGAATGTGGATGTTCCAGATGGTTGTTTATCGTATTGGCATGACTTGCGGAAGGAACCTCGACGTTTTTTTAGTCGCAGACAAGGAGGGGGCTCGGTGATGGTTTGGGCAGCCTTTTGCTATAATGGACAAGTATCTCTGACCTTCACCAGTGGTCGTCAAACTTCACAGCATTATACACAGACATTAGAAGAAAACCTACTGCCATTTGCTGAGCTTCTAGGGGGTCCTCAGTGGGAATTTCAGCAAGACAATGCTTCAATTCACACTGCAAAACATTCAAAATCTTGGTTTAATTCCCATAATATAAGAGTTCTCGACTGGCCAGCATGTAGCCCAGATCTTAACCCTATAGAAAACCTTTGGAGCATCATGTGTCGCAAAGTTTATAGCAACGCTAGACAATACTCTTCTGAAAAGGAACTTAAGACATCTATTGAGAATGCATGGTACGATATCGATCCACAAACTATGCAAGATTTAGTTTCTTCCATGCAATCTCGTGTATATGACGTAATACATAAGCATGGATGCGCAACCAGGTTTTAAAAATTGTTTATTTCGATTTTATTTAATTTGTGTCTAAACTTTTGAGACAGCAGTTTATTTTTGTTACCATTTAATTTATTGCAATATGCACAATTCCACTTTTCTTTGTCATAAATATTGTTTATATGTACAGCACATTAATTTCAAGCAGTGATTTGAAAATTGAATAAATATTTTTCAAAGTATGTAAGAATTTCTTCATTGTCTAAACTTTTGCGTCATAGTGTATTAGTGTAATTAAAAAATAAAAAAAAATAATTCAACTCAGTATTCTTATTATGTTCGCTTTATTCAAGGCAATACTGCCTAATTCTTTATGTTTATATTGTAATAGGAAATTTCTGATACTTATCATTTGGGTAATGAAATTTTCCTGGTGGATATTTGAAAACTATTTTCCGTAATATGTATGACTGTCTTAAATATTTAAAATATCAAACATTATTAATGGGGATATTATTGTTAAATTGTTGAACATACATATCTATTTGTATTAACATATTCAGTTATGTACTATGTGTGTGTACCGTATGAGTACTATATGTATAGGGTCAATCCATTTCAAGTAGTCCAGAAAACCATCTATTCGTTTGCTTGACCATTTTTAAAAATTGTGAAATTTTTTGTACAACAATCCTAACATGATGGAAGTTCAAAATGACTATTATTTTAATTTTGTTATTTTTTGTTTGTGCATGGCAGCCATCTTTGTTTCATAGTCTGCAGCAATTTTCTCACAAGAAGGGTTTACGGAATTGTAAATAATTCATCGTTTATTTCTCCAATTCAAGTGCGGATTAAAGCAATTTATACAGAATACATTCGGCTAAAAATTTGGTAATAGAGTAGTTTCCGAAAATAAATCCTTACTGGTGAAACTTAAGCATAAAGTTTCAGTTTTTTTCCAAAATTTGTCCGTTTGCAAAAGGAAATTTTTCTAGCAAGGAAAACTGTGAACATGACATATTTTTTTTTACAAATAGGCCGAAAGTACTTGTTACTCACACGCCAAGTTCCTGATCCCAGGCTTGCTTTCTCTTCTCTAAAAAGATTCCCAAATTTTTCAAAAATGTCAAAAATCGCACTTTCGAGGCCTTGATATCTCTGGCGGGGCACGAGATAAAAATTTGAAGTTCTGGTTTCTGAGTGTATTGTATGGTAGTGTTATGCACAAGAAATTTCAGGCTGGAGATTTGACTACAAGCTGATGAGATATGGCAAGGGCAACATGTCAAAACAATACTGCCAAACTATTGTTTCGTTGTAGTCATAGCTAAGTATTTATCTCAGAGTATTGCTTAAATTTATGTTTTTGATTATCTTTAAATAATAGTAAAAAAAAAATCCCTTTGCAAAGCTTAGCAATTAATTACTAAAATAATTATGCCTAAGGCCATACGTTTTGTATGGTTTCAGTAATTTTAGTAACTAAAAGAAGCCTCAGCCCTTTTACATAAAGAAAAAAAAATATTTTTTATACAAGACCTGAGACAAAAACACAATAGGGAAAGAAAAAAGCTGTTAATGTTGTCATACTTGTTGAAACATGATCAAACGTGTCAAAACACATTCTTGATTGTTGGTTTAAAAACCACAATTTTGATCTTTCTCAAAATTTTATTTGTAGGAATCAAGTCTTGTCATCTCTTGATAACTTGATTGAAGTTCTTGGCCCTGCTGGCTCATTGAAATAATCTCTGAAATTACTATGTGCAAGTCTCACTTCATTAATAAAATTCATAGCTCACTTCTTATACATAAATGTCATTTTTCTGCAGTATAAATTTTGAAAGGGCTGTGGATATCTTTACTTTCTGAAAATTAATTATGGCTGGTGCATTAATTAATTGCTAAGCTTTGCAAAAGGCTTTATTTTCTGATACTATTATTTAAAGATAATCAAAAAAATAAATTTAAATGACACTCTGAGATAAATATTTACCTGTGACTACAACAAAACAATAGTTTGGCAGCATTGTTTTGACATGTTGCCCTTGCCATATCTCAGCTTGTAGTCAAATCTCCATCCTGAAACTTTTTGTGCATAACACTACCATACAATACTATCAGAAACCAGAACTTCAGATTTTTATCACGTGCCTTTCCAAAGATATCAAAGCCTCAAAAGTGCAATTTTTGACATTTTTGAAAAATTTCGGATTTTTTTAGTGAAGAGAAAGCAAGTCCCAGATCTGGAACTTGGCATGTGAGTACAAGTACTTTCAGCGTATTTGTAAAAAAAAAAAAAAAAAAAAAAAAATTATCTCATCTTGACAGTTTTCCTTGCTAGAATAATTTCCTCTTGTAAACGGACAAATTTTGGAAAAAAACTGAAACTTTATGCTTAAATTTCACCAATAAGCGGTTAGTTTCGGTTGGTTGGTTGGTTGTATTTATGTCGGCCAATTATCAGCACGTGGGATATAGGCCCTAAGGGGGGGGGGTGCCTTCCGTGGAGGTCTTTCTAAGGGAATTGTAGTAATGTTTTAATTTTGGGATAGGGTGATGATAATTCTTATGAATTTCGATATTGCGATGGCAGTAAAAGGAATAAACATGAAGTTACAACAAGTGGCCGTTAATAACTACTACCAGGTTCATTTTAAAGCAATTAGAAATTTATTGAAACTCCGTCGGAGATGGGAGGCCCTCAGACGGGACTTGTACAAGAAGGAAGCTAGCGAGAGTCTAGTGAATAACATATTCATATGAGCAAAGTTAATTATCGCCAATATATTCGCCACAATGGTTACAATACTGCAATTTGGCATACTTCTCTGAAAAGTTTGTTTTATATAAACTGTGCTATTTTGGCATAATTAACGCGTACTTTTTATATTCAAGCTGTATGTAGACGTATTTTAAGTCAAGACAATATCAGGGGCTCATGAAGGGATATCGGAATTTTGTGACCGCGGTTTAAAAACCAAATAAGGAAAGGTTTATAAATTTTTGATTAGCGAGCAGAACTAAGAACTTATAGCGGCTTTCATCGAATACCAAATATGGTCATGAAAAGATCTGGTTCACAATAGAAACTAAAATCATGGCATATGGCTTTTAACGGTTAATTTAGGATGGGGTCATATATGTATTACGAAAATAAGAATAGGGAATATGTATGTATGAAAAGGGATAATTTATCGTATCTTGAAATGTAATTACGCTTATATTAAATAAGAGAACATATTACATAAATGAAAAGGGGTGTTTCTTTAAGTTATTATAAGATAGGACAGGTGAATAAAATTATAATAAGGGGAAAAGGTTAATATATATGATTTGATATCATATATTTTCCCCGCAAGTTCAGGAATTTGAACTGTTTTTTGTAGGCCAAAATTTAAGCACACTTTTCAGAGATTACATTGAAGGGCGATAATGACGAAGTAAGATAACAAATATAAAAGACAAATGAAAAAAAAAGTTATCTGAAAAGGGATGATATGAAAAGGGATGAAAAGGATATGAAAAGGGATAATTTATCGTATCTTGAAATGTAATTACGCTTATATTAAATAAGAGAACATATTACATAAATGAAAAGGGGGGTTTCTTTAAGTTATTATAAGATAGGACAGGTGAATAAAATTATAATAAGGGGAAAAGGTTAATATATATGATTTGATATCATATATTTCCCCCGCAAGGTCAGGAATTTGAACTGTTTTTTGTAGGCCAAAATTTAAGCACACTTTTCAGAGATTACATTGAAGGGCGATAATGACGAAGTAAGATAACAAATATAAAAGACAAAAGAAAAAAAAGTTATCTGGATAAATATATTGTGTGACTCTCTAATTGGAATGCTTCCATTTAGCATTATAGTATACATTTAGTAACATAGTATACTCCATATATATAAACAAGTCTCAAAAGTTTATGAGTTATTTTACATGGCCTTTTTTTATGTGTTCCGGAACTTTTTATTAAAAGGCACATATTTTGCTGGCATGATTCTTCAAAGCTCAGCATATTCCACAATGGTACCATGTTTCTAGATACTGGTGTACCAAAAAATGTAAGGAAAAGTTTTCCGCGGAAACATATTGTAGATAGAAACAAAAAGTAAATATTTTGTTTGCATATATAATTATAACGAATACAAGACAAGTTTATATTAAACATGCAAATGAAATACACAAACACAATAAATGAAGAAAAAAAATAACTTGTATATCCACACATATAAACAGGGGCTCTAGCAAATGAGTTGGCGTTTGTTGCACAGATGCCAAGTGTATTTATTTTATTGTCTCTCATCATTATCAAGCATATGTCCTTTGGGTCAATAATTTGAAGCTGACCGCTACTTCAAAGGGAGAATTGAACAGGTAAAAATTTAAAACAAATGTATGATATATTCTGTATGTATCATAACTTAAAAGATTGTCGTGAGCAATGAGATATAGTTGTCACAATCGGTGAGATTCGAGTTCTAAAGATTTTGAGTAACTTTAATAATTTGCCTAAAATTTAGATTGTCAAAGTGCAATGTTTGTGTTCTAGAAAGAAATGTATATACCTAAGAAATCTAATTTATCCGTGCAAAAAAAAAGGTACCAGTGACATAATTTTGATGACAAAAAGTCTCTTACCAATATAAATGTATGTGAACAAAGTATTTACTACCTCATTTACTAAATGAAATATCTAATGCTGTACTCATATAATTTTAAGACAGCAATGTGCATCACAGTTGAAAACCTAAAATTATAAAGATTTATTGATCCTTATGATGGTTTTAGTAATGCACAAATGTATATTTCAAACCTGTACAAACATGTACATTTAAAGAAAAAATGTGTATGTATTAATTACTGTATATATATATTTTAATTAATTTACAAGCAACAAGAGATATGTGTGTAAGGATAAAAGAAAACGTATACTAATGTTTCAGGTGTCATGCAAAATAAATAAATAAACATTAACCAACCAGTTTAATAATATCCATACTATTGCGATGCAATAGGTACGCAAGTACTATTGTTAACCAATAGTGGTGTGTATAACATATGTTATGAATCCATTAAGTATTGTTTAACTAGTACTTACCAAGAAATTGTGAAATTATTAAATGGTGGTAATGTAAGTGTAGTATGTGAATCTTAAACAGATGTGTAATGAAAAAAAAAACAAATGAACAGGTCGTATTAATATAATTAACTGGTGAGACAGAATGTTAACATTGATGGGTACCCCAAAATGGTACATTGAATGTTAGCTCCGAGTGGTAATGATGCTCTTTATTGATACACTGACTGGTAGCTCTGATTGGTACTGTTATCTTTGACTGATACACTTACATGTTAGCTCTGAATGGCGACTCTGACTGGTAACTAGGAATGGTGGCTCTGAATGATAACTCTGAATGGTGGCACTGAATGGTAGCATTGACTGGTAACTCTGAATGGTGGCACTGAATGTTAATTCTGAATGGTGTGTGTGTGTGTGTGTGTGTGTGTTTTTTTAACTAGTCATGTACATAGTGTTAGATACGCAAATCTAAATATAACCTCGACAGAGATTAACAATATCGGTATGAACCTAATAAGACTTTGCAACACCATGACAAATAAAAAAAATTAGTGAAATAAATAAATAAATAAAATAAAGATGTATTGAAAATATGATTACACCTGATGTAAATGAATGATTAGAGTAAGGTAATGTTATTTTTCCTAAAGACATATGCAACCGTGCACATGTAAAATGGCAACGTTAAAAACTCTGACTGGTAATGTGAAACAAACTAGCACAGTTGGATGTAACCAAAATGGTTGTAGGAAATGGTAAAACAGTATGAAAAATCCGAAAGATTATTGTACATTCTACTTACATGTAGTTACTGTAAAACTACTTTACCAATAAAATAACCTTTGAGAATGAAATGTTGAAAAAAAAAAAAATGTAAGCGACGTAATAATGATCCTTAATGTACATAAAAAAGGTTAACGTGTATGTGTACCATCTATATTTATAGCAATGCTAGAATGAACTCTCAACTGAAAAGAGATATAAACACACATCTCATGAACATGGCACACGTGTGGCGAATAACGCCATACGACACCAAGCCAAATGATCTATACATTCACACAACCATTTCTGGCGCCATTGAAATAGCCGCATGAATGGGGTTTATAACTCTCTACAAGTATTATTAATGAATTAAATATTAATGTTGATAAAGAGTTCTTTTTAAAAAAATGGCAAAAGTGTGTTTGTAGTGGTGAAAAATATTTACTGGGTCAATGGTGAAATGAATGTTAAGTCGACTGGTGCATCATTATTGTGCAAGTGTAGTAGATAAAAAAATAACTTTCCCTTATCCATATCTAAATTAATTTAAATTGACGTTACAAGGAGATTACGTTGCTGTTTAATATAATTTTTTAGTGAAGGACATTCCTTTGAGGATGCTGGGTGGTGTGGACTAAAATTTCTGTTAAATCTGTTATTCTTTACACAATTTATACATTGTGGAGTCCTAACACAGTTAAGTGAATCATGAGGGTCTCCGCATCGAGTACAAATTCTTGTTTTATTACATGAATCCGCAAAATGATTGTACTCGTGACAGCGAAAACAACGAATGACACGAATAAACTGTTTAACCGGAAAGGACCGTGTTCTAATGCTTATGTATTTACACATAATTAAAGAAATTGCAATATTACGAGGGACCTCAAATACATAATTATGCGCATGTGTTTCTCTCAATGTATATTTCCTTATAAAAGTTATAGAATTAATAGGACATTGAATGATGACATTAATAGCGTTTATGATGTCTGCAATACCAATTTCTTCTGACACGCGGTAAATAATAATTTCTGTCACCTCAAAATCACTAGAATCACACTTCTTCTCTTTATCTTTCCGAGCACTTCCCCGTGTTAATTTAGAAATATCTTTTATTTCTGGAGAATTAGATAAGGTAGCACTTTGATCTAACACGGCTTCTTTAGTCTGTGTCTGTGTGGAAATGTCATGCATACCTGTAATCATTGTTTTGCTTACCTCCGATGTGTCCTGCACCTGCACTTCTTTATCTCTAACCCTCTATTCATTTTTAGCCATCATAACACTTAGCCCATCTAAGATTTTGTTATTGACTGTAATTAAAGTTTCTTTCGTTTCTAATGTTTTAGCGTTTTCTGCCTGCACTAGCTTGTATTGATCAACCAGAATTTGAAACTGGAATTGAATTTGTTTGTGCAATGCTATAAGACTTTCGCACATTTTAGGATGGTCTCCTGATGTAGTCGGATTATATACGGCTTTAATATCCATCGGTATAGAATCAGAATACCGCGTAAGAGTTTCCTCAAAGATTTGTGACCATGTAATTTTACAGAAGGAGTCAGGTAGTTCGAAATTAAGTTTGTTGTCCTCAGGTGAAGAAGTCAGTTCAGATGGTATGTTAAGAACCTTTACCTTACATGTCTCCTCATTTTCATTTTTTTTATCCATAGTTTGAATTATATTATGCGAATTATTTTGAAAACTTTTGTATCCCTCCTTTAAATATCTTAAAATCCTAACAGAATCTGCGAACGGCTTTCAATAGTATGTAACTCGGTTTACCTAAATGTATGGAGCTAAAAGCTTATAAAATATAATTTCAAATAAATAATATAAGGTATCGCAAACAAAATAACATGAAGAAATTTTGAAAACAATGCTGAGTGGTCAAGACTAAAATTCTTGTTTGCTCTCTTGTTTATTATGCAGTTTATGTTGCTTAACTCCTGCTAATTCTTATACTTAAATTACCAAATTTATGACTTAATAAATGTATACTACGAAAATACATAAGAGCATGCAACCAAAAATCCCAAAATAATAATAAGATACTAAAAAAAAATCTACTTAAATGAGAGTTGTGTTTAAATATCATGAAAAAATATTCTAAAAAAAAATTAAAGCCTAAACGATTGACTTTCTATCTACAATTTTAAAATGATCAAACTCTTACTGTCGTTAAAATATCTTGGAAAGATTTCACTAACCAGTAACTATATTATCCACTTTTTAGCACACAAACATGTAACATAAACTGAAATTTCTATAGATAAAAATTTTAGATACTCTCATTTATTTTGTAACACAAAAAGACTTACCTTGCATTGGATTCATAGCCACTTATAAATATATGCAGTACATCTATTATTTAATTTAAAAATTTTGAGGAATGGAGAGCAAAAAGTCAAATTATAAACAACTGCTAAACTATGGCTATGGATCCAAACAAAAACATTATACGAACAAAGGCAACTTTGTAAAATCAGTGTTACCAAAAAATGATGTATTTTTAATCTGTTTTCCTTTTCGATGATTTTTTTTTTAATTCACAGCTATGTTTATAGAGTATTCAATGTCGTATTATGTTGATTCAATTTAGCAAGTATTTAAGTTCTAAAGATTAAAAAAAAAAAAAAAAAACTTATTACATAACTGTGGATTCAAATAATAATTGCTTTAAAAAGAAATGCTGGAAAAATATTTTTTTTTTGCACTAAAATATCACACATTTTGTAACTGGTGTATGCATTAAATCATCAGACAATTTCATGTCATATTTATCCTTGGATATATCTATATTACTTAATAAATTTTAATATGGAGCATTTTATTTTTCCCATATTTATGTATTTTTTTTTTTTTAATATCACACTTTTTTGTAATCACTGAGAGCTCTCTTTTGTAATCACTCTTTTTTTTTTTTTTTTTTTTTTTTTTTTTTTTAAGGATAATCGTTGTATGTGCGTTTCGACGAGTGCAAATTATATGATATTCTTACAGAGAGACTAGAAGGTGCTCAAAAAGGCACTTTTTAAACTTTGTATTGGACGCACTGCCACGTTCAACAACTCACGCGTTGTCACTATCTGTTGATATTTTTCATTTTCACGTTGTCATGTTAGGAACACGCCGAGGAATTTTTTTTTTTTTTTTTTTTTTTTTAAGACATTTCACTTTTAGTTGCACTAATACTGCTGTAACACAAAGTACAGAAAACACTGAATCACTATGTGTACACAATGTATCTTCTTTTAATAAATAGAAACCGCGAAAAATCTAGATGAACTCTGCCGGTGTGTAAGATGAAATAAATCAATGAAAGGTTTCTCATTAACAAAATCTTGGATGACGGCGTAGTTTGAGTTGAAGGAACAATATATTTGTTTCGTATTCTTTTTCAGGCGATCGTCAGATGTAGGTGCGGTTTAACATATCGTGCGGTGAAGAAAGTCAGACAGAACGTGTGGTCAAGACGGCAGATGAAGGGGGTATTTTTTTTTTTTTTTTACTGTGAAGCGCGGAGCACTAAATCCTGTGACGTTGGGAGCGAGAAGAAATATCCATATTATCTATGAAGTGCTGGCCGATTGCAGAGATGAGAGTGGGGTAGCATCATCGGGTATCCGACATCGGGTTCTGGGAACGAAATTAGCACGTTAGCGGTGAAGCATTTATCAGTTCTAGTAGGCGAACAGGGTTGCGGCATCCATGGAACTCCGACTCGGGACAGGCGAGCAGCGTTGCGACGAGATATTTCAGCCTTTTCAGATCGGGACCTCCTCATCTCCAAAACGGACTGGTTTTAGCACCAATATATGTAGTAATGTTTTAATTTTGGGATAGGGTGATGATAATTCTTATGATTTTAGATATTGCGATGGCAGTAAAAGGAATAAACATGAAGTTACAACAAGTGGCCGTTAATAACTACTACCAGGTTCATTTTAAAGCAATTAGAAATTTATTGAAACTCCGTCGGAGATGGGAGGCCCTCAGACGGGACTTGTACAAGAAGGAAGCTAGCGAGAGTCTAGTGAATAACATATTCATATGAGCAAAGTTAATTATCGCCAATATATTCGCCACAATGGTTACAATACTGCAATTTGGCATACTTCTCTGAAAAGTTTGTTTTATATAAACTGTGCTATTTTGGCATAATTAACGCGTACTTTTTATATTCAAGCTGTATGTAGACGTATTTTAAGTCAAGACAATATCAGGGGCTCATGAAGGGATATCGGAATTTTGTGACCGCGGTTTAAAAACCAAATAAGGAAAGGTTTATAAATTTTTGATTAGCGAGCAGAACTAAGAACTGATAGCGGCTTTCATCGAATACCAAATATGGTCATGAAAAGATCTGGTTCACAATAGAAACTAAAATCATGGCATATGGCTTTTAACGGTTAATTTAGGATGGGGTCATATATGTATTACGAAAATAAGAATAGGGAATATGTATGTATGAAAAGGGATAATTTATCGTATCTTGAAATGTAATTACGCTTATATTAAATAAGAGAACATATTACATAAATGAAAAGGGGTGTTTCTTTAAGTTATTATAAGATAGGACAGGTGAATAAAATTATAATAAGGGGAAAAGGTTAATATATATGATTTGATATCATAGGAACCTAACCCGTATTAATGCTTGGAGAACCAAGGTTCGAAGAAAACCACGAAATCTCCGAACGATTAGGCCGACGGGCGCGATTGGGATCGAACCCAGCACCTCCCGTCTACCAGCTTCGAGAGCAGAACCTCTCGGCCCGGTTAGTTTCGGAGACTACTCTATTACCAAATTTTTAGCCCAATGCATTCTGTACAAATTGCTTTAATCCGCCCTTGAATTGGAGAAATAAACGATGAATTATTTACAATTCCGTAAACCCTTCATGTGAGAAAATTGCTGCAGACGATGAAACAAATGTGGCCGCCATGCACAAACAAAAATTAATAAAATTAAAATAATAGTCATTTTGAACTTCCATCATGTTAGGGTTACTCTACAAAAAATTAGAGATTTTTTAAAAATGGTCGAGAAACTAGTGCTGGACCACTTGAAATGGATTGACCATATATCCTTTCAATTCGATTACTCTGCAGCATATGTTTATGTATGTTATTAAAAGCATTAAAATTGAAATTTAACGAAATTTGTATTTTAAATATTTTATTCTACATTTTGTATAAAATAGGCATTCCCAAATCTGTTAGAAATATATTTGTGATCTTCATCATAGCTTCTGTTTCTCTGTGTATGATTATGTACACAGTAGAAATAAAAATAAAAATTTGCAACTCACCTTTTGATACCTTTAATACTTAAAATAGGGATTAATAGATATTTTAAATTATTTTAAAATGTAATTTATGATTAAATATAGAAAAATCCTATTGGAAATAATGTATTATGTATAAATACGTATATCATAGATATATAAATATAATCTATAAACTACTCATGAGTTTTAAAGTTTAAAATACTTTAATGAATATTTTTTTCTTTACATTTCATTACAGGTGCATTTACGGGAAAGAATTATGGATTTTCAGTAATATCACTACAGATCACTTTTCTAAAAAAGCATAGACGATGCTCTTGAAATAACTTGAAACTAATTAACTAGTATTGAGTTACATAGAATTCTCCAGAATGCTATCCAAATTATTTTTTTATTTGTATTGTGTTCTGTAAAAGCATAAGCTTATTGTTAAATTTATGTGATGGAAAGTGTGTTTTAATCTATATATTTTTCCAGATTTCATTTTCATCTTAATATTAATTATAATTATCAGTATTTATTTTCATACAAAGTATTTAAATGGAAGTGCGAAAAACTTAATAGATCATTAAATTATTATGTTGTTCCTTTAAAGGCAGTAAATAACCTGTGAGATGTCATTTTTTAAATTATTAATAATACTCAAATGAAAAATATATATTTTTATTAAGCGCTCTTTAAAATCATAGTTTAAATCAAATTGCAACTAGAAAAATCTGATTAATTTTACTTTTAATTTTTTTATCAAATAGAATGGTAGTGGTAGAAAAAAATTCGAAACATTTGAATGCAGCATTTGTATTACAAAATTAATGTGCATAATGTACATATTAAAGCATTTTTGAATAGCTTATGTTCTGAAACAGTGTTTTCTATTTTAAAGGCATGAGATATCCATCTAATATTGAAACAAAAACAAGCTATATTGATACAGAAGCTGAAAAAAAAAACCACAGATGAGCGAACATTTATAGGGACTCCGTGCATATTTTCAAATATGTCAGAAAGATTTGGAAAATATATTTATATGTCTGTATGCCAGTACAATGTATCCGTCCGACAAATCTTCGAATCCACAGCCAAGCTCAAATTAAAAAATCCTTTTAGTTTCTATATTCATAAAAAACAATATGGCAAGAGATGGCTACAGTTAAATTTTAGTCTCCAGTATGAAGTGAATTTTTTTTTTAAATTTCAAAATCATTGTTGATTCCACTTGCTTTTAATATATTACGTAAACAAGAGGTTACTTCTTCTATCTGATGTATGTATTTCTGATCATTTAATATAAAATGTTAAAAATGTATTATAAGTAACTAGTAATATTTTATTGAAAACATATCATTTAAAAAAGAATTAGTTGCTAGTTCCAAGATATCCCAATTAAGAAAGCTTTCCTCTTTTAATAATAACGCGTGAAACGAAGTACCTCTATTTTAATAAATAAATTTTCTTCAAAAATAGGTATGTTAAATCAACAATTCTTCATTCATTTTTATTTCTGAAAAATTTGCAATTTATTTTTACAACTAAAATAAATAGGCAACATTTGTTAAATATATGTGTTATCCTAATAAAAACAAAATGATGGTATGCTGCTTTTTTTTAAATTTAATACATCTGCTATAATTTTATTTCTTTTATATATCTGCATTCAGCTTTATGATAAAAATATTTTGTTTTGCTATTTTATATTTAGTAATACTGATGTAATGTTTACTTTAAAGAAAAAAAATAAAATTTCGTGTAAAGTATTGTTTGAAAGTTTGCGTTAAACTAAAGCGTTACTTTATCTCTCCATCTAAGTGATGATGTTATGAGGTGAGAAATCTGTCGATTAAGGACGACGTGACACTTGTTTCTGTTGGGCTTGAGTAATTCGATGGCAGTGTTCTATCCCGGCCCGGTTAAAATTAGTTAAAACAGGCCCAGCCCAAACAAAAATTAATGAAAACAGACCCGACTCAATTTCCACAGAAAATACCAATTTCCCTTAACATAGAATTAAGATTTGCTTCTTGAATACTGCATACATATTTATGGGAAAATTAAACATTATAGATTACTATATGTTCGCAAATCATAGCAACAGTACCGGTCCAGTATGTAGAAAGAAAATTTAAGCCTGATCCTGGCCCGGACCGAGTCTGCTGAATTAATTCAGCCCTAGTTCATACAGGATGTAACTGCTGCTCTACGCTGGACATGTTATATTCCTGTACTGATGTCAATCTAGCATCGGTTCGTTCCGTATTATCATACATATCTTCGTCTCAGTCACGTCCATTGAAAATTGTTCACATTTTATTAGCTTAGTTTAATCCTTTAAATTTTATATTGGGCCGAATTTTTTCATCGGCTCGGCCCGGACCGTTAAAAGATTGCCTTTAATCCACCGGGTAAGAGCCTCGGGCCCGTTTCAACCGCAATCCAACGTGTTAACATCTCTAGAAGCACTGTGAAGGCTACAGTAAGGAAATAGTCCAAGCCTATTGTTTTGGAGACGAACCCACTCTGTAGTACCAAAAAGCCGCCTTCGAAGACGTTCACGAGACGCTGAACAATTTGATTAAGAGAATTGGACGAAAACTGATGGATGGCATGGATGCTGGATGTCAAGTCTCCATACCTTTACCGCACTGCAGATAGAGGCGTCTTAAATTCAGACACTTATGTGTCTGAAAAAGTAATTCAGACACTTAAGTGTCTGAATGTGAAATTTCAGACATTATAGATGGCTGAATTTAAGACACATAAGTGTCTTACTGTGATCATGCTACAAATGAGCTGAGAAAAATGTCTGAATTCTGGTGATACATCTGAAATTAAGACATTTAAAAATTCAGACACTTAAGTGTCTAATTTTGATACCAGCACCGCCAGAGTACGTTTATTAATAGATAAAATATGCTTAAAATATACTTTTCCATCAAATAAACGATATTACTTTGCAGAAGAAGTAATTTTATTAGACCATAAGATGTTTTTCAAAACTGTACAAGTCTCCTTACCAAGATTAGAAACCAAATTTCTATTTTGGTTACTTATTTTTTTTTTATTATTATTTTAATATAAAGTAATTAAAGAATTGTTTTACACAAAACTATAAAGTTCTGAAAAAATTATTCGCACTCATCGGCGTACACATGGGAGTACAGGAATGTCCCCCTCCCCCTAAATATTTTGAAATAGTAAGATACATGAGAGCACACAAAAAGAAATTTAGGGAGGGGGCTTGACAGAGGCCCCGGTTTTCAAACAAGTGCCACAATCTAATCCGCTTTTTGTTAAAGGCTATTCTTAACTGCTTTGCTCAACAAGCACACAACGTTTTGACACACTTACAAATTCATTTTTTAACGGAAAAGTATAAAATTGGAAAGCCTGGTCATGGAAGCGATTTGGAATTGAACTGTTTTTTTTTCATTTTTTGATCAATCAATTACCTATTGAGTTACAAACCATTTTGATCACGTGACAAACAAGAGTTTCGCCCGCTCTTGACTGCTCTTTTTTCCTTCGCGTTGAAATTCGGTTCAAAGCGCCCACTTTGATGCTATTTTCTGAAAGATCTACTGCGTTTGCAAAAAAATGGAAAAAACAGTTCAATTACATAGTTTCTGAACAACAACACCAGCTAGTTTCATACATTTTCAAACAAAAATAAATTAAAACTTGTGTCAGAAAGTTGCCCTTTTCGATTTGAGAACAGCCTTAATGCAGATTGTAAATATGGATTATTATGGAGCAAAACAATATTTAAACATATTAACTTAAAAAGCAATAAAAAATTTACAACTAAAAAAATATTAAATATAAAAACAGAAATAAAGAACAAGAACTTTTAGTATTATTATTATTCAGGGAACTCTGCTCACCTTAAACCCTCGTTTAATGTAAATTTTAAACACATGAACGTAAAAAAGAGAGAGAGAAAAAAAAGAATTATAAATGTTTACTACAAGGGATTCAGAGGTGTGTGTGTGGGGGGGGGGGATGGAAGGGGTCCCCTGAATTAATTATTCTAAGTCACTTAGAAGATTTTCTTTTAAATATAATCAGACGTAAGGAAAATTTAATCAATTAAATTTCAAAATGCAGGAAGGAGTCATGGGGCCTATGGACTCCCAGCCTCTGCCGACGATTACGCTAAAATAAGGTATAAACTAGAGCCCCCCCCCCCCCTTCCTAATAGGCAACAATTCTCTGGTGCCCCCAAATTTTTTTTCACCCGGACAATCACCCATCTGCACTCCCCCTCCCCTCAATATGTTCGCATAAACACACACTCGCACGTTACTTTTTACAATTAAATAAGAAAAATACGGAATGAAAAGCATGGTATGAAAAGTATGATATGAAATGTACGAATTTTTGGGGTATTATATACATTTATATACCTTCTTTTATTAGATAAGATTTAAACGCAAAACTAATTATAAAACGTATCATGAAACTATTATTACGTCTCAGCCAATCAGAATCTGCAATTTTGGCGGGCAACGGTTTTTTTTTTTTTTTTTTTTTTTTTTTTTTTTTTTACCGGCTCGACGAAGGAGACTGTTTCAGTTAAAGTATCCTATGAAAGTAACTTCTGTTTTGTTTCTAGAACATTTCGTTTCTCGCTGACAACAACTTTTAGTAACTTGAAGTTTTATCTTTTAAAATGAAGCTGATTCACTAAATGATTACGAGTACATCGGTAATGAAAAAAAAAAAGAGCTGACATACTGTATTTTTTTTTGTGTGAAGAGGTATGATTTCATCTATTGACTCATTAAGCGTTTACGTGGTTTACAGCAATACTGATTGTTTGGCGTAAAATAGCGTGACTATCTTCTGTGTTTGTGCCTCTACAGATGCTAGTAGATTGAATGTTTTCATTATAATTCAAAAAAATAATTATTTGGATTATCGCTAACATTTTACGAGCTTGGAACGTGCTTATATAATAAAAAATTGTGAGATTTTGCAATATATAAATTTATATTCGTTATAAATCAGACTATTTACAAGAATGTTTATATTGGATTCGACAACAAGTTTTTGGATAACCTCCCCTCGAAGGTAAGCTTGTGTAGAACGATACAATATTATTCAATTTCGAACAGGACATCGAAAGTTCTTACTTTTTTATAGTGAAATTACTTATTTATATTATTTTATCAGAATAATTTGCATTTTCATACTTCTTTCGTGTATTCAATAAATATTTTTTGTTTTAAATGATTTGTGTGTTCATTTTTGACGATTTTCGATGAATGCATGTCAAAATTTTTTCATTATAATTTTGAAAAATAAAGTTGCAGTATTATATATATATTTTATGTGAGTATAAACTATTAATTTGTCTGTAAAAATGTCAGGCAATATTATATAAAAAATTTCTTAGTTTATAATCTATATAAAAAATGAAGCAAATTCGAAAAAAAAATTTGAATCATTTGCTGAAAAAGAAATACTCAGCTTCGGTTTAGTAGCCTTTTATTTTCACTTTGGTTTGTTAACAAATTTAATTAATATGTAAAACAGTTCCACCAATTTAATCAATGGATTCTATCAATATGTTAAATTCCTTATAACATTTTGTTTCTCGGCTAAAACTATATGTTGTTTACCTGAATTTTTATTAAATTGTCTCTTCTCTGTGTAGAACAGGTAATTCACTCAATATTTAATATTAATATGAAAATTGTAAAATAATCACTCGTTGTGATTCATTTTTTTGTTTTTTAGAATAAGATATATGCACTTTTAGGGGGGGGGGGCGGAGGATTATTAAATTAAAAACTTGTCAAAACTGATTTTTGTGAAATAAGTTTTTGAAACTGAAATAACTTATGTAGTAAAGCATTTTTTTCCTTAATTCGGAAATGCCAACTTAAAAAAATCATAGAAAAAATCCACATAATATTATTTGTTTGGAAAGCAAATTTTAATTGTTTTGTATTATTTATGTCTTCTAAACTATATACAAGATAGATAATTCAAACAAATTATTGTGGCTATGATTATTAGTAATAAAATTCAAATGTTCCATTTTTTAATAGTTAATGTTATTAAAAATATTTTTTCATAAAAGCTATATAATGATTTACTACATAAAAAGTAAGGAAATAAATAATCTTTTACTTTTTTAATTGCTTAAAATTATATTTAAGTTTTGTACAACTTCAGATATTGAAAGATTTATTAATATTCATTTATTGATTTTTGTAAAATGATTACAGACTTAGAACGTAAAATTAGAAAAGACAGTGTTTTTATATTAACTTGCATAACTGCATTTTTAACATAAAATTGCTGGTGATTTTTTTCAAAGTTTGTGCATTTTTATTAAAGATACGGAAATAACAATAAGATATGTCTTTTTAAGACAAAATAAGTTTTGAAATTAGAAGTTATTTCTCTTGCATGCTATTAAAAATATATATATTTAACTTTTTAAAGATAGCTTAGTAGCTCTGGTGATTACCATATGGTGTATATAAAAGAAATTGCCCACATGTCAAAATATAATTAAAAAGATCAAGCTATTAAATGATATTGTTATTAATAAATAATAAATCCTTCCGTTGTAATTTCCAGTTAGAACTATAATTGGCATGATTTCGCATATGAATTTTTATTTTTAATGACAGACCATTTAATTCTTTTACAGATTACATTTTCGAAGTTAGTGTTTTCATGTAACAAAATTAAATTGGTGTATAGGAAATTCTTTGGACATTTTTGCTTCAGATGGTGGACATAAAACTTGAAAAATAATTATAAAAGCATCAGAATTGAAGTTATCGTGAAACTTTTAATGTTTTATGAATGCATTTTAAATTGTTCCTATGTGAAGTAACGCTTTATTAAGAAGTTCGAAATTTCAACAGTATTTAATTGCACGATGAAAGAATTTTTCTTAGACTATGAAAACTTGTTCAAAATATGAAAACTACATTTATATGTATTTCCTGTGTTTCATCTGTATAACTTATTTAAATTTTCAGACACAGAAATTTTCTGACAACTTTCGACGTCAAAATTTTTCTGATTTATTACAGGAATATTATTTATTGTCATCTGAGAATGTATCCATTTTCGCAAAACAATTTATTATACTGATTATAGTATATCATATTGCATGCTTTTCGAGTAGGATGAAGGCAAAGGATATATTTATCCAAACATATATTTACATGTTCATATATACATTAAGTCATCAATGTGTTTAATTTTTTGTGAATGTATATGTAGTAGGACGAAGGGGGTGCTAATGAATGTAAGCTGCTGGTACTGGAACTTATTAGATCCAACCACATTTCCTATATTGTCAAAAAAACACAAAAACATTTTCTAACTTTTTTTTAAGAATATATTTATAACTGGATATATATAATAAAACCGCTAAATAGCAGGCACCCTAGGACTGCAGAATTTGCCCGCTATTTAGAGATTTTATTTTCATATGTAAAAACAAACAGAGTATACTAATATACAGTATACAGAGTACAAAGTATACAAAATCTGCTTCAATCCACAAATGTTGTGGATTGAAAAAAGTAATCGCTAAATAGGTGTCTGCTATTCAAGAATGTCCGTTATTACTGAAGCGTACAGTAAAACTTCCATAACCGGTCACTCCCGAATAGCGGTCAGCTCTATTTAGAAAAATGTAAAGCGGGGTTGTGTTTCTTCTCGAAACAGGACCTGATTAAAGAATGGAAACTGATCCGCGGCCCCGCCCCCTCCCCTTCCTATCGATTTTTGGGCCCCCAAATTTTGTATGCAATTTTACAAATTCAGTGTATTTATATTTGGGTTTTTTAGTATTATAACCACATATAAAATTATCACATTAGGATTATAATTTCAGGAGATATTAATAAGAACACGAAAATGTAATTTAACATTAGAATCTCTAAATTTTGAATGTTTATAATTCAAAAACTTATGATTCAAATGACTAGAAATTTCGTTTCTAGGCATAGTTTGAAGCGAAGATTTAAAATATAGTGTCAAAATTGGTTGTTGTCATTGAAAAAAGCAAAATTTGGTCTGGTTTTGATTTGTAGTTGGCCCCTAAACAAATTTTACATACATCATTTAAAAGAAGACTTCATTTCCAGTTGATTGGCACCAGTAACTTTCTTTTATAAATAGTTGCAGAGTTAGTAGGAAGTGTTTATTTTTTTTTTCCGACGACTGTACTAATCATGTGGATAAGAAATGGCTTTTGCGACTGCCAACTTGCTTGTGTGATCACAAACACCGTGGGGAGCAGAAATGAAGGATTTCTATTTCCAGTGATATTTACTATATTATTTATTGTTTGAAAATCATCAAATAGACATGCTGTCCCTCCAGAATACTGTAACTACTGTTTGGCTCAGCCGGCGATGTGCGGTTGTCAAATGTTTCAGTATTTCTTGTAATGATAAATAGTATAATAATAAAATCGAAGGGAGATGAAAAAAAAAGGAAGAGTTTCATCCTCAATTTTTTTTAGCGTTGGGAACTCATATACTGTAAATTTTGTGGAATCTAATGTTAGATTTTATTTAACACAGAAATAAAAATGTAAAAAAATACTTAAAACTAATTAACTGGGAATATCTAATTTAAACAGCAAAAAAATTATACAACAAAGCAGGGATGGGTTTCTTTCTGAAGGAGTGAATTATTTTATATAAATGGGAATAATTTGTTACGATAAAGCAGAGCTGATTGCAGCATGGACAAACTGAGCTGTTTCTATGGGCCTTTTGCTTTACGGGCCCCCCAAATTTGGTATGAAATTTTCCATAAAGCTGATATTTTAAATTTATTTTGATCTTATACTTATTTTAATAAATATTTTGTACTTTTAGAACATAATTAGGTTAAAGAAAAAGATATATTTATCCAAATATGTATTTGATGGCATCGAATAGGCTGATTTTTTTTTTTTTTTTGGTAACAGCAAGCGGTAGGGGGGGGGGGGAGGGATGGATACCAGGTCTGCCTAGAACTAATTTGAACTTGTCACTAAAAGTAATAAACATTTTTGATGCCGTAGGGCATATATGACATACAGAATTATATTTAGGTATATATATATATATATATATACTATCATATTCTAAAACTACAAAATACTGATTATAATCATCACAAGGTTAAAACAAATTTAAAATATCAGCATTATGAAAATTTCATACCCAATTTAGGGAACCCTAAAATTAGGGGACAGAGAAATATACCAGTTTTCCCACGCTGCAATTAGTTCTGCTTTATGGTAACAAATCGTTCCCATTTATAAAAAAAATGTTTTAATGTCGTTAAACATGGCTGAGTATAAGGCTTAGAATGAAAAGTGGTCAAATATGGTTTCGTATTGGCGAAAAATAACGGGTCAAAGATGGCCGCAATTAAGACATTTGAAATGTCTGAAATTCAGACGTAAGAAGTGTCTAAAAAATTTAAGACATTTTAAAAGTCTGAAAATCGAACACTACTGTTTCAGACACTTAAGTGTCTGAAATTCAGACGCAAGAAGTGTCTGAAAATTTTCAGACATTTTAAAACGTCTGAAAATTGAACACTACGTTTCAGACACTTACGTGTCTGAATTTCAGACATTTCAATTTACAGTGCGCAACGGGAAAAAGATGTGCATGTCGACCAACATGTGGACGCACATATGCAATAATTGTTTGCAGTAACTGCTTTTAATGTTAGATAGAGACGGGTATATATTTTAAATCGTAAAAAAAATTCGTGTCTTAAGTCGATACCAAAGGAGTATTCAGCGTTTCCATAAACAGAAACGGAAACATGGAAAGAATATTCGCCAAGTGCCAGACGCCTAACTGCAGGTGGATGTCTACTAATATAAAAAATATCCTATTTATCTATCTATCTATCTATATTATAAAGGACAAACATACCTGTGCGTAACACATACGTCATTTTGCGAATGGCAACATTTCAAATTTGAAATGAAATTTCGGTTTTGCAATTTTCAATACTGCAAATTTTTAAACTTTTAAACATAGCACATTTTCAATTTTTATACCCTCGTACAGAGAAAAAAATGTGCTTTTCAATGCAATTTGTTTGAAAGCTGTATCTTAATTTATTTTTGGGGTATTAATTTTTTTGTAGTTTTAAGTACAAATTTTGTAATCGTGGCAACTGGAGTACTCCATTTATATTGAAAGTAAAGGGAAAATAGTAGATTACTGTATATTTTTGTTGCCATTTTCTCATAAAACAGAAAATAAAATAAAATTAAAATATGTGCTATGTCAAGAATATCGTCTGTTCAGGTGAATTTTGGTTTTATTTCGTTTTTATTTATCAACTAGCTATTTAACCAGTTTTATGACGGGAGTTCATGAATTTAATTCTAAAGCCAAAATTAAAAATAATTATTCTAGTAAAATATTTTTCTACTACTGTGCCTTTTTTTAATGAAATTTAATTTATTATGTTACTATGGCAGCAGACGATAAAACGATAAAAAAGTTTTGTTGATGTTTATGATAAAATGTGTTTCTTTATTTTTAAAAATTTGTAATAATTAAGCGCAATTAAATAACCTCTAATTATTTGCATGTGACGTAAAAGTATCATCGTAATACCCGCTAAAGCTTCTTAGAATTGCCGCGTAGCCTACGTAATATGTATATCTCTAATTATTTGCATGTGAGGCAAAAGAATTATCGAAATACCCGCTACAACTTTTTACCATTGCAGCGTGGCGTACGTAACATGCGTCTTGCATTAGAAAGGTAATTGTTGTGGTAAGAATTTTATTGTGAATTTTTAATTGTTGGCCGCTGCTATAACGAAAAATGTTTAAATTTGATAGAAAATTGCTGAAAAATTGATGGTTTTTTATTAATTAAAAGTTAACTATAAATTATTTCGATTCCGGATTACTTTAGTTGCCTCAGCCGTTTTTTAATACACATGTACGTAATATTTCACAATTCTGGCTTCCAAACTCTGGATTTGTACAGCATTACAGACAGACAGACGTATTTTCATTTTTATATATTAGATTTAATAAATTGTAGTTTTTTAAAAACTTACTTTACATAATATACAAAGCTGAATTAATGAAATTTTATTATTCCGTGCATAATAACATTTTCCGAATTTTGAAAAAATATTACATGAATGATTTCTGATAAAATATGGAGCTATTATTGATTTTTTCTGGGTTTGTATATTATTCCCCGATAATGACGTCATATGCGTATTTTTCTACAAATGTTGTTTAAGACGGGATCGTAGAAGTGGAATGG
This sequence comes from Maratus speciosus, assembly GCA_963932465.1. Lineage (NCBI taxonomy): Eukaryota > Metazoa > Arthropoda > Arachnida > Araneae > Salticidae > Maratus > Maratus speciosus. Next base: position 347,396,496 of record OZ010795.1, on the reverse strand, counting down.
TTTAGCGGATGCAAATGACGTGATTTGATAAAACGAGCGCGTATTCATTCTTAAAACAGAAATATGCTTTATAGAAGTGCGTCATTTTGACCTTAGCTGCTTTGAAATTCTTTACAAGTGAAAAGGCTTCACTTTTGAAAATAATGTAATCGAAGACACACACTGATAAAATGCAATGTTTTACAAAAATTTAAAACGTCTTTATAGAAAAGCAGTGACATACCGTGTGCATACTCATATCGGAATTCATTATCCAAAAAATGGATGAACTCGATTCATCGAGTTAGACAAGTAAATAAAGAAGATCTTGGGAATAATTCGAGTTTTAAAATATCAGGTTCCCGAAATGTTTGTCGAAAATTCTTTCCACTAATAAAATTTTATTGCTATTCTTTAAGACATTCTACTACAATTTTATCAAAATAACATAATTTGCTTAATTTAAGATTTCATAATTTTATATAATCTATATATATTTAAAACACAAGGCTGTTTTTTAGTCATCTGCACAAGCATTCTGCTGAATCAATTTTTTTTTTTTTTTTTTTTTTTTTTTAACTGAAAGCTGATTATTTGTATAGATGTGCCTGCATTAGTTTTATTTATTTTTTAATATCCCCATTTAAAAAAAAAAAAAAAAAAAAAAAAAAAAAAAAAAAAAAAAATTAATAGTATTTTATAAAATTTCTTCAAAATGGCTGTAATTAGATAGCTTTCATTATTGCAGAGAAGAGAGAAATAATGAGGTTTATTCATCTTTATTCATGCCATTTACTGATAAAAATAGACACTTTCAGTGTGACGTCAGTCATGACGTTTTGGTTGGAAACTGACTCCAAACAAACGGTTGCTATGCGTCGTTTCTTTTTTAATATAAATCGTAGAAATCTATATATATCAAGTATTAAAACACTTAGATGTGAGATATAAGATATAGTTATAATATACAGACAGAATAGAAAGTACAACATAGCAACCGTTTGTTTGGAGTCAGTTTCCAACCAAAACGTCATGACTGACGTCACGACTGAAATCGTCTATAAAAATTGTTTTATAGGATTTAGTGGCGCAAAACGGAAAATTACGTACTGCTTTCGAAAACACGCATTTTTTTTCATAAAGTTTCCATATATTTTTTTCCTTCTGCATCTGATACTAAGTAAATGACGTCATATTTAAAAGAAAATGGTCCCTTTCTTATATAAAGCTAAACATTTTAAAACAAATGCTCCTAAAGAACATAAATCAGGCAAATTTTACTCTCCTCTTTTACGATTAGAATATCAAGTTAAGGTGCAGCTCTTCACATGCAAAGCTGTTGCTGACAATCGTGACTTCAAGTAAGAACAAAAAATCTTCTTAAAACACCATAATTTTTTTTTAAATGCGCTAGGCCTTTCGAAAGATCTGAGTTTTTCTTCGTCAGGCGCAAAGAAGACGCCTTTCTACTATGAAAGCAGCAGGAAGACTCAGATCTTTCGAAAGGCCTAGCGCATTTAAAATTTTTTCATGGTGTTTTGAGAAGATTTTTTGTTCTTATTCATTCACACCAGTTTTAACTTATTTTCTGTGACTTTAAGTTTTGAGTTAAAATGATTTTAAAATGATCAAGTTAAAATACCATTTTTAAAAAATGGTGAAAACGGAGATGAGAAGTGCTATGTAAATTTTGAGAAGGTTAACATGATGTCGGGTTTAGATTTCATGGGGAAAAAATTCTATGATCGTGTCAAAGTGGAATAAATTTTGCTGTTTTTCATTCCGGAATACCAAGATTAAGATCTTCAATTCATAACTTCATCATAATAACTTATCTTTATCATATTTCACTGATTACGTATCTATCTATCTATATTATAAAGGACAAACGTATCTGTGCGAAACGCTGAATTCATTTTGCGAATCGCTACAATTCACGATCAAAATTCGGTTTTGAAATTTTCGCTAATCCAAATTTTTAATCTTCTAACCATTGTACATTTTCAATTTTTAGAACGTCGTTTAAGGAAAAAAATCAACTTTCAAATGCAAATTATAAAGGACAAATGTATCTGTGCGTAACGCTGACGACATTTTGCGAATGGCAACACTTCACGATCAAATTTCGGTTTTGAAATTTCCGCTACTGCAATTTTTTAATCTTCTAATCATCATACATTTTCAATTTTTAGAACGTCGTTTACGGAAAAAAAGTCTACTTTCATATGCAATTTGTTTTAAAACTGTATCTTAATTGACTGATTTATTATGTTTTTTAAAATAATTTTCAAGCATGTTTTTTTGAAATTTATCTTATCACGAGTAGGCTTCAATACATAATACTAATAAACATTTTGCACATAAAGCAATAAAAATTGTTCAGCAGTTATTTTTGATTAATTTTCCACAACGGAATTAATACTTCCTTCATAAATAAATAAAAGAATAAAATTTAAAAATTACATTTGTAATCGAACAATTTAAATTTTTTGACAGCCAAAAAGGAAAAAAACCTTTCAAATGGAATTTGTTTGCAAAGTGCATCTTAGTTCACAGATTGTCTATGTTTTTTTTTTTTAAATCAAGCATGAGATATTTTTAAATTTATCTCTATTGCGGGGAGCTCGATTATGAAAGATTAATCCATTTGCCTTTAAAACAACGTAAAGGGGTCGTCATTTTCTTACGGCTAATATTCCATAAAAAAAATCCTCTATAAAACTCCTAATAAATAAATAAAACAATATAAACAAAACACAAATTTAACAGACATGTAATTGAAGTGTGCGCTTAAAGCTCTGAAATCATCAGAAGCTTTTAATAAATTTCAAAACTTTATTGGATTGTATAATTCATATTTTTCAGGTGAAAAATGCTCTTTATTGTTAGTGAGCAATCTAAAAATATATTGTATATAAAAAAAATATTAGTTTTCAATTAAAATTTTTTTTCGCCTAGATTTTGTAACCCGGGAAGCCCTGGTACGATCCCCTAGTGCATTTAACAGACAGTTATAAAATTTATTCTTTGTTGAGTTTTTTTTCTTTTTTTACGTATATTTACTTCGTAAAACATTATTATTACTCATGCATTACAATAAATACATTTTTTAATTCTGAAATTTGAAAAAAAAAAGTTATCATTGCATTCTTTAATGACATAAAAAACGGATTAGAATTTCATACTAACTGCCAGTTCATTAATATAAAACTTAAAATGTTAGTAGTGAAGTCTAAATCCTTCTTAAACATGTTTCATTCATAGACAGAAAGAAGCTCAAACATATATAGTGTAAATAATTACTGTATTGCATCATAATTAATGCTATAACTACTTAATTATAACCACAAGAACTAGTGTTAAATTTTTATAAAACTGAAAGACTCGTTTTAAAGTTTAAGCCTTTTGAAATATTTCATTCCATATTTCAGGAAGAAAGGTAAAATGTTTTGACGTATATAATTACTTTAGAACATCTTAATTAATGTTGTAATTATAATCATACGAACTATTCGATTTCCACATCTTCTTTATCTAACTATATAGCAATCTAAAACGTCTAAGAGATTATGCCTAAAAGACATAAACAAAAAATATATGTCTGTGAGCACGATTTAAGAAATTATTTCAATATAATATGTTTGCTAGACGCAGAATGAAACTAACTGGACTAACTAACTAACTCCTTTATTATCACTTTCATTTCAAGAAATATCGAAGTTATTTCATTTCATTAATTATAAGGTAAGCCAAAAATTATAATTTATATTTAACTTTCTCTTAAATGACTTTCGGTAAAATTCTATTAATTGCTTACATACAAGAATCATACACTGTAAAAAATAGTTGGAACGTTTAGTATTCTAACAGGAACCTTTCCGATACTTTCGGATATGTAAGAGCTATTTTCGTTTTCTGAAACATCCAGAAACATTTCTGAACTGTTAGGTTTTCTTTCAGCGGTTCGCCTCTGTTCTCGCTAACGCATGGGCACTCCAAGTATTTCCTCCATGTGCTGAAACCGGAATAGCCGAAAGTCTATGCTAACATCAACGTCAACTCGTCTGTATGAGTAATGGCGGCGCGGCGTGAGAACTTGTGTAGCACGTGGATTTCAATTAGGTTTTATTTAGAAAACAAAAACAATATAATAATATTTTTTACATTTTGTGGGTAATTTTTATTGTGTTTTAAAATTATACAAGAAAAATAAACCTTGGATATAATGAGTGGACTGTTTTAAAGCTCCGGAAAAACATTATTTTTGAAGACGGAACGATTACAACTTTGGGTAAGTGTTTTTTTTTTTTTTTAATCATCTACAGTATTACTTTTACTTACTATTTTTTATTATTAATTACTTCTTTATTAGCTTTGTTACAATACATGGAAATAAATTTATAATCTATTTTTTCATATATCATACCTTGTTTCTGTTATGTGTGCATGTAAATAAAATAATATAGTTAAACTCGATTTTAATACTGACTCCGGTACACAGTGTGCCCTTAATAAATTATTAAATGCGTTATAATTTAAAAGAAAATTTATGTATTATATTTTTATCAAACAAGCTGAAGGTTTATTGACATTTTACTTTTTTATTATTGATTGCTTTTATGTAAAAAATACAGTATTATGGGTAAAAAATAAAAATAAACAGTAAACTATTCTTTCAATTATGCGTTTTATTTTTATAAATCATTATAGTAGTTAATCAAATTGATTCTTTTGTTTTGCTGCTTCCTAAAAAACTTTCAAAAATTCGAAATAGCGTTTATATGTTAGTAATAATACACAATAGAAATATTAATAATTCAATTATATGTATATTTTTAGTGTAATAATATTTTACTTTTAATTATACATTTCAGTACATTTTGGTTTTTAAATTAAGTTACGATGTGTGCATTATAAATGTATAGAATAATGTTAAACATATTCTGTTAATCTTATTAATTTTTTATATTAAACCTCTTTTCTCCTCAAATTTTAATAACAAATTAAAAAAAATGTTTTAAGTTTATTAACTTATTCAGTACTCAGGTCCAGATATGTAAACCCCCCTCCCCCCTCCCCCCTCCGGCACACACACACACACTCTTTTTTTTTTTCAATGCTTCGAAAAAATTAACTATTGCATTTTTGCGATTTGAATTTCACTTGTTCATCTAAATGTTCTTGCTTGAAAAGAAAAATGCTTTCTTCTGATTTTGTGCAACAGAATTGTGAAAAATAAATAAATACTATTGTTGTTATTTAACTTAAGCACTTGCAATAATGAATTTGAAAATCTCCAGATTATTAATCATCAGCTTGTTTTATGAAAATACAGTACACAAAATGTCTTGTTTTATGTTATAAGGCATTTTAATTTATTAATATTATGCTACGAAAAGAATAATACGATATTGAGTGAACATTAACATCAATTGCAATCATATCTTATTTACATGCACAAATAATAATAATAATAATATGTTATGTATTAAAATGGCAAAAAAGGCTAATAAAGAACTAAAATAATAAGTAAAACTAATGCTATGATTAAAAAAAGAACACTTTTCGAAAGAATTTATCGTTTCCTTTTCAATAATAATACAGTTCACTTTAATGTTACCTGTTAACCCACATGGTTAAAAAATTATCAATGGAAGATGTTAAAACACAATAAACTTTATCTATATTATAAAAAAGGTATAACAATATTGATTTTTTTTTTCAGAATAAAATCAAACAGACATAAAAAAAAAAACAGGGAACTCAGAGAAAAAAATAAATAAAAAAAAAAAAAAAGAAAGAAGGATTTATAAACCAACATCCATTTAAAACTGACTCCTTCATAAAATTTGATTTAATAAAACTGTCTACTTCACAAATTCATTTTTCCAAACTAAACCCCTTTCACAAAATAATCTTAAATAAAAGTTAAAATACTAGTGCTAAATTCACCTTGAGTATATAATTAAAATTCATATAAAAAGCACAAATCAATGTACTAGAACTACTTCCAGGTGCAATTTTTAAGATATTTCTAATATATTTTAAGTAATTTTATATTATATGTATGAACCTGCAAGTAATTTTAGTACAGTTATTTGTGCTTTTTATGAATTTTAAAATAACCCTAGACTTTAAAAATGTTTCATATGTATTCAGAAACCTTTCCGATTGGGAATGAAAGGTTTCCGATATATTCAGAAACTTTTCATTACGAATCGGGAAGGTTCCGTATTATAGCCGAAACATTTTTCTGCTCTAATCAGAAACCTTTCCGTTAGTATCGTGCAGCAGAGGTCTCCGTTACTTTCAGAAACGTTTCTGAAAATTTTACAGTGTAATATGTAACTCATAATTATGCATACTATTAAATGATAAACATCTAAACAAAAAACTTATGAATAAAGTTATCAAAACAGATTATTATTTCTATGACTAAAATAACTTATTATAAATACAGGGTTATTACAAAAGAATCATTGGTTTTTGATACGTTACTACGTACGAACTAGAAAACGTATATGTTTCCATGACAAGATGAGGGGTTCATCTTACGGTCCCAGGACCTTTTCAGGCCCATTTGTCGACGCAAGGAACCACCCGTGAAGCAAGCCCCGCGGCGCGTCCCGAAGGTCGCCGCCAGACAAGCTCCAACAGAGCGGAACCCCGCGCAAACTCCGGTCAGGTCGACGCACTGCCCAGCGCACGTCACGCCGACTATTTCCAAGTTGGTGAACAATCGCTACGACAGTCCTCACCACCCAGCTAGAAAAACCAAGTGGTCCCTAAACTTGGTTACTCGAGCCGGTAGACCCCGCAAGCCATCGCAGGAACCAGACGCCTATAAAGACGCTGGGCCCACGGACTGAACCGAGGCTTCCCGACCCGAATTTAATTTACGGAGGGCCCCCAAGATCAGATACCATTTTCCGGCAGAGACATTTTTGTGGGCCAACTGATAGGAAAGTTATTGAAGGGCCCCTAACTTGAAGACCAGGGAGGACGGGGAAAGTCCCTCCGGCCGTAAAGCGACCCAGCTCTTGGCTTTTCGCCCAAACCACCCGGCTCAACCGACGGAACCCCTCGCGGATCACGCCGGGAACCAGTTGGCCCAGACTAGGTGCCGTTAGCGACCCCAGGCGGGCACGGAAAGCTCCACCTAGACGGAATAGACTCCGCCTCGCTAGGGGGTAGGACGGAACGGTGTCCCGCCAGCCCCCACCGACTCGACTCCATCCTAGGACAGAGAAGCCAGTGGAGGCCGACAGAAGCCCGCCCGCCACTACCTTACCTCACGGCCGTCGAGGGTACCCAGGCCCGAATGCCCCTGACCCCGTGCAGTGACCGACCGCTACCTTTGTTAGTGCGTTCGAAAGTTAGGTGGAGACACCTCTAGGTCCTCATCACCAGGCGAGGAAAACTCCGGTACCGCATAGACACGGAGGACCTGGATCGGACCAAGAGTTCACCTGAGGCACGATGAGCCGCCGCGTTACCGGCGAGCCTCCGGCCCGTTTCCCTGCGGGAATAGCGTTCGATGGTGGACCTGCCGGCCGACCCCTTCCCATGGGTCACGGCACGACATGGAGCAACCAGAGCCATACTGGCCTCCCCACGCGACCGCTCCTTGGTCAACGGGGGCACCGCCAAACCCTACCACCCTTAGGGTCGGCTCACAACTGCTCCAGCTGAGGTCCTCGGAGGGATGAGCCACCCAAGTCATAAAGTAACCTGGGCGCTGTCCGTAACCCTCGCCCTTCGGTTGCTCCGGGAGTCCCTGCATGGCGTTCCCGCGAGCCCCGTCGTCACTAGCGAGCACCGAGGACTTTCCACTATAAAGCCCTCACTCACACTTCAGGCTCCCTCTTAGTCAATTGGTGGATGGGGTCCTATCGCCTTAGCTAGTCTTTGCCCGGCGACACCGTCCGGCCCGTAGACCGGCACCGGGATCGACCTATGGATCGTCGCTACCCGGCTTGCCCAGAGAACCCGGGTGCCGGAGGACCGCCCTCTGGGACCCGCCGAAGCGGGCGACAGCCCTATGCACAACGTCCGTTAACCGTGGCCACCGTGCTCAACGCCTGTCGGAGATGAGCCTCTCGAGGAGGTGGCGAGTCGTCCCCATCCTGCCCCCTCGCATTCGTACACAACGAACTCTGCCGAGCTTCCGGTCACCTCCCCCACTCAAGGGGTCGGGTCGGAACCACCCGGAGGGGCGGCCACATGTTTCCATGACAAGTCAAACGAGAGGGCGTTAGCTACAGTTTCGCGCTGTGTATGTGTCATGCGCGTTTGGTTGCCATGTTTGCTATTCGAACGTCATATTCAAAATGGCGACTGGACAGCAGAAATTTTTCACACAGTTGGCTGTGGAATGGAAAGTCCGCGCCTAACGCTATTTATTGATTTCTTGGGACTACGGATGAAACTCTCTCTAACTCAGTTCACTGTTTCTTCAGTAACGCTTGGTCGGCCGGAACTTTTGCCTTTACATAAACAACCGGTTTCTTTGAACTGTCGATACCAGCGCAGAAGGCTTTGTTGGTTTGGTGGTTTTGCATTTGTATGCCTTCCGGAATGCTAGCTGAACGGTTATAAGCGACTCACACTTTGAAAATTCTAGTACACAAAACGCTTTTTTGCTGTCCAATCGCCAGTTTGAATATGACGTTCGCGCAGAAACCACGACAACGGCACGCGCATGACACATACGCAGCGCGAAATTGTAGTTTAAGCCCTCTCGTTTGAGTTGTCATGGAAACATATACGTTTCCTAGATCGCACGTAGTAACGTATCAAAACCTGATGATTCATTTGTAATAAAACTGTAGTTTTAGATGTCATTTAAGTTATTGTACTTTATATAGTAAATGTTGAAAACTTAAAATATAGGGTATCCGGCCTAAAGGTATCCAAAAATAATGGCTTATTTTTGCGGAACAATTCTTTAGAATTCAAAAAAGAATTATTTATATAGAAAGACCATCTCACCAAGTTTGAATATCAATAGATGTTGATGTGTGGAGATTTTAAATTTCGATGTTTGCCAGTTTCAGATACCAACGTTCTGTCTCCCTCCCCCCTCCTCTACCTATTCCATTATTAGATGAATTTTGGACATATCTTTGTGTTTGCACCCGTCGCTGAACACGCGTCATAGATTAAAATTCCGCTAACCAAAGCACGCACTGCACCTTTTGCTGTGGCGCTCACATCATTACCCATGGAATGGGTTTTTCGCCTTTGTGCCAATTGCCGACTACTATACCCATGTACGGCGGGCAAACACCCCAATCTAACATCTCCACACATCAAAATATTTTGATATTAAAACTTAGTGAGATGATCTTTCTATCTAAATATATATATTTTTAAATTCTAATGAGTAGTTCCGTAAATATAATCCATAATTTTTGGATACTATTAGTATGGACACCCTGTATAACGGTCAATAAATATATATGTGTAATAAATCTAAATTTTTAAAAATATCTTACTTCTACACTTAATGGGTTCCACATGCTGCTGCTTTTAATAAGGTACGTTTGGAGAGGGATTTTTTAAATACAAACAAAATAGGGTAAAGTGCCCATATTTCGCCCCCTCTCCTAATTCCGTCCCCCTTAACTTCCCCGCTTCTGTGAAAGTGGCGCCACTTCTGACGCAACGCACAGGAGACGGAGGGTGAACGGGGTGAGTGTTGAAAGTTTCGTTCGCCAAGACGCATACATAAATTAAAGACAGCGGATTTCCCATTTTTAGAAGACCAGACTTCTTATTACGTCGTTTGTAGAACGTTATTTACTGTACAGTAAGTATTTATTTCTTATTCATTGCATGCATTTTACGTTGTTAAGATCCTGACAGTAGCATACACTGAGTTTTAGGACGCTCGGTTCATCTTATGGGATCTGAAGTTCCGTAATATTGGGAAGTAGTGTGGTCCCAATTTCGTCCCCCCTTGCAGTTCTTATTTTTTGTCCCGGGGACGAAATTAGGAATGCTTTTTCATGATATTTTTTTTTAATTTTTTCTTCATGTTTGAATGGGTAATGCATAGTTGCCAATCTCCCGATTTTCTTGAATAATAGTAAAATCTTACAAAAATGTTTTCTTTATTTTATTGCGTTAAACTGCGATTGTATAAAACAAGTATTTCTGCATAAAATTATTGGAATGAAAAAAATCGGGAGGTTGACAACTATGCTAATGTTTCGTTATGTTATTCTTTCACTGATAATTAGTACATTTCTTTGTGCCTTACTTTAATGTAAATTAAATTACTCATTTAGAAATAAATGTTGATTTAGTTATAAGCTAAGCCTCGGCGTATTGGATTTCTATGGGGGACGAAATTGGGACCATTTTTTTCTTTTGCATTTTTTAGATACTTTTGAAAAAACAATTTTTCGCATTGTTAAAATTTGTTTTTACGATATTTGCCTATGTTTCTATGTGCGCGGGTAGTTAGTCTATACAAAATCGAAATTTGGTAGATTTTCACTAAAAATTACAACTTCTAAGGCCCTAAAAGTGAATGGAGAACGATAATGGGGCACTTTACCCTATATATTAACAAATAATATAATAAAAAAATATTACTATAGATGTTTTATTTTACAATGAGTTGTAATTTTTAACTATCTCTTTAGATTTTTTGGAGAAAAATAACCATTTTTTGTCATTACAAAATAACGGCGAACCAATGCAGAGATCTCTGGAATGCTTACGTGAGTCATGATGCTCTTGTTTACTTTCCATCGACGGTGATCATTCAGATAGACTTCATGCGAACATGTTGAGAAAATTGGTGGAATTTGCATGCAAACTCCATAGCATTAAGTTAGTAGAAGCAAACAGAGATTAAGGAAGGAATATAGTCTAAGAGCTAACAACATTTTCGTCACCTGATTTTATCAAGGCTCATTTTTCTATATGTTCTTCCGTTTTATGGTGTAGTACGTATGCGGATGGTCTGGCTGGCAGGAGACGTTGCGTTTACCTGCGGTAGAAGGGGTTATGCATGGGGGGGGGAATCAAAATTACGTCATTTTAGCATGATTTTTGTTTACATCTGTTTTTACTATTTGTGATATTAATCTATTATTGCCAGATGTTACCAATGTAGCTAAGAACCTGCCAGATCCATATTTATAGGTAACATATTACTCTTTGGTTACCAGACAACCTATAATTAATTTTCCAGACACAAATTCGGTTGCAAAGTTAATGCCAGACGGCTTTAAATATAGCAACGAAAGCGCCTGCTTCAAGAGTGTTTTATAGTTTAAAAATTATAAGTCATCTTTACGTCATTTTATAAAGCTTAAAAATAACAAGATATTACTCTTTAGCTAGCAGATAACCTATAATTAATTTGCCAGACACAAATTCGGTTAAAAAGTTAATGCCAAACGGCTTTAAATATGGCAACGAAAGGGCCTGTTTCAAGAGTTTTTTATAGTTTAAAAATTATGGCATCTTTTCGTCATTTTATCAAGCTTAAAAATAACAAGATATTTAAAGCCGTCTGGCATTAACTTTGCAACCGAATTTGCGTCTGACAAATTAATTATAGGTTGTCTGCTAGCCAAAGAGTAATATCTTGTTATTCTTGGACACACACCGGAGAATTGGCAAGTTTATGCTTATAATGCTTATGTAGTATTTAGAGTAATGTTGAATTATATCTTTTAAATCCCATGTTAATAACATTTTTAACTATAAGAAACCCCCACCCATCAGAAAAGTGTACCTAAATTCAACACTGAACTATACAGCACCATTACAATAAAAGAACTTCAATATTTAATGTAATACATTTAAGAAAGCTTTTATTATTATAGAAAAAAATTGCTATCACTATGCTTTAAACTCTCTTTCCTCTCAAATCAAGAAAATGCATCATATATTACTAGGAAAAAGAGAATGAAGTCTGGAATTCTCATACCCAGTATAGAATTTCCATAATTTGTCTTTTTATGCGGATCATATTTGAAGGTAATATCCAGTTTTGATGTTCATAGTTGGCAGATGTCAGAAATATGCATTAGCCTAATTGCCTATTTTTTTTTATTCTGTAGATATTAATTGCAATTTATTTTTTGGCACTCTGATAGTAAATACATTTTGGTTAGTCTCAAAATAAAAAAAAATAAAAAATCAGAATCTTAACATTGATTTTTAAGTGTTTATATGCAATAAGTGATGCAGAGCTCAGCATCAAATATTTAAGTCAAAATATTGAAACATTATGAAATTATGTTTCATTTTCTTTTTTTTTCAAATAGAATTCCATTACAGATAGAATTAGTATAATAACACTTAATGGATGATTCACGTAAATTTACATTTTTATCATTCTGACTTCCTAGAACGGGCCGCATACTACCACAATGTGTCAGAAAATGTTCGGAAAACAAGAAAGATAGAGACAAAACAACCTGTCTGTTAAGTATTAACATTAAATATGTACATCTACATGTAGCAAATTCATCACTTTATATGAAAACAGTTAAAGCTGTAAATATGCCAGAGTTCTGCTAGTATGTACCCAAAAGAAAGTGTACTGTGTTCAGGATATAGCTTTAAATGCAAAGAGAATTTGAATTTGATGCATAATCTTAGACAAAAAACAACAGCATGCATTATCAAACAAACAACTTAAAGATTCTTCAAAAAATCTGTACTGCGCTCACTCTCTTTGGGTTCAATCGTCACAAGTCGGTCAGATAATCAGAATAGACTTCACCAATAAGAAAAAGCAAGCAAATCTTATTTACTGTAGTCAAATGGGAAAAATAGTCTGAATAACACAAAGCCTTTTTCCTCCACTCATATGTAGGGACAGAACTCTCACAAAATCGAAAAGTTTCTGTTTCAGTCTCCTATGCAGTCAGATTTGCCCAAAGTTTTTCAGCCGTTGGCTTTTGTGCATTATTTTAGACAAGAACGCCTATAACAGGAGAGAGTTTAAATGCCTTAGTTTAGATTTTTTTTTTGTCACAGTACATATTTTCTGCAAATATTTTAAATGTTTGCACAGACTTTCTATCGTATGCAATTTTGATGTTCTAATGACTTGAGTATTATTGTGCCGGAAAATATTACGTTAGTTTTGTGAAGCTTTATTTTTCACTCTCTTTACTACTAAGTTTACTAGTTAAATCAAGAAAATTTCCAATGAATATATTTTTTAAATGAAGAATTCTTTAAGGGTGCATTCAAATCCAAACTGCTTATTATCTGATTCATTTTTAAATTTTTTTTTGTTCTGAAACGCATCAAATTGGCAGATTCTCTTATTCAGAAACTATATAATGTGCCGTGGTTGTCGATTTTTGGATAAAGGCAGAATATATTTCAAAAAATGCTGTCAAAGTGGGCGTTTTGAACCGAAATTCCCGAAGCAAGAGGGCTGGGAATGAAAAAAAAATGGTCATGCTGAGAAAATAATTGTTTGCAAATCAATTTCAAATTAATTGAGCGAAAAATGATAACATACGGCCTCTTATACACCTCTTCAAAAATCATACCAGCAATTTTCATGTTTTTACTTTTAAAAAATGGGCCTGAAAATGTGTCAGAAAATTTCGAGCTGTTGAGGGTGGAAAAATATTTTTTTTAGTATACCCTTAAAGAATGATTTTTTTAATGTTTATTATGTACAGCATTATGGGCAAAATACAAGTCATATTAGAATCTCGTTGTAATTAATAACTAAACAGTTAGAAGTGTATTATTATTTCATTTATTTTGATTGTTGATAAGTTAAAGTAAAATGCTTGATTGGTTTTGCTTATGCATAATAAAGTAATTTTTTTACCAGCATTCACAAAACCTGTTACAGTAATTCAAGTTAGGAGTTTTCTATAATCAGCGTGAACATAAAATTTGCAATTTTGATATAATACTCATTTGAAACTTAAGAAAATACTTCACTCAAGCGAAAGCATACTAAAGTTAATCTTAAAATTTTAAAGATATCTTGTTTAGATTTCAGTATTTTTTTATTGGATAGCTGAAGTCAATACAAAGGCTTTCTTTTTTTTTTTTCTACTTTCACTTTCAGAACTGGATTTGAAATTGAAAATATCATCATATAAGGTAATCCTGCAAACACAAAAAAGTAAAAACGACCTTTACAGGATTGACTTCTGTTATCCGATGCAAAAAAAGAAAAAAATAAATAAATAAAAAAAAAATAAAAATAAAAATACTGACATTAAAAAAAAATTCTCCCATGTAATAAACATTAGCGAGCAGGTATTTTCACAAGAGTGAAGTAGCCCATTAACGTAAAATAGTACTGCTCCTCCTGCACTCCATTTATCATATGGCAATATAAACAAACTTTTCTTCAATTTTAAAATCTTGCAGATTCCAAAATTTACAAGTAATCTGTATTTATTTTACTAGTCTATTTCAACAGGGTGTCTAGTCCAGCTCAACTACAATTTACTGACTTTTCCATGTAAAAGATAAAAAAAGACAGGTAATGAGAGTTTGTGATGTTATATACAACAAAAATTGAAGCAAAATTTTCACACCTGTTTATGAAGCAAAAAAAAAATTAAGCAATTTCAAGAAGTTGGCAATGGCTCCTCTATTATCACAACTAGGGTATTGTACCCGGGGTTCCCGGGTTATATAATATAGGTGAAATCATTTTTTTTTAAATTGAAAACTAATCTTTTTTTACATGCAATATATTTTTTAGATTGCCCACTAACAATAAAAAAGCATTTTTCATATGAAAAATATGAATTATACAATCGAATAAAGTTTTGAAATTTATTAAAAGCGATATTCACATATTAGTTGCATGCTAAGACTTATTAACCCAAGATTTTGCGGCTTATGGCATCCTTTTTAATTCTGATAATTTCAGAGCTTTAAGAGCGTACTTGAATTACATGTCTGGTAAATTTGTGTTTTGTTTATATTAATTTATTTTTTTATTCTTAAAGTAATTTTTAAATGGAATATTAGCCGTAAGAAAACGATAAACTCTTTATTCTGTTTTAAAGGCAAACGGATAAATCTTT
Source organism: Maratus speciosus (assembly GCA_963932465.1). NCBI lineage: Eukaryota > Metazoa > Arthropoda > Arachnida > Araneae > Salticidae > Maratus > Maratus speciosus. The sequence goes on along the minus strand of OZ010795.1, from coordinate 347,381,470 downwards.
CGTAATCGAGCTCCACACAATAGATATAAATTTAAAAATATTTCATGCTTGAAAATTGTTTTTAATACCATATTCAATCTGTAAACTTAGACGCACTTTGCAAACCAATACCATTTGAAAGTTTTTTATTCCTGTTTGGCTGCCTAAAAATTTAAATTGTTCGATTACAAATGTGTTTTTTAAATATTATTCTTTTATTTATTTATAGGGGAAGTATTCGTTGTGGAAAATTTGTCAGAAATAAATGCTGAACAATTTTTATTGCTTTATGTGCAAAATGTCTATTATTATTATGCATTGAAGCCGGCTCGTGATAAGACAAATTACGAAAAATCCTGCTTGAAAATTATTTTAAAAAACCAAATAAATCGGACAATTAAGATACAGTTTTTAAACAAATTGCATTTGAAAGTAGATTTTTTCCCCTAAACGACGTCCTAAAAATTGAAAATGTACGATAGTCAGAAGATTAAAAAATTGCAGTAGCGAAAATTTCAAAAGCGAAATTTGATCGTGAAGTGTTACCATTCGCAAAATGACGTCAGCGTTACGCAGAGATAAGTTTGTCCTTTATAATATTTATAAATAGATGCGTAATCAGTAAAATATAATAAAGATTACTTATTATGAGGAAGTTATCAATTGAGGTTCTTATTCTTGGTATTCCGGAGTGAAAAACAGCAAAAATTATTCCACTTAGACACGAACATAGAATTTTTTCTCCATGAAATCAAAACCAGACATCATTTTCACTTTCTCAAAATTTACATACGTACTTCGCATGTCCGTTTATACCCTTTTTTTAAAAATGATAATTTAATTTGATCATTTTAAAATAATTTTAACTCAAAACATGAAGTCACGATTGTCAGCAACATCTTTGCATGTGAACAGTTGCACCCTTAACCCTTAAATGCCTGGTGTTGCTTTTCGGCAACATACCCAATTTATGCTCTAAAATACTATTAGAATAATATTGAAGCTATAATGCCTAAATTTGGCAATGAAATACATTTGAAAATATTATTAAATCGATTTTCAACATGCAGATGGCAACACTTGTGCTGTTTAAAAATAAAGATAGATTTATTTTTTCAATTGTTGCTACTTGTTCTTTTTGTTTTGTTTGGAAGCTTGCGAAATACCCTCTTTTGACATGCAGTGAGCAAGTAAAATTTATTTCTTATTATAGTTCGTAAATTTCTTGTGTGTATATTATAGAATTTTATCAAGATAAATTATTTTTTCAATTAAACACCAGTATTGCCCATTAGTAACAAACTATTTTTTAGCTGTAAACTATACTTAAAACAAAATATGATTTTTTAAAGTATTTTTCCCATGATTTATTTAAAAAATGAAAGCCGAAAGACATTATTACAATGATTTTTGAAAAGTCCGGCATTTAAGGGTTAACTAGAGATTTTAATCTCAGTAGCGGTAATCTCAGTATAAAGACACTCTAAATTTTCGTAAAACATTGCATTTTATCAGTGTGTGATTTCAAGTACATTATTTTCAAAAGTGAAGCCTTTTCACCGTGAAGAATTTCAAAGAAGCTAAGGTGAAAATGACACACTTCTATAAAACATATTTCTGTTTTAAAAATTAAATACACGCTTTTTTTTTTTACTATCAAATCACTCCATTTGCATCCGCTAAAGCGCCTAAATCATTCCACTTTTACGATCCAGTCTTAAACAACCTCTGTAGCTAAATATGCATATGACGTCATTATCGGGGAATAATATACAAACCCAAAAAAAGCAATAATATCTCCATTTTTTGTCAGAAATCATTCAGGTATATTTTTCAAAATTCGGAAAATGCTATTATACACGGAATAATAAAATTGCATTCGTTCAGCTTTGTATCGTTTGTAAAGTAAGTTTGCAATAAACTACAATTTATTAAATTGATAAATAAAAAAGAAATAAAACCAAAATTCTCCTGATTAATTAACAGACAATGTTCTTGACATAGCACGTATTTTAATTTCAGTTTTTTTTTTCAGTTTTTATAAAAAAATGGCAACAAAAATATACAGTAGTCTACTATTTTCCCTTTACTTTCAATATAAATAATGTACTTCAGTTGCCACGATTACAAAATTTGTATTAAAATCTACAAAAAAAATTAATATCTCAAAAATAAATTGAGATATAGCTTTCAAACAAATTGCATTTAAAAGCACATTTTTTCCCCTGTACGATGGTCTGAAAATTGAAAATGTGCGATGTTTAGAAGTTTAAAAACTTGCAGTAGCGAAAATTGCTAAACCGAAATTTCATTTCAAATTTCAAAGTGTTGCCATTCGCAAAATGACGTATGCGTTACGCACAGATATGTTTGTCCTTTATAATATAGATAGATAGCTAGGCTTTTTCTTTTTTCATTGATTGAACTATTTCATTGAAACATTTTAAATTAATTCATCATGAAAGTGCGATTTTTTTTGTTATATTCATTTAAATAATACCTTGTGATTTATTATAAATTGTATAAAATATATCTATCCAGGTCTGCACAACCATAACTTTGCTACATAAAATTAAAAAAATATGCCCCCCCCCCCCCCCTCCACAAGTTTGTGAAAATATTTGTTTGCAGAAAAAGTCATTATTTATGAAATCCATAGTCACTAATTTCTGACTTATTCCTAAAGTAATTTTTATTTGTTTAATAATAAATCACCTTTCGAATTCATGATACTTCGTCATCAGAAAATAGTCTAAAATTTAAATATAATAATTTTCGGCACATGACAGAGACAAAGCAAACTAAATTATAATTAAAGATTATCATAATTATGACAGTAATAATTTATTTTATTTACAATATTTTTGACATAAATTACTGTTCATTACTTATAATAAGACACATAAATTATAATAAGAATTGAATTAGAGAATTCTGGTCTTGAGTACATGATGATTCACCGTCTAAACCAAAATTTTCTGAAAAAATATTACAGCCAAATAGGAGAACATAACTGTAGTCCCACAGCTCGTGAATTTCACCATTATATAGCAGACACTGCTGTTGAAAAATTGCGCCTGAAGTTTAACCTGAAAATAAGCAAAATAGGCAAAAAATAAAATAATAATTATATATAATAATAAAATAAATAAATAATTTCAGAAGATACATATGAACATTTCATAATTGCAAATTCAAACACTTAACAGTTCTTTAAACAAATTTATTTAAAAAAAAATTATATTTACAGTTTTAGACAACCCAAAATATCCTTGTTCTGCAGTCATTTTACGAAATTGAATTTTTTCGACGAATCGACGAGATACTTGTCGAAATTCATAATATTTTTCTATCACGGACTGACATAATAATATTTTTCTTTGACAGACCGACAAAATACATCACTAATTTTCACAATTTTTTGACGAAATTCACGATATTTTCCCACAGTTGTTAGTCTAAACTCATGATTTTTTTCACAGAGCCGACTGACAAAATTCGAAATTCTTCTCAGCTACCGCTGGACACATTTTGCAAAATTTCTACCAATTGACGAATTTTGGAAGGATTTAGAATTTTTCCGTACATTCGAGGATTGAATTCTGAGGATATTCCCGATGATCAATCGATGATTTTTGTGGATTTTCCCTGTGATCGATCAACAAATTTATTTTTTTTCCCATAAACAGTTGGCGAATTTCCAAAGAACTTACTTGCAAAACTAGCAAGTTCTTTTTTTTTTTATTATTATTGGTAGACAAATGAAGTAATTTTCCCCTCGTAACTAACAGGCAAATTTTAAATTTTTCGTTTTTTTCACACAACCAATTGACAAATTTTGCAAGACTTTCATGATTAACACGTTAAGCGCCACGTCAGCCACCGGTGGCTGATAGCGAACTTTCCGTTTAAAACATGTCATTCACCGATGGCTGACGTCTAAAATATGATACAAAACTGAAAAATATACATTGTTTTAAATAATTACTGAACAAATATTTAAAATTTACCTACCTTTTATTTATTACACGATTATACTTTCTTAAAAATTACTTTAAACATTGTAAATTTTCAGCGCTTCAGTGTCAGTCATCGTGGCCCGCAACGTGTTAAATGTTGGAATACATTTATTTCCTACGATTAATCGACTTATTCTTCGTGAGTTTTTCAGCGTTCATATACATTTCTTCAAGTAAAAATCAAGGACTTTTAAGGACTTTGAAGGGCTAAAACCAAAAAATTATAAGGACCTACAAATTAAACTAAATAATTATAATATGCATTTTTTAATAAAGGATTTTATTTTTGTAAATACAAGTTTTAAACATTCGAATGGCCAGAAAAAGGGAAATTTCAGCGTGTAGCAGTAGAAATTTAGAAAATTTTAAAATAATAAATAGAGCAGAAGTAGTCAGATGTGCCAATCTCAAAACTTTCTTCTATTTCATACATGTTAATACTTCAAAATTTTCTATCATGGTGCCAAAATTAAATGACAATCTATGACCATCATGAGAATTCTAAAGATATGAAATTACGTGCATTAGTTCTTGAGATATGGCTATTGCTAAAATCGTGTAAATCCTGCAAAATGCAGCGCCACCTGTTGGGTGATTTACACCTAACCAGCAACAACTTATGTCAACGTCTAATTGAATCTGAAGCTTGATGAAAATCCGTGCAAAACTTTTTCAGATAGAGCTATTGCGAAAATCTTGAAAAATCCAGCATAGCAGCACCACCTGTTGGGCAATTTACACCAAAACATATCAGCACCAATATTTATCAAGGTATACCTGAATATGAAGTTTGATGAAAATTCATGCATTAGTTCTTGAAATAGATTGCAGAAATCGTAAAAAAAAAATAAATGCGTTGTTGACTGTAGATAAAAAGGGCAGCCGGGCGGGATTTTTTCAAAAAGGGAACACTATTCTAAAAAAGGGCCTATTTTTTTCAAAAAGGGCACACTTGTACCTTGTTCATTAAAAATATTTTGAACCGGTTTGTTTAGAGTCCCTAGAATTTGCATATTTTCCCGGGATCAATTGAATCGCCACGGGGCAAATAAGAAATGTTAATAAGGGTAGCTGGGCGCATCAGAAGGGTTTAAAAGAGCCGCCGGGTGCCAAAAAATAAATAAAAAGTGTCGCTGGGTGCTGCGCCCTGATAAAGTGGCTTAGAGTCAACACTATATATGCATACACATATGACAGAAGAATAGGAATGCCAAACGTTGGGACATTACATAAATTTTGGAATTAAATAATTTTATAACCATTTAAAGATTTTAATAATACATTTGTAGTCCCATACAAATAGATAACAGACTAAAAAAAAAGATAACATGCAATTTTGATATAAAGACCAAGTTACAAATAAAAAAAGAAAATTTTGGTTGCGTGAAAAATGATATCGATATCAAAAGACAAATCCCCCCTCCCCCTATCGATATCTTACGATATCATGTGCCAGACCCCTCTCCTCCCCTAAAATGATAACGTTATATATGCATAGCCTCAAATGCAGAAGAGTTCCACCCCTGATTAAGAAATAATACAAGAATAAAATTAAACATTTTTAAGGACTTTTTACAGATTTTGTATGAAAATAAGTACTTTTAAGCACCAAAAATTCTATTTGAAAAAGGTAAGCACTTCGAAGGAGGTCTTTCAAGGACCATACGAATCCTGTTTTTGTTCTCCAAAACTAGAAAAAGAAATAAATTGAAAGGGCATGTCAAAAATGGCAGCAAGAGACTCTGGGTGAATAAAATAATTAAAAAAAGGTCGGGCACATAAATTAGTTAAAAAGGGTTGTCGGGTACCACACCTTGCCAAATTGGCCAATAGTCCGTTCACCGGAACTTGGCAGTGCTGATTACCCAGAAGAGCGGTATTGCAGCTGTTGACGTAGAAACCAGGGTTTGCTCGGAGAGAAAAGGGTTACTAATAAACAAGGAAAAGTGCCATTTTGGCAGAAAAATCTAGTGGGTTATTCTCTACAATAGTACAAAAAGTGTTTCCCAGTCATATAAGTGCTCTTAATTTCATTACATTTTTATTTATTTTTATTTTTATTAGAAGATCTAAACATAGTTTATTAGGAACAGAAAGTAAAATTTAAAAATAAATAAATTTAGTATTTAAAAATTTAATATATATATCATGCAAACATCATTTCCCCACCTTTCCCCCACCTGTACTACCATATTTTATTGCGTATTTCTTTCCATCCAGAAATAAAAATAATTAAAAATACCCTAAGCAAAATAAAGTTCTTATTTGGTACATTATAAAAAATAATAAAAATATTATTTTTACTATTATTATATAGTCTACTCAATAAATTATATGTTTCCCCATGTTAGACCATCATTCCCTCACACATTGCTATTATCTCAAATATCTACCACTAAAGAGCAATAGCAGTCTAGCATCCTTCACAGACAAGAAGAGTGTTTGAGCACTTGTCAGTCCAGTAACATAAATTGGTGTTGTAAGATTTTGTTAATTTTTCAAAAAAAAAAAAAAAAAAAAAAAAAAATCAGTCAATATATCTGGAAGCGTTTTTATTAGCAGTCATTCCCTCACACAGAATACTAATTTTTTTACAAATATAAAAAAATTAATTTTATCATACATTATCTATTAAGTGTTGCTCTTAAAGGAAACAGTTTGGATTTCTTCATAATTTTGCATTTTTCCCAACAACTAGAAAAAATGTCTTATTTCATCATTCCGTCATATTTTTTATTTTATTTTTTCCACAAATTTTTATTTAATAATAATAATTATTATTTATTTATTTATTTATTTATTTATTTATTTATTTATTTATTTATTTATTTATTTATTTGTTAAATCAAATTTTTAAAACGATTTCTGCTGCTATTAAAATCTTCAATAATTGACTGGTTTCTTACCATTTATCTAATTTTTAGGAAAATTTACATATGCATCATTCAAGTCAGACTACTTGGCCAAATTTGCAACTATTGTAGAGAACAACCCATGTATGTTTTGAACTTCCTGTGAAATTAATTTTATTATAATAATCATTTATTAAAATAACGAATGGCATTATTATTCTTTTCATATTTTTAAATTTTTTAGATTGATTTCAGCACTATTCTATATTATATTAGATGACCTGCCCGACAGTGTCCGGCTCACAAAATGCAAAAAATATCTAAAAATTGCTTTTAAAAATCAAGAAAAATCTAAAAATCACTGTACGAATAGATTTTATAATTCAGAAAAGATTTATTCAAATAATGTAAGATAACAAATTTTACGGTACTACTTAGTTATCCCGTCGACCAATTTCGCCAAATTATATAAATCGCCAAACCACTAGCTAAATTATGCAAATTGACAATTTTTTTATTTTAAATAACGAAAGAACAAATACATTAGTATAACATTAATAAAAATATAAATAAAACGTCGAAATAAAAAACACTTGATGACGTAAACACGTGTAACTTGCTTAAAGTCACATGAATATGACACTTACGACCGACCATTATTGGCATTTAATCTTATAGTTTGGCGATAGGGTTTGGGGCCGACGGGATAACAAAGTCGTACCAATTTTACAAATACTAAATAAATAAATAAATAAATAATAACAATAATTAACAGTAAAAAAAATGGACATGTCAAAAATAATAGTAAAGCGAAAGCAAGCATAAAGTATTAACTATTCATAAAAAGCGCGCCAGATATTTAACCTAGAAGATTGATTCCCTGCCAAAGGAGAGTTTTTCATGCCAAAATTTCTACTTTATACGATCGCTTTAAATACATTTCTTTTAAATTAAATACTTTGAAAAGAGGAATGACTTTAAATATATGCTTCAGAATACTGAATTTATAAACATAATCATATACATTTCTATGCATTTTCACACTTTAAGATTAAAAAATAATGGAGAACTATTTTTCAAGGCAGAATGTTACTCTTTCTACCTTTCACAATGCTGCCATGTTGTGGTGAAATAGGGTATATAGAATCAACATTATGTTCACGTTACCTAAGCTATTTATGAATATAAATATCAAATTAAAACATACAATGTAAATAAATAGTAATTATGCTAAAAATAATTAAAAATTTTGTTTAAAACTTACATTCATCAAATTTATCATTTCAGCTGAACACGCTTGTCAGTAAGTTGAGGTACTAATTGTCGAAATATCTTGTGATCCTCAATTGCTGTTATACAACACCGCAGTCAAACCTGTTACTGGCATCTAAGGAAAGCAATGAAACAGAAAATACTTAAAACTAGAAATAAATTATAACTTGTCGGCATAAAATTTATAGATATTTACAAAATGAGTAAAGGATATTTTCATGTACAGTCGTGGAAAAAAAGTAAAAAAAGTAATTTGTTGAGGTGTTAGTAGGGGGTGTTTACTTTTTTTTCCACGACTGTACATAAGGCTCATTTTAAGCAACAACAAATATTGACAAATTGCTAAATGGATGGGCATTTAAGATTATACATTATTTGATGTGGGCTTTGCATTATGAAAAATTAACTGCTTTTTTACACTTGGTAGAAAGCACAAGCAAGTGAATTTATCAAAAAATATATAATTTTTGTTCTATTTTGTATAAGACAGGGCAATCAGGGGGTGGTGGGGGAAACAATATTCAAATCTCTTTTTAGGATTTCTAAGTTCATTTCTCAACAAATAATCATCGAAAATTATTATGAAACTATTGAAAGCATATATTTATTAGATAGTACACTCTTCACTTTGTTATTTATAATTTATTTTGTCCTTTTAGCCTTTAAAATGCGTCTTTCTTACAGTTTCACAGCCATTTGGCATATTTTGGCACGTGCTTATTACTACATAATTAAATCTATTTTTTCGTTATGTATTGTATGAGTTACAAAGAACGTTTGAAGATTTTTTTTTCTTGTGGCAAGCAAACAGGAAATTGTCTTAAAATGAATGTATTAATTTATAATTCAATTCTAAAAATATTAAAATTTTGTATTACCATTGGAATCACACAGGTGGGCATAATTTTTTTTTATTATTATAGAACGTCACGAAGAGGGCTAAAAATTTATTATAAAATTCCATCTTTACACACTAAAAAACCTCAATTATTTTACATAAAAAATAAATAAAAGAGTAAAATATATACAAATATTTATAGGGCTGTAATAAATAGTGATTTAGTGCGGAAAAGACGCTATTTCCGTCGAGGGATCGCAAAAAGACGCGGTCTCTGTCAAGGATAGCGAAAAAAATGAAAGTTCTGTCAAATGATCGGCAATAAAAAAAAGAGATTTTCGCTAAAGAATTGCGGAAAAAAACGTGAGTCAAATGATCGCGGAAAAAAGCGCTATTCCTGTCAAAGGATCGCAAAAAGACGCGTTTTTCTAGAAAAGATTGCGAAAAAAATGTGATTCCTGTCGATGAATCGCGGAAAAAAATGCTATTTCAATCGAAGAACTGCAAAAAAGATGTGGTCTCAGTCAAAGAAAGCGAAAAAGATGCGGTACACAGGCACTTTAACTTTCAAATTTTACAACTAAAAACAGTAAAAAAAAATCGTATAAACATTAATATTATTAAACTTTACTCCATTTTACTATTAAAACCCGATACAAAATTTTCCTTACCTGAAATTTTCTTCAATACAAATTTCAAAATACGCGGAGTTGAGTTGTCAAAACCACTCTCAGGCAAGTTTAAAAATTCGAATTTCAGAATACATCATCAATGACGTCAATAAACAATGTTTTCAAGTAGGCGTACCCAAAAATACGAAAAAAGTGATGCTACCAGAAGAAACGATTTATAGCCTCGCCAAATTCATTGTCGCCAAGTGTCTCGGAGACGCTAGAATTGAGCCGTTTTGAGATTTGTGAAAGGTCCGTTTGAAGATCGCCAAATTTTGTCAAGGGTCCGAAAACGGACCTAATTTTTGCTTAGATAAACCCCTGAGGGTATTCGGATATACACTCTTCTTCTGTTTAAAAATGCACAATGCAACAGAAAAAAAAATACTAGACATTGTTTGCAGATGGTGGGGCAATCCGGTTAACAGATAGAAAATCATTCTTTTCATTCATACACGATACAACAAAAAAATGGGGAGGGTGGCAAAAATGGCGGTAGGGCGGTACTATCGAAAATCAAATGTTACTTATACGGTCAATTATTCCGTCAAGAAAATGCTTACGAATCAAAAACGTTCTGGCAAATTCTGATGGACTATCTAGCAGCTTGAAGGAAGGAAATTTTGTGTAATTAGTTTAGATGAAAGTAGGCAAGTTGATGGGGAAAAAACATAATGCTTTCCAAGAAAGTAGAAATTAACAAAACTCATGATACTGAAAGAGCTTTCACACACGATCGCTAGGTATGACTTGCAGCACACGTGACTAATCGTAAAAAAGGGGCAGGATCCATTTTGCCAATCTTAAATGGCGTAGCTGGAACACTAATAAATGTACGTAGTATTAAGCAACTTGTAATTTTTTGCATAAAAATGAATGGGAAAACATTGTTTAGCTAACAAATATACAATATATACACTTAAAAATAAGTCAGCAATAGGGATGCACCAAATAGTGATTTTAGCTGAATACCGAATATTCGGCCAGCCAAATAGTAACTGTTAGACCGAATACCGAATATTCGGCTATCCGAATAGTAACTATTCGGCCGAATACCGAATATTCGGCTGCCCGATTACATTTTAAAGTTTAAAGGCGTTAAATTTTAAAACAATTTTACATAATGTTTAATACAGAAACTTACATTTTGATAAACAAGAGCTTTTTACAAGTAAATTTTAAACTGAAATTTTTTTTTGAGAAATGTAAGAAGAGGGTAGTTGTAACACTTTTTTAATTAATAAATTTTTCTTAAATTCTATAAAACATACGTTTTAAAATCAAAGAGACACTGTAAACAATTCGAAGAAAAACTTTACAGTGTCATATATTGCCTACTTGTCAAGAAGAGACTAAAGTAAAAATAAAATAACGCAATTTATTCAAATGGTGGCAACTCAGCAAGAATAAGTTTTCCACTCCCTTTGGTTTAGCAAGGAAGTTTTTAAATGTAACTTAGATGAGTATCTGCTGTGGATGACCATTCTCAGAGATTGTAAACTTACAGATTGTTCTTAAAATCTTGCAACAAACTTTCAGTAAAGATAATATGGTCAAGAAAAGCATTTTTTGATCAAGAAAAAAACATCACAATCCATTTATTCTATCAAAAGTACAATCCGTTCAGTCAAAAGCACTGGGTGTGTAATTAAAATCCGAAACTGAATTTCTGTACACAACTTTATCAACAATGAAGATATTTTAGCGAGATTTGTTTCATATTAATTTTGCTTGCATTAAATCTAAATGTGATGATATTGAAAAAAATCCGAATTTTCACCAGCGACACAGAATAAGTACTGTCAACCGGATTCTGAATAAAGGAATATCTAGCTCACAGTTGTTTAGATATGAATGCTGGCCACGGTCAGCACTTCTCATTGTGATATCATATATCACAGAAATTAGCTAGTCTGTTGAAAATATAGTTACGTTACGATATCTTTATTATTATTAAAGTAACAAATACAAATTGATGTTTGACCTAGAGTGAGATGAGATGCACTGTATTTTAATATGACTGAATATATGGATTTCGATTATAATTTTCTAGACAAAAATTGTTTATCTTGGCGTATACTATCAAAACACTGAGTTTTTTTTTTTTTTGTTGTTGTTGTTTGTTTAGAAACACATTGTTTTGTGAAAAAGCAATAAACATATTATTTACTAGACAATGTTCAGGAACTTTCATTTGTAAATCATGATTTCCTATGAAAATCCTCATTAATAATTAATTTTCTTAAGTGATGCTTTACAAATAGCAGATAAATAATGTAAAAACCTTCTCTTTTGCTTAAATATGATTCTGTTTCTGATTATTATGAATATACACATACACATATAGAACACATAAGCGGTTACAGAACACATAAGCGGAATTTATATAAATTCTTTCGAATATTTTAATTCAAATTAAAGACAATTTTTTATTCAAGAGTCATTTAATAGTATATTTGTCTTTATCGTAAGTTTAAATTATTTTTTAATATACTTTTATACCAGTAAGAAGCAGGCTTTGTACAAAAATTGGTATATTACCGTGCAAGCACTGGGCGCACTCTCCAAGCACATTTAGTACGCTTAGGACTAAGCAAGAAGTCGTCGTAGCTGTCCACATCGGCATTCGAACTTTTAACCTCACATACAGGCCACTGGGAACAGCCAGGAACAGGAGATCTGTATCGGACGACCACATTTGGAGACTCACAGTGTACAGTAGGCTTTTCAGATTGTTCTTTTTGCGCCACCACCTCACCCTCCTCCACCTCTTCGTTGTGTGAGGTGGCACTCACATTCATATTCAAACCTTCATGCTTTATCAACATGTCGAGCAGTGCGTTGTTTGGCTGAGGTCTCAGTCTCTCTGTATATGATGGTTCAGGACCAAAGAAGTCGTAAATACTAAATCTAGCCCGTAAAGTAGGGGTGCACAACCTTTTTAAGAGAAGGGCCACTTTCAAAAATGTCTGGGTTGTCGAGGGCCACATCAGTCACGCGCAGAGAATTCTATTTCGGGAGTTGGGTGGGGGTGAGTTACCCCTCTAGGTTCCCTTACCCAGTCAACATATCCGATTCAGTCGGCAAGGATATATCAACAGTTTACGTTTGTATATATAACAAGGATTAATTTGAAAGAGTGATAATATTCCTGTACTTTATTCGGGGGAGTAAATTTTGTTTTATTAGAAGTGCTAAAAAACAAATATAGGCATGAAAATGGCTGGTGCCGAATAAAAATGCGAACTTTATGAACGAAGGGGGCAGGAAGAGCCGATCAACAAGATATGAGATTTTTACGCGCCGATCAACAAAATTTGCGATTTTTCCATCCCTGATCAACGAAATTTGAAATTTTCCAGCTCCTGATCGACAAAATAAGCGATTTTTCCGCGCCTGATAGACAAAATTAGCGATTTTGCCGCACTGGATCGACAAAATTCTCTATTTTACCGCACCTGGTCGACGAAATTCCTATTATTCTGCACCCGATCGACGATATTTGCGATTTTTCCTCGCCTGATCGACAAAATGAGCGATTTTTCCGTGCCCGACAAACGAAATTCGCGATTTTTCGGATCCTGATTGACAAAAACTCGCGATTTTTTAGTGTTAGAACGACGAAATGTCCGATTTTTCCACCCTTGACCGACGAGATTCGCGATTTTTCCGCAAACGATCAACGAAATTCGGGATTCTTAACTGACTCTGACGAAATTTGCGATTTTTTGAAGCGGTAAATTGGCGAAATTTGCGATTTGTTCTTGTGGTAATCTGACGAAGCTCGCAATTATCCCGCAGCCAATCAACGAAATTAGCAATTTTTCCGCGCATCATCGAGGAAAGTCGCGATTTTTCTGTGCCTGACAACGAAATTTGCGATTTTTCCGAGCCCGATTGACAAAACTCGCGATTTTTACGTGTCCGTTCGACGAAGCTTGCGATTTTCCGAGCCTGATCGACGAAATTCGCGACTTTTCCGAGTCCGATTGACAAAACTCGCGATTTATCCGTGTCCGTTCGACGAAGCTTGCGATTTTTCCGATCCCGATCAACGAAATTCGCGATTCTTGACTGCTGAAATTTGCAATTTTTCTGCACCTAATTGACCAAATTCATGTTTTTCCACAGCCGATAGACGAAATTCACGATTCTTAACCGACTGACGAAATTTTCAATTCTTTTCCGCGGCAAATTGACGAAATTCGCAATTTTTTCGCGCGGCTTGCGAAACACGATTTTTTCGCAGTCGATCAAGAAAATTCGAAACTTTTTCGCTCATCATCAACGAAATTGACGATTTTTTTGTGCCCGATCAACGATATTTGCGATTTTCCCGCGCTTGATCGATAAAATTCACGATTTTTCCTTGACCAAATTATGAAATTCGCGATTTTTCCAAGCCCGCTCGCCAAAACTCGCGATTTTTCCTAGCCCGACTTTTCAGTGCCCAATCAGCGAAATTTGCGATTTTTTTTCACTCTTCAACTACAAAATTTGCGATTTTTCGGTCACCGATCAAGAAATTTGCGATTTTTCTGCGCCTGACCGACAAAATTCGCGATTTTTCCGAGCCTTACCGACAAAATTTGCTATTCTTCCGCACCCGATCAACGAAATTCGCGATTTTTCCGCGCCCGATCTACGAAATTCCCAAATCACTGACGAAATTGGCAATTTTTCCCGCGGCAAACTGACGAAACTCACGATTTTTCCGCAGTCGATCAAGAAAATTTGCAATTTTTTCTCCCATCACCAACAAAATTTATGATTTTTTCGTCCCCGATCAACGAAATTTGCGATTTTCCCGCACCTGATCGACAAAAATCGTGATTTTTCCGTGCCCGATAAACGAAATTCGTGATTTTTCCGTGACCGGCCAATGAAATTCGCGATTTTTCCGTGACCGGACAACAAAACTCGCGATTTTTCTGCTCCCGATCAGCGAAATTTGCGGATTTTTCCGTGCTTCATCGACCAAATTTGCGATTTTTCCGTGCCCGATCAAGGAAATTTGCGATTCTCGCGAGCATCATTGACAAAATTCGCTATTTTTCCGCACCTGATCAACGAAATTCGCGATTTTCCCACGCCCGATGAACGAAATTCACAATTCTTATTTGACCAACAAAATTTTCAAATTTTTCCGCGGCAAACTGACAAAATTCACTTCTTTCCTGCGACTTTTGGACAAAAATTGCAATTTTTTCCAGTTATAATTTAACAAAGTCCGCGGGCCACACGTTTTCCCATCGCTGGCCACTTTTGCCCCGCGGGCCACAGGTTGTGCATCCCTACCGTAAAGCGTCTAAAGTTATGCCTGTGAAGCATTCTTGCATTTGAAAATTATAAATTACAATAATGCGCTTGGGCCTTATAAGAATAGTAGCCCCTTTAATTTCCGCGCTGATGGGGTACATACCAGCCCGAATTTTCAAAAAACTGGCAAGCCAGACACAGTAGAAAGTGTCTACGTCAGCTATTAGAACATAGTCTTGGTGGACGTAGCCATCCCACCATTTGTTTAAACTTTTAATAAACAAAGGACTAAAATGCCTCACAGCGTAATCCTTACCGTTCTGGGGCAGACCGCAAATCCAGACTCCACAGGAATTTGGAAGCGGGTCGTTGTTAAATAGCTGACAAGAGTGTAAACACGTCTTGTAGCGGATGTAGAGCCCCGGATAATCGGCCTTAATGGAGGTAATCTCACCGCGCTCAGCCTTATCGAGTACGTCTCTAAGCGCATTAATTTTTCGCGTATCTGCTGGAATTGAGCCAAATTCGGTGAAATTACCATCCTTTTTACAATACGACGAAGCCTCTGCCATAGTTCCTTTAGCTCTTTCAAAATGAGCACCAGGAATCCAGCGTTTAGCTGTGCAGAGGTTCCTTCTTGCCAAAGCCTTGGAGATGTGCGCGACCCGTATCCGGGCAAGTCTCTCTTCCATATACAAGATACTCCTGAACATTGCTATCAAACACAGGCTCGGTAGCGAGATCAAAAGATATAAAAACCTAGTGCTTACACTTGAACATCGATAGCAGACAGACTGATTTAACAAGCGTATACGTTCTCTATATATACCAGTTATTTATCTAAAGTTCGATTAAACACTCAGTCTAACATTACGCAGGCGCTCAGTAGTTTTTATGCAAGCGAATCAAACATACTATTAAGACAGGTTTGATTGCACCTGACTAAGCAGAACTGCATTCCAGAACACTCGAAACACGCACATTCAGCAAATTACAAGTGCGAGATCACTTTTCAAACCGAGCAGGACTGAACCGCTGCCCTCCCTCCCTTTATCGCGATTACGTAATAACAGAATCCTACGTCACGAATAAAGCTTTGCTCGGCCTCGTCACGTGATGCAGGCTGAAAAATTGGACGGCTGACGTAGCTGTGACGTCAGAATCTGGACGGTGCTAAGGTCACTTGGACGTTGGACGTCTTCCAACTGAGGTAATACTATTCTTAATTAAAAGAAGGGGTCCAATCCGCTAATCAGATTCTGTAAACGTTCAAGATGGCGGACGTCCAAGGATTACGCAATCCAAGATGGCAGCCATATAAAACATTGGTCGTCCGAGGGATATAAAATCCAAGATGGCGTCAGTACAAAGTCCAATTATAAGTTTTTTTTTATTTTAGCAAGCTGAAATATATATATATATTGTTTTTTATTTTAATACACAATAAATAAACACAAATTTTGAGTTCAAAGTGCTGGAGCACGTATTTATTATAAAATAAAATTTAAAAATACAAAATATATCATAATATTTCATTTTTAAACATATTTGAAGCCTTTAAATGTACAATCTACATGACATGTAACATATAAATTAAATTGAACAGGCAATTCTTCAGAAATCTGAGCAATTCGTTTCTTGTCCTCTTTCGTAAACAAGTCACGTAAAGAACCGAACCAGTTGTTCGGAGCTCTAAAATTGCCTTGGCTGCAACATTCCTCCAAGAATGCTCCTACGTCTTTGTCCGTAGATACATTAAGCACAGTCAAGATAGCGGCTAACCATAGCAGGCACAGTATAACAAAAGACTTTTATGTCTCTTGAAAGATATAACAATAGTTTTTAAATGCGGATCACTAGATAAACGGTCATCACTAGGAGTTGCAGGCACGTATTTATTATCCAAATCCCAGTTCAGAAAGAACGGGGTCCCTTAAAAGCCTTGAATGAATCCCACAGGATAATGGTAAGGCTCGGTCCTTGTACCAACTTTATATTGGCCCGTGAACGTCCAAATTAATCATTCGATGTAAACAGAATACGCGAAGGAATTGAATTTCACGTTTCTGTAGCGATTCAGATTATTCCGAAAAAACGCATTCTTGCAAGCACTAGGAATAACTGAACTAGAAAACTTCAGGACATTTTCAGCATCGAATGTCTGTTGGTCTTTGAAGCTGTATTTCAGCTTAACCCTCCGTCTACCAGACGGGTCCAATGGGCCCGATGGGTACATTCGAAATATTTATTCTAACCAGAAATTTCTTTAAAATAAACTAAATATCTAAACCAGACAATAATGAGTTAAGTAAATAAGTTCAATAGTTTTAAATAAGAATTCTGATGTGTAATATTTTTATAAAACTTGAGTAAAATTTTCGGTAGTTCTAGGGTTAAAGATGTCGCAATTCTTCACACTTATACGAATGCAATTCATTCGACGAACCAATGGGTTATTTAAACCACTGCTCACAATGTTCAAACGAGGAGTCCTGCCTGAAAAGTGATCTCGCACTTGTGAATAGCTGAATGTGGGTGTTTCCAGTGTTTCTGGAATGTAGTTCTGCTTAGTCAGGCGCAACGAACCTGTATTGATAGTATATTTCATTCGCTTGCATAAAAACTGCTGAGCGCCAGCGTAAGGTTAGACTGAGTTTTTAATCGCACTTTAGATAAATACAGGGCATACAAAGAGGCGAATTAAATTAAATTTTATATTTGAAACATAGAATCTCCTGATCAAAGACGTATATTTTATGCACGAGTTTTCTGATGTCTACGAGCATTAAAAGATGTGATAGACAAATTAGAAGATGACGAAAAATTTTCAAGAGATGGAATTGATGTGAAGCTTACAAACTTAAGAATTGTGACTATTAGAAAGCTACACAGGCACCTACAAGCTATCGAGGAGGTGACTCGTCAAATGCTTTTCCAAGAAAATACCAACCTGTTAACAGTGCTCCGTACAAGCATTTTGTCATTCCAGACTCAATTGGGAATAACGCAATCAATTGAATGTGAAATGTTGAAAAGTGACATACGTACGTGCATAAAAGTAACTAAAACATTGAACAAATGGCTACAAAACCTAATTTGGAGGTATAAGGTTTACATTATATGTTCATGTTTTTGGATGCTAATCTGTGATTTATCAGTATATCAGCATTTGATCTTTAGCAAAGCTAAAAAAAAATGCTGTACCATACCATGCTTTTATTATTAGTTTTGCGCAATTATGGTTTACCAGAGGTTACGTGCTTATAGACGCAATCGTCGCAATTCATCTAAGCCTAAAAGGTGGCGGAGGGGAAGGCGGTGGTCTCCTAGTTTGAACATTGTGAGCAGTGGTTTAAATAACACATTGGTTCGTCGAATGAATTGCATTCGTATAAGTGTGAAGGATTGCGACATCTTTAAGTTGAAATACAGCTTCAAAGACCAACAGACATTCGGTGCTGAAAATGTCCTGAAGTTTTCTAGTTCAGTTATTCCTAGTGCTTGCAAGAATGCGTTTTTTCGGAATAATCTGAATCGTTAGGGATACGTGAAATTCAATTCCTTCGCGTATTCTGTTTACATCGGATGTTCAAATTGGACGCTCACGGGCCAATATAAAGTCGGTACAAGGACCGAACCTTATCATTATCCTGTGGGATGCATCCAAGGATAATGTCATAAACATTATCTAGGAGATAAAATTTCTTTGCATTTTCGACTCTCCATAAAATAAGACGATGGTGTAACCCAGTATTACCTAAGCCATCAGTTAGTAATGGAAATATTTCTTTCTTTCTCTGTTATATTCCAAACATTGTTGCTGCACAACCAACTCAAGCGCCTAAGAGTTTGTCTGACAGGTGCACATAACGTACCGGACACAGACAGGTGCGTGCTGGAGCCACAGACTTCTAATATAAATAGACTCCCAATTCCATTGTTCTTTCGGGAAGGTTTTGAATCCAACATCTTTTGCTTTCATCGCCAAAAGGATGCTGTATTTTGACGGTAATCCCTTTATTGGCAAAGCAAAAGTGCGGTCAACTCAAGACAAACGCAGACAGACAATGTTTCGGCGGGAATCTGGAGGGAGATTACGAGGAGAAAAACCGGTTTGGTGCGCTAAATCAGCCTTCCATCACGTGATGGAAGGCAGAGATACAGGAGTCAAGAAAAGGTTGCCGATTTGGAGTCTACTTATATTAGAAGTCTGTGGCTGGAGCTAGTAACTAGTTCTCAAACAACAGCTCTAAAAGCTAGTCTATATTTGGAAATTTATCTAAGCAAACCTATTTTCTCTCGTTTATGTATACTTAACCCATTTATACCTAGTGTCCCATTTTTGGGACGCTTCGACTTATAATAAATTTGTATAATTTTCTTCTATTTACAACATGAAAACTGTATGAAATTATTATCTATAAATGTCTTTATCTGTTACTGAGAAATGACAGCTTAAGATGGATATTTATTTGCTTAAATGAAGTCTTTTTTTCGGTGCTTATAGATTTTTAATTTTTCAAGACGGCGAAATGTAAAAAGTAAGTTTATTTGTATTTTTTCTATCAAGCATCCAAATAAATAAGTCATAATCTTAGCGTGTAGACTTCTTTGAAACACGTATTTTTTTAAGAAGTGATATTATATGTTCAAGCCTATTTTTATGTATTTTTGTAACGTACAAAATACAGGTCACTAGGCTCAAATTAGTACATATTTTTATAGACCTTTTCAAGATGATTATGAGAAAAAAATTTAGCCTCAAATACGATTATTCTTAGTTTATTATTAATAATACTTATAATGTTATTAGTCTCTGTAAAAAAATAAATATAATCTTTTAGTAGATCCTAAAAATACTATTTTAATTAATTTTTCAACTACTTTTCAGCAGTGAAATTACGCTTGAAATTATTGAATATTAAAGATGTGAATTATCACATTGCTAACAAGGCGTAAACCAACTTAGTGAAAAAGCAGTGAAAACCAACCTAGTGAACAAGTAGAGCACTGGAGATCTATTCCAGGGGCCCGGGTTCGATTCTCGGCTTGGACATTTTTCACTAAGTTGGTTTACGCCTTGTTAGCAATGTGATAATTCACATCTTTAATATTCAATAAAAATACTAATTATATAACATACAATTTAAAAGCTTATTTTTTATTAAATTTAGCCAAAACATATAATCATGCATATTATACTATTATAAATATTATGCATACTCCCATATTTAGTAGGTTTAGATTTTATCAAACAAATACAAACATTTTATAGCGTATTTTTTTTTTTAGTTTTTTCCAGTTCATTTTGCAATATTTTAAAGATGAATTTACCATCAAATTTGAAAAAACAAAATTCAGGCACTAATGGGTTAAATTTTGTTTTCTTTTGAAAATTATTTTGATAAAAATTTAGGTGACATTTAAAAGTGTCGCAAATTTTTTTAACTGAAGAGGAAGCTTTGTATTTTTTGTGGACTTTAGATGACAATGATGACATTGATTTAGTCGACATAGACAATGAATTAGTCCAGATCTTGATGCACTGAGCGGCACTGGGGACATTGGTGATTCATTTACAGGAAAGATAGAAGAAACAATGAGTGAGGAAGTACTTCCAAAAGAGGTTGCGGGCACGACTGGTATTTTAGATTCTAATAGCAACAAGAACATGATGTAAATCCCAAATAGGGCAAATGCGAATCAGCAGCAACTTATTTTACTTCAATTCAACAAAAACTAGTCGTTGGGGGCCACCATAATACTTACCCATCATAGGTATACATAATATAATTATTATTGGCATTTATCTTATAATTTGGCGATAGCTTTTTGTTCGGCGCGATAATCGAGTACTACCGAATTGCGTAAAATGAACAGCTTTATAACTCCAAAAATGCTATCATACTAACTAACAATTTACTGCATCGGATTAAGCAGCTCATTTCCGTTTAAAATATATATTTGAATTGAAATTTGAATGAAATAGAGAGCCATGAAAAAATCGAAGAGTGTGAAAAATAGGATTACAACTATCTCGATAACTAATTATCCGATCGACTTCATTCATTATGCAAAATTTATGTTTTTTATTGCCTTTTATATCCACTTCTTAAAATAAACAATTTCGAAATTTTTTATATACCTTTTATAAGAACGATTATTTCGAGAGTCTGAAAAAAATAGTTCCGGATAATCGAGGTCACTGATATCAATAGGCTTCTTCTTATTATTACATACTATGTATACACCAAATTTCATGTCTCTATCTCAATTTGTTCGGGAGATAGAACGTTTACAGACACACAGACAGACGGATGGCAATTTTCCCCCCTAAAAATATGTTTTTTGGAATTTACAGTGTCTGAAACGTGTAAATCCGTCAAAAAAATTTCGATTTTTAAAACGATTACGTTTTCCCTATACTACGTATGATGGGTAAGTAAAAAAGTGGTAGTGGACTTTATTTGTTAATGCGTTTCAAACAGAATTAGTTGCTTCATGGAAGCTCAATAAGCTATTTAAGAAAATACTAGTAAAAAACCTGTGCAGCAAAACCGACAACTATCTTTAAAAAATATATCGTAGTACTATGCCTAAGATGATTTCTGCCATTCCTCCTAAGTAACAACGAATAGCAGAGGATTGTACCGCTATCCTGTTTTTAGGGCACACTTTACCGATGAAACTAATAAAACTTCGGTAAGGCTTTTGATTTTACGTGTATACAACAGGCTTAGAAAAAGACATATTCGAGATTTTATAAAGAAATATTTATTTTTCCAATTCTTGGTACGATATGGGTTAAATATCATAAACAGTCTACAGCTCTATCTACATTTTATATAAATAATATTGGCTCCGTAATTGATTTTGAAAATATAAAGATTATTGTCCGTGTAAAGAATTTTAATAGGAGAATCCATTAAAATCTTAATGCGGGAGGCAAAGTGTGCAACAATCATATGTCATATAACATTTATGGAATTTTGTTGAATTTATTAAAGTAATAGTTTTTACTAATATAAGGCGCTTGCTGCCCGTTCACTCTTCGATTAACTTCGTTCTGATTGGTCAATGTTCATGATTCGAATTCTTGAACTTTGCGAAGTCGAAAAACATTGATTATTTTTTACACTAGACCCTGAAGATGGATTCAGAAGAGGGTTGAAACCTTTTATTTATATATATTTTTGTAAAATTTAAATATTTTGAACATAGTACATCAGTAACATAGTACATAGTAACATAGTACATAGTAACATAGTACATAGTATTTTTAACATAGTAACATAGAAATATATATTTTATCACATTTTATCTAGGTTTTGTAAATTGTTAAAGGTGTAATGGTCCATGACTTTCTAATACTAATTTAAAACATTTTGTATTTCACAGTTAAGGGGGTCCGAGACACAAAAATCTTAAAATTTTGCAAAAACTTTTTATTTCATTAAAAATTTCTCTGTTTTTTCCTGCTTATAACGACATTTAAATCATGTTTCTATCTGAATTAGAAGAAAAAATATTAATTTTTAGCTCACAGGCTATCAAAGCCTGAGAGCTAATGTGCCCGCCCGTTCTGTATGTATGTATGTATGTATGTATGTATGTATGTATGTATGTATGTATGTACGTACGTACGTATGTACGTAACGCGATAACTCTTGATAGAAACATCCGATTTGCTTCAAAATTTTTTCCTAGGTTCATTGTGATAAGGCGCTTCCCTGATTAGTTTTGGGAGTTCATTGGTTAAGGATAAAGGGGGAAAACGGGGTTAGTCCACCCCCCCTTAATTCAGAAAAATGCATTTTTCATGCAAAATCATTCGATTTGCTCCGAATTAGGTATACAGGTTTATTATGTTAAGGAACATCCCTGATTGGTTTGGGGGTTCATTGGTTAAGGATAAAGGGGGAAAAACGGGGTTAGTCCACCCCCCCCCCCCCTTAATTCAGAAAAATGGTTTTTGCATGCAGAATCATTCGATTTGCTCCGAATTTGGTATACCGGTTTACTATGTTAAGGAACATCCCTGATTAGTTTTGGGGGTTCATTGGTTAAGGATAAAGGGGGAAAAACGGGGTAATTCAACCCCCCCCCTTAATTCAGAAAAATGGGTTTTTCATGCAGAATCATTCGATTTGCTCCGAATTTGGTATACCGGTTTATTATGTTAAGGAACATCCCTGATTAGTTTTGGGGATTCATTGGTTAAGGATAAAGGGGGAAAAGGGGGGTTAGTCCCCCCCCCCCTTAATTCAGAAAAATGGGTTTTTCATGCAGATTCATTTAATTTGCTCCGAATTTGGTATACCGGTTTATTATGTTAAGGAACATCCTTGATTAGTTTTGGGAGTTCATTGGTTAAGGATAAAGGGGAAAAAACGGGGTTAGTCCACCCCCCCCTTAATTCAGAAAAATGGGTTTTTCATGCAGAATCATTCGATTTGCTCCGAATTTGGTATACCGGTTTATTATGTTAAGGAACATCCCTGATTAGTTTTGGGGGTTCATTGGTTAAGGATAAAGGGGGGAAAACGGGGTTAGTCCCCCCCCTTAATTCAGAAAAATGGGTTTTCCATGCAGAATCATTCGATTTGCTCCGAATTTGGTATACCGGTTTATTATATTAAGGAACATCCCAGATTAGTTTTGGGGGTTCATTGGTTAAGGATAAAGGGGGAAAAACGGGGTTAGTCCACCCCCCTTAATTCAGAAAAATGGGTTTTTCATGCAGAATCATTCGATTTGCTCCGAATTTGGTATACCGGTTTATTATATTAAGGAACATCCCTGATTAGTTTTGGGGGTTCATTGGTTAAGGATAAAGGGGGAAGAACGGGGTTAGTCCACCCCCCCCCTTAATTCAGAAAAATGGGTTTTTCATGCAGAATCATTCGATTTGCTCCGAATTTGGTATACAGGTTTATTATGTTAAGGGACATCCCTGATTAGTTTTGGGGGTTCATTGGTTAAGGATAAAGGGGGAAAAGGGGGGTTAATCCCCCCCCTTAATTCAGAAAAATGGGTTTTTCATGCAGAATCATTTAATTTGCTCCGAATTTGGTATACCGGTTTATTATGTTAAGGAACATCCCTGATTAGTTTTGGGAGTTCATTGGTTAAGGATAAAGGGGGAAAAACGGGGTTAGTCCCCCCCCCCTTTATTCAGAAAATTGGGTTTTTCATGCAGAATCATTCGATTTGCTCCGAATTTGGTATACCGGTTTATTATGTTAAGGAACATCCCTGATTAGTTTTGGAGGTTCATTAGTTAAGAATAAAGGGGGGAAAGGGTGCTAGTGCACCCATTTTAATCCAGATAAATGGGTATTTCATGCAGAATGATTCGAATTGCTCCGAATTTGGTATACCGGTTTATTATGTTAAGGAACTTCCCTGATTAATTTTGGGGGTTCATTGGTTAAGAATAAAGGGGGAAAAGGGGGGCTAGTCCACCTCCTTAATTCAGATAATTGGGTTTTTCATGCAGAATGATTCGATTTGCTCTGAAGTTGGTATACCGGTTTATTATGTTAAGGAACTTCCTTGATTAGTTTTGGGGGTTTATTGGTTAAAGATAAAGGGGGAAGGGGGGCTAGGCCACCCCCCTTAATTTATATAAACGGGTTTTTCATGCAGAATTATTCGCTTTGCTCCAAATTTGGTATACCAGTTTATTATGTTAAGGAGCTTCCCTGTTTCGTTTTGACGATTCATTGGTTAAAGATAAAGGGGGGCTAGTCCACCCCCTTAATTTAGATAAATGTTCTTTTTGCAGGATTATTCGATTTGCTCCAAATTTGGTATACCGGTTTATTATGATAAGGGGCTTCCCTGATTAGATTTGGAGGTTCACTGGTTAAGTATAAAGGGGGAAACGGGGGCTAATTCCCCTTCACTTAGTTTTTTGAGGGGCATTATTCTTTAAAATAAGTGTATAATATACAATTAGTGTGAATAGCCTGTGAGCTCAATGCCATCAGTTTAGCTGGGCACTTTTCTTTTTTATTTTGTTTTGGTTTATTTTCAAAATCTAGCTTTCAAACAATGGCTGTCACGGAAACGACTTCTTTTAAAAAAGCGTTTTTCTTCATGATAGGTTTTTTCACCATTTCTCGTATTTAACCAGGGAGAACTCGCTAATGAGAATTTCTCTCACGGTGCCCAATTGCTTTTCTTTTACTTTACATTCTCTTAATATCATTTTCTCTGCTTGAATTGGTACTTTTACTCACAAATAGGTAAAATAATTCAAATAGCCTTTTTAAATTTCAATTAAAATGAGAAATGGTTTAAATAAGAGTCTTAAAAAAGTACGACGGTGAGGGAAAATCTCATGCAACGAATTCTCCCGTGTTAAATTCTTATAACTCGAGAACCGTTAAAGATCAACGATTCAATCTTGGACAATATCTTTTTCAATAATTTTACTTTAATTTTGATTCAGCATATTTAAAAAAAAATTAATTTTGAATATATGATATTTTTTAAATTGCACGACTTTTTTAAATTTTTTTTGTTAAATATTTTTAATTTTTTTTATAAATTAATATTTTTTAAAAGTTATAAGTCAAATTTAAAACTTATATATTTTTGTTTATTTAAGTGAAAAAAAATGAAATTCTATAATTAATATTCCGAGTTATAACGATTTTAAATTACCCCACAATTTTAATAAATTTTAAATTTTAAATTTAAAAAAATTAAGAGAAGTTTTATCATGTGATTTTGTTTACTAATAATAAGGTTAACCATCACAAAAAAATTCAGAATTTTAACTCAATAAATAAAAATTATTTTAAAATGTGTCCCGGACCCTCTTAACCGTCCGAAAATATTTTTAGAAATTGAAGATATTTTATAGGCGATAAAATTTTTATATAGGCTGGTGATAAATTCATATAAAATTAAAATTGCTCGCACTTTAAAAACTTTTGGTTGGTATACCAACCGAAATTAACTGGTCAATTACTGATGCACTCAGCCTATTTAAATACAAAAGTATTTTAAAAAGTTAAATGTAAGATAGTTATTTTTATGGCTAATGTTATAACTTTATGAATATTATGTATTTCCATGTAAGTTGTTTATAAATATGTTTGGAAATGGGCAATGTTTTATAAAAACTGATGAAAACTTCCGTATAACTGGTGATAAATTCATATGACATTTACAAAGGCCATAATAAAAACCAAGTCATTAAAAAAAATTATTCATATTTCTGAAGAAGAAATATAAAAATATAAGGCATAAATAACTACTTTCTCACATAAAAATTAATTTTATATCAAAATTATAACCTAAGAACTACTAAAATTTTAACTTTTATTTAATCACCTCTATAAATACTTAAAATTTACAAGAAGTTATTTTGACTGAAAGACTTGCACAAAAGGAAATATCTGAAAGCATTAATTTAGAAATTATGTCAATAGAATCTGTCAGATAAACTGAAAATGAATTTAGTGAATAAAGCTTCTTAATTACTGCTTTTATTTGAAGATATTGTGAAAATGGTTTTAATCATTAAGTATGCAGAAAAAGAGGTCGTTTACGAGTGATTTTACGCAAGTAGGCCATAATGATGAAACTGTGGGATATTTAAATTTTATTAACAAAAAATCCTAATGCATTTTTTTAACATCTAGTTTAGACATGGCGTTATTATATTAGCTCATAAAATTGAGGCATTAATTAAAACGTATATTTAAAATAAATTTTAAACCTATAAAATATCATTCCCTCATATGCAACTACTACCACAAAAAAATGCCAAAAATGTCATTTCTTACTTAAATATTTACATTTTTTTTATCTGAGTTCTGTTTTTAATTGAAACTCATACAGACATAAAGTATTATTTCTATGTAGGGGAAACCGGGGCTAGTAGACGCAGTTATCAGTTATTGATTTTTATTAATTTTTAGTTTAAATTTTTTAACAAATTTTAACTGCACTTTTCAAGAACAGGCATTTGGCTATAAATACCTTGGAGTTTTGAGTTTGTAGCTTTTGTTGTTTATGTTAAGCTGAAGCCTAAAGTAAAAGGAAAATTGTGCACCAACCTACCCCGTTACAGGGCACTTTGCCTATACTTATAGGGTAAGTTGGCACACGCTTTATAAAAATTTAAATAAAACTCAAATAAGATACGCAGTTAAAAGAAATCAGTTTCATTATTACCAGTAAGTTTAAACAAAGGCGTTATCGCCTTACAATGTAAATTCTAAATTATACAGACATAAAAGTAATGAATAAAACATTAACATTGAGTAACTTCTATCCTACTCGATATCATCATCAGAGTTACAGTTGTCACAAATAAAAATTCGACTGTCACCGTTTGGACAAGCCTCATGTGCCCAAAATCTTGTATTGCAACCACTTTTCTCGGCTGTTTTTCAAGCTACCAGCACACACCAGACACTCAGCCAACTTGCCCCGTGTTCAATGCGCCTACTAGCTCCATAATAATTTTCTTCGCAAAAGGGTTGGGTTGATTGTTGACGGCCAATTATCTACACGAGGGATATGGGCCCTGGGGCGAGTGCCTTCCGTGGAGGTCTTTCTAAGGGAACCTAATCCGTATTAACGCATGGAAATCCACGGTTCGAAGAAAACCACGAAAACTCCGAACGATTAGGCCGACGGGCGCGATTGGGTTCGAACCCAGCACCTCCCGTCTACCAGCTTCGAGAACAGAACCTCTCAGCCACTGGTGGGGCCCTTTCGCAAAAGGGATACGTAACCTTCTAAACATAAATAATCCAAGTAAATCACGAATGGAGTAGGTACAGTTAATCATACACTAAGAAAAACAGCACAAGTTAAATCGCAATTATTAAGATAAGTATTAGAAATTAGAAAAAGAATGAAGAAACAAAAAATTACTTATGAGTACAAAAAACAGAAAAATCGTAATAAATGTCCACTGCACTTAGGTAACGCTGCAAAACTACAATGAGGATTGTAAAAAGCAAGAAGAAAGGTACTCTGTGACTGGTTGTGCAATCTATCCACAAACAGGCGATTTATGAGGACTGCGCCTACTTACTCCTGTAGCCAACTAGCCCCGGTCTCCCCTATAACATTGTTGTTTTTTGTTTTGTTTTGTTTTGTTTTTCTTTTTGTCTGCGCGTGCAATTTTTATTTGGCAAAAATGTTTGCGACTCATATTTCACATCATTACCTTATTCATTAATAACTCAAAAATAATATTTGAGATATGTAGTACCACTGTGGACTGCAACGTTGCATATCTCTCACCCGCAAAAAAGTGACAGATCTCGACAAAATAAATTTTACAGGAGAGGCAAATGAAGTTTCGCATTTTTTTTTAATGTAACATAAAACGATAGCACTTAACTCAGCATGCAGTTGTAAAAGGGTACAAAAAATTCGTGAAACCTTTATGAATCAAGACATAATAAAGATAGGGTGAATTTACTAAATTTATGCTCCCACCCTAATAAATGTTCCTTGTTGAGTTGTGACACATTTCTTGTTGCACAATTTGTCAAATTCCAGTCGCCTTTCAAAATAGTACGCGCAGAATTGTGGATGTGGATTTTTAACACTTTTCACCAAAGTTCAAAGTGTTTATGAATTCGGTTTGTCTGTCTGTCTGCCTGTCTGACCGTCTGTCTGCCTGCTTACCTGTCTGTCTGTCGTCTATGCTTTAACTCGCGTAAATATAGTCCGATTGCCATGAAATTAATAGATTTTATTGGGTATATCTATGGCATAATTTCTATTGTAAATGAAGTCTATATAGCATTTACGACTCATTTACAGAGACATTCAAAATAATTCAGTTATATTACGGTGTATGGGAAAAAATCGTTTGTGGTGTATTTTAATGACATCATACTATTTTAAACACAATAAAATTTACATATATGATTGAGGTGTACTACGGCATTTACAGTAGAATATGGTGTGCATAGAAATTATCGTTCATTTACAGGGACACACAAAATAATTTGGCTGAAGAAGAAATTTAACTATTGGGGACTTTGAACAATAACTGCTGAAAGTGCGTTTGCAGTTGTGGTACGCGTTTTTACATTAAGCTATTTATTTAAATATTTGGTATTTAAATATTATGTAAATGGGTTTGGATAAATTCTATAGATCATATGCAGGGCAGCACAGAAGTTCTGAAGTACATTTCCATTTATTCACAGAAATGACTGAAAAGAAAATTTCAACTGTGCTATCCGTTTAACTGAATTAACTTTTAGCATAATATGTAGTATACATACAATCCTTAGATCATATACAGAGTTGCACAAAAAAAAGATATTTTTCCGTCTTGATTGTAATAGCAGAAATTAAGTTTTCAAATGTGATATGAGTTTTTCAAATTGCTTATTTAGACATGACATTTCAGCTCTAAAAACTGTGACGTTCCGAATATTAATTTGTCTATAGCAATACGAACCTACGACACACCTATTTATGGAATAAAACACAAAATGAATTTTTGCAAGATGCGTCACTTTTCTTGTGGGTGAGCGATATGTGCTGAGAACATTACCCGTCTGCAAAACAATTTACAGCCATTCTGGAGTTACAGTTGTTTGTACCGGTACCACAGAATATTAGGGCTTCGTTGCGTTTTTTTTTTTTTTTTTTGAAATTAAGCCCTGCTCCAGAAAGAAATAAAGAAGCATTACTGTTGTAAGATACAGAGTAGATATTCTATATTCTATTAGTACATATATATCTCTTAATCCAGACAGAAATAAAGAAGCATTATTGTTGTAAGATACAGAGTAGATATTCTATATTGTATTAGTAGATATATTTCTCTTATGAAAAATTATGCAGTTTCTTACGCGTGCAAGTGTTTCTTACGCGATAAAAGCATTTAATCTAAAAATTGGCATGAATTTGACTCAAAATTATTAATGGCTTTCTAACGACCTATTTTGTGCTGTAAAAATTGAAAAATTACATACTGCAATAAAAATAAGTCTCTTCAAAAGAAAAATAAAGATTAACAGATGCTGAATTTAATAAGAAAACTACAAATCAGTGTGTAAGGAATAATTTAATAGACAGATTGGGCGAATGTTAAGATGATGTTATCATTCTTTCATTTAAATTTATAAAAATAATTTATTTTCTGAGAATGTATTAATGGGTGGTTTAGTTTTCCCCGAAGACATAATTTGAGAACATGTATTTTTTTTATTCTTTTCTTATTATTTTATTTCCTATTATTTTTTTTTTTTTACTTTATGAGTACATATTTTAAAAGCTAATAATGTAAATTTTATCATTTTCTCTCTAGTCTTTCCCTCATGCGAGGGAATGATTCTTAAATGAGAAAATTGTCCTATTATTTTTAAAAATTTGTAAAAGAGGTATTTTTGTTGAAAATTTAACGCATTTGAAGAAAATAAAACCGCATTTTTAAGCAAATCATCAGTATATAAAAAGTTATTTATTATGTAAAAGGTAAAGAAAGGTCAGCAAGGAAAACCAAAAAAAAGTTCGTGAGAATTTTCATTACAAGAACTTGTGAAAGAATTTAGCATTCAGTTGAAAATATTCCTGGTACACAGAAGAAATGTAGATTATCAATATGAAGCAATTAAGACAGGTTCGTTAACCCTCGGACTGATTATCCCGCGATTTCCACGGGCAAGACATTTGTAGAAAAATTTATATAATATTTAATTTATAAGCAATTTTGTTTTAAAAGTTCTATAGTCAAAGGTTAAGAATGCGAATGATAAATGTACTACATATTACGAATACATGATGATTTGAAATATGTAATAATAGAGGATATATTCCTCCATTACATATTTGTCGAAAGGATTTTGCAAAAAAAAATAGCCAGTCAGAGTGTTAAAGAATTTGGATTGTATCATTTTGGAGCATGAAATTGAAATGTATCTTGGAGAACTGCTGGAAATTGGTGACAAATCATTCAAAGTAAATACTGTTGAACGTACAGACAATGGAAAGTTTAAGTGACATACCAAAGAGGATATTTATGACTACCCAATATCTGACGCTGTTAAAAAATTTGAACTACTAGAGCCTCTTCCTAGCAGAGGATGTAGATTTAATTTTCCGGACAAAAGCTTCCTTAAAAATATTATATAGCATTGTTTTTCACAAAAATGTCGTTTTCTCACATTGCAATCATCCCATCATTCTAATAAAACATAAAAAATCTAATAATTATAGAATTTCTTATTATTAAGTCTGGTGACTTTTTTGTTGTCCAATAAGTATCTTTTATAGCGTCTTGTTACCGAAAATTTGAAATTTCTGACATGATTCCATTTTTCTTCATCAACATGATGAAAATGGACTATTTGCGTAGAATCGCCCTAATTCTTAGCATGCATTTAAAATGATTTAATATGTAATTCCACTTTTTCGCACACTTATAGATATAGTAACACATTAATGATAATGATGCATAGTATTAAATAACATGGGATGTTCATAATGGAACGCCTCTATTTTAAAGTTATTTACAGACGAAAATGTTGTTTATAAAGTTGTGAAATTTTGCGAGAGATATAATAAAGGGCTGGAAATTTGCTTAAGTGAAACCTTTTTTTAACGAATTACATTTTATTTATTAACTTTACCTGATATTAATATAGCATTTCACGATATGTTCTTAGCATTTCCTAGAACACATTTCGGTTAACTGTGGAACATGCAACTATAAAATTCCAGATGGTATCTGAAAATGGTGACCCTCATGTAGAATATGTTTTGCTGTAATAAAATTTGTAAACAATCGTAAATCTTTGCAAAATGTGTAAATCGTTAAAAACGCCCTCTAGCGATGAAATTTGAAACTGATTTTCTTCTTTGCTCAAACAAATTCACACACTTTTAATATGTCCTCCACAAAATTTCACAACATTCTGAACAATAGTTTCGTATGTAGAACATTTTAAAATAGAGTCGTTTAATTATAGACACCCTGTATTATTTTAACAAAGAAAAAATTAAAAGTGAACCAAAAACATGTAGTTTTTTAATGGCTAAAATAATAGTTTCATAAAACGTTTTTTCGCTGCTAACTGTTCGTAAATATTTATTAATCCGTATTAAATCCGTAATTTGTTTCCTTTATCCTATGAATTTCATATATAAATTTATAAGACTTTAAGAAGAGGACGGAAACTTTACTGTTTTAAAACTCAAGTGTCACAAAATTTTCAGCTGCTAATGTTTTAAACTTCTATCCTTTAATTATTTAACTTTAAAACTACTTAAATCTTTTAAGATTTTATTCTCGCTGAAAGATACAAACAGAAGTACATATTGAAGCACATAAATTAACGTCTGAATTCGTTTTTATTAAAGATACATATATTAAGACAGACCTGAACACAATTAATACAATAAAGCAACTGGAGTGAAAAATTAGCTGGGGGCAATGGCGCAACCTGGATCTGCAGAGTACTACGTACGAAGGTGTTTTTCAGAATACTGATCACGATTCCAAAGTTAAAATTTCAAAAAAAAAAAAAAAAAAAAAAAAAAAAAAAAAAATGCCGGATCCAATATTGTGGGCAGAAAGTTAAAATGTTTTAATTTTTTTTCAATTTGTACGACGTTTTGTATACAGGTGCTTTTGAAGATGTTAATCACGATTCAAAAGTTAAAGCAAAACAAAACAGCTGATCTAATATGGCGGTTTAAAAGTTAAAAACAATTAGATTTAAATAAAATATAAAGTTTTGAGGCTAAACATTACAAAGAATTTTCAATAAGGTTACATGAATAATATTATTATAATCTCACTGAATGGCATCTATTTTTAACATAGTAGGAAAAATTAATTCTACATTGTGTCGATGTGGGTTTGGATAAACTCTTTCGACACTTAAACAATCACATTTTTAATAAGGATAACACACAAACTATATAGAGATTCGCGAAAAGCGCAAAATAACTTTGAAACATACATATTTCCATAAAAAAAACATCTCTAGATGAGACACATTTCGTACACTCGCCGAAACTCTACCAAACCCGCGCAATCATAATTACATACATTCACTTCACTTCATCACTTCATGTTTGGCAAAATAACTCAGGATATTTTGCCGACAGTGGCAACAGCGCCATCTATATGCTATAAAAATAAGGGAAGGCAGTCATTTTGTTACAACCTCCCCCTCTGGTTCCGCGGACGTCCCGGTGAGGAACCAGTAACTTTTTTAGGTGGTCTGCCACGTTTCCTAATAGGTGCAACAGGCACAATGTCAGAGTCATTACACAATTTCAAAGCTGAAGTATGACATATAGCAAGAGGTTCATTTGGATTGTCCATGCTTGCTATAACAAATGTGGTGGGCGATTTTTGAGTTAAAATAATGTATGGTCCGTCACGTTTAGGCATGAACTTTGCAGTTTTATTGCTAGAGGCTTTACTTACTGGATGTAAGTCAACCCAAACCTTGTCTCCTGGAGCAAAACAATGTCCTGATTTTCTTTTACGGTCAGCGTATTTCTTTCTTTGATCTTGCTTGGCTTCAACTTTGTCCTTAATGTCTTTGGTGAAGTTTGCAAATTTCTTGAGGTATGGTGTAATTTCAGGTACAAAGTTGTCATTGTGAATTACAGCACGAATGTCGTGTTGAACATCGTCTGTCGTTCTTAATTCTCTCCCAAATTGTAAAAATGCTGCTGTTTCTCCAGTGGTGTCACACTTAGCAGTATTCATTGCAAAACGTATTGTTGGAAGTTTTTCTTCCCATGAACAGTGGTCATTCTCTACTAATATAGCCAATCTCGGCTTGAGATCTCTATTTTTTCTCTCCACAGGGTTTGCCTGAGGATGATATATGGGAGTTGGGTTTTGTTTGATACCTAAAAGAAAACAAAGTTGTTGCATTACACTACTAACAAATTGTGGTCCGTTATCACATATTATACGTCTGGGTAGACCATATCTAAGGATAACTTCTTCGAGCAACGTAGTTGCACACTGTGCTGCAGTAGCTTCTGTAAGGGCAAATAGTTCAACCCATCTTGTTGCATAGTCTTCTACTATGAATATCCATCTTTTACCATTCTTACTTTTTGGTAAAGGGCCAAAAAGATCAATTGATAGAACTTCAAATCGTTGTGAATACACTGGTGTTTGTAACAAACCGGATGGTTTTTGATTAGAAGGTTTATACCTATTACATTCAGCACAATGTTTGACGTAATCTGCAATGTATGAACGCATTCCAGTCCAATAATATCTTTTGGATATTCTATTTAATGTACCTTCAGCACCGTAGTGACCAGCCGTAGGTGAGTCATGGTGTTCTTTTAAAATGTTCTCCCTTTCATGTGAGGGGACTACTAGTTGTGGTTCTTCAGATTCCGAAGTTGGGGAATACCTGTATAAAACTCCTTGGTTCATAATATAACCACGTTCAGTCCAGTTAGTGTAGTCTAGAGTTTTTTCTTCATCTTCGAAACTTTTAATAATTTTCTTTAATTCTTCATCTTTCATTTGTTCAGCACGTAGATTACTAGGCATTTTAGCAGGGATATCAATCATTATGGTGCAAATATCACAATCTTCTTTACTGATATGATCACACGCAGGACGAGAAAGCATGTCAGCTATGACGTTCGCTTTACCTGGAATGTATTCTATTTTCACATTAAATTCTTGCAAATGTAAAGCCCATCTGGCAAGTCTTCCAGAAGGGGACTTTAAGCTCATGAGCCATCGGAGAGGCTGGTGGTCGGATGCCACAGTAACTTCTGTTCCGTCAATGTATCCTCTGAATTTATTAAGAGGCCAGACAACAGCAAGAGCTTCCCGTTCCGTGGTGGGATAGTTGCGTTCTGCAGGAGTCAGTAATCTACTGGCGTACTCAATCGGATGCTCTTCCGCACCTTTACCCTGGAGAAGTACTGCTCCAAGAGCATAATTGCTTGCATCGGTTCGAATGATGAAGGGTTTTGTTTCATCAGCCTGTTTCAATATTGGTGATGAAACCAGGCATTGCTTCAAGGCTTGAAATGCATTTTCTTCATCGGCACCCCAATGCCATTGCACATTCTTCTTAGTGAGGTTACTAAGCGGTCTGGATATTTCTGCAAAATCTTGTATAAAACGGCGATACCATGAACATGTCTGCAGAAACGATTGCAGTTGTTTTATATTCTTGGGAGGCGGGATCCTCACAATAGCATCAATTTTCCCAGGATCAACTTCTAGGCCATTTGGAGTTATCCAGTGTCCTAAGTACTTTACTCTGGAACATGCAAAGTTGCATTTTTCTCGATTTGCAGAAAGTTTCCATTTGTCTAATCTTTGAAAAACAGCTTCAAGATCAGATAGATGTTGTTCAAAACTTGATGATAAAATAATGAGGTCATCAAGGTAAGAGAGAATATTTACATCTGGGAGTCCGTTGCGAAAGTTATCCATCGTCCTCTGAAACGTTGCAGGAGCGTTACGGAGTCCAAAAGGCATTCTTCGAAAGCGGTATGTTCCGAGAGGACATACAAAAGCAGTTGTATCACGATCAGGCCCATAGACACTCACCTGATGGTAGCCAGCATTCAGATCCAGAGTGGTCATGAACTGGGCAGTCTTTGCCTGATGTAGAAGATCGTCCATACGAGGGAGTGGATAGGTATCCGGTATAGTCACCTCATTGAGCTTCCTGTAGTCTACACATAGACGTACACTACCATTTGGCTTAGGAATGAGCACGATTGGTGCAGAATATGGAGATTCGCATTGCTCAATAATTCCTTTGGCAAGAAGATCATCAATTTCTGTTTTCAACAACTCTTTCTTTGCCGGTGATAGTCTGTAAGGTGGTAATGATATAGGACGATGTTCTCTAATGTTTATGTGATGTTCGACGACGGGTGTTGCTTCTCCCCCTGGTTGAAAGGTATTGGAAAATTTTTCAAGCAAGTCATTAAGTCTCTTTCGTTGTATTGCAGATAGGTTTTGACCTTCATTTTCTCTTAACATAACTGTGTTAGCTT
The DNA here is from genome assembly GCA_963932465.1 of Maratus speciosus. NCBI lineage: Eukaryota > Metazoa > Arthropoda > Arachnida > Araneae > Salticidae > Maratus > Maratus speciosus. The sequence goes on along the minus strand of OZ010795.1, from coordinate 347,345,571 downwards.
TGACATTTGGTGTTGAGATTTCAGACGTCGTTCTGAAAGGATCATCAACAAAAGGAATTTTATATCTTGGATTGTTCTGGAAATACCAACTTTGGCTTCGCATATCCAACACAATTCCCATTTTATTCAAAAAATCTATGCCTAACAATGTTCTATTTCCGGTGGCTCCGGGTAACGCAAAAATCGTTGTATTAGTTCTACGACCTTCTATTTCAACAGTGATTGTTGCTTGAAGAACGTTAGTTTCTTTTCGTATGCCATCAGCGAGCGTTATGTTTACACTGGTCTCTTCGAACGAAGTTCCTTGGTCACGGAGAAGCTTGAACAACATTTCCCCAGCAATGGAATGTGTAGCTCCGGTATCTGCGCAAGCTACCCTGTAATACCATTTACCTTTATATACAACATAGGTGTTGCCTGTGTATTAATATAACAAGACTGGAGATGTAGGGAACTAAAATTTGCTGATTTTACTTGCGTGGATGGGGAACAATTAGGACATTTTGCTTTGACAAAACCTTGTTTCCCACAGCCATAGCAGCTTATAACTGGACGCTTATCATCGTTTACAAAGCGTGAATTCGTATATTTTGAGGTAGAAGTATTTTTGAAATTTCCAAAATGTTCGCTAGCTTCATTTTTGGTTACCTGATTTTTCCAGAATTCCTGACCATTTGAATTTTTTGACAAAACATGTTTCTGTGTTTCACGCGATTTTGAATTACTTGCTGATTTTTGAAAAGGGGGTCTAATATTTTCATATATGTCAAGCTTTTCGGCCAACAAGACAGGGTCATTTAGTTTGTCCCAACCATCTAAATAATGATTTTTATATTCTGGTGGGCACTTTTTTTTAATCTGATCAGCGATTATTAGTTCTGAGAGCTTTTCAAATGAATTAACTTCTAACTCGGATAACCAACCTTCAAAATAATTTCTAATTTCAAAGTAAAAATCTTTCCAAGTAGAATTCTCTCTTTTTTGATGTCGGCTAAATAATACCCTAAACTTCTCCGCTGTTAATTTAAATCTTTTTAACAAAATGTCACGAATATGTGCATAGTTTTTGAACATTTCTTCAGGCTCTCTTGCTATAAGTTTAGCAATGTCATTCGGAAGTACGGCGACTAATTGTGAGACCCAAAAATCTTTGGAGACATTTAACATTTTCATTTGACGTTCAAACATTGTCAAGCACAACGACATATTATCTTTTTCCGGATTAAATGGTGGTAGGATGTTTTTAATATCTATACGCATCTGGTCCATTTGATTTTGTGGGACAGTTGTCGCGGTATGGTTTTGAGCTTGCAGCTTAAGTTTTTCTAACTCATAAGCTCTTTCCTCTGCGATACGTTTGTCCTCAACCCTTTGTTCTTCTATGCTCTCTTGTTTTTTCCTATTTTGTTCTTCTATGCTCTCTTGTTTTTTCCTATTTTGTTCTTCTATGCTCTCTTGTTTTTTTCTATCTTCCACGATAGCAATCAATGCCTCTTTTACAAATTGTTCATCGTCTTTAAAAAGGGCGCACTTCATAATTTTTTCACGCAAGACTACTATTTTATCATCTGCATCTACCTGAAGTTCTAATTCGGTAGCCAAATTATATAAATCGATTTTTTTCCCTTTAGAAAGAAACGCCATTTTTCCTAAAATCAGTTAAATTTATGCTTAAATTACAAAATTATATGCAATACTTGACCCATTAAATAATCAAATAACAAAATAACTACCTTCCCCTTACAGGTAAATATGCATAAACTTTCATAAACAATTGATGAAACATACAAAAAAATAATTTAATACCATACCAAAATCTATCTCTAATTAAACATGAGCTCATGCAAATATTAATGCAAAAATATTATAATCAGTTAATATGCAACTTTTTTTTTCTAATATAACTTACCGTATAAAAGTCAGAAATATTTAAATCATAAAATTTTAAGTATATGAAATACCATCGATAATTTGATGTGAAAAAAATATTCATTCACAAATAAATATGAAAGCAACAAAAATATCAAAATAAAGTACTTACTTACTTCTTTAAAATAAACAACATTCTAAATAATTATTGACGATTACTGAAATCACTTTTCTTTTCTAATATACTACGCTGTGCACAGTTAGAACAAATAATCATAAAATTGACTTACTCAAATAATATTGCGTTGAAAGAAAAAAATATTACCAAAAGAAATTATATAAATCTCTTTTTCAGAAAATTAATCTTTCATAATACTCAAAAGAACAAAAACAAAAAAAAAACCACATACATAAAACAGCATTTAAAAATAAATAAACCACTAGCTGGCCAGCAATAAACAGAAAAAAAAATTTCAACTTTTTACCGGTAACAAAACAAATAAAATAAGATTTATCTTTCTTTAGCTAATAACTTTTCGATGATTCATATGGCGGTTTGAGATTTCTTTGGTGTAGGAAATTGATTAAAATGATGCATGCATAAAATACACCGAATTCGTTCAGAGCAGTAACGCTTGGGATCAAGGTCACTAAAATAATATCAGTCCGAAAACATTTTAAACTGCGTAAAGAATTTTCGACGATCACAAACAGCAATTATGTAACAAACTCAAAGATATTTTATGATTTTAAACAGCACACTTTCACCTTGAGAACTTTGAAGATTGAAGCATACCCCACAAATAATTATTCCATAAGGATGGCACTAATTACTTGATTTATTATCAAAAAAGAATGCAAACATTAGAACCGAAGTGGTTCTTTTTAAAACTATTCTTGAAATGACGATTTCACACAATTACGAATCTAGCTGATTCTTTTTACTCATTTGCCAGGGCGGCAATACACTATAGAAGGAAAACGCTTTTCTTGAAATTAGGCTATCACATTCACAGATTTGAGAATGGTTTCTCAAACTTTAGAATTTGGAGATTCTTTTTAATCACTTACTTTGTCAGGATGACAAATACACAATTATCCACTGTCATTATTGTCCGGATGACAATATTTTGAACCTGGTATAGCGGTTCCGTTTAATTTCGTTTTTGAAGAAGGAGATTTTTTCACGTTGGGCGTCATTTTGTGTCGATGTGGGTTTGGATAAACTCTTTCGACACTTAAACAATCACATTTTTAATAAGGATAACACACAAACTATATAGAGATTCGCGAAAAGCGCAAAATAACTTTGAAACATACATATTTCCATAAAAAAAACATCTCTAGATGAGACACATTTCGTACACTCGCCGAAACTCTACCAAACCCGCGCAATCATAATTACATACATTCACTTCACTTCATCACTTCATGTTTGGTAAAATAACTCAGGATATTTTGCCGACAGTGGCAACAGCGCCATCTATATGCTATAAAAATAAGGGAAGGCAGTCATTTTGTTACAACATTCCATTCTTTTTTTTTTTACATATATTTTTTGAAGACTTTGTGATCCTTCACATGTTACAATCAAAACATCCAAATTTTCTTTCAGAGAATGTATATATATACATATATAGAGAGAGACTGTAAAAAAAAAAAAAAAAAAAAAAAAATATATATATATATATATATATATATATATATAAACAATTTAATGGGTGTAGTTGAAATAGCACGTCGTGCTTTTTACGACATATTACTGGGTTCGTACCACATTTTAATCAGCCGTTGGTGATGTTGTATAGTAATCCTACCACTAGTACAAGCATTGCTAGTGGAGGTGTAAACTCTGTGAAAATTTAGCAGCTGTAGAGCGATGTTAATATTTGAAGAGTCCAATCAAACACTTATTATTTCATGATGAAGACAAGGCAGGTTAGGCCGCGTGAGTGGTGAAAAAAGGCGTATGTAGAAATATGAGGTTTTCCCAATTAAACACATGGAAATGTAGTCATAGGAAACTGTTTATTCCATCAGAACATAACAACACTAAACAATTCCCAGAAGATTAGAAATCAGAGCATTCCTCTCGAGCATAAACTAGTTACTCATGCGAAATAGATGTTAATTCACGAAATGATTATACTACATGGTTTAGGACACCGGGTAACAGGTTGTGTAAACAATCAAACAGCACAAAAAACTTGTTCTAAGCTCATGCTCGAACTATTTATTAGGATGCGCGGAATAAATCCGATTGAAATGGAAACTTCAGGCTAACCCAACAAAAAACACGAACGAGCTTCGAAGTGAAACTGGGATCCGACACTCAGCCAATAGAAAGCGATCAAGAAACGTCACAGGAAAGAATCCCGGCGCCGCTACTGGAAGGATTTTGATGTGAAAAGGCTGACGCTTGAGCGGGCGGGAAAATGAGATGAAATAGAATAAAAATGTAAAAATCGCTTTGATAAACATTCGAAAAATAAGTAACTGCGTTCAGAACTTTACAGTTTGGCAGACGATAAAAATTAATGAAGGGATTAAAAGTTTAGATTACGTTTTGGAATAAAATTATTATTAAGATGCGCGTTTTAAAATTATAGGAATTTAACTAGAAATAAATAATAGAGCGTATTAAAAAAAGGAAATAATGAATAGGCCGGCAATTTAGAATAATTTAAATGAATAGTAAAATTGAAATATTTTTATATAACATATATATATATAACCATTAATTAAACATTACCTACCATCATCAAGAACCGCATATACAGTGGTAGCCAAAATTGTGGAAACTTTTACGTAGCTTTCATTACAAAAAGTAAAAAGCTACCTATTGCAGCCATCCGAAGGAAAACACTTTGGGAAATTTTGCTGCATTTTCTCCGATCATGACCCTCAGATAACAAAACCACCCTGCAATGGAATGCTGAAATATATATACATATATATATATATATATATATATATATATATATATATATATATATATATATATATATATATATATATATATACATACATATACTATATACATGTGACCTGTGACAACAGTCTGTAAGAGACGACGGCAGCGCCACGAGTCGGCGTAGAAGAATACCTTTTTTAGAACATTCGACAGACGCGGGAAAAGAAGGTAAAGAGGTGGTTTCAAAACACCGAGCTCTCAACGACGTTTCATTAAGACGCATTAAGACGAATGAGTGTTTAATTTCATTAATGTTCTACTTAATTGTAATTGTACATAGTGTAAATTGTTCATTTAATATATTTAATTCTTAAAGTTAGCAAGTGTTATTATTCGAGTATGAGTCTCCTTTCCCCGTCATATGAGGGCTTGAGCCGGGATTGCATTATTTTTGTTTTCAATTCTCTATCCTAGACAAGACAAGTATCATTTTTATAACGACGCCAAAATTCTTTCAGAAAGTAAGCCGGAGCTGTAAATTTATAAAGATCATGTCGTGTGTGAAGAATACATTTTTTTTTTCTACAGCCTTGGCGACTGGCCAACTCTTCAGTTATTTTGAAATAACTGCAGCAATATATTATTCCAAACTGGAAATAAATTGATTCATCTTTTTTCAACGACAGAGATTAGTGGGCGAGTACTGTTTACTTTTTCTTTTTCTTTTCATCATGATTTTAAATGACATTCCAGTCATCGCTTTTGCATTGAAAAACGAAAAGACGAATCGAATAAAATTAGTACATAAACTTTTGTTTTCATCTGAAGGCGATCGTTTAAATCGATCGCGAATAAGAGCATTTACGGGATTTCCATTCTGTGAAACCGATGATGAATCAAAATAAGTGCATACTTTATGATTGTTCTGATTTGCATGAATTTAAACAAAAGTTGAAAATTTACGAAGAGATTACACACCACTCAAAAAATGATTCTGGTAAAAATATAAATCATTGTCAAAATATGAAATCGGAACAGAACTTTGACAAATTTGTTCACGAGAATGTTCCTAAATTTAAACCAAAACATGCGGATGCTGAAAAGCCAGCATTTCATGAAGTGGAAAAGGTTGGACACCATGAGGGTCCAAACAGAACATCCACTGCAGTCTATATGATGAAGCCGTGGTCAACCACGTAAAATTTGACATTCAAAGTGTTTTTCTTCTTCTTTTCTTCCTTTCCGTTACTGTACATATTGTGTGGTGCTTCAAGAATATGAGAAAAAAAAATTCAAGAATTCGTCCTTCTACAAAATATTTTCTTTTGTGTGTTTCTTCTTTCTTTCATCACCTGTGTTTACATCAAGAATAATTTTAACAAAAAGTTAAAATTTTTTTCTGAAGTATGTGTTTGTGAAATATTGCGATTCAACTATCCCCGAGATGTCATTTTTTTTTTTTGTTTTCTTCAATGCTGCTGCTGAAAAGTGTGTTACGTAAAGTATTGTAGGTTTTTTTTTCTGTAAACTACAAAGACATTTTTTTTTACTTTTTTGTACGTTGCATAAAGAACTTTAGAACTGTGGACAGCTCCATTTTTTTTTTTTTTGTTATATGAACATTCTGTGACTTTATTTGATTACAGACTCTAATTTTTTTTTTTCTGCATGAAGTTTCATTTTTTTTTTTTTTTTTTTTTTTTAGGAAGAAGACGATTAGAAGATGCCGATTTGTGTTTTTTTTTTTTTTTTTCTCTTTCTGTTTTTCACACGTACCACTTTAAGACGTATATAGGTGGGTATATTTTTTTTTAATTATTTTATTTAAGACGAGTACCATTTAAGACGGGTACGATTTAAGACGAGTACCATTTAAGACGGGTACGATTTAAGACGAGTACCATTTAAGACGGGTACGATTTAAGACGAATACCATTTAAGACGAGATGGAAGACGAAATGCCAACCGGCATTGACGACGATTTTCATTTTTTCTCTCTTAATTTTTTTTTTCTGTTTTATTCTGTGTAATTTTTTTTTTTTAAGATATGGTATTTTTTTTTAAGTTTGTGTTTAAGTGTATGGTGCGCACGAGGTCGTGCGTATCAGGATGGACGAGTGTGACCTGTGGCAACAGTCTGTAAGAGACGACGGCAGCGCCACGAGTCGGCGTAGAAGAATACCTTTTTTAGAACATTCGACAGACGCGGGAAAAGAAGGTAAAGAGGTGGTTTCAAAACACCGAGTTCTCAACGACGTTTCATTGAGACGCAACAAGACGAATGAGTGTTTAATTTCCTTAATGTTCTACTTAATTGTAATTGTATATAGTGTAAATAGTTCATTTAATATATTTAATTCTTAAAGTTAGCAAGTGTTATTATTCGAGTTTGAGTCTCCTTTTCCCCGTCACATACATATATACATACATACATACACACATATATATATATATATATATATATATATAAATTTTGTCATGCTGTAACTTTCGAATTTTTGAACCGATTTGGATGAAATTTTTCATATGCATAGTACGTAACGTCTCGACCAAGTTCGTTGGCCATCTTCATCCGCCATCCTTTTTCAAAATGACGGTCATTTGAATTTTGTGGATACTTTTAGAAATTTTTAAGTTTTCAAACTTTCTCTTTAAAATGACCTATGTTGTTTTACTTACACTGTGTGACTCTTTAAAATATCTTTTACTGTTTCTAACATTCTGTTTAAAATGATACATAAAAGTTTGCATTTTGTGAAAGGTAACATTTTCTATAAGTATGCAATGTTATAAAACATAAAAAAAATTAAAACATTAAAATGGTCGCCATTTTGAAACAAGATGGCGGATGAAGCTGGCCAACGAACTCGTTCGAGACACTAGTATGTAATATGAACATGAAAAATTTCATCCAAATCGGCTCAAAAAATTGAGAGTTACAGCATGACAAAATTCATAACATATATATACATAATCCTACTCTAAATCATAATTTAAATCGTAAAACAACACGAATAAAGCCAGGGAAGTCTTCTTTAGTAATTGTAGCTCCAAAAAAATGTATTACTAAATAAATAAATACTCTTCAAAGTAACTATTTAAATAATTATAAATGGTTATTAATTCGAAAATACATATTTGATATTAAAAAGAAACAGATTGTACAACTTTTAAATGTATTTCTCAGTAAACCTTTCTCTAAACATTTCTCTGATCATTTTTTTGATCACATTATGAATAGAGTTAACCTTTCCAACATTAATTTACAAAAAAAAAAAAAAAAAAAAAAAAACCATAAAATTCAAAACACGAATACTCAAATGATAATAACTTTTTGAATCACATATTTAATAAAATTAATATTCATTCTATAATTAATAATAAAAACTGTTATTTTTCTATTAATAATCTTCAAATATCAAAAACCTTTAAATATACGAATACAATCGCTAGAAAGATTAACTATAATACATTTTAAAAAATACATCTGTAGCAAGTACTTTTCCGTGTAAATGCAATGACCTTGCTCTAAATAAATACATAAATAATGATCATGGACATATAATCACTGGAAATCTTGATATTGTTAATGATTTTAAATTGAAAAAGCTAATGGGTTATGGCACTAAATAGATTTCCTTCTAAATTTAATGTAAAATCTATTATAAAACAGTTCACATATGATGTAAATATTTTTATCTATAAAATTTCAATCTCACAAAATAAACCTATTGAATATTTTAATCAGTGGAAAAAACTAGTTATTGAAAAATTAATTAAGGATTTAAAATAGAATATTTCCAATTTGGTTACTATTAACACAAAGCATTTTTTCGAGCAAATTACTAAATTACAAAAAAACTACGTTATTACATATGTAGGCAAATCTCCTAATAATTATGCAATCATATGTAAATCTTATTACTACCAACTTCTTAGATCCTGTATTTCTTCTAATAAATCTTTTCAAAATCTAATGAAAATGTAATAGTAAACAATCATAAAAAATAAAGTTATTATAAACTATTAAATATTTTCTCTACTAACTTTAATTATACTTATTTAGTTCTTATACTCAAATTTCATAAGAAACCAATTAAATTTAGTACTGTAACTATTGGATGCAATACATATAATAATATAGTCAATAAACTTCTATTAAAAATTCTCAATCAAATATATATATATATATATATATATACTGACAACAACCACTGATAGTACACATCCTTCTATATAGTAAAGCGAGGAGAGTTCACGCGGTAGAAGAGATTGCGCACAAAGAGATTCGACGGGAAGGAGTAGAGTGCGCGCCCAGCGACTCCAGGTAGTTGTACAGCAGCATTAGTACAGTGTCTACATGAATGTGCTTATTTATTGTTCCAAGCGTCTTGGATAAAGCAGTGCTATTTTGGTATTTTTTCCAAAGTAAGTGCTTGAATTTTCATAACTGTTCGTCAGAATTTTTATAGAGCGTCAATAATACAAAATATTTTGAACTTAAACAATTTCTTATAAACTACTAACCTGCACTAAGTATGCGAACACCAGAAATTCATTTTAGAAGTGGCCGTATTTAAATAAAAGACCACGCAATCTCTCCTACCAAAATAGGAGGTGTCGAAAATGTAAAATAAAAGGCAGGTGTCGCTGCTAATTCGATAACCCCCACTTTGAAGTGAAATGAAGAGAACACTTCAGTTTTGTTGTATGATTGAACCACCGAACCGATGTAACGATATTGTGTAATAATGTTCGCTTCGAGAAGAAGCTATGAAGGAGAGATCCTAATAATATCTTGGAATATGCTCATGAAGATTGCGAATAAATATTTGTTAAGTTTTTAAGAAGTCACAATATCATTTTAGAAGTAACACATCTTACGTAAAAATATCTACACCCGGTATAAATTTGGAACGAAGCCAAGTGGGTTTCTAAATGGTGCATCGGCCGGGAAGGAAGTAAGGTCATTTAATTATTTTGATTGAAAACATTTTATTCGCAATAAATAACAAAAGAAAAAAAAAGTAACTTTGTTAAGTAGTAGAAAAAAAAAAATATGCTGTTTGTTTTGAAGATAAATTCTTGCTCTGATTCGTTTTTATTTTGAAAACGAAAGTTGTTGTTCGAATTTAATAATGTGATATACGAAAAAAAAAAACTGTATAATTTAATGATTAGAAACTGAATTATTTTTTCCGTTTGATATACAGTGTAGGTAAATAAACATGAATGATTTACTGAAATTTAAGAAAGAAAGGGCTGTTTTGAGAACAGCGGTAACTAAATATATAAATAAATTGGAAAGTGATGATTTGGAAAAATGTACAGAGAGCTCGCTTGAAGAATATGTTGGTTATTTAGATCAAATGAGTAAAGAATTAAAAACCTTTGATAATGAAATTAAAAATTTAATTAATGAGGATAAAGAATTTGAAAGTGAAGTGCAGAGTGCCATCGAATATAATCAAAAAATAACGACTTGGATAAGCAGAATTAATGCGAGGATAAAAATTATTAAAGAATCGAAACAAATTACGCTCTCCAGTCCTGATAGTACACCGCAAAGGGTTATATCTAATAAACCTAGCGAATCACCTGAAAATGCAGGAAATAATAGTTTAAACTTTAATAATGTAACAGTGAAATTACCTAAAATCGCGATTGCAAAATATTATGGTGATCCATGTTTATGGATGGAATTTTGGAATCAGTTTCAAAGCTCTATTGATAAAAACGAAAATTTGTCAAAAATAGATAAATTTTCATATTTAAAAACTCTTTTAGGAGGGGTCGCGTTCAATGTTGTAAACGGATTTGCTTTGTCAGAGGAAAATTATGAAAAAGCAATAAAATTACTAAAACAAAGATTTGGTAGACAGGAATTAGTTGTTAACGGGCATATGTCAAAATTGTTAAACCTTAATCCCGTCAAGGACTCGACTAATATATTTGAGTTAAGAAAATTATATGACATTGTTGAAATTCAAATTCGAAGTTTAGAGTCGTTAAATGTAACGACTGAAATGTACGGTCATCTTTTGTATCCCATTCTGATTAGATTAATCCCAGATGATCTCGCTCTAAATTTTAATAGAAAACGTTTAGAAAAATCAGATGAAAATGAGTTTAATGTTTTAGAACTATTGAGATATTTAAAAATCGAAATTGAGTGTCGGGAATCTTCTCTTATGCTAAATTATTTTAAAGATACTAAACGAAAGTATACAGGTCCCCCCGATAAACAAGGTAGTAAAAATTATTTTAAAGGTTCGAGTTCTGCTAGCGCTCTTAATGCACAAATTCTATCATGCATATTTTGTTCTTCTCCCCATGATTCATTCAAATGTAGCTTGCCCCCGCAAGATAAGTTTAAGATATTGAAAAATTCTAATCGCTGTTTTAAATGCTTTAAACTTTTTCACAACAGCAAAAAATGTAGAAGTAAATTGTCTTGCTTTAAATGTAAAAATCAATATCACCATGGTTCTATTTGCACAAAAGACAGCAGAGGGTTAAATGCCGCTCGGGAGGATAAAATAAGCAATACGCGGCAAAATTCTGAATCTCCTAATTATGGATTTGAGGCGACAGTAAATGTAAACAATTCTAGTTCCGAAATTGTTAGTTCTGTTTCGTATTGTAATAATAATGTGACGCATTCTAAAAATGTATATTTGCAGACATGTAAAGTAGTTGCGAGTTCTGATTTCAATTCAAAATTAACTAGAATACTTTTAGATAATGGGAGTCAGCGGTCATTTGTCAGTGAAGATTTAGTGAATGCTTTGAGTTTAAAGCCAGTAGGTCAGGAGATTTTATCAGTGTATTCTTTCGGAATGCAAAGTGCGGTAGAGAAAGTATATCCAATAGTAGAGGTAGAAATTGAAAGCTTAGATCAATCTTTCAAAGCGAAAATCCGAGCGCTTATTGTTCCTCGGATATCTGGTGCCGATATGTACGAACCGTCTGCACAAATTAGGGAATTTATGAGGGATAATAAAATGGAAATGGCTGATGCTTGTGTAGGAAAAGATTTGATGAATGTTGAAATACTAATTGGATCAGACTTGTTTTGGGAATTTATTTTAAACGAACGAATATCCATTAATAATGACTCAGGAGCTATAAAAACGGTTTTTGGATGGGTAATTACGGGACAGGAATTGAGAAAAGGAAATAGTTGTTCTCAAAATATTGCAGTAATGAAAAATGCGGTTGAATTAAATGATTTAAGAATATTTTGGGAAATTGATTCTATCGGAATTTCGGATGAGAGTGATGAATTATCTCGAAAGGATAAATTATTAATGGAAGATTTTGAGAGGAAATTACAATACAAAAATAATAGGTACACAACTAATCTTATTTGGAATTCAGGTTCACATGAAATTAATAATAATTTTTGCATTGCTAAAAAGCGGTTCGATAATTTGAAAGAAAAATTGAATAAAAATAAAGCAGTATGCGCTGAGTATAAGAAAGTTATCGATGAGCAGTTTCGTGAGGGAATTGTAGAAGAATCTAAAAATGATGCGTTATTGTCTGGATACTATATGCCTCATAAGGCTGTTTTGAGACCAGATAAAGAAAGTACGCGCGTGAGGATAGTTTTGATGCGTCATCAAAGGAAAATCATTCGAAATCTTTAAATGATGTTTTGGAATCAGGTCCAAATTTAAATCCTAATTTATTAGACGTGATACTTAAATTTCGAACATATGAAGTTGCTTTTTCTTCCGACATTGAGAAAGCATACTTAATGATAGAAATAGCAAAAGAAGATAGAAAATACTTAAAATTTCTTTGGTTTAACTATGGTGACTCTAACTCCTTTAGGGTAATGAATATGACACGTTTACCTTTTGGAATTAGGTGTAGCGCTTTTGTCTTAGCGGCCACAATTAAGGCACACATTAAAAAATATAAAGAATTTTATCCTGAGGTTTTCGAAATGTTAAATAACTCCATGTACGTTGATGATCTTTATTCTGGGGCAGATACAGCTGAAAATGCTTTTAACCTTTCATCCAGTGCTAACACTATACTTAAGGACGCTAGCATGAACTTACGTAAATTTAATTCAAATTCGACTGAGTTAAAAGAATTGTGGCAACAAAACGGTATGTTAGATAACCCATCTGAGCGGTCTATGTTATTGGGACTGGAATGGGACACTAATAAAGACATTATAAAAATTGATTCATTGGAATTTCAGAATGTTACTGCTAACACTAGTTTGGCCACTAAAAGATCAGTCCTGCGTGCTGCAGCAAAAATCTATGATCCCGCTGGATATATAGCCCCCTTTGTAATCAGAATTAAGCTGTTAATGCAGAAAATATGGCAAAAAGGGCTAGGATGGGACGAAGAACTTCCCGAAGACCTAGATATTGAATTTAGAAACTGGTTAGTGGACGTTCAAGATTTGGAAAACATATCAGTCGATAGAAAATATTTTCTGGAAGGAGCCTATCCAACAGAAGTAACTATACATATTTTTTGTGATGCTAGTGACAAAGCATATGGAGCTGTAGCGTACTTCAGATACATAAACAAAGGTGGAAAAGTGAAAACGTCTCTTATAATGTCAAAATCACGTGTTGCTCCTCTTAAGAATCTAACACTGCCTCGTTTGGAGTTGATGGGAGCAGTTATAGCAGTGAGAATCTATAAATACTTGAATAAAATATTCAATGACTATTGCTCGAATGCGGTTTTTTGGACCGATTCTCAAATCGCTTTGAGCTGGATCAAGAGTTCAGCTAAAGAGTGGAAACCATTCGTTTCTAACCGAGTGACAGAAATCCAAAACATATCGGATCCCAAAAATTGGAACCATTGCTCAGGTAAAGAAAACCCTGCAGATTTGTTGACGAGAGGATTGCAATTGAGGTCTTTAAAGGAAAATTCATTATGGTGGCTGGGTCCGCCTTGGTTAACCAGTTCCACAGATTGGCCTGCACAATCGAAAAAAATTTTGGCTAATGACAACATGTTAGAACGTCGGAAAAATATTCTCGTTAATGAATGCACTATTGAAAACAATGAGCTAGTAAAACTTTTAGAAAACTTTAGCAGTATGCTAAAATTACTTAGAACAATTGCATGGATTAAACGCTTTATAAGGAAAGTTAGAAAATTACCTGGAAACGATGGTCCCTTATCTGCCGATGAAATTCAAGATGGGGAAATATTCTTCATTAAGTCAGTCCAAAAACAATTTTATAAACCAGAAATTGATTTGCTTAAATCGAAGAGTGAGCTTCCAAAACAATCGAGCTTACTATCATTAGCACCGTTTCTTGATGAAAACGATTTATTAAGAATAAAGGGAAGACTGGACGAGAGTAAATATACTTATGCAGAAAAGCATCCAATCCTCATGCCGAAGGACTCTCGATTTACAGAACTGCTAATATTACGAGAGCACAACAAAATGCTTCATAGTGGTGTTGCAGCTACACTATGTAAATTGCGTGAGAACTACTGGATTCCCAAGGGGAGGCAAGCAGTTAAAAAGGCCATCAACAAATGCCTCGTATGTCGAAAATATGCAGTGAAGCCAGCAAAACAAATGACGGCGCAACTTCCCAGAGATCGAATCTCAGAAACACCGGTATTTTCCGTCTCTGGAGTAGACTTCACCGGTCCTGTTTATATAAAAAATGGTGACAACACCGAAAAGGCTTACATAGCTCTATTCACGTGTGCTGTGACACGTGCTGTTCACCTTGAACTAGTTTCAGACTTATCAACTAAAAAGTTCATATTGGCACTTAGACGTTTTCTTAGCCGAAGAGGAAACTGTCGTATATTCTACTCCGACAATGCCAAAACCTTCAAATGTGCAAATAAAGAAATTCAATATTTCTTTGACATACTTAAGCACCAGGATTTTCAAAATTTTATCTCTTCAGAAGGAATAACATGGAAATTCATCGTTGAACTTGCCCCATGGTGGGGAGGTTTCTATGAGAGGCTGATGAAAAGTGTTAAAGACCCCCTAAGAAAAATCTTAGGAAAAGCTTTGCTTACTTTTGAAGAGCTTATGACTGTGCTTGTAGAGGTGGAAAATGTTCTCAACCACAGACCACTAACATACATTTATGATGATTCCTCTGAGCCTGAGCCGCTAACACCGGCCCATTTCCTGCTTGCTGGACACAAGGTAGGATACCCCTTTAACTTTAACGAACTGTTTAACGCCTCTATAACTAGGACTAGCCTAATTAAAAGAAAAACGTATCAAACAAAACTTTTGAGCCAGATTTGGGAGAAATGGAAGACTGAGTATTTACTAGCAACTAAAAGTTTGCATTCTTTCGGAACTCCTAATGCTCAAAAAGACTTGAAAGTCAATGACATTGTTTTAATTGAAGGTGTAAGTAAATCAAAGTTCCTATGGAACTTAGGACGAATTATCGAGGTCAATAGAGGTCGTGATGGACTAGTCAGGTCTTGTGTCGTCAAGACCAAAAAGGGAAATTTAAGACGACCTACTCAACTTATATATCCTTTTGAAATTGCTGATTAATAAAATAATTTTGTAAATAAATTTTCTGTAAATATAACAATATTTAATTTTAGTATTGTGTTTATGTAAATAACATTAATAACTTATTCTTTTACTGTATTATAACTGTAATATATTTAGCTATACTGTAAATACTGATATTATTTAATTTTGCATTTATTGTCTTATTTTATGAAAGTTTCTTGCAAAAATCCTGGCCAGGTATATTTATGTTGTACATATTGGTAAGAAACATATGTTTTGTAATTATATTATGATTGTTTATTTAGTGCTTTATTTCAGATTTTCTAAAAGGTAAAACTTTTAAAATCTTTTGTTTTGAATAATTCCATATAGTATAATTTTGACATGAATATTGGTTTCAATAATTATTGGTAAAATTAGATTAAAAATGTAGTGTGATAATTTTGGCAATTATCAGGTGGGGAGTGTCGAAAATGTAAAATAAAAGGCAGGTGTCGCTGCTAATTCGATAACCCCCACTTTGAAGTGAAATGAAGAGAACACTTCAGTTTTGTTGTATGATTGAACCACCGAACCGATGTAACGATATTGTGTAATAATGTTCGCTTCGAGAAGAAGCTATGAAGGAGAGATCCTAATAATATCTTGGAATATGCTCATGAAGATTGCGAATAAATATTTGTTAAGTTTTTAAGAAGTCACAATATCATTTTAGAAGTAACACATCTTACGTAAAAATATCTACACCCGGTATAAATTTGGAACGAAGCCAAGTGGGTTTCTAAAGGAGGGTTTGCGCATCTGCTACTTAGGAGAGATGGCGCATTTCCCCATAAGTTTAAGTGCTAGGAGAAATAACACAGCTTATTGATAAATTTGTATGAATTGCAAATTACGCGTAAAACATATGAATGAATCAATTTTGAAATAATTTCGGAAAAACACATAATTATCAAAACTAAATTTGGCAATAAATTAATTTGCAAAAAAGAAAAAAAAATACTTTTGCAGATAAAAATTTTATTAATAAATTAATAATACAGTTGTTATTAAATAAATTTTATGTAATTATTTTTGTTGATAAATTAATAATATATTTGTTAATAATTTAATTAAATATATATACATATATATATTTATTTAATTTATGAGCAATTAATTTGCTAATAAATAAATTTTGTTAACTAAAATAAATTTTCTAATACAATGTTCAAGGGGAAAAAAACGAAGGTCAATGAGGATGAGTGCACTGAGTATCAGGAACTGTACCAGGAGACAATTTCGACAACTGACTGGATTCAATGTATTGCTTGTTGCAGGTGATTGCACGAAAGATGCACGTTTTACAATAATAAGTGCATCGATTGTGGACGACGACAACTTCGGTTAGCAAACAAAATGCAATGAAACTGTGGAAATCGAAATGAAGTAATTTTCAAGTTAAACATGTTATCTACTAGGTGAATGTTATTTTGTAATCTTAGTAAGGCTTGCTTTTTCTGATATTTTAATCTTTTAAAATCAAAAACTTTAACTGTTGTTAAAATTATTTCTTTTATTTATTATTTAAACATTTGGTTGAAATATTCACTCCTAATACAAAAATATTTACTCACAAAATGTCAATTAAGTGTAATTATTATTGTTAACAATTTAATTGTAGTTATTATTAATAAAAATCTCTTCTACCTATGTGCGCAATCTCTCCTACCCATGTGTGCGTTCTCTCCTACCCTGTAAGGAGAGATTGCGCAAAATAGTTTTCTTGGTTTTATTACTGCTGTTCTATTAATTTACAGTATAACAACAAAATAGCAATGGAAATGCATAAAAAACAAATGAAGTGAAAATTATTCATGCATAGTTTAGCAAAATATTAATATTTAGATTTTTTATTATTATTCTTTTGAAAGGTGCGCAGACTCTCCTGGCTTTACTATATATAAAAAAAAGTTTTGATTTGGAAATGGACCAATGAAAATCTGCGTAGATATTCCGGGTAGATTGGCATCCAATTTGCATGCTTAAGCATGGCCTTTCATCGTTAATATTAAAAAAAAAAACTGTTGCATAGAGAAATATGAAAATCAGTGGTATTATAGAGAAATGTTTGATAAATACGCTGATGTAGACAGTTTTCAAATCAAAGAATTATTTTAAGAGATATTTAATGCTAAAGTTGGACAAAATCGTTCCATTAAAAAAGTTTTATTGAAGCAAAAACTACACATGAGAATTTAATCATTTTTAGATCATTTTATACGTTATAAGTTCCCGATGTGCATATTGCATTTATTTTTCTTATTTGACTCATTTTTGTGGCTTTATTTTATTTTTAAATTCAAATTTTCAGCATTTCGAGAGATATTTTTTACAAATTTTAGAAAATGCTATTAATTTAAACTGTTGCCAGTTGCATAGACAGCGCAAACAATAATTTTTACTTCAAATTAAAAATTTATTTACACGTGACTATTACAAACGAAAAAAAACCCCTTTAAAATTAGAATTAAATGATTACATGTTAAAAGCAGGAAAATTACGTCATAAGAACCATAGGCACAGATGTCATATACCAATTACTAATATACGCCAATTTGGCGAAAACATCAATAGCATAAACAACATCCGGGTTACCATATCAAGCAAAATAACGACATTTTAGCACCAGTTACGTACCCGTTGCGTATATGAAATTGGCGTCAGAAATAAATTGCGCCAATATGGGGCGTATATGACATCTGTGCCGAACCATATTTACACTTGAATTTTAAAAGAGAAACAAAATCTTAAAATAAAAAAAAAACATTATTATGCGTTAAAACTTGTAATTTGAGGAAATTACGTCATATTTAAAATGGCAAAAAATCTAGCAAAACAATTTAAATTGAAAAATATATTTGCGCGAGATATTTTGAGATAATCTTTTCAACTATTATCGTGAATTCGAAGACAGCGGAAATAATATTTCCTTCTAACAACAAAAGTATTATCACGTGAATATTAATAAGAGAAATAAAACTTTGGTGTAAATTACGTCAGATTTGAAACGATACATTTGAAATGAATTATTTAAAAGAACTATCTTATAGCGCTGTTAAAAAATACCGGGAGACAATGATACTGTTTACTTAATTCATTTTACATTAGCTTATTTTCAAATGTTTAACTAATTTTTTAAATTAAATACGAAAACAGCCATTGTATCTCTTAACAGCAGCAGATTTGGCCTTAAAAATCCCCAATCCAAGGAAGGCGAATGGAAACCCGTTTATAGAGAGATCGCTAGTTTTTTTTTTTTTTAATTTTAATTCAATATTTTTAAAGCCGATCAAATTAGCGTACTTTTTGGATTTTAGTGTGCCTGAACGGGGGGTTGGCGAGCGTAGCTCGTAGGGGGCAGAGCCCCCTAGTCTAATATATAAAAATAAAAATTTGTCTGTCTGTCTATAATGCTATACTAATACACAGTTTGGAAGATAGAATTGTGAAATGTTATGTGCATGTGTAAAACACGACCGAGGAAACTAAAGCAATCCGGAATCCCAATAATTTATAGTTAACTTTTAAATAATAAAAAACCACTAATTTAACAGTCATTTCCTATCAAATTTAAACAGTTTCCGTTATAGCAGCTGCCATCAATTAAAAATTCACAATAAAATATTTTTTTTTTTATGTTCAACCCGTAATCGCGCGAGTTCTTTAACCAATGTTAGATATACATCTTACGTACGCCACGCTGCAATACTGAAAAGCTGTAGCGGGTATTACGATAATTCTTTTACCTCACATGCAAATAATTAGAGGTATACGTATTACGTACGCCACGCTGAAATACTAAAAACTCCAGCGGATATTACGATAATTATTTTACCTTACATGCGAATAATTAGAGATTATTTAATAGCGCTTAATTATTACAATTAAAAAAAAAGACAAACCTTTTATCACAAACATCAACGAAACTGTTATTCTATTTATTCCTTTATTCGAAAGAAATCGTTTTATCGCCTTCTGCCATGGCAACATGATAAATTAAATTTCATTGATTAAATTTAAAAAATCAAAAACCCCGACTGCGTAAAAAGCGAACTAATTAATTATTTCTCATCAATGTGAAACTATTTTTTTATATTACTTGCCTATTTTTTTTTTATTTACTTGTATTGATGATTTTTAAGTTGTGTTTAATTGTCAGTTCCTATCTATGAACACTGTTTTGATGAGGCCTATAGATGTCTATGAAGGTTAGAGTTGCAGTGAAGCTAGAGATTCTACCTACACAACTTCCAGGTTGTGTAATATTTAAACGGAGCTCCTGACTGTGAAATAGGCAATGAAACATCGTCTTCATTTTGAAAGACCTATCCTACGATATGTCAGTCAATAGGGTGTGTAAATTTTTTTTTCGTCTCTACCACCATTTTGTATTTTACAGCCTCTATTTTGAATTTATGAAAATGAAATCTAGCCTATAACCATCGGACGGTTAAAACTAATCGATAGAGACCTTATTCATTAAAATCCATCCAGCCGTTGGGATGTTTGGAGGGTATAAAATAATCCACATACCCAGATACGCGTGAAACACATAACCCTTCTTGGCAGTCGGGTAAAAAAATATGTGCAGTAGTAGAAAAAATTTTTACTAAATCGAGTAGTTATTTTTAATTTTGGTTTTAGAATTAAACTCATTAACTCCCGTGCGTAGAACGTGTTAAGCAGCTAGTTGTATAAAAAATAGCTATCAACTGGTCAATATTATGAAAAATCTTAAATGTGTAAACAATACTGGGTGTTCGGTCTCAATGGTGTCTAATGGCTAATTCCTAAACCGTTAGTCACAGACATATAATACCAATTACAAAAATGTTGTAAATCAGGTATAGAAATATTTTAAAAGCGAATTGGATCAATAAAATCATTTCTTAAAATATTACGAAATTTAAATTTTTATATGGTGGTCCTATAAGTTATATTTAGTAAAATTTTCCTATTACACTGACAAGTAAGACAAAAAAAGTCCCATTCATATAACACTGAAATTGAGAGAGTTATGAAACTGTAAAAATACATGACTTATGCCACTTTTCTGCTCTGAAAACAAATGAGTTCGGCTTAGCTTTGAGGGGTCACATATAAAGCGCTTAAAGTATTCGAAGATCTTATTTCATGTGTATCTGTGCTTTGAAAAAAATCGTATAAGTATTACGATTAAGTTAACATTTATTAAGTTTCAGATTGGCTAAAATAACATCTGTTTTATTTTGTCAGGATTTGAGACTGTTTCTTTTATGATTTCTTTTAACAAAAATTATGTCATTTTTATAAGTTTTTATGTTACTTCAACGATCGTATGTATGTTTTTCCGGTTCAAAATTTGTACTCGAACTTTATCTCACTTTTAAATATCCGATCGAGATTACATTTTACATACTGGCGCAAATCCAATAACAATCTAATATTATTATGATTTTCGGTGGTTACCATTTATACTTATTTTACAGGATAACACAAAAAATTTCGGATAGATTACCGCCAAGAAGTTTAAGAAAAAGTTTTAGATTAGATAATACAAGACTGCGATTGTTGTTGTTTTTTTTTAACTTTTATGAATTTTTTAGCACTGAATCCGAAAACTGCAATAATTTTCAACCATCATGTCAGGATATTTCGCAAATCATAAATTGACAAATTTAAAGAATAACAAAAAAATCGGATACCATAAAGTACAGGAGATGGTTGTGTTTTTTAACTTCTGATAATTGATTTTTACGTACTTTTTAGCACTGAATCTGAAAATGACCTTCATTTTTAACCATCACGTTAGAATGTTTTTGCAAATTGTAAATGTGTAAGTTAAAATATAGCGAAAATCTCATACTATAAAACACATGTAAAACTTTATTTGTTTTATTTTATTTTATTTTATTCAATAATTTATTCGATATTTTTGCTTATCCTGGGATTCTTACAGCTAAATAGCTGAGTAGTCCGATGAGATGACGGAGGAGATTCAATTTTAACTTTGAACTTTTTAACTTTGAAATTTGCGAAAAATCCTGATGTGATGGTTAAAATTGAAGGTCAATTTCAGATTCAGCTGTACAGAATACATAAGAATAAATTATCAAAAGCTAAAAAACATGACATAACCCAACTTTTGCTGGTTAGTGTAATCTAATAATATTTTAAAATACGTATCATTTTGTAAAGAATTGAGGCTGTTAATTTAGCATCATTTTATTTAACAAAAATTCTGTTTTTTCTTTCTTCTTATATGTTTATTACAAATTGTATATTTTGCATTAATATGTTAGAATGATTGAAGATTTCAAATTTATATTGCAATGTTAATTTTACTCTCAACCATTTTTAAATATATCTGACGAAATTGTATTTCGACTAAATTTGTGAATGACCCCCAATTTGCTGCAAAAAATATCCTCCAACTTTAAACAGCAATTACTCGGTCAGTTTTAATCGTAGAATAACAGGACCTTTTGTGTACTACTTGTCAGTGCAAAAGGAAAATTTTACTAAATATAACTTATAGCATCTGGGGAACGTTAAAAATTTAAATTTTGTAATTTTTAAAGAAATGTTTTTATTGACCCAAATCACTTTTAAAATATTTCTTTACCTGATTTTAAACATTTTTGTAATTGGAACTATATATCTATGACTAACGGTTTAGGAATTAGCCATTGGACACCGTTGAGACCGGACACCCTGTATAACAACATATGATTTCAAAGATCTTTTAAAAATATAAATTTATTAGATATACATAATATTATAAATGCATCATTTAAAAAGCATCATCATAAACTGGATTTACTATTTAATATAGATATAGCTTATTTTAAATCTTTAACAAATTTCGTTATCTATAATAATAGTCCCGGCAATAGGGAGTTTTACCTAGAAAAATTAATGGTAGTTCTGGAAATCGGCTTACTTTATGTTTTTTGGGTCGCTGAATGTGAATTTGTAACTTCCCACCAAATTTTCCCCCGGCAACCCCCCCCCCAAATTTTGGTAAAAAGCCCCCCAAAAAAGGTTTTTATTAAGAAAATCAATTTTTTTATTGTTTTATGGGAAAAGTATCTAGAAATTCAGAAAGTAGGCAAAATTTGAAACAAATTAGATATATGACATTATGACTTAGGATGAAGGAGAAGGGGGGATCTGCCTCGGAACATGCGCGCGGTGCTGCGTGGACTAAGTTGCACAATTCCACTTAACCACTCACAAGTTTACATTCGCCCTCCCATCTCCCCTCCGAACTTTCCTTATAAGGTTTACTTTAAGTTTTTTGGGTCGCTGAATCCGAATTTTTAATTTACCCCAAAATCCACCCCCCCCCGAACCCCCCCCCCCAAAATAGTTGTTATTAACTTAAATTTCTTATTATTTTAGGGGGAAAGCATTACAAAATTCAGAAAATAGACAAAATTTGCAACAAATAGGATGTATGACATTATGACGTAGGATAAACGGGGAGAGAGGGGACTGCCTCGGAACATTCCCCGCGCGCTATTCTCAAAAACCAAATTTTTTCAAATAATCAATTTTTTAGGGGGTTGCCGGGTGAAATTTTGGTGGGAATTTACAAATTCGGATTCAGTGACCCAAAAAAACATAAAGTGAGTCGAAATCCAGAACTAGTATTAAGTTTTCCAGGTAAAATCCCCTGTTACCTGGACTTCATAACTTAGTGCAAGTAGCGCAGCAGTGCATGTTCAGAGGCAGCCCTCCCCCTCCCCGTTCATCCTACGTCATAATGTCATACATCCTATTTGTTGCAAATTTTGTTTAGTTTCTGAATTTCGTAATGCTTTTCCCCTAAAACAATAAGAAATTTAAGTTAAAAACAACTATTTGGGGGGGGGGGGGGGTGAAATTTTGAGGGGAAGTTAAAAATTCGGATTCAGCGACCTAAAAAACTTAAAGTAAACCTTATAACGAAAGTTCGGAGGGAAGATGGGAGGGGGAATGTAAACGCGTGAGTGGTTAAGTGGAATTGCGCAACTTAGTTCACGCAGCACCGCGCGCATGTTCCGAGGCAGATACTCCCTTCCCCTTCATCCTAAGTCATAATATCATATATCTAATTTGTTGCAAATTTTGTCTACTTTCTGAATTTCTAGATACTTGATTTTTTTAATAAAAACCTTTTTTGGGGGGCATTTTACCAAATTTGGGGGGGGGGGGGGGGGGTTCCGGGGGAAATTTTGGTGGTAAGTTAAAAATTCGGATTCAGCGACCCAAAAAACATATAGTAAGCCTTTATCCAGAACTACCATGAATTTTGCTAGGTAGAGCCCCTATACGGTCTCTATTGCCTGGACTATAATTATATTTTGTAAGATAACACATTATATTTACAGAACGTCGGTCCACCACAAGGTGGATGTACATCCAGTTTATTATCAGACTTATACTTATATAACTATGAACGTACTTTTACTAACAGTAATCTACATTTATATCGTTATATTGATGACATAATTTTAATTGGCACTGATCAAACTAATATTTCTCAATTTCCAGTAGATTATCCTACTAATTTAGAATTAACGGAAAACCTCTTCGCTAACAATGCAATTAACTTTTTAGACCTTAAAATTCCAATAAAAGAAAACAAAACAATAACTAATCTATATGATAAACGTAAAGAATTTAAATTTAATTCAAAGTTAATACATTTACAAATTTTAAATCTTGTCTTCATAATTATGTAAATCGTAATACAATCCTTAATAATTTATATAGAATAATGTGCTTATGTTCTTCTCATCTAATTAACAATAATATTAAAAAAACTAATGTATGATGCATTAAATTATGGTTTTCCAAAAAAATTCATATATTCTTTAATATATAATTATTACTTTAATGATCTTAAAAAACAAATTAACACATGCTTAAATAAAATTACAAAAAATATATAAAATAAGAAAATAATTATAAAAATGAAAAATCATAAAATAATAATAAAAAATTATTATAGGAGGGTTGGGTAGGTAAATGGTAGAGTACGGGGGTGGGTTGGGTAGGTAAATGGTAGCGTACGGAGGAGGGTGTTGTTGTCTGGATAATACGTAATGGTTAATTTTTAAAAAAAATGGGGCATTTGATTTATAACTACGTTGCTAATACACATTTTATAATGGATGTTGATTGGATACTATTATATGTATAATGGAGTAGTTATATTCATATATTTATCAATATATATTAAATTTATTCATACTCATTAATATTTAATAAAGTTAACGATTAACTTGTATTTAAATTTTAGCCTACTCAGGACAATATCACATTAATTTCTAATGGTATACTATGTTAAATGAGAAAAAAAATGCATTATGAGTGTATTTATTATACCTAATGCTATGACAGTATGGATTTTAATTTGGTAATCTGTTTTTTTCCTCTATCCTTTTTAATCTTGTTTCATTTTGAACTTATTTGGTGTTCAATGGTTTATTTCTCGGTTTTCTGTGTGTGGTAGTCCAAAATTTATTTTCTTTAGATAATTTATGGCTAATATGAAGATGAAACCAGACATTTTATTTTTGGAACTTAAGGCATTTGGGGCCCGATGATTCTTTCTAAGTTCTATAAATTTCCATTATTCCATTTATGTTATTCAATTTCTGCTGTTTTTTACTATGTTTTTGGAATCTATGTTAAGTGTGTTGGGGGGGAACTGTATTTGTTAATGTGATTTCAAACATAATTTCACAGTTTTTGTTGGTGGTCGGTAATGTTTATTTAATAGTTACATAAGTCAACATTTCAACAGAGGGTGGTTTTGGGATCTGGGGGTCATAATCGGCGAAAATGTAGCAAAAGTTCACGAAGTGTTTTCCTTCGGACGGCTGTAATAGGTAGCTTATTACTTTTTGAAATGAAAGCAACTTAAAAGTGCCCACAATTTTTTTCCACCGCTATATATATATATACTAGAAAGGTAGCCCGTCAAAAATGACGGAAATTTAGATATAAAGATATATACAACTCATGTGCAAGAATATGAGTTTTCTCGCTTGTTCCGCAGTGATAGATGAAAATAACACATTTTAAGAACGAAACACATTTATGAAAAACTGTGCACAGTAGAAGACCTACAGAAGAATCTGCACAGTTTGGTTCCAAGTGTTATGCAGATTTGAGGCTTTTTGCGGTCATGTCTATTCAATCTTTGTTTACATTTTTTTAAATTCATATATTGGACAATTTAGATTGTTGATCCTTAAAAATAAATAAATAACACACTTGAAATAAGGTTAAAAACTATTAAATTATCGTATACGATTTCATGAAATGGTATTATGTGTGTGTGCTTCACGATCTTGGTTACGAAGTTAGCGAAATTGGCTGCAACTTGTCATAATCCTAATAGTGTGGGCCGCTATAACAAAAAAGTAACCAGTTTTTAGTAAAATTTCTGATATAAGGTCGCTTTCAAAAACTTGTGTAAAATTGCAGGCCGTTCTCGTGTTATGTCAGTCCTAGGAATAATATTTCTAACACTGAAGATTTTCCATGTATATATGGAATTTAGAAAAGCTTCTCCTAAAGAAAGGTCCTGAAATGACATTGTAATTCCTCTAACTTCAAAGTTTAATCGGGCCCTGATGTTGAGTACTGAAATCTAAGAAATACAGCTATTTTGAACATTACAACAGAATTAAACAGTTAAACTTATTTAACTTAAACCCGCTGTTACTTCCCGATGTTATTTTTTAGTATTAAGAAAGAAAATTATTTAAAATTTTAAAATCATGCATTTATGATTTTTTTCCGTCTTTAATAACTAAATAATGAAAAAATAGGCTTTTGTTCTGAGCTCATAAAAATGACAATAAAATAATGTAACTAAGAGACAGTGCAAAATTAAATCTTTGTGATTACAAACCATAAACAAACGATACCGCCACCATTTTACCTACTATGACGTCATTAGAATATTGCCCATTGATTGTTGGAGACCTTACTTTGTGAATGATTACCTCAATGATTTAATATTTTTGACGTTTCACGATGAATGAATCACTTGTGTTTGTTTAGGTTTATGAAATGTGATATTAAGCTATGAAACTAATTTCAATTGAAGTAATCCAAGGATATATGTATTTTTAATCGAAATTAAAAACAATGCTTTGATCTCGAAATAAAAAGTTTTAGTTTGTATAATCTGTTATTTCTGTTAATTATTTATTTAAGTACTTTTCCATTATAGCGTATTTTTAAGAAAAGCTTGGCGCGATTCGAGCATCAGAAAGTGAGATATGTTGCGGAAATATATAAACAGCTATGAAAACAAATCTAATGAACTTTTATCTTTGTTTATATATGCACTTATATGCATAAAAAATCGTTTCTATATATATATAATTTTTTTATATACAAATTATGGCACAGATTTCAGATATGAACCGGGTTACCTAACTGGCGCCAAAATGGTGTTATTTTGTCTGCTATGGTAACCCGACTATTGTTTTTTATTTATTAATAAATTGTTTATTTACTTTTATTTTCTGTTTTTTAATTATATAAATTGCTTTGTTCTATAGTTATTATTCAAACTTTTATTTATTTATAGTTATTTCCTTTTCAAAATGATAGCAAATAATTGAAAAATATATAAGTAACTGGTATTCGAAAGCGAGATTTTTTATAGTTATTTCCTTTTCAAAATGATAGCAAATAATTGAAAAATACATAAGTAACTGGTATTCGAAAGCCAGATTTCTGCCAAATTGGCGTCATAGAAAAATCACGCCAACCCCCATGCGTATATGACATCTGCGCAAAAATTGCTTCTGTTTCTTTATAAAAATGCGTAAATAGCTTTTTTTATATTAAATTGTCGGCACAGATGTCATATACGTCCATATTGGCGCGATTTTTTTTTTTTTTTTTTTTTTTTTTTTTTTTTTGACGCCGATGTCATATACGCACCGGGTACTTAAGTGGCGCCAAAGTGTCGTTATTTTGCTTGTAATGGTAACCCGAATGTTGTTTATGCTATTGATGTTTTCGCCAAATTGGCGTCGGAAATAAATCGCGCCAATATATGACATCTGTGCCAAATTGTATACATGTGGAAAAAATTGCTTGTGAGTATGAAGCAGTAAATAGGTTGCCAGAAAATACGTTGGCAAACTTCTTTCTCGCCAAGAAACTTTTCTCCGAAGTATTGTACATAAGCAATGATTGCTAGAAATGCATTTTTAATTATGATATGCGCTTTTATGTTTCACTATATTTATGCATACTATACTGTGTGTATAAATGCTACAGTTCATATCCAGGGCTACACAAAAGAATTCGTAAGGGTTAGTGAGTATGAGGGTAAATTGCTTAAAGGTGGTTTTTGAAGGAGTTATGCATTTTTACGCTGAACTGCATTTAGTTTCCTAAGAAATGTTTCTGGAATATAGATAAAATGATATACATGGTCACGCAAAGAATTGGATACATAACCGTCTATGGATGATAATATCTGAAAATGTGATTTCTGTAGTTTTAAGAGTAGTTTAAATTAAATTTTAGCTAAATAGTGGCATGTAATAACGGTACTATTGGCTATGGACGGTAACTGCTGAAATCAATTTTTAAGTTTTTTTATACGTTTTCTAAAATGTTTACTTAGTTATCTTGGTACTTCTTAGTTATCCCGTCGACCAAATTACTGTCGCCAAATTGTAAGATTAATTGCCAATAATGGTTGCCATTAATTAATTAATTAAATGCCAATAATGGCCAATAAAACCATTAATTCGACGTTTTATTTGTATTTTTATTAATATTTTACTATTTATTTGGCGATTTATATAATTTGGCGAAATTGGTCGACGGGATATCTAAGAAGTAACGTTATCTTATTTACCTTATTTCCCTAAATAACGAAGTTTTGTTAAAGCATTCAGGATGTGTTGGAAAGTGTTTCATATTCTATGCTTAACGCATGATTTTTCTTTCTTCTTTAGTCTTATTTTGCATTTATTTTATTCTTAATTTTTTAGTCGTATACTTCTTTACAGAAACTTTGGCACAGTTGTCATATACGTTATCATATATTGGCGCGATTTTTTTCCGACGCCAATTCGGCGAAAACATCAACAGCATAAACAACAACATCCGGATTACCATATCAAGCAAAATTACGACACTTTGGCGCCAGTTAAGTACCCGTTGTGTATATGACATTGGCTTCAGAAAAAAATCGCGCCTATATGGGCCGTATATGACATCTGTGCCCTCCCCTTGCATATAGTACAAATTATAACACGGATAGCGCAAAATAATAGACAGTTTGGTACTTTTCCACTGTAGGGGCTTTGGCATTTTTTTAAAAAAGCTTGGTGTAATTTGGGCATCAGAAAGTGAGATTTGGGTACTTTTTCGTTATGCGGACACCATTGTCGCCAAACGTAATAGTTGGCGCAAAATCGTGAATTGAAGCATTTGAAAAATAAAAGAAAACCATTGTCGATACTAAAGTGAGCATTTAAAAAATATAATATTTGAAAATTCCAGACTTTTACGAACTATTTCATCAAATCACAAATATATACTTAAAATAAGTGAACAAATAACTGCTATAAAATAAAGCAATAAAATAAAACTCATATTAAACTGCTGGCATAAAATTACAAATATCTTTTAGCATTTTGAAATAATTGGCGCATTAGCATACATTTTGGCATGGTGTCCGTATAACGGAAAAATATCGAGATTTGTTGTCAAGTCATATAAACAGCTATGAAAACAAATTTGATGAGCGTTTTTGTTTGTTTTATATGTATATTATTGATGTTTTTATGTACAAATTACATCTGTTTCTGTATAAAATTAGAGAAACGGCTTTTTTATGTTAAATAAATCGTATAAATATCGAAAAAAAATGCTTGTGTATATAAAAGGAAACAGTGAATAGGTTCCCGGAAAATATGTTACCAAATTTCCTTTTTCGCCAAGGCACCTATACTGGAAAAGTACCTAAAGCACATTAAAATATCGCAGTTAGGAGCTCACACAGTACACCGTTGTCTGTTGGCGGTTATTTTATTAGTAGCATCGGGAGGAAGATGTAGAGATGTACTTTAAATTCTCACCCATAGATTTCGAAAAAATATCTTAAAAGAGTGGAGTTTAAATTAAATTTCGGTGACCTCCATTATGAAAGATTAATGGTTTTAAATGGGAATGTCGCCAAATTAGCCAGCTATCGCCAAGTTGGCTAACATTTGGCGCTACTGTGGTAACCCTGCATTAATATTTTTCAACAATTACTCATTTCAATGAGGCGGTCCTACCGGAATAGTGAGGGACACACAGAGACTTGGATTTTATATAAATAGATAGGGGAGACTAGGTAGGGTTGACCATACGGGAGGTTTAACCCACCCATCAGTTTTCACATTTAAAAAAATGTCAGAGTTTTATTAATAGGTGTCAACCAAAGCTACCGGAATGCTCAAATAACACTCTCTATTTCATAGAGATAATCGAAATTGGTGTGGAAAAAATTAATTGTGAGGCGTTTTCAGCCTAAAAGTTGTGTTTTTTAGAAATATTTTGTAAGCTTTTTTCAGATAAAATATATCATAGAAATTTAAGCAAGTAGGTTTTAAGTAATGCAGAAATATCGAGCTTTCATTTCAGGCATAAATATTATACAGTAAGTTAGACGTAACATAACAATGTGCTATTCTTTAGAAACAGGCTGTGTGGGGAGGCTTGACCCAGTCAATGTGAGGGAGGGTTGACCAGATGTTCAAGGCTCCCTTAACACATTCACGACGGGAAACGGGAATTCTCGTTGTCATTCAAAAAATATTATTGACTAAGGGCGTGCTTTCTGCCTTACAGAAAATGCACTTATATCACGTTGCGCATATTTTTTTTAGATTGTAAGACATTTTATATTAAATTCGTTCATTGAAAGATATTTACCGATGTATAAACTTGGAAAACATATCTAGAACATCAATTTACAAAAGACTTTCCAAACAGGGAGGAGCTTCTGCTGTTTTAAAATTCAGATTTGATGAAAATTGACAGTCGGCAATGTGTTAATTAAGGGGTTTTGGCAACATTTTTATTATACACTGTGCATATTGAAAGATTAATGGTTATATATAAAAATGAATGTAAATTTATTCTGCAAAGGAACAGTAAAATGGGGTGATGGAAAAGAAAAAGTTTAAAACTAATTAAAGAAAGATGTAATAAATTGATATTTGTACTGCACGAAAAAAATTAATGAAACTTAAATGGGAAAGTTTGATAGGAACTTTTTCCCCCTTAAATATTATTTACAATAGGTAAAAAGAAACAGCGGAAAAGACTAGAATGTACGAAAGCAGCAGTCTTAACCTTTTCAAAGGTAGTGGTATGTTTATGAAACCACTTTATTTTAATTCCCAAACGTCACAGTGGCACCAGAATTTTGCTATAATCTTTTCAATTTAATATGTATGTGAAATATAGCCTTTTCATATTTCCAAATAAATTTGTTCGCATATTTTTTGCCAGTCTTTTATTTCAACCTTTTAGTACAGGAAGAACTTAATCCCTGAAAATGTTAAAAGATGTTAAGGATAAGTTAAGTACTCATGCGGCTGCAAAAGAACACAGCATTGATCGAAAAACTTTAGGAAGGTATGTAGACAAATTCCAACATAATGAATAGAGTGAGATGAAGCCAAAATATGTGACAAATAGAGTTGTCAGGTCGAATGTCACAAAAAATAGGACAAGGAGATAAAAATAAGGCGGAGCAGTGGCTACTAAATCCGGACATTATAATGCATGACACCCCATGGAAACGGAACCTGTCTCTAGCGGAACATTGTCTTAAATATTAAAATTTCATTTTCCCTGTTGTACAATTATACCTGCTCAGACAAAATCCTGTTTAAGCTAAAATTTTCCTCTTCTGACATGCGATTGCGCCAAAACACTAAACAGGTTTGTTTAAGCATCATATTTTCAAAAATATTTTTTTATAATAATTAAGGCATGTACCATAAATTTATTTTGCATTCTTTAAACTGATTTTATTAATCTTCACAAATATTTCAATCTAAAACAAAGTGTATCAAGCCTCTCATATAGTGGGTCAACCCTCCCATATGTGAGGAGCCTTTACCCGTTATTTTCTCATGAATAAAATAAATAATTTTTCAAATTTCTTATATGTTACACTTATGTAGCAATTTTATTTTGATAACTGATTGTATAACGAATAAAATGATATATAAAACTTTATTCTACGTTCACTATTTAAAAAATAAAAATTATTTTGTAAAAAGTAGGTCAACCCTCCCTAGTCTCCCCTACATTATAATAGCTGTATACAATATGGAAATCTCATGCATTGTATAAAAGAAAATAAGTTATCCTAAATAAAGTAAAACATTAACTTAAATTTTTAAATGTATGTATTTTGTATTAACATTTTCGTATTAAAATATAAATGACGCAAAATATTACATTCATAGACTAAAAAAAAATTCACAAAGTTCAAGCATGAAAACACTACAAATGCATATATTGTATCACGATAATAAATGTAACAATAGAACCATGTGAGCAAAAACATCATCTATAACTTTAAAAATCCCTGGATAGTCTCTTAAAATATATGACTCGTAAATCTATTTTATTTCTAGATTTAAGAAATACATATAAAAAGTAATGGCGTAAATGACTAAGAAAGTGCGTATTAATTAATGCTGAAATTTTTAACTATAATCATAGAAACTGGTAATAAATTCAAATAAAATTTAAATAATTCGTAATAAAATAAAAGCTGTTATAAAATGTTTAATTTTAGAACATAATGGAGAAATAAGAAAGCTAAAGTTATTTTGGTAACACAAATTAATTACAGTATTAACTTTTTTAACTATAATCTTTTAAATTATTCGAATTACAACGCCAAAACAAACGCAGAATTTCTTATAAAAGAATTATGCCAATATAACTTGTTTGGTGGCAATAGAATATAATTATTGGCAACAGCCTCTTAATTCGTGTTTTTATTTCTTGAAGTTTTGAAATTATTTAATGGTATTAATTACAAAGTAAGCCGGAAATAATATCACTTATATATCATTTGCATTTGTTTATTATTTTGGAGTTTATTTTATTTATTTATTTATTTTTGCTGACTTATTAAAATTATAATATGAATATCATGATGATACATACTATTAAAATATTATAACTAAGATGTACTTAACGCAGTTAAAAAGAAAACAGATATTACTTTACGGCTAATATAATAATTTCATAAACATTTTATATTTCACCATTAATTGTGAATACTCTTAAAATTGATTTACGTTATTTGAAATATTCTTGTAGTTTTTATCAATGAACAGCAGCATTTCTTTAAATATTACAATAAATAAGTCATATAATAAGTCATGTATTATTAAGGATTGTATCTTGAATAATTCAATTTTTTTGTTTAAGATTATTTAAAGAAATTTTATTATATCTTTAGGAATTTTATCGTAATCCACTGTTATTTTCAATGTTTTACTTATTCATATATATAAAACTGAATCGTCTGTCTGTGATTTTCAGAAAAGCAGCCGGTTCTAAGTTCATTGGACTATTTAGAGGACGTAAAATCGAAAACAACCTTACATTTTTTTTTCTGTATTACTGCTTGTTTCTCCAGAATAGGCTCAGAAACGGTTCTATCTATACTAATAAAAGAACAAATCGCTCTGTGTGTGTATGTGTGTATGTGTGTGTCTGTCTGTCTACGATGGATAGCGAAATCTACCGCACGTAGAAATCTGAAAATTTAGGCGTGATTAGGCCAAGACAGGTTCCGATGCACCTGAGGTTCAGATCAGATTTCTAATTATTTAAGGGCCGGGGCTTTTAGGCTCCTTTAAGTTTTTATGCATTAAAATATTAATAACATTCCCCTTTTCTATCCAATCGTCTTCATTTTTGGGGTGAATTCGCCATTCAATGTTCACCCAATTTCTACATTTCAGTTAAGATAATGGACCCTTGGGGCCGGTACAGGGCCCCTTGAAGTTTTAGTACACTAAATTGTTAATAAAGTTCTTCCTGTTTATCCGATCTTCATTTTTGGGATACTTCCTCCATTTACAGTCAGGCACAAAAATCTATATACACTCATAAAATTACAACAACCTAACACAACTCTAATATTTCAGAAAGTAAAACTTTATTTTAGTAACCATTTCAGACATTAACATATGTCCATTAAAGACAATTTTTAAAACACTCATTAAAATTTAGCGAAATTGTGCAAAAGTCGGTATTATATAGTCCCAAAAATCTAAATACAAATAATATGTACTACATTTATGCATAACTAAGGGTTCAAAATTAAAAATTAATACTTTGTAGTACCTCTCTTGGAATCTATAACTGCTTGCATTCTTTTTGGCATTGGCATGACAAGATTTTTCGTCATATCGGGAGTAATGTCCGACCATGCACGTTGTATTGCAATCTTCAAAGTTTCTTTACTTGTAATTGTGTGTTGACGAATTCGACGATTAAGTTCATCCTAAATGTGCTCAATGGGATTTACGTCTGGTGACTGTGGTGGTGAATACAGTTGTTTGGATACTTTATAAAGGAGCCCTTACTTTATGATCTCAGCAGCATGCTTCTGGTCATTATTTTGTTGGAAGACTCAACTAATTATCAGTCCTAAATTTTGAACGACTGAGTGAAGATTGCTCTGCAATATTTTTAAATATTCGAATGGGTTCATAGTACTGTCAATAAACACTAAATTACCTACTCCAGCCGCCGCCATTGAGCCCTAAACCATTCAACTCCTTCCACCGTGTTCAACAGTTGGTGTCAAATTTTCTGTTTCATTTATGTGGGAGTATTTTCGCCAAATTTTTCCATGCCTATTACGACCAAAAATACTAAAGTTACTTACAGCAGTAAATAACATTGTTTTCCGAAAGTAAAAGTCCTTGACAATATGTCTGGATGCAAAATCTAGCCTTTTTTGCTGGTTTGCAAATGAAATGAGAGGTTTCCTTCTGGAAACTCTACCACTGAAGCCTACCAATCGAAGAATTCTACGAACAGTTTCTAGATTAACTTTCTTGCCACTTGCCATCTGTGAATAGTTTCTGGATGCACTTTCTAACCACTTGCCATCGCAATGTGTCTGGTTAATTGTGGGATACTAATTTTGGAATTTTTACTTTTCTGACTATAATTCTTACATCATGGTCTTTAAGTTTTCTTGGTGGACTACCTGGAGATTTATTTAGCACATTTCCATATAAGTTATAATTTCTAAGTATAGTTTGTACAGTTTCACTGCTTTTTCCTATAATTTTGGCAATCTTGCCATAAGATTTATTTTCATTTCTTTTAACGACCAGATTCCACAGTTCCAAAGACGTTTCTTTTCCCTGACTCATCTTTCACATTTTATGCAACCGTTTGCATGCAATTAGTACTCCGACTATCTAGGGAGGTGAAGATCAGCGTATCTAAACTTTACGTTCCTATGGTAAATTTGAAAGGTAAAAACGAAAGAGGTTCATGTGCAAATTTTGTTAACAGCCAATCAAGAGTATGTAAACAATTCTGACATGCTGATTGCAGTAAATATGAAAGTTTTACTAGTTGTTATCATTTTTAAGCTTCTATAAAGCATTCAGAATCACTTTTCATGTTAGAATAATATACTAATATGCTTTTTTGCTTGTAAATTCGTGTAGATTTAGTTAAAGCTTTATTTTGATGCATTATGTAGACTTTTGTGACTGATTGTAGTTATTATCCCGTTTCTACATTCCAGTTAAGACCATGGGCCCGTCTAGGGTCCCGTAGGGCTCAATCCAGAGCCCCGTGAACTTTTTGTGTGCCATGCATTTTTCACCGCCTAACTTTCTCACATTCTCAGTGCCTAATTTTGAAGTTGAGTCTTGGACTCTTCTCCCTAGACCAACACCCACATATTTGTTCATGGGAGGGGGCCCTAGGGTTCTTTTTTAATCATTTCCTCAATTTTTTTGCGCATTTCTTTCAAATTATACTCTAATGATTAATTTATACCCCTATGCTTAATCTTGACTAATTTAAGATCTAAAACGCTAAGTACTAAGATGTTTTAGCATGTTTTCATGTTAGGGCCCTGTTCTCAACTACCACTTGGCCCTTTTTTGGCTTCCTATTATAGAACTCTTAAAAATAGTCCGATTCACTAGCTTTTTATTCTAACAACTTCTTAGGTTCTCCAGCTACTACATGAACTAAAAAAAAAAAAAAAATCAGATTTCAGCTACCACCAATTTTGAATATTAAGCGCCTTCGTGGGCCATTGGTCAAGCTTCTTTAAAATTAACCGAATTGCTTGCAATTTTCTTTAACATAATTTTAGCGTCTTCCGATTACTTTAAAAGCTACTAAAAATATCTTAATACCGAACTAAATGCCAGTTATGCTCCTGGCTCCTTGGGGTCAGGTACAGTGCAACCTTGAAGTTTTTGCACCATAAATTGTTGCTAAATAACCCCTTTAATACAATCTTAAATTTTTAACGCTTTTTACATTTTGTTATTCTCACGTTTCTACATTCCGATTAAGATTCTGGGGCCCCGTATGGTCCCGTAGGGCCCATTCCCTTGAACTGTTTATGCGCCATGCATTTTTCACTTCCTAATTTTCTCACTTCCGCAGGGTATAATTTTTAAGTTGAGTCTTGGACTTTTCTTCCAGGATCAACTCCTTCATATTTGTATTGGAACCCTAGGGCCATTTTTTAAATATTTACCCCATTTTTGCGCATTTCTTTAAAATATTATTCTAATGATTAATTCGTATCATATGCTTAATTCTGGCTAACTGATGGTCTAAATCACTAAATATTTATTTTAGAGTTAAGGCCCTGTTCTCAACTATCAGTTGGCAATATTAATCGCCTTCTTGGACCCTTGGTGCAGCTTCTTTAAAAATTATCCAAATTGCTTGCAATTATCTTTAATATAGTTCTAGCTTCCTCTGATTACTTTAAAAACTACTAAAAATATCTTTATACCAAACTACATGCCATTTAAGTCCCCTCCCCCTTGTGGCCCGGTACAGGATCCCTTGAAGCTTTTGCCCCATAATTAATAATAAATTGCTCCTCTTACTCCGATCTTTATTTTTGGAATCATTTTTCCATTTAGTTATTTTCCTCTTTCTATATTCCAGTTAAAATCCTGGGGCACCCTAGGGTCCTGTAGGACACGATCCGGGGCCTCTTGAAATTTTTGTGTGCATGCATTTTTCACCCCTTAATTTTTTCACCTTCTCATTACATAGTTTTAAAATTGAGCCTTGGACTTTTCTCCCTAGACCAACACCCTCCTATTTTTATTGGGACCCAAGGACCCTTTTTAAGCATTTATCTCATTTTTGCGCATTTCCTTAAAATATTATTCTAAGGATTAATTCACACCCTATGTTTAATTTTCACTAAGATCTAAAATGCTAAGTACAAAAACATTTAAACATGACTTTATGTTAGGGCCTGCTCTCAACTAACAGTTGGACCCTTTGGCTCCCAAGTCATAGTTCCCTTAAAAATGTTCCGATTCACAATTTTTTTCTAACAACTTCTTAGGTTATCCAGCTACTACAATTAACGACAACAAAAAAAATTGCAGGCTTCAGCTACCACCAATTTTGAATATTAATCGCCTTCTCGTGGCCTTTGTTGCAGCTTCTTTAAAAACTATCCTATTCTGTTGCAAATTTCTTTAACATAGTTTTAGCGTCTTCAAGCTACTTTAAAACCACTAAATATTTTTCTTATACACAATTACATTCCAGTTAAGACCCTGGCACACAGGGCCCGGTCTTCCTTTATACCTCAGCTACCACCTTTTTCGAAAATTAATCTTCTTTTTCAGCATCAACATACGTCTACTCAGCACAACCGTAAATTAAAAATTGTGTACTTTAAAGGTAACGTTAGATAAGGGATCTCATCCGTATATTAAATATCTTGTTAATGCTAACAGTAATTCATGAAATTTACAAGGGAAAGGGGCATCTTCCACCGTTTAGGGGCGCATTCTTTTCTCAGGATTAAGGGCTCATCTTCAACGGGATTTGCTTCCTTCAACTTAGATTACAATTCAGCTACTTTCTGTATTATGAAATTTTATCTCAGACTTTAGTTATCCACATTTTCTAACATTAATGATAGATTCTTTTTTTTTTCTTTTTTTTTTTTTGGGGGGGGGGGGGGGCTCTATTACTACGAGGTTTGGCTCACTCAAATTGGTTTTCGATTGTCTCCGGCACGTGAGGGGCACTTCCGCTAAATACTGCCATAGGTAGCGGGGACCCAGATTACAGATTCGTTCAGAAAGAAGTTTGTTGGGAACACACTAGACGCTGCGGAAGGCAATGTGGCCGCCGAAATTAGGTTCATTTAAAAGTATTTCTAAAGATATGAAATCATTTGTCAATTATTTACAAATCTCGGGCAACGCCGGGTGGGTCTGCTAGTAAATAATATAATACTTGTCACGGAAGATAGAAACTGTTTTTAGCCGCAATTTGCGAGGTTTTTTTCGCATTCCAATATCTAAAATAGTTTCTAAAAGAAATAGGGAAGAATTTTGATTTATCAGTCAATTAACCAATCTATCAATGCTTAAACACTTGTGATATAATGTTACTGTGAGTGAAAATTCTGATTAAGATTTATAAATGATAACAATTACATGTTTAAGTAGTGACATACACGGCCCGATGACTCTCAAACTAGGCGAAGCACGGTATCATTTTAGTGGCCCTATTTATTTGGGAAATTTTTTCAAAATTCTACATGTATGGAATTTCCCAAATGCCTTATTCACAGGAATTGCTTAACCGAGTTCACGTATATTTAACATATAGTTCATTCAAATGTTTTTTTTTAATGATTTGTACATATTCTCCAGATAAACTCTGAAATGAATGATCGTATCTACTTTCATATGGTGTCATTTGATTCAGAATTTTTTAAATGCATAATAAACGATATTCCACTTTGCCTAATTAAAACAAGTTGGAAATTGCACATCAAACGTGACAAATGAGGTGAGTTCGTACTATAACTAGTTTTATAAATATTTTTTGCACCGCATATTATACTGAATGTATGTTTTAATGCACTTCATAAGTGCATATCAATTTCATTCTGTTCGAAAAGCTGTAACATCATTAAAATGAAATAATTTTTTTCCCATTGGCCGTAATGTAACGGAAAAATTTTGACTGTCCCTGTAATTAAACTATACATCCGAATTTCATAAAATTTAAAATGACTCGACAAAATTTTGCAACAATTATATACTTGAAATTTCAGACCATTCGGTTGGGTAGTTTTTGTTCTGTTATATGCGTACGGACGAACAGACGATCGGACAGACAAACATGCAGACAGACGGACGGACCGAACGACGACTATAGGTGCTGCGTATTTTTATAATTACAAGCTCACGTAAAAATGGTTGAATTCTCCCGCCCCCGAGTTAAAATGCCCCCCTTTTACCACTCTCCTATAAAAAACACGATAAAACAACTTTATTTTTTTGGGACATCGTATCTTCATTTCTAGTGCCAAAACGATGTTCTTCCCATATTTTTTAGAATTACCATCAGCTGTTGCTGTAAAAACTTATTTTACCTGTATAAAGAATAATTGTGATTTATGACGATTATGACGATTAAGGACGATTTATGAATGACGTTGACTCTGTATTCATAAAACCTGCCGTAACTTAGTGAAAAATGATCGTATCTATCTGTGGATGGTGTCATTAGATTGAGAATTAAAAAATACATGATGAACTACACCTCACTTGGACATATTAAAAAATTTAATTTTCCCTCTTACTGAGGTAAAATTCCTCTTTTTTGCCTCCTTTCGTTTTCCTACACCCAGTCCTTAATCCTTCCATGCATTTATGGCCCCATTGGATGGAGGAAAACACAACGGGAAACCTACCAATCAACTACTGAAATTGTGTCAGCAACTGGTTTCCACCAAGATATGACCTAAAATACTAGTTTCTATTTAATATGCTAACTGAGTTTAACTAATCCTTAAATTACAGCAAAGAACTAGATGAGGCGATGATTTGTGCAGCAGCCGCCGCCGCCCCGTCTATTATGTTCATTATTTAATTATGTTCATTTTTTAATAATGTTCATTATCTCATGTTTATTCTTCAACATTTCAACTATCCACGATACACGCAAAGCAAGTAAAGTGTTTCAATAATTCTAACATATATGTGGAAAATTACTAATTTATTTAACCCTTAAATGCCTGATTTTTCAAAAATCATTGTAATAATGTTTTTCGGCTTTCATTTTTTAAATAAATCATGGGAAAAATACTTTAAAAATCCTATTTTTTTTTTAAATATGGTTTACGGCTAAAAAACAGTTTGCTGCTATTCGGCAATTCTGGTCTTTAATTGAAAAAATGATTTTCCTTGATAAAATTCTATAATATTAAACACACAAGAATTTTAGGAACTATAATAAGAAATAAATTTTACTTGCTCACTGCAGTACTAAATATGGTATTTCACAAGCCACCCAACAAAACAAAAAAGAACAAGGAGCAACAATTGGAAAAATAAATTTATCTTTATTCTTAAACAGCACAAGTATTGTCATATACATGTTTAAAATCGATTTAATAATATTTACAGAATGTATTTTGTTCGCAACATTTGGCATTATAGCTTCAATATTATTCTAATAGTATTTTAGAAGCGTAAATTGGGTATGTTGCCGAAAAGCAACACTCGGCATTTAAGGGTTAAAATTAAAGGAAGCGGAGAAACTATTTATGTACAATTAAGTAGTAGATCGTTATAAAAATTTATCAATTTTCTCTACAATTCCTTATATAACTACAGTATGTAATTAACAGTATTATTTTGTATTCTATAATAAATATCTCTGTAATAATATCGGTAAAAAAAGACGAGTGTATAAAACACAATTTACCTTTGAAATAAAAAAAATCCGTCACATAT
The DNA here is from genome assembly GCA_963932465.1 of Maratus speciosus. Classification (NCBI taxonomy): domain Eukaryota; kingdom Metazoa; phylum Arthropoda; class Arachnida; order Araneae; family Salticidae; genus Maratus; species Maratus speciosus. Next base: position 347,305,196 of record OZ010795.1, on the reverse strand, counting down.
ACAATTTTAAAATTAATTAGTTAAAAATGAATATCCTCAAATATGTTTAATTTGGCTCATCATATAGTTATAACCTTTTTTTATTACAAAATGTCATATTAAATTTATATGTTGATAATTTGAAATGTGAAAGTCATTTAAATGCTAACAGACTTCTTTGCATTTCTGGAGCAATTCTAAACTAAGGAGATTGTCAAACAGCAAATTATCTTGTCAGATACAACTCTGAATGCGAGATGCACACTTCTCGCTAATTGTGATGTAATGGATAATGCAGGAACATGTACTGAGGATTTGCAAGCTAAATCATTTGACAGACATGCATTTTAGAGCCGTAAATTCAAACTTCGAATTGTGTGTGTATCTATTAGTGTGAATGAGTTCTAAGAAATATTGCATAAAAAATCTCTTAACTTTTGTCGTTAAAGAAAAGTATAACAAGAAACACGAAATTTTTAACTGTACCATGACAATTTGAAAATATTGAGAATTGCTTTGTTTTCTAAGATTGCTCTGTCATTTAGAACAATTTATTGTTTTATTGTGATTGAATATGAAATAGTTCTTGACCAAACAAAAATTATGAAACTGTTATTTACCTCATTTTATGTCTAAATGAACAAAAGGAACTAAATAACTAAATGAAATATTTGTGTGTGTACATGTGTATCTATCAGTAGACGATGGGCAGGAAAAAGGATCGCACGTATAGGTCTGAGGATTCAGATATACGAAAATAGGTATCAAAGCGCTTGAAACCCAGATTTTTATTATTTTTTTTTAATTACAGCTAAAATTCAAAATATTAGAATAATTACATTTTTTTACAAATTGAAAATATTGTTTGGTAATTTAATGTCTTTTAATGCAAATATGCAAACGATATTTTTATTAAGAACTTATTGTTGATTAAATTTATTTATTATCTTAAAATTAATATCATTTTTGAAAAGGTTAATCGAAAAAAAATATTTTGAAAAGTCAAAATATTATAATATTTATTCAAGTGGTTCAAAATATTAGAATATTTCACATTAATTCTCCTTTTATTATCACCAATTCATAACTGGTGGCATAATTGATTAAATTCAGACGATTTTATTTAAAATCAGTATACTTTTTGCAGTTTCTTTGCTTTTTCGTCATAAAATGGGTCGTGTGAGTGATATTCATGAATCTATTAAACTTCGTATGGTTGATTTGTATGGGCACGGTAAAAATGAATGTTATATAGCGAATTATTTACATTGTTCGCAATCAAGCATTAGTAAAATACTAACAAAATATTAAAAAAAATGGAAAATTTCAAAATAATCGCCGAAATGGTGGCCGAAAACCAAAAACGTGTGCGAGAGATGACAGGAAACAGAAGCGTATAGTTAAGAAAAATCGTTTTAAAAGTGTGCGATTCTTGCACCGAAAATGGAAAGAAGAAGCAGTTGAAGTTTCTACATCGACAACATTAAGACGTCTCCATAAATTTAAGTTTGAATCTCGTGTATCGAAATCAAAACCTCTCAAAACAAAACCGTATAAGATTGAATTGGTGTAAATCAAAACGTTTAAGGAGCGAAGAAGATTGGAAAAATATATTATTTAGTGATGGAACTATGTTTTGTGTTTCATACGGTAATCAAGGTATTCGAGTTTGGAGAATGAAGCAAGAAACATTTGATAAAGAATGCCTTAAATGTTTCGTGAAATTTGCTGCTAGTGTCATAGTTTGGGGTTGCATGAGTGCAGAAGAACCTTGAAATATATGCATCGTCTACGAAAGGATTAACTCTGAGATATATCAAGAAATTTGGGAATTGATGATTCCATCACCAGAAGATTTATTTGAAGATGATTTCATCTTTCAACAAGATTTAGCGTCACCGCATACCTCGGTGTCAACTAAGAAATGTTTTCATCAACGCAACATTAAGGTACTTTCTTGGCCACGAAACTCATCAGACATTAATTTAATTGAAAACTTATGCTGTATAATGAAGAAAAAACTCCAAGAAAATCCTCCTTCTACACTGTTAAAAATTTGCAGCATTCTGGCAGGTCATTTGACCGCTTTTTTCCGAAAACGGTTACACAACCGTAATTTTAATACTATTCTGACCATATTATTGGCCATTTTATGGTCAGAATGTAGTTAAATTATGGTTATGAAACCGTTTTTTCAAAAAACGTTCGAATGACCTGCCAGAATGCTGCAAAATTTTTAACAGTGTAGAAAAACTTAGTTAGTGACACGTATAAAGTCTATTTGGGCTAATATTGGTAGAAATGTTTGTAAACACCTTGTATATATTAATACATGGAAATTATTCCAGAGGGAAACATTCGCCTTGGATACAATATTTCAAATGAAAATCAAATTTCAAAGTAATTGCTTTAAAGATTTCTTTTAATTTATTTTTTAAAAGAATAAATTAAATTAATTATTTGTAATTTAAAATTCTTTTAAATTGCTTAAAATTTAAAAGAATTGCTTATTCCAGAGGGAAACTTTCCCTCTGGAATAATTTCCATGTATTAATATAGTTTCTATCGATGCTGGATTTAATCATACTCCGTGTTTGCCCCAGGTTGGTGGCTCACGGTAAATATTCCATCTTGTGCTGCGTTTGTAGCCTTGCCAACATATAATAGTGAGAAATTTTCCTTGCTGGGTATTGTTCCAAGTGGTTTAGTCGGTAGAACGTCAGTGCGCTATACTGATGGCCCGGGTTCGAGTCCCGGCTTGGAATCTTTTTCACTATGTTGGCCTTTGCTCCTTTTAAGCAATTACTTTGAAATTTGATTTTCATTTGAAACCTTGTATATAGTATGCAAGATCGATTGTACGCTGTTATGAAAGCTAAAGGGGAAGCTACAAAATATTAATTACCATTTACTTCATATACATAAGGTAATATTGTTGCGTAAAATAAAATATTCTAATATTTTGAACCAATCTAAATTTTATTCAAATATTTTGATGTTTTTCAGAAAGCTGTATACCTAATTTATTGTACTGTATTTTATAATTTGTAAATGTTAAAATCTTATCTAAACATTCCAGATTTCATTTATAAGAAATTTAATTGCATTTACTTAGTATAAAAAATAAATAAATTAAAAATAATTTTTTCTTATTACTTTTTCTCAATTATTCTAATATTTTGAATATGAGCTGTAGACACAGCCTTTTCTAAAGTAAGTTTCGTTAGTTATAGAGTTAAGTAAGCAGATTATGGGATAAATAGCACAATGGTTATAGTTGAGCTATAGAATTAATTAAAATGAGCGTTGGTAATTATTTACGCCCTAGATATTAAACTTCTGTTTTACGGTAGTAATCTCGCATGTGGTAATTTTGAGCTATCCAATACTGCATTGCATATCACTGTATAAAGGAATCACTTGAAAAAGTAGAGTTTTACTTCAATAAAAATCAGTTTACGACAAGCATTTGTCACTTCAAGGTTGGTTTGTTGGTTGTGTTTATGATGGCCAATTATCAGCACGAGGGATATAGGTCCAAAGAGGGGCGGAGTGAGTGACCTCCGTGGGGTTATTTCTAAGGGAACCTAACCCGCATTTACGCTGGGAAAATCAAGATTCGAAGAAAACCACGAAAATTCCGAAGGCAGACGGGAGCGATTGGGATCGATTCCAGCACCTCCCTTCTACCAGCTTCGAGAGCAGAACCGCTCGGCCATTGGTGGGGCTGTCACTTTTTTAAATGAATAAAAAAATATTCTTATATCCTCAAGAGATAAATATTTTACAATGGTAATAAACAGGTACTTTTAAAAGAGGTTACGACAGCATTATCCTCGCTTTTATTTTTGAATATATTCTTCTCAGTCAAAAGACATTTTTATTGTTTATTTTAATAAAATTGATTTTTGATTTTGAATAGGGTAGAGCGTGGTAAAACGCCTAGCGATGGTAAAACATCCCTATTAATTATTAAATGAAGCAAGTGGTGGCGCACCTCTTCTGTATAGGAATTTTGTAGAATAATATAATTCTTACTATCCAGGCGTTTCACTTGAAGACGGCTAGTCAGTATTTATTAATGGAAAGTTGCCAAAGTGTATTTTCAAGTAAATTTTGAACAAAATTGAACAAAAATTTTGAGGTGAATTCAACGTGTTATTGTGGATTCATAAGTAGGTATATTTTTATGATTTTTTCATAAAAACAAGTTGGATAGAAATATTTTGTTTTGAAGATAACGTTAGGATCACGTTGAATGGTTAATTACAAAACAAGTACTTGTAACAAAATGGTGGAAAAAAGTTAAAATGCCCTAACAAAGCACGGTTAAAATGATTATGTGGAAGTTTTACTCTGACCTTTTTTTAATTGAATAATTGCACGGTGAAAAGTTTTATCATATACATTTTTCCCCAATAATTTAATTTTCTGCACTTTAAACATTCAGTGAAATAAAAAGTACACTAATCCAGATGGTAAGTGAAAATAAGCTATTTTTAATAATATCCTTTAAAACAATAGTTTCATTTAAGAAATTTCATCAATTACGATTTTCATCCCAGTATGAATTTGTTTGACAATTTGTCCACTTTCTCTCCAAAATTAAATATTTTTAAAATATACACGTGCATAACGTTCGCAATAAATAGAAAATGCTTCAGTTTTTTTAAGTGTGTGCAACAAGAAACAACACCTCCTGTTGAATGCTTTTTATGAATAAAAATTATTTTTTATTTTATTTTATTAACAATGACTACGAAACTATATATAGATATGTAGAAAATGCTAAGCATATAAAACACTGTAATCATTTTTTAATGTTTAATAAATGTCATGGTTTTTAAACAACAGTCCTTTATTGGTGATGGGATGCTTAGTGCTGTAAATTTGTAAAACGATTCTTAAGGGTTCAGAAGGGACAGCCCTGGTAATAGCCCTGGTGAAGGTAATAGCCCTGTAAAGTTGTGATATTCATTTATAATTAACCTGTACTTTAGGCACGATAGAGTGGTCGTGCTTTTGTTCATGGTTTGATGAATTAACTGACATTCTGTGAAAGAAATGATTATTTTTGAAAAACGTGGCGTATTAGGAAGCAACTGATGTTCTGTGGAACAAGTTACGTTTTAAAAAATAACTATGTTATCAACTCTTTAAACTATAATTGAACATTAGTGACGTGTAATTTGAATTATTTGCTTGCACAAAAAAATTAACTACATTTCAATTTTAGAAATATAAGCATTCGTTCAGTAGATTAAAAAAAGGTGGGGAATACTTAAAACAATGATTATTAAACTTTTTTACTTCATGACACACATAACTCATTTTAAACTTCCACGGCATACTAAATTTCTGATGATTGAAAAAACATTACGTAAAGGTTCTATATCATTTTTCATTTATTTACTTACACAAGCACAATGCTTTATCAGAGTTAGAAAAAAGTGTGAAAAATATTTACTTGATTTACGATCAAAAGAAATCGTTATAAGCTTATTTTACATGAACCTTTACAATTATCTTACTACGATTACTTGGTTTATGTTTAAAAGAATGATAGAATTCTTATAAACTTTCATGCATTAACTTTTAAACAGCTGTCTGAGATTGACCTTTTATTTTTTAAATCAGAATATTTTCTTTCTAAGATAAAATTTCTGGATAATCTTAAATCATTTTTCATTTACCAACGATCATTTGTACTGCACTTTATGCTATAATTCTCTTCCTTTAAGAGACAGAACTTTTCTCTGAAACAATTAAAGATACTTAGATCACTTAGATTAAAGATCCGGGCCACAAGATCTCGATTATCGTTTGTCAGTTACATTCAAAATAGTAATTTAACTCAATATAAGTAAAACCCGAAGGTTTTATTTTGGTTAATACCTGTATTGTTCTATACTTTTATTTATTACCAATTTTTCTCAGGTATTATTTCAAACAGTGGGGTACGTTATACATGTCTGTGTTACATGCTTATCTCTAAAAAATAGTCATAAAAAGTTTTTATTCATCATTTTTAAATACATTTACTGCTGTTTTTCAACAAAAAATTCCTTTCACAATTTATCTCTAAAAAATAGTATTCTGAATTAGTATAATAAAATAGCAAAGTTTTACTTTTATTTCTAAAAATACATTCTTTTTAAAATCGTTCACGTTCTAAAAAATTACTGATTGGTTAGTTCTGTAGAAAAATTGGTAATAAATAAAAGTATAGTAATTTAACAGTCTTAAATAGATAACCTTGTCAAAAATGGCAAAATGAATACTGTAAATAAATAAATAAAACATATAACAAAAACTATATACTATAACTATAATAATAAAAAACTATAAACTATAATAATAAAATTATAAAATGAACTTAAAACTATATGATAAATAAAATATCAAATGGCCAAAAAAATAAGGGTCGCTGTAATTAGTGTAATTGGCACCATGCTTGGCACAGTTGTATTTGACAAGGTACGGATAATACGTAAAAATCCCACCCCCTAATCATAGGCGTTAAAGAACGCAATTACGAAGAAAAGAGTAATTTGGGAAATCTAGTTTATAGAAGGTAAGTTATGTCTCTGTGGTGGGCAATTACAATGGGGAAGGGGTTGGGGAGTTTGTTTCTGGTTCAACATATTTCTCCTTTATGACTGTGTCTGATCTAACCAAAGTAATTTTTTACAGGTATGCAGAAAGTAAAAATAAAATATTCACATCCTCAAATTCACCTGTCAATTGCTTTAACCTTTATGTAATTTCTTACTTCAGCACTTTCTCAAATCCAGCGGCCGCCCAGGTTCCCCGCCTGCTCCCTCCAACATAGTTTATTCTCTAGTGACAAAGTAATATCCAAAGAAAGTTAAAGATAATTTTAATAGTTGTGCAATTTTATTTAGAATTAGGAACTTATTAATATTTTAATTGTACATTTTATTTCGTTGAAAGTTTCGTTTTGGGTCAATCCATTTCAAGTGATCCAGACTGTTTGCTTGACCATTTTTAAAAAATCTGAATTTTTTTTGTAGAACAACTCTAACATGATGGAAGTTCAAAATGACTATTATTGTATTTTTATTAATTTTTGTTTGTGCATGGTAGTCATATTTGTTTCATCGTGTGCAGCATTTTCTCACATCCTAGGGCTTACGGAATTGTAATTAACTCACCTTTTATTTTTCCAATTCGAGTTAAGTTTAAACCAATTTGTTCAGAATAAAATGTGCTAAAAGTCTGTGAATAAAATAGTTTCCTAAAATAAATCCTTACTGGTGAAATTTTAGCATAAATTTTAGGATTTTTTTCCGAAATCTGTTAGTTTATAAAAAGAATTTTTTTTTAGCAAGTAAACCTTTCACTTGACATAATTTTTTTTTTACAACTAGGTCGAAAGTGCTTGTACTCACACACCAAGTTCCAGATCTGGGACTTGATTTCTCTTGGTTAAAAAAAATCCCATTTTATTTATTATTCCAAAAAAAAAAAAAAAAAAAAAAAATACACTTTTGAGGCTTCTATATCTCTGGTGGGGAACGTGATGAAAATCTGAAATTTCGTTTGCTGATAGTATTTTATGGTAGTGATATGTACAAAAAATTTCAAGATGGAGATTTGACTACAAGTTGAGATATGGAAAGGCAATGTGTTAAAACATTTCTTCCAAACTACTGTTTTATTGTAGTCACAGGTAAATATTTTCTCAGAGTGTAATTTAAAATATTTTCTTTTAATTATCTTTAAATAATAGTAACAGAAAATAAAGCCTTTTGCAAAGCTTAGCAATTAATTTTAAAAAATGCCTACATTTTGTATGGTTTCAGTAATTTTTGTTTTAAATAATTTTAGTAACTAAAAGAAACCTCAGTAACTGTACATAAAAAATGAATATTTTATAAAAGACATGGGACAAAAACAGAAAGGAATAAGGAAAGAGAAAGGGTGTTAATGTTGACATACTTGTTGAGACATATCAAACGTGTCAAAATACGTTCCTGTTCGTTGGTTTAAAAATCACAACTATTATTTTAACGCAATCAAACTGATTAGTAAAATTATCATACGAATTGAATATTTCCAACTGAGCTAAAAAATGCCCAAGCTGGGAATCGAACCCAAATCCTTGGCTTAACAGGCCAATGATTTGCCGTTTAACCAATAAGGTTATCTGAGCGAAATATGCTGGCTGGTTGTCGGCTCAGTTAGCTTAAACGGCAAAGCTTTGGCCTTGTAAGCCAAGAATCTGGGTTCGATTCCCAGCCGGGACATTTTTTCGCTCAGTTGGAAATATTCAATTCGTATTAAAAACCACAATTTGAATGCTGCTTGCCAGTCACTGAAACTTGTTCTTAATACAATGGAACCTCTTTTATCCGAAACTCTTTTAACCGAAACTCTATCACATTGCTTGAGTGCTTGAGTCCATTTTGAAAGATTTTTTTTTAAACTATCATATTCCTTGTGTGTAAGCGGTACTTTCCGAACCACGAATGCATATAAATATTTTTTATCCCTTTCTTAGAATTACTTTGAATTTAACTCGAGTTCCTGTAACCTGCGGAATGGAACGAACAAATTAGCAATTCTGATGCATTTGAATGTTTTGAAAACGGTTTGGCATGGTTGGAGCAGCAGAAAGACTGTGATACTGGTAAACTGATAATATTAAAAAACTTCGTAATAGAGATTCAAAGCAAAAGCAATCGAAACTGTGACAAACAAAACATTGTTTCAAACCATTGGGAAATATGTAAAAAGTACTTAATTTCAAAATTAAAATTCAGGTAATTTGTTCTTATTTCTATTTTGCTATTGCTTTATTTTTATTAAGCACTTGTTACCATAATAAGAAATAGCGTATATCTTTCTCCTTAATCTTAAAATTGAAGCATTCTCGATTTTCCGAAAGAGGGTCGGTCCCAATTACTTCGGATAATCGAGGTTCTACTGTATAAGCATATTCCTGTAAATGAAACATTTATAGGATGTTACCATGCATCAGCTCAAGTAATTTTCAGAAAGTAAAGATATCAAAGCCCTTTGCAAGTTTATAGTTTATAGTGCAGAAAAATTACATTGTTGCATGTGGTATGATAAGAAGTAGTATCTTGGAATAATTAAAGAAATGAGCCTTGAAAATTGTGATTTCAGTGTTCATTTCTATATGCCAGTAGAGCAAAGAACTTCCTTCAAGTTATTAAGAGTTATGACAAGATTTGGATCCTTCAAAGAAAATCTTGAGAAAGATCCCCCTATGGAACTGACAACAGTAAATGGTCGAGCTCATAACATCTCTCGTTAATTGTGTGAAGATATTTCTCAGATCTTTGTTGAACATATATAGTATTTTAGTAAATTAAATATTTGTTATTACACTGTTTTCAACAAACCACATTTTGTGTATGAATCTATATAAATAAAAATGTAAATGTTCGTTTGTACAAAATCACTAATCTCCGAAAGTTCTTCACAGATTGCTTTGAAATTCACGGATTGAGTTGCATTTGAATACGAGCGTGTTGTTATATACCTATTATGAACCTGGTCTCCCTCCACCCCCATTTGCCAAACCTGCCACAAGGGGGCACTTTTTTAATTTTTTCTGACAACTACCATGTGATATATCATTAGAAAGCGCTTTGACCACTCTTTCATATATGCATCTCACCTCTCTCTCTCCCCCCCCACTTTAACCCCCCCGGGCTACACATTTTTATATAATATATCTATATAAATAAAAATGTAAATGTTCGTTTCTACAAAATCGCTAATCTCCAAAATTTCTTCACCGAGTGCTTAGAAATTCACGAATTAAGTTGCATTCAACTTGCTTAAAATTTTGTAAATAAGTTCATTCTGATAAGCACTTCCCTGATTAGCTTTGGGGTTCACTGGTTAAGAATAAAGGGGATAACGAGGGGCAAATATCCCTCTTAATTTAGATAAATGGATTTTTCATGTAGAATTTTCCGATTTGATCCAAATTTTGTTAATAGGTTCATTCTGATAAGGCGCTATACCTGATTAGTTTTGGGGTTCATTTATTAAGCATAAAGGTGAACGGGGTGTAATCCCACTTAATTTAGATCAATGGATTTTTCATGCATAATTATCCGATTTGCTTCAATTTAGTATACCGGTTTATTCTGATAACGCTCTTCCCTGATTATATTCGGAGGTTCGTTGGTTATGTATAAATGGGGGAAGCGGGGGGGGGATAATCGTCCCTTAATTTATTTTTCAAGGGGCATTATTCTTTGAAATAAGAGTATAATATAAAATTAGTGTGAATAACCGGTGAGCTAAATGCCATCAGTTTAACTGGACCATTTTCCTTTTAAATTAATTTTTGCAGTTTTATATGCTTTTATTATAACATTTTTTCTTCTTTTCAGTGCACTTGAGTGGCTTTTGTTTATCCAAATAATTCCTCGCAGAAGATGAAACTTAGGTCATCGTAGGAGCGGAGCGGAAGCAGTACAAGTAATTGAAAATAAAACTGAGGAAGGAGGGGCAAAAACAAACAAGCCAAACAGACAAAGAATTGCTCAAATATGTGCCGAGGAAGCATGAGAGCGACTGCCATTAGACGGGTGCAGATGCACGGTTGCGAGCACGGCGAGCGCATTCTACAGCTGCAAATCTGCTTAGTTCCCAACAGAATGAACGCGACAGACTGAGAGCGGTTGAAAGAGGTAAACGAGAATCAGCAAAACAACACCAAGCATGACCCCGTCCTCAGCTATCACGCGATTACAATCGCCTTAGATTCCGGTACAACCTAGCTGATGATTATAGTTTTAGACGGCATGTTATCATCGGCACTGTGACAGAAGTGTGTCCTTATTTTAAGCTCTGAAATTTAATGAAAAAACGATAGGAAAGCATTGCGCCACCAGAAAAATTAAACTGTCTCAAATTAGAGAAGTGCCAGAACCATTAAAATCTTTGCTTGCGGGATATATCGGCGAATTAAAGACTTTCCAATCTAACATTGGAAACTACAACTCATGCTTCCAAATGAGGACGTTTAGTGAAAAAATCGTAACAGCTCAAATCATGCCAACTTTCAAAGTGAAAGGGCAAAATGATCACAAAGCCAGCTCCTTGTTTCCGTGCCCATATCGTCATCATAAATTCCTGCAAATGTATTCCATCGGTGAAGGCAATGATGAACTGAATGCACACTGGAAACGATGGATAATCCTTTATACAGAAGAAGATCAGCAGACGATGGCGGTAAATTAGCCACCATACATATGCGAAACGGTTATATCGAAGTAGACTACCGGTGGGTTGTTCCATATTCGCCTTTACTATCAAAAACATACAAAGCGCACATAAACGTAGAATACTGTAACTCCGTCAAATCGATCAAGAACATTTGTAAGAACGTGAATCAAAGAAGCGACATAGTAGTTGTTGGTGTGCGACCAGAAATAAGCGATGGGAATGCGGTCATACATATGAATGAAATCGCACAGTATCCGGCTAGAAGATACATAAGCAGCAATGGAGCTGTATTGAGAATTCTTTCCTTTTCCACGCATGAACCAAGTCCATCTGTTGTTCTACAACTTTAACTGCGTTCTTCACGTTATATAAAAATAACGCTTCAAGAAAAGATTGTTGTGTTCGGAAGTGTCTACGTAATACGCATGGGATGCGAGAAGAAAATCATTTGAACGACGCAAACGAGAAGAGGACAGTCTAGGAAAAAAAAAACTACGATAGGCAGATTCGTAAACCGTGCATCCCAATTAAGATGATTCTAAGATTATTTATTTCTTCGCATGCGGTTGGTAAATGACCCAGTCAAACATCTTTCCAGCATTTGAGAATTGTCAACGGAGTTACACCTGCCATTTTTCCAGTACATGTCAAGCTCTGAATTTATTGGATAACGACCTATACTTTGACGCATGCATTAATAACGTTGCAACACGTCACATCTAAATCAAATTCGTGAATTGTTTGCAATGATATTGACCGCCTGCTGTCCTTCATTTCCACTAAAATTATGGGAGAAAAATAAATCGCACTTGGCTGAAGAATTTTCCGTTGAAATTCAAATATGAACATGAGTTTTCTGTTAGAAATCTACAACGAAGCGTTGATAATGGTTGGAGATTTGTTCTTAGAAATCACCAACAAAGTTCTCAATGAATTGGAAATGCCATCATCGAATTGATCTGCAGCTGCTTCATTCGATGTAGAATTGCGTCGTGAACAAAATTACAACACGAGTGTTCTTTTGTCCTATGTCCAATCAAATATTCTTGATAACGCTTGAGCAAAATGTATTTACGATCAAATAATACAATCTGTCAATAACAGGGTAGGGGAGGAATCTTCTTAGATGTCTTCTTAGAAACAATCTAATAAGGAACTGGTAACACGTTCCACATTAGATTGATTCTGTAAGCAATTCGATCCCAAATTTTATACCCTTAGCTCTTGCGTCGTCCGGAATAGCTGGCGTTGCAATCAGGTGGAAGAACTGCTCATTCCGCTTCGAAATTGCCAATAAACATGCAAATCATTGAAACTCTCATATGCAAAACTTCAAACGCATCCGGAATGAGAATAGTATTGCAGAAATGCATTCTTATTGTTTAGTATGAATGCATAATGGTGCACAAAACATAGTTGGAGGCTCTTGATCTGACCTCAGTCGAACTTCATTGCTTCATAACTTCTGCAATTTAATGCCATCAAAAGAAGAATTGGTTGTAAAAGTATCTCCCAATATTCTAACCAATTATAAGAATCAAGATTGGCAGAGGGAACTAGGTATTCTTGCGGCTAAGAACAACGATGTCTACTAACTTAACAACATTACTCAGTCTAACAATCAAAGCGAGGCAGAAACATACAAGTCGGTCGACACTGCTGGGGAAGCAGATGAAGTGGTCAATTATCCAACAGAATTTTTGAATTCACTCGATGTGCCAGGGATGCCACCGAACGTACTGCAATTGACAATTGACGTGCCAATTATGATGTTGCGAAATATTTGCCAGCCAAATCTTTGCAACGGAACACGGCTTGCAGTAACAAAATTTGAACAACATCTTAGAAGCAACAATCCTAACAGGACTTTCACAGGTGAAGATGTCCTCATTCCTTATTTTCCTTTATATCCAATGTATGTGCTATTTCAATTTAAGAGATTTCAATCACCAATTTGATTGGCCTTTGCAATGACCATCTACAAAGCTTAGTGCCAAGGTTTACAATTTTGCGGTTTAGATCGAGACACGTATTTCTTCTCACATGAACAATTATATGTTTCGTCTTCTAGAATCGGCAAACCAGACAATCTCTATATTTGCACCGACAATGTAACAACAAAAAATATTGTATACCCGCAAGCACTGTAAAATTAAACAAATTAGAAACGTGCGCTTTCACTTTTCTTTCTTTTCAATTTAATCAGAATGAGCCACAGCAACGCGTGACTGGGTACAGCTAGTATTGAAATAAAACAGATAAATCTAATTCTTCCTAAGGTACTCATAATAGCATTTGTTGACATCTTCTCATTGCCATGTCTCAGCTTGCAGTCAAATCTCAATCTTTAAATTTTTTGTGCATAGTACTACCATAGAGTTCTCAAAGCATTAAAAGTGAGAATTTTGAAAATTTCGGGATTTATTTTAGTAAAGAGAAAACAAGTCCCAGATCTGGAACTTGGTGTGTGAGTGCAAGTACTTTCTGCCTATTTGTAAAGAAATTGTATCATGTTGGCAGCATTATTTTATAAAAAATGCTTCCTCTTCTAAACTTTGGATTCTTCTAGATTTTGGAAAAATCTTAAACTATGCTAAAATTTCACCAGTAAAGATTTATTTTAGGAAACTCTATTTTATTAACAGACTTTTAGCCCATTTTATTCTGAACAAATTCGTTTAAACCCCACTTTAATTGGAAAAATAGAAGATAAGTTATGTACAATTCCGTAAGCCCTAAGATGTCAGAAAATGCTGCACACGCTGATACAAAGATGGCCGCCATGCACAAATAAAAATTAATAAAATAAAATAATAGTCTTTTTGAACTTCACTTCCTTCGTGTTAGGGTTGTTGTACACAAAATTTTAGATTTTTTAAAAATGGTCAAGCAACCAGTCTGGATCACTTGAAATGGATTGACACTTTTTAAAGTTTTCAATTTTATTAGATAAGGTGAAAACATTCTGTCAAAAAAATTAGAAGGGGTGGAATGGTAATTACGCACATCTGAGCAATATAAATTTAAATGTTTACTCATATTTAATAGTGCACATACTTTTCGTACCATTGTGTTAAATGTATATATATATATATATATATATATGGGAATGAAAGATAAGACCCAATGGTTAAATGAACGTGATATCTCAAGCGAGACTCATAAAAGGTGAACTCAGAATTGCAGAGTGAGATGTTGTTTTTCTATAGATATTCAGCAATGGAGTCGTTTGGTGGTTTTTAAAGCAAGGCTCAGGGAAGCTCTTGCGAGTTGTATGATGTTATTTTGAATATTAAGCTATATGTTTGGTAATATATTAAACCTTTTTAAACCTATTCTCAGTTTGTAGAGCATTAGTTTCGATTAAGCAATGCAGTACTCACATTAAAACCCACAGTTATATATATATATATATATATATATAGTATATATGTTACATTATTAGATCTAATTCCGCGATTTCCTTATCTTATTCTAAATTACTACTTTATATTTACTAAATGCTTATTCTTAAATAATCTCTATAGTTAATTCTGTTAAATTTCTTTTAATTTAATGTCTCACATGTTTAAATTACTTAAATATTACGATTTTAGTATTTTTAAATTAAATGTTCCATTTCCGCTCTTTTTTCTTTTAGCAACCATTTTATTTTCCCTTCCGAGAATTTTACTTTCCCGCGCATATTCCGGGGTTATCCTTTTTACCTTCAAATTTATCCACTCTCTCTGTCAGCACTTTTTCTATGGCGTGGTATTCTTAACTATTAATTGGTTGAGAGCGCGACCTACGTCACATTTGTATTACTATGCTTGACGCACAAAAAGCCGATGTTCGCTGTGTTTCCGCAGATTTTAGTCGTATTTCAATTTTTCATACCACCCCTGGTCACCGTCCATGTATTCTATTATCTACAACTTTATCTATCCCTAAATTACTACTATGAAGCGATGGTAAAATATCTTGTGGAAACTGAGCCGCCGAAAGATGTTAAAATAAAATGCTGAGCTGATTTTACGTTTTGTCTCAATTATTTCTGGAGCAACTTTCAGGGAAAATGTATTCCATGGCCTTCACTCGTTGAATGAAACAACTTCCTAATCATCATATAACGTTAATGTCATATTTAAATCCCGTTTGTCTGTCACATAGGAATTACATGTACACTCAAATAAGAAAAAAAAATCATAAATAAAAAATATATGGAAAGGGAAGTTATCATGTGTTGAATAGATGACAGAAAAAGAATCAAAAATAGTGTTTCTATATTCGCATCTGTAATTCACATTTACCTTAAATAGAAAGAAAAAAAATCAAATCGTTAACAACAACAACAAAAAATTCATAAAAATAATTAGCTTAATTTATCAAAAATAAAACGAATTTCTAAGAATTAAAAGTTCTAGAAGGAATATTTCAGGATTAAAATCTGTACGGACGCAAATGAGATGGTTGCGAATCCGCTTGCTTATTCGAATTGCAAAAAACTTTTCGTCTGCAATATATATATATTTTCTTTCTTTTTGCTGTGAAAATCTAGGCTCATAAAACACACCACCTAGCAAAAAGAAATCTACCCAGACATATAGATGAGATGAGGGACCCGTGAGAAAAGATCCCTGGGTGTATATTATAAATGGGGGTGAAAAAATGGGGAGTAAAAGAAATGGAAAGGAAGGGGAGACTCAACACCCAATTACCCCAGAGTGAATTAAGGGAAAAAGTTCTAAACACTCACTACCTGAAATATTCACAGTGTAAAATACAAAACAAATATAATTAAGAACATAATAAAATGTGATCGTTACAGGTTCCTGGCTAACTCCTGAGATAAATGAAATATTCCGAGATAGAGATATAACGCTTTTCGTGCACGCTGGGGCACCTCATACAAGATGTTTCGATTACATAACCTGAAAATAGCTATTTTTGGGTGCGTTCGTAATTATATAACTACGTAGCACCTATTCAGGTAGTCGTCGTTCAGTCCGTCTGTCTGTCAGTCCTTCTGTCCGCATATAACAGAGCAAAAACTATCCAACCGAATGATCTGAAATTTTAAATATATAATTATTGCACAATTTTGTCGAGTCATTTCAAAGTTTATGAAAATCGGATATATAGTTTAATTACAGGGACAAGTCAAATGTTTTCCGTTATATTACGGCTGTATGATTTCTTATGAGCAGAGACTTTAATACTGAAAGATAGATACAGATGGCAGCACTACGAGAATTGAAAATGACTGGTTTTCTCTGCCTTAAAAATAGAAGACTTTATTCAATTTTTATTCTTATTATTTTAACTCCTTTTTAATTTTAAAATTCCTATTATCCTTTTTCTGTATTATATGCATATTAATCTTGTTTTATTTTCTTTGATTAGATAAATTTTATTCTGTATTTTGATGGTCATGTGCGGACCTGTAATAGAACATTCCAATGTTTTGATTCTTGAGATAATTCTTCGATTAATTCTAAAGATGTTACTTATTCAATTAAATATTCAGAAAGACAAACTCAATCGTATTCATTTAAATAAATTTCTGTATTCTTTAAGAAAATAGTAATCTAGATTCACCCATTCAAAGTCGTCAAAGTTCCTGCAGAATTTAATATTCTTTACGATCTTCATTCCTTTGAAATTTGAATTTAATGAATTTGTTGATTTGATTTTAGTGTATATAGTACAAAATAAATTTGATGAATCCTTAAAAAGGCAATGGGAATTATCCTTAAATAATGATTCATTCCCAACTTATGATATATTGATGACATTTCTCGAAAAACAGGCTCGTAGTTTGCAGAATTGTAACTCTGAAATTTTTAAAGGTGAATCCAAATCTAATTTAAAATTTGAAAGTAAGTCTCAACATTTTTCAAAAAAGTCTGTCGCCAATGCAGTTGTAATGGATAATGTAAATAAAACTACAAATATTTCATGTTGACAGTGTAAAGAATCGCACCCACTTCATAAATGCCCAGAATTTTCAAAATTATCTGTTGATCAACGTTGGAATTTAGTTAAATCAAAAAAGCTCTGTACCAACTGTTTACGTTCAAATCATTTTGTGTCCAACTGTCTTATTAGTACTACTTTCAAGCATTGTAATTATAAACACCATACACTTCTTCATCGTGATCAAACTAGCCCTGCATCACAGAATATGTTCAGGCAGCAAGATCGTGTTACAATACCAAATGCTGTTGTTAATTCTAATGAATCTAACTGTTTAAGTTCTCAGTCTATCAATGAAAATTCTCAAACATTGTTGGCTACTGCCATTATAAAGGTTAAATCTAAATCGGGAAAATTTATTCCTTGCAGAGCGATGATAGATAGTGCTTCTCAGAAGAGTTTACTTTCAAAATCTTGTTGCAAAAAATTAGATCTTCCATCTAGGCCTACAAATCATAGAATCTCAGGAATAAATAATTTAGTCGCAGAAACGGCTCTTCAGGAAGTTTCCTTGACATTCTCTCCACATTTCAATAATGAAACTTTTCACTTAGATGCATTAGTTGTTAATCAGATTACAACCAATTTACCAAATTTTTTGATTACAACTAAATATTGGCCACACATTGAAGGCTTGAACCTTGCGGATCCTAATTTTCATTTGTCCAGTCCTATTGATATACTTATAGGCGCAGATTTATTTGCTAACATCATAATAGGGGAATCAATTCTGGGACCTAAAGGATCACCGAGTGCTGTTAATTCCAGACTGGGTTGGATTCTTTCGGGGATCATTTATTCAAATGAATCAAATCAAAATTCATTTATTAGTTGCCATGCCACTACACAGATAAGTTCTCAACTACAAAAATTTTGGGAACTTGAATCGGTTCCTACTTCTGATCCAATTTCTCTAGTTGAAGATAACTACGCGAAAACAGTTTCACGTTCAGAATCTGGAAGATATATTGTAAATCTACCCTTTAAATCTAAACCTGTTCTCGGAAACTCTAAATCTCAAGCCTTAAAACGCTTCTACTTCTTGGAGAAAAAACTTCAAGAAAACCCCTTGCTTAAAGAGCAGTATTTATCTTTCATGCGCGAGTATATCGACTTAGGGCACATGGAACTTGTTCCAGATTCAGAAATTTCAAATCCTGATCATTTTTATCTTCCACATCACGGGGTGTTAAAAGAAGATAGTTCTACAACTCGGCTTAGAGTTGTATTTGACGCATCTGCGGTTGGTTCAGAAGGCCGCTCCTTGAATGATTATCTAGAGATAGGTCCAAAATTGCAACCAGAAATCTTTCCTCTACTGTTAAGGTTCAGAATGCATCCAATCGCCTTTAGTTCTGACATCGAGAAAATGTTTAGGCAAATTCTCGTCAATCAAAATCATGTAGATTATCAACGCATTCTTTGGAGATTCAATTCAGATGAAATTATTAAAACATACAGGCTGTTGACCGTTACGTACGGAACTTCTTGCGCTCCATTTTTGGCCATTAGGACATTACACCAATTAGCAAATGACAATGAGCAAAATCGTAAAGAAGCCTCTCAGACAATTCGGAAAAGTACGTACGTAGATGATTTACTTTCCGGTTCGGATTCAAAGGAAAATGCCCAAAAATTGGTAACTGAGTTAATCGAAGTTATGAAAAGCGGAGATTTTAATCTACGTAAGTGGACTTGTAATGATCCAGAAGTAATTGCTCATTTATCAGATGAAATGAAGGCTTCATCGCAAAAGGTAATTCAGGAAGATGATACCGTTAAAGTCCTCGGACTACTTTGGGATTCTTCCAAAGATGTTTCACAAATTCGTTTCAATGATTTTAAAGAAGTAAAAACAAAAAGGGATTTGTTATCAGTAGTGGCTACAATATTTGACCCCTTGAGTTTCCTAGCTCCTACTACAATAAGATTAAAAATCGTGCTGCAAGACCTTTGGAAAGATAAGATTTCGTGGGATGAAGAAATCTCAGACTCCATACTACAGGTTTTGAATGAGTTTTTATCAGAAATTCATTTGTTAAAGTCAATTGAAATACCCAGATATATTAATTCTTATAATCAAAATGATGTCCAAATTCAGTTACATGGTTTTTGTGATGGCTCAGGTAAAGCTTATGCTGCTATTACTTATTTACGTGTTGTTACTCCTGACGAAGTATTTGTAAATTTGATTGCAGCTAAAACTAAAGTAAATCCTATAAAACCTCAAACACTGCTACGTATTGAACTTTGTTCTGCTCTTTTATTAGCCAAGTTATGCTCAGTCATTATCGATACTTTGCCAATAAACTTTGATAATATTTATCTATGGTCAGATTCACAGATTGTTCTTAGCTGGTTAAAATCACCTCCTTTAAAAGGAAATCAATTTGTTCTAAATCGAGTCTGTCAAATCCAATCGTTAATGCCTTCCTGTGAGTGGAATCATATTCCAGGTATTCTAAATCCTGCAGATTCAGCTTCTAGAGGTATTTCTCCACGAAAGCTTCTTCATCATTCGCTATGGTGGCATGGGCCTCCATGGCTGCTATCAAATGAACCAATCCCAATACCTTTGTATAATCCTCCAATATCTGAGTTAAATCCAATAATTCAATCTGTCAGCAATGTAACTCAAGTAACTGCCCTTCCGGACTTTATTCTTAAGTTCTCCAAATTCTCTAAGTTATCAAGAGTCACAGCGTGGTGTCTTAGATTCATTTATAATGCTAGGCATAGTGCTACAAAAAAATCTGGAAATCTGAGTGCACAAGAAATCTCTGATTCTATTCAATGCATTGTGAAATTAGTACAAAGTTCTGAATTCGGTACAGAACATAAGTTATTAAAAGAAAGAAAACCCTTACCAAGCAATAGTAAATTATTATCATTAAATGTGTTTTTAGATTCTAGTGATATTATTCGAGTTGGTGGTCGTTTGTCACAACATCAGACATTAAGTTTTGATAGAAAGTATCCTATGCTACTTCCGAAAAATCATATTATTACTAAGTTATTGATAAATCATGTCCATGAACAACATCTACATGCTGGTACACAGCTAGTACTTTCTATATTACGCCAACAGTACTGGTTTGTGAATGGTCGTTCTACTGTACGACAAGAGTTCCACAAATGTGTACTTTGCAAACGCCTTAAATCTCAAGTTTGTCAACAAATGATGGGAGACCTTCCCGTTGACAGAATCACCCCAATCCGTCCATTTTCCAAGATGGGTCTAGATTTTGCAGGACCCTGTTTAACTAAACCAAATTTGCCAAGAAGTAAGATCAAAATTAAATCATATATAGCAGTATTCGTCTGTATGTGCACTAAGGCGGTACACCTTGAGTTGGTATCAGACTTGTCTGTGCAAGCCCTGCTAGCAGCCTTGAAGCGATTTCTCGCGCGTAGAGGTCTGCCGTCCGATGTATATTCAGATAACGGTAAAAACTTCACAGGTCTGGCTAATCAGTTAAAGCAGCTATTTCAATATTTGAAAGAAAATGAAGTTCAAGGATTTCTTTCGAGCCAGAAAATCAATTGGCATTTCATCCCTCCATATGCACCACACTTTGGTGGGCTATGGGAGGCAGCTGTAAAGCTAACTAAAAATCACATTCTAAGAGCATGTAAAGCTAGTGTATTGGATTTTGAAGAATTAACTACTTTGCTATGTCAAATTGAAAGTTGCATAAATTCAAGACCCTTAACCCCTATGTCTTCGGATCCATCAGATCCACGTGCATTAACTCCAGGTCATTTTTTAATAGGAGCACCCCTCCTTGATATTCCAGAATCTTCAAATCCCAGAATTCTAACATTAAATGCTCGGTGGCGCTTGATCGAAAAAGCAAAGAATCAATTTTGGTATAGATGGTCACGTGAATATCTTCAACATCTCCAACAGCGTCCAAAATGGACTACTCCACGAGCTAATCTACGAGAAGGAGACTTGGTGATTGTTCATGATCGATTTCGGCCCATGAGATGGAAGTTGGGCCGCATTCTAAAGACTTTTCCTGGACTGGACAATCTTGTACGAGTTGTTTTGATTAAAACAGCTGACGGTGACATCAAGCGTCCCATTTCAAAGGTGTCCCCTCTCCTGCCGGGGGGCGGAGGATGTATGATTTCTTATGAGCAGAGACTTTAATACTAAAAGATAGATACAGATGGCAGCACTACGAGAATTGAAAATGACTGGTTTTCTCTGCCTTAAAAATAGAAGACTTTATTCAATTTTTATTCTTATTATTTTAACTCCTTTTTAATTTTAAAATTCCTATTATCCTTTTTCTGTATTATATGCATATTAATCTTGTTTTATTTTCTTTGATTAGATAAATTTTATTCTGTATTTTGATGGTCATGTGCGGACCTGTAATAGAACATTCCAATGTTTTGATTCTTGAGATGAAGTCGATTAATTCTAAAGATGTTACTTATTCAATTAAATATTCTGAAAGACAAACTCAATCGTATTCATTTAAATAAATTTCTGTATTCTTTAAGAAAATAGTAATCTAGATTCACCCATTCAAAGTCGTCAAAGTTCCTGCAGAATTTAATATTCTTTACGATCTTCATTCCCAAGAAAATAGCGTATTCAACGATGAAGGACTTCGCAGCAAAAAAGGTACTGTTGTGAATTCAATTTATTCTATTTACACAGATAAAGTCTATATCAATTATTCCTAAAATTCTACAACGGCCAATGGGAATAAATTATTGCAAGTGCAATTTAACGATATTACAACCTTCCGAATGGTCTGAAATTTTAAATATATAATTGTTGCAAAATTAATTTTTTCGAGTCATTTCAAATTTTATGAAAATCGGATGTATAGTTTAATTACAGGGACAGTCAATATTTTCCTTTACATGACAGCCAATGGGAAAAAAAAATTCAAGTACATTTTAATGATGTTACAGCATTTCGAACAGAATGAAATTAATATGTACTTATTGAAGTGCACTAAAATATACATTCAGTACACTATGTGGTGCAAAAAATATTTATAAAACTAGTTATAGTGCGAACACACCTCATTTGCCACGTTTGACGAGCAATTTCTAACTTATTTGACTTGTGGCACTTTTCTTGCCGGTGTGCGATTAGTCTTCCTTTAAAAGACATAAAATGTAATAATTAGAAAATAGTGTAATTTTATCAACTTATCCGATATTATATTTATTTTGCATACTAGAAACCTGTTGAAATTTAAATACTTCTTGTAAATAAATTTCCCGTTTTATTTGAGATTTGTAGGATTATTTCTACAAACAATGGGGTTGCATGTAGATTATAAATGTCTTTTTTAACACTATAACAAAACAGGAAAAGTATGTTTTGAAATCTACAATGCAAGAATGTAATTGCTTCGTCTTTTATTTATTTCGGTTTAGATAATATTTCGGCGTTTACAAAATATGCCGAAAACCTTGCCTCTAAGGGGCAATTACTTTGTAAATTGCCCTAATGTGTCTTAACAGAAGTGGTTTTAAAGGAATTGGATGTGCTGTTAAAATAAACTATGAAGGTAAGTGGAATAGTTTGTTATAAAGTATTGCACATTTCTAGAATAGTTTTAAATTAAAATCGAAAATATTTTTATTGGCTACAATAAAACAACACTTACATGATATGAAGCAGTAAAAAGAATATAGTAATAAATGTCATTTTACCTGTAACATAGTGTATTATCAAAGTAGATACCATGTTCTAAATAACTGTTATTACAAAGTTCTCTAAAAATGCTTTTATCTCGCATTTTTTGATTGAGTACTTGCTAAAATTACTGAAAATTATGTAACAATAAAATATCCTTCTATCCTTCTATATATAAAAAAAGTTTTGATTTGGAAATGGACCAATGAAAATCTGCGTAGATCATCCGGGTATACTCCTACTAGATCGGCATCCATACTTTTTATGAACGGGGGACTTTCTTCGTTAATATTAAAAAACTGTTTCATACAAAAATATGAAAATCGGTGGTGTTATAGAGACATGTTGGATAAACACGCTGATGCAGACAGTTTTTAAATCGAATAATTATTTTAAGAGATATTTAATGTTAAAGATGGTCAAAATCGTTCCATCAAAAAAGTCTTATAGCAGAAAAACTATGCATAGGAACTTAAACATTTTTAGATCATTTTATACATTGGAAGTTCCAGATGTGCAGACTGCATTTATCTTTAGACTCATTTTTTGTAGATTTTTTTTCAATTTTAAATTCAAATTTTCAGCATTTCTAGAGATATTCTTTACACAGTTTAGAAAAGGGCAAGAATTTTAAACTGTTGCCAATTTTAAAAACAGCGCAAAGAATAATGTTTCCTTCAAATAAAAAATTTTGTTACACGTGGCTATTATAAACAGAAAAAAACTTTCAAATTAGAATTAAGTGATTACGTGTTAAAAATCAGGAAAATATTGAACATTACATCATAAAAACTACAGTTACACGTGAATTTTAAAAGGGAAAGAAAATTTTTAAATACTAAATCCATTATTATGCGTTAAAAGTCACAAATGAAGGAAATTACGTTATATTTATAAAAGGCCAAATAAATAAAAGTTGGCAAAACATTTTAAATTCAACTAGTTGGATGTGCCAATCCCAAAACTTTCCTCTATCTTATACATCTTAATATTTCAAAACCTAGTTACACATGTTAATACTTCAATATTATTAGTTCAGTACTATACCAACTTTGATTTTCATCTTAAATTTCTGCTCAAGTCAATTAAACGGACTAAAAACGAGTTAATCTATATCATGATAAATGTTAAAATTATTAATTTTTCCTTATTCTGTCGTTATCAGCTGTTTGCGAATAGCCGGCATAGCAGGAAGCGAGTTCCCGCCGATGCACAATAGAACTACGAAAAATCAAGAAAAGTATACAAAAATCGCTAGCACGGAGCCCCTTTACCGCACAATATTTCCAAATTCAAGGAGAACCTGTTGGCCAAAGCCAAAAACAAGCACAAACATTTTGGTTCAATTGTATGCATAATTTTATACGCTGTTCGATGGCACAATAATGAAAATAGCACAGAGATCGGAATTATAGCGCCCCCTTCTTTCAGAATTTTTTCAAGTTCAGGGAGGACTTGTTTGCCATAGCCAGAAACATGCACAAAAAATTTGGTTCAATTATATGGATAACTTCATACACTTTTCGATGGTACAATAATGAAAATGGTACAGACATCGCAATTATAGTGCCCCCTTCCGGCAGAATTTTTCCAAATTCAGGGAGGACCTTCGTGACATGACCAAAAATAAACACATAAAATTTGGTTCAATTCTATGCATAACTTCATACACTTTTCGGCGGTACAATATTCAAAATGGCACAAAAATTGTACAAAAATCGCTATTACAGCGCCCTCTACGAGCGATTTTTTTACAAATTAAGGGAGGACCTCCTTGCCATAGCCAAGAACTTAAATTTTTTTTTTTTGGTTTAATTCTATGCATAACTTCATACACTTTTCGATGGTGCAATATTCAAAATCGCACAAAAATCGCTATTACAGCGCCCCGTAACGGCGAATTTTTTGCAAATTCATGGAGGACCTGCTTGCCATATCCAAAAACTTAAAATAAAAATTTGGTTAATTCTATGCATAACTTCATACACTTTTGGACGGTACAATATTCAAAATCGTACAAAAATCGCTATTACAGCGCCCACTACCGGCGAATTTTTTCCAAATTCAGGGAGGACCTGCTTGCCATAGCCAAAAACTTAAACTAAAAATCTGGTTCAATTCTATGCATAACTTCATACACTTTTCGATGGTACAATATTCAAAATCGCACAAAAAACGCATTTACAGCGCCCCCTACCGGCGAATTTTTTCCAAATTCCGGGAGGACCTGCTTGCCATAGCCAAAAACTTATAATAAAATTTTGGTTTAATTCTATACATAACTTCATGCACTTTTTGATGGTACAATGGCGACAGACAGACGGACAGACGGACAGATGGACAGACGGACAGACGGACGGACAGACGGACACACAGACAGACAGACATTTTCTATAAACATGTTTTTTGGAATCTCTGACCCCTAAAACATGCAAATCCGTCGAAAACCGGAAGTCGAAAAAAATTTCGGTTACAATACTTTCGTCTATTGAAGATAGAAGAAAGTGAAAATATATTTGCACGAGACGTTTATTTCATATTTTGAGATAATCTTTTCAACTATTATCGTGAATTCAAGACAGAGCAAATAATATGTCCTTTCTCACAACAAAAGAATTTTCATGGGAATATTAAAAAGAGAAAGGAAACTTTGGTGAAAATTACGTCAGATTTAAAACGATACATTTAAAAGAACTTTCTCATAGCGGTGTTAAAAATTACTAAGAGACAAAGACTCTGTGTACTTAATTCATTTTGCATTAGCTTACTTTGAAATTTTTAACTAATTTTTAACACTTTCCAACAAAGTTGAAAAGTGTTATTGATTTCAGTTTGCCTGTTCGCGCTCTAACTCTCGTAAATATACTCGGATCGCACTGAAATTTTTGGTTATTGAGGTTTAGCCTAGCACGAACCCTATTTCAAATGAAGTTTGTAGCATGTTTAGTTCATTTACAGGGACAGTCAAAAGTATTCCGTTATATTACGACCAATGGAAAAAAATCATTTCAAATGAATTTTAAAGATGTTACACCCTTTCAAACATAATAAAAAATATATGCATTTACGAAGTGCACTAAAACATGCCGAATATTCTGTAGCATATGTGGTGCATCGAATAGTTACTATTAATTTACAGGGCTACACAAAAGAATTCCATTACAAATGGTATAGGGGGAAATTGTTTGCGGCGTATTTTAATTATACAAATTGATATATAATAAATTAATATACGTCGGTGAGGCTTACATAAGTTATTTCATGTATAATACGAAGTGCATAGCATTTACAGGAACATACAAAACATTTCAGACAGGTATTTTCTATCCGAAATACTGTATATTAGCGGCGATGGTAGGGAATGCATTTTTAATTATGATATGCGCTTTTAAGTTTTACTATATTTATGCATACTATATGGTGTGTGTAAATGTTATAATTGATATACAGGGCTACGCAAAAGAATTAGTAAAGGTTACTGAGTATGACCGTAAATTGCTCAAAGGTGGCTTTAAAATGTGTTATGCTGAACTGCATGTAGTTTTCTATGAAATGTTTGTAGAATATAGATAAAATGATATACAGGGCCACGCAAAGAATTGGATACATGGCCGCCTATAGATGATAAATTCTGGAAATGCGATTTCAGTAGTTTTAAGAGTGATTTAGTTTGAATTAAAGTTTAGCTAAATAGTGGCGTGTAATAAAGGTACTAGGTAAACAACAGGGCTGTACAAAAGTATTGAAGTATGTTTCTACCTATTAGTCTAAATTGCTGAAAGAGAAATTTCAACCTGTTATGCATTTTCTTGATAAACTAAATTTTCTATTATATAGTATATATATCAACCTACAGATCAAATACACGGCTGTTCGGAAGAATTGTAATAAATATTTGGCTATGGATCGTAACTGCTGAAATCAGTTTTTTAAATGTTTAGTTAGTTATCTTATTTACCTTATTTCCCTAAATAACGAAGTTTTGTTAAAGCTTTCAGGGAGTGTTGGAAAGTGTTTCATAATCTATGCCGTACGCATGATTTTTCTTTCTTGCTTTTAATCAAAGACGAAAACAGCCATTGTATCTCTTAGTAGCGGCTGATCTCGTCTTAAAAATCTCCAATCAAAGGAAAATGAATGAAAACCCGTTTACAGGGAGACCGTCACTGTTTTTTTAAATTATAATTCAAACTTTTTAAGGCCGATGAAATTAGTATGCTTTTAGAATCTGGGATGTCTGAACGAGGGTTGGCAAGCGTAGCTCGTAGGGGGCAGAACCACCTAGTATATAAAAAAAATTAACGCTTTGGAAATAGACGAATAAAAATTTGCGTAGATACCGTGAAACGAATCTGATTGGTCAGAGCTTTCTGGCGCTATAAGAGGGGTTACCAAGGGTTGGATCCCGGCTCTGTCGCCAAACATCGCCATCTTGGCTATATTGCCAAATTTGGTGACCAAAATGAGTCGCCAAAAGTGACGCCAACTTGACGCTATTTCCACTATTTCGCCAAATTTCCATAAACTCCCTTCGAAATCCAATAGGGCTTGCTTGCAGAAAATAAACAAATTGAGACATTTCAATGCAACAAAAAGTAATATTAGCTTATGAATAGAGCTCAATTGAACTATTTACATTATTTTTAAGCCCAAACACTATTTACAATATTCGTAATACTATATATATAATTTTTATTTAATTTGTAATTATTCAAATAAATTATAATTTTTACCTTTTTTTAATGATTTTATATTTTGTGAGTGCAAAAGTTCTACCCGTTTTTTAGCGAAAACAGAAAGGCGGAGAACACAAAAAGTTAAGCACCTATGAATTCACGCATGCGCCATCATTATGTATGACCTCTTGCCATCTGTCGGGCAGTAAGTTAATCCCATGCCGATAAAACTCCTCTGTTTTATAGTCAAAATACTGTTGTAACGCCGTTTTTACAGTCTCCACATCATTGAAGGTTCGGTGAGCAAAGGCGTTGTGTAACAATGAAATAAGGGGATAAATCGAAGGTTCAAGGTTGGGGCTATACGCCGGCTGAGGTGAAAGTTCCAAACTAAGGCCCAATAATTTTTGCCGAGTACTTAAAGCAACATGGGGGCTGACTTTATCGTTTTGAAAGAGAACCCCTCTACGATTGATGAATGTTGGCTGCTTGTTGCTCACAATTTGTCCAGTTGTTGGCAGTAGAGGTCTGCCTTGATAATTTGGTTCGGTGCGAGGACCTCCTAGATGATTATTCCCCTAGCATTAAGCCATACACTGAGAAAAATATTTTTGGAATGGAGTCCACTTGTTTAGGTCGATGGAGTATCCTCAGCAAAATCGGCACATGGTCCTTCGACGCTTCATATTACGGTGCAGTACCCACTTCTCATCACCCGTTACAATTCGGTTCAAAAATGGTTCCCTGCTGTTACAGGGAAGCAAAGAAAGACAGGTGCTGATCCTCTTTTATCGTTGCCTTTCGGTAAGCTGGTGTGCTACCCACTGATAGAATTTTTTGATGAAACCAAGCGCATGCATCCGTCTTTGGATTGTTGTTCTGTGTACCGAGAATATTTCGGCTAATTCTCCGACTGTTAGATATGGGGAATTTGCTATGTCTGTGTCCATATCCTCGTCAGAAACCACTGATAGGCATAAAAAACGCGCATGATCTTTACAGCTCCTGTCTCCGTCCCGGAATTTCCTAAACCAACTGTAGCATATGCTATCGTCCACGGCATCTTCCTCATACATGTGACAAATGCTGTGGCAAGCTCTGGCTGCTGTAACGGCTTTATCATACTCCTACAGTAAACAATGTCTGGCGTGGTTTTGCTTGCTTGCTATGTTGTTTCCCATTCCGCATGAGTTCTTCTGACAAATGTTGTGCTTATACATACTCTACTGCTCTACGCGTTATTATTCACTTTCCTGACCTCAAAACATAAGCTGTAACGTCTGTATTTCACTTGACATTTACTTATGCTCAAAACGGGTAGAACTTTTGCACTCACCCAATATTTAATAATTCGGTACTTCTTAGTTATCCCGTCGACCAAATTATTGTCGCCAAATTGTAAGATTAAATGCCAATAATGTTTTGCCATTAATTAATTGTAAGATTAAATGCCAATAATGGCCAATGAAATCATTAATTCGACGTTTTATTTGTATTTTTATTAATGTCTTACTAATTTATTCGTTCTTTCGTTATTTAAAATAAAAATTATGTCAATGTGTATAATTTGGGGGTGTGGTTTGGTGATTTATATAATTTGGCGAAATTGGTCGATGGGATAACTAAGAAGTACCAATAATTCTTTTAATTATGAAACTCTGTAAGCTCTAATGATTACCAGCTTCGAGATAAGGAAATACAATCGTCAGGAGTTGGGGAGGAACGCGTTTATACCAAGTGGAATCTAAAAATTGAATGGATAGAAAATGAGGAATCGCGAAGCGATCCAGAATGGAAACGCGAAACAGTTTCTTCTGGGGTTGGCTAGAAAATAGGGTTTGCTTCTCGATACTGAACGGAATCGCGAAGCGATTATGCGAAGGGTTGGTAGGCGTAGCGAGCATAGGGGCGGAGCCCTCCTAGTAAATTAAGAAAAAGTAATTCCATTGTAAGATATTTTCCTTCAGATGAATAAAATGATACAATCAATATGGCTTTTCCTTTTATGAATACTATGATGAAACTCCCGATTACTGACGCTTTAAGGATTACATCTTGATCTAATCATTGTTAAAAAGTTTTAAATCTATTTTATACTTATCTTTGTTTTCAAAAGTATAGTAGAGATGCATTAAAAAATTATTTTTTTCGAATTTTCAAAAAATTATACTTTTTATTACTATTTCTTTTTACCATAAATATGGTCAATAACTCCAATATTTGACACTAACCCTGTTTTGAAAAACTATAACTGACGCATACGTTATAACAGTTAAAACAAATAAGTTAGGACTAGATGACATTATTTTGCAGAATTGTACAAGAAAATGCTTATTTGAGTTAGTTACAGTATTTTATATGCTTAGCAATTTACTTTAATTCCACAAGAATAAGAACTTTTTGAAAACTTTATGTAAGCTCCTCTATCACTTATATATGTATTTTTGATTGAATGTTATATTATATTATGTAGAATAAGTATACAGAAACAAAAGAGAATTTGTTGCAACAAATTTCTCCCGGTTCATAAATTCTGAAAAAAAATTAATGAATCGATTACAAAAAAGAATGATTGAATATTTTGAATATAGATTAGATTAATTCTTTCAGGATTTCAACTGACAAACTACGAGTATTAATTTTATAAAAGCTATTATTGTAATATAAATAATTGCATCACGTCGTTCCATCGATATAAAATTAATATTTTGTCAAGAACGACATCAAAATTTATTCCGTTGCTCCAAGCAAGAAAATAACACATAGAGATTTCTGTCCCCTAGGCCAGTGGCCAATTAAATAAATTGAATGTTGAATTCTTTACCTAATATTCAGAAAGGATGTAGCCCAACTGATTCAACTCGAAATGAAAACAGGAGTACAAGTAATATTTTAAAATTTGGGTAAATGAGAAGGATAAAAGGAAGTTTTTCGACGAACTTTGTGAAGAAGAAAGTAATATTAAATTAGATGATGGAAAATTCAAATTAATGTTCATTTCAGTAATAGACAAAATCCTTTCAGAATTAAGAAGCAGATTTAAGCCAGCCAAAGTGTTAGTTTTATATACCGGGTGTTCCAAAAATTATTGATAGATTTTAAAATTCAATAACTTGAAACCAGTGACAGATATTAAAAAATTCTTACAGGAGGGTTATGTATAATTTCAGGAGTTTTTTTACTGTGATTCTTGATTTTAGTTCTAATTTCAAACAATAGGTGGCTCTAAGAGCAATAGGTGCTCAGTCCAGACCCGATGTTTGGTACTTCGGGAGCCATTCAATACATTTTAATCTCCTTTTTTCGCATGGAAGAAGAGAAACTTGATAATTCGAGCCTGGATTTAGCGGTTACTGCATGCAGCGCCATCTATCGATTTTCTTTGTAGCTAAAACTGAGAATCGCAGCATAAAAAATCCTGGCATCTTACATAACACTCCTGCAAGAATTGTTTTAATATCTGTCACCGTTTGCAAGTTATTAAATTTTAAAATTCCTCAGTCATTTTTGGGACACCCGGTATGTTTTTCTACAAAGGAGCTATTTCCAAAATATGTTAAAGGAGGACTTATGTGCATAGTTAAACATTTAGAAAATATTTAAGTAAAGAATATAGCTAAACTACTTCTGGAAATGAATACTTTAAAATGTTCATCGGAATTAGATTTACAATAAAATCAAGCTTAGCTATTGATCTACTAATAGACGTATACGGACTTAAATATGTCTATCCAAAATTAACTATGAGTCACAAAATCTTTTTTACACCGCCTGTATATTTTGCTTTCAACGAAAGAAGTTTTAGCAAGTTGAAACCCATTAAAACATATGTGGAAATTTTAACATGAGAGCAGCGATTAGCAACTTTCATTATTATAAATGTTGATAATCAGACAGTTCCACCATGATTATATTATAATTTTTGCAGAAAAGAAAATTCTCAACATTTTAACTAATAGATAATTATGACGCATTTTCTGTTATTTATATACTCGTATTACATACTTATTTATGCTACGACAGTAAAAAAATAATATTAAATGCAACATCTTCTATACTATTAAAATCTGTGCGCGTATGATTGTAACCACAAAAACTCGGAAACCAAAGGGCGCAGGGCTACGAAATTTTGCACATGTGTTGCTGGTAGAAGGCCCATGAACGATTGGGGCCAAAAATTAAAAAAAACCTTATATTTAACCCTCTGGGCTCCGACTTGTGTATTTTAATCTTTTTGTTCTAACTGAGCCCTAACTAAGTTTAAGACTTGAAATTTTGCATACTTATAGCTGAACACCTCACATCAAACGACAAATCCTAAAATTTTGAAAAAGTCTTATATTTAACCCTCTGAGCTCCAACTTGTGTATTTTAATCTTTTTGTTCTATCTGAGCCCCTAATTAAATTTAAGACTTGAAATTTTGCATACTGTTCGCTGAACACCTCACATCAAACGACAAATCATAAAATTTTGAAAAAGTCTTATATTTAACCCTCTGGGCTCTAACTTGTGTATTTTAATCTTTTTGTTCTTACTGAGCCCCTAATTAAGTTTAAGACTTAAAATTTTATATACTTATAGCTGAACACCTCACACCAAACGACAAATCATAAAATTTTGAAAAAGTCTTATATTTAAACCTCTGGGCTCTAACTTGTGTATTTTAAGTTTTTTTCTAACTGAGCCCCTATTTAAGTTGAAGACTTGAAATTTTGCATACGTATAGCAGAACACTTGGGATCACACGAAAAATCATAAAATTTTCCAAAAGTCTTATATTATTTACCCACCGGGTTCTAACTTGTGTATTTTAAGCAATTTTTCCAACCTTCCCCTTGCACCCGATGGGTAGTTTTCTAACTTTTGCCGACACCACTTTGACCCCTCTTTCATACTATGCACATAGTCTTACATATTTCAGTTCCACTTTTTACCGCCAGGGGGCGCCTACCTATCTCGGGTGCTATAGACCCGATCCTCTCGACTAATATACCTACGGATAGGTGGTAAAACGGAGTTTCGTTCGGATAGAGGTTTGTGTAGAATAGAGTGCGCCCCTTGGTTGCGAAATGTGGAACTGACAGATTTCGCAAAAGGATAATGTGTTTTGAAAGGAGTATTAAACGAAACCCTCTGTGCGATCTGTGATCACACTTACCCACTTGTTTTTCAATGCAGAGAAGAATACAAGAGGAATTTATACTCACTGTTGTCACAACGACAAAGCAATTTTGGAACCTCTTCAACCATATCCAGATCAGATGAGACAGCTTATAGATGGCAGTGATAGATCGTCAGCTCACTTTAACGAACACATAAGGTCATATTACAATGCGTTGTCTTTTGCCTCTATGGGTGTTCATGTTACACCGCCCCCAGGTACTGACCCGTATTGTTTTAGAATCCATGGACTAATTTATCATAATACTTCTCATCTTCATCCATCTGAAGTAGGTCAGGAAAAATATGCTCAATTGTATGTATAGGATTCTGATATGGCAACGTATGAACTGTAGAGAAAATTTAAAATGTGAAGAAGAAATCATAAGCAAGCTTGACGATGTTATCAGGCGAGTTAACCCTTATGCACATGCTTTTAAAATGATTCATGAAATAGAAGAACGAGTCATCGCAGAAAAAGGACCTGGAGCAGCTGAAAGCGTGTGTATGTATATATGCAATAAAATTTTATCAGCGGACCAGCATCGAGGCAGATACAATGCACCAAAGCCAAATGAGATAGCCATGGTTTTCCATAGTTCGGATGGTGCACCACCTACCAATGGGATATCCGAAGGGGAATCAACTGTGTAGAATAAATGCCCTGAATTCTAATTGTGGCCCCATGACTTATGTTTTATTTTTCCCACATGGCGAAAAGGTTTGGAGAGTGGATGCCGGATGTTCTGAACTTCAATTTTACAAGCACAGGTTGTCAATGAGAAGGAATGTTTTCAATCCCATACTTTATGGTGGAAAACTCTTGCAGCAGTATTGTGTCGACTCTTATGTTAAGGTTGAAGGAAACCGTCTGAATTATATCCGCTCTAACCAGAAAACATTAAGAGTAGAATCTTACTTAGGGTTAGCGGATCACCTTAATGCTCTAGCAGAACAATCTGGTTTGAAACCAGGTGTAATGGTTATTTTGCCGTCTACATTCATAGGAAGTCCCAGAGCCATGCAGCAAAATTATCAAGATGCGATGACAATCGTTAGAGAATTTGGTAAGCCTCATCTTTTTGTCACCCTAACGTGCAATCCAAATTGGCGATAAATCAAAGGGAACCTTTTCCCAGGACAAAAGCCTCATTATCGTCCAGATTTAGTGGCACGCGTGTTCGATATGAAGAAGAAAGTAATGTAGAACGATCTTAAAAAGAGCGGCATTTTGGGACGCACAGTCGCAGACATACATGTTATTGAATTCCAAAAGAGAAGATTGCCACACATGCCCCTTTTACTCATTTTGCCTGATGATGATAAGATAAGAGATCTAGCCACTATTGACACCATGGTCTGTGCTGAATTACATGATTCCACAATTGAAAATGGATTGCACAAAATTGTCAAGGCTACGATGATTCACGGATCATGTGGCGTCATAAATCCAAACTCATCTTGCATGGAAGACGGTGTTTGCTCAAAGGGTTATCCAAAAGAGTTCAGAAATAAAATGGCTGAGAATGTTGATGGTTACCCAATGTATAGACGGCGTGATGATGGTAGTCACATAATGATAAAGGGAAATGTCGTAGATAACCGTTGGGTTGTTCTTTATAACCCATAACTCACAAAGAAATACAATACCCATGTTAATGTCGAAATATACAGCTCTATTAAATTCATTAAGTACATTTTTAAGTATGTATACAAGGGTCGTGATTGCAAAATGTTGTTTTTGAAAATAACGGTGAGGGATTCGTAGTGTGGGATGAGGTGAAGAGTTATTTCAATGCTCTATATGTTTCGGTACCAGAGGCAATGTGGCGACTTCTTGAAAAGCCCATGCAGGACAAGTCGCATGTTATTATTAGATTGCCGGTGCATCTACAAGATATGCAATCTGTGTATTTTAGGGAAGCGGGAGAACGTGAAGCTTTTAAAAGAGCAAGCAATAAAGACACCCTGCTCACTGCTTGGTTTCTACTTAACAGGTCAGATCCTTCAGCAAACATCTATCTCTACTCAGAAATTCCAAAGCACTTTGTATGGAAAGGCAATGTGTACCAAAGGCGTGTTAGATTAGGGGACTACATAGTATCAAGGATGTATTCTATACACCCAAAGGATACCGAGCGATTCCATCTTCGTATGCTGCTTTGTCATGTTCCCGGTGCCAAGTCTTTCGAAGAGTTAAGGACGTATGAGAATACTGTCTATGAAACATTCAAGGGTGCATGCCGTGCTAGAAATTTATTAGAAGATGGTGATGAATAGCAACATTGTTTAACAGAAGCATGTGATTTTGAAATGTCGCCCAAACTGAGACAACTGTTTTCTTTCATATGTGTCTTTGGCAATCCAAATTCACCGATTTAGTTATGGGAACAATTTAAGTCAGAACTCTCAGAAGATTTTGCTCGCCATCTGCCGCTACAGGAGAGTAGAGATAGAGCCCTTCAAGACATAGCCAATCATCTACGCATACACAACATGACACTTCATAGACTTGAATTGCCTGAACCCTCAAGCTTGGATAACTCTGTGGAAGGCGATGTCTATGATTTACAAGAAGAAAGAGCAGAGGGATAGTGATTGTTAAACATGCTAAATCCGGAAACTACTATAATTTTTTATGCTGTCATTGAAAGTATTCAAAATGATTATGCTACTGTCGCTAAGGTTTTCTGTGTCAATGCTTTTGCGGGATCAGGAAAAACATTCCTATTCAATACTTTGCTGCATTACGTCAGAGGAATGGGACATACTGCTATTCCCGTTGCATGGACAGGCATCGCATCTATACTCTTACAAGGTGAAAGAACTGCACATTCTCAATTTAAATTACCAGCCTCCATATTGGATAATTCAGCTTCAAAAACTCGGCAAAATACATCTGAAGGAAGATTACTGCAAATTGCTAAGCTCATTATATGGGAAGAATGTACCATGACACCTATTCATACTTTGAATGCTGTTGATAGAACTCTGCGAGGTTTGGTTGGTAAGGATGTCCCATTTGAAGGCAAAGTATTTATTCTTGGAGGTGACTGGAGGAAGATTTTACCTGTAGTTATTCATGCAAACAAAACACTCATTGTTGAAAGCTGTATCAAGTGCCATTTTTGGCAAAATGGCACTTGACACGTGTCTGGCACAGATTTTGGGCAGACTAAAGTGTCTGTCATTTTCAAAATATTTTTTTCTAAGTATAAATATTATTCTGTCTCAATCTCAGCGTGCCTCAAATACCTTTTTTGGGTAGTCAAAAAATGGCACTTGACACGTGTCTGGCACAGTTGTTGGGCCGACTAAAGTGTCTGTCGTTTTCAAAATTTTTTTTTCTAAGTATAAATATTATTGTCTCAATCTCAGCGTGCCTCAAATACTTTTTTTGAGTAGTCAAAAAATGGCACTTGACACGTGTCTGGCACAGTTTTTGGGCCACGATCCTTCAGCCAGACATTCGATTTTGTATTCAGCCATTACAAAAGAAGTGTTGCACAAATTTTCAGGGTGCCTCAAATATCTTCCCTAAAATGTTTAACAGCTCTTGGACTATGATGATTCTCGCCTGGATGGATTTGCTTCGCGAGTTAGACAAGCAAACAAATAATTCGTGGTTTAAAATAATATCGTGTTCCTGAAGTTTTTGTCGAAAATTCTCTCTAATAATAAAATTTTAATGCTATTCTTTAGGACAGTCTACTATAATTTCATCAAAATAATATAATTTGCTTAATTTAACTTTTCCTAATTTTATATAATCTATAAATTTAAAACACAAGTGTGTTTTTTAGTCATCTGACCTGATCTTTCTTCTGAACCAATTTTACTATTTTTTTTTTTTTTTTTTTTTTTTTTTTTTTTTTTTTTTTTACTGAAAGCTCTTCCTTTGTAGATGTAATCGCACTATCTTTTTTTTTTTAAGTGTCCCCACTTTTATATTTTAATTTAAAAAGCAGTTTATAAAATTTCTTCAAAATGATGAAAATTAGATAGCTTTCATTGTTGCAGACAAGAGAGAAATAATGAGATATTTTTAAATTTATTCATGCTATTTTCCGATAAAAATTCAAAATTGTCTATACAAATTGTTGATAAAAATTGTTGTATAGGGTTTAGTTGCGCAAAATCCCATTAGGAGCAGAATATTATATTAGGGGCATAATAACGGAAAATGACACACTGCTTTTGAAAACACGCATTTTTCCTCATAAATTTTCTATATTGTTTTTCTTTCTTCATGTGTACTGATACTAAGTTTCAGACACTGGGCGAAATGCTTATTTAAGTGAAAATGAAGTCATATTTAAAAGAAAACGATCATTTTCTTAGATAAAACTAAGCATTTTAACACAAAAGCGTCTAAAAAAACATAAATTACGGAAATTTTTACTCTCCGGAACTGAGATTAGAATCTCAAGTAAAGAGTGCGTCTGTTCACATAAAAGATGTTGCTGACAATCGTGACTTCAAGTTTTGAGTTAAAATGATTTTTAAATGATCAAAGAAAATACAATTTTTTTTAAATGATGAATATGGATATGAGAAGTGCGTATGCAAATTTTGAGAAGGTTAAAATTGCTGTTTTCATTCCGGAAATCCAAGTATAAGAGCCTCAATTGATAACCACACCCTAATAACTGATCTTTATTATATTTTACTGATTAAGTATCTATATCATAAAGAACAAACGTATCTGTGCGTAACGCTGACGTCATTTTGCGAATGGCAACACTCCACGATCAAATTTCGGTCTTGAAATTTTCGCTACTGCAATTTTTTAATCTTTTGACCATCGACAATTTTCAATTTTCGTCGCATAGGGAAAAAAATTGACTTTCAAATGCAATTTGTTTAAAAACTGTATTCATTGACTGATGCATTATATTTTCTAAAATAATTTTTAAGCATGATTTTTTTTTAGTTTATCTTATCACGTGCCGGTTTCAATACATAATAATAATAAACATTTTGCACATAAAGCAACAAACATTTTTCAGCATTTGTTTCTGACTATATTTGCATAACAAAGTTAATACTTCTTTTATTAAAAAAAAATAAAAGAATAATATTAAAAAACCCACAAATCTAACATATTTGTGAAAGAAAAATTAACGAAATTAATACTTTTTTATAAACAAATAAAAGAATAATATTGAAAAAACACAAATCTAACATATTTGTAATCGTACAATTTAAATTTTTAGATCACCAAATAGGATTTTTTTTTTCAAATGGAATTTGTTTCCAAATTTCATCTCAGTTTACTGATTGTCTATGGTTTAAAAAACAATTTTAAAGCATTAAATATTTTTTAATCTACCTGTGTCGCGCGGAGTTCGATTACGAAAGATTAATCCGTTTGCCCTTAAAACGAAATAAAGAGATCATCATTTTCTTAAGGCTAATATCCATTAAAAAAGAAACATTCCCTATGAATAAATCAATAAAATAATATAAATAAAACACAAATTTACCAGACATGTATAAGCTCTGAAATTATCAGAATATAAAAGGATGCAATAAGTAGCAAAATCTTGGCAAATAACTCTTAGCATGCGGCTAATAAGAAAATATCGCTTTTGATAAATTTCAAAAATTTATTTGATTGTATAATTCGTATTTCCCATATGCAAAATGCTTTTTTAATGTAAGTGGTCAATCTAAAAATTTATTGCATATAAAAAAAATATTTGTTTTTAATTTAAAAAAATGTTTTCACCTATATTCTTTAACCCGGGAAGCCCGGGTACGAGCCCCTAGTATATATAAAAGAAAGTCTGGATTTTGTATTAGTCAACGCGCAGTCAAAACTACTGAACCTAAAATCTTGAAAATCGGAGTAAAAATACTTCTTCTGATATAGATTGCCGCTAAGAAAGGATTTTCCAAAATTCCACCCCTAAGCTGGGTAAAAAAGAGTACGAACTTTAAAAAAATTCCTTAAAAATCTGATTTTATAGCTATTTTTCAACTGATAACATCTTTTGGTGTATTTTTGTATGCTGAATGGAATGGTACTAACTAAATTCTTTTAAGCCCAATAGTTCGAGAGATATTTCATATTTTTCTAATTTGGCACTATCTTTGGCACCAAAACCTGAATTTTTCAAGTGATAATTTCTAAAAACTCATTCTTTTTATTCTGTTACTATAACAAGGGAAAAATTCAAATTGAATAATTTTTTAACCAATCCTTTTGGTTAAATAAAAACAACTTTGTCAATTAGAAAAAAAAATTCAAACGCCTCAAAAACTAAAACTAAAAAAAAAAAAAAACTGTGGTACTTTTTTTTTCTAATTTTCGTCACGATACCACGCCAAAATGTATGGTATCGCACCATTTATTTCAACCCTAATCGTGCAAACGATTTTTATTGCAAACCGTGCCACACATTAATTATTGAACGTGAATATTTTTATGCAGGAATTTTTAATGATGGAATTTATTTTATTCCATCATAATCTCGCAAAATTTTTAATATGTTATTTTTTGAATAGAAAATATTTATTACTGATACTGATATAGATTTTACCATTTCACAGTTATCTGATGATGAGGAAGCTACAATAAAATTATTTCAGAAGTTAGGAATTATACATACAAAAATGTTTTGTTCAAAAAACCATGAATGTCTTCATTGAAAGAATGAAATGTTTACTGCAATGTGAGACAATGTGTATTACGTACGCCATACTTCAGTAGTAAAAGACATTTACAATTTCAAGACTGCAGTTTAAATTGACTATATTTTATTACTTGCAAAATAATTATTTATTCTTATATTTT
The DNA here is from genome assembly GCA_963932465.1 of Maratus speciosus. Taxonomy (NCBI): domain Eukaryota; kingdom Metazoa; phylum Arthropoda; class Arachnida; order Araneae; family Salticidae; genus Maratus; species Maratus speciosus. The sequence goes on along the minus strand of OZ010795.1, from coordinate 347,265,716 downwards.
AAATATTTATTTTGGTACCCGTCGACCAATTTCGCCAAATTATATAAATCGCCAAACCACTCGCCAAATTATACAAATTGACATAATTTTTATTTTAAATAACGAAAGAACAAATAAATTAGTATAACAATTAATAAAAATACATTTAAAACGTCGAAATAAAAATCATTTGATGACGTAAATACGTGTAACTTGCTTAAAGTCAAGTGAATGTGACATTTACGATCAAGCATTGTTGGCATTTAATCTTATAGTTTGGCAATAGATTTTTGGTCGACGCGATAACCAAGTAGTACCATTATTATTATTGATTTTAAAAAAATGGTAGGTCAAAGTCTGTAATTTTCAAAAGTTATACTTTTTAAATGCTCTTTTTTTTATCAACAATTTTTTTTTTCTAATGTATCATTTCATTTTTGTGCCAACTATTACGCTTAACGAGAATGGTGTTGGCATAACAGGGAAACACTAAAACAGTTACTGATTTTATTTCAAATGTAAAGAAAACAAGTTGGAAATTGCTCGTCAAACGTGGCAAATGAGGTGCGTTCGTACTATAACTAGTTTTATAATTATTTTTTGCACCCCATATTGTACTGAATGTGTATTTATTTGCAATTCATAAGTGCATAGTCTGTAACATCATTAAAATGCACTTGCAATAATTTTTTCCCATTCCCCTTAATGTAACGGAAAACTTTTGACTGTCCCTGTAATTAAGCTATACATCCGATTTTCACGAAATTTGAAATGGCTCGACAAAATTTTGCAGCAATTATATATTTAAAATTTCAGCCCATTCGGAAAGCTGTAACATCATTAAAATGCACTTGCAATAATTTTTCCCATTGGCTTTAATGTAAAGAAAAACTTTTGACTGTCCCTGTAATTAAACTATACATCCGATTTTCATAAAATTTGAAATGGCTCGACAAAATGTCGCAATAATTATATGTTTAAAATTTGTGACCATTCGGAAAGCTTTAACATCATTAAAATGCCGTGCAATAATTTTTCCCATTGGCCGTAAAGTAAAGAAAAACTTTTGACTGTCCCTGTAACTTAACTATACATCCGATTTTCATAAAATTTGAAATGGCTCGACATAGTTTTACAACAATCATATATTTAAAATTTCAGACCATTCGGTTGGGTAGTTTTTGCTCTATTATATGCGGACGGACGGACAGACAGACGGACGGACAGACGGACTGAACGACGACTATAGGTGCTACGTATTTATATAATTACGAACGCGCCTAAAAAGGTTTAATGAGCAATAAATATTGTAAATATGACTATAGCTCAGATTCTACTGAACAGAATTTTGTAGAACTTACACTGTTAAATAGTAAATTTTGTTTATGAATGGTTAATGTAAAAAACATCATTCTAAGTTGCTACGGGAGTTCTAAAATTAGGTGAACTGGATTATGAAAGGTTTCAAGTCAACTAATTAAATGCACAGTAAGTTAGATAATATTTCAGGGATTTTTTCAATATTTATCATATCATTCTGTGTTGTTTAGTTACGGAGCTATGCGGAAAAAGTTCTCAGTGGTACAGTAAAGAAAATTGGAAGATATACGCTACAGAGAGATGGTATACTAGAGAGTATATATGCTATAGTTATGGAAGTTGAGCTGAGTTCCTTAAAAAATTCAGTAGTGATGCGGTATATACCTACCCCTACCTCCCAGAGAGTTCTATAATCAGGTGAACGCGATTATGAAAGTTATATTTAACTATCTCTCTCTATATATAATGCAAAGAGAAATTTCATTCCGGCCGCTTATATCTTGAGTTCTGCTGAATAGATTTTGACGGGACTTACATTGTTAGTTAGATAATTTTTCAGAAAAGATGTTAGTATGAAACATAACGTTCTACGTTGCTTAGTTAAATAATTATGGGGAAAGTTCTAAATCAGATGAACCCAATTTTGAAAGATTTGCTTTTTTTAAAGGTTCCGCTGAATGAATTTTTATGGGATTTAAACTGTTAATTAGATCATTTTTAGGGAAGGTTTCGGTACATTTTCCAGTTCAAAAGATTCTGCTAAGTGGATTTCGATGGAGCTTGATCGGTTAGTTAATTTTTCAGTGAATGTTTTAGTATAAAGCACATATCATTTGCTTAGTATTGCTTGGTTGTTAGGTTGCTTGATTGTAGAATTATAGATGAAAGTTCTAGAATCAGGCGAATCCAGTTATTATGAACGATCAGCCTTTTCAATAAGTCCAATTAACAGATTCTGATGAGACTTGCATTGATAATTTTTCATGAACGCTTTTAGTATATTACATATTGTTCCATAGTACTTTACCGAATCCTACACTAACAGATCAACTAAAGAAATTTGTCCTTAACAGTCTAAATTTTGTATGACTCAATAAATTATATAATAGCGTAATGACATTCATATTGCTATCAGCAATTCGGTTGGATACACCAGGTAAATATTCATTTGCTTTAAAACACATGATCAAATTCACAGGTATATTTTGTTTCATTCACCATTTCTATAGAAAAACCGACCAGCGTAGCGGGAGAAGGTTGCTAGTATGTGTATATATATTTGAAAAAAATTTCATAGAAATCTATTGAGATTGGTATGGAAAATTTTCTATAGTACAATTTATTTAGAAATTTATAGAGATTGAAAATAGAAATTTTTTTCAAGAAAAGCATTTCTTATTAAAATCTATTGATAGTGCTATAGTATATAAACTTAATAAGGAAATCTGCAATTATTGCTCTAGCATTATTTGTATTTTAAAAAAATAATGTGTTGCATATAACGATGTTAAAATATAACAATTGTTATTTTTATAAAAAACGACAGAAGCTTTTTTTATTACATAATGTTTTTACATAAAAAAGAGATCAATTTATGTATTTTTTAAGGGCAACTATGTTTATATTTTTACTAGAAAGGTAGCCCGTCAAAAATGACGGAAATTTAGATATAAAGATATATACAACTCATGTGCAAGAATATGAGTTTTCTCGCTTGTTCCGCAGTGATAGATGAGAATAACACATTTTAAGAACGAAACACATTTATGAAAAACTGTGTACAGTAGAAGACCACTAATCCGCACAGTTTGGTTCCAAGTGTTATGCAGATTTGAGACTTTTTGCGGTCATGTCTATTCAATCTTTGTTTACATTTTTTTTAATTCATATATTGGACAATTTAGATTATTGAGCCTTAAAAATAAATAAATAACACACTTGAAGTAAGGTTAAAAACTATTAAATTATCGTATACGATTTCATGAAATGGTATTATATGTGTGTGCTTCACGATCTTGGTTACGACATTGGCGAAATTGGCTGCAACTTGTCATAATCCTAATAGTGTGGGCCACTATAACAAAAAAAGTAACCAGTTTTTAGTAAAATTTCTGATATAAAGTAGCTTTCAAAAACTTGTGTAAAATTGCAGGCCGTTCTCGTGTTATGTCAGTCCTAGGAATAATATTTCTAACACTGAAGATTTTCCATGTATATATGGAATTTTGAAAAGCTTCTCCAAAAGAAAGGTCCTGAAATGACATTGTAATTCCTCTAACTTCAAAGTTTAATCGGGCCCTGATGTTGAGTACTGAAATCTAATAAATACAGTTATTTTGAATATTACAACAGAATTAAACATTTAAACTTATTTAACTTAAACCCGCTGTTACTTCCCGATGTTATTTTTTAGTATTAAGAAAGAAAATTATTTAAAATTTTCAAATCATGCATTTATGATTTTTTTCCGACTTTAATAACTAAATAATGATAAAATAGGCTTTTGTTCTGAGCTCATAAATATGACAATAAAATAATGTAACTAAGAGACATTTCAAAATTAAATCTTTGTGATTACAAACCATAAACAAACGATACCGCCACCATTTCACCTACTATGACGTCATTAGAATATTGCCCATTGATTGTTGGAGAACTTACTTTGTGAATGATTACCTCAATGATTTAATATTTTTGACGTTTCACGATGAATGAATCACTTGTGTTTGTTTAGGTTTATGGAATGAGATATTAAGCTGTGAAACTATAATTTAAATTGAAGTTATCCAAGGATATATGTATTTTTAATCGAAATTAAAAAGAATGCTTTGATCTCGAAATAAAAAATTTTAGTTTGTATAATTTGTTATTTCTGTTAATTATTTATTTAAGTACATTTCCATTATAGCGCATTTTTAAAAATAAGCTTGGCGCGATTCGGGCATCAGAAAGTGAGATATGTTGCGAAAATATATAAACAGCTACGAAAACAAATCTAATGAACTTTTATCTTTGTTTATATATGCACTTATATGCATAAAAAAATCGTTTTTAAATATATATAAATTTTTTTATATACAAATTACGGCACACATTTCAGATATGTACCAGGATACTTAACTGGCGCCTAAATGGTGTTATTTTGCCTGCTATGGTAACCCGGCTATTGTTTTTTATTTATTAATAAATTGTTTGTTTCTTTTATTTTCTGTTTTTTAATTATATAAACTGCTTTGTTCTATAGTTATTATTCAAACTTTTATTTATTTATAGTTATTTCCTTTTCAAAATGATAGCAAATAATTGAAAAATATATAAGTAACTGGTATTCGAAGCGAGATTTCTGCCAAATTGGCGTCATAGAAAAATCGGTACAGATGTCATATTCGCCCCATATTGGCGCGATTTTTTTCGGTTGCCAATTTGGCGAAAACATCAACAGCATAAACAACATAATCCGGGTTACCACATCAAACAAAATAACGACACTTTGACGCAAGTTAAGTACCTGTTGCCTATATGATATTGGCGACAGAAAAAAATCGCGCCAATATGGAGCGAATATGACATCTGTTCCGAAAAATCACGCCAACCCCCATGCGTATATGACATTTGTGCACACATTACTTCTTTTTCTTTATAAAAATGGGTAAATAGCTTTTTTTATATTAAATTGTCGACACAGATGTCATATACACCCATATTGGCGCGATTTTTTTTTTTTTTTGACGTCGATGTCATATACGCACCGGTTACTTAACTGGAGCCAAAATGTCGTTATTTTGCTTGTAATGCTAACCCGAATGTTGTTTATGCTGTTGATGTTTTCGCCAAATAGGCGTCGGAAAAAATTCGCGCCAATATGGGGCGTATATGACATCTATGACAAATTGTATACATATGGAAAAAATTGCTTGTGAATATGAAGCAGTAAATAGGTTGCCAGAAAATACGTTGGCAAACTTCTTTCTCGCCAAGAAACTTTTCTCTGAAGTATTGTACATAAGCAATGATTGCTAGAAATGCATTTTTAATTATAATATGCGCTTTTATGTTTCACTACATTTATGCATACTATACTGTGCGTATAAATTCTACAGTTCATATGCAGGGCTACACAAAAGAATTCGTAAGGGTTACTGAGTATGAGAGTAAATTGCTTAAAGGTGGTTTTTAAAGGAGTTATGCATTTTTACGCTGAACTGCATTTAGTTTCCTAAGAAATGTTTGTAGAATATAGATAAAATGATGGAACAGATGTCATATTCGCCCCATATTGACGCGATTTTTTTCTGTCGCCAATATCATATAGGCAACAGGTACTTAACTTGCGCCAAAGTGTGGTTATTTTGCTTGATGTGGTAACCCGGATTATGTTGTTTATGCTGTTGATGTTTTCGCCAAATTGGCAACCGAAAAAAATCGCACCAATATGGGGCGAATATGACATCTGTACCAAAATGATATACATGGTAGCGCAAAGAATTGGTTACATAACCGTCTATGGATGATAATATCTGGAAATGTGATTTGAGTAGTTTTAAGAGTAGTTTAAATTAAATTTTTGCTAAAAAGTGGCATGTAATGTATGGACGGCTATGGACGGCTATGGACGGTAACTGCTGAAATCAATTTTTAAATTTTTCTATGCGTTTTCTAAAATGTTTACTTAGTTATCTTGGTACTTCTTAGTTATCCCGTCGACCAAATTACTGTCGCAAAATTGTAAGATTAATTGCCAATAATGCTTGCCATTAATGATTTAATTAAATGTCAATAATGGCCAATAAAACCATTAATTCGACGTTTTATTTGTATTTTTATTAATGTTTTACTATTGATTTGGCGATTTATATAATTTGGCGAAATTGGTCGACGGGATATCTAAGAAGTAACGTTATCTTATTTACCTTATTTCCCTAAATAACGAAGTTTTGTTAAAGCATTTAGGATGTGTTGGAAAGTGTTTCATATTCTATGCTTAACGTATGATTCTTCTTTCTTCTTTAGTCTTATTTTGCATTTATTTTAGTCTTAATTTTTTAGTCTTATACTGCTTTATTGAAACTTTGGCACAGTTGTCATATACGTTATCATATATTGGCGCGATTTTTTTCCGACACCAATTTGGCGAAAACATCAACAGCATAAACAACAACCTCCGGATTACCATATCAAGCAAAATTACGACATTTTGGCGCCAGTTAAGTACCCGTTGTGTATATGACATTGGCGTCAGAAAAACAATCGCGCCAATATGGGGCGTATATGACATCTGTGCCGAAACTTTAATATTTAATGTTTAAACTCTTCGCTCCACTCCCCTTGCATATAGTACAAACTATAACACGGATAGCGCAAAATAATAGACAGTTTGGTACTTTTCCACTGTAGGGGCTTTGGCATTTTTTTAAAAAAGCTTGGTGTAATTTGGGCATCAGAAAGTGAGATTTGGGTACTTTTCCGTTATGCGGACGCCATTGTCGCCAAGCGTAATAGTTGGCGCAAAATCGTGAATTGAAGCATTTGAAAAATTAAAGAAAAACCATTGTCGATACTAAAGTGAGCATTTAAAAAATATAACATTTGAAAATTCCAGACTTTTACGAACTAGTTCATCAAATCACAAATATATACTTAAAATAAGTGAACAAATAACTGCTATAAAATAAAGCAATAAAATAAAACTCATATTAAACTGCTGGCATAAAATTACAAATATATTTTAGCATTTTGAAATAATTGCTACCAAATTTCCTTTTTCGCCAAATCACCTATACTGGAAAAGTACCTAAAGCACATTAAAATCGCACAGTTAGAAGCTCACACAGTACACCGTTGTCTATTGGCGGTTATTTTATTAGAAGCATCGGGAGGAAGGTGTAAAGATGTACTTTAAATTCTCACCCATAGATTTCGAAAAAATATCTTAAAAGAGTGGAGTTTAAATTAAATTTCGGTGACCTCCATTATGAAAGATTAATGGTTTTAAATGGGAATTTCGCCAAATTAGCCAGCTATCGCCAAGTTGGCTAACATTTGGCTCTACTGTGGTAACCCTGCATTAATATTTTTCAACAATTACTCATTTCAATGAGGCGGTCCTACCGGAAAAGTGAGGGACACACAGAGACTTGGATTTTATATAAATAGATAATGATCTCGAATTTCAGACTTTTAAATTAATTTTATTTTTTATTATTGAAATAATACAAGTTTAGTTTCAAAAGTAGGTCATTAGTTTTCAACATAATTTCTTTTTAAATTTCCAACAAACTTAATAATAAAAGTGATATTTAAATAAATCTTTGTTAAAATAATGTAAAAAAAAGGAAGTCTATTGTGATTGAAAGATTATGAGATAATAAAATTATAATTTTGTCAGACATTTTTTTCGTTACTAACAGAAAAGTTTGCTCCCACCACTATCTATTGAAAGTTTCTTATTGCTACATTTTCCATGGATAATTTTCATTATTCTTCAATAGAGCCAGTTTACTTTGCCATTTATATTGAATAAGGCTAGAAATCTCCTGAGCTTAAATGCCTCCTATCTCAGTGAGAAGTTTACGTTCACCGCATCTGTAAACCGCAGTTGTTTTGATTCAAAAAAGTAATTAATGTCTAAAAAGTTATAACCTAATATAACCGGAAAATTCTGCCCGGTAATTATTAGTCATTAGATATCGGAATCAATGTCTAATAATTATAGGATAGAATTTTCTGGTACGAATTGATTTTCCCAAACGGACACGATTTTCCAAACGACCCAATAGAAATATTGGCCAACATTGTAGGGGTGTCATTAATCTCCCTTGTGGTACATACTTTCACCCTCTGTGGCACCCTGGTTTGGGGGTGCCACTTTTCACCCTAGTTAAGAGTGCAAATCTGGCTCCCGTAGGGGGGTCGCTCACGAGACAAGCGTTTCACCCCTAGGAGGTGCCATATGCAACCTCTAGTTTTAATAGTGTAGACAATGTTCCATTACAGTAAGCAAGTTGCAGTCCAAAAATGTATACATTTGAATAACGTTTCACTTTAATAACCTTCAGTCATCATTTAGTTAGACTTTCTTCTAAAAAACATTCGGAGGTGAGGAGGGAGGGCATAAATTTACTGGTTTTCTTCGGACGAAATCTAGTCTAGTTTCATCACTGTTTGTCAGTACAAAGGGGTAAAAATATTTATGTACATAATTTAAAATTTCATCAGGTCTCTAGGTTCGCAAATAAAATTATCATACATTACGTAAACATCTTTATTATTAATTACCAAACAATTTTAAGTCTGTAAAACGGTTTATTGAACTTTGTAAACAAAATTTATTTTGCGAAAAATATGCACAGCTTTCAAATAATCAAAAATTAATTATTATATAGTTTATACGATATTATACACATTAGTATTATATACGATAGACTGAAATGTCATGTTTTATTATCTAAACTTTCGATTACATTTTCTGCTTAATACACTAAAATTGGAAAGTTTTTATGAAACTGAAAGTGATTTAAAAGGCCAGGTAGTTAGTTTTAAACAAAAGACTGGAACCTTTAAAAGCAAGCTTTATCTCTCCTCGGGCAACATTCTGTCAGTTTAGACAAACTTTAAAAATATTTAAATACAAGTCTTAGATTTTTAATTGGTTGGATTTACAAAAACTGTAACATTGGATCGATAGCTCAAATTGATTTTTATTAATTATCAGATATATTAAGACTTTTAAACATAGATTTTAAACATAGATTTTAAACAACAGTTTTTAAATAAAGCTACACTACCAAAGGTATGCAAAGTTTTGATAATCAGCATAGGCTAATTTTTATAGTGCTTCGATGAATATACACATATTTCACATTCTAAAATTTGACAGTATATTTTATGGTTATTCTAAGAAAACTAAAAGCGTTTTACTGAAATTATTCATGAGTTAACCGATTACGAAGTTTTGAAAGGTCTGGTAGCTAGTTTTACATAACAAGTACATAACAAGTAAAACTATATTTTATTCCCTTTGGGTAATATTCTGTCACTCCATTCCACAAGAAAAAGTTCTTATTACATCACCAGCTATGCATATCTTTTAGTAGGTTTAACTGTTTAAAATCTATCGAAAGGATCTATAAATAACTTTGAATTTCGCTGAACAATATTTCATTTCAAGTTTCCTTTCCAAGATTTTTCTTTATATAATCTGAAAGCTTCTAAGTATTCTCATTAGAAGATTCTCAGTTTTCACACTACTTTTCTGCATTATATTTGCATAACGTAATATTTTTCATATGTATGAATATAAATTTTCTAATTTCGAATGTATAATTTTCTATATTGCATTATTTTATTAATAAAATAATTGTGGCCAAATAAAAAATTAAAAAGTAAGGAAACATTATCTACATCAAACAAAAAATTAAAAGTAAATTAAAAAAATCAAAAACCCGTCTAAAAAAGCGAACTAATTAATTATTTCTCATCAATGTTAAACTATTTTTCATATTACTTACCTATTTTTTTATTTACTTGTATTGATGACTTTTAAGTTATGTTTGATTGTTAGATCCTATCTATCTAATCTTAGTTCCTATATCTGTTTTGATGAGGCCTATAGATGTTTATAAAGGTTAGAGTTGCAGTAAAGCAAGAGATCCTACCTACACAACTTCCAAGTTGTATAATATTTAAACGGAGCTTCTGACTGTAAAATAGTCAATGAAACATCGTCTTCCTTTTGTACTTACTTTTTTACCTATACAATGATATGCCACTCAATATGGTGCATAATGTTTTTCGTCCTACCACCATTTTGTATTTTACGGCCGCCATTTTTAATTTATAAAAACAAAACCTAGCCTATAACCATCGAACGGTTAAGAGGAATTGATAGAGACCTCATTCATTAAAATCCATTCGGCCGTTGGGATGCATCGAGGGCATAAAAAATCCACATACCCAGATACACGTTAAACACATAACCCTTCTTGGCAGTTGGGTAAAAAAAGGAAAGAACAAACAGTGAACTCTCGTTAATGAGTCTCCGGTGAATGAGGACATTTTCGTTTTTCCCATCACCTTCTGTTTAAAATTAACGTTAAATCATCGTTTAAAGAGTATTACTCATCGGATAATGCTGACATGTTTATCACAAACTGATCGATCAGAATCGAAACTGCTTTGCACGTTATTTTTTCAAAAGAAACTATAATCTATCTTTAGTCATTGATAGAACAAGACACTGCCTGTGACAATAATAAACAGAAAAAAAACTTAATGTCACCATAAATGTAGGTGTTTCAAAAATTGCTAATGACTATTCACCGAAATTACAAATCAACGTGTAATATAACTGACCAAATTTTCGAGTGTTTTGCAAAATAGGAAAATGATGTGGTAGAAAAATACATTTGTACAAGTAAAAGGAGTGAAGAGGATTGCACTTTGTGTCAATATATTAAAAAGAGAGAAACAACTTTTACAAAACACAAATGTAAGTAATTTTAAAAAGTATGTAGCTATTTCGAAGCCTCTAATGAAATTAAAGATAAAAATAAAACTGTGGAATAAAAGAGAGGGGGGACAAAGCCAGAATTCGCACCTCACATGCCGACTTTTTTTTTTTCTTTCGCTGTTGACGGTTTACTTACATTTTTACTTACATTTATAATCTTACATTATTACTTACATTACAAATTACTTACATTTGTGTTTTGTAAACGTTGTTTCTCTCTTTTTAATTTGTACAAGTAACAGAGAGAAAGAAAGTGATTACATTAACTATAGTTAAATTATGTAAGTTCGGCAATTTTGCTACCAATTTTATTTCTTCTCAGCAATTATTTTTTTTTAACAAATTGTGCCTAACTTGCTTTATAAATAAAATTTGAGTATATATTAATATTAATTTCATGGCCTACTTAATTTCAGTCGAAAGTTAAATTCAATTTATTCAACAAAAATATTAGCTTGCACCATTAAAACGTTTCGGACAACTTCCCTTTCGGAACCGGTTTCGAAAGTGAAAAGCATCCTCATAAAAAATAAATCTGCAAAATCGATCCTTTGTAGAGGTTGACCTCAGCTATGCAATGCAAAAAAATCCTTTAAAAATATTGAAATGAAAACGAGATATCTTTAAAATTTTCTCCCATTGGATTAACATAGCGAGCAAGTCTTTTCGCGTGACTGAAGTAACCTAGTCGAGAAAGCAATTTGTTTCGAAAAAAAAATTGTAGTAAAAATGAACGTTTGGTAATGGAGAATTTCAAAATATACCTTAATAACTTACAGAAAAATATTTTCAAAAATCTCCCTTTTTTATTATGAGTCTTCAAAATCTATGATGTTTTTAACCATCTTTTTCTTTCATTATGAACATATTAATGCTTTTAATGAATCTTTATTTGAATTTAAGAATCTAATGAGTCTAAGTGATTATTAATATTGTTATTTTGTATGCTCTGGCTTTCAAACATATAGTAATCTAAAATATTCTTTTAAATTTTTTCATAAATATTTATGCAGTATTCTAGAAAAGAAACTTAATGGCATGTTAAAAAAAAATTTAATTCTTTGTGGAAATCGGGTCTGATTTCTTTGATTTCTGTACGGGCCGGGTTGGGCCTCTTTTTACTGATTATTGCACAGGCCAGGCGGGGCCATTAACCGCGAAAATACAACTTTTAATTTTTAATAGCTGAACTTTTAGTTTTTCTGCTAGGCCGGGACCGGTCCTGGAAATTTCGGCCCGTGCAGACCTCGATTTTCAGTGCAATGTGTCATGTGAATGAACTGTTACATGTAAACTCACATGAGGGTATAGCCTAAAATTAACTTAGTTAAACACATTTAACTTAAGAAATATCTGAAACTTAAGAAATATCTGGTCCCTGCAGCACAGTGTTCCCAGGCGTCCAACCAGTGTCCATCTGTCCAACTACTAACAATGTCCGAAGATGTTTCACTTCAGAGTTCATTTAAGAACAACTCTTTTTAGGAACTTTTTAGGATGACTGGAAGTGGACTATCGGTTTTGTTATTCGAAGCCATTTATAAAATTTTATTAATAATGAAATTTCTTTTATCTCAAAATAAATTTTCAGCATAGACATTCAATCGGTTCTCATTATTTAGAAAAAGAGTATGTAAAAAACATTGAACAATCTTTAAAATACGGTATAATGCATACAGGAGAAAAAAATATTGTACATAAAACAATGGTCTTAATCCATTTTTTCTCGTAAAACTACTTTAACTAAAATGGAATTATTGCAATTTCCCTACCGGTAAATAAAATAAAGATATTTGAAAGTAGTTTTCTACAGGCTGGTCTCTTTTGTGCAAAATGCAAAGACATTGAGGATAGTGTAAATTGGTTCAACTGGAATATGAACCAAGGATCTCATGATCAGGAGGCGAGAACGTTAGCGTAGACCAAACCTGGTACTCTAAGCTAGTAACTCGCTTTATACTGATTATGTGATATGAGATCGCTACCCACTCCATCCCCAGGGAAAAAGACATCTTGTTGACGTCTGACGAGTGATATGCACTCGTGAGTGATGCTGTCGTATGCATGTGGCATGCGCAGTATGACAGGCTTATGTGCTGTAAGCGTTTCGCAGGCTTTGCTTGCTGGAGATGATTTTTTTGGTGCTGCCATCTGTTGGTTATGACAAGAGATGATTGTGCTGAAGGTTGATTTTGCGTGTTTGTCCGGAACACCAATGAGGAGAGAGTGAATTGGTACCGCTGGGATATGAACTAGGGCTCTCGTGATTAGGAGGCGAAAACGTTAGCGTCGAGGAAAAGGCTTGTTACTCTAAGCTAGTAACTCACTTTGTCACTTTATACTGATCATATGATATGAGATGTCTACAACCTCATGAAAATTAATGGAAGTTGTACATCATACCTCGTGTTGCCAGGTTTCACACGTAAATGAGGGCTTGAAATGCTCTGGACACCACAAATTTCTCACAGTTTATTTCGTCATCTTTAATCGCAGATAATTCTGCCATTACATAAGTCAAAGAAAATTACTTTAAAATATCTGTGTACAGAGCCTTTGGAGTCCAGATTTACGCGGGACACCTGGCCACACTACATATCCGTAATTGAAGGCGCATGAACTGTCAATTACATTGATATGAAGCATCTTGTTCGCCGTTGTTAGGTGCGTTCTTAATTATATAAATACGTAGCACCAATAGTCGTCGTTCGGTCCGTCTTTTTGTCCGTCCGCATGTAACAGAGCAAAAACTGCTCAACCGAAAGGTCTGAAATTTTAAATATACAGGATTTCCCTAAAGTCCCCGTACACCTTCAAAAATTTAGTACAAAAAAATAGCAGGCCTACAACAAAAATAATTATAACAGTACATAGAGTAAATTAAAAAGTTTTTTTACCTGCACAAGTAAAATAATTTTCAAAAACATCATTCATTCAAAATGACTTATCCTAGGAAGAAAGTGCAATGCGTCGCTTGGTTCATCGAAGCGAAATCTGATACTCAAATGCAAAGAATTTATCAAAGTACGGAGAAACGCCACCATCCGTGTTCCAAACGGAAGTGTACAGTCTCGTGCAATTGAAACAAAAGATCCAAACAGTTGTAACTACTGTTGATGATAGCATGCTGAAACGCACGTGCATGAAATTAGAATATCGACTTTATATTCTTCATGCAACGAAAGGATATCACGTAGAAGTATACTAAAGTACTAGAAAAAACTTTTAAGTTACTCTATGTACTGTTCTAATTATTTTTGCTGTAGGTCTATATTTTTTTTGTAATAAATTTTTAAAGTTGTACGGAGACTTTTGGGACATCCTGTATAATTGTTGCAAAATTTCGTCGAGTCATTTCAAATTTTATGAAAGTCGGATGCATAGTTTCATTACAGGGACAGTCAAAAGTTTTACGTTACATTACGGCCAATGAAAAAAAAATATTTCAAGTGCATTTTAAAGATGGTACAGCCTTTGGAACAGAATGAAACTGATATGCACTTAAAAAGTACACTAAAATAAATATATTCAGTACAATATGCGATGCAAAAATATTTATAAAACTAGTAATACGAACACAATTCTTTTGCCACGTTTGACTTGTAGTTTCCAACTTGTTTGAATATGATGATAACCAGTTATAACTATTCTTGTGATATCCTTTACATTATATACATATAAGGACAATTTATGTCAATTTAACATAATATATCTTCGTTACTGATAAAATTTTGAAAAGAATTTCAAATTATCATTCGAGTGATAAATCATCTATTTTTGACTGAATAAACGGATATTGATCTTATTTCCCCTACAACAAGTTTGAAATTCCACGTCAAACTTGGCAATAATTAATTTTATAAATATTTTTTGCACTGCATATTGTACTGAATGTATATTTTAATGCACTTCATAAGTGCATATCAATTTCACTCTGTTCGAAAGGCTGTAACATCATTAAAATGCACTTGAGATAATTTTTTCCCATTAGCCGAAATCTAACGAAAAAATTTTGACTGTCCCTGTAATTAAACTATGCATCCGATTTTTATAAAATTTGAAATGGCTCGACAAAATTTTACAACAATAATATATATAAAATTTCAGACCATTCGGTTGGGTACGTTTTTGCTCTGTTATATGCGGACGGACGGACAGACGGACCGAAAGACAGACAGAAAGACAGACAGAAAGACGCAAGTATTGAACGACGACTACAGGTGCTACGTATTTATGTAACTACGGACGCACCTAAAAATTGTTTGATGTAGTGTAACTATAAATAAAGAATTTAATTTGTTGCATTATGATCATTAACGCATTGTGAATTATATGTTCATGTTAAATAACGTCATCACATTTTTTATTGCATAATATTTTTGATAAGCATAAAAAATTTTCATTGTCTATAAGAATCAATTTCGGGAATTTCTTTATTAATAAAAGAATAAATGTCGACATTAACAAGCTTTTTAATTTCTTTTTATGCCTAGAAATCAGATTATCCTGTTGACGCTTTGGAGCTCAATCTTACAGACACATCCTTTTGTTTCTGCAGAAATTCCTTTGAACGTAAATACTCTTATTTATTCTTGGAAATGTTTTGGTATTATTTATGATTAAAGGCGCAATTTAATATGCTTTTGGAGTTAGAGCAAACATATATTTATGTTTAATTAACAAGTGTGACCTTAATAATAATTCGTAGTCATATATTATTAAAACTTCTTTTGAGAGGTGTGTTTGATTAAGAAGATTTTGCATTTTTAATCAATGTGATACATTAAAGTTAATTAATGTATCTAAAGAATATTAACGCATTTACGATATTTCTTTAATGTCGGAAAAATACTGCTTTACGCATGTGCACTTTGTAATCTCCGTAATAATTTTTATTAGAGGACTGATGCATAATTATTTATAAATACGTCAGTAACATAAAGTTTATAAAAAATACCATCAATATTTGAAGTTACATAATAATTTGTATAAACATAAAGAGAAAGCAGGCAATTTTGAAAGAAATTGTTGGCTACAGAATACTAAAGAATTGGTTTGTCGAGTACAATCTGTCCTAAATACCCTGCAGATTTATACGAAGTCCGACATACATTTCATCTTTGGTAAAGTATAACTATCCGTGATCATGAATCTGTAATCGCATTGCTTATCATTTTTAAAGCTTTCCAACAAAGTTGAAACGTGTTTATGAATTTGGTTTGTCTGTCTATCTGTCTGTCGTCTGTCTATCTGTCTGTCATCTGTCTATTTGTCTGTCTATTTGTCTGTCCGTGCTCTAACTGCGGTAAATATACTGTTGGTCTGATTATTATGAAAGTCATAGATGTTATCGGGTATCACTATGGCATGTTCGGAATTGAAAAGGAAGTGTGTTGCATCTACGGTTCATTTACAGGTACACTCAAAAGAATTTGTTTAATTACTGTCTAATCATAAAAAATCGTTATTTTAATGATATTACACAATTTTAAACATACTGCAATTTACCTATATCACAGAGGTGTACTGCACGGCTCTTATTTTAGAATATGGTGTTCATAGAATTCATCTTTCATTACAGGGACGCACAAAAGATTGTGGCTACAGAAGAAATTGAACAATAATTGGACTATTGAAGCCTAAGAACAATAATTGCTGGAAGCACGTTTTTGATTGTGGTAGGCGTTTTTAAATAAAAGTTTTATGTAATATTATTTGTTGTGCATAAATTCTTCAAATAATGCACAGGATTATACAAAAGTTCCCAAGTACATTTACATTTATTGAAGGAAATTGATGAACGGAAATTTTCAACTGTGCTATTAATTTAACTGAACTAACTTTTACCATACTATGTAGTATACATACAAATCTTTAATTCATATACAAGCCTATAATATAGTTCAGTATTTAGAATTATTTTCAGATCTATAAGCATGACCAGGTTCTTTTCTAATACATTCGCTGGATTTTATAAATAACTGTAGACTGTGATCAATATAGAAATAAATGCTTTTAAATTCTTTTTACGAAATCTGTTTACTTGAAGTAGAAGTATATAATTGAAGCATTTCATGCAGACATGGATAGGGATGGTGCCTGACAGAACTTCTAAAGGCGTTTTTCTACATGATTGAACTCATGAAGCGAGAGGGAGCAATTGCCAATTATTCTGTAATATACACATTGGCATCAAACAATTGGCGAAAGGAGCACATGAAAAATTAATGATATCATATGAGTAAAAATTATCTGTTACGCTTTGGACAATTAGGAGAATTTTGAATTGCGTGGCAGGGACACCAGCATAGCAGTCCTAAAAAATAAGCCAAAAAGAATTCGAACGCCAATTCGTACGTTAAAAGCAAAGTTTTGAGAACCCAGCGTGAAAGACAAAACCAGACCGCATGTACTGGGAATGTTTAAGATTTAACAATGAAGTTAAAATCAATAAAATAATCTTTTCAAAAAAAATATTAACCGACTTCAAAAAAGCACTAAAATGAATTAAATAATTCTTTAAACTTCTCTAATGACGAAACGTTATCCATTAACTGCACATCGGACATCATGTGTCGGCATAAAAACGTTAAATTTAATATATAGAATTTAATATTTAGCAAACATGAATTTTCTAGAGAATATTTTTTACAAAAGATTAATTTACATATTTTATTTAATTTACGAATATATACATATAAAAGGTAATCAATTATTTTTTGAAGTTGGTGCCAACCTATCTTAAGTATAGTAAAAATTTGAATATATTGTAGCTATTACCGTGAATAAAGTGACGATGGAAAATATTATACAAATTTTAAAAAATGCTCTATTTCTTCAGCAAATTATTTGTTTAATCATTATCGATCGTGAATGTTTGGCACCAACTTCAAAAAGTAATTGATTGCTTTTTATGTGTATATATTCGTAAATTAAATCATAAATATGTAAATTAATCTTTTGTAAAAAATATTGTCTAGAAAATTCACGTTTGGTAGATATTAAATTCTATATATTAAATTTAACGTTTTTATGCCGATACATGACGTCCGATGTGCAGTTAATGGATAACGTTTCGTCATTAGAGAAGTTTAAAGAATTATTTAATTCTTTTTAGTGTTTTTTTTTTAAGTCGGTTAATACTTTTTTTGAAAAGGTTATTTTATTTCCTACTTTTTATTTATTCATACCGTAACACATAATTATCCGGATTTCAACATCTGCTGAATAAATAAATTATTTGTCAAATAAATTATAATTTACAAAAATTATTTATTAAGCAAATAGTTTTTAATAAATCCTTTAAAATTTCATTAGTAGTATTAGCATTTGATACATATGATATTTTTTAAAACAAGTACATTGTATTCACAACACTCTACATTCGTTTATTTATTGATCACATACACCTGACTTATGTGCTTGACATAAGGGGCCCGCTTATAAGTCATCTTTAATATACAAGGACGAAATAGCACAAGGTCTTTGAACTTTGAAGGGGGAGGGGGTTCTAGATAGCACAAGAAAATTTACAACACCAGAGAATTACATCTGGCAGCTCCACACAAAGTGTGCAAAGGAGACAGCGGGAATTGAACCCGCAGCCCGACTACGCTCTCAAGCGATTAGTGGTGTGGTGCCTTAACCATTCAGCCGCGGTCTACATTCAAGAATTATTCTTTGTGGGACTCCGTTGTCAAGAAGCAAAATGCAGACTGTGTAGCAATATTTGTATTGACTCTTCATGTATATTGACCAGGACCCAGATATATTTTTCGCTGTTAGAGAAATGAGATTGACCAATCAGAAGCCTGCCTTTTTGCGAACTTGTAATTTTTATAGAGTGTCCTTTTAAATTTCGAAAATTCTTCTATCAAATAAAACAAAATTTTCTGTACTAAAATACCGGCATCCAAAAAGCTGTACACTTGCCAGGTTTGAAAATGTGATCCAGGGCCCTCGTGGCTTGGTGGTCAAGGCATCAGGCCGATAATCGCGTAGGTGGCTGCGTTGCTGGCTCCGTTGCATACTCTTTATGGAGCTCCCGGATGTAATTCTATGGTGCTGTAAATTTCTTTGTGCTATCGCCTTCCTGTATATTGACAATGACTTATAAGCGGGCGCTTGACGCCAAGCACACAGGTCAGATATATGTATTCAATAAACCAATCATGTGGTCCATAATTCTACATTATTCTTTTCCGATAATCTCCACCAATGGAGGTTATTCCATCTAAGTTATGATCACGTGGTCAAGGTAAAAACTTCTAGCGTAAAGAAGGGAAGGCCCCGCAGAAGTAATGTAAATCCCCGCCAGCCAGTGAAACAGTTCATGTGGAAAGCAGTAGTAGCCTCCCTTCTTATCAGTTAGAAATTTTTGGGGTAAATAACCTATACCACGTGACTTTTTCATGTATGGTTTCCTCATGTAAGGTGCATCTATTTGAGAGTGGTGACATACAATACTCAGACTCTGTTTATACATACGTGTTTGCCTACACAACGGCAAAACTAGACATTTTCTATTCCAAAACTCTGCGATACTCCTTGGAAAAGTTTGATTATACGAGTGGCGGACAATGGACATTATTCCAAATCTGGGTTCGAGACTGAAAAACGTCACCTGATACCGGTAATGGAGGATATTCCAAATATGGGTTCCAGGCTGAAAAAAGTCACGTGATACCGGTAATTTACCCTAGGAACTTCTAACTGATGAGAAGGGAAGATACTACTGCTTTGCCTCATGAACTGTTTCATTGGCTAGCGGGGATTTACATTACACGTCTACGGAGCCTTCCCTTCTTTACGCTAGAAGTATTTACCTTGACCACGTGATCAAAACGGAGATGGAATATCCTCCATTTACCCAAAGAACTTCTAACTGATAAGAAGGAAGGCTACTACTGCTTTCCGCATGAACTGTTTCACTGGCTGGCGAGGGTTTCTCATTATGTCTACGGAGCATTCCCTTCTTTACGCTAGAACTTTTTACCTTCACCACGTGATCAAAACCTAGATGGAATATCTTTCATTTAACAAGCATTAGTTTGGCAATAATGGCAAGCTCTTCAAGATTCATGGCGATAGCTTTTGTCCAGAATCTATCAATCAATATATTTTTATTTTACTTTCTTCTATCTTTACAAGAAGAAAGTATTGGTTTCATGAAAATTTTCGAATTCCAGTTTTCGACGGATTTACACGTTTTATGAGTCAGAGATTCCAAAAAACATGTTTTTACAAAATGTCTGTCTGTGAGTCTGTCTGTCCGTCTGCCTGTCTGTCTGTCTGTCCGTCCGTCTGTCTGTATGTGACACAAATGTTGTGGGCGCTCTATCTCAAGAACTAATGGAGGAAATTTCACAAAACTTCATATTTAGTTAGACCTTGATATAAACTGGAACTGATTAGTTTTTGTTGAAAATCGCCCGACAGGTGGCGCTGCTATGCTGCATTTTTCACGATTTCTTCAATAGCTGTATCTCAAGAACTACTGCACGGATTTTCATAAAACTTCAGATTCAGTTAGTCCAGGATATAGTTTGGTGCTGATTACTTTTTTGTGAAAATCGCCCAACAGGTGGCGCTGGTATGCTGCATTGTTCATGATTATCGCAATACCTCAAACTCAAGAAAAAATGCACGGATTTTCATCAAACTTCAGATTCAGTTAGTCCCTGATATAAATTAGCGCTGCTTAAGTTTTGGTGCAAATCGCCCAACAGGTGGCGCTGCTGTGCTGCGTTTTTCACGATTTCCACAAGAGGTGTATCTCAAGAACTATTGCACGGATTTTCATCAAACTTCAGATTTAGTTAGTCCTTGACATGAATTGATATATAAATTAGTGCTGTTTAATGTTTAGTGTAAATCGCTCAACAGGTGGCGCTTCTGTGCTGCATTTTTCACGATTTCCACAAGAGCTGTATCTCAAGAACTATTGCATGGATTTTCATCAAACTTCAGATTTAGTTAGTCCTTGACATGAATTGATGTATTAACTAGTGCTGTTTAATTTTTGGTGTAAATAGCTCAACAGGTGGCGCTGCTATGCTGTATTTTTGCGATTTCCACAATAGCTTTATCTCAAGAACTAATGCTTGGATTTTCAACAAACTTCAGATTCAGGTATACCTTGATATCGTTTAGTGCTGTTTACTTTTGGTGTAAATCGCTCAACGGGTGGCGCTGCTATGCTACATTTTTTCACAATTTCCGCTATAGCTCTATCTCAAGAACTAAAGCGCGAATTTTCATCCAATTTCAAATTCAGATATACTTTGATATGAATTGGTGCTAAATCGTTATTTCTTGTACTATTTAAATGATTTAATTGACGTGATTTATATAGAAGAAAGTTTTGTGATGGCCACAACATACTAGTTTCCGTATGTCACTATTCTCATGCCACACACCAAGGAGACACGAGGCATCTCTCTTGACTTGTGCGACAAGTTTACGGTTGTAGCGTACCTGTTTCTTTACTGTGCCCACACACTGAAGAATTATGCGACGAAGTACCTATGTTGCACGTGTCTTATGTTTCGTTTCGCGCTTTCGTCTCGTGCTGCAGTTACGTTATATATTGCTGCAGTTTTCGTTTATATGTTTCAAGATGGCGGTATTCAAGATTCTTTTTATTTTTTTAGTAGAGTGAATAAAAATAAATCATCATCTTCGAATGAAATATTCATATTTACAATCGCTTCATTTGCAGACGCCATGATTCAACTATTCTGTTCTGTCAAAGAATTAAAAGCAAGCTACGCACATACGCCGTGAATATGTCTGATGTCGCTTTGGTGTGTGGATGAAAAAAGTAGAAATGCAACTTGCCTCCTGTGATGACTCGATGTTTCATGAGACATGCGACGTGCGCCAGAGTCGCATGTCTCCTTGGTGTGTCTCCTTGGTGTGGTTTAAATAACACTGTTAAATATTAACCATCT
This sequence comes from Maratus speciosus, assembly GCA_963932465.1. NCBI lineage: Eukaryota > Metazoa > Arthropoda > Arachnida > Araneae > Salticidae > Maratus > Maratus speciosus. Next base: position 347,243,957 of record OZ010795.1, on the reverse strand, counting down.
CTGTAGAAATTTTTTAATTTTTTTGAAAAAATGTCAAATTTTACCCAAAATTTCAACTTTTGGACCAAAAGCGCAGACTCAAGCCATTTTTTTTCAGCAGTAATATTGCACGCAGATGATGTACTAGTACAAAGGCAAATTTTGGCACCTACCCATTTTTGACAAAAAGAATTATTTTTTTTCGCTCCACCCTAATGGACAATAACTCCAATAATTGACACTAACCCTCTTTTGAAAAACTATAACTGACGCATACGTTATAACAGTTAAAACAAATAAGTTATGACTAGATGACATTTTTTTGCAGAATTGTACAAGAAAATGCTTATTCGAGCTAGATACAGTATTTTATATGCTTAGCAATTTACTTTAATTCCAAAAGAATAAGAACTTTTTGAAAACTTTATGTAAGCTCCTCTATCACTTATGTATGTATTTTTATTGAATGTTATATTATCTTATGTAGAATAAATATACAGAAACAAAAGAGAATTTGTTGCAACAAATTTCACCCCGTTTATAAATTCTGAAAAAATTTAATGAAACGATTACAAACAAGAATGATTGAATATTTTGAATATCGATTAGATTAATTCTTTCAGGATTTCAACTGACAAACAACGAGTATTAATTTTATAAAAGCTATTATTGTAATATAAGTAATTGCATCACGTCGTTCCATCGATATCTAATTAATATTTTGTGAAGAACGATATCAAAATTTATTCAGCTGCTCCCCGCAAGAAAATAACACATAGAGATTTCAGTCCCCTAGGCCAGTGGCCAATTAAATAAATTCAATGTTGAATTCTTTAACTAATATTCAGAAAGGAAGTAGCCCAACTGATTCAACCCGAAATTAAAACAAGAGTACAAGTAATATTCTAAACTTTGGGTAAATGAGAAGGATAAAAGGAAGTTTTTCGACGAACTTTGTGAAGAAGAAAGTAATATTAAATTAGATGATGGAAAATTCAAATTAATGTTCATTTCAGTAATAGACAAAATCCTTTCAGAATTAAGAAGCAGATTTAAGCCAGCCAAAATGTTAGTTGTATATACCAGGTGTTCCAAAAATGACTGATAGATTTTAAAATTCAATAACTTGAAACCAGTGACAGATATTAAAAAATTCTTACAGGAGGGTTATGTATAATGTCAGGAGATTTTTTACTGTGATTCTTGATTTTAGTTCTAGTTTCAAACAATAGATGGCTCTAATAGCAATAGGTCCTCAGTCCAGACCCGATTTTTGGTACTTCGGGAGCCATTCAATACATTTTAATCTCCTTTTTTCGCATGGAAGAAGAGAAAGTTGAAAATTTGAGCCTGGATTTAGCGGTTACTGCATGCAGCGCCATCTATCGATTTTATTTGTAACTAAAACTGAGAATCACAGCATAAAAAATCCTGGCATCTTACATAACACTCCTGCAAGAATTGTTTTAATATCTGCCCTCGTTTGCAAGTTATTAAATTTTAAAATTCCTCAGTCATTTTTGGGAAATCCAGTATATTTTTCTACAAAGGAGCTATTTCCAAAATATGTTAAAGGAGGACTTATGTGCATAGTTAAACATTTAGCAAATATTTAAATAAAGAATATAGCTAAACTACTTCTGGAAATCAATACCTTAAAATGTGCATCGGATCTACTAATAGACGGACCTTAAATATGCCTATCCAAAATTAACTATGAGTCACAAAGTCTTTTTTACACCGCCTGTATATTTTTCTTTCAACGAAAGAAGTTTTAGCAAGTTGAAACCCATTAAAACATATGTGGAAATTTTAACATGAGAGCAGCGATTAGCAACTTTCATTATTATAAATGTTGATAATCAGACAGTTCCACCATGATTATATTATAATTTTTTCAGAGAAGAAAATTCTCAACACTTTAACTAATAGATAATTATGACGCATTTTCTGTGATTTATATACTCGTATTACATACTTATTTATGCTACGACAGTAAAAAAAATAATATTAAATGTAACATAGACAATGTTCCATTACAGTAAGCAAGTTGCAGTCCAAAAATGTATACATTTGAAGAGCGTTTCACTTTAATAACCATTCAGTCATCATTTAGTTAGATTTTCTTCTAAAAAATATTCGGTGGTGAGGAGGGAGGGCGTAAATTTACTGCTTTTCTTCGGACGAAATAATGTAGTTTCATCACTCTTTGTCAGTACAAAGGGGTAAAAGTATTTATGTACATGATTTAAAATTTCATCAGGTCTCTAGGTTCGCAAATAAAATTATCATACATTACGTAAACATTTTTATTATTGATTACCAAACAATTTTAAGTCTTTAAAACGGTTGATTGAACTTTGTAAACAAAATTTATGTTGAGAAAAATATGCACAGCTTTCAAAATAATCAAAAATTAATTATTATATAGTTTTACGATAGACTCAAATGTCATGTTTTATTATCTAAACTTTTGATTACATTTTCTGCTTAATACACTAAAATTGGAAAGTTTTTATGAAACTGAATGTGTGTTAAAAGGCCAGGTAGTTAATTTTAAACAAAAAAATGGAACCTTTAAAAGCAAGCTTTAACTCTCCTCGGGCAACATTCTGTCAGTTTAGTCAAACTTTAAAAATATTTAAATACAAGTCTTAGATTTTTAATAGATCGGATTTACAAAAACTGTAACATTGGATCGATAGCTCAAATTATTTTTTATTAATTATCAGATATTATAAGACTTTTAAACATAGATTTTAAACAACAATTTTTAAATAAAACTACACGACTGAAGGTATGCAAAGTTTTGATAATCAGCATAGGCTAATTTTTATAGTGCTTCGATGGATATACACATATTTCACATTCTAAAATTTGACAGTATATTTTATGGTTATTTTAAGAAAACTAAAAGCGTTTTACTGAAATTATTCATGAGTTAACCGATTACGAAGTTTTGAAAGGTCTGGTAGAATATTTTACATAACAAGTACATAATAAGTAAAACTATCTTTTATTCCCTTTGGGTAATATTCTTTCACCCATTCTACAAGAAAAAGTTCCTATTACATCACCATCTATGCACATCTTTTAGTAGGTTTAACTGTTTAAAATCTATCGAAAGGATCTATAATTAACTTTGAACTTCATTGAACAATATTTCCTTTCAAGTTTCCTTTCCAAGATTTTCTTTATATAATCTGAAAACTTCTAAGCATTCTCATTAGAAGATTATCAGTTTTCACACTACTTTTCTGCACTATATTCGCATAACATAATATTTTTCACATGTATGAATATGAAGTTTCTAATTTCGAATGTATAATTTTCTATATTGCATTATTTTATTAATAAAATAATTGTGGCCAAATAAAAAATTAAGAAGTAAGGAAACATTATCTACATCAAACAAAAAGTTAAAAGTAAATTAAAAAAATCAAAAACCCGACTAAAAAATTGAACTAATTAATTATTTCTCATCAATGTTAAACTATTTTTTATATCACTTACCTATTTTTTTTATTTACTTGTATTGGTGACTTTTAAGTTATGTTTGATTGTTAGATCCTATCTATCTAATCTTAGTTCCTATATCTGTTTTGATGAGGCCTATAGATGTTTATAAAGGTTAGAGTTGCAGTAAAGCAAGAGATCCTACCTACACAACTTCCAAGTTGTATAATATTTAAACGGAGCTTCTGACTGTAAAATAGTCAATGAAACATCGTCTTCCTTTTGTACTTACTTTTTTACCTATACAATGATATGCCACTCAATATGGTGCATAATGTTTTTCGTCCTACCACCATTTTGTATTTTACGGCCGCCATTTTTAATTTATAAAAACAAAACCTAGCCTATAACCATCGAACGGTTAAGAGGAATTGATAGAGACCTCATTCATTAAAATCCATTCGGCCGTTGGGATGCATCGAGGGCATAAAAAATCCACATACCCAGATACACGTTAAACACATAACCCTTCTTGGCAGTTGGGTAAAAAAAGGAAAGAACAAACAGTGAACTCTCGTTAATGAGTCTCCGGTGAATGAGGACATTTTCGTTTTTCCCATCACCTTCTGTTTAAAATTAACGTTAAATCATCGTTTAAAGAGTATTACTCATCGGATAATGCTGACATGTTTATCACAAACTGACCGATCAGAATCGAAACTGCTTTGCACATTATTTATTCAAAAGAAACTATGGTTTATCTTTAGTCATTGATAGAACAAGACACTCCCTGTGACAATAATAAAGAGAAAAAGTCCTTCCGGCCAGTGCCGGGAGGAAGTGGTAGCTTTCATATTCCTTATTTTAAAAAAAAGCCAACTTATATTATTCAAACAAACGAAGCTCAATTTAGTGGAAACCTAATATAGAAGACTCAATACTAAATCATTATGAATGAGAATTTCGCGAAATTTGTCAGCTTTATCCAAGCTGCTTTTATTTAAAGTAACTTATATTTGGCAGCCAAATTCGGCGATTTCTTAAAGTGCCTGCCATTTTAAGACAACATGGTGGATGAGGTTAACCAGTGAACTTGGTCGAGACCTTAGTAATTGCTGTGCACATGCTCACTCACATCGGAATCAATTGATATATCCGAATGCTTTTCCAGGCAAAAAATCAGATTTTTCAAAATGTCACCCATATTAGATATTGAAATTGCTATATCTGAGCCATTTTTTAAGATAAAGACAAACAAAAAATGCTCCTGAATCCTTATATCAAGGTCAAATACTTAAGAAAGAAACCTTTTTCAACTTCTAATTTTTTTGCACCTCACTTTAAATATAATTTTTTTTAATTTAATAGCCGCCATTTTGAAACAAGATGGCTGATGAAGCTCTCCAGCGAACTTGGTCGAGATATTGATGTATACTGTCCACATCCCTTCTTACATCGGAATAGGCGAATACGTGTGTTATCGCGTGACAAATACAAGATCGTTTCAAAATGTTAGCCATGCTAGAAATTCAAAGTGCTATAATTCAACCATTTTTTAAGATATAAACAAAAGAACAAATTTTCAGAAACAAAAACTGCTCCGGAATCTTTGTATCAAGGCCAAACACATTTAAAAAAATCTTTTTCATTTTCCAATTTTTTAATACCTCATTTTAAATTTTAAATTTATTTTTTTTTAAATGGCAACCCTTTTGAAACAAGATGGCATGAAGATGGCCAACGAACTCGGTCGAGACATTGGTATGTACTATGTACAGACCAAGTTACATCCAAATCGGTTCATAAATACGCCTGATATCGCGTGACAAAAATCAGGTCGTTTTAAAATGTCAGCCACAATAGAAATTCAAAATGCTATAACTCAGCCATTTTTTATTGATATAGACGAAACAAAAACTGTTCCGGAATCTTTGTATTAAGGTCAAACACATAAAAAAAAACTTTTCATGTTAATATTTTTTGGTATCTCATTTTAAATTTAAAATTTTTCAAAATTTTTTAAATGACCGCCATTTTGAAAGAAGATGGCGGATGAAGCTGGACAACGAACTCGGTCGAGATATTTGTATGTACTATGTACACACCAAGGTAGATACAAATCGGTTGATAAATACGCCCGTTATCACGTGAGAAAAATAAGGACGTTTCAAAATGTCAGCCACGCTAGAAATTCAAAATGTTATAACTCAGCCATTTTTTAAGATATAGACGAAACAAAAACTGCTCCCGAATCTTTGTATAAAGGTCAAATACATAAGAAAAAAAATATTTTTCCATTTTCAATTTTTTGGTACCACATTTCAAATTTAAATTTTTCTTTAAAAAGTAAATGGCCGCCATTTTTAAACAAGATGGCGGATGAAGCGGGCCAACGAACTCGGTCGAGACATTGGTATGTACTATGTATAAACGAAGTTACATCCAAATCGGTTCATAAATACGCCTTTTATCACGTGACAAAATTCAGGACGTTTCAAAATGTCAGCCACGCTAGAAATTCAAAATGCTATAACTCACCAATTTTTTAAATTATAGACGAAACAAAAAATGCTCTGGAATCTTTGTATAAAGGTCAAATACATAAGAAAAAATATTTTTCCATTCTCATTTTTTTTGGTACCACATTTCAAATTTTAAATTTTTTTAAAAATTTTAAATGGCCGCCATTTTGAAACAAAATGGCGGATGAAGCTGGCCAGCGAACTCGGCCAAGACATTGGCATGTACTATGTACACACCGAATTACATCCAAATCGGTTCATAAATACGAGAGTTACAGCGTGACAAATGTCAGATATATATATATATATATATATATATGGAAATATATATATATATATATATATGTCAATTTTGAACGGAGTGTGGTTTCGGGGTCTGGGGGTCAGGATCGATGAAAATATACCAAATTTTTTTTTAATCGCTTTCCTCCGAACGGCTGCAATAGGTAGCTTTTTGTAATGAAAGCTACCTAAAAAACTTAATGCCACCAAAAATGTATGCGTTTCAAAAATTGCTAATGACTATTCACCGAAATTACAAATCAAACTGTAATTTAGCTGACCAAATGTTCGAGTGTTTTGCAAAATAGGAAAATGTTGTGGTAGAAAAATACATTTGTAGAAGTAAAAGTGGTGGAAAGGATTGTACCCTGTATCAATATATTAAAAAGAGAGAAACAACGTTTACAAAACACAAATGTAAGTAATTTTAAAAAGTCCTTCCGGCCAGTGCCGAGAGGAAGAGGTAGCTTTCATATTCTTTATTTTTAAAAAGCCAACTTATATTATTCAAACACACGAAGCTCAATTAAGTGGAAACCGAATGTAGGAGATTCAATACTAAATCAAGGTCATAATATCAAGGGCAATAAATATCAAGGTCAAATACTTAAGAAAGAAACCTTTTTCAATTTCTAATTTTTCTGCACCTCACTTTATATATATATTTTTTTTAATTTAATGGCCGCCATTTTGAAACAAGATGGCTGATGAAGCTAGCCAGCGAACTTGGTCGAGATATTGATGTATACTATCCAAATGCCTTCTTCCATCGAAATAGGCGAATACGTGTGGTATCGCGTGACAAATACAAGATCGTTTCAAAGTGTTAGCCATGATAGAAATTCAAAGTTCTATAATTCAACCACTTTTTAAGATATAAACAAAAGAACAAATTTTCAGAAACAAAAACTGCTCCAGAATCTTTGTATCAAAGCCAAACACATAAAAAAAATCTTTTTCATTTTCCAATTTTTTAATACCTCATTTTAAATTTTAAATTACATTTTTTTTTAAAAATGGCAACCCTTTTGAAACAAGATGGCGAATGAAGCTGGCCAACGAACTCGGTCGAGACATTGGTATGTACTATGTACAGACCAAGTTACATTCAAATCGGTTCATAAATACGCCTGTTATCGCGTGACAAAAATCAGGTCGTTTTAAAATGTCAGTCACAATAGAAATTCAAAATGTTATAACTCAGCCATTTTTTTAGATGTAGACGAAACAAAACCTGTTTCGGAATCTTTGTATTAAGGTCAAACACATACAAAAAAATCTTTTTCATTTTCCAATTTTTTCGTATCTCATTTTAAATTTAATTTAAAAAAAAAATTTTTTAAATGGCCACCATTTTGAAACAAGATGGCGAATGAAGCTGGTCAACGAACTCGGTTGAGTTATTTGTATGTACTATGTACACACCAAGGTACATCCAAATCGGTTCATAAATACGTCTGTTATCACGTGGCAAAAATCAGGACGTTTCAAAATGTCAGCCACGCTAGAAATTCAAAATGCTATAACTCAGCCATTTCTTAAGATATAGACGAAACAAACACTGCTCCCGAATCCTTTTATCAAGGTCAAACACATAAGAAAAAAATACTTTTTCAATTTTCAATTTTTTGCTACCACATTTCAAATTTAAACTTTTTCTTAAAATTTTAAATGGCCGCCATTTTTAAACAAGATGGCGGATGAAGCTGGCCAACGAACTCGTTCGAGACATTGGTCTGTACTATGTATAAACGAAGTTACATCCAAATCGGTTCATAAATACGCCTTTTATCGCGTGACAAAATTCAGGACATTTCAAAATGTCAGCTTCGCTAGAAATTCAAAATGCTATAACTCAGCCATTTCTTAAGATATAGACAAAACAAAAACTGCTACGGTGTCTTTGTATAAAGGTCAAATACATAAGAAAAAAATACTTTTTCAATTTTCAATTTTTTGCTACCACATTTCAAATTTAAATTTTTCTTAAAATTTTAAATGGCCTCCATTTTTAAACAAGATGGCGGATGAAGCTGGCCAACGAACTCGTTCGAGACATTGGTCTGTACTATGTATAAAGGAAGTTACATCCAAATCGGTTCATAAATACGCCTTTTATCGCGTGACAAAATTCAGGACATTTCAAAATGTCAGCTTCGCTAGAAATTCAAAATGCTATAACTCAGCCATTTCTTAAGATATAGACGAAACAAAAACTGCTACGGAGTCTTTGTATAAAGGTCAAATACATAAGAAAAAAATATTTTTCCATTTTCAATTTTTTGGTACCACATTTCAAATTTTCATTTTTTTAAAAAATTTTAAATGGCCGCCATTTTGAAACAAAATGGCGGATGAAGCTGGCCAACGAACTCGGTCGAGACATTGGCATGTACTATGTACACGCCGAATTACATCCAAATCGGTTCATAAATACGAGAGTTACAGTGTGACATAGGTCAGATATATATATATATATATATATATATATATATATATATATATATATATATATATATATATATATATATATATATATATTGATATATATATATCAATTTTGAACGGAGGGTGGTTTCGGGGTCTGGGGGTCATGATCGATGAAAATATGCCAAAATTTTTTGAAATCGCTTTCCTCCGAACGGCTGCAATAGGTAGCTTTTTGTAAAGAAAACCTAAAAGTATGTAGCTATTTCGAAGCCTCTAAGGCCCCATCACCAGTGCTAATAAATTAAAGATAAAAATAAAACTATGGAATAAAAGAGAGGGGAGACAGAGCCAGAAGTTGCACCTCACATGTCGACTTTTTTTTTTTTTTTTTTTCCTTTCGCTGTTCTTACATTACAAATTACTTACATTTGTGTTTTGTAAACGTTGTTTCTCTCTTTTTAATTTGTACAAGTAACAGAAAGAAAGAAAGTGATTAACTATAGTTAAATTATGTAAGCGCGGCAGTTTTGCTGCCAATTTTATTTCTTCTCAGAAATTATTTTTTTTTGTTTTTATCAAATTGTCACTAACTTGCTTTATAAATAAAATTTGAGTTTATATTAATATTAATTTCATGACCTACTTAATTTCAGTCGAAAGTTAAATTCAATTTATTCCACAAAAAAATTAGCTTGCACCATTAAAACTTTTCGGACAACTTCGCTTTCGGAACCGATTTCGAAAGTGAAAGCATCCTCATAAAAAATAAATCTGCAAAATCGATTCTTTGTAGATGTCGACCTCAGCTATGCAATGCAAAAAAATCCTTTAAAAATATTGAAATGCAAACGAGATATCTTTAAAATTTTCTCCCATTGGATTAACATTAGCGAACAAGTTCTTTTCGCGTGACTGAAGTAACCTAGTCGAGAAAGCAATTTGTTTCGAAAACATAATAGTAGTAAAAATGAACTTTTGGTAATGGAGAATTTCGAAATATACATTGATAACTTACAGAAAAATATTTTCAAAAATCTCCCTTTTTTATTATGCGTCTTCAAAATCTATGATGTTTTAAACCATCTTTTTCTTTCATTATGAGCATATTAATGCTTTTAATGAATCTTTATTTTAATTTAAGAGTGTAATGAGTCTAAGTGATTATTAATATTATTATTCTGTATGCTCTGGCTTTCAAACATATAGTAATCTAAAATATTCTTTTAATTTTTTTCATAAATATTTATGCAGTATTCTAGAAAAGAAAGTTAATGCCATGTTAAAAAAAAAAAAATTAAATTCTTTGTGGAAATCGGTTCTGATTTCTTTTATTTCTGTACGGGCCGGGTTGGGCCTGTTTTCACTGATTATTGCACAGGCCGGGCGAGGCCATTAACCGCGAAAATAGAACTTTTAATTTTTAATAGCCGAACTTTTAGTTTTTCTACTATGCCGGAACCGGTCAACGAAATTTCGGCCCGTGCAGACCTCTATTCACAGTGCAATGTGTCATGTGAATATACTGTTACATGTAAACTCACATGAGGGTATAGCCTAAAATTAACTTAGTTGAACACATTTAACTTAAGAAATATCTGAAACATCGGGCTGCTGAGAAAATTCGGATATTTTTTCGGCTATTTGTGGTTATTGCGCAAATGGGTTTTTAAAGGATTTGTGATTTTTTTTAATTGTTTATTTAGACATTTTTCACCTTGAGTACGTCGTCGAAAACAGCGAACGGCTTTCAGCTACCAGCACTGTTGCCGCATCTGGCAGATTTTTTATTTAGAAATATTGAATTCATATCAGAAAATTTTGAATAGCAATTTTCTATTACTTTATTTATGGATTATCTACCAACTTGTAAAGGAAAAATAACTATTAAAACTTACTGCTAAGAATTCGGAATGCCTAAATAGAAAATCAGCCAAATGCGGCAACACTGGAAACCACATACTTTGTCACCGTCATGCGCGTACTTTCAACGACGTACTCAAGGGTTGATAATCTCTGAAGTTTCGTTACAATGTTCTGAATTAAAAAATGTTTCATAATCGATACTGGTCGCATGATTTTTCGTTCTTGTTTTGTTTTGTTTTGTTTAGCTTTAAATTAGATTTTATAGTTTAAAGATTTTGCGATAGTTCTTTGTGGGGGGGGGGGGGGGGGGGGGTTGGATTTTCTTTTAAAACATGAGATATGACTTTTGATATAGTCAGTGGTGAACGTAACATTGTAGGAAATTTTTTTCATTTTTTCCAGCAAATTTAAACTTTGATGTTTTTTACCATTATAATAATTCTGTGCCTTATTTCAAGTGTAGAAATATTAAAACGAGGCATTCATACCCTTTTATTATTAATAAAAGTTTTTCTTCGAAAATACATAGCATTCGATATATTGTTTTTTTTTCTCGCGACATTTTGAAGCAAATAATTTTTTTTATGATAATTAACTCTATTTCAAATCGATTCCATGCAGCTTTTTTCATTTAAGAATAAATCATAGAGAAAGCCAAAATCGTTATGAAAGTGTGTGAACACCCTCTATTGCTATATCTGCTATATTTACCCTTCTATTGGGTATAGTATTTTGTATAAAGCATAAAACGCGTTATTTAAAAACCTGTTCAGTTCAGCTCCTGTAAGAAATAAAACTAAAGATTGTGTTTTAATTTTTTCCATCTTATCTGTACTAATATTATAAAGAGGTAAAAATTTTTTATTTGTAGAATGTAAGCTCTGAAACTACCGAACCGATTCCAAAAGTAATGGTATCAAAATGATGGTGTTAGTCCAACTTAGAACATAGGCTATATCTTATGTTCGTGCCATTGGCCAAAAGGAGGTGCAGGAGCAAAAAACGTTCTAAAAGTGCGATTTTTGTGTTACTGAAGGGCCTAGAAACATGAAATTTAGAATGGTAGTTACTTATAAGATACTAATGATCTCTAAGGATATTTCTTTAAAAAATCGAAATTAAAAAGTGGTGAAAATGCGCGAAAAGCGTTCTAAAAATGTTCTAAATGGTGATTTTTACGTAATTTCAGGAAATACCAAACCGTTTTAAAAAATAATGGAGTCAAAATGATGGTGACAGCCCTTGCTCAACATGTGCTATATTTTATGTCAGTACCACTGCCCCTAAAGGGGGGTGCAGGAGCAAAGAAACGTTCGAAATTGCGATTTTTGTGTAACTGAAGTGTGCAGATACATGGAATTTGGCATGGAAGTTACTTATTAGATATAAATGATCTCTAAGAACATTTCTTAAAAAATCGAAATTTAAAAGGGTGGAAATGCGCAAAAAGCCAAAATGATGTCGAAATAAATTTAAAAAATCAAAAAACCCGACTGCGTAAAAAGCGAACTCATTAATTATTTCTCACTAATGTGAAACTATTTTTTTATTACTTAGTTTTTTTTTTTATTTACCTGTATTGGTGACTTTGAAGTTGTGTTTAATTTTTAGTCTATCTATCTATTCTATTCTATACTAATATTATAAATAGGTAAAAATTGTTTATTTGTTGGAGGTAAGCTCTGGAACTACCGAACCGATTCCAAAAGTAATGGTATCAAAATGATGGTGTTAGTCCAACTTAGAACATAGGCTATATCTTATGTTCGTGCCATTGGCCAAAAGGGGGTGCAGGAGCAAAAAAACGTTCTAAAAAGGCGATTTTTGTGTTACTGAAGGGCCTAGAAACATGAAATTTAGAATGGTAGTTACTTATAAGATACTAATGATCTCTAAGGGCATTTCTTTAAATAATCGAAATTAAAAAGTGGTGAAAATTCCCGAAAAGCGTTCTAAAAACGTTCTAAATGTTGATTTTTACGCAATTTCAGGAAGTACCAAACCGATTTAAAAAATAATGGAATCAAAATGATGGTGACAACCCTTGCTCCAATATAGGTTACATTTTATGTCGGTGTCACTACCCCTAAAGGGGGTGCCGGAGCAAAAATACGTTCGAAATTGCGATTTTTGTGTTACTGAAGGATTTAGATACATGGAATTTTGAATCGTAGTTACTTATAAGATATAAATGATCTCTAAGAACATATCTTTAAAAAATTCGAAATTTAAAGGCACGAAAAGAGTTCTAAAAAACGTTCTAAATGGCGATTTCTACGCAATTTCAGAAAGTACCCAACCTATTTCAAAAGTAATGGATGAAATTGATGATGACAGCCCTTGCTCCAATATAAGCTCTCTTTCCTATCGGTGTCACTACCACCTAGGGGTTGCAGATGCAAAAAACGTTCTAAATTACGATTTTTGTGTTACTGAAGGGCCTAGAATCCTGAAATTATGCAGGGCAGTCGTTCTAAAAAACTTTCTAAATTGCAATATCAGGAAGTACCGAACCGATTTAAAAAATAATGGTGTGAAAACGATGGTGATAGCACTCGCTCCAACATAAGCTGTATTTCATGTCGGTGCCACTACCCCAAAGGGGGTGAAGAAGCAAAAAACGATCTAAATTGCGTTTTTTGTAATACTGCAGGAGCTAGCAACTTGAAACTAGGCATGGTAGTTACTTATAAGATATAAATGATCTCTAAGAACATTTCTTAAATAATTCGTAATTTAAACGGGGTGAAATTGGAAGAAAAACGTTCTAAATTGCGATTTCTACGCAATCTCAGAAAGTACACAACCGATTTCAAACGTAATGGTTGGAAATTGATGATGACAGCCCTTGCTCCAATATAGGCTCTCTTTCCTATCGGTGTCACTACCACCTAGGGGTTATATTTTTAAAAACTTTCTAAATTGTGGTTTTTGTGATACTGAAGTGGCTAGCAACTTAAAATTTGGCATGATAATTACTTATGAGATGTAAATACTCTCTGAGAAGAGTTCCTTAAAAATTTGAAATTTAAAAGGGGTGAAAATAAACGAAAAACTTTCTAAAAACTTTCTAAATAGCTATTTATACGCAATCTCAGCAAATATAAACCGATTTCAGAAGTAATGGTTTCAAATTGAGGGTGGCAGTCCCCGCTCCAACATAGCCTATATTTTTCGTTGTTATCAGTACAACCTGGGGGTTACAGGAGAAAAAAATGTTCTAAATTGCGTTTTTTGTGTTAATGAGGGGGGAGGGGGGACATTTTAAATTTGGAATGGTAATTACTCCAAAGATGCAAATGCTTTCTAAGAATTGTCGAAAGAAAATTCCAAATTTAAAACTATGAAGCGAGCGAAAAGCGTTCCGTAAGCTTTATAAATTACGATTTTTATGTAATCTTATGAAATACGAAACCTATTTCAAACATAATTGTTGCAAATTGATGGTGATAGAACCTGCTCAAACATAAGCTATATTTTATGTCGAGGGTTGCAGGAGCAAAAAACGTTCTAAATTGCGATTTCTGCTGTACTGAAGAGGCTAGAAACTTCATATAGAGAACGATAGTTACTTATAAAATATAAATGTCCTCTAAGAACAGTCGAAAATAAATTCGAAATTAAAAAAGTGTGAAGCGAAGAGAAGGAGCGAAAAACATTCTAAAAGAGTCCTAAATTACGAATTCCATGGAATCTCAGGAAATAATAAACCGATTAAAGAAGTTATTGGTTGCGAATCAAGAGTGATAGTCCCTGATCCTATACGGGCTATATTTTATGCAGGTGTCACTATCACCTGGTTGGCAGGAATAACAAGAAAGCTTTTAAAAACATCTAAATTCCGTTTTTTATAGAATATTAGGAAATACCAACTGATTTCAAGGTTAATGTTGACAGTCTCTGTTTCAAAAATTTTCAAGACATTCTATTTCAACTCTGTTTCGGTATTTTATGTTGGTGCCACTAACACCACAGGTGATAGACTGTTAGACAAGAAGCTAGGAATTTGACATGAAGGTTAATTTTAAGATGTAAATGTGTTAAGATGGTGTCTAAAAAATTCAAAACTTCAGACGAATACTGAAATGAGCGTATGAAATGAGCATAAAAGTCTCAAAATACTTTCTAAATTATTATCATTTAATTGGAATTGGTTTTAGTTCTTCTTATTAATTAAAACCTCATTTCTGTCTATTGTACTTTTATAATGAAGTTTAGTCAAACTGTGGCTTAATTTGTAAATTTTGAATTATTTCAAAAAGTGTTCTTTTAATAAAAAATAGTCATGCAAATATCACGTGGTATATTTCAATTAGTACGCGAGCAAAGCCGCGGGGTTTGCTAGTATTATTATATTTTTCTTGTGATTGTTGATAGTGGAATTCTTCTAGCATGCAGACTGGATCCCAATAATACTTTGAATGTTATCCAAAAAAGAGAATGATCAGTCGCAGTTCCGGTCTCCCAGCAATAGAGCTCGCCATACCACATATTTTATGCGCATGCATACGGTATACTCATGTAAGTGTATTAGCGCAGTGGTCCCAGCAGCACAGTGTTCCCAGGCGTCCAACCAGTATTCATCTGTCCAACTACTAACCATGTCCAAAGATGTTTCACTTCAGAGTTCATTTAAGAACAACTCTTTTGAGGGACTTTTTAGGATGACTGGAAGTGGACTATCAGTTTTGTTATTCAAAGCCATTTATAAAATTTTATTAATAATGAAATTTCATTTACCTCAAAATAAATTTTTAGCATAGATATTCAATCGGTTCTCATTATTTACATAAAGAGTATTTAAAAAACATTGAACAATCTTTAAAATACGGTATAATGCATACTGGAAAAAAATTGTACATAAAACAGTGATCTTAATCCATTTTTTCTCGAAAAATTACGGGGTGTTTCACTCAAATGGAATTATTGTAATTTCCATACCGTTAAATAAAATAAGGATATTTGAAAGTAGTTTTCTACATGCTGGTCTCTTTTGTGCAAAATGCAAAGACATTGAGGATAGTGTAAATTGGTTCAACTGGAATATGAAACAAGGATCTCATGATCAGGAGGCGAAAACGATAGCGTCGAGCAAAAGACCAAACCTGGTACTCTAAGCTAGTAACTCGCTTTATACTGATTATGTGATATGAGATTCCTACACACTCCATCTCCAGGGAAAAAGACATTTTGTTGACGTTTGACGAGCGATATGCACTCATGAGTGATGCTGTCGTATGCATGTGTGATGCGCAGTATGACAGGCTTATGTGCTGTAAGCGTTTCACAGGCTTTGCTTGCTGGAGATGATATTTTGGTGCTGCCATCTGTTGGTTATGACAAGAGATTATTGTGCTGAAGGTTGATTTTGTGTGTTTGTCCGGGTCACCAATGAGGAGAGAGTGAATTGGTACCGCTGGGATATGAACTAGGGCTCTCAGGATTAGGCGGCGAAAACGTTAGCGTCGAGGAAAAGGCCAAGCCTGTTACTCTAAGCTAGTAACTCACTTTGTCACTTTATACGGACCATGTGATATGAGATCGCTACAACCTCATGAAAATTAATGGAAGTTGTACATCATACCTCGTGTTGCCAGGTGTCCCACGTAAATGAGGGCTTGAAATGCTCTGGACACTACAAATTTCTTGCAGTTTATTTCGTCATCTTTAATCGCAGATAATTCAGCCATTAGATAAGTGAAAGAAAATTACTTTAAAATAACTGTGTACAGAGCATTTGGAGTCCAGATTTACGCGGGACACCTGGCCACACTACATATCCATAATTGAAGGCTCATGAACTGTCAATTATATTGATATGGAGCATCTTGTTCACCATTATTAGGTGCGTTCTTAATTATATAAATACGTAGCACCTATAGTCGTCGTTCGGTCCGTCATTTTGTCCGTCCGCATATAACAGAGCAAAAACTGCTCAACCGAAAGGTCTGAAATTTTAAATATACAGGATTTCCCTAAAGTCTCCGTACAACTTCAAAAATTTAGTACAAAAAATAATAGGCCTACAACAAAAATAATTATAACAGTACATAGAGTAAATTAAAAAGTTTTTTTACCTGCACAAGTAAAATAATTTTCAAAAACATCATTCATTCAAAATGACTTATCCTAGGAAGAAAGTTCAATGCGTCGCTTGGTTCATCGAAGCGAAATCTGATACTCAAATGCAAAGAATTTATCAAAGTACGGAGTAACGCCACCATCCGTACTCCAAACGGAAGTGTACAGTCTCGTACAATTGAAACAAAAGATCCAAACAGTTGTAACTACTGTTGATGATAGCATGCTGAAACGCACGTGCATGAAATTAGAATATCGACTTTATATTCTTCATGCAACGAAAGGATATCATGTAGAAGTATACTAAGGTACTAGAAAAAACTTTTAAGTTACTCTATGTACTGTTCTAATTATTTTTGCTGTAGGTCTATTTTTTTGTAATAAATTTTTAAAGTTGTACGGAGACTTTTGGGACATCCTGTATAATTTTTGCAAAATTTCGTCGAGTCATTTCAAATTTTATGAAAGTCGGATGCATAGTTTCATTACAGGGACAGTCAAAAGTTTTACGTTACATTACGGCCAATGAAAAAAAAAATATTTCAAGTGCATTTTAATGATGTTACAGCCTTTGGAACAGAATGAAACTGATATGCACTTAAAAAGTACACAAAAATTCATATATTCAGTACAATATGCGATGCAAAAATATTTATAAAACTAGTAATACGAACACAATTCTTTTGCCACGTTTGACTTGTAGTTTCCAACTTGTTTGAATAAAGATGATAACCAGTTATAACTATTCTTGCGATACCCTTTACATTTTATACATATAAGGACAATTTATGTTAATTTAACATCATATATTTTCGCTACTGATAAAATTTTGAAAAGAATTTCAAATTATCATTCGAGTGATAAATCATCTATTTTTGACAGAATAAACGGATATTGTTCTTATTTCCCCTACAACAAGTTTGAAATTCCACGTCAACCTTGGCAATAATTAATTTTATAAATATTTTTTGCACTGCATATTGTACTGAATGTATATTTTAATGCACTTCATAAGTGCATATCAATTTCACTCTGTTCGAAAGGCTGTAACATCATTAAAATGCACTTGAAATAATTTTTTCCCATTGGCCGTAATCTAACGAAAAACTTTTGACTATCCCTGTAATTAAACTATGCATCCGATTTTTATAAAATTTGAAATGGCTCGACAAAATTTTACAACAACGATATATATAAAATTTCAGACCATTCGGTTGGGTACGTTTTTGCTCTGTTATATGCGGATGGACGGACAGACGGACAGAAAGACAGACAGAAAGACGCAAGGATTGAACGACGAATATAGGTGCTACGTATTTATATAACTACGGACGCACCTAAAAATTGTTTGATGTAGTGTAACTATAAATAAAGAATTTAATTTGTTGCATTATGATCATTAACGCATTGTGAATTATATGTTCATGTTAAATAACGTCATCACATTTTTTATTGCATAATATTTTTGATAAGCATAAAAAATTTTCATTGTCTATAAGAATCAATTTCGGGAATTTCTTTATTAATAAAAGAATAAATGTCGACATTAACAAGCTTTTTAATTTCTTTTTCTGCCTAGTAATCAGATTATCCTGTTGACGCTTTGGAGCTCAATCTTACAGACACTTCCTTTTGTTTCTGCAGAAAATCCTTTGAACGTAAATACTCTTATTTATTCTTGGAAATGTTTTCGTATTATTTATGATTAAAGGCGCAATTTAATATGCTTTTGGAGTTAGAGCAAACATATATTTATTTTTAATTAACAAGTGTGACCTTAATAATAATTCGTAGTCATATATTATTAAAACTTCTTTTGAGAGGTGTGTTTGATTAAGAAGATTTTGCACTTTTAATCAATGTGATACATTAAAGTTAATTAATGTATCTAAAGAATATTAACGCATTTACGATATTTCTTTAATTTCGGAAAAATACTGCTTTACGCATGTGCACTTTGTAATCTCCGTAATAATTTTTATTAGGGGACTGATGCATAATTATTTATAAATACGTCAGTAACATAAAGTTTATAAAAAATACCATCAATATTTGAAGTTACATAATAATTTGTATAAACATAAAGAGAAAGCAGGCAATTTTGAAAGAAATTGTTGCTACAGAATGCTAAAGAATTGGTTTGTCGAGTACAATCTGTCCTAAATCTCCTGCAGATTTATACGAAGTCCGACATACATTTCATCTTTGGTAAAGTATAAATATCCGTAATCATGAATTTGTAATCGTATTGCTTATCATTTTTAAAGCTTTCCAACAAAGTTGAAACGTGTTTATGAATTTGGTTTGTCTGTCTATCTGTCTGTCGTCTGTCTATCTGTCTGTCATCTGTCTATTTGTCTGTCCGTCTGTCTGTCCGTGCTCTAACTGCGGTAAATATACTGTTGGTCTGATTATTATGAAAGTCGTAGATGTTATTGGGTATCACTATGGCATGTTCGGAATTGAAAAGGAAGTGTGTTGCAACTACGCTTCATTTACAAGTACACTCAAAAGAATTTGTTTAATTACTGTCTAATCATAAGAAATCGTTTGCCGTGTATTTTAATGATATTACACAATTTTAAACATACTGCAATTTACCTATATGACAGAGGTGTACTGCACGGCTCTTACTTTAGAATATGGTGTTCATAGAATTCATCTTTCATTACAGGGACGCACAAAAGATTGTGGCTACAGAAGAAATTGAGCAATAATTGGACTATTGAAGCCTAAGAACAATAATTGCTGGAAGCACGTTTTTGATTGTGGTAGGCGTTTTTAAATAAAAGTTTTATTTAATATTATTTGTTGTGCATAAATTCTTCAAATAATGCACAGGGTTATACAAAAGTTCCCAAGTACATTCCGTTTATTGAAGGAAATTGATGAACCGAAATTTTCAACTGTGCTATTAATTTAACTGAACTAACTTTTACCATACTAGGTAGTATACATACAAATCTTTAATTCATATACAAGCCTATAATATAGTTCAGTACTTTGAATTATTTTCAGATCTATAAGCATGACCAGGTTCTTTTCTAATACATTCGCTGGATTTTATAAATAACTGTAGACTGTGATCAATATAGAAATTAATGCTTTTAAATTCTTTTTACGAAATCTGTTTTTTTTAAGTAGAAGTATATAATCGAAGCATTTCATACAGACATGGATAGGGATGGTGCCTGACAGAACTTCTAAAGACGTTTTTCTACATGACTGAACTCATGAAGCGAGAGGGAGCAATTGCCAATTATTCTGTAATATACACATTGGCATCAAACAATTGGCGAAAAGAGCACATGAAAAATTAATGATATCATATGAGTAAAAATTATCTGTTACGCTTTGGACAATTAGGAGAATTTTGAATTGCGTGGCAGGGCCACCAGCATAGAAGTCATAAAAAATAAGCCACTCGAACGCCAATTCGTACGTTAAGAGCAAAGTTTTGAGGACCCAGCGTGAAAGACAAAACCAGACCGCATGTACTGGGAATGTTTAAGATTTAACAATGAAGTTAAAATCAATAAAATAATCTTTTCAAAAAAAATACTAACCGACTTCAAAAAAGCACTAAAAGGAATTAAATAATTCTTTAAACTTCTCTAATGACGAAACGTTATCCATTAACTGCACATCGGACATCATGTGTCGGCATAAAAACGTTAAATTTAATATATAGAATTTAATATCTACCAAACATGAATTTTCTAGAGAATATTTTTTACAAAAGATTAATTTACATATTTTATTTAATTTACGAATATATACATATAAAAAGTAATCAATTATTTTTTGAAGTTGGTGCCAACCTATCTTAAGTATAGTAAAATTTTGAATATATTGTAGCTATTACCGTGAATAAAGTGATGATGGAAAATATTATACAAATTTTAAAAAATGCTCTATTTCTTCAGCAAATTATTTGTTTAATCATTATCGATCGTGAATGTTTGGCACCAACTTCAAAAAGTAATTGATTACTTTTTATATGTATATATTCGTAAATTAAATCATAAATATGTAAATTAATCTTTTGTAAAAAATATTCTCTAAAAAATTCACGTTTGGTAGATATTAAATTCTATATATTAAATTTAACGTTTTAATGCCGAAACATGATGTCCGATGTGCAGTTAATGGATAACGTTTCGTCATTAGAGAAGTTTAAAGAATTATTTAATTCTTTTTAGTGTTTTTTTGAAGTCGGTTAATATTTTTTTTTTTTTTTAAGATTATTTTATTTCCTACTTTTTATTTATTTATACCGTAACACATAATTATCCGGATTTCAACATCTGCTGAATAAATAAATTATTTGTCAAATAAATTATAATTTACAAAAATTATTTATTAACCAAATAGTTTTTAATAAATCCTTTAAAATTTCATTAGTAGTATTAGCATTTGATACATATGATATTTTTTAAAACAAGTACATTGTATTCACAACACTCTACATTCGTTTATTTATTGATCACATACACCCGACTTATATGCTTGACATAAGGCGCCCGCTTATAAGTCATCTTTAATATACAAGGACGAAATATCACAAGGTCTTTGAGCTTTGAAGGGGGGGGGGGGGTTCTAGATAGCAAAAGGAAATTTACAACACCAGAGAATTACATCTGGCAGCTCCACACAAAGTGTGCAAAGGAGCCAGCGGGAATTGAACCCGCAGCCCGACTACGCTCTCAAGCGATTAGTGGTGTGGTGCCTTAACCATTCAGCCGCGGTCTACATTCAAGAATTATTCCTTGTGGGGCTCCGTTGTCAAGAAGCAAAATGCAGACTGTGTAGCAATATTTGTATTGACTCTTCATGTATATTGACCAGGATCCAGATATATTTTTCGCTGTTAGAGAAATGAGATTGACCAATCAGAAGCCTGCCTTTTTGCGAACTTGTAATTTTTATAGAGTGTCCTTTTAAATTTCGAAAATTCTTCTATCAAATAAAACAAAATTTTCTGTACTAAAATACCGGCATCCAAAAAGCTGTACACTTGTCAGGTTTGAAAATGTGATCCAGGGCCCTCGTGGCTTGGTGGTCAAGGCATCAGGCCGCTAATCGCTTAAGAGCGTAGGTGGCTGCCGGTTCGAATCTCGCTGGCTCCGTTTCACACTCTTTATGGAGCTCCCGGATGTAATTCTGTGGTGCTGTAAATTTCTTTGTGCTATCGCCTTCCTGTATATTGACAATGACTTATAAGCGGGCGCTTGACGCCAAGCTCACAGGTCAGATATACGTATTCAATAAACCAATCATGTGGTCCATAATTCTACATTATTCTTTTCCGATAATCTCCACCAATGGAGGTTATTCCATCTAAGTTATGATCACGTGGTCAAGGTAAAAACTTCTAGCGTAAAGAAGGGAAGGCTCCGCAGAAGTAATGTAAATCCCCGCCAGCCAGTGAAACAGTTCATGTGGAAAGCAGTAGTAGCCTCCCTTCTTATCAGTTAGAAATTTTTGGGGTAAATAACCTGTACCACGTGACGTTTTTCATGTATGGTTTCCTCATGTAAGGTGCATCTATTTGAGAGTGGTGACATACAATACTCAGACTCTGTTTATACATACGTGTTTGCCTACACAACGGCAAAACTAGACATTTTCTATTCCAAAACTCTGCGATACTCCTTGGACAAGTTTGATTATACGAGTGGCGGACAATGGACATTATTCCAAATCTGGGTTCGAGGCTGAAAAAGTCACATGATACCGGTAATGGAGGATATTCCAAATATGTGTTCCAGGCTGAAAAAAGCTGCTTTGCCTCATGAACTGTTTCATTGGCTAGCGGGGACGTATGTAGCGGGGACGTTCCGTAGACGTATTTACATTACACGTCTACGGAGCCTTCCCTTCTTTACACTAGAAGTATTTACCCTGACCACGTGATCAAAACGGAGATGGAATATCCTCCATTTACCCAAAGAACTTCTAACTGATAAGAAGGAAGGCTACTACTGCTTTCCGCATGAACTGTTTCACTGGCTGGCGAGGGTTTCTCATTATGTCTACGGAGCATTCCCTTCTTTACGCT
Source organism: Maratus speciosus (assembly GCA_963932465.1). Lineage (NCBI taxonomy): Eukaryota > Metazoa > Arthropoda > Arachnida > Araneae > Salticidae > Maratus > Maratus speciosus. The sequence continues at coordinate 347,221,283 of OZ010795.1, read as the reverse complement.
AGAACTTTTTACCTTCACCACGTGATCAAAACGTAGATGGAATATCTTCCATTTAACAAGCATTAGTTTGGCAATAATGGCAAGCTCTTCAAGATTCATGGCGATAGCTTTTGTCCATAATCTATCAATCAATATATTTTTTTCCGTATGTCACCATTCTCATACCAATACTTCCCATCCTTAGACGCGCCACACACCAAGGAGACACGAGGTATCTCTCTTGACTCGTGCGACAAGTTTACGGTTGTAGCGTACCTGTTTCTTCACTGTGCCCACACACTGAAGACTTAGGCTCGCCACACACCAAGGAGACATGAGATATCGCTAGTTTCTTAGAATAAAAAAATAGCTCATTCATTCAATCTTGTTACATTTTAATTTTTAATTGTGCTTTTTATATTGGACGTATGTTTCAAAAGACTGAAAATTGATTGAGCTTTCAACAATTATTTTACTTTTTTTAAAAGTCTGCTCAATTTCTTATTTTACAGTAATTGTAACTATTCGGTCAGCCATGTAAGTCGTCTCTGGAAATTTTCAGTCTTTGCCTCTCATTAAAAGTTCTATATAATGAAGGGGGATGCAAAGTAAGCACCCCATTACCCTCCCTTCTTAGTCATGCTATTCTCTTTTGATTTGAGCTAATTCCAACAGAAAAATTTTACCATTAATAAAATTTGGCTTGAAATGTATTATTTACCATAGAGGGGATACATTAAAGGTAGTTTTTTGAAAAAACAACTCAAATTGTAGTAAAATGCAACCCTTATTAATATTCAATATTAAAAGCACCCTTTTGTTCTATTTTTATTAACTTATATTGATCATTTTTTCAGTTTTCGAATGCAAAAGACGCTGGAGGAGTATCAGAGGTGGCTATATGAGGCATCTTAGGGAAAAGCCGCCCAGTGGCTCTGCTGGAACTAACAAAAAAAAAAAGCCTTATTATTTGCAGGAATACCTGACATTCCTGACTCCTTTCCTTAAGTCCAAAAAGTAAGTAAGAAATATCAAATTAACATCTCCCAGTCTTTTTATTTCTCTTTACTCAAATATCACCTAACTTTATTTTAATCTAATATATAAAAATGAAAATTTGTCTGTCTCTGGGCTAATTCCATGAAAACTTATGTCTGTCACACAGCTGAAAATCACTATGCTACCGGTATTTTAAAACAGAAAAATTTAATTTATTTTATCAGATATCTTATCAATACACGAAGCAAACTTTTCGAAAATAATGGTGGCCAATAAGCAAAGTGATTGTCAGCTGTGTAACAGACATGACAAGTTTTCATGGAATTAGCCTCTGTAATTCTATACAAATCCACAGTTTGGAAGTCAGAATTGTGAAATGTTATGTACATGTGTATTAAAACATGGCTGAGACAACTAAAGTATTCCAGAATCGAAATAATTTATAGTTAATTTTTAACTAATAACCCCCCCCCCTCATTTTAACAGCAATTTCCTATCAAATTTAAACATTTTTTGTTATAGCAGTTGCCAGTGTTGAATTCGGACACTTTTCTCCAGGAGGGATTTCTGTGGCTCTGGGTGGGTGGGGTGTGGAAATTTCACATTTTGACCATTGAAAACGCAAAATCTCAAATCTTCCGGGGTACCACAATTACTTTCTATTGCAAGATTTCCACGTGAAAAATGAAATAAATATTTTGACTAATTTTTTTTAAAGAAAAAAAAGGGGGTGGGGGGGGTGGGGGTTGAATATTACATCATAGCTTTCCTATTGCAAGATTTCCACGTAAAAAGGAAATAGTTTGACGAATTTTAAAAAGCTAATATTAAATCAAATTAAAAATATAATGTATGTCAGTAGGTGAATATATGACATCATATGAGTTTGAAAAAAACTTTTTGAAACATGATAAAAACCTGATTATGGAAATATTGACATATTTTAATATTTTGAGCTTCTGGATTTGTTTTCGCCTTTTTAAAATCTATTCCATTTATACAAGTGTTATTTATATTCCATTTATACTATGTTAAATTTTGAAACAGATTTTTCAAAACATTCTTAAAATTCCGGGCAACACTGGGTACTTAGCTAGTATTTGACAAATGAATTTCAAGTGTTATTGACATAGGAGATCTTTGATTGATAGTAAATTACACTTTATATATTTAAATAGCAATTTTACTAGCGAAATCTTTCTCTCAAAGCAAATCTGCCTCTTTTATTGTAAAAGGAACATAGAGCGAGACAATGAAACCTTCTAGCCCATCTCAATTGGGTTATACCTAATACTCTGAAAAGATTTCAGTCTTGGCTTGAATGGACTACTTGCACCTATGGTTATTGACTGTGTTGTTCAGGAAACTCTTGTTCCTGATATAGATGAAAATGCTTGAGGGTGGACACGAAATTTTGGAAGGAATAACATTTTTTTTTTTTTTTTTTCCCAAAAGAAGTATAAATTTTTCTAAATTGAAATTTCATTTATAAAATGTTATACCATATTTTATGGATAAAACACCGCATTAATACGGCGTTTATTATCTTTTTGTGTAAAATTGGCATAAAATAAAAATTCCTTAAGACTTGTAAGATTCTCGGATCTCCTGTTCAACAATTCAAAACTTTCTGACTTTGCCAATAGTGAAAACTGTGACATATATTCCTTTTCCTACACAAAATATAAAAGTGCTGTTAGAGATAACTATTTTTCATAATTCCAATAAAATTTTGATTTTATTTAATTTCGGATCGGGTATAGGTTTCGTTCCGGTTCGCTTTGGATTGACTTAAAATATAAATTTCAGGACCCGACCCGAACACGGATGGACAGAGGTTAAATTAAAACATTTATTTTTGTCTGAGATAGATTCCTTCATTAGGTTGGGTAGTCGGACTGACACGGGGTTCGGATTGAGTTGGACTTAATTAAAAAAAAGCAATAAAAAAACAAAACAAAAAACTTTCAAAACTCACTTTAATTATATCATTGTACAATAGTGTCGTCTATGAGTTGAAGTAAGTAAATGAATCAATTTAATGACTGATGTAGGGAAAATAATCACATATCCGCCCTTTTGCCTTATATTTACTCATTAATTTGTCAATAAACTGAAAAATAACTAAATATTTATTAATGTATAGAGTTAAAAAAATAAAATAATTCAGTTCATAAATATAAAATTTTTTATTTCACTTCAAACTGTTCAACAAAAGTTTGGAGTTTGAGTCGGCATATTTTTAGCGACTCCGACTCTTTTCACTGAAAAATTACTCAGACTCCGCAACCGTGGATGTAACCCACTCTTGAAAAGCATGCCAAGTTTCGGCAATCGCTTAAAGTAGGGATGCACAACTGATGGCCCATGATGGGTTAGCTTGTGACTTGCCAATTCTGGAAGAAAAAAATTCGCAATTTTTGGCCATAGATAGCAGAAAATTTCGGCAATTTTCTGCGGCAAAAAAACTGCAAATTCCGTCAGTCAGTTAAAAGTCACAAGTTTCGTTTATGGGCCACCTGATATCATAGAAATAACCATAGCAAATTCCCAAGTTTCAAACTTCGCCAAAGGCTGCATAATTAGAGCCGATAACTCAGAATCATCCTTGCTTGGATTATTTGTCGCTCGGTATCGCTCCTCCAAAAACGATTCTCTGGATCCACCCCTGACAAACCCTGATAAAGAGTGTCATAAACTGTTTTCAATAAATTGGTGTGTGCTATTTAATTTTTTTCCCCTTTCTTTCAGACAATCGAGCAACTTGGATATGCATCCAAAACAATCATTGCCAGGTCCATCTACTGACAATTTTGAAAATATGTCCAATGTAAATATTTCTGAGCAGAGCGAGTTGGAAACTTTAGAAACTTCAGCTAACTCAGCTAGTGTTTCAGATTCTTCATATCTTGAAGATGATGAAGATTTGTATTTTGCAGCTGAAGAACAAGTGCAAGCTGACCATGATTATTTCAATCAAGAGTCTTTAGAAGAAGTTACTGAAATTGAAAATGGCGCAAAAAATAAACGTAAAAGAAAAAAAGAAACTGCATTAGAAGATGTAGCAATTGAGTATTTTGGGAAGCGAGCTCGAGAAACTACAGACCCAGATGGTATGATGAACTTCTTCAAGAGCTTGCTTCCCGATATAAAAGACTTTCCGAAAGAAAAAAAAAAGATTATTAAAACTTAAAATATTAAATGTTGTTAACGAACTAGCAGATGAATAGAATTTTTGTATTAGAAAATAAATTTTTTTAATATAATTTATGTATTTTGTATATATTTTGTACATTATTTGAAAATTTTTAAATATATTATATATCAGCATACACTTAGCTGTCAACTATTTCACTTTTTAGTTATCACACTTTCCGAATAGCCTAATTTTAATGTTAATTGTAGGGTTCTGCAATTAAATATGGTAAGGATTAGTTCGGAATTAGTGTTAACACAAAAAAGGGATAGTTCGACACTATGCATTTTTATGAAAAAATGAAATTTACAGAAATTAATATTTATATGCTGAAAATTGGGACAATGTTTTTCAATTTCCTATAAAATGTGCATATCTTAAACTGTAATAGATTCATTCCGCATTAACTTTTGTGGCGAGTCCCTGAAAATAAGATTAAATGAAAAAATTTCACATTGTTATCGGAAAGATTCGATGCTTTAATAGAAAAAAGGGAAACACTGCTTGATTGCTTTCTATCTGAATAGTAATACATGGCAATTATTTCTACTTACTAGGGTGTCAAAGATTTTAATCAGTTGATTTAAATCAGCGGTTAAATCATGACTTTAATCAATCTTTTTTTTTTTAAATCATTGATTAAAATCAAAAATTTTCTAAATGTTTAAAATGTTAAAAAAGGGGTACTTTTCGGTTAGCCGGGTGCCAGGGTGTTATATGTATACATATAAATACATAAATATGTATATATAACTACATACATGTGCATATATATACATATATATGTATATTTAACACTGGCGCCCGGCTAACCGATTTCAGATATAACTGGCTATCCTTATATTTGTTCTGTACGTATGCTTGAATGGGTTCAACTCATTTTCATATTTTTTTTGCTAGCATACACATACATGTATGTAAATTTAGATTTTGGTGATTAACAGCAATTTTTCTAAATACAAATGCAAAACGAGCTGCAAATAATATTTGTTAGTTTTGTTATTTGTGCTATTAACTAATAAAATTACTTATTTGCAGTTTTTATTAATTCTGAAATTGTTTCTTCTAGGCCCTTTTTTTAAGGGTGCTGCATCTTGTCTCTTTTGAAATTGGCAAAATGCACCCTTAATTATTTTTTTTTTAAGTTAAATTCACCTGTAGTTGTACCCAGAGATTCCTTTGTAAAAAACTTCCCATTCAACAGTATTTCTAAATTAATGTGCCCAAGATTTTGCAAAAATAATAGAACTTTATTTCTTTACAAAAAACAAGATATTATTAAAATGTTATTTAATTGTATTTTTCAATTTGTTGTTCATAAAATTTTTAAAAATTAAGGACACTTTATTTATCATAATAAAAATTCTTTTCTTTTTTCTTATATCATTACTAATATTTCCTCATGAAATAGTGTCCTCTTTTGGAAGTAGCATCCTGTCCTGTTTTCTCTCTAAATGAATACTACTTTATTATCATTTTAATAATTAAGGCTTAAAAATGTATATGTTCCTAATTGGAGAGTTAATTGCTTAATAATTATTAATTTGAAGTAGTGTTAAATATTTAATATTAAATGCAGTTCTTAATAATTTTAATGTTAAATATCACTGGTATTTAATAAAGTTTTACATAATTATTACAACATTAATGTATATAACATTTATTGTAGATACTAATGAAACTACTAATTTGCAGTTTTTATAATTTCTGCAATTACTAATTATAATTTTATTAATTAAAGTGTAAGAATTAGGATTATGTTATTAATTAGTGGTTTAATTGTTTTGGAAATCTAAAACTCATGGTAGTTACTCAATATTTGAACGCTGTGAAAAAAATCATAAAAATCAGATTTTTTTTTAAATCATTATTTTTTTACACCCTACTACTTAAAAATGAAAGTGACTTCGTAAATGAGCCATCAGTTTAACTGGGCACTTTTCTTTTTATTTGATAATAAGTTACCTATTGAATTATAAGCGATTCTGACGCACGTTTTGCGCCTGCTTTTGAGTGGCCATTCTAGTTTTGCGCGTAAATTAGATTCAAAATGTCCACTTTGACACTATTTTCTGAAAGATCTATTGCGTTTGCAAAAAATTGAAAAAAAAACAGCTTGATTACATAATTTCTGAACACCATTTAGTTTCATGCATTTTCGAACAAAAATAAATTAAAACTTATGTCAGAAAGTTGCCCTTTTGGATTTGAGAACAAACACCCTTAAGTAATTGGAAAAAAATTTGCTTAAGAGGTTTGTTGCTAACCTATGGATAATAAAAGTTTTGATACCAATTTTTTTAAAAAATACATTAACAAATTTGCTGAAAGAAATCAAAAGTTTCTATTTTTGGTGATTGGATGACTATATTTTGCATAATAAAGTTCTCTAAACAAAATTCCAGATTTAACACATCCGTTTCCTGCAAGAATTTTTTTAATAACTATTAGTTTGTTTCTTATTCATTTTTAAAAATAGGTCCTTTTTAGGACACACTGTTTATTTTAATATGTAATTCTTGTTAATACGACTGAACTCATTATTTTTCATGGAGGAGGTATACAGTTATTTCTAAAATAAAGATAGTATTGCTTATATCGCTGGTAATTGCAATCTTTTTACCAAATAAGCTTATTTGGTTATTAAAGCAATTTCAGGTTTAACCTTGAATCAAACGAAATATATCTGTGAATTTGATCATGCGTTTGAAAGCAATATGGACATTTACCTGCAATGTCCACCCGAATTGTTACAAACGATATGAACGTCATTATGCTATTACTAGTACAAGTTGGAACTGTCAAAATTCGACGAACTAAAATGTTTAAAAAGAAACTGTTAGATAAAATTTATGATAAACCTACAAAAATAATTACAGTAAACTCTGTCTAAGGCGGAATCGATGGGGACCGAGAAAATTTTCCATGGTAGACTATATTCCGCCTTAGAGAAATTTTGCCCTGTCTCTGGATTCGCAGGGACTTGAAAATCTTTCCGAGTTAGACAGATTTCAGTCCTATACAGAGCCCGCCTTATAGAGAGTTTACTGTACAATAAATAATTCATCTTACATTGGTTGTCTAACTCTTAAAATAAATAGTATTTTAAACGTAAAATTACCCCAAAATGTCATTTCCACAAACTTCAACTGCTTAAATTATTGAAAAATTAAACTGTATTAGAATACGTAATCAAGATGAATAATTATGATGAAGTTATCGACTGAGGCTCTTGCATTTGTTTTACGGGAGGAAAATTCAGAAAAAAGGATTTTGCTTTGTCACATCATAAAATGTTTCCCCATAAAATCTAAACTGTAGGTTATATTCACATTCTCAAAATTTATATACGCACCACTCAAATTCACAACTTAAAAGTATTTTAACGCGCAATAAATTATTAATGAATGTATTTCAAAACTTAAAGTCACGTTTGTCCGATACAATTTTGCATGTGAACATTCTCACAAACTTTTAAGTTCTAATCTCACAGACCGCGAATAAAAAATTCAGAAATTTGCCTTTATCATAGTATTGGTCAAATATTTAGTTTTATCAAAGAAAATGATTGTTTTGTTTTAAATATGACATCATTTTTACTCACTCAATTTTTTGCCTAGCGTCTCAAACTCAGTATCAGTGCAATGTAAAAGAAACAATTGAAATGTAACTGAATTATGAAGGAGAATGCGTGGTTTTTTTAATGGCTGACGTCATTTTCTGTTCAAAAATTATAAAAAAAGTTACTTTTATTTGTAATGTGAAAATGGCATCAATAAGGATATCAATAAAAATAAATAAACCATGGCTATTTTCCCTTTACTTTTAATAGAAATGGTGTACTTCAGTTGCCACAATTACAAAATTGGTACTAAAAACTACAAAAAAATTAATATCTCAAAAATAAATTGAGATAGAGCTTTCAAACAAATTGCATTTAAAAGTACATCCCCCCCCCCCCTATATCACGGTGTAAAAATTGAAACTGTGTGATGTTTAGAAGTTTAAAAATTTGCATTAGCGAAAATTGCAAAACCAAAATTTCATTTCAAATTTCAGAGTGTTGCAATTCGCAGAATGACTTATGCGTTACGCACAGATATGTTTGTCCTTTATAATATAGATATAACCCCTGTCAAAAATGACGGAATGTTGATCGTTTCATTTTCATAAGATTACATACAAACAGAATGAAGGTTTTATTATTAAAGAGATTATATTGTAGAAAATAACAATCATTTCTTTCATAAAATTTTAATTTTATCAATGTTTAAGAACTTAGCTTATATCCATTTGAAATTTGCCTGCACTGAAAATAAAATTTACAACATTTCTTATCAAATTAATTAACATGTAAGGAATATACAATGCCATGTATTACATATATTACTTACATCAATGCAGATAAAATTTTGATTTTTATCATCGTAAAATAGCCTTGAAATGAAAACAAAATTGTAATTTAAAAAGAGAATGTGAAAAAATAATTTTATCATACTAGTGCAATCATAACATCTTATATTTCATAAAATCTGGGGAAAAAATAAAACTCATTTTATTTATAATGCAAACAAAATTCTTAAAAAAACAGACGAATGTTAACCTCTTAAAAAATTAATAAAACAAAATTTAAATTCTATCAAAGGTATCATAACAAAAAAAATTTCATTTTATTTATATTGAACGAAATTTTTAAAATTACATAACGAAAACATTTAAAAAATGATCTGGAATTACATCATAACATCCTCTATTTTTTTTTAAATAAAAATTTATAATTTCAGTCAAACGTTCCATTGTTTATATTGATTGCCAAGAGATGGTGCCAAAACAACATTGAAATAAAACACAGTTCATGCATGGGACTGCTGTCTTGTTTCAAGATTTTAGATTCAGTAATTTGGGATTATATTGATTAATCCCCAATCCAGGTTTTCTTTTATATATATATAGAAGATAATGTATATGTGTGTATACGGGTATATATAACACTGGTGCCTGGCTAACAGAGAAGTACCCAAATTTAATATAAAAAAAATATATTAATGAAACAGCATCAAATATTTATTGACTTTTACATAAAAAAGAATTGATTTTGAATCAAAAGATTCAAATAAGATTTTCAAGGTATAAATGTTTCACTATGTATAGCCGTTTATTCTTTGAACGTAAGACATAGCTGTTAAAATGTTAAATTAGAAATGATTTCAATTTTCTACTTAATCGATTATACTGTAACTATTTAATTTTAATACTTTCAAATGAAGTTATATTACTTATATAATATCCAACTATGTATATTTTATTAAAAGATATGCAATAAAAAATTATATTTAAAACTGGTTTAAACCAAATAAAGCACTTAAAAATAAAAAATGTTTTTCTTGCCTACCCCTTTATTTAAGTGTTATTTAAAAACAAAATTTTATTCTGGATTTTGGCAGGATTCATTTCCAATAAAATAAACTTTTTAATTATTAAACCCACCGAAATATATTGAATTAATTTTATGAGCAAAAAAGAAATAAATCCAAAAGTAAATTTTGTCAGTATTATGTAATGTTCTTCATCTATGAATTCTGAACATGCTTTATTTTAATAAAAGTTAATTTTATTGCTTTAAAAAAACTTTTATTGTTCTTATATATTTATTACATAATGAAGGATTCTTTTAGTAAATTTTTCTGCTTTAAATAATTTATAATTTGTATTCTGAAAAACCAAAATCACAAGGTGCTAGGGAAAAAAAAAAATCCCACTTTTCTTCTGCATTTCATTTATATTCATTTAAAGCTGATACAAAAATATAACACAACCTGAGAAAATATCTCTAATGATAGATCTAAATGAATTGATCCTGAAATTGTGGTTCTAATGAAAAAAATACATGTAATTTCAATAGCTAAAGGGATGGCTTGTGATTCTGTCTTACTAGATTTTACTCTTTTTTAAAAGAAAATAGGGAATAAAGATTAAACGGTACGAAATGAATTTCTAGACACTGCTGGAGTACCCATTTCTATAATAATGTTCCATGTATTTTAGTTTTAAGCGTTTATAGTTAATGTCACAGTCAATGAAGTGTTTTGCAATCACAAGTACACCACACAATTACATCAATGCATGTGAAAAGTTGTCACGAAAAATTCGTAGGGATACGAAATTATACATAATTTAAACATATTTTGAGCCAATTTACCCACATTGCATACTAGAATAGAAAAAAAACTTATTTTGAAAAAGGACACATTGATTAGGCAAAAAAGAATTTCAGAGTTTGAAATAAAGCGTGGGAGGCAGCATCACAATTTTGCAAACAATTTCAGTGTTGGTGATTGTTATATATACACACACAAGTATATAGATAGCATAAGATTTCATACAAATAAACATAATGAAGTTTTTATTATTAAAGGGTTTGTATTGTAGAAAATGACAAAATAATTATTGTTATTTCTTTCGTAAAATTTCTTATCAAATGTAATTAATATGCAAGTAATATATAATGTCATGTACTATGTATATTAATTACATCAATGCAGATAAAATTTTGATTTTTAACATTGTAAAATTTGAACATAACCTTGGAGTAAAAACAAAATTATAAATTAATAAGAGAATGTGAAAAAAATAATTTCTCATACTAATGCAATCATGATAACATCTTATATTCCATAACACTTCAGGGAAAAAAAACTCATTTTATTTATAATGCAAACAAATTTCTTAAAAAAGCAGATAAATGTTAACCTCTTAAAAAATTAATAAAACAAAATTTTAATTCTATCAAAGGCAATCATAACAACAAAAAATATCATTTTATTTATATTGAATAAAATTTTAAAATTACATAATGAAAACATTTTAAAAATAATCTCGAATTGCACCATAACGTCCTGTATTTTATTTTATTTATTTTTTAATAAAAAACTATAATTTTAGTCAAACGTTCCATCATTTATATTGATTGCCGAGAGATGGTGCCACAACAACGTTGAAATAAAGCATAGTTCATGCATGGAACTGCTGTCTTGTTTATATAAAATAATTAACTCTGTTTTTTCCCCAAACATAATTCGGTATGTAAAAGTGGAAAACTCATTTCAAAATATTTAATACGCTTTTACAAATATTTTAAGAGCAAAATCGGGTATTAAACGGTATTTTTTGTTTTCAATTCCTACTATTAGTTTACACTCTCCCTATATATATCTTTTTCAAATTTTCAATCGTTAATAAAATACTTATTATTCATCCTATCAAGTTCAAATAAATTTTTTTAAACTTGTAGTGGATGAGACTTGATGTTAATACAGTTTTTTCAAATATTAATTCATTAATTAAATTTTAATTAATTAATTTAGTTTTATATGGGAGAAAAAGTGGCGGCCATTGGTTATTGAACAGCCTTTAATGCATCTTCATACCTATAAGGGGGTTACCATAGGGGGGGCCCTGTTCTGTAGCCAAATACCACCAAATTTATCACCAGCTTGGCAATATATCACCAAATTCAAAAGTGACGCCAACTTAGTGATCTCTCTAATATTTCACCAAATTCCATAGACTTTCATTGTAAACCAGTAGGGTTTACTTGCTTATAGAAAATTAACAAATTGAGATATTTTAATGATATTATATTAAATATATATTATACATATTAAAATTTAATATAATGGATTATATAAAATTTTTCTTTGATGACCTAAGTAGGAATTGCCTTAATTTTTTTTTTATATTACTTGTAAATGAAACGATCAAAGAGTCGTTCATTTGTTTCTAGATTTGGAATTTATGCTTATGAATGGCAACGGTATTCATTTGTTTATATTGATTATCAGTTTCGAAACTTAAAGTACCTTTTTTTAAGTAAATCTGCAACCATAATCGAAAAAACAAGAGTCATATTAAAGATTGAGCTCAGCTATCTTATGCAAAAAAATCGTTTAAAAATACTCAAATTGAAACGAGAAATTCGAAAATAACCTGCCTAGGATTAACATTATGGAGCGTGTATTTTCAGGTGCGTGAAGAATCCACTTGAGCCTAACATGGCAGCAATATATATATTTTTTTTTTCCGAAGATGAGCATGATTAACAGGGTCCACATGAGTTCCATCTGGAACTGTTTTACACTTAGCGCTATTACACATATAATATACGATAAATTAGTGCATATAAAAATAAACTGCCAGCCAGATGGTGTATCAGCAAGAAGTGTTGCCACAGTGATATCGCACAACCTACTGTAGTGTGAAATTAATGGCAACCTAATTACAGATGTAATTGACTCAGATGCATAATCAATAATCATGTTGCCATTTATTTCATATCATAGTGTACTGTGCAATGTGTCTATGGCAACACCTCCTACAGGTGTGACAACTGTTTAACGGTTTCATTATCTGCGCTGTCCAATCTATCATATACAAAAATTATCAACATTAAAATTGTTTGTCAAAATGTGCTGCTGCCTTCCACGTTATTGACGATTTTATTAATCATAAAAAAATATATAACAAGCAAATTTACAAAATGAGATTAAAAAAATATATTACACACAACATTTATACTGCCATGGGACAGCATTTTCTCTTTTTAAAAAATATTCCCTCAATCTGTCTCTATTATAGAGAGCAGTAGTATTGCCAGATCTACCGTTGTTGCTTTGGAGATTACTTCCAAATGATTGCTGTGAATCAGAGCAATCCGAACAACCAGAAATATTTTCCGAAGTTTGAATAAAGTTATGCAATATGCATGTGGCTTTGACTATTTTTTCTATTTTATCAGGCTCACAAGAAATTTTTGCTTGCAAGACTCTAAATTTTGAAGACATTCGCCCGAATGCACATTCCATTGTCTTTCTAGCCCTTGACAGTCTGCCATTGAAAATTCTTTTTTCGTTCGTTAATACTCTGGCAGGATATGGGCGTATTATGTTTTCCGAAAGAGGAAATGCCTCATCTCCAATAAAGTAATATGGAAATGGGAGTTGTTCATTTGGCAGTGGTGCTGAGGCAGGGATATTTATTTTGCCTTCATGCAAAAGTCTGCCAAATTGGGAATTTTTCAGCACCCCTCCATCACTACTTCTCCCATATTCCCCAACAGAAACCATTATGAAATTCGAATGGGCGTCGCTCACTGCCAAGAGGACCATTGAAAAATGGCCCATGTAATTAAAATACAACGAGCCAGTATTTGCTGGACGCTGTATTTTTACATGTTTCCCATCGATGATGCCTATGCAGTTCGGCATCTGCCATAAATTGTTAAAGTCTTTTGCGACTTCGAGCCATATCTCTTCTGAAGGGTATGGCATGTACAGAGGAGAAAGAATATCCCAAATAATACCACAGGTTTCAGCAATTATCTCTCCTACTGTACTCTCTCCGCGCAATTAATCGAAAGCTAAAGTTCTGAAACTTTTTCCTGTTGCAAGATACCTGAAAATAAATAAATAAATAATCAAATTAAAGTTTTACTTATGTGTAAAAATTAAATATTTCAATAAATGATACTTTGAATTTTTTTATTAAACAGCCAAATGTTTGTAATGTCTAAAAATAAAAATATACTGAAGAAAAAATTTAACTTTTTCAGGGGTCGATGCAGGTTTTTATTCTTGGGGCCCATTTTGTGAAAAGTAGAAGTTATTTTTGTGAATTTTATTATATTTTTGTGAAAAATAACATTTTGTAATGAAAGTTGAAATCCAGCTACTCAAATTCGAACCAAAAATTTATGAACAAAAATATTCATTAACCCCTTGAGGGCGGTGGTATTTTTATAAAACCACTTAATTTTAATTCCCAAATGCCACATTGCCACCAGAATTTTGATAAAAAAAATTCAGTTTATTATATGCATGAAATACAGGTGTTTCTTATTTAAAAATAAATTTGTTTCCAAATTCCGGTATCATTCATGAATTTCAACACTTTAGCAATGGAATTGCTTTGCCCCTGAAAGGGTTAAATCCCCTCGCTAAAGTTTTTGTTTTTCATGACCTGGTTTTATTTACAAATTACACATTTTAAAACAGCTTTTATGAAAAAGAATGTCATGTAGGGGGCCTATTTTATTAAAAGGAATTTCGTGAAGGGGCCTGTTTTAAGTTCATTTTTGTGAAGGGGACCATTTTATTAAATTTATTTTTGTGAAGGGGCCTATTTCATTAAATAGTTTTTTGTGAAAGGGTCTTAAATAGGCTCGAATTTTGTCTGGATCGACCCCTGTTTTTTGTGTGAATACTTTTCATGTAATTATTATGCAGCAGTGTTGTCTTAAAGAAACAAAATAAAAAAATAACAGAGTCTAAAACACTACGGCAGTGATTCCCCAACGTGGGGCGCACGCCCCACCGGGGGGACATTTGATTCTTTCGGGGGGCATTTTCAAATTTGTAACTCAGCCTTCGCTCACCTTTTTTTTTTTTTTTTTTTTTTTTTTTTTAGAAAATTTAGGTTTTAGACTAAAAATAAAAGTAAAACATGCAAAATTAAAAAATAAATAGGTATTTTTGTTGAACGTTAAAAAAGCTTAAAATCAAAATGTTAAAATGGAATCAATACCAGAATAATTATATGAGCATTTTTTTTTTTTTTTTTTTTTAAACTATGTTAGTATCACCTTCTCCCCTTTTATTATATTTAAAAATTTCTATAACGTTTATGGTTAATAATGTATTTTACAATTTTTCAAAATTATTTATCGAATGATCTATTTTTATTTATTCATTCTTCTGTATATAACAAAGAAACTTCTACACTTGAAATTACTTAAATCTTATTGTCTTTAACATATATAACATAAAAAATATTTGAAATAACTAAATGTGGTACTAATAACTTTATAAAATTTTTAAACTTTTAATAGCACTAAATAAGAAAATGGATAAATTGTAAATAACTATGGTTGTAGTGCAGGCCTCCTACACGATAAATGAATGTATAACATGTACAATTTAAATTTGAAGATGTCATAATACATGGCAGTTAATTAACGATAATTGAAGAGTGAAAAAGATAAATATGTTTTGATGGGGAATAATGTCTACTTAAACTTGATAAAGGTCAGAACCTTGAAATGCTTCTTGTGTAACTTTGTTATCCATAGAAAGGAAATTTGGCGTCCAAAGATTTTCCAACAACTTTCAATAAGTTACTAAAATTCAATTTAAAATGTGTCATAGTTTTCAATTTTAATACTAAATATGAGAGTATCTTTTGTCATTTTGGGATAATAAAAATATAGGCATATGACACTTTTGTTAAACATTCAGTTAAGTTGGGAAGGCACAACAAATCTATTTTGGCATAAAAGTGAAGTATTATAGCCTTAATTCCATTCATAAAATTATACTAAAAACACGTTTGTGGAATAAAATTCAGCTCTATGATATGTTAAGAAATGAGAAATTAATAGTTATCATTAAAACACTGTTAGACTTCCTTCAGGGGAATACAATTCGATTTTCGAATAATAAGAGATATAGGTTACAGAATATGTGTGTGTGTGTGTGGGGGGGGGGGGGGGGGGGATCTTGATTTTTCAGATGCTTCGGTGGGGCGTGGGCAATAAAAGGTTGGGAAACACTGCACTACGGGCAGAGGATATACACCACAGAGTATACGCTGTAGCTCCTTATATATGTAGTATATGGAGTTCAGGGCCGAAACTTGCCTTTTTTGCACCCAGACAAACATGGATTTTGCCACCCCCCCGCCCTCCCCAGTGTTCGAAATCCTTGGTGGTCCACTGGTCCGAGAGCGAGACCACTAAAAATTCTATCGGACCACTAATTTAAATTTAGTGGTCCACAGGACCAGTAACTTTTTTCCCCTCTCTCAACAGGTAAACGTAAATTTTCCCGTCCGTGAGAAAACCGCAACCAAACACAGACCCCAGAATTTTATTTTATTTAAAAAAATAAATAAAAAATTGGATTAAAACTTACAGTCAGTTGAAATAAATAATCGGAAATAAAATATATAATTGATAATTTTATAGTTTTTGTTTATGTACTGTTTAATTTTTAGCAAATTATAATTTTACATTTTATTATGCCGAAAATTTTCGGTAACTGAAAGGAAGTTTGGTTTATATTCTAGGAGGGGGGGGGATCACTCAAAGGGTTAAAGGTACTTAATAACTTAATAGAATTTTATGTAGCGAAACAGTGACGATGTCTGCGAGCCAGTAAACTCTGGTGCTTACTGGTCCTTGGGACCAGTGACTTTTTTTTATTAATCCTACCGCTGCCCCCTCCTCATACACAATAACAGTTACCGACCTCAGGTAGCCTATGCAAAAGAAAAGAAAATCATTTAATAATAATTAAAAATGCAAGCATTAAATATGCAAACAACGCTCATAGGTTGGTTGGTTGGTTGTATTTATGACGGCCAATTATCTGCACGAGGGATATAGGCCCATGGGGAGAGTGCCCTTCATGGAGGTCTTTCTAAGGGAACCTAACCCGTATTAACGCTTGGAAATCCAAGGTTCGAAGAAAACCACGAAAACTCCGAACGATTAGGCTGACGGGCGCGATTGGGATCGAACCCAGCACCTCCCGTCTACCAGCTTCAAGAGCAGAACCTCTCAGCCACTGATGGGGCCACGCTCTCATAGGATTAACATTAGCTCGATTGTTAAGAGCCTATTCTAGTCACATGAAAAAACTGGAACACTAATGTTAAACTTGGAACATTATTTATAAAAATTTCTTGCTTGCATATTAATAGTTTTAAATGATTTTGTTTTTGTTCTTGCTTAGACTAGCTGAGGTTGAATTCTAACCGTGTTTGTGTTTGCTTTTCGATTTTGGTGGCAGATTCTTTTTTTTTAGTTACTTTCACTTTCAGTACTGGTTCTGAAACCTATAAGTATAGCAATGCTAAAGATCGATCTAAGCTATCCTAAGTAAAAAAAAAAAAAAAAAAAAAAAATCCTTTTAAAATATTAATATGCAAGCGAGAAATTTGAATAGAACACTCATATAGGTTAAACATTAGCTAGCGAGTTTCTTTGTATTTTATATAGGGTAGATGTGGTACTATGAGTACAGTACTATACAATTAATATGAATAGCCTGTGAGCTTAATGCCATCAGTTTAACTGGGCAATTTTCTTTTTATTTTTTTATCACGCTTCATGGCCTGTCAAATATAAAACTTTTGAGAGGCTCTTTAAGCGTCTGTGGTATATATACAGGGTGATTCAGCTCGTCGGTGACAAACTTTAAGGATCGATAGAGCACACCTAGACGAACATTTTTGAATAGGGAATGTAGGGTCCCTGACGCGATGGTAAGGCGCTAGGCGCTTTCGAAAATTTGGGTGCCGAAATTCGAAACGTCATAAAAACTAGGGAAATGGTTAGATTTTCTTGCTTGTTGCGTCGAAATGATTCTGTTTGTTTAGACTTTCTTCAGTACCAATTTGATAAGCGTATATCTTAAAACATGGATAGGGGGCGCTGCAGACTTTGGAGAGCTAGACAACAACTTTAAGCCCGTTATTTTGATAATTTAACACATGCTCGCCAAAGTTTATACTCTAACTTAAAGTTTGAACCCAAAAGTAGAGCCCTGCAAAAAGCGTAAGAGCCGGAATAAAATGTCAAAGTACAGGGTGGTCGAAACTCGAAGGCTCCTAGGAGATAAACAAACAGATTTCTTGACTTATGGCATGCATTTTCATGATTCTGTTTGCTGGGGCTCTCTGAAACTCAGTTGAACGGTACAAATAGAAACATCGATAGGGGGCGCTTTGGGCAAAAAACATAATTCGTTGACATTTCGGACGCTAACTGGAAACGGGGCGCTACGATCAGTTAGAAACAAAACAAGAGAGTAATTTACTTATCATAAGAAGCTATTAAAACTGCAGTTTGTTTGTTTTTTTTAACAAACATAGCTGGTTTCAATCATGCACAATGCGCGCAATAAAATTTACATAAGGTGCTTTTTGCTGATTTATGCAAAAGATATCGTACCATATCGATATGCAAAAGATACGTAATGCGTAGACGACAACGCGAGATGACGTAGTTGTATGCGCAGACACGTCTTTTGAACGTGCGGTACCTACTTAAGCTTCGGGTTACTTGTCTGCAGATCGGTAGTAGGATGGAACGGTACACAAACTCTGAATTGGCTGACATGCATTTGGCGTATGGCGCTGCTGGTTGTAATGGACGAGCCGCTCAGCGGTTGTACGCCGAGCGTTACCCCAACAGGCAAATCCCCTGCCATGCCTTCTTCGCTCGAGTACACCAGAGGTTGTCCACAACGGGATCTTTCGACGGAGGCAGACCTGAACGGGAGCGATCAGTGAGCACCCCCGACAACGAAGAGGCTGTGCTTAACCTGGTTGAGGACAACCCAGGTCTTAGCACGAGAGATATCGCCAGACATGTTGGCATTTCGCAAGCAACTGCGTGGCGCATCTTACGTTCCCGGAATCTGCACCCCTACCACATCCAGCGGGTGCAGTTGCTCAGAGAGCAGGATTTTGGCCCTCGAGTGGAATTCTCAAGATGGTACTTGGCGATGAGATCCAGGGATCCCCGTTTTGTAAACAGCATTTTGTTTACGGACGAGTCCACCTTCAGCCGGGAGGGAATGTGGAACGCCCACAAGAGTCATGTGTGGTGTGATGAAAATCCACATGAAACCAGAAGCCGAGCAGCCCAGGAGCGTTTCTCAGTAAATGTGTGGGCCGGCATTCTGGGGGATTGCCTCATTGGCCCTTATTTGTTACCTGAACGGCTGACAGGTGGAAATTACCTGATTTTCCTGGATCAAGTGCTGCCGCAGCTTCTGCATGAGGCGCACGTACCCGAAGGTTCGCGTCGCCAGATGTGGTTCCAGCACGATGGAGCTCCGGCCCATTACACGAACGACGTGCGTCTCCATCTAAACGCAAGGTATGGCCAGCGGTGGATCGGAGTTCACTGGCCTGCCCGATCACCAGACCTCACCTGCTTGGATTTCTTCCTTTGGGGTTACCTGAAGGCCGAGGTATACCATACACCTGTCAGCAGTGCTGAAGAACTTGTGGCGCGCATTGTGGCAGCTGCAGGGCAGATCAGAGATACTCCTGGCATTGTTGGAAACACACACTCCTCAATGCGACGGAGGTGCGAAGCCTGCATCATGGCCCAAGGTCGAAATTTCGAGCATCTTCTGTAGTGTTATTTTTTGTAAATAAATTTCCAGTATCATTGATGTTTTTGGTCTAAATTTATTCAGAAGTGTTGAGCAGAGGTAGAAAATGTGTTTTCATTATTACTAACTGATCGTAGCGCCCCGTTTCCAGTTAGCGTCCGAAATGTCAACGAATTATGTTTTTTGCCCAAAGCGCCCCCTATCGATGTTTCTTTTTGTACCGTTCAACTGAGTTTCAGAGAGCCCCAGCAAACAGAATCATGAAAATGCATGCCATAAGTCAAGAAATCTGTTTGTTTATCTCTTAGGAGCCTTCGAGTTTCGACCACCCTGTACTTTGACATTTTATTCCGGCTCTTACGCTTTTTGCAGGGCTCTACTTTTGGGTTCAAACTTTAAGTTAGAGTATAAACTTTGGCGAGCATGTGTTAAATTATCAAAATAACGGGCTTAAAGTTGTTGTCTAGCTCTCCAAAGTCTGCAGCGCCCCCTATCCATGTTTTAAGAGATACGCTTATCAAATTGGTACTGAAGAAAGTCTAAACAAACAGAATCATTTCGACTCAACAAGCAAGAAAATCTAACCATTTCCCTAGTTTTTATGACGTTTCGAATTTCGGCACCCAAATTTTCGAAAGCGCCTAGCGCCTTACCATCGCGTCAGTGACCCTACATTCCCTATTCAAAAATGTTCGTCTAGGTGTGCTCTATCGATCCTTAAAGTTTGTCACCGACGAGCTGAATCACCCTGTATATATATATATATATATATATATATATATGTATATATATATTTTTTTTTTCAAAAGATAATGCCTCCAGTAAAATAGTCTAGATTAGAAAAATTAGATCTATTTTGTAGTTTAGTTGAAAATATCAAATACAATTGTTATTGCATAATTTAGAAGAATCTGAATACATAAAATGATAAATGTACACTTAGGATTAATGCTTTTAAATCGTATCATTTAAAAATGGAATAATACTTAATATTTTCAGTAAACGTGGTTTAAATTAATCATGAGTTCTCATAGTATTCCTTTTAATCTGTTAAGATTTGTTTACACAGTTGCATATTAATATATTCAAAAAAATTTCTTACCTTATTGTGATCATCAGTCGCTCTTCAACAGGAACAGCATTTCTATATTTTCTATCCTTTTTTCGTAGGTGAGGACCAACAAGTAAAAGCAAGTTTTTGTGGGTATCTGGATTCATCCTAAAAAATATTTAAATTTCCTGGGATACCGATCCAAATGTTTATATTTTGCGAAATTGCTGCATACAGGATGAAGAGTATTTAATGGATGAACCCAATATTTTCGCTTCCTTTTCATTTTCCTTTTATTTTTTAGGAGAGTGATTAAAAATAAATCATCATCATCTTCGGACGAGATATCCATATTTAGAAACGCTTCATTTGCAGACGCCATGATGACTCTACCGTTCTGTTTTCTGTCTGTCGAAGAACGAAGGAATAGCACGCTACGCGCATGCGCTGTGAATATGTCTGATGCCGCTTTGGTGTGTGGATGAAAAAAGTAGAAATGCAACTTGCCTCTTGCGGTGACTCGATGTTTCACGAGACGTGCGACGTGCGCCAGAGTCGCATGTCTCCTTGGTGTGTGGCGGGCCTTATTTCTACTGACCGAAAGCAAAGTCAATCTTTATTCTTTTTTTTTATCTAGTCAGCTTGAATAATCATCCAAATGAATTCTATTTATGTGAGAGACATTTTAGTGATAAAGGCGTATGTTAAATTTCTTTTCTTTCTTTTCTTTTGGAGCGAAAATATAATGGGAACTGAAATAAAAGTTAAAATAAAATGAATAAGTAATGAAAGACTAGTTTTAACCCGGGAGAACTCGCTGCATGAGATTTTCTCTCACAGCCGTACTTTTTTAAGGCTCTTATTTAAATCATTTTTCATTTTAATTAAAATTTCAAAATGTTTTTCAATTGTTTTACCTATTTTGTGAATAAAAGTACTAAGCCAACCAAAAAAAGTTGATATTATATGAATGTAAAGTAAAAGAAAAGCAATCGGGCATTCTCACTAGCGAGTTCTCCCGGGTTAATTGAAATTTGGTTTGGTTTGGTTTGGTTTGTGTTTATGACGGCCGATTATCAACTCGTGGGATATAGGCCCTGGGGGTCTTTCTAAGGGAACCTAGCCCGTATTTACGCATGGGAAACCACGGTTTCGAAGAAAACCACGAAAACTCCGAAACGGTTAGGCCGACGGGCGCGATTGGGTTCGAAACCAGCACCTCCCGTCTACCAGCTTCGAGAGCAGAATTGAAATTTGGACCAAAAGGAGTAATTTAAGAAAAATATGTGATTCAACATCACAAAGCCTGCACATAAAAATTGGATATTTTCCCAACTATTGATGTCATTAGCACAAATTGGTTTTTCAAATGTGTTATGCGTTTTTCAAATTGTTTATATAGGCATCATCTTTCACCTTAAAAACTGTGAAGTTTTGTTACAGTATTATTATCGTGTTGGAAAATGCTTAATATTCTATGTTGGACGCATGATTTTTTGTTCTTGTTAATAGTATTGGCGAGAACTTCAATTACAAAAGATTAATGGAAATAAATTATTTTAAAATATCAAAACGAATTTTATACTGAAGTGTCCTCATTGCCAGGAAGGTAGATCGGTAAAATTGGTTAAAAATAGCCAGTCTTGCATATCCTTATCAATCGCCAATCGTGTTCAAAACAGTAATTTCATATACATTTATTAAATGCATAGCATCGTTATAAAATGATAAATAATATAAAAGTAAACTAAAATAATACAAAACAGTATAATTTATTTTATTAATAACATCAGCTTTGTTTCTTTTATTGATAAAGATGGGATATTTTTTAATCCGGAGGAATGTTTTGACCGTCAGAACGAATATAATTTGTTTCATATACAAGGTGTTTCTAAATGAATATCGGGGATTTAACGCTTGGTAGTATTTATTACATAAAACTTAAAATTACAATTAATACATAAAATGAAAGAGCAACTCAAACAGTTTTATCTACAAGCTTACAAGTATTCAATGTGAGCATCTTTCGTCACACGGCACACATCAAGTCAATAGCTCAGTTCTTCCCAAACGTTGATTAGTCTTTGTAGGGTAATTGTGGCAGAGGTAGCCGGTGTTTTCAAACTTATAATACCATTTACGGATGTTATTATCACTTGGGGGATCACATCTGAACTTAATCCGGAACGCACGTTGTACAGTAACTACAGATTCGGTCTTTTCAAACTGCAGAACATAAAATGCTTTCTGTTCACTAGTCGCCATTTTTGCTACTAGCGCTTTCTAACGGATGATGGAAGAAACATTGCTTACGCATACGCATGCACAGGTACCAACAAAATGTTTGAGTTGCTCTTTCATTTTATGTATGAAGAATAATTTTAAGTTTTATATAATTGATGCTACAAAGCGTTAAAATCCCAATATTTATTTAGAAATACCCTGTACTATACTTATGATTATAATATCTATACTGTATTATATTATATAGTTATATACGAATACTTCTGAAATCATAAAACTTTAACTATGCAGTTACAATGTAGAAGAAAACATAGTTTACTATATTTAGTACTATCGGTGTCATTGCTGATGCGGCTGTCGGGAACGGATAATACGCAAGTACCACATATCTTTTCAAAGTCTAGACCTTGTCAAATGATTTTCTCGAACTCGACTTCATTATGTGCCCGCGATTTCTTTTATTAAAACTGCCGGAACCGTTTTTGATTTATTGCAGCATTTTCAGAGGTGAATTTGTTTAAATCAATAATAGAGGCAGCTAGTCTCCTAACAAATGTAAATGCTTGTCTTCGAGATCATCCATAATCATGTTACTGATCGATGATCAATAATAGTATTTTCAAAAGCACCAATTAAAAAAAAATACAAAAAATGTTTACATTTATCAAAACAATTCATCCAAAGTCCATCCTTCGATTCAAAATAGTAAATAAGTTCGAATTTGAAAAAAAAAAAATTCGATCTGTTTCGCTTTTTTTGCAGCTTTTTGAATGCTGTAGTTGTTTTATCCTGCCAACACGTATTCTCTTGAATTCTGGACCTAGCTAGATTTTTTTCTAATGCTCGATTTATCTTGTATTGGTATTTTAAGTTTCGTGAAAATCTTTCTAGCCGTTTTAGAGATCCTCCGGACACCCAAATCTACTAACTCGCTTAATTTATATAATATGATGGAATTTCAGCATAAAATACGAAGGTAAGTCAAAAATTATCCGCAATGTAGTTATAAATTTTAGTGCAATACAAATAGGAAACTAACGTTAACATCATTTTTCAATATAGCCCCCTTCCTTTTCATCGCACTTGGTCCATCGTTGCAAAAGCTCCCTGATGCCCTAAAAAAAGGTTTTCGGCTGAGCAGATAGCCACGCATGCACCGACTCTGTGAAACCCAAGTCTGGTGTGGATGATTTCGTTGGCAGAACCATGAGTATGTGCCACTTCATGAATAGCCACTCGTCTGTCTAACAGAACCATGTCACGTGTGCGCTCATTTTTGTCATCATTTGTGGCGGTACACGGTCGTCCGGCTATTTCTTCATGCGTAGCGAACATTTTTGAATACATTTGTAGACATTCCGCTGCGGTTCTGCTCCTGTATCATGCCAAAAGTCTTTGATAGTTTGCGGCTCCTCATACACCTTCCGACAACAAAATCCGGATCGCTTCCCTTTAGTCCCCTTTGGTGCAAACCTCTAACGGAACGTTCATGATCTATTGTCAACAAAAGGAAGACAAATGGGGAATTACGATCAAACTTTCAATGCATGACCACAACAGCATTACAATAAAATAAACGAAGACAAAAGTCAGTATGAACAATATAAGAAGAGTTGTAAAAATTGCGGATAACTTTTTATTTACCATTGTATAAATCATATTCGCATAAAGCCCAAGCGCTAGCGTTAGACTTCTATATAACAGTAATTTAAAATTTCATTTAAATCATATTTTGTTTTTGTGGTATTAATTAGAATAACGATGCGACGTAATTTGTTATCAGAATTTTGGTAAAAAAGTATTTATATTTCATTAAAACGTGTGACCGTTATATAATTAACTTCAATTTACATACACCTAGATTTCCTTATTAATATTTCAGCAAGTAGATTTCAATTTTATCAAAGTAGTAATACCTTAAAGTCAAATAAAGACCTTAACAAAATTTACAGAGAAATAACTTTTATTTCAATGCTGAAGACAAAAATACAGCTTTAGTGCAAAGGAAATTTAATAATCACCGTGTTATTTTTATTAGAAAATTGATTTTTAAAACAGCTTCTATAGGCTAATGTTCAATTAATGTCACTTACACTTTTAATAAAATAACAATTTTGATAAATTAATTCTCATCTTATATAAGGATCAATTTGGGGAATTACTTCAGATAGAAAATGGTGAAGGTTAAATTGAAGAACTTTCTCAATTATTTTATGTCTAGAAATCAGACTATTTTGTGAACTTTTTCATTTCGGTTCTTATAGACACATACTTTAGTTTGAGGAGATAATCCTTCAAACGAGACTAATCTTTTTTATTCTTGACTATAATTTAATGTTCTTAATTAATAAGGGGAATATGTAAGTAGTTTTTTATTGAGGGTGGGCTATATAAAATAGATATTTCTTCTTAATTACCAAACGAGACCGTAACAATAATTTATAAAATTAAATAATAAAAATTTGCTTTATGAATGTAATGCAAATCAACAAATGGAATTCGATTTTCCTATGAAAATGATGCCTTAAATTTATTAAGAAATCTTGCTTTTGATATACATAAATATAGAAAGTTTTTTATTATGTTATAATATCGATACATGTAAAAAATTTTATATAAGGTAAAATTCAATTAATATCATCGACATTTTAAATTCACAACAATTTTCGTAATAATAAAGTAAATTTCATCTTTTATAAACATCAATTTCAGGAATTTTTTCATAAATAAAAATACCAAATTCAAAATTAACGATCCTCCTCATTTTTTTTTTTTTTATTTGTGGATATAAGATTATTAATTTGATAATTCACAGCTTAATACGGCAAACACTTTATGTTTAAGGAGAAAAGTCATTTCAACGAGTATAATGTTTTTGATTCATGGAAATGTTTTGTTTTTATTTATGAATAAAGAAGGGCTGTGTAAATATTTTTAAAATTAGGATAAAAATATTTTTACCTTTAATTAAGAAGCGTTATCATAATATTAATTCATAATCACAGTATAACCTCAAAAATCCGGGATAGTCGTAACCGAAACTAAGCCAAATTTTTAAAAAATAGCGAATTTCTGAAAGAATATTAAAAGTACTTCCGATATTCTTAATGTTTGCCTTTATTCATAATTTAATTCACATTTAAGTGATATTTATGGGGAAAAAAGAGAAAATGAATTATTTAAGTAAAAATTATGAAAAAATTAAATATTTTTAAAAAACTTACTTTAATTGATATTTTCTATGTTGCAAAAAAGAATTCTAATAAGCAGTGAAGTCATTTCTTCACATGTAATTTTTGAAACCTCGATGTCAGTTTTCTTTGTTTCAAATTTTTCGGTCTTTCTTCTAAAAGATTTTTTTTAATACAAGTTTAATACAAGAGAAGAACATTGATATCGGAAATACATTCTTCCTTTGCTAAAGCATATAATTATTGCAAATGTATGCTTTTTCCATCGACATATTTTCTTCTGCCGTCTCCTGAGCTGAAACCAGCGTCATTGGCTATTCTATTTAGCTCAGCATCAGGGATCTCGCTGTTTGCTAATCTGCAGTGTTGACGCATCGGGCAGATTTTTAATTTAGAAATATCGAATTCACACCTGAAAATTTTGAATAGCAATTTTCTATTACTTTATTTATGGAATATCTATCATCTTATAAAGCAAAAATAACTATTAAAATTTACAGGTGCGAATTCAAAATCAGCTAGATGCGGCAACACTGCTAAGCTATTGCTTTTGATATCGTAGTTTTAATTCGTAAACAATTTCCTTTTTTTAGAAAAAAAACGTAAGTTGGAAATGTAAAAAAAAAAAAAAAAATGGGGGGGGGGGGTGAATTGGTGACAGATTTTTGAAGCTGCCGGATTTCCGAATACCAGAGTTTCAAAGGCAAACTGTATAGCTAACTGAAACTTTTTTAAAGAGTTCAACAAGTGGATGTATCATCTTCTTAACAGAAGGGTATATTAAAGGCAATTATTAAATATTAAGAAAATTAAAATAGTAACATTTCCTTGATTTCCGTAAAAATGAAGCTAAATTCATAATATTTTTGATAAAGATAAAATTTTTCTAATCTTCAATAACAATCGGCTACGTGAAGACAATCAGCAATTAATAGTTAATATATAAACTGACAAGTTAAACTAATCAGATTATTATTCTGGTAGTGCTTTTCAGCTCAGTCTTAGAGAAACTTGTTTTTGTTTTAAGAGAAAATTCTTTGAACGAGAATAATCTTTTTGATTCTAGGAATTGTTCTAGTGTTCTTAATGAGTATAAATGCTACTTAAGTAGTTTTTGGAGTTATAGGAAACGGACATTTTTATTTGATTAAAAAGTTTGACAGCAAGAATAACTCATAATAATTTTTTAAATAAAATTTTAACTATGAGTATAATGCATTTATTAAGAAACTTTTGATGCCCTTAACGATATGGTAAGTGAAGGTAAATTAATGAATCTAAATGCCTTCATAAGACGAGTCTAAAATGATTTTATGTTTATTGATCAGAATTAAACAGAATGAAACATGAAACAGTACCTTTTTTTTTGTCTGTGGGATCCTTGATCGCCAAATAGCAAACTTGCTTGGAATGAATATCGTCAAGAATAGATGAAATCAATTGTTGAATACATCTAAAACAGTGGTTCCCAACCTTTTTTTGACCGAGCCCCTCTTAAGAATCTTTAAAATCTCGCCCCCCCCCCCACATCCTCCCTTCTGTAACATAAAATCCTTATTATATAAAAATTAACTTATTCACATGGAGAAAGTATAAAAGAGCATTGACTTTGATAAGTCATTTCACATTCTTTAACTTATCAAAAGGATCAAACTTTTGTTATAAGTATGTTTTTATTATAATTCTCTTAATCTTATGATGTCATACATCTTCGCATTTGCATCTAGAAAAGTTTTTTTTTTTTTTTTTTTTTTTTTGGCAATTTAACTCCGACACAAAAGTGTTATGCAGTCAGCATTTTTATCTTCGTGAAATTTGTTGAAGAGACGTCCACGTTTTCATTACATTTGATAGAAATGATGCATTTATTATTGAATTTAGTTCTTCATTAAGATTTTTTTTTAACACCGAGACTGTATAAAAAATATGATTCACAAGTAGAAATTCCAGATTCGCCTTAATCATTTTACAATATCCATTTTTCTTTCACCTTACAACATACATCTCTGATTACTTCTTCTTTTGCCCATTATCGTTAGTTAGCTACCATATATTATCAGATTTAAAAATTTTAAAAACGTATGTCATGATGTATGTTTATATATGTGGTCTGCACAACAGCCATAAGAAGTTTTAATTTTTACCCATTTCCTTATGCGATACTGCCTAAATATTTAAAGAAATTCGTATGATTATTCCAGTTGTAGTTTGTTTTAAAATTTTAACTGGGAACTTTTTGAACATCTGTTTTTATTGAGTTATTTTAAATTTTTATACATTATTTCTATTTTTTTGTCTGTAACATGCCTTTTATTTTAAAAAAAATAATAATAAAAATAAAATAGAAGTAAAAACTGACCGAAAATGGGTTAATAAAAAAATCTGAAATTGCCACCCTAAAGAGTCAAATTGCCCCCACTGTGGGGCGTACGCCCCACGTTGGGAACCACTGATCTAAACGAATTGAAACTCTTCGACTTGAGTATAGCCGTATTACTTAAAGGAATAAAGAATTCACTGAAATAACGATGATTTCACTTGTCTTTCACAATTTCAATAGCATAGAAGAATATTTAGAAATTTTCTTGACTTCAGATTTCGAATCAAAACATTCGACGATTCGATCGCAGACTCGCAGAGGCGTACAAAAATAGAGAATAAAATTATATAATAAAGAGAAAAAACCAATGATTAATATACAAATAATACAAAAAAATGATAATAAGAATTTTGAAATTAAAAATGAGTTAAAAATAATAAGAATTAGAATAGATTAAAAGTCTATTTTTAAAAGCAGTCAATGCTCGATCAAAAAAAGGCAGTTTTTCGGCTTTTGTAGTGCTGTCATCTACTGTGAGTGGAGCATACTAAAAGTCTTTTTGACAATTATACACCTTCATATTATGAATTTTTGAAATGTTAACAAATTTATGGAACAAACGGTAAATTAATCTTTTTTTACAGTAGAGTTTTGAACTCTTTTTTTCTTCTCTCGGAATATGAATAATATTACGAACATTTTGTTTTTTATACACACAAAAACACATGTATTGCATTTGTGATAGTTTATGCTTACATGCACACGTCACATGCGTGTAGAGTTGGTGGTTTATAGTATTTAGTAGTAAAAGTGTTCAGTATATATAAGTCTCAGTAATTGAAAGATTGCTCCCTATACAGAGGTGTCCGTTTTTCGAGAGTGTCCGGTATGCGGGTTTTAGTGTATATAGATTTTTGACCAGAAAAGATAGTTTGGAGTTTCCTTTTAAAAATTGGGTCAACCCGGACCCGAATCGCAAGAGTTAAAACTTAAACTGAAATTGTCTCGAATAGTGAATATTGAAAACTAATTCGACCTAAATGCTACCAGCAGCATAAAAGTAGATGTCAGCCCAACCCGAATCCAAAAGGCAACGAAAACATATAGCGCCACTTCGACCCGACCACCTGTTAAAAGTAAGTTACCCTCGAGAGATTACATGGTGAACTTTAGGGATCTATGCAAACTGACAGCATCAGTTTGCGTTATTGGGAATCGTCGTTGGAGGCTTCTCACGGTGCTCTATGATTTAGCTGATAATGAACAAAAATATCCTCTGTAAGTTAAAAGAATAAGTTGCCATGACGGAGAGTAAATTTGGAAAGACACTAAATTACTCAGAAGTGGCAATGAAGGGGAGCAGATGGAGTAAATGAAGGGGGTTAATGAAGCTGATGAATTTACGAAAAATTATGAAGTAGTACATCAACTCACCGTGCTACACTCTTCACAACAGAACAAAACACCAATTTTTAAAATTAAGGGAAAAATTAAATTAAAATTTTTTGATCGAATTACATGATTAAGGGGGATGTTATAAATACTCATGTATTTACATGGTAATCTAGCAGATCGAATATTGTTTTCCTTTATGGCAAACGGCCGAATCAGTCAACTTCTGGAAAAAAGCTTTCTTATTGTGTTTCCTATGTCATATTATGTAAGGTTTTGACATTTATATGTGATGCCCTCAACATTATTGTCGGCTTATTACATTAAAAAATAAGTATTTTTTCATATTTTATAATCAAGATTCATAATCAACATCAATACCTCCATAATTTTAAATTTGAAATCATCTTATTAGTGTACTGTTTTAAGCACTACAAGAATTTAGGATCCGTCTGTGCATAGCTATCAATTGTTCCAATTACTGAGTACAATTATTTCTGAATAAAAATATATGCTTTATTTAATGACAGAAATTACCGATTAAATAAGTTGTAGGTTACTATTATGAAATGCGTGGTTCAAAAATCGAAATACTGGTCAGGTATGGGTTTTAATTTTCGGACCCTAGAAAACGTCACTCGCTGTATTTAATATTCTTTCAAGTGGCTTATCTCTCACGGCACTATGAAAGAATACGCCAATATTTGTATTTATAGGCTTTTCCACTGAAATAATTATTTTTGTAGATGTTCTGTTCCATCGATATATGTGTGGTAGAAACTTTATAAATACGATGCTAATACATTGAACGGGAAATGAAAAATATGCAGCTGTATATATTTTTCTCCAGATGATGAATAAAACGCATGAATGTAGTTTCGAGAGAAATTAATTAGGAGCTCTCATTATCAGGTGTGAAATAAAAGAGAGTTACTAATTCAACGTGAGTAAAATATCTTGTGCAAAATAATTTTCCGTTTTTCAATAATTATTAATATGATGTTTTTGTATAATTTGCCTGTTTCTTAATAATTTCTGTACTCTTGTCCGTAATTTTGTTTTCGATACTTCAATCTGAGTCAATGTTTTAAAGCGTTATTGGTATCTCTTTTTCGGCTTCCTTTACGAAATTGGATGTGGGAGACTTGCCTTCCCCTACACACAAGTGTTCCAATTAGAACCCTAGTTCCTTGCGAACTTTATTATTTGCTCAGGGTCTTCACCTTCACCCCCTTTTCGTTTCCATATTTAAATCATCGAATTAAAAAATCTTTTTTCATAAAGTATTTCAACTATGACCTGCAAGTTTTCACCTGATGATGAGAACTGCTAATTAGTAGCTCTCGCAACGTCTGCTCATGATTGGCTTTAACTTCCACGGCGCCCCTTCTGAGATTATTTCAGAATCCCAAAGAATGGTAGCTTCCGAAAAAAACTTTCAAGGATTAACGAAGTATTTTGCATATTTTTCTCCTCTTAGTTCTTTGCACCAGGCAGTTGTCCGACCGTTTTATCTTCAAATACTGCCGTGCGTGTGTTATTACTCACCATATGGAGGATAACAAAGATCTACTGCTATATATTCTATCAAGATTTTTACATTGTAACCGTGCAGTGTTTATTGATGTAGACAGGACAGAGGAGGGCGAGGTCACACAAAATGTTTCCATAATTGCATTGAAAAGTATGTTTAAAATAGATCAATGACTTTACCATCTGAAAGAAAATACATTGGCGGAAAAAAAAATCCCAACACCAAGAAAGAATTGTGTTAGATAAACGAAATTTGGTAGGCATGTTTATACATCTGAAAGATGACATCGATTGCAATTTCGAGCTTCGCATATAAGTGTGGCGCTAGTGGCGCCACTCAGAACTTGTAGATCAGATTTACTTTAAATGCGTGCTGTAAAGTCCGTGCACATTATTTAGCTTCGAAATGTGACGTATTGAGTTGATGTTAGCCAAAAATGCCTTTAACAAGACGAAGAAGCCATTGTCAACAGCTCACCGAGTTGGAACGAGGTCGCATAATCGGGCTATGAGAAGGTGGATTTTCTTTCCGCGATATTGCAGAAAGACTTGGCTGGAATTTACCCACTGTGCATGATTGTTGGAAGCAGTGGTCAAGGGGTGATACTACCTCAAGAAGACCGGGTTCCAGGAGACCACGTGGCACTCCTGAGAGGGAAGATCGCCGTATTCGGCCTACGCCTGTGGCGCTTCGTTCTGCGTCTGCGGCAGAAATTCGAGCTGCAGTTGGTACCACAGTGACACAACGAACTGTTAGAAATTGGTTACTTCAAGAACAGCTCCGAGCTAGGCATACTGTAGCGTGCATTCCACTGACTCCAAGCCATTGCCGTTTGTGAAGCCGTTCGTGTCAAGCCAGAGCTCATTGGTGGGTGGAGTGGAGATCTGTTGTGTTTCTTTTTCATCAGAAAATACAACAGATCTCCACTCTGTCCTCCAATGAGCTCTGGCTTGACACCAATGGCGTCGCAAACGGCAATGGCTTGGAGTCAGTAGGATGCCCGCTACAGGGCGCCCGAATCGGAGCTGTCCTTGAAGTAACCTATTTCTAACAGTTCATTGTGTCACTATGGTACCAACTGTAGCTCAAATTTCTGTCGCAGACGCAGTACGATGCGCCACAGTCCTACGCCGAATACGGCGATCTTCCCTCGCAGGAGTGCCACGTGGCCGCCTAGAACCCGGTCTTCTTGAGGCAGTGCCATCCCTTGACAACTGCTTCCAACAATCATGCACAGTGGATACATTCCAGGCAAGTCTTTCTGCAATATCGCGGAAAGAAAATCCACCTTCTCGTAGCCCGAAAATGCGACCTCGTTCCAACTCGGTGAGCTGTTGACAGTGGCTTCTTCGTCTTGTTAAAGGCATTCTTGGCTAACATCAACTCAATACGTCACATTTCGAAGCTAAATAACGCCCACGAACTTTACAGCACGCATTTAAACTAAACCTAATCTGCAAGTTCTGAGTGGCGCTACTAGCGCCACACTTATGCGCGAAGCGCGAAATTTCAATCGATGTCATCTTTCATATGTATAAACACGCTTACCAAATTTCGTTTATCTAACACAAGTCTTTCTTGGTGTTGGGATTTTTTTTCCGCCAGTGTATATTTAAAAAACTTTTTACTCCTATTTCTTAAATTTTATGATTTCCCTATTAATTTGTACGGATCTCCTCTTCTAATTGATTTTAAACATCTATTGATGCAAAGCAAGAAATCCTTCCAGAAATTATATGAAATATTATAATGAAACATTTTCATGAATTTCCTTAACAAATTGTTATTAAAAGTGAAATTAACAGATATTATATTTCATTTACATTTATTCGATAATAAAGTACTGCATCATTCTACGTTGATACATATATCTACGTCAAAAAAGGACAGAAAATGACATATGTAATTAATGGAAATATTACAGAGTGGTCCAATAGCTAAAAGTGTTCTTATACAATATGTATATAATATTGCATAACGTATCATAATAGCATTTTATTTTGCAATACCTTCATATTATTGAATGCATTCAACCATTCAATGCATTTTATTACCATTACACAAGCTTCTATTTTTTTAGAATCAATTATTTCTTCAAAAGAATTTGCTATTAGGTGCTATTTATCATCATTATTACAAAAATGCGAGAATAAATGCATAAGAAAACAAAAACGTTTATATGAGGTGAAAATATTTTCGACATGTATTTATTCAGTCTATTTAATATTCTATTAATAATAATATAAAGACAGTTTTATGTTTTTCGGTACGTAAAAGACACCTCACAATGATAACTTTTTATATAACATAATAACAAGCAAAGATTACATAAATAACAAAGGGATTATATCATGGCAAACGAACGTATTATCATCAGAATATTAAAATCCGTACGAAATGGCATCCCAGCGATAATTTAACGGTAGTTCGTTTTCGTCAAATGTGAACTGTCGAAACAATAAATATTTAAAAATAATATTAAATGTATCTCCAATTCTCCTACTGGTCTTAAACAAGAAGTTCTTGATCTCCAATACTGTCATATTTTTTACCACTCTCCTCCATAGATGAAAAGTGTTTATGAATTCGGTTTGTTTGTCAGCCGTCTATCTGTGATCTAACTCTCGTAAATATACTCGGATTGCCTTTTAACCCCTTGGGGACGAGCGACACGTATACGTGCCGCATGAAGCTTTCAGAATCCTTGTTTTTCCTCACCAGTAAAATTTTACTGTAAAATTTGCCTTATTTAATCAGCGCATTTTCTCGATTCAAGAAGTCACAAATTTCTGTTTTTAAAAAACGTTAACAAAAGATTAAAAATTTCGTAAAAGGCTCCCGTCCCGAAGGGGTTAATCAATATATATTATTGAAATATACTATGGCCATGTTAACTATTTAAAATATAGTGTGTAACATCATTAGTTCGTCTACAGGAACGTTAAAAAGAATACCGTTCATTATGATCTGTGGAGAAAAAAAAGTTTGCGATATTATTTAATGATGTTTGACTATTTGAAGCATAAAATTTATATACATATCTACGGTGTACTAAAACATGCATTCTTTAAAATTCACTTTTTATTTTGGAATGAATTCTTAAAATTATTTTCTTCTCTACTACATAATGTATACAAATTCTATAGAAATATAGATAATATACTGGAATATGTAAAAGAATTCGTAAGCATTACTGTGTATGAGCGTGAATTATTTAAAGGTGTTTTTAAATTAAGTAATGAATTTTCCGGCCAAACTATAATTAATATACTAAGATACCTTTGTATAATATAAATATTTTTTCATATGCAAGGCTATGCAAAGAACTGGATAAATTCCCGTTTATGGATTTTTTTTTCTGAAAGTACTTTTTCAGTTGCTTTTCCTTTTCTAATATGTTTACATAAGATAAATCCTTTCACCTGATTGTACGGTGACGTTCCTTTACAGTTTTGTGGAATTATTAGAAAGTGATGCATGATTTATGCTCGACGCATGTTTTTTTCTTGTTTTGTAAATGTCTTAGCCTGCAGATGGTCCTGTCTCAATACCATTACGATGTAAAAATGACACGTTTGTCAGTCTATCTGTTTCACGCTATTTTTTGTTTACTTTATACCTTTAACTGCTGTAAAAATGAACCAATCGTCACGGAAATTTGATATGTTGTTAAAAAACTGACTACTTTATGTTTCTAAAATAGTCTTCTTATTGTGTTGGATATTTTTTATAGGGACTTTAAATTTATTGTATTAAATTTAATGTATCATCACCTACTGGTCGTCAAAATAAGCAATATTGACAACAATTCGATTTAAAATGGGTACGGATTAGAGTCGTACATTAGGTTGGTTCGGAAAATTTTTTTGTTTGTCGGTAGGGTATGTATCAAAATTGTTTAGTGCCTGTCAGTAAATGAACCGAATATATAACAGAAAACATGCTGCAAGTTCGTTGCAGCACGTTCTTTTCAGTAGTCTCCTTCATGCAGCATACATAAAATTTGTTTTGTTTGAAAGATGATGCTAGACACATTTTTTTAAATTTATTGTTTGTTTTTATTAATGTTTTTAATTTTAAATATTAACTACTAATTTTCTTCCTGCAAATGTATATTTATATATCCATGTTATTTTTCAATTATTAATTATTAAAAATATTCTTAATTTAATTTGTTACTTAGTTCACTAACACAGACCGCCAATAGGAACAACTGGAGCCTCTGTAAATACAATTAAAAAGAGCAGTAACATAGAATGTATTTTTTGCAGACAAAAATAATTGTCAGTTTACACTGCTGAAAAAAATCGTAACTAGCAATTTGGCTTTCAAAACAACAAATTTTGTTAGATAATCAAGGGTTAAAAATTAACAGTTCTGCTTTATCAAAAAGCACATCCGACACAATGGACATAATAGCTTCTAGCGTCTTTTAAAATCATTTCAAGATGTTTCTGGGTTCTTTTGTCCTTTTTTTTCTTTGAGGTCATTTCTTCATATTCGTTTTTTTTTCATCACATTTTATAATCGCTATCACATAATGTTTTCTTATTTATCTAGAATGCAACACCATTTTCAAAATTAAGGGATCTGTCAGGATCAATTGTCAAACTCGGTCAAATTCTCTTCTTTGGATTTATCAGTGCCATCTTCAATATTTAAGTCAAATTAACTTTTACTTTCTTCTAAAAAAAGTTTCTATTACCACACTTCTTTTTATAAAACTTCTGTTTTGATTTCTTACTTCATAATCTTAATAATAATTCATTTCAGATTCATCTTCAAATTCATCTGACGATTTAGAGATGTTAAACACATCTTTTAAAAACCTTTAACATTATTATTAGGAATATTACTCATCAATTATATTACCTGACATTTTCTTAAGATCAACTTTTCTAAGATTTTCTTCATTTCATACTTCGAAATTCGGCTTGTTTTCACTTTTAGGAAATAACATCATTTTTTTCTTTAATTTCAAATTCAACCCAATCTGAATCATTCTTGAGGATTTTAGAACTGTTACCCTGCTTAATTTTATTGTTAAGTTTAATCAATATAGTCGCACTAAATTTTCGAAATCTTACTAGGAAATATCTTATTTCATTTGAATTCTCCTTTTGGAATATTTATTCTAGAACACTCATATTCAAAGTCCTTTAACTGTTTTTCTAGTTATTTTGAATAGTTATTGGCTCTCACTAAACATACTCTATATTGTTCTAAAGTTTACATTGCTCATTTAATTGGTCTTTTATATCGTGTAGCCGCATAATTTTCCAGTTGATGAGGCAATGTTTTGTCTTTCTGTTACTTCTTGCTCTAGCTTAACTTCCATAAAATCAAAATCTGTGATTGACAAGGTTGGCCCTCTCCTTGTCAGATGGCTTCTGGCGATACAAAATACAAGAAAAACAAAGTGGACTTTTTTCTCTATTCTACAATTAATACTTTTATGATTTTTATCTCCAATGTTGTAACATTTAAATTTGTTCTTATATTTTACTTCTTGTTTCATTTTAGACCTAGCGTCAATTTCTGCTTTTACATTCTCATAATCTAACCATAACTTTTCATAAATATTTCATTTTTGCTTAAATTCATGAATATCAGAACAACTGTGAAAAAATGTTTCTTAAAAAAATCCTTTATTCAATTTATTACATGAGATATCAATGTTGATTCTTCAACATTACTACCAGAACCCAACTGCTTCACGTTTAAAAAATACTAGCAGGGATGACCGAGCTAAGCTCAGTCAAAATTAGCCTTGTGTCCAATTCGAAATTTTATTATTACTGTATCATTCTTGCTGTTTAGATAGCGACATAGTGATCCAAAATGACCCACTAACCGAATTGTTTCGAACATGTGACATAACCAATGCTCTTTTCGAAATCTAAAACGATAGAATACAAAATTTAGTCAAAATCGTTAAAGTCGTTTTATAAATACTTGTTATTAGTTTGACACACTGTAATAACAAAAAGACCCACTAATATAAATTTATGAAACATTTGACCTATCCCAATGGTCTTCTCGTGCTGGGAAACGATGTAATAAAAAAAATTTGTCAAAATCGTTTGAGCCGTTTTTAGATACTATTAGCTTGACCCTAAGTGACCAAAAAATGACCCAATAATCGAATTTTCTTGAACATGTAACTTAGCCCAATGGTCTTCTCATGCTCAGAAACGATATAATACAAAATGTTGTTAAAAACGTTCGAGTCTTTTTCAGATACAATTAGCTTGACCCACAGTGACCCAAAATTGACCCACTGATAAAAATTTATCGAACGTGTCACCTATTCCAATGGTCTTCTCGTACTGGGATAATAAAAAAAATCAAAATCGTTTGAGTATATTCGAGATACAGTTAGCTTGACCCTGACCCATTATGACGTCAAAATAGTTTGTCATTTTTTAGATACAGTTAGCTTGATCCTGATCCATTAGGACCCGAAATGACTCACTGATTGAATTTTTGAGCATGCGACCTAGCACTATGGTCATATCATGCTCGGAAACAGTAATATACAAAATAATGTCAAATTGTTTTGAAGCGTTTTTTAGATACAATTAGGTTGACCCTAAACTATTGTGACCCAAAATGAACCACTAATCGAATTTTCTTGAACATTCGACTTAGCCCCAGTGGTCTTCTCAAGGCCGAAAACGATAGGATACAAAATTTAGTCAAAATTGTTGTAAACGTTTTCTAGATAAAATTAGCTTGACCCACAGTGACCCCAAAATGATCCACTAATCGAATTTTCTTGAACATGCTATCAAGTCCAATGGTATTCTCGTGCCCGAAAACGATAGAATACAAAATTTCGTCAAAATCGTTTGAGCCGTTTTCTAGGTAAACTTTGCTTGACCCACAGTGACCCAAA
Source organism: Maratus speciosus (assembly GCA_963932465.1). Lineage (NCBI taxonomy): Eukaryota > Metazoa > Arthropoda > Arachnida > Araneae > Salticidae > Maratus > Maratus speciosus. Next base: position 347,183,300 of record OZ010795.1, on the reverse strand, counting down.
AATGACCCACTAATCGAATTTTCTCTAATATGAGACTTTGGTCTTCTCGTAATCAAAAACTGTAGAATATGGAATTTAGTGAAAATTGTTACAGCCGTTTTTTAGATAAAATTAGCTTGACCCGCAGCGACCCAAAAATTACCCACTAATTGAAAGTTCTCGATCATGTGACTTGGCCCAATAGTCTTCTCGTATCCGAAAGCGGTTGGTTACAAAACTTAGAGAAAATCGATTGTACCGTTTTCTAGATAACATTAGCTTGACCCACAGTGACCCAAAATGACCCACTAATCGAATTTTCTCCAACATTCGACTTAGCGCAATGGTATTCTCGTATTCCAAATCTGCAGAATATTGAGTTTAGTGGAAATCGTTAGAGCCGTTTTTTAGATAATATTAGCTTGACCTGCACTGACCCACTAATTGAAATTTTTTGAACATGCGACCTAATCCAATGGTTTTCTTGAGCTCGAAATCGATAGAATACAAAATTTAGTCAAAATCGTCGGAGCCGTTTTCTGCATAAAATTAGTTTGACCCACAGTGACCCAAAAATGGCCCACTAATTGAAATTTCTCGAGCATGTGAAATAGTCCAATAGTCTTCTCGTACTCGAAAACGTTTGGATAAAAATTTAGTCAAAAACTTTCGAACCGTTTCTACATAAAAGTAGCTTGACACACACTGACCCAAAAATGACCAACTAATTGAAATTTCTTGAACATGTGACCTAACCCAATGATCTTGTCGAGCCCGAAATATATAGAATACAAATTTTGTCAAAATCGTTGGAGTCGTTTTTAACACTTTCCAACAAAGTTGAAAAGTATTTATGACTTCGGTTTGTCTGCCCGTCTGTCCGTCTGTCCATCTGTACGTCTGTCCGTCTGTACGCCCGCTAACTCGCGTAAATATACTCAGATCGTTCTGAATTTTTTGCAGTGACCTCTACCATAGCACGAACCCTGTTGCAAATGAAGTTTGTACCATGTTTAGTTCATTTACAGGGACAGTCAAAAGTTTTCCGTTACATTACGGCCTATGGGAAAAAATCGTTTAAAATGATTTTAATGATGTTACATGCTTTCAAACATAATAAAATTGATATGCATTTATCAAGGGCACTAAAATATGCATTTTATGTACAATATGCGGCCCAAAAAATAGACATATTCATTTACAGGGCCACACAAAAGAATTTCGTTACATAATGATATAGGGGTGGAGAGAACTCTTTCCGGCGTGTTTTTATTATGTTAAACTATTACATGTATAATGAAATTGATATACGTCGCTAAGGTTTACTATAACTTATTTCATGGATAATACGAAATGCAGAGCATTTACAGGGACACAGAAAAGATTTCAGATACTATATTGTACCCGGGGTACTGTAAAGTAGCGATGATTGCTGGAAATGCATTTTTAATTATGTTATGTGCCTTTATGTTTCACTATATTTATGCATTGTATATGGTGTGTATAGATGCTGTAATTGATATACAGGGCTACTCAGAAGAATTCGTAATGTTTACTGGGTATGATTGCAAATTGCTTAAAGGTGGTTTTTAAATGAGTTAAGAATTTTTACGCTGAACTACATTTAGTTTACTAAGAAATGTTTGTAAAACATATATAAAATGACATACAGTATCACGCAAAGAATTGGATACATGGCCGTCTATAAATGATAATTTCTGGAAATGTGATTCCGGTAGTTTTAAGAATGTTTTACTTTGAATTAAATTTTAGCTAAATAGTGGCGTGTAATAAAGGTACTAGGTTAACTACAGGGATTTACAAAAGTATACAAGTATGTTTCCATCTATTAGCATAAATTGCTGAAAGAGAAATTTATGTGTTTTCTTGCTAAAGTAAATTTCTCCATTATATAGTATATATATCAACCTACAGATAAAATACAGAGCTGTTCAAAAGAATTGGAACACATATTTGATATGGACGGTAACTGCTGAAATCAGTTTTTCAAATGTTTTATGTGTTTTCTAAAATGTTTACTTAGTTCTCTTATATACCTTATTTCCCTAAATAACGAAGTTTTGTTACAGCATTCAGGAAGTGTTAGAAAGTGTTTCATAATCTATGCTTAACGCATAATTTTTCTTACTTGTTTTTAGATACAATTAGATTGACTCACAGTGACCCAAAAATTACCCACCCGAATTTTCTCGAACATGCGATTTAGCCCAATGATCTTCTCATGCCCAGAGACGGTATAGTACAAAATGTAGTCAAAATCGTTTGAACCATTTCTCGATAAAATTAGCTTGACCCACAGTGACCCAAAAATGACCCACTAATCGAATTTTCTCGAACATGTGACTTAGCTATATGGCCTTCTCGTAATCCAAATCTGCAGAATATAAAGTTTAGTGAAAATCGTTTGAGCCGTTTTTTAGATAAAATTAGCTTGACCCGCAGTGATGCAAAAAGGATCCACTAATTAAAATTTCTGGAACATGTGAAACGCCCAATGTGATGTAACCAATAGTCTTCTCGTACCCGAAAATGGTTGGATGCAAAATTTAGTCAAAATCGATTCAGCCGTTTTTTAGATATAATTAGCTTCACCCTGACCCATTATGAACCAAAATGACCCACTAATCGAATTATCTAGAAAATGCGACCTCGCCCAATGGTCTTCTCGTGCCGAAAATGGTAACATACAAAATTTTGGCAAATTCATTAGAGCCGTTTTTAAGATAAAATTTACATACACACACAGACACACACATAAACACGCACATTTTTTGCTCGTATTATAATATAAGTTTCTTGCAGCGATTCATTATCACTCATTTTCCTTTTTGATAACAAATCATGAAGCTCTGCTGAATTACGTACTGGGCTGAATTATAAATTAGTAAAGTTTTAAATTTATTCTATTTAATATACTTTCGCTTTGAATTAATAATTTTGCTCTTCCTGACGCACATCGTTTTGCTAAAATTAATTTGTGCAATCCGCTGAAATTAAATAATGAATTAACATTGTAAAAATCGTTTAGCAATTTTGCTACATTTTGATATTTATTACTTTTAAATGAAGCTATCGTATTCTCAACATCGGTTAAATTAAGTTTCAACACAGAATCAGAAATTAGAATTTTCGAAAAATCATTTTTTCCACCCCAACCAGAATCATTTATAAATAATTTTCAGAAATACATTTCACTTCAGCTGCAACGCTACAGATAATAAAAAGGGCATTACAACAAAGGATATAAACAGGTATCATGAATATAGTTCAAGGAGATTAGATATTATAATTTTCCGTATGGTACAGTGAAATAATAGCACCGTTAGCTCTGAGGATGTCATGTTATAATCTAACTTAAATTGATTCTATGAAATAGATACTTTAATGATTATTTAAAAAATAAGACGCGTTGTGTAATTCCGATTATCATATCCCTTTAAAAGATTGGCAATCATCCAAAGTTACCCAAATTAAATTAAGCTTACAATTTAAATCTTATACTATAATGCGAGCAAAAATTGTGTGTGTATGTACCGGGTGTCCCAAAAATGACTGATGGATTTTAAAATTCAATAACTTGCAAACGGTGACAGATACTTAAAAAATTCTTGCAGGAGTATTATGTATGATGTCAGGAACTTTTTTTTATTGATTCTTGGTTTTAGTTCGAATTTCAAACAATAGATGGCGCTGACGGCGATTGACGCTCAATCGAGACCTAAACTGACGTCACTCCGCATTGAACCGAAGGAAGGAGATTAAGGCTATAGAGTGGTTCTCCTTCGCCAGCACAATCTTGCTCTTAGGGCCCGATTCTGAACTCACTCGATATGATTTTAATGGAGTGCGTTGTTGTCATGGAAACAACAAATTCTTCGATAGCGGAATACAGCGTTAAGAACTGGGCATGAATTTAAGAAGTAGTATTCGATTTTGCAGGCGACTTTACATTGATGAAGTTTTATTTTCCCGAATTAAATTACTTTTTTGTGGTCTGATTAAAAGAATATTTTATGCATCGTATTTTAAAAATAGGTGAAGAGATTTAGAATTTTTTGTTGTTGTTAAAAAATTCATAAATTTATTACATTCTAATAAATTTTAGATCTTTTAAGGAAGTTCATCAGTAGGTTTTTATGAATGTTGGATAATAATCGTGAAAATGGTTAATAGTATATTGTTGTTCAAAATAACTACTTAAAATCAAATATTAGAATTTACCTTGTTTAACCCTTTTGAATAGGGGTATTATATCGTTGCATTAAAATTAAAAAAATAAAATTAATGCTAGTTAATTAAAAATTTTGTTTGACAGTTTGATATTAAAATATTGTACTACATGCAGCTTCATCTTGATGTTAGGTAAAAAAAAAAAAAAAAAAAAAAAAAAAAAAAAAAAAAAAAAAAACTAGTAAATATTTTTTATCTACATCTACTATTTAAATTGTAAAAATGTGTTAAAAGAATTCTTGGAGTTTAAATTTTTACGCTTCGGCAACTCTTTCTACACACAAATGCTAATATGCATATATTTTTAATAATAAAGTTATCAATGATATATAATGTGATCAGTGGCGTGGCGTCCGGTCATCGCTGGATGCGGCGATGACCAAGCAATATTTTAAAACTTTTAATAAGCTTTTAAAACTCTACGATCCAGTTTTAGCAGAACATTTGGAGTTCATGTATAAGTGAAGGTAAGATTTAAAGTTTCTTTTTTGAACATTCAACCATTGAATTTTAGAGTTAATAATTTTTCACCACAAACTTAAATAATTGCGATGACCACCGAAAATTTTCACGCCACGCCACTGAATGTGATAAACTAAGTTCAAATTAAATTTGACAAGTGTCTAAAACTTAGTAGTACTTAAATTATTGAAGGCCACAAACCAATTTTTATTGAAATTTTTATCTTGATATAAATTAAGACCGTATTTCTAATAGCACATTTGTTGGAATGCAATTGTAATTTTAAAGCTCTTTAGTTTATATATATTTTTAAAAATTCATGAATCGTAATAATCATGTCTTGGCAAATGCGGTCGCACTTGCAACTAATATTTTTTACTCGACGACCAAGATTTTTAATCTGCGGTTTTTGTAGTGTTAACGGAAGAAAAAAGTGTAAACGGCATTTTCCATATCATAAACAGAAAACGACATTCTCTGCTGCTCTAGCCAGCTAGCATGTCATATCATATGATTAGAATGTGGGGAGAGGGTGGGTCGTTCTCACGGGTTGTTCATCAATGTTTTTTGCAAGAAGGTTCTGCTGTTTATTGTTTTTCAGGGAAATTTGGTAGTAGTTGCCCAAAGGGGGGGGGGGGTTGAGAGAGAATTTTAAATATCAGAACAATAACTTTATTTAATGAAGAATATTCTATAATTATATGTGTTTAGTATTTGAATTATCATCCATAGTAAATAGAAAAAAATTCCACTGAAAATCAGAAGGACATTTTTTTTTTGGGGGGGGGGAGGGGGGGGGGGGTACTTATCCTTAGCGATTTCATTCTTGTGTTAAATCAATCCTTAGATTGTTGTATTAAGTCAATACTTTGATTGTTGTATCAACCCGTGAGAACGACCCACCCTCTCCAAACATTCTAATCACATGACATGACATGCTAGCTGGCTAGGGCAGCAGAGAATGTCGTTTTCTGTTTATGATATGGAAAATGCCGTTTACACTTTTTCCTTTCGTTAACTCTACAAAAACCGCCAGATTAAAAATCTTGGTCGTCGAGTAAAAAATATTGGTTGCAAGTGGCGACCGCATTTGCCAAGCCCTGATTATTACGATTCATGAATTTTTTAAAAATATATATAAACTAAAGAGCTTTAAAATTACAATTGCATTCCAACAAATGTGCTATTAGAAATACGGTCTTAATTTATATCAAGATAAAAATTTCAATAAAATTTGTTTGTGGCCTTCAATAATTTAAGTACTACTAAGTTTTAGACACTTGTCAAATTTAATTTGAACTTAGTTTATCACATTATACATCATTGATATCTTTATTATTAAAAATATATGCATATTAGCATTTGTGTGTAGAAAGAGTTGTCAAAGCGCTGAGAAATTGATTGTTTATAAATCAAGTTTTAATTAATTGAACGAAAAATAAAAACACAGGTCGTTCTCTTCAAAAATCACATCAGCAAGTTTCATATTTTTTCTTTTAAAAATGTATCTGGAAATGTGCCAGAAAATTTCGAGTTGTAGCGCATGGAAAAGAATTTTTTTAAATACCGCATTAACATGATTCTGATAAAACCATCTATTACATAAAAATGAAATAAAAACTCGTCAAAAGGGACCAGATAAAATTGTTAAAGTGGGTTTATCTCTAATCATGATTCAGTTGATTTTATTTTTTTATTTTATTTTATTTTTTGTGAAATTAGTATACTTAACTTCGAAATCTACCTCCGCCTGCAGGCCGAGGCAGCAGGGATTTTTAGAATTATACCCGCGCAATAGCTGAAGCGGCATTTCCGAAGATTTGAACTCATTTTTCTCCAAGTGACGTTTTTGGGCATATTTCAAAAACTTATGAATATTTTTTCATGAAGTTAAAAAAAAAATATTTTTCAGACTGCATAAACTGAACCTAAAATTTCCTTATTATTGTTCAAAAAAATATTTTTTAGGTGATTATGCTGTTCAAATTTTCAATATTTTGTATTAGGTAAGTACAACTTTGCATTAAAAATTTAAAATGCTTTAAATACAAATTTATTTAGGTTTAGGGTAATTATTGTAATCTAAAGTATAATTGGGCACAAAAAAAGTAATTTCAGTGACAAAATTTATTTTGCTTTCCTGCGCGTAAGCTGTCATACCAATTTTCTGCTCCACAAATATCTGACAGTTTGGAGCCCCCTATAAATACTAATTCTACAACTTGAATTTTTTAAATACATGAGAGGAAAGAACATACTTATATCTTTCATCCCAATTAAATTTGTGTTTTTAAATCATATGCATTTTAAAATATTAAATGTTGAAAATGATCTTTTCTTTTCATTTTTTCCAATTTTAAGAGTCCTGTCCTGAGACCCCTTAAAAGATCTAAAATTTATTAGAATGTAACAATAGTTATGAAATTTTTAACAAAAAAAAAAAAATACTAAATCTCTTCACCTAGTTTAAAAATACGATGCATAAAATATTCTTTAAATCGGACCATAAAAAGTAATTTAATCCGGGAAAATAAAACATCATCAATGTAAAATCGCCCGCAAACTAAAATACTACATCTTAAATTCATTCCCAGTTCTTAACGCTGTATTTCCTCTATCGAAGAATTTGTTGTTTCCATGGCAACAACGCACTCCACTGAAATCATGTTGAATGAGTTCAGAATCGGGCCCTAAGAGCAAGATTCTACTGGCGAATGAGACCCACTCCATAGCCTTAATTTCCTTCCTTCGCATCAATGTTGATTGACGTCAGTTTCGGGCTCGACTGAGCGTCAATCGCCGTCAGCGCCATCTATTGTTTTAAATTCGAACTAAAATCAAGAATCACAGTAAAAAAAAACTCCTGACATCATACATAACCCTCCTGCAAGAATTTTTTTTAATATCTGTCACCGTTTGCAAGTTATTGAATTTTAAAATCCATCAGTCATTTTTGGGACACCCGGTATGTGTGTGTGTGTGTATGTAAATTTTATCTTAAAAACGGCTCTAACGATTTTGATGAAATTCTGTAATTTACCATTTTCGGGAATGATAAGACCATTGGACTGGGTCACGTGTTCGAGAAAATTAGATTAGTGGGTCATTTGGGGTCATAATGGGTCAAGGTCAAGCTAATTATATCTAAAAATCGGCTCAATAATTTTAACCAAATTTTATATCCAACCGTTTTTCGGCACGAGAAAATTATTGGGCTGGTTCACATGTTCGAGAAACTTCGATTAGTGGGTCATTTTTGGGTCACTATGGGTCAAGCCAATTTTATCTAAAAAACGGCTCAAACGATTTTGACTAAATTTTGTATTCTGTCGTTTTGACTTACGAGAAGACCAATGGGCTAAGTGACATATTAGAGAAAATTCGATTAGTGGTTCATTTTGGGTCACTGTTGGTCAAGCAAAGTTTATCTAGAAAATGGCTTTAACGATTTTGACGAAATTTTGTATTTTACCATTTTCGGGCACGAGAATACCATTGGGCTAGGTCACGTTTTCGAGAAGATTCGATTAGTGGGTCATTTTGTCTCATAATGGGTCAAGGTAAAGCTAATTATACCTAAAAAACGGCTCAATCGATTTTGAATAAATTTTGCATCCGATCGTTTTTCGGCACGAGAAACCTAATGGGGTAGGTCACATGTTCGAGAAATTTCAATTAGTGGGTCATTTTGGGGTCACTATGGGTCAAGCCAATTTTACCTAAAAAACGGCTCTAACGATTTTGACTAAATTTTGTATTTTGTCGTTTTCGATTACGAGAAGTCTAATGGGATAAGTCACATATTAGAGAAAATTCTATTACTGGGTCATTTTTGGGTCACTGTGGGTCAAGCAAAGATTATCTAGAAAACGGCTCTAACGATTTTGATGAATTAATGTATTCTATCATTTTCGGGTGCGAGAATACCATTGGGCTTGATCGCATGTTCAAGAAAATTCGATTAGTGGGTCATCTTGGGTCACAATGGGGGTATGCGATCGCAATTCAGTGAACCAAGCCTCAAGGAGCAATCTACCATGGTAGTTGTTGCAACCCGATTTCAAAATACTGGCGTTCGCAATGAGCGGAATGTGATTCGTTTGAAGTGAATGCTGGACTTTTGAATTCAAATTACCCTTTTTTAAAGCACCAGTATGTTCTTTTAGGCGAATTTCCAATGATCTACCAGTTTCACCAATATAAACACTATTGCAATCTTTACAAGGAATAATATAAACAACACCGGGTAATTTAGACTTATCATATTGAAATTTATTATTGAAAAAGGAACTCAATTTAATAATAGTTTTAAAAGAAACCCCAATATTGAATGATTTTAGAATGCCAGAATTTTTTTCAGAAATGTTCTTATAATAAGGGATACAGATAAAGGAGCTTGGTTTACTACGTTGAAAAGTGGGAGGGGGTAGAATTTACAAAATTTAAAGTATTTTTAAAGATTTTTTTAACAAGACCAATAGGATAGCTATTATTAACCAAATCGCGATAAATTTTTCATTTCTCTATTTCAAAATCATTACTGGAACTGCAATATTTTATGGCTCTGAAGGCTAAAGTCTTAATAACGGTTATTTTATGGCTGAAAGGGCATATTGAATTGAAATTAGTATATTGACCAGTAGAAGTAGGTTTTCTGTAAACAGTAGTAGTGACAGATTGAGAGATATCAATCTGAGTTTGTGGATTAGAATGTCGAGAAATGGTAATTCAGCATTATTTTCAATTTCAACAGTAAACATAATAGGGTTACCAATAGAGTTAGAAATCGTGAGAATATCATTTAAGTCTGCTTCTTTCACTATCAAAAAAATATCGTCGACATAACGTCTCCAAAAAAGAATACGTGGACCAAGTTTAGAATTAATAGTAATTTCAATATTCTGCATTACAAGTTCAGCAATTACAACAGAGAGGTGGGACCCCATAGCGGTACCAGAAATTTCACTGTAAAAGCAGTTATTAAATACAAAACAATTTGAGGTCAAACAAAACTTAATCAATTCAACAATCTCTTCGACATTAAAATCAGTAGGGTGTGTAGGAGTAGGCCAAATATCTTTAATAACTTTACAGACCAGATCAAAAGGGATTGAAGTAAACAGCGAAATGACATCGAGAGAAGCCATGATGTAACCGATAGGGAATACAAAACTCTGCTAATCATCAAGAAGTTTGTAAGGTGAATTAAGACTGTACTTGGAGTTTAAAGTAAGAGGTTTAAGAAGTGCGGATAAGTAACTAGAAAGATTATATAAAAGGGATTTTGAAAAATCAATAATGGGGCGGGTTAAAAATTCGATTAGTGGGTAATTTTTGGGTCACTGTTGGTCAGGCAAAGTTTATCTAGAAAACGGCTCTAACGATTTTAACGAAATTTTGCATTTTATAGTTTTCGGGCGCGAGAACACCATTGGGCTTGGTCGCATGTTCAAGAAAATTTAATTATTGGGTCATTTTGGGTCACAATGGATCAGGGTCAAGCTAATTGAATCTAAAAAAATGCCCAAAAACCTTTTAACAAAATTCTGTAATATACCGTTTTCAGACATGAGATGACCATTGGGCTAAGTCACAAGTTCGAGAAAAATCTATTAGTTGGTCATTTTTGGGCCACTATGGGGCAAGCTATTTGTATCTAAAAAAAACGACTCAAACGATTATGTCAAAATTTTGTATTATACAGTTTCTGGGCATGAGAAGACCACTGGGCTAGGTCACATGTTCTAGAAAATTCAATTAGTGGGTCATTTTTAGGTCACTGTGGGTCAAGCTGAGTGTATCTAAAATAACGGCTGAAAACATTATGGCAAAATTTTGTATTATATCGTTTCTGAGCATGAGAATACCATTGAGCTAAGTCACATGTTCTGGAAAATTCGATTAGTGGGTCATTTTTGGGTCACTGTGGGTCAAGATAATTGTATCTTTAAAAAAGGCGGAAACGATTTTGACAAAATTTTGTATTATACTGTTTCCGGGCAAGAGAAGATCATTGGGTTAGGTCACATGTTCGAGGAAATTAGATTAATGGGTAATTTTGGTTCACTGTGGGTCAGGTTAATTTTATCTAGAAAACAGCTTTAATGATTTTGATTAAATTTTGTTTTCTATCGTTTCGGGGTCGAGAAGACCATTGATCTAGGTCGGATACTCAAGAAAATTCGATTAACCAGTCATTTTGGGTCACTATGGGTCAAGGTTTAGCTAACTTTATCTAAAACATGGATCAAACGATTTTGACAAAAGTTTTTATTACACCGTTTCCTAGCACTAGAAGACCATTGGAATATGTCAGATGTTCGATAAATTTAGATTAGTAGGTCCTTTTTGGGTTACCTTGGGTCAAGCTAATTTTATCTATAAAATGACTTAAGCGATTTTGACAAAATTTTGTATTCTATAGTTTTCGGGTTCCAGATGAGCATTGGTTAGGTCGTGTGTTCGAAAAGTTTCAGTTAGTGGGTCCATATGGCTTAGGATCATACCAATTTTTCTAAACAGCAAGAATTATACAGTGTGAATGAAATATCGAATTGAACACAAGGCTAATTTTGACCGAGCTTAGCTCGGTCATGCCCGCTAGTAATCTAAAAAAGGGCATCATTTTAAAACCTAGATTGCCACAAAATCACATTTCCTATAAAAGATGCACTTAAGGTCATATTAAAAGAATAATCTTCTAACATAAATATTTATTTCCAAATATTTATAAGTAAGAAAACGAAAATTATGGTTACAGTTAAAAAGAAAGAATAAGAAATCCTAGATTTTTCGCAGAACCTATTAATTAATTCATACATGTCCTCTTTGCATAAAGTTTGGAAACTAAGCAATAATACTTAATAATTTAATTGATAAATTTTTTACAACACCATACTCACCCTTCCCTAGATAAATGTATACAGGGTGTCTACTCTCAACGGTGTCCAATGGCTAATTCCTAAGCCGTTAATCATAGACATATAGTTCCATTTAGAAAAATGCTTTAAATGAGGTAAAGAATTATTTTAAAAGCGATTTGGGCCAATAAAAACATTTCTTAAAAAATTATGAAATTTAAATTTCTATTTTGTTTCCCGGTCCTATAAGTTACATTTAGTAAAATTTTCCTGATACACTGAGAAGTAAGACAAAAAAGGCCCCGTTATTCTACGATTAAAACTGACCGATTAATAGATGTTTAAAGTTCTAGAATATTCTTTGTTGCAAATTAGCGGTCATTCACAAATTTAGTAGAAATACAATTTCCGTCAGATATATTAAAAAAATGGTTGAGAGTAAAATTAGCATTTCAATATAAATTTGAAATCTTTAATCCTTCTGAGATAATTATGCAAAGTATACAATTTGTATTAAATATATAAGAGGAAAAAACAAACAGAATTTTTGTTAAATAAAATGACGAAAATTAACAGGCTCTATTCTTTACAAAATGATACATATTTTTAAATGTTATTAGATTACACTAGACGCCAAAAGTTGGGTTACGTCATGTTTTTTAGCTTTTGATTGATTATTATGTATTCTGTACCGCTGAATCGGAAATTGACCTTCATTTTTTACCACCATCTAAAGGTTTTCTGCAAATCGTAAATTTTAAAATTTAAAAAAGCAATAATTTGATACTATAAAATAGATGTGATTGTTGTGTTTTTAACTTTTGATAATTGATTTATATGTATTTTTTACCGCTGAATCCGAAAATGACACTCATGCTTAACCATCGCGTCAGGAGTTTTCGCAAATTGTAAATTTCAAAGTTAAAAAGTTCAAAGTTAAAATTGAACCTCCTCCCCCATCTCATCGGACCCCTCATCCGATTAGTTATAAGAATCCCAGTATAAAACAAAAAAATTTAATAAACTACCGAATTAAGTTAAATTAAATTAAGTTAAAAAAGTTTTACACCTGTTTTATGGTATCAGATTTTCGCTATATTTTAACTTTGATATTTACGATTTGCAAAAAAATTCTAATGTGATGGTTAAAAATAAAGGTAATTTTCAGATTCAGTGCTAAAAATAACATAAAAATCAATTATCAAAAGTTTAAAAAAACAGACATCTCTATTTTTTAGTGTCCGATTTTTGTTATTTTTTAACTTTGACAATTTATGATTTGCGAAAAATAATTTATTGTGACATAATGGTTAAAAATTAAGCTAATTTTCGGATTCTGTACTAAAAATCGCAGTCTGATGTTATCTAATCTAAAACTTTTTCTTAAACTTTTGGCGGTAATCTATCCGATTTTTTTGTGTTATCCTGTAAAGTATAAATGGTAATCACCAAAAATCATAATAATATAAGATAGTCATCGGATTTACGTCTGTATATAAAATTTAATCTCAATCGGATAATTGAAAGTGAGTTAAAGTTCGAGTACAAATTTTGATCTGGAAAAATATACATACGATCGTTGAAGTTAAATAAAAACTTATAAAAACAACATAATTTTTGTTAAAAGAAATCATGAAAAGAAAAAGTCTCAAATCCTTACAAATTAAAGCATATGTTAAAATACAATCATTTTAGCCAATCTGAAACTGCATAATGGGTTAACACCCATTTAACTGAAGAATCAGATTGGGGGATATCTGTTCGCCTTTCTGTAATCCCATATGTTTTCATTTACAAAAGAAATATTACGTTGCTTTAAAACGTAACGTGTGTGTGGTTCACTAAATGTCCAGGATTGATTGTAATTTTTTACTGATATCATGTTATCATGCTGTCTTGTGCAGCTTTGTGTCGCAAAATAAATACGACATTTATGGATTTATTTCCGGAAGTGTATTGTAGATGTGTAATTCTTCTTCTTAAAATGAGCACTTACAATTTTAGATTCCATTGTAGCCAAAATGTCTTTAATTACAGAGATGTAAGCTAAAAGATTTTGTTCTTTAGTTTTTTTTTCGGGGAGGGGTGGGGGTATTCATGATACCTGTTGATTAATTCATTATACCATTGATCGTTTAGATATAAAATAAGTTAATATGGATTCCCAGCATGATGAAATTGTTAAAATTGCCAACGTAACGTATTAAATACAAAACAACAGGTGGTTGTTAAGCTAGTCTTTCCACCAGCATCACAAATTTTATTACTAGAATTCTTATCTCCATACCTAGAATTGTTTCCATCTTCATTATCACTGTTATCGTTATCCTCAGGTTTTATTTTAGATTTTAAGTATTCAAGTCACATAAACAAGAAATTATTCTGGCAGTTATTCCGTCGAAAGTTAAACAGTTACGTATACGCAACACATTACAAATCGTTATGAGATGTTTAACTGAAATATCATCATTATTTTTCCTAATTTTATTTTCATTCTCATAATTATCAATTTCGAATGCAAAATTTGCAAAATTTCTACTTCTGTGACGATTTTTTCTATCAACCTTATATCCGAAAATAAAAAAAAATGTAAAATCTTGATATTAGATGATTTTCAGTTCGTAGAGAAAGCTTCAAATCCGGCAGTCCTATGAAGGTCAACATAGTTAAATAAAAATAAAATAACTCACTTCCTAAAGATATATCCAGCTTGGTAGGAACATGAATTATTACAGAATCGCCTTCATTGTTTATAACTACTTGGCTTCAATCTTGATCATCGCTGATTAGCTCCTTTTATAATCAGCAACACACCTTTGGGAACAGGACTAGGAACATCCTTTTTATAAAGAATCTTTATTCTCAGCTTTTCCTATGCTTGAGCATAATTTTCAAAATTCATCTACTCTTTGTTCATTATGAGCGCATCATTTGTCCCGATTCTGTGCACTAAAATATAGAACTAATAACGAAACCATGAAGAGTAAGACGCTAATTTAACGTGTAACTTATTCAAATATCATAGTAAAACAAGAAACAAAAATTCATGCGTCAAGCATGGATTATGAAACACTTTCCAACACATTCAGAATAATTTAACAAAACTGTACAGTTTAATAAGTTTAAATATTATCTATCTATATTATAAAGGACAAACATATCTGTGCGTAACGCATACGTCATTTTGCGAATGGCAGCACTTTGAAATTTGAAATGAAATTTCGGTTTTGCAATTTTCGCTACTGCAAATTTTTAAACTTCTAAACATCGTACATTTTCAATTTTTACATCTTCGTTCAGGGAAAAAATGTGCTTTTAAATGCAATTTATTTGAAATCTGTATCTTAATTTGTTTTTTAGATATTAATTTTTTGTAGTTTTTAATACAAATTTTTTATTCGTGGCAACTGAAGTACTCAATTTATATTGAAAGTAAAGGGAAAATATTCATGGTTTATTATTTTTATTCATTATATCCTTATTGATGACATTTTCACATTACAAATAAAAGTAACTTTTTTATAATTTTTGAACAGAAAATGATGTCAGACATTAAAAAAAAAACACACATTCTTCTTCATAAATCAGCTACATTTTATATTTTTACATTACGCTGATAAATGAGTTTGAGGCACTCGGCAAAATGATTCAGTGAGTAAAAATGATATATTTAAAAAAAACACGCATTCTTCTTCATAAATGAGCTACATTTTAATATTTTTACATTACGCTGATAAATGAGTTTGAGGCGCTCGGCAAAATGATTCAGTGAGTAAAAATGATATATTTAAAACAAAACGATCATTTTTCTTTAAAAAAAAACTAAATATTTGACCAATACTATAAATGGCCAATACTATGACAAATAAAGACAAATTTGTGATTTTTTTTTTCGCGGTTGTATCGGACAAACGTGACTTTAAGTTTGAAAATACATTCATTAATAATCTATTGCGCGTTAAAATACTTTCAAATTGTGAATTTGAGTGGTGCGTATGTAAATTATGAAAATGTGAAAATAACGTACAGTTTAGATTTTATGGGGGAATATTTTATGTGTGACAAAGCGAAATTCTTTTTACTGATTTTTCATCCCGTAAAAACAAACATAAGCGCTCCATCGATAACTTCATCATAATTACTCATATTGATTACGTAATCTAATACAGTTTAATTTTTCAATAATTTAAGCAGGTGAAGTTTGTAGAAATAATATTTTGGTAATTTTAGGTTAAAAATATTATTTGTTTTAAGAGTTAGACAACCAATGTAAGATGATTTTTTTATTATAATTATTTTGTATGTTTATTATAAATTCGATCTGACAGTTCCTTTCAAATATTTTAGTGCGTCGAATTTCGACGGGTTCCAACTCGTATATTTAAAAGACCAGGCTGTTCTTTAAATCATCAGCCCTAAACGTTCTACTAAACCAATTTTGATATATATTTTTTTTAATGAAAGCTGTTCATTTGTAGATGTGCTTGTTCTAGCTATTTTTAAATTTATTTCCACATTTATATTTTATTTTTAATTTTAAAACATTTTATATTTTTTCAAAATGGTGGCAATTGGATTACTTCCATTGTTGCAGACGAATGAGAAATAATCATTTAAAGGTATATATAAATATTTTACAGACATACATACGATAAATACAATAAACCCAACTGGAGTGAAAAATTAGCCAGAGCCAGGAATCGAACCCGGGACCACTGCATTCCAGGCAGTCGCTGTAACCACTGAGCTACTCCGGCCGATGCCTGAGTCTTGTAAATGGCTGGTGACTTCCCCAACATGGTTTATTAGTGAGAAATTGCAGACTCTGGCATCGGCCGGAGTAGCTCAGTGGTTACAGCGACTGCCTGGAATGCAGTGGTCCCGGGTTCGATTCCTGGCTCTGGCTAATTTTTCACTCCAGTTGGGTTTATTGTATTTATCGTATGTATGTCTGTAAAATATTTATATATACCTTTAACTGTTGAATGCAGGCGTTATTTATGTGTGAATGTGTGTTTTAATGTATATTGTAGTATGTGTGTTTATTATTATATTTCGTAGATCGATGTAATAGTAAAATCTATTCATCGTTGTCCGGTCATCCAAGGCTGTTGTAAATGGCTGGTGACTTCCCCAACATGGTTTATTAGTGAGAAATTGCAGACTCAGGCATCGGCCGGAGTAGCTCAGTGGTTACAGCGACTGCCTGGAATGCAGTGGTCCCGGGTTCGATTCCTGGCTCTGGCTAATTTTTCACTCCAGTTGGGTTTATTGTATTTATCGTATGTATGTCTGTAAAATATTTATATATACCTTTAACTGTTGAATGCAGGCGTTATTTATGTGTGAATGTGTGTTTTAATGTATATTGTAGTATGTGTGTTTATTATTATATTTCGTAGATCGATGTAATAGTAAAATCTAGTCATCGTTGTCCGGTCATCCAACGCTGTTGTAAATGGCTGGTGACTTCCCCAACATGGTTTATTAGTGAGAAATTGCAGACTCAGGCATCGGCCGGAGTAGCTCAGTGGTTACAGCGACTGCCTGGAATGCAGTGGTCCCGGGTTCGATTCCTGGCTCTGGCTAATTTTTCACTCCAGTTGGGTTTATTGTATTTATCGTATGTATGTCTGTAAAATATTTATATATACCTTTAACTGTTGAATGCAGGCGTTATTTATGTGTGAATGTGTGTTTTAATGTATATTGTAGTATGTGTGTTTATTATTATATTTCGTAGATCGATGTAATAGTAAAATCTATTCATCGTTGTCCGGTCATCCAAGGCTGTTGTAAATGGCTGGTGACTTCCCCAACATGGTTTATTAGTGAGAAATTGCAGACTCAGGCATCGGCCGGAGTAGCTCAGTGGTTACAGCGACTGCCTGGAATGCAGTGGTCCCGGGTTCGATTCCTGGCTCTGGCTAATTTTTCACTCCAGTTGGGTTTATTGTATTTATCGTATGTATGTCTGTAAAATATTTATATATACCTTTAACTGTTGAATGCAGGCGTTATTTATGTGTGAATGTGTGTTTTAATGTATATTGTAGTATGTGTGTTTATTATTATATTTCGTAGATCGATGTAATAGTAAAATCTATTCATCGTTGTCCGGTCATCCAAGGCTGTTGTAAATGGCTGGTGACTTCCCCAACATGGTTTATTAGTGAGAAATTGCAGACTCAGGCATCGGCCGGAGTAGCTCAGTGGTTACAGCGACTGCCTGGAATGCAGTGGTCCCGGGTTCGATTCCTGGCTCTGGCTAATTTTTCACTCCAGTTGGGTTTATTGTATTTATCGTATGTATGTCTGTAAAATATTTATATATACCTTTAACTGTTGAATGCAGGCGTTATTTATGTGTGAATGTGTGTTTTAATGTATATTGTAGTATGTGTGTTTATTATTATATTTCGTAGATCGATGTAATAGTAAAATCTATTCATCGTTGTCCGGTCATCCAAGGCTGTTGTAAATGGCTGGTGACTTCCCCAACATGGTTTATTAGTGAGAAATTGCAGACTCAGGCATCGGCCGGAGTAGCTCAGTGGTTACAGCGACTGCCTGGAATGCAGTGGTCCCGGGTTCGATTCCTGGCTCTGGCTAATTTTTCACTCCAGTTGGGTTTATTGTATTTATCGTATGTATGTCTGTAAAATATTTATATATACCTTTAACTGTTGAATGCAGGCGTTATTTATGTGTGAATGTGTGTTTTAATGTATATTGTAGTATGTGTGTTTATTATTATATTTCGTAGATCGATGTAATAGTAAAATCTATTCATCGTTGTCCGGTCATCCAAGGCTGTTGTAAATGGCTGGTGACTTCCCCAACATGGTTTATTAGTGAGAAATTGCAGACTCAGGCATCGGCCGGAGTAGCTCAGTGGTTACAGCGACTGCCTGGAATGCAGTGGTCCCGGGTTCGATTCCTGGCTCTGGCTAATTTTTCACTCCAGTTGGGTTTATTGTATTTATCGTATGTATGTCTGTAAAATATTTATATATACCTTTAACTGTTGAATGCAGGCGTTATTTATGTGTGAATGTGTGTTTTAATGTATATTGTAGTATGTGTGTTTATTATTATATTTCGTAGATCGATGTAATAGTAAAATCTATTCATCGTTGTCCGGTCATCCAAGGCTGTTGTAAATGGCTGGTGACTTCCCCAACATGGTTTATTAGTGAGAAATTGCAGACTCAGGCATCGGCCGGAGTAGCTCAGTGGTTACAACGACTGCCTGGAATGCAGTGGTCCCGGGTTCGATTCCTGGCTCTGGCTAATTTTTCACTCCAGTTGGGTTTATTGTATTTATCGTATGTATGTCTGTAAAATATTTATATATACCTTTAACTGTTGAATGCAGGCGTTATTTATGTGTGAATGTGTGTTTTAATGTATATTGTAGTATGTGTGTTTATTATTATATTTCGTAGATCGATGTAATAGTAAAATCTATTCATCGTTGTCCGGTCATCCAAGGCTGTTGTAAATGGCTGGTGACTTCCCCAACATGGTTTATTAGTGAGAAATTGCAGACTCAGGCATCGGCCGGAGTAGCTCAGTGGTTACAGCGACTGCCTGGAATGCAGTGGTCCCGGGTTCGATTCCTGGCTCTGGCTAATTTTTCACTCCAGTTGGGTTTATTGTATTTATCGTATGTATGTCTGTAAAATATTTATATATACCTTTAACTGTTGAATGCAGGCGTTATTTATGTGTGAATGTGTGTTTTAATGTATATTGTAGTATGTGTGTTTATTATTATGAGAAATAATCATGTTTATTTATTTTTCTTGTTCATATCCTTATTGATGCCATTTTAGCATTACAAATAAAAATAACTTTTTAAAAATTTTTTGAACAGAAAATGATATTAGCATTTTAAAAAACACGCATTCTCACTCATATTTTTTTTTTTACGTTTCAACATTTTTTCATTATGCTGATACTGAGTTTGAGACGCTAGACGAAATGATTCAGTGAGTTAAAATGATGTCACATTTAAAACAAAGAGAACATTTTCTTTGATAAAACTAAACATTTGACCACAAATGCGTCTAAAAGAAAAATTTCTGATTTTTTTATTCGCGGGTACTGAGATTAGATCCTTATGTCAAGAGTGCGAATGTTCACATGAAAGTTGTATCGGACAAATGTGACTTTAAGTTTGGAAATATAATCATTAATAATCTATTGCTCGTTAAACTACTTTTAAATGGTGAACACGAATTTGAGTGGTGCGAATGTAAATTTTGAGAATGTTGAAATGACGTAAGACTTAGATCTTATATGGAAAAATTCTATGTTGTGACAAAGTGAAGTTCTTTTTACTGATTTTTCATCCCGTAATACCCAACACAAGAGCCTCAGTCGATAACTTCATCATATTAGCTCATCTTGATTACGTATTGTAATACAGTTTCATTTTTCAATAATTTAAACAATTGAAGTTTGTGGAAATAATATTTTGGTAACTTTAGGTTAAAAATATTATTAGTTTTAGACATTCAATGTAAGATGAATTTTTATTGTAATTATTTTTGTAAGTTTATTATAAATTTGATCAAACAATTCTTTTCTAAACATTTTCGTTCTTCGAATTTTGACGGGTTCCAACTCGTGTCTAATTCAACCATATGGGAATGCATAACACATTTGAAAACCCAAATTTCAGCTATTCCCATCTACATTTGGAAAATTATCCGAATTCTTTGATCAACACTGTATATTATTTTATTGCCTTATCATATAGTAATCATCTTGTAGTAAAATTCAGCAATTTCTATCCATTTCAACACATTTGAAATAGAGTAATGTCATTAAAATACACTGCAAACGATTTTTCCCCATTGACTATAATGTAATGGAATTTTTTTGGGTGACACTGTAAATGACCTATTAATCCCACATACTTCATATACAATACAAAACATGACCCTAAATAACGTTTATCAATTGCATGAAAATCCGAATATATTTACGGGAGTTAGAGCTTGGACAGACGGACAGACAGTCCGAATGTCTAAACTCTTTTCAACTTTGTTGGAAAGTGTTAAAAAATATAAATATGGGTCGAGTGAAAACCGTACTCAACACTTCAAACAATTATATACACTGTAAAAAAAAATCTGTGAAGTTACTAAAGTTTTTCTAGGAAACTTGGATTCCTAGAACTTTTCATGTAACGGCAACAACAAAATTTCATGTAACAGACACACTTTTGCGCCGAAAATCAAAAAATCTGTAAGGTTACTAAGAATTTTTTTGGAAACTGGGATTCCGAGAACTTTTCATGTAACTACAGCCAGGGTTACAAATAAAAGTTTAGTAAGATTACTGAAATTTTAGCAGATTCATTTGTAAAGTTACAGATTTTTGTAGCTTTACAAAAACTAGTTTTGTAGATTTGCAGCTTTTTTCGTACAGTTACAGGTGAAAGTTTAGTAAGCATGTAACTTTACATCTGTAGAACTACAGATTTTTTTTTACAGTGTACAACATTAATTGTAGTATTATATAAATTGTTTTGACATATTATTTTGCATATTTATTTATTGTATTGAAATGTATAATATTGTGTATGCAAATATTTTACTTTTGCCTTCCCAGACTTTAGTTGACAAGGGCAGGGTATCTTGGTTCCACCAATTTAAAGAATTACGTCGGGAGTACATGTGTCTAGATTCTCAAAATAACCTTGATAGTTTCTGACAAGTTTTGTTTATGGGGCTTATTTACTGGGGCCATAAATCGGACCTCACAGGTTGAGCTCGGGGTCTGGTAGGGGAAACCCTCTCTGCTAGAGAAGGCGGAGCTTTCTGGGGTCCCGGACGCTCCCGATTGCTACAATGAGAGATGGGCAGTTCAGAGCATATTTGAATATTGCTCGATATTGGCCCCGGTGATACATAAAATTATTTAGATCCCTGCCTCCCTTTCTTTAAAAAAGTAATAATAAGATTTTATGGGGGAACTAAGTTGTGCCAACAGCAGTAGAGTCTTTGACTTGCTTTAGAGTCAGTTTGTCTTAGATTTTTAGAGTATTGTGGTCATGCCTCTGTGATTGTAAAAACCAACACACCGTACAAAATGCGACTTAAGTGCCTCTGAAAAACAGCAATAAAAAGCCAGATGGAGTGTTCTACAAATGTGGATGTGCCTCTGATCATCACCTTGCCTGGTATTTAAAAAGGTACTTGCGATGCTTATTTTATTGTTCCTTTATATTTTTAATTGTAAATAGTACCGAAGTGGTACTGTAGGGAGGTGTATGCCCAGTTAGGTTTATTAGTACGAAGATGTCAAATTAGAATAATAAGTGAATCATTAGATTTTTATAAAGAGTAGATAATGTTTAATAATTTACTCTCATATGAGAGAGTGTTATGTATTATGTTTTACTTTTAACTGGTATATATCTTTAGTAAATAAATTATATTTGCTATTTTAATTATGGCTTTTCCTTCCATCATAAGTCAGTCTATATTTTATTTTAGGGTAATTTGTTTTAACAATTAACTGTAGCTTTGTGCAGTGTACTTCAGTTAATCTTTTGTGCCTATAAGCTAGACTGACACATAAAGAATCACAACGTAATGGCGGTACAAAGTATATTTACCGTTCTAGTAAAGAAAATTTGCGTATTACTCTCAGTCTAGCCAGGGTATTTTGCGATCATTGCAATTAGCAGTTTGTTTTACATATTAAATTGTGACGTTATAGTTTTTTTAGGGGAAGAATTTAGTTTTTATAATTAAAAATTTATCGTTAGCAAATGCCAAAAACAATTTAAATAATATATAGCTGAAAAATATTGCAGAAAGTTTCAAAACGGATTATTTCTTTAAAAAAATCGATATATCAATTTTAATATTCAATTTAATCCCACAAATCTTGGGAGAAAAAAAAACTTTCAGAGGAAAATACATTTAAAACCTTGAAGAAGGTGCATCAACACAGAGTTACCAGACCTGTACTTAAATAAATAAATAAATAAATAAATAATAAATAGATTGCTTGTTTTCATAACTTTTTTGAAATAGTACAATTCGCCTTGTTTTCACATTATTTATTCTGTTAGTAAATAAGGTGAATATTACTATTTGATAAACGTGTTGGCAGTCAACCTATCCGAATAAAACAACGTAGCTTACTGCAAATACTCCGGCAACACTTGATCAAAAAAGCCGTTGTATCTGACGATCTAATTATCATATTTAAACGTGATTTGCATCTAAAGTCTCTAGAGTTGATTTAAAACCGGAAAGTTGATTTTTTAAATTTTTGCTATGTTCACGTCTTCAGCCATTTTTGAATTACTTCATATCCAATAACCTACATCATGTGATTGGAAACCAATGACCGTAATATACTTCTGTGATTTTCTGTAAAAGAATTTAGCATTCTCTGCATATCATTCAACAAGATTATGCTGCAGTGATTTTAATATATTGTTTTAAATTTCCTAGTAATCCATGCATATTTGAAAAAAAAAATCGAGTACAGAAAGTTGGGCAGACAGACTCATCGAAATCATAAAATACTTTTAAATGTGCTGGAAATTGTTTAAAATTATGTTTATTATTAATTATGCCAAATGCCATATTTTATATTATTTTTTAGAAGCATCGTGTTATGTTCTAAACGCTATAGCAGAAAAGAAAGAATTAGCTAATTTAAAGAAGGTACTGATATGAAGACTTAATTAAAAATATGTAAGACTTCCAAACAGTTATGAAGGAAATGTTTTCTCACAAATGTGCATTATTGATCAGGATTGCAACTCATCTATCTTTCATCAGTAAAATTTTACATGCAAGAACAAACTTCTTAAGAACTCTTTCAATGTTGTAAAACTAGAGTATGTTCGGAATTTAAAGTAAAATCTTTAATTTAAAACCCTCTTTTCAAATTCTCAAAGGTTTATTAAACAGTTGCTGTTTTAATTTCCATCTAAGCTCATAAAATAACGCATATCATAATTAAGTATATATGATGTTGCTTTACCTGAAAAGCTTTAAAACTAGAAAATAAAAAATGCTTTGTATAACTATTTAAGATAGCTCAAGATTCGTAAGTAAATTTGATATTTTACGAGGAGGTCACAAATAAGTGTTACTTTTCCACTAAAAGAAATTAAAAAAAAATTTAAAAAAATGTAAGATATTTACTTACATTCTGGTTTTAATCAATAACATGCATAATAATGACAAAATGATTTTTATGATGCTGAATCTATGTATAATTAGACTTGATTACGCCTGATCAAAGCATTAATATAAGTACAGCGAAGAAATTCGGTTTATTATTTATTTTATTACGAAAGAAACCTGTAAAATATTCAAATTAAAATGCATGATAATAAAATTAATTATATTAATTTCTCTATTTTTGAACTATTTAGTATATTATACTGTTACTTAATTGTCTTAGCGAAGTGAAGGCTAATACACAGCGCACTATTACTTAACGAGCATATATAACTACGATGGATATTCAAATCTTTCGTCAAGCATAAATGAAAAAAATATTTGTTTGATTCCAATATAATTTTCTCAGAAGGTACCTATGGGGGTGACACCGGCCCCCTATTATGAGGAAAAACTTTCACTCCGTTTGGAAATTATTTTTAAAAAAGCACAAATAAAGTACATATACATTATGAAAATTTAGTGCGTACGTAGACAACAGACAGATGAAGTAAAAAAAAAAAAAAAAAAAATGCATCTACTAATATTACATTGAAACATATTTCAATTTAATCAAATTTCATTTTTATCAAATAAAGCAGGACTTAATAAATCTAAATCCATCAAAAAAATTGTAGGTTGCAATTCATAATTTTTTCGAATAATTATTTCATAATTCATAATTCATATCATAAAATTATAAAAATTGCAAATTCAGCGTATTTATGTTTGGGTATATTAGTATTATTGCTACCAAAAAAAAAAAAAAAAATAGCACATTAGGAGCTTAATTTCAGGAGATATAAATAAAAATATGAAAATGTAATTTAACATTAGAAGCACTAAATTTTGAATGTTTATAATTCAAAAACTTATCATTCAAATGACTTGAAATTTGGTGTCTAGACATAGATTGAACCGAAGATCTGAAATATTTCGTAAAAATTGGGTATTGCCATTGAAAAAAATGAAGTTTGGATTCGTTTTAATATGTAGATGACCCCCTAAGAAAATTTTATATACATCATTTAAAAGTAGACTTTATTTCCAATCGTTCGGTGCCAGTAACATTCGTCTACGATGATTTGTTGAAGAGTTAGTAGTGGGTGTTTACTTTTTTTTTTCCACGACTGTACCTATCGTAGCAGGAGTATAAAAGCATTATTTAAAAAAAAATCGGTGGTAATTAGCCGAGATATTAACCCTTAAAGACACGGACGGTTTGGACATACATTGCGGCGTACCTGTCATTACGTATGTACCATCGGCTTTTAAAGCCTAAATAACAACTTTTAATGATACATTTGTGAAATACAATGTCCAGTAGCAGTATAAAAGCAATAAACGTCAAATTGTTAAAAACAGACTAATTTAATTAGAATTAATCGCATAAATACTGTGGGATTCGCGGCTTGTTTGCATTGAGTAGATCTCTCAATACGCCTCCCGTGTCTTTAAATGTTAATTAAAAGCTATCTGGAAAAACGCGTCACGGACCAAGGCGGCGTTACTACTTTGCGACCTCCTTTCGAAGCGCGCTTAGCAAAATGCCATAGTTTAAACTTTGAACAAGGGTTTTGTTTTATCTACACTGTAAAAAGAAAAGATTATTACGACGCTGAATTTAGTTTTATAAAATGCCAAATAAAGTTTAAATATGCACTACTTTTATTGTCAGTGCCGAATTAAGTTCGTCATAAACAGATTAGGATAAGATTTAAATAAGAGTTATACTGAATAGTAATATGTGATAGTATTTAGGCATCATATCTCTTTGACCTTTTACGGTGTATCCATTCATATTTTCTAGTATATATATATAGCTATCAAATTAGTGTAGGGGTTAGCACCCAGCACGCCTGTCTGCCACGCTACAGGTCGCGAGTTTGGATCCCGGCTGGTCAACGTTCTCTCAACCTTTCATCCCTTCGGGGTCGATAAAATGAGTACCAAGCTTGTTTTGGAACTAAACACCGAGGGCCTCGCGTTGGGCTGACCACCCGACAGGAGCACATGATGCATAGAACCTCGGAGCCCAAGTTTAAGTAAACAGAGTTGGGCACTGTAGGCTCTGATCCTTCATGGATCGTAGAGCCACAGGTTTAGTTAGCACCAGTGGCGGCTCGTGACAAGCTATATTTGGGGCACTAAATACATGTCTGCAAAATTTATTCTTCTTGTACCACTATTTCTTAGAAAAATATGTTTTCCATATTAATTGGTAAAATGTTCCAACTTTAAACAAGGCAAATGTTTCCTTTGAAAAATAATGGTATGGGAAATATAAAATTATCCACCATGCATTTAGTGCCCCAAAATATGACACTCACGAGCTGCCACTGGTTAGCACATACCAAACACTACGTTGTATAGTTTTTTACAAAGTCTTATTTTTCTATTAGTAACGATTTTTTTAAATAATACAGTTAATAATTCATATATTTATTGTACTGAATCTTCTGAGCGCGAGTAACAGTCGCACTTGACCGTTTATTTAAATCACCAATAGCAACTTTTATATTTCGCGAGTGTAAATTGGAAACAATTTTTTGATGCTTAAATAAAATGTTTTGATATATGTATTTTTTACTTCCTTTTCGTTTTTTTACAAAAATAATATTAGTGAAATACATGCATTTAAATATATATACTATATTAAATAAAATTAGAGAAACACATGCAATGTGTATATTTTAAATGAAATGAGTGAATGGTTTATATTTTAAAGAAATGAAGGCAATATGAATATAGCAAGTGAACAATATTTGGTGATTTATCACTTGCGCACGATTAACATAGAAATAACACTATTGCAGTTGCAAATGGTACATGGTATGCGAAATGAAACAAGTAATTATGTTATAAAACCAGTTCTCGTGCATGAAAAATAGCTAATATTCCGCATCCAGATGCACAAGCAAGGTTGGCGCACAATATTGGTTTGTTGTTAAAAAAAGAGTATTGCTAGCAACAATGTTGTTCAGTGTATGAAACTTACAATAACCATATAAATTCTGAATTGTCGTTGGGCCAGATTACGAAAGGGAACAGATATGTCAGTCACGATTTTTTTAGCCATTTTGGCGAGAAAACTCTGTTTTTCTGCACTTGTAGCTTGTGAAAGCAGCATGTTAGAGAATTTTTTTGTTATAGCAACACCATGCCAAAATGTATGCTAGTGTACCATTTATTTTCAACATTGACCTTGCAAAGCATTTTTATTAAGGACCATACCAAACATTGTGATTGGTTCTTTTGGTAAACGGTGCACTGAGTATAGTAAAATGTATCGTCTATGGGCCTCGATTTCAGCCTTCAGGCTTGCGACGGGCTGTTATGGTTCCTTTTAAGGATTATCATGGGCCATTTCTAACTGAAAGACTTTTTCTTTTTGAACCTATTTGTAAATCTTGGAAAGAAGAAAATGCCTCATGCTCACGAACTTAGTTCCATTTAACAGTTACATACCTTGCCACCATACACAAATCCCATAGTTTAACTATTTCAAAAACTGTTGTGGACATTCGTGTAAAGGAAATGCCACTTAAAGCAACTTGTGTCACTTTTAGTATAGTTTATCGTTTCACAGAAAATCTCATTGGAACGCTTTTCGCAAAGTATAGGCTTGACCAAATAAATGAATGGAAACTAAGATAGATTAGCATTTGAACATTACCTGCGGCAACTGACTACTGAATTAAACACCTTACAATGAAGATTCGACGCCTGTTATTTCAGATTTACTTTTGTACTTTTGTACTGTTTAACAGTAATCATGGATATAAATTTTTCTTTGTTTTAAAATATTATCTTTTAAGATTGTACGACTCCATGCTCTGACATTTCCGCCTGACGGATGCTAATTGAAGATATATTTCGTATATTTTCGACATGGACCATAAAATTAGTCGCAATTAAAAAAGTTACTACACTGTTAAAAATTTGCAGCATTCTGGCAGGTCATTTGACCGTTTTTTCCGAAAACGGTTAAAACAACCGTAATTTAACACTATTCTGACCATATTATTGGCCATTTTATGGTCAGAATATAGTCAAATTATGGTTATGAAACCGTTTTTTCAAAAAACGGTCGAATGACCTGCCAGAATGCTGCAAAATTTTTAACAGTGTACTTTATCCGCATTCAGATTTGAAAAAGTTTTACTGTATAAAGAAAAGAAAATACAGACGTCATACTAATCTTTTAAGATATATTTTTTCGCTGCCACTGTAAATCGAATGAATCCTATTATGTAAGAATTATTTTCTCACCGGTAAAAAAGTCTGCCTTTCTTTTAAAGTATTGTTCTTTTAAAGTTTTACAGTAAAAAGAAATATATGTGTTTACGGGAATTAAATTTTATCGGTTTATCCGCATTCAGATTTGAACAAGTTTTACTGTATAAAGAAAAGTAATACATGCATCATACTAATCTTTTAAGATATATTTTTTTCGCTGCTACTGTAAATCGAATGCAAACTACTATGTAACAATTATTTTCTCATCCATAACAAAATCTGCGTTTCTTTAAAGGTGTTGTTCTTTTAAAGTTTTATAGGAAAAATAAGTATAATTTGTTTACGGGAATTAAATTTTATTGGTTTATCCGCATTCAGATTTGAACGAGTTTTGCTGCATATATAAAATAAAATACAGACATCATACAAATATTTTATATATTTCGCTCCGTTGCCACTGATTATCGAATGAAAATTATTACGTAAGAGTTATTTTTTCATCGATAAAAAAATCAGCCATTCTTTAAAAGTGTTGTTCTTTTAAAGTTTTAAAGCAAAAGAAATATATTTGTTTACGGTATTTAAATTTTACCTTTTTATCCGCATTCAGATTTGAACAAGTTTTACTGCGCAAGGAAAAGAAAATGCTGATGTCATACTAATCTTTTAAGATATATTTTGCTCCGATGCTACAGTTTACCGAATGAAAACTATTATATAAGATTTATTTTTTCATCGATAAAAAAAATCTGCCTTTCATTAAAAGTGTTTTTATTTTAAAGTTTTAAAGCAAAAAGAAATACATATATTTGTTTACGGGAATTAAATTTTATCATTTTGTCGGCATTCAGATTTGAACAAGTTTTACTGTATAAAGAAGAGAAAGTACAGACGTCATACTAATCTTTCAATTTACATTTCGCTCCAGTGCCACTGTTTATCGAATGAAAACTATTATGTAACAGTTATTTTTTCATCGATAATAAAATCTGCCTTTCTTAAAAAGTGTTGTTCTTTTAAAGTTTTATAGCAAAAAGCAATATATTCGTTTACGGGAATTAAATTTTACCGGTTTATCCACATTCAGATTTGTACAAGTTTGATTGTATAAAGAAAGGGAAATACAGACGTCATACTAATATTTTATATATTTCGCTCCGGTGCCACTGTTTTTCGAATGAAAACTATTATGTAAGAGTTATTTTTTCATCGAGAAAAAAATCTACCTTTCTTTTAAAGTTACAAAGCAAAAAGAAGTATATTTGTTTACGGTAATTAAATCTGTTCCAAAAGATTTATAAATAGGAACTAAAGTTTTTTTCAATAAAAAAAAGAATAATTTCCTTTAAAAAATTTTCTTTCAGACATTTTCTTTATTTTTTTTCATAAGACTAAAGTACTCAGTTTTAATCAGAATGAAATGACTAATGCATTCGGTTTTTATAACAAAGATTTCGTAATAAGCGAATTCAACACGGAAAGAACAATTTTGTTAAAATAACAAAAAAATAGTTGTGCCAACCAAATTTGTCCCCCACGAAATATTTTTTGTTGCACTGAGTTCTTTTATTAGTTCAAAAAAATTTTATTGAACGAACAAAATCATTTGATCAGTCGAACCAACATTTGGTCAGTCCAACCAAACATTTTAGCTGGGGCTATATTAACTAAATATTTTTTTCCGTGAAGCATTGTTCATTAATCTTCTATAACAATTAGATTATAATGCAAATTTTGATAAATATGTAGACGTGATAACGGTAAAAAAAAAAAATGTTTTGTGGAATTTGTGAACTTTAAATAAGTAATTTAAATAAAAGTAGAAATTTAATTATTAATTATAGTAAAGCACTTCAATTTTATCGTTATAATAAAGGGTGTCATAAAAAAAATCCATACAACTTCAACATTTTATTTAAGAAAAAGAATAGGTTTACAACAAAAGTAGTTAAACGATAGATAGAATAAATATCTCAAAAAAAATTCTACAGTATGTTGCTGGTGGTATAGTATGTTGATGGCACTGCACAACACGAAAACTATTATTAAAGAATTCAGTTCTTTAAAATGGTTGCCATAGCGCTAGTGAAGAATGTGTGGAACGAGTACGTGAAACATTTTCTAGGAGCCCTACAAAATTAATTCATGGAATTGAAACAAAATATCCAAACAGCTGTAGCTATCGTTAATGATAGCGTGCTAAAACGTTCGTGGATTGAATTGGAATATAATCTGGATATTCTTCGTGCTACAAAAGCATCTTATGTTGAAGTTTACTAAGGCAGCAGAAAAAAAACTTTTTGAGTTATTCTATCTATTGTTATAAATAGTTTTGCTGTAGTCCTATTTTTTTTTTTAAATAAAACTTTGGAATTGTACGGATCTTTTTGAGACAATATGCATTTTAGCGGCTTAAGGAAATGAATAAAAATATTCCAAAAGTAGGAAAATGAATTGCTCTTACTATACATTTATTCTTGTTATCATGTTAAAAGAAAATCTATCTTTCTTTAAACAATTCCAGTGTCTTTTTGTCATGTACTCTCATTTTTCGCCTAATTAAGAGGAGGTTCCACTTCATTGTGTCAAAATTTTCTTTTTGTTTTTCAATTTTTGCATTCCTCAAATCTTTAGTTGTTGTTGCCTTAGAGCGTTTCTGCGTTATTGCGATTCTTTAGAATATTTTGTCTTCCTTGAACGTAACGTTGTGGTTAAACATTAAACTTGTTTTTTTCGAAACAATCTTTTTCAAATTAGGCAAACATTGACTGATTATATTTCAATATATATAGATTTTTTTTAAGGCACTAGGTTTTGCTAGAAATCATACCACCAAAAAGTATACATTTCAATGATTAATTACATAACTAGCTCATAAAAAGCAAAACTAAAGGCAAAAAAATAACACTTTTTGCTCAAATAACAACCATTTTTTTTTCAAAAATTAATATTAAACTAAATATTGGTATAAACTCTGGAAAATGTATTACTCTTTGATAAATTGGCGACAAAATTTCTTTCAGAAGCTTGTG
Source organism: Maratus speciosus (assembly GCA_963932465.1). NCBI lineage: Eukaryota > Metazoa > Arthropoda > Arachnida > Araneae > Salticidae > Maratus > Maratus speciosus. Next base: position 347,152,274 of record OZ010795.1, on the reverse strand, counting down.
ACAGGAGAAAAATGTTCGCCCATTTAGAAGATCATAGTTATAATCACAAAAATTTAAATACGTAAGCACATGCGTTTGGTCAATACATATAAACCAAAACGTCCGAAAAGGATATCACTTTTTTTGTAACGTAAAACAATAAAAAATTCACGCGAATTTTACCCCTGAGAAATAGAACCCCTCTCCCACCCTTAAGCATATTTCATGGAAAATATCACTTATCCTCTATGCTTAAAAATCTCTTTGCAGTTTTATGTCACTGTAAAACAAAACACTCACCCGTATCAGACTTTCCTTCTCATTTCCATTAATTAGAAAGGGTGTAGATGTACTAAGTAATGATATGTTTTCTTTAAGAAGAATCAGAATAACTTATGGCACTTTTTGTATGAGTGTGAGTCTTTTTGTTTATAATTTTTGCTCGGCACATTCGAGTTTTACTCGTTATAACCAAGGTTATTGCAATGCATTTTTGTACAGGACTCAACATTTTCTAACTAATTTATCGTTAAAACGGTGTTCTCGTTAGATCGAAAAATCACTATGACACAGTCTTTTGTCCTGTGGTCCTGGAATATAAATATACACCTTATACACGAATAAGACACTAAAATTCTGTATTATTAACAATATATTTGCATATACGTTTCACAGCTCAAATTATGCCGGGAACAGAGCAATAGCAGAATCACACTCGAATCAAAAACAGAACTTACTAATAATAAGCATGATCTCGAAAACACTTCGAACAATTCTAAAAAAGAAAAGTAAATTCTTCAGCACAAGCTTAGTAACGACTACAGAATTTTTACATTTGTTACGCCTGCATTTTGGCGACACCTATAAGTATAATACGAACTTAGAACGCATATGTTATCAAATATACCGACCCTCGTGAAACCTATGAAAATGTTTCAAACACACTACAATTACAACCTTTGGAAAGGGAAATTAAATTCTGGATTATTAACAATTTATTTGCACATACGTTTCACAGCTCAATTTATGCCGGGAACAGAGCAATAGCAGAATCACACTCGAATCAAAAACAGAACTTACTAATAATAAGCATAATCTCGAAAACACTTCGAACAATTCTAAAAAAGAAAAGTAACTTCTTTAACACAAGCTTAGTAACGACTACAGAATTTTTACATTCTGTTACGCCTGCGTTTTGGCGAAACCTATGAGTATAATACGAACTTAGAACGCATATGTTATCAAATATACCGGCCCTCGTGAAACCTATGAAAATGTTTCAAACACACTACAATTACAACCTTTGGAAAGGTAAATTAAATTCTGGATTATTAACAGTTTATTTGCACATACGTTTCACAGCTCAAATTATGCCGGGAACAGAGCAATAGCAGAATCACACTCGAATCAAAAACAGAACTTACTAATAATAAGCATAATCTCGAAAACACTTCGAACAATTCTAAAAGAGAAAAGTAACTTCTTTAACACAAGCTTAGTAACGACTACAGAATTTTTACATTCTGTTACGCCTGCGTTTTGGCGAAACCTATGAGTATAATACGAACTTAGAACGCATATGTTATCAAATATACCGACCCTCGTGAATCCTATGAAAATGTTTCAAACACACTACAATTAGAACCTTTGGAAAGGGAAATTAAATTCTGGATTATTAACAGTTTATTTGCACATACGTTTCACATCTCAAATTATGCCGGGAACAGAGCAATAGCAGAATCACACTCGAATCAAAAACAGAACTTACTAATAATAAGCATAATCTCGAAAACACTTCGAACAATTCTAAAAAAGAAAAGTAACTTCTTTAACACAAGCTTAGTAACGACTACAGAATTTTTACATTCTGTTACGCCTGCGTTTTGGCGAAACCTATGAGTATAATACGAACTTAGAACGCATATGTTATCAAATATACCGGCCCTCGTGAAACCTATGAAAATGTTTCAAACACACTACAATTACAACCTTTGGAAAGGGAAATTAAATTCTGGATTATTAACAGTTTATTTGCACATACGTTTCACAGCTCAAATTATGCCGGGAACAGAGCAATAGCAGAATCACACTCGAATCAAAAACAGAACTTACTAATAATAAGCATAATCTCGAAAACACTTCGAACAATTCTAAAAAAGAAAAGTAACTTCTTTAGCACAAGCTTAGTAACGACTACAGAATTTTAACATTTGCTACGCCTGCATTTTGGCGACACCTATAAGTATAATACGAACTTAGAACGCATATGTTATCAAATATACCAACCCTCGTGAAACCTATGAAAATGTTTCAAACACACTACAATTACAACCTTTGGAAAGAAAAATTAAATTCTGGATTATTAACAGTTTATTTGCACATACGTCTCACTGCTCAAATTATGCCGGGAACAGAGCAATAGCAGAATCACACTCGAATCAAAAACAGAACTTACTAATAATAAGCATAATCTCGAAAACACTTCGAACAATTCTAAAAAAGAAAAGTAACTTCTTTAACACAAGCTTAGTAACGACTACAGAATTTTTACATTCTGTTACGCCTGCGTTTTGGCGAAACCTATGAGTATAATACGAACTTAGAACGCATATGTTATCAAATATACCGAACCTCGGGAAACCTATCAGAATGGTTCAAACAAACGCACTACAATTACAACCTTGGGAAAGGGAAATTAGATATATATACATTAGAAACATAGAATAACAAAATGGGAAGCCATAGTATTCAAAATAATAACCACAATATAACATAAATGAGTCGCAATTCATTTCAAATATACAAATATCGAATAAAATTAATATGCAAACTTTAGAATATTACCAAATTTCTCTTCTAAATCAAAATAAAGAATCAATTTTCTAGAGGTAATACGACAATTTTTTTAACTACTCTTTTGAACACTCCATTTTGAGATTTTTTTACTACTGTCATTGCCAAAAATACTTCTAAAATTCTTTCTAATAATCATTTATAAGCTGAATGATCATCATAGTTTATTGCAACCATATCTGCAATTTTAAGGTTATTTTTTGCTATCGCCCACTTAAATGCGTGGAATTTTGTAATTGCTGTAATGTATTCAAATAATTATTTTTCCACCTTTTCCAGGTAATCTGAACCTTTTTAGTTATTTTTGTCATAGATTTAGTCTCTTATCATCAATATCACATAAGTTAGATTCAGCAATGACATTAAGTGGGCAACCAATGAAAAAATTACCAGTGGTCAAGATCTCCTGGTCTTCAATATCTGAACTCAAGGAGTAAGTGGGAGCAAGTTCAAGCTCCTTCAATTTGAATAATTATAGTTATTCTTCATAGGTTAATTTATATTTGTCCATAACGAGTATTAAGTGATTCTTGAAGTACTTGACTCCCGTCTGCCACAAACCTCCAAAATTGGGAGCTCTAGAGAGAATAAAATCCCATTGATTATATCCCGACAACAAGCATCAGGTGTGGCGGATTAATAATTCTTAAATTTTTCAAGAGATGACTCTGGAAAAAAAGGTTGGTTCGCAGCTAATTTTTATGCCATTTTGTAGCTATGACAATACCTTTCAAAATGCCATTTAAGTTTCAGCGCTCTCGAGTTAGCCTCATATTTTTTTCGTGTGAAAAAGCATGTCAAGTTTCCGGTAAATAAAGAGAATGTGCGCACATACAGTTTTTCATGTTTAATCAAAAGAAAAATACGAGTGAAAGTCGTCGTACATTTGTGGAAACTTACAGTCACAATGTCCTAACGTAAGATCAAGGGTTGATCCAGGACAACCATCAATATTGACAGCAAAACCGAATCGCTTTGGTAAGAAGAAAATGCTGTAATTTTGTAGGAACGTGAGGGTGTCGTGTACCACGAGCTTTTTAAATCATGTGAAACAGATAATACCGTTAAAAAGCAGAAAAACCAACGTTTAAAAATGAACAAATAGTACATGAAAAGGAGTAAACAGCTGTTTCGAATCTAACAGCGAGATTCATCTTCTGTGCAAGATAGGGAAAAAGGAACAGCGTGCTAGAAAAAGCAAGGCTGAGCAAAAGCCTCAGATTTTACAATTGTACAATTTTCCTATGAACAGCTCTACCGTTTAGAGACCGAAATTCTCTTCCTATTATACTATGAAATGGGAAAATTCAAATGCATATTTTATTGCACTTCATAAATGCATATGAATTTCATTATGTTTGTAAGTGTGTAACATCATTAAAAATCATTTGAAAGATTTTTTCCCATTGGCCGAAATGTAACGGAATAATTTAGACTGTCCCTGTAAATGAACTAAACATGCTACAAACTTTATTTGAAACAGGAAGTGTTAGCGTCAATAACAAATAAAAATTTCAGTGCAATCTGCGTATATTTACGAGAGTTAGAGAGTGGGCAGACGGACAGACGCACGGTGGGTGATTTGCCGATTCTATAGCTGGCCAAAATTATTCTTTTGCGTCTATATAGTCGCATCGCCATGAAATTGAAAAATGTCATTAATATTCACTATTGAATGTTAGGTATTGCAAAATGTAGTGTGTAGTAGCCATAATTTCGTTACGGGGACATTCAAAAGAATTCCATTACATTACGGCCTATGGGGTAAAATCGTTTGCGGTGGTTTTTAATGATATTTCATAATTTCAAACACTTTGAAATTTATATACATATCTATGAAGTGTACTACACGATGACTGCTATAGAATATGGTATGGATAACAATTATCGATCATTTACAGGGACATTGAAAAGAATTATCTTACATTACGGTCTGTGGTGTATTTTGTTCATATTACACAAATTCAAAAATATTTAAATTGATATTTATTCTCCGAGGTGCTCTATAAGAGGCTTACTATTGAATATGATGTGCGTAGCATTCATCTTTCATATACAGGGGCACACAAAATAAATCGGTTATATTTCCCTCTCTATGTACAATAATTGATGGAAGTGCATTTTTGTTCTGGAACATTTTATTTTTAATTATAAAAATTGCATACCATTTAGTAACAAATTCTATAAATCATATATGGGGCTACAAAAAACATCTGAAGTACATTTTCGTTTATTGACGGAAATTGCTGTCGGGGAATTTTCAACTGTGCTATGCGTTCCTTAACTGTTCTAAATCATAGCATATCTTGAATTATATAATAAATCTAGCGTTCATATACAGGGATGTACTAAATTTTCAGTTATGTTTCCTACTTACATTGTAAATGTGTTTTCAAATTAGTTATATGTTTTGCAGGTTATCACTTAGACATCGTTTTTCACTTAATTAAGGTATGAAGTTTTATTATAGTAGTCCAAATACGTTAAAAAAAGTTTCATACTCTGATTGACTCATGATTTTACGTTCTTCTTGATTAGTTTAATTATACTCTCTTAACGGTATGAAAGCTAAAGTGGTAAAGCTATTTTTGTATTATTATAACAAGTCTAAAATTTCTTTTTCCAAAATTTAAGATATGGGACAAACATTCGACAGCTTTAACGAAAATTGCCGTGTTGTATGTTCTGCTGTATATTTATCTCTGCACAGAGGAGCCTTATGTAAAGAATGGAAATCATAAGATATCTTGGGAAAATGTCTATATTCTGTTTTGCATTGTATGAAATCTGAACTTGGAGAATTTGTCTGGTTTAATTTTGTAACCACTCGAAATTCGCAGCCAAGTAATATATTTTACATCATTTTGTCCTGAGATACCTACATACAACAGCAACTTTTGTCCAAATTTAGTTATATATTTAAATATTTCACGCTTGCAAAACTTCACGTGCTCTTCATTGTAACTTTCCTCTATAAACAAAACCTTTTCAACGAAATTAACATTTTCGTTAAGTTTTAAATTTTGTTGTCGATGCATAATTGTGCATAAGTTTATTTATGTGACGAACTTAAGTTATGCTGTCTTTGATTATAAAAAATAATGGTACTTGAAAAATTAAAAAAAATTATTTATACTTAATAAGCTGAAGATAATTGTAAAAACTGGGGAGGCAAAATACTTAATAAATAGTAAATTTTCATTCCAATATTCTGGTGCCAATTTGGCATTTAAGAATTAAAATTAAGTAGTCCAAAAATGAACTACGGCCCTTGAACAGGTTAAAGCAGTAAATTGTAATTACTGTAGTAAATTGTATTATGTCAATCGTTTTATAACGCTGTTAAAAAGTACCGGTCGGCAAAGATTCTGTTTACTTAATTCGTTTTATATTAGCTTCTTTTCAAATGTTTAACTGATCTTCTTTAATCAAACACGAAAACAACCATTGAATGTCTTAACAGCAACTGATTTGGCCTTAAATTTTTGCAATCAAAGGGAATTGAATGGAAACCCGTTTACTGGGAGATCGCTATAGGATTTTTCATTTTAATTCAATCTTTTCTAATCTTTTAAAAATCGATCAAATTAGCGTGATTTTAGATTCTGCGGTGTCTGAACGAGGGTTGGCGAGCGTAGCTTGCAGGGAGCAGAGCTCCCTAGTTTTATATATTATTTTATTATGTATACACATAAAAAATCAGACTTTTGCAGTATTCGAAGGGTTTTTTTTTTTTTTGTCTTTTGTAATTGACTCGAGTATAAGTCTACCCCCCAATTTACTTGCAGAAAATTGTCAAAAATTCTTCTTTTTACACACGAGTATATATGATACAATAGAACTTCGATTATCCAACCCTCGTTTAACCGGAACTCTCCGTAAACCGATGTCCAATATCCTGAATTTTTTCCAACTTTTTTTTTTTTTTTTTTACTTTCACATTCTTTGTGTATACAAGCATTCATTTCCAAACCACGAGTAGAGGTAAGCATTTTGGTTCCCCTTTCTTCGAATTCCATTAAAATTAGCTTGAGCTCCCGCAAGATCCGATCCCGGTATAATTGTACTTTTGCCCCCCTCCCTGTTCTAAACAAATAAAATTATTTTCATGCATACTATAAATTTAGATATTTATTAAGGGGTCTCAGGACTCTTAAAGCTTTAAAATTTTCGAAATTTCATTTTTTTTAGATATTAAACTACTATCTTTTCTGAACATTTTGGTATAAATGTTTCCTTGAAATTCCTATTAGAACAGAAGTTATGGCTTTTAGAATTATACACGCTCAATAGCTGAAGCGGCGTTTCAGAAATTTTGAAGTCAATTTTCTCCAAATGACGTTTTTGGGCATAACGTGCACGATATCTCAAAAACTTCTGAATTTTTTTTCGTGAAATTTTCAAAACATCTATTTCATGTTAGTCTGTATAAACTGAACCTAAAATTTCCTTCTTTTTGTTCAGAAATATATTCTTTATAGGTGATTATACTGTTGAAAAGTTCTAAATTTTGCATTAACTAAATACAACTTTGTATAAAAAATGGAAAAATGCTTTAAATACAAATTTATTCAGATTCAGAGTAATGATTATAATGTGAAGCATAAGTAGGACCCAAAATTTTCCTTCTATTTGCAAACTTTATTTTGTAATTCGTGCGCATAATCTTTATGCCGATTTTCCGCTCGTCAAATGTCTGACATTTTGGAGCCTACTGTAAATTCTAATTCTGCATCTTGCAATTTTTCAAATACATGAAATGAAAGAACATACTTGTATATTTCATCCCAATATAAAATTTTGTCTTAAAATCAATTACATTTTAAGATATTATATTCTGAAAATGGTCTTTTTTTTTTCGATTTTTTCAATTTTAAGAGTCCTGAGACCCCTTAAGCAGTTTAAATAGTCCTAATAGCAGTTCGATGACGATGTTACATTTGAAAGTAGATGATTATTGATAAATTCTCGATTATCCGGAAATTTCGATTATCCGCTGTCGGTTCGGTCCCTATTGCGTCGGATAAACGAGGTTATACTGTATATATTTTAGTAACCTCAGGATTTCAAATATTAAATTAGTACAAAACATAACGGTATGGTATAATTTTTTACTAAGCCAATAGCTAATGTGGGGATGGGTGGGCGTCTTGTTCTTGAACCGAGCCAGCCCTACCCCCGTATAGTAATAACAAAGAATAGCCAAATAATAATCCTAATAATAATTTTATAGCCAAATAATAATCCGAATGGTATGTAACCATTTTGTAACAAAATAAATGGCATAAAACATACATTCAATGCATAGACAGTAAAGGAGAAGACACCTACCCATTCGCGCCTAGCGTCCCAAAATTGGGACGATATATAAAGGTTCAAATTCGAACAAAAAAATAGAAATCTAGAAAAATGCAAAAATACGTATTCTAAAGTAATGTTTCGTCTTATAAATACTACCACTTATAAAATGATTGATAAAAAAATAAAAGAAATATCTTACCTTTTCTTACGCACCATATTATTTCAAGAAACTTTGCGCTGCAACAAACATTTATTTCACGTTTTTATTCTTAAAAATGCGCGGCCATTTATGGATAAATATTGAAAACAAATATTAAGGATATTTGTATATTATCTATTAAGGATATATTTTACAAAGTTTTGAAAAGATATCATAATTCCATTTGTAATGGGAATTTTTTTAAGAAAGCGTCGTAAAATTAGGACGCCAGACACAAATGCGTTAAAACTGAAAAATTAAAAAAAAAAATTACAGAGTTTTTTGGCGATATTAAATATGAAATTACAACTGATATTTGCAAAATTTATGCACGTAAATCTGATAAAATAAGGTCCATATTTTGTTTGGAAGTCCATAATCGTCCATAATCGATCAGTATATTTTATTCCGCTTCAAGTAGCAGATTAAAGAACTATGCTCAAATTGATTGATTTATTCCCAACTAATATGCACCAACTTTGCCTAATTTATGGACCATACAATTATATTTATATCAAAACCAATAGCAGTGTAACGCCCTTAACTATTGAGCTATAACGGGCAAAACATAAACTACGCTAGGATAAACTTTTAAAAATTGACTTTTGGCCAGCTAGAATCGCTAAATTACCCACCGTGAGACGGACAGACAAACCCAATTCATACACAATTTTCATTTTTGTTGGAAAGTGTTAAAAAGATGAATAAGACATCATATTGGGAATAAAACTGAAATTCCCAAGTGCGTATTTCTTACTAATATAAGGTGAGTGTATTTTACTAAGTACAGAAAGCATCTGATATGATGCCTTATATCGAAATAAAACGAATATGCTTTGATCTTGAAATAAATGTGTCTTGTGTTATGATATTCTTATTATTTAAAAAAAAATGTTATCAGTGCTTTACGGTTTATCGTCTACGTACGAATAACATAAAGATTTAATTTTTAATTTAAAATTTAAATTTAAAAAATCGTTTGATAACAAATGCATTCTAAGTGTCGAGATTCTACAATGCAAAATTATAAATATCGAAAATGATGCCATTATAGCGTGAAATAATTACTTTAATTGTTAAAATCTAAAAAATACTCTTTGACTAGTGCTAATTCTTAAAGCCACCTCATTTCAGAAAATATAGAAGAAAATTACTTTATTTTAAAAAATATATAACATTTTCGTTCCTAAAACCTAAATTTTTAATATGATGTCGACAAACTAAAATCCTTTTCCCTCCATCGGTATCGAAATTAAGACTCAAAAACACAAAGTATATTGGAGACACGTTTATAAATCGCCGTAGTAACGGGAATTTGGACCCACATCTCGGGGCAGAGCCCCATGAAAAAATCAACTTCATTATCTAAAAATTAGCAGAATAAGTTGCTCATGTGAATTTCAGAATATCATTACATAACAACAAGTTTAATTTAACTCTTCCAACACCTGAAACCTTCGAAATATTTTTACTTTTATAAATGTTTATGTAATTTAAAAACTTTAAATTACGTTTTTGTAGAAAGATCAATATTGCGTAAAGTATACATAAAACAATGATTTGCAGAGCTGACGCTGAGGCTCTTGATCTGCAGATTTAATAGTTTTTAAACATTTTGAAACACATTCTGTGCATCCAAAATCATTCTCCAGACATCCTCTAATCATCCTACACATCCTGTTGCTGTCATTCGTTATGAGAATCAAATGATAGGAAAATGTATTATCCAATAAAATTCCCCTCGAAAGAACGCGATTTCAACTATTTAAAGGATATTTACTGTTATCCTATAACTGTCTAAAAAGCTACAAAAAGTCAAGCGCGAGCCGTCTGTAAATATCAAATATGAACATCCAGTAGATATCCTGTAACTGTCCGTCTGAGGATTTTGGCCATCCGCCGGACTTCGTGGTAGGGTGTCGTCTGGAAATTTTCTTATATTTTAAATAATTTTAAGATAATTATAAAAACTAGAAAACATGGATTCAGCTTTTTCAGATTTTAGTGTCGCCCTCGATGACAAAAAAATATATGTATATAAATATAGATACAGTAGATTCCCGATTATCCGATTTAATCGAACTTATACCTTTGGAATGGATCCTTTTCTTCTGATGGACTGATAGCTTCTATTATTACGAAACAGCCATTATAAATAAAGTTTTAGGTGAAGATGAAAGATCAGTCGTAAAAAGTTAGACCTGTGATTTTCTGGTCAGAATGGGGAAAAAAATGGCCATAATTTTTTCGAAAAAAAAGAAGAAAAATCTATCAGAAGAAAATTACTCGGTTAAAGTGGAAATTCGGTTAAGCGGGACTCGGATAATCGGGACTCTACTGTAGCTCAGTTTTAAGACTTAAAACACGCGATTTTATTTATATAAAACGATGTCATCCGAATCCGCTGAAGAATTCCTCATTTACGATCCAGTCATAAACATCTACAATAAAGGATGGGTAGGACGTCACTACTTCAGAATAATACACAAATGCAACAAAAAGAAATCATTCATTTATTTATATCTTTTCAAAATAGCACGTATAATTACTTTTTTTCAGTTTTTATTAGAAAGTGGCAACAAAAAGGTATAATTGCTATTTTATCAACTATTTTCCCTTACTTTCTACAGATGTGGAGTATCTGAGTTGCCAAAATTAAACAAATGTCGCTGAAAACTACAAAAAAATTAATTTCTTAAAAACAAATGGAGATGCAGTTTTCAAAGAAATTGCATTTAAAAGTACTTTTTTTCTCAATGCGACGGTATAAAAATCGAAAATGTACGATGCTTAGAAGTTTAAAAAATTGCTATAGAGCATTTAATCGTACTGCGTTGTTTACGGCTGGCTTCTGTAAGGTAACGTTATTTTTTGAATACGACACAAATAAGCTGGAAGAAAGAAATAGCATACCGTAACGGGGGCTAAAAAATTCCATTTAATATTAGTGCCTAAATTTAGGTTTTTATTGCAATTAACATTAATAACCAACACTAATTCTTTTCTAATTTACCTTTTAGCAGCAACGCAATCAACGTTTTCGAGTTTTGTTTAAAAGTTAAAAATAAACTGTATACTTTAATAATAAAATGCAAAATAAATCTATAAAAAAGCGAAAGCATATTAAAAATTGTAACGAGAACAATGACAGAGATTACGTTATTCAAAGGAAAGAAGAAATCGTATATCTGGATCAAATATTCGAATTGACAATTATTTCTTTACATCTCTTTCCGCAGGAAAATATCAACGAAAGGAAATTAGATGTCCCACTAATCTTCCAAGGGATATACATAATTCTTGTTAAACTTTTTATTAAATGGAATCTTTTATGTAAGAATATTGATAAAAAAAAATAAAGTTGTTACTTACCAATATAAATTAAAACTTTTCCACACAAAAAATTTGTTTGTTTACAGAAACTTAATCTATTCAAAAGGAATTGTTTTCAAATAAAAATGGATAGTTTCTTTCAGAAAAATTTAATTGATTTTCTAATTAGAATACATTTTCCTTTCTCAAGGAAATTGCTTTAACTGCCTGTTGAGGACATATACGTTGCAAGAAATTTTAATATATATTTTTTGTAAATCTTTTATTTTTACTTTTTTTTGCAATATTATGAAATAATCACATAATTTCCTTTTCATACATTCAATGACTTTTTAATTCCTCCACTATTCTCATATCGAAGTCAAATTAAGTAATAACAAGGTTCGTTTTTCGAAAAAAATTTAATTTGTATAATTTTGTGAGACGACAAAAAAGTATAGTTTATTTTCCGATTTTTTCTATTGTTTTCTTTCACTGGGAAAATTTTAAGATAATTATGACATAGGTAATAATGAGGTTTTATTTCTAACATTTTTTTTTCATTTCGATAGAAACAGAGCTTGATTTAAAATTGGTTAAAAGTATAGAATAATATTTTTAGTTTAAATTTAAATTTCATGAGGACGAGTAAAATGAAAATGAATAAACCCACCCTGCGCAATAATGGTTCGTTCAATTATCTGCGACACAAGTGCGTAGCAGACAGGCATCTCTCATTTACGAAAGTGACACGTAGTTGTGAGGAAAAACTTTTTTAATGCTCTCATACTTGGGTTGAAGACGGTTACGGGATATAATGGACTCTCAAACGATGAATAGCGTGAAGTGATCAGGTTTTTGACAGGTGAAGGCGTTTCCCAAAGGGTCATTCCACACAAAATGAGCAAAAATTAAATTAAAAAAAGTCATGGCGACATATTAACCGATTTGAATAAAATTTGATACACAGATTCAATTCATATTCAAATAGAGCATTACAAAATATTTCGACAAAAAAAATAAAAAAATTTGGACGTTCTGGACATTTAAAAAACTTGTGGCATAGAATGGCATGTGTGCAATTGTTCAAAGTTGCAAGTTTGAAGTTCCGTATCTTGAACACTACTTAACATAAATTAAATCTTTTTGTAATGTTGTAATATCTGGAAAATTATCTTCATATTTATTTAGTAATAATAATTTGGTAACGCCATGATTAATCTTAAATTTGTTGTAAAAATTGAAAATTTGTCAATTTTGAGAAAATTAAAAACTTTATAAAAATCAAAGGAATCCAAAAACATCTGTGAAATTGATGCCATATGTAGTGTTACATATTAAGATCGAATTGTTAAAGTCTTAAGATTGCCATGTATTTCCTTCATCTTTAAATTTTTCCTCTTATTGATAGGCAAAAAAAATAATGAAGGAAAGGTCTGACATGACAGTTATTGCACAGACATAAAGATTAATAACATGATATGCTCAAAAAAATTCAAGACTGCCTTTTGATTCCTAACGTAACAAAATTGGGTTAAAAAAGTAATAATTGTTGCATTCCAACGGCTTTCCCCTTTGAATCCACGCGTTTTTTTTTTTTTTTTTTTTTACAATATTGCACGATTTCAAGGGAAAAAAATGCTGTTCTGCCATCTATGGATTAAGGATTAATATATAATTTTTTGTTCAACGTAATCATTTTTTTTTTTTTTTTTTTTTTTTTTACTGTCGTTTAAAATAAATATATTAATAGCAAAAAACCAACTGAAAGCAAGAATAAAAGTTTCTATATTTAAAATATACACGTTTATCTATAATATCAAATAATTTAAGTATCTTAAAAGAGGTTTAATTCACGTACAAACAGGCGATCGAAATATTGCATTTCACCCTCAACATTTTTTACTATTTATTTTTTTTTCTCATTAAACAATAAAAAGGCAAGAATGAAAGTTTCGATATTTAAAATATATACTTTTAGCTATAACGTCAAGTAATTTTAACCCTCCGAGCGTCTTGCAAAAGGGTAAAATTTTAATGTTGTTTGCTCTGCATTTTGTATTAAATTCTAAAAAAATATGACTCTTTCAACATTATAAAAAAAAAAACTGAATTACAAATATGAATCTAATTCTTGAGAGTATTAATCATTCTTCAATGTATTTAAAATTCATTAAATCTATAGAATTACATTATCTTAAATATTGCTTGTGTTGCTGTGAAACCTGGAGCTTAGTGAACGGAATATTACGCCCCAAACACTTAGAGGGACTTGTCAGAGCTGTACTTCATGTAGAAATGAGCAATAGCAATATTGCTTTTTTCCCTCAAAAATTTTCAAAAATATTTTTTTTCTCATTAAGCAATAAAAATACAATTACTAACTTACGCCAATGTGTTACTTATTCATCCTAAAATATAATCAATTTTTAATATAATATTTTTATTCCTAACGCTAATAATCAAAATTGAAATTTCAAACATGTAGACAATACCTCGATTTTGCATCAATTTTTACTACAAATTTTAATATTTAAAAAAACAATTCTGAAATCTATTATTGTACATTTACTTATAAATAGATATGATCTACTTATATACTGATTTTTATTAAAATCTGTGACATGTCAGCCACAGCTGATTTGCTCATTTGTATGGAATGACCCCAAAACGAAATTAGTCGCCATATGACTGCCGTGTACGATGAACATTGCATTTCATTGGCCACTGTGAAGCGTTGGAGTAAACTGTTCAAAGGAGGTCGTGAAAGTTGCAAGACGATCCAAGAACTGGCCAAAGCCACCAGGCAATCATCCCCAACCGGGGTCGTACGCTTTATGGAATTTTTCAGGTCAAATATCAGTATTTTTTTTACAGAAAAATAAATTTAGGTTTTTCGCTCGAAATTTCGCGTTATTTAAGAAAAGATTTTCCATACGAAAATTCTGTTACCGAAGAATTTCCTGGTCGTGAAGTCTCAGGACAAGTACGATCCCTGCCCTCAACACAGTTGTACAGGTTTATGAGCTAGTTAGACAACTGCGGAGGATAAGTATCGATGAACTGGCAGATCGGGTGAAAATCAGTCCCACTGTTACAGTTCGCAACAGAAAAAACAGCACAAGGGAACATGATTCGTGTCGAACGATGACGCGAAGAAGGCAGTTGCAGATATTTTGAAGGAGTTTTATGAGAAAGAAATCACGAGACTCGTTAGTCGGTGCAGACAAATGCCTAAATATTCATGGAGATTACGTTTAAATAAAGTACTCCGTTTGTCATATATTTGCATTGACTCATTTTCATTTCGCCCGCCCTCGTATATATATATATATATATATACAGGGTGTCCATAATTAAACGACCCTAATTTGAAGTTGTCTACAGAGAAAACTATTGTTCATAAAGTTGTGAAATTATGTGAAAAACATCATAAAAGGATGGGAATTTGTTTAAGCTAAAAAAAATATATAAATAAAAATAGTTCAAAATTTCCCCACCAGAGGGCTATTTTTAATAAATTACTCATTTAGCATTACGGTAGTTTAGGAATTTTATTTACAGGATTTTCATAATTAATCGACCCTATTTTAAAGTTTCCTAAAGACGAAAATATTGTTCAGAATGTTGTGAAATTTTTGTAGGACATAATAAAAGTATGGGAATTTGTTTGAGCAAAAAAAAAGAGGTTGTTGTTTAACGAATTACACATTTAGCATACATTTACGACAGTTTAACAAATTTTGTTATAACCAAACATGTTCTGCGTGACTTTCATCATTTTCAGATACCATCTGGAATCGTAAGATAGCATGTTCCACAGTTAACCGCAGTGTGTTCTGGGAAATGTTAGGAAACATGTCGTGAAATGCTGTCTTTAGAATAAGGTTAAGTTAATAAATAAAATTTCTAAACTACCGTAATGCTAAATGTATAATTTATGGAAAATCGCCCTCTGGTGGCGAAATTTTGAACTATTTTTATTTATATTTATTTCAGCTGAAACAAATTCCCATCCCTTTATTATACCTTTCACTAAATTTCACAACTTTATGAGCAATAGTTTTGTCTGAGAGTACTTTAAAGTAGGGTCGTTTAATTATAGACACCCTGCATATATACAAAGCGTTTCATAAAAAATGATCAAAAATTTAACAGGTGATAGTACCTATCCAAACAAACAACTTTCACCACAGAGTGCATGGTCGGTAATAAAACCCAAATGTGCTGGCGCATTTGCAAACTTGGTCCCTGCAGACGTTAAAGCTCCATTCCTGTTGTGAGACATCGGGAGAAGAACGGCCGAATGAGAAGCATCCGGATGAGATATGGGGAAGAAGAAGAACGCGTATGCAATATTTCGCCTCGATTAATACATAAAAGTCGCTGATACGAATGTGCAACTGCCAATCGCGGTAGGAACGCATTTGAATACGTTGACCTTTACTAATATGGAAAATGCTAATATGTATTTTACCTACGGAACTGCAAATGGAAATGTCTCTGATGCTCAACGATTGTACGGAGAGCGGTGTCCCAACAGGCGGTTGCCCAACCGTAAAACATTTGAGCGCTTGCACCAACAATTGTGTGAGACTGGATTCTTCCTCTTCTTCGTCGCTTCCCGGTTGGATGCAGGTCATGCAAAGACTGACAGAACGTTAGTTGTGGACGACGTCACTCTGGATATGGTGGCTGATCAGCCAAGTACAAGTACAGGAGCAGTGGCTAGGCAGTTACATGTATCACACTCCACGACATGGCGAGTACTGTAGGATGAACGTTTACATCCTTGTTCAAGGAGTCCAGGTACTGAATAAAGGGATTATCCTCGTTGTGTGGAATTCGCCTGCTGGGTTCTGCAGCAGAACGCGTTAAGCCTATATTTTGGGGCAACTGTGTTTTTACGGAATAATGTATCTTCACATGTAAAGATGCATTTAATACCCATAATCAACATGTTTGGGCAGATGTAAATCCACATGCCACTTATTAAAATTCTCATCAGCGCCACTTTTCTGTCAATGTTTCTTCAGGAATAATCGGAGGCCACTTACTTGAACCTTATCTTCTCTCCAGAACACCTTGGTGGGGTAAAATATTTCATGTTTCTGATACACTTGCTTCCAGACATATTTAAACACCGTTCCTCCGGAGGTTATGTGGTTCTAGCAAGATGGAGCACCAGCCTATTATGTACGTGACATGCGAAACTATCTGGATGTAACAACCGATGGATGGGCAAGGTGTCCTGTAGCTTGGCCACAGCGATCGCCCGATCTTTCATGTTTCGATCTCTTTTTGTGGGGACAACTGAAGGCCGTTATGTACGAGTACCTCATTGAATGGAATATGGAGAAGATCTCGTTGCCAGACTTTCGGCGCTGCAGGGAAAGTGCGCGATATTCCTGTTATTTTTCAGAAAGTTCGCCAATCCGTTCTTCGCCGTTTTACAGCTTGCATAGACACTACGGGTCACTGTTTTCAACATTTATTGTAATCACATGTCATTAAGCTTGCTTCTGTCACTTAATCGTATTTTGTGTGTTTTTGCCTCGTATAACAACATCACCTTCGGTGACCTCTAGCAATTTTACGCTTTAAGTCCGACCATGCATTCTTTGATGAAAGATGTTTGTTTGGATATGCGCTACCACTTCTTAAAGTTTAGCCCATCTTTTATGAAACACCCTGTATACATATATATATAAATATGTAGGATTAGAATTTAATTAGCATATTTATTTCACTTATGATGTTGATGATAAAATCAGTTAACTTTGCAATATTTATTATTACCTATAATTTGAACGCATGAGATATCAAAGACAAATTCACGAACCACGAGAACAACGACTTTAAACTTTTAAAATAAGAAAAGAGTCAGTCTCTTATTTTCCTGTCATTCATGAAGATTGTCACGGGAGGTATCAGTAAAGAAATTGGCTATATTAACCTAATTAGAATATTCTAAAGATCATATTTTTTAAGTATTAATCCTAGAATGTTTGAAGAAGCTAGTTATAAAGCATAGTAAAATTGACTTTAAGGAATTAAATCAAAGTTTGTATGATTTCAGCTCTCTATTATCATTTGAAATTTCAATAAATTAAATTTTTTCATATCACCTTCCTATACACACACACACACACACACACATATATATATATATATATGTGTGTATATATATATATATATATATATGTGTGTGTGTGTGTGTATATATATATATATATATATGTGTGTGTGTGATATATATATATATATACAGGGTTTCCAGCGAATAAGACCCTGATTTCAAAATTAAATATCTCAAAAACCAAAATCAATAGAATTATGCGGTAAACGGTTTATTTATTAGCTAAGCAGTAAACATATTATACAGAAGTTTCAAAATTTAGTTGCAAAAACTTTTAACAGATGGCGCTGAAATCCCAATGCCTATAAATTGTGCTTCGAAGTCCAGAGCACTAGCGTCTCATTGCTAGAGGGTTTTCCTAAGGAAGAACGAAAATTGGAAAAGTCGCTTCTTAGTTGAGGTGGTGTGTAGAAGCGGAGCCATGTATTGACAGATTTGAGATTTGTTTCAAATTTTGTTATAGGCTATTTCGGTCTGGATACCAGTATCTCTGTGGTATGTCTTTTCTTTCCTAATTAGTAGATCGTGGAATCGTATACAAGCAGAGAAGGGGGGGGGGATAGACAGTTTTGAAAAAATTGGCAATTTTTACTCTTTAATATTTATTTAAACTATGAGAAAGAGTTTGAATAAAAAGTTAAAATTTCAAGTTTTAAAATTTAATTAAGCTAAAAGAAACCTTTTTTTTAAAAATCAGTAAATAATTATAACGATGATTCATAAACCACTTTTTTAAATTGTAGAAAAGTGTTTCAATGAAAAAATACAAAGTTTCTATTTTTAAAGACTTAATTAATTAAAAAAATCATTTTAATTTTAAAAATGCGTTATATATATTTTTTTATCATTGAGCACAGAAGTATGGTGCAGCTTCTAGCGATATGATCCGAAGTTTTGGAAAGGAGTGCTGCCACCAAAATACTTTTGCTTCGACGTTGATGACATGACTTATCAGCAATTCCTTTTAAAAATGAAATAATTTAATGCATAATTTCTGCCCCTAAAACTTTGTTTACAAAGAAAAGAAATGTATGTGTTGTGTTGAAACCAAAAAAAATATGCAGTGATTTAAAAATATAAATGAAAAGTGCAAATTACTTTTTTATTTATAATAATTCAGGTATGCCAAAATATTATGCCATGATTTAAAAATATAAAAGATAAATAAAAAGTACAAAACTTTTTGCCTAAATATATACAATTTGATTTAAATAATTATATGGTATTAAAAATTGAATTTAATAAAATATTTTAATAAGTTCGTATATAATGATTTCTAAACATTTTATTGAAAATTCTATTAATTGAAATTCTCTAAAATTAAAGCTGGTGCAATAATTCTGTGACCAGATATATCCACTTCTGAACATCACCCCAACGAAAAAGTGGACTTTCCCAATTTTCGTTCTTCCATAGACAGGCAACTAGGAATGAGACGCTAGTGCTCTGGACTTTGAAGCACCATTTATAGGCATTGCGATTACATCGCCATCTGTTAACGGTTTTTGCAACTAAATTTTGAAACTTCTCTGTACCATTTTTACAGCTTAGCTCGTAAACAAACCGTTTACCGCATAATTCTATTGATCTTTGTTTTTGAGATATTTAATTTTGAAATCAGGGTCTTATTCGCTGTACACCCTGTATGACCATTTCGTTTTATCATTAAAAAAATTACATCTATTTTGTTTATAAAATGAGAAGTTTTCAAATAAATGTAATGCTTAACTAAGAGAGTTGGACCAATTGCTAGAAAATATTACATTGCAATTAGAAATTAACATATTTTATATGATATTACAACAGAAAAATGCATTTTTAGCACCATAAAGCTTCGAAATTTCATAAAATGGGAAATAGAATAAATCCGCGATTTTTGGTTAAAGAAGACCGAAGTTGTCACGATTTTAATTGTCAGAGCACGTTGAAAGTTTTCCAGATATAACCTATAGGACGAACAAAATTATAAAAATTTGAAATTGTAACTTTCAAAAAACTAATAGCAGGACTATTTCATCAACGTAATAATAATGCCTACCTTATTTTAAACACTCTTGGAGTTTACAAATGCATATTGTGTCTCCGATAAGTAAAAAATTAAAGTATTTTTCAACCTTTTTCGGACACCCTGTAGAGGGCAGCATAGATAATGTCAATCAAATATCGTGAAAATCAACAAGATATCGGCGATTCTCTTATTGAGTTCACTGCGAAAAGTTTTAAAATAAATTTGCTATCATTCGCATATGTGTATCATTATATTTCGAACAAATTATTTTGTCAAAAAATAAATGTATTCCTTTTCTAAATGCAGAATAATTTTTCTATGGTGCTTTAAGCTTTATGAGAGTTGCTTTCAATTTGGTTGAAAACCCTACACATTAAAAACAGAAAACATGCGGATTTTTTTTTTTTTTTTGCTTTAAAAAACGCTTTTATTCTCATGAATACAAGTGTTATATTTACACCAATGCATACAAACGTTGTATAGGGCCATTATAATAATTTGTTACAGCTACAGGTAATTTCAAACTCTTTAGGATAAAGGATGATCATAAGTATTATTTATAAGTTAAAGTTTCTTTTTATACCTAATTGTCCGTGTGGCTTCACTGAAATCAAATATGCAAAACATGTTCCATACTTCTGCTTCTTATAAGAACAATTTGTCAATGTATTAACAGCACGTCTAAATTTTAATCTATAGGAATGCGTTTGATCATATTGTGTATGTTTTAATTTATAGCCACTGTGTTATTAGCTAAGTATTGGTATATGAATTAACATTAGAGTTGCCACTTTACGAAAAATTCATCTAAACAGCTGTGATAGCAAAATGTAATTATTTAGGTTTCATAGAATAAATGTTTTTAAAATGACATTTCAGTATTTTAAAGCAATCATTGGAAAGCATGTATGATATTCTTTTGGTGATTTAAGATTCAAAATTGGCTGTAAATAGCTTCTTATTCGATTTAACAAATTTAAAAAAGCCAACATGTTAGAATATTTTATAATTTAATTTTTTTTATTTCGAATTGAAAACGTAAAAAAAAAACCTAATATTTTACAATCATTAAAATTCCTTTTCTTAGTTGATTTAAAATTTCAAAATGGCACAAATTTTTAATCATGAAAAGAAATTAAAACAAAATATTTTTAATGAAGCATTTTTGGAGATTTAAAGTCAAATTCCATTTGATCTCTTTTTAATTGATAATTATTTTTAATTGCTATTTTTAATAACTTAAATTTATTTATGTTAATCTATTTTATACTATCTGCATTGCAGTTTGTTTAAAAAAGATTTAAATGAAAACCTGTTTTTAAAAATGAAATGTATGAACACTTTTGTCATACATTTATACACTGCTCAAAACAATTAGGTGAGTACATGGTTTTAACAAAATTATGCAAATATTTACGCCGATAAGCAACGTAAAATAAAATATCCTTACTTTAAAGCGTAGTGAAAAATAGATAAAAACTTAACAGGCAAACTAAAGTTTATGACGTCAAAAAGTAGAAAAAGGTAGATAAGTGTAGAATTCAGGATTTTGAAGAAACTTCTGTTTCACTGTCTCAATTATAAAATTCAATTGCTCACCTTGTATTTTGAGAAAAAGGTGACTTGAAAATGTCACAACAATACGATTTAACGGAATCCGTGGCTTTTTACGGGGACAGTTGAATCTGGAGAAACACAACGAAGTGTAGCGGACGCTGCTGTGGTCGCAAGAAGTGTCAATGCAAGGCTGTGGAATCGATTCTAAGACACATGGAATGGTAGACATCGACAAGGGCAAGGTTCGGCCATGGTCTACCACAGACACTGATGACCGATATAGCCTGTTAACAGCTCGTCGAGACGGAACGGGCAATACTGCTCTGCTCCATTCCTCTACAGAAGGGTGGAAAGATCAGTTCATATTTTCAGGAGTTCTTGAAATCCTTACGATATTATACCAAATCGCGGAAACATTATAAGAAAGGACATCGTTACAAACAGTATCACTCTTAAGTAAAATCTCAATGGATTCACGGATGAAGAGTAATGGTAGATGTTGAAATTATCATTTTAGCTTTTTCGAAGTTTATCTTAATATTTTTTTATGCAATCTGGATAAAGCTGTACTTGGGTTGTTAAACTTATCAGATAAGTGCTCGTTTAGTAGACTTTCTATAAATTTTCGAGATGTCATACCAATATGGAATAAACTTTCTTTATGTTCTGTGCTGAATGGGATAATATATAAACTCCTGCTTTTTCATACTCTAGAATTGGATCAATTTTACTGTGAATTAATAACAATCTCAATAGTAATCTGCAATTCCAGATTATGAAAATTCAAGAGTTTACATAATCCCATTCAGCACAGAAGATCAAGAATGTTTATTCTATATTGGTATGAAAATTACAAATTATTAAAAAGCAGGAGTTTACATAATCTCATTCAGCACAGAAGATCAAGAAAGTTTATTCTATATTGGTATGACATCTCCAAAATTTAAAGAAAGATTAAAAGAGTACTTACGTGATATCAAGTTTAAGAAACCAAGTACAGCATTATCCAGATTGCATCAAAAAGAAAATATTAAGATAAACTTCGAAAAAGCTAAAATGATCATTCAACATCTAACCATTACCCTTTAATAATCTGTGAATCCATTGAGATTTTACTTAGGAGTGATGCTCTTTGTAACCTATAAGGGCCTCCCATACCTATACGCCTTCCATACCTATAAGGGGGTTTACCATAGGGGGGGAACCCTGTTCTGTCGCCCAATACCACCAAGTTTGTCGCCAACTTGGCGGTATATTGCCCAATTTGGCGACCAAAATGAGTCGCCAAAAGTGACGCCAAATCAACGGTATCTCTAATATTTCGTCAAATTCCCATAGACTTCCATTGTAAACGAATAGCGTTTACTTGCTTAGAGAAAATCAACAAATTGAGATATTTTAATGTAACAAAAAGTAATATTAGCTTAAGGGGTTATATTAATTATATTTAAGGGAGTCCAAATAAATTAAATTATGAATAAAAGTAACATGATACAATGCTTAGTAAATATCACATGTTTTATTTTTATATTTTATATTATCTATATACACGATGCGCAAGTAATACGGTGGCCCCCAACGACTAGTTTATTAATGCAGCATAGTGATCATTTCTTTAAATAAATTTTAGTGTATAACGATGAATTACAGGCTTCCCTAGCTTTATGTTTTTATATTCGAGTGGTAACATTTGTTTCAGATGATCCACAAACTGGTGCAAAAATATTTTCAATTAGTGCGCACAGCACAAAATACTGTCCTCATCCTGCCATGCAAGAAACGCCAAATTGTTAAGAAAAAAAAATCTGACAAGTAATCTGATCAAAGGCACGAAATCAGACAGATGCCTTTAGTATGCAAAATTAAAATTAAAATCGATTTTTTAACCCTTTCGGGACCAGCCTCTCGTATACCGACGCATAAGGTGCTTCTGAATCTCAGAGTATTCCCACTTGTTGTTTTTTATTGTAAATTTTGCGCTATTTATTCAAAGCACTTTCCCGATCAAATTAGACAAAAATTTTTGTTTTGAAAGAAACTGTGATAAAAGATTAAAAATTCTGTAAAAGACGCTCGTCGCGATAGGGTTAATGTTTTTCGATTGTCATTAAATAAATTAGATCACGACGCTAAATATCAAGGTATAATATGTACTTTTTCCTAACAACAATTCATCCAAAACGATATTGTTAAATTATTTTATTTTCAATTTACACATATTTGGTTATAAGAAAATTGGCTGTGGGTCTGTTGTAGTTCTTCTTATAGGTTGAATGCTTCGATTAGAGCGGTGATGTCGCGGAATCAATAACCGTACTTCACTCTAAAACAAATTCATCAATAAAGGTAAATGAACAGGAGGCAAATTGACGAAAACTTTTATGAATGGAAGAAATTTCCCTGCTCTTAGAAGAAATTTACGTTTTTGACTGCAGAATTTCAAGAAATTTTTAGGTTACCGAATCGCGATTTTCATATAGTGAATTATTCGTGTTTTGAGTTAAAGCTGACAAAGATAAAAATTCTGTTTCTAATACAAAGAAGTACTCAGAATCACAATTTCAGGAACAATCCTGTGATTTTACTAAAACGCAACTTTACAGGGGAACGATTTCAGGTAACGTTTACGTTTGATTGGGGAATTTTCGTGTTTTAATGAATATAATCAATTGAAAAATTTGTTCAATTTATGCATTTTTTTAAAAAGTATAATCGAGGGAAATCTGTGTTAATTCTCATCAGAATTTGAATATGCGATACATCAACGTATTCATTATACATGTGTATATGTGTGTGTGTGTTTCTTTTTTCGTTTGTGTTTTCTTATATCTTTTATTAATATTTTAATAAACTATGAGTAGCGGGGTATAAAAGTGCGCATTTTTCAAACAATCGACTACAAAGTTATAAATATTGAATATTTCTAAATTATATATATTTATTATCAAAATTTAATACGAATAACAATATTATCAAATTCATTTGCGAATAACATTAAAACTATTATGAATAAGCAGTAAAAAATCTCAAAAGGATAAATGCGTATTAGACTCAGTAATAATTACACTTGATTTCTTGTTATTTATTCTTACAGTTCTAGACCAGTGGCTTCTGCACAAACCCTCACTGTGTTCCTGTAATAAAAAGATAAATGCTATGAACACCATATTCTATAGTAAGCATCCTGTGTGCATGTTTATGATATATATCAATTTAAATATGTTTAATGTGGAATTACATTATTTAATTAACATCATTAAAATACACACCAAGCGATTTTTTCCATAGTCCATAAAGTGAAATCCTTTGGAGTGTCTCTGTAAATGAGCCAAAAAAATGCTACGCGCTACATTTTAATACCGAAAATATCACGGTAAACTTCAATAAAATATATTAATTTTAGGGAAATCCGTGTACAGTCGTAGAAAAGAAAAAGCAAACACTCCCTACTAACTCTGCAACAAATTACTGTAGAAGAATGTTACTGGTACCAAATTATTGGAAATAAAGTCTACTTTTAAATGATGTACATATGGTTTACTTAGGGGGCTATATGCATATCAAAACGAACGAAAACTTTGCTTTTGTTTAATATATCAATATACAAGTTTCACACCATAAATAAATTCTACATCCTTCAATTTGCCTAAGTCCAAATTTTCATGAAATTCGCACAGTTAGTTTCAGAGAAAATAATTCTTTTAAAATGAATCTATTTTAGGAGCTGTATCCAAATTGAAGTTCAGTACTCCATTGTTGAAATGCTATACAATGACTATATCACTTCTATTAATGTATTACTTCTTGCCGATATGATTACTCGCTTAATATGTTGCGACTATTGCTCGCCTAAATGTTTCAATAAAATGAATAAAATATTTTTTTTTTCAAATTATTCTTTTCTGCTCACCAGAGATGGCCCATTAAACTATCATTTTGATTTTTTTTAACTATAATTGGAGAACTACGTGGAAGAAAAATTTGAAATTGAGAATTCGCAGGTCATAATAAACATATATAGCAGGTCATAATAAACATAAATCTATCAAAAAAGTTGTAGGTTGCAATTCATATTTTTTTTCTAACACTAATTTCATAATTCATAATTCATATTATAATTTTTTAAATTACAAATCCAATGTATTTATGTTTGGGTTTTTTAGTATTATAACCACATACAGAATTATCACAATAGTAGTATTATTTCAGGAAATATTAATAAAAATATATAAATGTAATTTAACATTAGGAGCTCTAAATTTTGAAAATTTATAATTCAAAAACTTATCATCCTGATGACTTGAAATTTCTTTTCTAGGAATACAGCAGAACCTCGATTATCCGAAGTAATTGGGACCGACCCTCTTTCGGAAAATCGAAATTGTCGGATAATCGAGAATGCTTCAATTTTAAGATTAAGGAGAAATATATGCAATATTTCGTATTATGGTAACAAGTGCTTAATGAAAATAAAGCAATAGCAAAATAGAAATAAGAATAAATTACCTGAATTTTAATTTTGAAATTAAGTACCTTTTACATATATCACAAGGGTTTGAAAAAATGTTTTGTTTATCGCAGTTTTGATTCCATTTGCTTTGAAGCTCTCTCACGGAGTCTTTTAATGCTTTTAGTTCACCAGTATGAAAGTCTTTCTGCTGCACCAGCCATGACAAACCTCTTGCAAAACATTCAAAACCTTCAGAATCACTAATTTGTTCGTGTTCTTCGTTCCACTCCGCAGCTTACGGGAGCTCAAGTTAAATTCAAAGGAACTCTAACAAAGGAGATCGAAAATATTTATTACTCGTAGTTCGGAAAGTACCACTTGCATACAAGGAATATAGTAGTTTAAATTATAAATAAATAAATAAAAAACTCTCAAAATGGATTTTGCACACAAGGAATGTGATAGTAAAAACAAAAGCTTTAAAAATGGATTTCGGTTAATTAAGAGTTTCGGTTAAAAGAGTTTCGGTTAAAAGAGTTTCGGATAAAAGAGGTTCTACTGTAGTTTGAATCGAAGTCTTAAAATATAGTGTAAATTGGGTGTTGCCGTTGAAAAAAACAAAGTTTCGTGTGGTTTTGATTTGTAGATGGCCCCTTAAGCCTATTTTTTATACATCATTTAAAAGTAGACATTATTTACAATCGTTTGGTACCAGAACGTCCGTCTATTATAATTAGTTGCAGAGTTAGTAGGGATGTTTACATTTTATTTCGACGATTGTACATATATGCGAGTTAGAACAGGGACAGACAGACAGATGATCAGATGGCCAGACAAACCGAATTCATAAACACTTTTTGTTGGAAAGTGTTTAAAAGGGTGTTCGGATGGTGTAATGCGAGTTTTATATCGAAGAAAGAAGTAATCTGCGAAAAACAAATCAGCTACGAAAGTTTCCAATAGACGAAAAAATAGCGCTAGAATTGTCCAGAATCTGATTTTGTATTTTGTTTTCAAAACACAATTATATTTCGATTAAAAACTTGAAGTTTGTTTCTAAAGTTGATTTATATTCTTCTTTACATTGGGGAAAAAATTTCACAGAATTTCCTGAGGTTTTTTACGCAAGAAAGCAACTTGATTGATAACAAATTTTAAGTTCTTTCTAAAACGATAATGCTACTTCAATATAAAATATATTTCATTGAGATCTATTCTTACGTATGTGAATCTCCTTTTATGGGATTATTTTTCTGTAATTTCATTGCTTGAGAATAAAATACAGGGTGTCCAGCGGATAAGATCCTGATTTCAAAATTAAATATCTCAAAAACAAAGATCAATAGAATTATGCGGTAAACGGTTTGTTTATTAGCTAAGCTGTAAAAACGTTATAGAGAAGTTACAAAATTTAGTTGCAAAAACCGTTAACAGATGGCGATGTAAACGCAATGCCTATAAATTGTGCTTCGAAGTCCAGAGCACTAGCGTCTCATTCCTAGATGGCTCCCTATGGAAGAACGAAAATTGGGAAAGTCCACTTTTTCGTTGGGGTGATGTGCAGAAGTGGAGAAATCTGGTCACAGAATTATTGCACCCGCTTTAATTTTAGAGAATTTCAATTAATAGAATTTTCAATAAAATGTTTAGAAATCATTATATACGAACTTATTAAAATATTTTATTAAATTAAATTTTTAATACCATATAATTATTTAAATCAAATTGCATATATTTAGGAAAATAATTTTGTACTTTTTATTTATCTTTTATATCTTTAAATCACTGCATAATATTTTGGTATACCTGAATTGTTATAAATAAAAAAGGTAATTTTGCACTTTTCATTTATATTTTTAAATCACGGCATAATATTTTAGTTTTAGCACAACACATACATTTCTTTTCTTTGTACACAAAGTTTTAGGGACTTTGTATATTATGCATTAAATTATTTCATTTTTAATAGGAATTCATGATAAGTCATATAATCAACGTCGAAGCAAAAGTATTTTGGTGTCAGCACTCCTTTCCAAAACTTTGGATCACATCGCCTGAATCAATCTCTGTGCTCAATTACAATTTAAAGAAAAATGACTTATGAATCATTATTATAAATGCTCAATGATTTAAAAAGATTTGATTCTTTTAGCTTAATTAAATTTTAAAACCAGAAACTTTAATTTATTTTTATCCAAACTCTTTTTCACAATTTAAATAAATATTAAAAAGTAAAGATTTCCAATATTCTCAAATCCTCCTTTGCTTGGATTTGATTCCACGATCTACCAATTAGGGAAAAAAAGACATACCACAGAGATACTGGTATCCAGACCGAAATAGCTTATAACAGAATTTGAAACAAATCTCAAATCTGTCAACACATGGCTCCGCTTCTACACTTCACCTCAACTAAGAAGCGGACTTTCCCAATTTTCGGTCTTCCATAGGGAACCATCTAGCAAAGGGACGCTAGTGCTCTGACTTCGAAGCACAATTTATAGGCATTGCGATGTTAGCGCCATCTGTTAACGGTTTTTGCAACTAAATTTTGAAACTTGTGTATAACATTTTTACAGCTTAGCTAATAAACAATCCGTTTACGGGATCATTCTAATGATCTTTGTTTTTGAGATATTTAATTTTGAAATCAAGGTCTCATTCGCTGTCACCCTGTATATAATTACTATTAGCAGCATTTGTTGCGAATTCATTGATGAATTTAACATGGTTCCAGTGTTTTTATAATAACAACGTCAAATAATTTTAAACAGGGATTCTTAAAATCGAACCGCCTTTTGTTATTGTAAAAATGATGTAAAATTATATTTATTTTTTATCTTTACATTCCTAAACATTTTCCCGGAACTTCCTGTGGCTTTTCACAGAAGAAGACGACTGGATTGAAAACAAATTCTAAAGTTCTTTATAAAACGATAATATTACTTCAATAATCAGTGATATTTCGGCCACATTATTATTTTGTATGTAATTCCCCCGTTAGGTGATTATTTTTTGTACTTTCCTTATTTTTATTTTCTTTTTGAATTTGAAGTTTTTATAATGTATAGTTTGATATACAGAATAGATATAATAGTATATAATAATATATATAATCTGAGAATATAACAGTATATAATTACTATTAGCAGAATTTGTTGTGAAATCACTGGTGAATTTAACACGGTTCCACTGCTTTCATAATAACAACTTCAAATAAATCTAAACAGGTATTCTTAAAATCTAACCACCTTTTTTTATTGTAACAATGCTGTAAAATTATATTTATTTTTATATGTTCAGTAGCCAATTCAAAGCGAAAATAAATCACTTTCCAAAATTAAATACGATAGAAAATCACTTTTATATCACCATTATTCTTTTTTGTGATAGAGAAAATTCAATAAATGTCGATTTCCTTTAAAATTTCTTTTTTCTCTCTAAGATCTGATTTAAGTGAAGGAAATATTTTTCATTGTTACCAATTCAATAAAATTCTCCTCCATATGAGATAACGTTAGAAAGTGAAAAATGAGGAACTGTTCAATTTTCTGAAAGAAATGCTAGAAAACCTTAAGTAATTTTTTTTTTTTAAGGTGTGTGAATAAAATTTGAAATTCAAATAATTTATAGGTAAAATATGGACGTTTTGATTGATTGTAACGAATCTAAAATTTATATTAATTTTACGGAGTAGGAGAAAAACTGTTTATTAAAACTTAATGATTACATAAATCATATCGGTATAAATTTTATTTCCTTTAATCTTTTAAATTTTTTATGTGGAAATATCTTAAATAAAAGAAATTGCATAATATTTCTATTTCAAAAAGATTAAACTAAGGTTTATATTTCTATATTTTTATGTGTAAGCCTAACTTAACTTGATTCTATGTTAGATTACTTAAAATAATAAAATAAAATATACCATAGCACCAATGTACAACCCGCAGCAATGTAAAATGAAATGTAACCCGATTACTGATGTTAACCCGTAATGATGTTGCCATGTAATCTATCAAATATACCAAAATCATCGACTTCAAAATTGGTTTCAGAATTTTGATGCTTTTTCCGGACAATAGCAGAAAAAATTTGAAGAAGCATATTTATTATTTTTTTTAGAAAAACTAGGGGATCATACCCGGGACTCCCGGGTTAAAGAATATAGGTGAAAACATTTTTTTAATTGAAAACTAAATATTTTATATATGCAATACATTTTTTAGATTGCCCACTAACAATAAAAAAGCATTTTTCATATGAAAAATATGAATTATACAATCAAATAAAGTTTTGAAATTTGTCAAAAGCGATATTACCTTATTAGCCGCATGCACCCATTATTTATTGGACCTAGATTTTGCTACTTTAAATTCTGATAATTTCAGAGCTTTAAGCGCGTAGTTTAATTACATGGTTGTTAAATTTGTATTTTATTTATACTAATTTATTTATTTATTCATAGAGAAAGTTTTTGTTAATGGAATATTAGCCGTAAGAAAATTGTAAACTGTTTATGTTGTTTTAAGGGCAATCAGATTAATCTTTCATAATAGAGCTCCGCGCGATATAGATAAATTAAAAAATATATATTTCATGCTTTAAAATTGTTTTTAAAACCATAGAGAATCAGTAAACTGAGATGCACTTTGCAAACAAATTCCATTTGAAAGTACTTTTTTTTCCTATTTGGTGATCTAAATATGTTAAATTTATGTTTTTTTTAATGTTATTCTTTTATTTATTTGTAAAGGAAGTTTTAATTTCGTTATGCAAAATGAGTCAGAAAAAGATGCTGAACAATTTTTTTTTTTTTGCTTTTTTGATCGTGAAGTGTTGCCATTCGCCAAATGACGTCAGTGTTACGAACAGGTACGTTCAGAGCCGAAAATAAGGGGTGGTCAGAGGGGGTATGTGCCCCGGGTGCCAGAACGAAGGGTCGCCAAATGAAGATTTTGTTTGTCGATTTTTCTCGCATCTTTGTTTAGCACGGTATTGTTAAAATCATCTTGTGCTGGGTTATGCCAAAGCATAGAAGAATCTAAAGACGATATGACATAAGGATACTGTATACAGCAGAATTTTTTTCGATTCTGTTTTCAAGATTTTAATGAATCAATATTCGACAAAGCCGATTACGTAGTGCAGTATTACATATTTTATGATTGCATATTTTAAATTTTAAAATAAGTCGGCTTTTAGAAAGTTAGTAAAATTCTCCTTGTAAATATACTTTGCGGTGGAGGGGGGGGGGCGCCAAAATCCATGTTTGCCCCTGGTGCAAAAAAGCCCCTGGATATGCTTGTCCTTTATAACATGGATACGTAATCAATAAAATAAAATAAAGATCAGTTATTATGATGACGGTATCAATTGATGCTCTCATGCTTGGTATTTCGAAATGAAAAACAGCAAAATTTATTCCACTTTGACACGATCATAGAATTTTTTATACATGGAATCTAAACCGGACATCATTTTCACCTTCTCAAATCCGTACTTCTCATATCCGTATTCACCATTTAAAAAAAAATGTATTTTAGTTTGATCATTTTAAAACTATTTTAACTCAAAACTTGAAGTCACGATTGTCAGCAACATCTTTTAAGCAAACAGACCCACTCTTCATTTGAGATTCTAATCTCAGTACCGGAGAGTAAAAATTTCCGTAATTATGTGTTTTAGAGGCATTTGTGTTAAAATGTTTAGTTTTATCTGAGAACGTGATCGTTTTCTTTTAAATATTACGTCATTTTCACTTAATTAGTATATTTCGCCTAGTGTCTGAAACAGTAGCAGTACACACGCCGAAGGAAAAACAAATATGGAAAATGTGTGAGGAAAAATACGTGTTTTCAAAAGCAGTACGTCATATTCCGTTCAAAATATTATGTCCCTAATGGTATTTTGCGCCACTAAACCCTATACAACAATTTTCATCAACAATTTTGAATTTTTATCAGAAAATGGCATGAATAAAGATAAATAAACCTCATTATTTCTCTCCTCTCTGCAATATTGAAAGCCAACTAATTTTCACCATTTTGAAGAAATTTTCTAAATGCTTTTATAATTGAAATATAAAAGTGAAGATACTTAAAAAAACAGCTAGTGTAATCACATCTACAAATGAACAGCTTTCAGTGAAAAAAATTATTAGTAAAAAAATTCTGCTGAACCAATTGGTTCAGCAGAAAGATCAGGGCAGATGACTGAACCAGATAAAACGGCAGATAAAATGACCTTGTGTTTTAAATATAATACATTATATAAAATTATGAAAAAATTAAACTAAGCAAATTATGTTACTTTGATAAAATTATAGTAAAATGTCTTATAGAATAGCATTAAAATTTTATTAGTCGGGATAATTTTGGACAAAAAGTCGAGGAACCTGATGTTATTTTAAACCTCGAATTATTGCCAAAAGCGAAGCGTATCCATACAGGCGAGAATTATCAAGTTCTGTAATATAAATCGCTATATTTTAGACAATGACTTCTGATTTGAGCTTGCACACTGTATGTCACTGGTTTTTAATAAATATCTAAATTTTTGTAAAACATTGCGTTTTAACAGTGTGTGATTTCGGTTACATTATTTTCAAAAGCGAAGCATTTTCACCTGTAAAGAACTTCAAAGCAGATGGAGTGAAAATGACGCACTTCTACAAAACATATTTCAGTTTAAGAATTAAAATACACAATTTCTCATACAATGACGTCATTCGTATCTGCTAAAGCAGTCCACTTTTACAATCCAGTCTTAAACAACATCTATAGAAATAAGTATGTATATGACGTCATTATCGCGGAATAACAGACGGTATTGTTGACAGAGCACATACTTTACACGGTTTTACACGATTTTTTTCTTTCCATTTTAAGAACAAAATTTACTTTAATAATGTTAATCCTAGCTATCCAAATACATTAACTGAAGTTTAAAGATTAACTCATTGCCTGAAATCTAACGAATGTACTTATTTTGTGTACTATTCAATTAATACGTATATGGTGATAGATTAAGGAAGATATTTTAAAGACGTTTGGAAAACACAACAGGGTTTAACAGATATTAAAACTTACTAATGTTTTTTTGCGTTTTATCACACATCATTCGTTCAGAAAAGTAACCTCTATTTTAAATTTAAAGAGTGAAATATATGTATAAAAAAAGGAATAGAGAATTAAGAAAATTAAGCAAAGATAATAAAGCAAACTTTTATTATTATTGTTATTAATAAATATGAAAACATAAATGAAGCCATAATAATAAAGGCATAGCCATATACAATCATTACTGTAAAGTAAGTGTTAAGACAAAATAATACTAGATGAAAACACGTGTATCATATAGCACACCAGAGTACACCAGACGCCAATAGTACACCAGACCCCAAAGTGTTAGGTTATTAAATTATTCAATAAATATAATGCATATTAAATAGAACTCCATTATACTTTGAATATTTCTTTACTTCTTTAATCTTATAAGATTTTTTTCAAGGTAATAAAAATAAAAATTTTGGTAAGAAAAAAAGGAGTAAAAAAGAGGAAAGCAACCTGACCTTATTTTTATCTATAAAGCAAATTCTTTTTCACATAAGAAAAACTACAGAATTTCAGATGAATAGATGTCTTTTTTTATCGTTTCTTGTCCTTATGTATAACGTCAGAAATAATTACACTGTTCTGTTTTGTTGGACAACAAAAGCAGTAACTATCTTAAAAAGAAAGTCTGAATCTTCTTTTAAAAACTTCTATTCTGAATATTTCAATCAAATTTTTTGAATAGAAATTACTAAACAATTCAGATTCAATTTTATTTTTCATGGCATTCATGTTGTAATCATGAAATATTAAACATTATTTTGTTTTAAAAAGTGGTAAGATTAATTTAATAGTTTTCATTAAAAAATGGTTTATCCATGCGCACTTTGATTGTAAAAATTGACTTCCAAAATTAATTATTCAAGCATATAAGTTGGCATCATTTTACAGGGATTTTGCGTGACAAATATACTGTTGAAAAATGTAATATATCAAAAGAATATATTTTTCTTAATATTACTTACGTATTTTGCCATATTTATAATGCGATTAGATTAGGTGGCAGCAAACACATCGAAACTCAATATATCACAAATCGGAAATCTATCTATATTATAAAGGACAAACATATCTGTGCGTAACGAATACGTCATTCTGCGAATGGCAACACTTTGAAATTTGAAATAAAATTTTGGTTTTGCAATTTTCGCTCCTGCAAATTTTTAAACTTCTAAACATACCACGTTTTAAATGTTTGCATCGTCGTATGCAGAAAAAAATGCACTTTTAAATGCAATTTGTTTGAAAGCTGTACCTCAATTTATTTTTGAGATATTAATTTTTTTATAGTTTTTAATACCAATTTTCTAATCGTGGCAACTGAAGTACTTCATTTCTATTAAAAGTGGTTTAGTTATCTTTATTGATTATATTCTTACTGATGCCATTTTCTCATTACAATTAAAAATATATTTTTTTAAAATTTGAACAGAAAATGACGTTACGCTTAAAAAAAGACACAATTTCCCTGATGATGCTGTTATATTTCACTATTTTTTCATTTCGCTTACATTGAGTTTGAGACAATAGGCAAAATATTTCAGCGACTGAAAATGACGTCATATTTAAAAGAAACCGATAATTTTATTTGACAAAACGAGATATTTCCCCATGAATACGTCTAAAAGTTATAAATTTCTGGAATTTTTAAGCGCAGGTACAGAGATTATTCTAAGACCTCAAATCACGATTGGGAATTTTAACATGGGAAGTGTAATAGTTGACAAACGTGACTTAAAGCTTGAAAATATATTTATCAATAACCTATTGCGCGTTAAAATGTTTTTAAATGGTTAATATTGATGTGAAACGTTGAAAATGACTTGATTTGTTTAGATTTAAAGGGGGAAAAATTCTATGATTATGTCAAGGTGTAATCATTTTTGCTGTTTTTTTCATTCCGTAATACCAAGCATCAATTGATATCTTAATCAAAATTACTTATCTTGATTATATGTTACTGATTACGTATATGAATAGAGTTTAATTTTTCAATAATTTTAACAGTTGAAGTGTGTGTGTGTCTGTCGGCGATGGCTAGCGAAATCTACCGCACATAAAAGTCTGAAAATTCAGGAGTGATTAGTCCAAGACAAACCTCATACACCTGAGTCTCAGATTTTTAGTTTAAAGGGCCGGGGTCCTTGGATCATGTTAAGTTTTTATGCACTAAATTGTTAATAAGATGCCTCTTTTCTATCCGATTTTCTTCGTTTTTGGTTTAAATTCATTAGCAATGAATTCTGAGAACTAAATATTTCAAATCTGAGTTACATATGAAAAAAAAAAGAACGTAATTCACGTACATCACAGGTATTATTAAAATACTCAAGGGATATCTGAAGAGAAAAATTAACATTAACTGATTAAGATTTCGGTTAATTATTTGCACTTATGGGCATTTTAAAATTATCTTATATTTATAGGGCATGCAATGAAAGCAAACATAAGGGATAAGATTGTAATAAAATATTTTAGGGGGGGGGGGGGGTTCTGTCAGTAATCTAATTTAATTCATATGTAACTTTAACTGAATTTTTCCATAATTACGCGATTTAGACATTGCACTTTCATAAAAAAGAAAAGGGAACTTATTCCAAAACAAAATTAGCAAAATGATATATTTCACGAAAACACTTAAATAATGTTTTAAAAGATAGATAAATGAACTGGAAATACTTTCTTAATGTATTTTGCGTTCCAAAATAGCGTTGTTCTTATAATAACTTTGAACATACTTCTTGATAGTATATTGGATCTTATATTTGAAATAACTTGTTTGAAAACAGCGTTTTGAAAATTTCTGAGGGGTGGGGGGTTCGTGTGTGTGTGGGGGTGGGGAGAGTGGGGTTGTTCAACTCATTTTGCTGACATCTGGTTTATCTGTAGCACAATTTACTGGATTCATGCACACGTAATTGTCTGAGCGAAGCGAAGGCTAATACTCAGCGAAATATTACTGTCCGGACACATTACTACTACGATGGATATTAACGCCATGTCCTACTTAAAAAAAAGCCTAATAAAAACCTTTCGTCAAGCATAACTCAAAAAATATTTGTCGGATTTCTTTTCTGATTGCACCAGAAGGTACCTATGAGGGACACCTACTGAATGCACCTACTATGAAAAATATGTTCCAAACCGTTTAAAAATTATATTAAAAAAAACTGATAAAAAAGCACAAGATATCTGCATACGTCACAGAAATTTGGTGTGCGTCACTTTCACCGGTGGATGTTTTCGTAGACAACTGGTTTGAACACATGGAGCAAATAAAAAAATAAGTGCACGCAGTAATATTGAATAGATCAGTTTCAACCACGTAACCACAAACCTTACAACAACCCGTGGCAACCAGTTTTGGTGGGCAAACAATTAATAATACAGGGCTAAATCCGGCTAAAAACTCAGGTTAAAAGATAGTTGTCAGTCTATCGACTGGAAATTAACAGATTTTTTTAATACGCGTATCACGAAATTTAGAAACGATTGTGGATGATTAAAACAAATGACATGAGTGTTTATTGCTCCGGGAGTTTATCTTTCTCTGGATGTCTGTTTATCATACATCATTCAATTTTCTTGTATAGGATGATATTATTATGCAGTAAAACCTCCATAACGGACACACCCGATTAGTAGACACCTCTATTTAGCGGGCATTATTTTCGATTACCAACCCTTAAATAACTGTACATTTTATAATCTCAGTAGCCGACACCTCCAAATAGAGGACAAATTCTGCCCTCCCGAGGTGTTCGTGATTCAGAGGTTTTACTGGTAAGACGTCCATAACGGACACACCCGATTAGCGGATACCTCTATTTAGCGGACTTTTTTTCGATTACCAACACTTAAATAACTATATATGTTTTACTCTCAGTAGCGGACACCTCCAAATAGAGGACAAATTCTGCATTCTCGAGGTGTCCGCTATTCAGAGGTTTTACTGTATGTATATATTATTGATAGTTATTTTACAGGGCCGCACAAAAGAATAAGAATATATGAAACGAATATAAACTAAATTCGGGATTGGTAGATCGCTGATGGTAACGTAATTTTAGGATGTTGTTACAGTCATACGCAGCATGTTTTCAGAGTTTCGTTCATCTAACGAAACACTACCTGTCTCACTCCTTTGTCTGTCCGTCTGTCACAGAGCCCGTTCTGAGAAACTATATATGTCGGAGACTTGAAAATTTGCATACTTATAGCTGAACACCACACATCAAACGGCAAATAATAAAATTTTGAAAAAGTAATATTTAACTCTAACTTGTGTATTTTAAGCAATTTTTCTAACTCAGACCCTAATTAAGTTGGAGACATGAAATTTTGCATACTTATAGCTGAACACCTCACATCAAATGACAAATAATAAAATTTTGAAAAAGGTCTAATATTTAACCCTCTGGGTTCTAACTTGTGTATTTTAAACAATTATTCTAACTCAGCCCCTAATTAAGTTCGAGACATGAAATTTTGCATACTTATAGCTGAACACTTAACATCAAACGGCAAATAATAAAATTTTGAAAAAGGTCTAATATTTAACCCTCTGGGCTCTAACTTATGTATTTTAAGCAATTTTTCTAACTCATCCCCTAATTAAGTTGGAGACTTGAAAGTTTGAATACATACAGCTGAACACTTGCGATAACACGATAAATCATAAAATTTTGAAAAAGTCATATTTAACCCTCCAGTCTCTAACTTCTGTATTTTAAGCAATTTTTCTAACTCAGCCCCTAATTAAGTTGGAGACATGGAGTTTTGCATACTTATAGCTGAACACCTCATATCAAACGACAAATAATAAATTTTGAAAATGTCTATTATTTAACACTCTGGGCTCTAACTTGTGTAATTTAAGCAATTATTCTAACTCAGCCCCTAATTAAGTTCGAGACATGAAATTTTGCATACTTATAGCTGAACACTTAACATCAAACGGCAAATAATAAAATTTTGAAAAAGGTCTAATATTTAACCCTCTGGGCTCTAACTTATGTATTTTAAGCAATTTTTCTAACTCATCCCCTAATTAAGTTGGAGACTTGAAAGTTTGAATACTTATAGCTGAACACTTGCGATAACACGATAAATCATAAAATTTTGAAAAAGTCATATTTAACCCTCCGGTCTCTAACTTCTGTATTTTAAGCATTTTTTCTAAATCAGACCCAAATTAAGTTGGAGACATGAAATTTTGCATACTTACAGCTGAACACCTCACATCAAACAACAAATAATAAAATTTTGAAAAAGTCTAATATTTAACCTCTAATATTTTGTCTAGCGCAATTTTTAAATTTAAACTGTTTTGCAGTATTATTTTTTGTTCATTTTGATAATAAGTGTAATGTGACGTAATTTCTTCTATTTAAGACTTCTAACGCATGTTAATGAATTTATTTTACAATATACTTTCTCTTTTAAAATTAACATGTAAATATAGATTTTATGGCGTAATTTCCAATAAGTTCCTGCTTTTTATACCTAATTATTTAATTCTAATTTGAAGGTTTTTTCTGTTTATAATAGTAACGTGTAAATAATTTTTTTTTTTTTACTTGATGCAAACATTATTGTTTGCGCTGTTTATACAGTTGGCAACAGTTTAAATTAATACCATTTTCTAAAATATGTAAAAAAATATCTGTCGAAATGCTGAATATTTGAATTTAAAATAGAAATAAAACCTCAAAAAATGAGTCAAATTTAAAAAAAAAATTAATGGAAGCTGCACACCGGGATCTTCAATTGAATAAAATGATATAAAAATGATTACATTCCCATGTAGAGTTTTTGCTCCTATAAAACTTCTTTTAATGGAACGATTTTGTCCAAATTTAACATTAAATATCTCTTAACATAATTCTTCGTTTTGAAAACTGTATACATCAGCGTGTTGATCAAACATTTCTCTATAATACCACCGATTTTCATATTTTTGTATGCAATAGTTTCTTAATATTAACGAAGAAAGACCTCCGGTCACAAAAAATTCAAAACCGGCAGCGGCGGTGACAGCGTTAGTTACGTTTTTTTAGAATAGAGAGATATATAAAAATGAAAACATGTATATCTGTCTGTTTGTATTTCTATAAAAATCCACAATTTGGAAGCCAAAATTGTGAAAAGATACGTACATGTGTATTAAAACATAGCCGAGTCAACTAAAGTATTCCAGAATCGAAATAATTTATAGTTAATTTTTAATTAATAAAAAAACCACCAATTTAACAGCAATTTCTTATCAAATTTAAACATTTTTCGTTATAGCAGTTGCCAACAATTAAAATACACAATAAAATTATTACTACAACAATTAATTTTCTACTGCAAGATTTCCACGTGAAAAATGAAAATGAAAAAAATAGTTTGCCGAATTAAAAAAAAAAAGTGAATATAACTTCACAACTTTTGTATTTCAAGGTTTCCACGTGAAAGAGGAAAATATTACGTCATATTGGAAATATAAAGGACGTGGTGGATACAGTATAACGTCATATGAGTGTGAAAAATGTACTGAAGCATGATAAAAACCCGATTAGGACAGTGCCATCGCTAAGACTTTTTATTGGTGGGGGAGAGAACCTTAAATTGCCAAGTCAATTTTCAGCATTTGCCAACTCGTTTTATAATTTTGCCAACTTACCACAGTTAGAAAATGCAATATAGTTCTTATTTGTTAAAAGTTTAATAATATTCCCAATTAGTTTTGTAATTTTTGCCAAGTCTATCAGAAATAGAAAATATATTATAGTTTTTATTAAAATTTTAAACAAATTTGCCAACTAAGTTTGTAAATTTGCCAAGTGTAATAACATTCGCAAATGTTTTGGGGGGAGGCTCCCCCCCCCCCTTAGCGAGGCCCCTGGATTAGGGAAATACTGGCGTATTTTAACATTATTGCTCCGATTATAAATTGAAATAAGTTCATTTATAGCTGTATTCTTTTGCGTCTGTTATATACATGTATGCATTTTTATGTAGCGTTTTCATATGATTCATTCATACAACATTTCGACTGCTTTTTTTAATGTTTGTTTTGTGTTGTATATTAAATTTTGAAATTGATTTTTCAGAACAAACATCCTTCAAATTCTGGGCAACGCCGGGCACTTTAGTTTGTAACAGATGAATGGCTTTTGTATCTGTACATCTAATGCTAATATTATAAAGTGTATAATATTATTAATGCCTGTACGTTTGCGAGGTGTTATCCCTGAAACTACATAGCCAACATTAAAAAAATGTTGGTGGCCATCTCTGCTCCG
Source organism: Maratus speciosus (assembly GCA_963932465.1). Lineage (NCBI taxonomy): Eukaryota > Metazoa > Arthropoda > Arachnida > Araneae > Salticidae > Maratus > Maratus speciosus. The sequence continues at coordinate 347,112,072 of OZ010795.1, read as the reverse complement.
AAAAAAAGGCTGTATTTTATGTCAGTGCAAGAACCTACATCGCTGCAGGAGCAAAAAAGTTCTAAAATTGCGATTTCTGCGATATTGATTGGGTTAGAAACTTTAAATTTGGTGTGGTAGTTACTTTTATGATGTATATACTCGTAATGAACGCTCTCTAAAAAGTTCAATTTGACGGATAAACGTAAAAATTTTTAGAAAGGTTCTAAACTATGATTTATTTGGAATACTGAAATTTTTGGGATACTGTTGGGGTTAGAAACTAGAACTTTGGCATGGTAGTAATTTATAAGATGTAAATGCTCTTTGTAGAACGAACTCTAAAAAATCGAAAGACTATACAAAGCGCAAAAAGATCTAAAGATGATCTAAGTAACGAAGTACATAGAATTGTTAGGAATATAAACATGAAAATTGACATGGCTGTATTTATCATGACGTAAATTCTCGCAATAGAACAATTTCTAAAAATGTCGCTATATAAAACAGTGCAGAAACAAAAAACTTTCGAAAATTTTCTATTTCTGTGTTACTGCTGAGCCCAAAATCTTGAAATTTTGCTTCGGGTTAGTTTTAAAATATACAATTGCCCCTATGAATGGTTTCTAAAAAATTTAAAATTTAAAAAGATGAAATTAACGGAAAGCGATCTCAATTACCATTAATTTGGAATTATTAGGTATAGCAACTCTAAATATTTCATAATGCTGCATTTCCTCCGCAAAACTTGCAATTTAAATGCAACAAAACTGATAGATACCCACCTAGCATTAAATAAATTGTGTAAATATTGAATAAAGACCTGTATGAAACAGTGAGTAGGTTGCCCGAAAGTACTTGTTAAAGTGTTCCTTCTCTAGGCTTTTCTCTCTCTCTCCAAGGCCACTAACAGAGGGAAGTGCCGTTTTAAATGTGATATGAATTTTTTATCTGATTCATTTTTCTAGACATTTTATCATAAGGTCATATTCTCAATTATCATTAGTAGATTTTTTATATATTAATTTAATCTGGTGAAATATCATAATCGGGTTCATATTGGCGTATGTTAGCTTGCATGATTTGCTGAATAAATATGTATGGATTTGTAAATTACTTCAAATGACACTTTGACAGCTCAAAAGTTATGCAGACGATATATTCAGATCTTGTGTCATACTTTATGTTGCCGTATAAAGTATAGTCCATTCTTTATAAACATCATATATTTGTCATTTAAAGTAATTCAAATTGGTGCGGAGCGTCTGATTATGCTCTTGACATCATTTTATACAGTTGAAATTCCGATATAAGATAATTTAGTGTTTCATTTTCTATTTTACTTTTAATATATTGCGTACTTTCAATTTTATATCCATGCATGGCTGTCTTGCATGGTTTGATTTCCCATTTTTTAAACAGTGTATACGAATTTATATATAAAATTTTGTAATTCTACCATTCGTTTATTTTCATCATTTCAATTTATCGCAGTATAAGGACAATTAAAGATAACATCTCATTTTCTTTGCTTCCACATGTTATTATTAAATCTATGTTATCAGCAATATCGCTCAGACTAATCCCTCTGAGCGAAGTCCTAGTATAAGATTTGATAAGTTATGAAAATCTATGTTGCTTATTATTAATATGCTCAAACAATGTGAATTTTACCGTATTGATAAATTTATACGGAACATAATTTAAACATATTAAACATTTAGAGTCCATTGGCTTGTATTAAAATTTAGAACGGTGCATAATATTCGGAAGGTAAATACTATAGCGGAAATGTTGTAACACTAAAGTTGATTTCTTGAACGCATTTCCAACAATTTGTTAATTGTCATAAACCATTAGTACAGAAAAGAGTGTAGGTTTAGAGATTAACATTTATTTTAGAAGGCTTAAAAACTAATAATATGTATAGGGGCATGTGGGGCAAATTCGGGTACCATAGTTGTTTTCTACTCTCAAATACAGTGAAATGGGAAAACAAATTTCAAACACCTCTTTTAATATAAAATGAATCTTCGGCCATAATGAAACATATTCTTTTCAATAAAAATATAATTCATTATATAAAAAAATAGTTTTTTTTACACATGTGCAAAAATCTGGTTTTACCCCACTGGTTGGGTAAAACCGGGTATCTATTTAAAACTCCTGGAGAATTCATTTTGGTCAAAAAATTTTGTTTAACGCAGTAAAAAATGCATTTTTGTTATTTTTAACAAAGCGAAATTACACATGTGTTCTACCACGTGTAAAAAATAAATCGGTTGTATTTCTACGTTGTATAGTCCTACCTACTTTACACTGAAAGTCTTAGAGTTCTTTTAGCTGCAAAAATCACAAATGATTTTGTCAATATATTCTTCTTCATTAGTACATGCTTCGTGTGCCCATCCTTGGCTTTTCAAACATTGTATGCAACCTTCTTTGGATTTAGAATTTGTTTAAAGCTTATTGCAAAACATATAGATTTCATTATCTTCTTTTTCTTCTGAAGATGTCTCTGTAACCTTTTTTGGTTTATTTTTCTGTTGATTCTTAATTTCTTTTTTCTTTTAAATATCCTCTTTTTTCGTCTTGTAGTTTGTTTGGCTCATTTCTACTTAATATATGTTTCGATTTCTAATTTATAGAGAGAAGAAATTAAAATAACACTTTTTCCCTCTTCTTTTGTCAGCCCTTTTCTGAATTCTGAAGCCTCCCTGGGGGGGGGGGGGGGATAACATTTTAGGCCAAATTGGAAATTCAGATTGCTGGGCTACATAATCTGAAGATGTCGAATGGATAATTTTATTAATGTTTCCTGTAAGTGTAACATTTTGAATCACTGATGATTCACTGATGACATGTCTGTGATTGTGATGTTAACTGCTGCATGTGGATGTGGATTTAGCTCGACGTGAAAGGCGCTGGGTGTTGTCAACTGCTGGATGTGTGATGTCAACTCTCATAGTAGGTTTGGAAGGTTGAGCTCCATTATCCTGCTATGTTTCAGAAATATTTATTGCTGCAGCAATGCCAACCTGTGGCTGCATAGACCTAGGTGGACTTTCATTGTTTTTTTTTTTGTTTTGTTTTTTTGTCTTTTCCGAAGGAGGAAAAAGATGGCCTGGAAAAACATTGTTGTAGGGAAGAATCCCCGTTTCCTCAAATCCTCTGATTGCAGTATTTACAAGTGATGCTCTCGAAAATGCAGCTTTAAATAATTGTCCAATTTCGTAAATTGTTACAGATCGCGCAGGGTTAGAAAGTAACCACTTCCTCACCTCTTCTTCTTAGTATGAGTTTAGAGCTGCATGAATAACACTTCAGTGGGCTGAAATCGATGTATTGCTTAAGGAGTGAAACATATGATAAATACATTGCTTTTTCTTACTAAATTGATTACTGGATGCTTTTAGCATGAGTTGAATGCCCATCAAGGATTAAAAGAACAGGCTTTACAGGACAAGGACTGGAAAAATCTATACATTTTTAAACCAAATAATGAAGACTTCTTTCATAATCCATCCACTCCTACTATATACAGCAAATGAGTCTGAAAAAGCATCATCCATCAATAGAAGATTTTCTTCTGCCTGTTTAATATTTATTTCAGAAAAAAATCTTGTTATAGATTATGTAGCCTAATTATATCGGATTGAGATTTTACACATTATTTGTTAATTAGCATAGATTATTTTATTTAGAGAAGCAATTTACGAAATATATTTTGAATCTTATGTAGGTCTATAACGCAAGTTATTATACCTCAGATTAGAAACTTATTTATTAAAATGTAATAAGCATAATATAAAATTATAACTTAATTAGCACCATTATTTTGTTCATTAATAATTGCTGTTTATTTAATTTTATAAATTTAAGTTAAAAATTAGTCCCACTTTTTAATATAAAACTATATACAAATTGACGTTTTCACTATAACTAGATAGATTTAGAATTATAAGGTAACTGTATGTGAATACTGTGTGTAACTTTAGGAATGAAGACGAATAGGTTTCCTTTTTCACATTTTTATATCACACAGCACACAAATGTTACAAACAATCACAAACACTGAAAAACATATAGAATGATGAGGTGACTTTGGGGTAATAACCCGCTGTTAGAACAAGTGACGTTCGTAAAACATATTATGGGGAATACTCCCGCTATAAGCAACAGAATAATTGGGGATAAGACCCGCTATAGCATAATGTGCCACAATGGCAGCTCAAGAACAACATACTATACTTGGGGATAAGACCCGCTCGAATACCCAACGTGCCGCAATGGCAGCTAAAGAACAACTCTATACTTGGGGATAAGACCCGCTCGAATACACAACGTGCCGCAATGGTAGCTAAGCAACAACTGAACTGGGTCACATGACCGCAAAGCTACGGAGCTCGTTCGGCATGCGCACAAGGTCCGAACATGCCGCCCCGCGTTGCAATGTGCGTAGCACATTCAAAATATTAAAAATACACTATAAATACAAGAACTAAATAAAATACCAATACCACAAAATAATATTACAATACAAATACAATAATAATAAGTAGCAACAATAGGGACTATACAATACAATAAAATTAAATTCTTTGTTACAAAATTTAAGCTATTTTCTAAAAATAGTTCTATATTGTTCTTAAGAAAAGTTGAATGTAAAATAACATGTAAATCTTAGGTGCACCTTAAAATACATAAACAATGAGAAATAAGTATATACATTAGATTTCATTAAATTTCTGAAGAAATATTTTGTTACTAAGCTAACGAAAATCGCGATATAAACCTTATGAAAAATCCCTTTTCCTTTGATTTTTATTTTTAATCTCTCAAAAAGGCTGGAAAATCAGCTCCTGTATAGTTAAAAGAAAAATTTGGAGTTAATCTTTCCGCTGGGACGTCACCCATGATCTGTTTAGCAGTAACTGGGTTGTTCCTAAAACAGACAACGTAATCATGCACTACTTTTCGCGCTAAATTTTTTCCACTTACGGGCCAAAACCGCATACGTACGTAATGGATTAAAGTTTGGGGACCAATATCAAAATACTTCCTGTGAAAATGCTCAAATATGAGTTTTGTGAGCTTATGGCCTTTCGGCAAAATGATTTGATGCTTCTTATCAAAGTTTAAATCTGAATTTTCCAACCTACCGCCAACTCTTAAGATATTATCTTGATCCAAAAAGGGGGATAAACATTTAATTTTACTGGAAGGGGGAACCCTTGATTCCCGTTTTAAACCCTTAATCTCTTCCTGAAATTCTGCATTTTGTACTAATCTAATTAGAGAAACTTCTGAATTTTTTATTTCTGGGGTTGTGAGGCTGCCTCTGCGCCGGTCTGCTAACTTACATTTGCAATTGTGAAAAAACCTATAAACATATGCCAGTATGCGAAGAATACTATAGTATTTACCACTTATGTTGAGAAAAAAATTTACTTCTTCAGGATTCCTGAAAAGAGAAAGAGAAATATTAGAATTGAAATCATTACAGTTATTTTTATATTTTGATTTAGTCTCTGGAATGTAATCTGTTTCTGGCACAGAAATAGTTTCTTGCTCAGTCACTAAGTCATCAGCTGCTAGGAATTTTGGTCCCCTAAACCACATTGGATTCTCTACAAGAGAATTAACACTCGCACCTCTGGTCAAGAGATCGGCAGGATTGTCCTTGCTAGAGCAGTGATACCAAGAGTTCAAATCTGAAAGTGCATTAATCTCTATGACACGGTTTGCCACAAACTGCTTCCATCGCTTTGATGATCCCTTGATCCAGAATAAGGTTATTTTGGAATCCGTCCAATAGTACACTTTCGATGTGATTTTTTGATCTAGGATGGGTTTTACTTTACTGATCAGTCTTGCACTTAGTAAGGCTCCGAGAAGTTCTAGCCGAGGCAGAGTTATCTCCTTTATCGGTGCAACACGACTCTTTGAAGTCACGAGATTGACTTCCACACCACTCTCTCTTTTTATTCTCAGATAAATTGCAGATCCATACGCTATTTTACTAGCATCAGAAAAGGCGTGTATTTCTACAGCTATTACTTGATTCAAGCAACCAAGAATTTTCCTCGGAATTTTTAATTCTGCTAAATTTGGAAGTTCTTCGAACCACTTTAACCATTTTTCGTGCACATTAGTTGGTAACTGTTCATCCCATGCTGTCTTCTTTAGCCATAGTTCTTGGAACAGGCATTTTATTCTAATGGTGAATGGCGTCAGCATGCCTAACGGATCGAAGATTTTACCAACTGCTTGCAATAGTAGACGTTTTGAGCTTTTTTGCGATGACAAGAATTCTATTAAACTTTTAACTTCGAATGTCAGACAATCTTCTTCTGTTTTCCAGGACATTCCTAACACCTTGCTTAGATTGCTTCCTAGGCTTATTGCAGCATGTTCTGTTTGAATATTTAAACCTTCCTTTTGCCAGCACTGCAGTAACGCTTCATCATTGGTTATCCATTTTCGAAGAATCATTCCTGCTTCAGACATTATTTTGTTAGCATTCAGGGAAACATCAAGAGCTTCTTGCAGCGTATCTTCGCCAGATATAAAATCGTCCACATAAATATATTTATCGAGTAGGTGAACAGTTCTTGGGTGTAGATTCATAAACCGCTTGATGTGCTCCTTTATTGTAGCAGATAGGAGGAATGGAGAGGCATTGACTCCAAAAATAACACGTTTGAATCTGAAGACCTTGAAAGATTTTAAACCATCATCATACCACAGAAAACGGACAGAATCCCGATCTTTTTCAGCTAGTGAGATTTGAAGGAACGCCTTCTCGATATCAGAAGAAAAGGCAATTTCGTATAATCTGAAGTGGATTAAAATATCAAATAGAAGTGGATTTAAGTTGGTGCCGGGCCATAAACAATCATTAAGGGACAAATCATTGTTATCATGAGAGCTGGCATCGAAGACGATTCGGACCTTTGTAGTAAGTTTATCTTCTTTACAGACCGCATGATGGGGCAAATAATAAACTGCCCTGTCTAAAACAGGTTCATTTTCTTGCACCTGCTCTATAATTCCTTGCTTTAAATATTCCGTGATTATTTCAGAATATTGTCGAAAAAGCTCTGGGTTTCGATAAAATTTTCTTTTTAGACCTTCCAAACGCTGTTTCGCAACATTAAAATTATCATTTAAATCCTTCCAGTCTTTTTTCCAGGGTAACTGAACTTCATAACGATCGCCTACAAATTTGACAGTTTTATCGAATATTTGTTGTGCTTGATCAGTTTCCGATATTTTCGGATCATCATGTTTAATGCCTATAGATTCAAGCTCGAAAAATTGTTTTAAATTATCATTTATTTCATCGAAATCTCTAACGAAATTGCACATAGTAATATTGTTTGTTTGCGTGTTCTCCTCTAGCGCCCCAGTTGGGATCCATCCAAAAACAGTGTCTTGCAGAAAAAGTTTATCATTTATCTTAACTGAATTATGCTTTAAAATTCTATAAAATAATTCAGCGCCAACCAATGCGTGAATTTTTCCCGGTTTGAAAAATGTGGGGTCTGCCAATTCCACAATATTCGGTAAATTAATGTCCGATACATTTAATTGCCTTGATGGAATTACATCCGTGATTTTGGGAACAATTAAGAAATCTATATTCTCCCTGAAAAAGCCATCGTCGTTTGTAATTACACTCGAAATTTTATTTTTTACATTATAAGTATAACCGTTTAATCCTGTAACGGGTACATTAATTATCCCTTTTTTAAATTGCAGCATGTCAGCGCAATCCTTAGTTAAAATATTGACATTGCTAGCATTATCCAAAATGACTCTAAACCTTCGTTTATTTCCGAAATTATCTTCTATAAAAACAAAGCATGTACTCAATAAAATTGATTTTCTTTCTTTACTTATATTATTCAAGGTCTTTAAAGATTCATTATTTAACGAAATGTTTTCCGTTTCTCTATTTACCGCACCTGCAAGAGGGGAGGAAATTTGGGGGGAAGCCAATTCATTTTTGGATTTATTTTCTTTTTCTCGATGAAGCGATGAGCTGTGTCGCAATCCACAGGTATTACAATTATATTTTGAAATGCAAGAATTTACGCAATGAGAATTATTCAAACAATTAATACACAGCTTATTTTTCTTCACAAAATCGTATCGTTCAGAAACATTCATTTTTCGAAACTGAGAACATTTGTTCAAATTATGAAAAGCCAATTTACACAGAATACAAGTTTTTCCATTCGATTTATCATTCGAATTTAGCATGAAATTTTTTTGTTTGTTCGAAAGAGAATGTTTTTGTTTAAGGGTTTTGAAGCAGAGTATCTATTTACGCTTTCTAACGTAGAACTGCGGTTTTCCAAAAATGACATTAATTCATTAAATTGCGGGTATTCTGATTTTTTAATCGAATATTCAAATAATTTTCGAGATTCCTTATCTACCTTTTGCAATATAATATTGATAAGGATAGCATCAGACAGATTGTTTTGTTCATATTGTAATACTTTTAAGGCCCTCAAATTTTTATTTACACAATCAATAAAGGATCTCAATTCTTTAGAAGACTCGTAATGTATTTTTTCATAATTAATTATGGCCGATAAATGAGTGTCAATGAGCAAACGTTGATTTTCGAATCTTTCAGTAAGTGCTGTAAACAATGACTGAAAGGAATCGTCTGGGCTCTCTAGTTGTTTTGCTTCATTTTTTAGCGATGCTCGCAAATAAAACAGCTTCTGAGCGTCATTTAACTGGGCATTATTGATAATTAAATTTGTAAATTGTACTTTAAAGATTGACCACTCTTCATATTTACCATTGAATGTTGGTAGTGGGATTTCAGGTAACTTAACTTTAATATTATTCAAACTTATAGATTCAATACTATCAGCATGCACATTTATTTCAGAAACTTTAAGATTTTTAAGAAATAGGTTGAGACTTACCTCAAGTTTCTCGAGACGATCTTCGAGTTCATCTAACTCGTTTTCGATTTCTGGTAAGTCCTTAATCTCAGGGATATCATAATATTTATCCCGTATTTCCGATACTTTTGCTTGAAGCTCAGGTAATTTTCGAATCTTTATTTCAAGCTCGGTACTCGAGTAATTAATTTCGTCTGTATTATCTTTTACGAAATTTTCTAATTTCGTTATAGCACCTTTTAGAGCACCTTTTGTTCTATTTAATTTTTCCATAGCAGCTATTTCGCTGCGAAATCGACGGACCACAAAAATGTATGTGAATACTGTGTGTAACTTTAGGAATGAAGACGAATAGGTTTCCTTTTTCACATTTTTATATCACACAGCACACAAATGTTACAAACAATCACAAACACTGAAAAACATATAGAATGATGAGGTGACTTTGGGGTAATAACCCGCTGTTAGAACAAGTGACGTTCGTAAAACATATTATGGGGAATACTCCCGCTATAAGCAACAGAATAATTGGGGATAAGAACCGCTATAGCATAATGTGCCACAATGGCAGCTCAAGAACAACATACTATACTTGGGGATAAGACCCGCTCGAATACCCAACGTGCCGCAATGGCAGCTAAAGAACAACTCTATACTTGGGGATAAGACCCGCTCGAATACACAACGTGCCGCAATGGTAGCTAAGCAACAACTGAACTGGGTCACATGACCGCAAAGCTACGGAGCTCGTTCGGCATGCGCACAAGGTCCGAACAGTAACTTAACAGCATTAAAAATGCAATTTAAAGCTCCATGTTAATTTATTAATTATACTAAAATATAATCCCATGAGTGTAGGATAAAACAGGGTATACCCGGTTTTGACCCACCCTTACGTACCCGGTTTCACCCCAACATGGCACATATTTTAAAACATGGCGTCAGTACTTTTAATCATATAGCAAAAGATCAGTAAAAATGTTAAAATATTAGCAGGAAAGCAAAGAATTAGATTAGTACTCACCGATATTTAATATGTTGAAAAAATAGTGGTTATACGTGTAAAACCTTTAATCAAACAAAACAATTTTTTAAGAGTAAGTCAAACTAAATCCTTCATACAAAAAAGTACCGCACACAGTAGCGTTTCGTTCAGCTAGAAATGCCGTAATGGCGACTGCCAAATAATTTCTCATGTTGGCTGATAGACAGACGTACAACTGAAGAAGGAATCTGCTCTATACGGTTTTACCCGCCTACCCGGTTTTGTACAACTCTCCCCTACATAAAAAGTTGTATTAAGATTATTAGTAAATTTTAGAATACAACTTTTTCAAAGGCTTCATATTAGGTGCCCCTCCCTCAATTGAAGCTGAATGAAAGAGATAATGAAAACGATAGCAGCAAACTACATTACTGCTTCTGCCTTTTCACAACCTTTCATTTAGCTTCAAATGAAGATTGTAGATGAGGATCTTTTTACAAAGTCATCGAACATCTCGATGTTAAATTTACATTGATTTCTTGGTATGATTTTTTACTCCATCTAGCCTTAGATGCCTCGTATTTACTAAAAACTTCTTTATAAGCATATAAAAGCAATGATTTTAATAATCGATTTCAAAACATCTCGATTGTAGATTCCGGGAAGTAATCGATGACCCTATCGATTGTGTTTTTTACGATGACGATTTTTCTCGATTGGTAAAATCTTGAGAATCGCCCATCACTAATTTAGCCACTTCCCTTTCCCATCATAACACTATTTCTCTGTTAGCAGCTTTTCCCTTCCCATTTATCACCGTTGATCGTCATTTATACATCTGTGTATACAAGGTTTAATTTCTAACAAAAGAAGTACTGGAGCTCTAATAATCCAGAGTAATAACAACAGCAAGATATTCCTCTTCCCGTCCACCCGCATATTTACATTTCATACATTATTTTCAAAATATAAAGTGATTTTGTCTTCAGCAAAATAAAATTGCGAATATATTTTGACTACATTTTATATGCATTTATACATAATAACATCCATAAATGAACAGATCAAAAGCATTAATATCGGGAGTGAAAATTTTTCAGAAATCCTACTTGCCAAAGATTTCTGATCACACAGCATTCTTCTTTTTCACTTCGGCATTCAGTATTTATAACCTTTGGTGGGATCAAACTAATATTTTTTTCTTTGCAAGGGGCTCGGTAGCATAGTCGGCAGCATTCTGTATTTGAGATTTTTCTTTGTGAGTTCGAATCCCACTCGGACTTAATTTTCAAAACCAAAATTTTCATCAATAATTTTCGAACCACAATTGAAAGAATGTGAATATTAAAATAATTGAAATTTACGAAAAATATAAGTTAAGCGAAAATAAAGTGTAGCATATAAGTGCATTTTTAACTACGAAATTTTGTATGTTTTAATATATAATGAAGAGCAAAAAGAAAAAAAAATAGGCATATTTATGTGTCTATAGACGAGAAATTTTTTGTTGTTATTTAAAATTACTTACAACTATTTCAAAGAATATCTACCATTTTAAACAGAGAAATAAATTAAAATACGTGAACGAATATATAATTTTCATTTTCTTTCCTCATGCAAATACTTCAAATATTTCATGGATTATTAAAAACATGCTTTTATGTATTTTTAATACGGTTTTTTAAAGTCTGGTATTCTTGATTTTTAATTAGAATAAGTGTCTACGCAGTAATGTTTTTAGGAATTCAGTTATTAGGAATTCAGTCATTAGGAGTTCACTAAAAATGTAAAGTACTGCAGTTGTTCTCCTGTGCGTTTTGGTACAAATTAAGCACAACGTTGAAATAAAAAGATTATTTAAAAAAATATTTTATAAACACACGAAGAACACGTTATGTTTACACTGCGTGTAAACATAAAACGACACCAAATAAAAATGACAGATATGAATGAAGTTAAGTATGGCATTCTTCATCGCAGTTCGGAAACTATTGGGAGAAAAAAACATTAATTCTACAAATGCAAGCGTTAGATAGAAGTATGCTCCTGCGTTTCACCACCTGTGTAAGAACTTCGGTAAAAAAGAACGCAAATTAGTGTAGATGATTGGGAAAGGGAAAGACAATTTTGGCTTTTTTTTTCAGAAGTCCTGCTCCTCTGGGCTCCGGAGTGCAGTATTTATGAGTTCCTGGGAATTCCGACCAATATTTAAATATTCACTAAAAACAAAGTAGTATCGTAATTGAACTCCGTTGAGCTCCGGCGTAAATTAAACCCAGTGTGTATGAGTCATCCACCATAGCTATAATAAATTTACTACCTATTCTTTCATTAACCTATTTCCTCATCTCACATACATTTATTAATTTTGTAAAATTGGTAGCAGATAATGTTATATTTAAAATATTTTTGGAGGCTTCATGTGCTCAAGACAGTCACTTTTAGATAATTCATTAAGTCATTTCAAGTGTAAAAGTTTCTTAGCGTGTAGAGTGAAAGAAATTACAAGTCGCATTGAGCAAATATTCGAAATAGTTCTTTAAAATTCTAAAATATGACAGTAACCAGAGAAATTGTAAAGAAGGTTACATATAATAAAAGGTGCCTAATTTTATTTTTTAATTTGTAAGAATTTTCCGGTGACAATAATATTTTGCCCTTTTGAATGAAACTATTTAAAAATTAAATAAAAAAAGTTATATTACATTTTATTTTTGAAATTTGCATATATAATTTTTATTAAAATCTACAATACATTTACGAAACAGACCAAAAAAAAAAAAAAAAAAAAAAAAAAAAAAAAAAAAAAAAAACTGGCAAGAAATGGGTTAATAGCTAATCCGGAAATGCCCTCCATAGAAATCAAATTGTTCCTCTGTGGTGCGTACGCCCCACACTGGGAATTACTGTGCTAGAATGTCGTTGTCAAAAAAAAAAAAAAAAAAAAAAAAACTAATACTAAAATGATTAGGTTTTTACATTTAAGTTGTAAGTTATGATAAATCATTTCCCTTTTCATATTTAACATTTGTTACAAAACGGAAAAAGTTGCTTAATACTTTATTATAAAAAATAACGAAAATCAATTTTAAAGAACTGTTCTTGGATCAAGGGGCTGGCAATGTATGATAATAATAATTTTCTCTTTTTATGCTTAGTAAAAATTAGTTCAAAATCTGAGCCATACAAGTAATTAAATTCAGATCAGGATATTTTGCTACTTTTGTTACGGTCAATAAAAGAACATATTGGAATAAATATAATTTTAAAATAAGAAAAAATATTAATCGTAAAGAAGAAAATCATTTTTTAATGTGCTAAATAACCAGCATTTTTCACTGTCTGAACGTCGAAAGACTTTTCTTAAACTGTTCTTAATGCAATAGTAACTTTGCAAAATCTACTGAAAATGGGTAACATAAAATAAATTCTAAAATAATAGGAAATATTAATCACTTACCCATCATATGTAGTATAATGTAAATCTTGTAATCGTTTTTAAAATCGAAAATTCTTTTGACGGATTTACACGTTTTAGACACTGGAGATTCCGAAAAACATATTTTTAGAAGAAAAAAATGCTGTCCGTCTGTCTCTGTGTGTGTGTATCTGTGTGTCTGTAAACGCTCAATCTCCCGAACAAATTGAGATAGAGACTTTAAATGTGGTGTCTACTTAGTATGTGAAAATGACAAGAAGTCTATTGAATATCAGTAACCTCGATTATCCGGCATTATTCTTTTCGAACTCTCGAACTATTCGTTCTGATAAAAGGTATACAGAAATTTTCGAAATTGTTTATTTTAAGTAGTGAATGTAACAGACAATAAAAAAAACAAAATATGAATAAAAAATGCAGTTGCTCGGATAATTAATTGTCGAGATATCTGTAATTCTATTTTTCACACTCTTCGATTTTTCATGACCTTGTATTTCATTCAAATTTTAATTCAAAGATGTATTTTAATTGAAAATAAGACGCTTAATCCAACGCAGTAAACTGTTAGTTAATATAATTATCATTTTTGGTGTTATAAGGATGTTTCTTTTATCCAATTCAGTACTACTCGGTTATCGCGTCGACCAAAAAACTATCGCCAAACTATCGCTAAATGTCGCAAGTTTATCACCAGCTTGGCGATATATCGCCAAATATGGCGATAAAATAATTTAGCCAAAAGTGACACCAACTTGACGCTATCTTCGGCATTTCGCCTAATTCCCATAGACTCCCATTGTAATACAATCAGGAACCTGTTTTGCTAAAAATATTTAAATATACATTTAAATTATATTTTGGAATTGCAATGCATTTTATTAATAGTTTACACACATGTTTTATTTTCATATTTTTTGTTACGCTTACACCTGATGGGCAAGTATTACGGTGGCCCCCAGCGACTAGTTTTAATTAAAAGTAAGAAAATATATATTAGAAGATACATTGAAAACAAGACGTATTTTATGTTTCATTAATTTATGTTAGGTATTTTAAGCATTAAAGCTTTTTTTTATTTACTTTTTTCCAAATGATTGCACATTATCCAAACAGTTTAGGGTTTTTAGGAATGCGAAATATCTCTTTGTTTTTAAAGTATTACGACATAAATGCTCGAAAATTTTTTAAGTTAATATTAAAGGTTCCTATGTATAAAGTTTAATATAAAACATTTATTGTACAAAAAAAGAAAAAAAAATGTGTGTAAAGCTTTTATACTACATCGCACAGTAAAACTTGGATACCTTTATTCCCTGTTGTTGTTTGAAACACATTTTAATGATGAAACAGTACTGAAAAACTGGCGATAAACCACAATTAAATTAGACTAGAGTTCAGATCTAGTCTAATTTAATTGTGGTCTAGTCAGTTTCTAGAGTTAGATTAGACCAGGTTTCAGACCAGATGCTGTAATCATCAAGCTTAGCTGGGTGAAAAAGTTCGACCAGAATCGTCCGGGATAGCTCAGATGGCAGAGCACTGACGGCTTCAGCCAGGAGGTCCCGGGTTCGAATCCTGGTCCGGATATTTTTCGCCCAGTTGGAAATTTACATCTAACACACTTAAATAATAAAACTTTGTATAAATCACCAAAAAAGTATAAAAACACAGAGAACGCGTTTCGAGTTGGACATTTTAGCAGCTCGTCATTAGCAGGAGTAACCACGTATACGTATGGGGACAAGGTCGTAAATGAACTCAAATGAGTCACAAACGAGTTCATTTGAGACCTTGCCCTCTTACCGACACGTATTTACTTCGTCTCATGACGGGCTGTTAAAATTTCTAGTCCGAAACGCTTCATGTGTATTATTACATTTTTATGGTGATTTTTGCACAAACTTTAACTCTTTAATTACATTTTAATGATGTTATACTTTTTCAAACAGAAAAAAATTTCTAAATACTACTGAAAATCACTACAATCTGATCTCTACATAAAATGGACGTGTAAGTCTCGCAAATATTTTACAAGGCTACACAAAAATTATTTTAGGTTACCCTCTCTTTCATCTATGAACTGTAATTGCTGAAAATGTCTTTCTATTTGAGCGATGTGTTTTTAAATTGAGCTACAATGTATTACTCTTTTTACCCGACTGCCAAGAAGGGTTATGTGTTTCATGCGTATCTGGGTATGTGGATTTCTTTATACCCTCGAAACATCCCAACGGCTGGATGGATTTTAATGAATGAGGTTTTTATCGATTCGTCTTAACCGTCCGATGGTTATAGGCTAGGCTTTCTTTTTATGAATTCAAAATGGCGGCCGTAAAATACAAAATGGCGGTAGAGACGGAAAAAAAATTACGCAGCCTATTGAGTGGCACATCATTGGATTGGTGTTTCAAAATTAAGGAGATGTTTCATTGACTATTTTACAGTCAGCAGCTCTGTTTAAATATTACATAACCTGGAAGTTGTGTAGGTAGGATCTCTAGCTTTACTGCAACTCTAACCTTCATAGACATCTATAGGCCTCATCAAAACAGTGTTTATAGATAGGAACTAACAATTAAACACAATTTAAAAGTCATCAATACAAGTACATAAAAAATAGGTAAGTAATATAAAAAATAGTTTCACATAGATGAGAAATAATTAGTTCGCTTTTCACGCCGTCGGGTTTTTTAATTTTTTTTATTTAATTTAAGATTTATTTTAGTATTTTCATTGCGCTTGCAATAAAAGTAGGTATTGAAAATTTATGATTAATTGATAGTTCAAAAGAAATTAGTATAGAGATGTACTCGAGAGACGAGCTTTGTGAATTTAAATTCTGTCTTGGTGACTTAAATTAAAAGTTTGCTGCTAACTTAAAAAATAAAATAGCGAGTGCCATAAAAGCAGACTAATCGAAAATGTTAGAAAGGATTTTTTCATTCCTCTCATATTATCACTGATGCATTTAAAGCTTTTTTGCAGAATTTCAAAAAGAAGATACTGCTGTATTTGCAAACTCCAAGGTTTTATATAATAACTACTAATGAAAGAATATTCTTATTAAAAATTTCAGTGATTGAAGATAAATTTGTGAATCGTTCAAGAACTCATAATAATCGCAATAAAATTCATAACAATAAATATGAATAATTTATAATAAATATTCGGATTTTTCTTAATGAAAGGATACGAGCGAAATATAAATATGCTTTATGAAGCTTCTGTTAATAATATTGTTATTGTTTCAAGCGGTATTAATATGCCAGATCATGATGAAAGGAATGAACAAAAGGTGTGAATTTTTTTCGTTATTAAGCTGTTTTAAAAACAATGATTTGTTTTCGTACTTTTATATTGTGTTACCTGGTTTTAAGTTTGTTTAAACTCATTTAACCTTGCATATTGCTCTAATTATGTGAGAGAAAAGTGGAATCTGAAAATTCAGGTGTAAACTTCCAAGAAGAGCTAGGCAGTGTCTAGAATAAAAAAACTGTACTCGAACCACAATGACTTTGCTGACAACTTAAAAGATGTTGCGATGTTACAGGGAAAGAAATAACTACAGACACAAATTATGCAAAAACGCATTAGTTAATGAAAACACATAATATAATACTTTCTATTTCTAATTTTTACTTAATTAACTTCGACCAAATTTGCATTACCTATCAATCAATTTTTTTCCTATGATGCTGCACACCAGGCACTGTGGTAGATACAGAACAGCTATGGGATAAACACAGACAGAGTATCGCGGAAGAAATTTTATACCGGATAAGGGCTGACAAGAAATACATGCATTTGGATTGCATTGGATTGTTATTAATAAATATATTCCCGAACTTGATGTCACGATTGCAGTTTAAATTTTGCATATAATATCTTTCGCCCTCTTTATTTGAAATTATAGTCATAATATGAGTGCCGGCGAAATCCAGAAATTTACTTTTAGACGTATTCGTTGTAAAAGATTTAGTTTTATCAAAAAAAATATATATATACTTATTTCATTTTTTAAGACATCATTTTCAGCCAATAAAGCCCTCTGCGATGAGCGTCTCAATCTCAGTATCCGCGGAATACAAAAATGTATGGAAGTGCAACAACTTTATGGGTAAAAATGCATTATTTTAAATCGAGACGCTAGAATCGTGACGTCATTCTCAAGTTTTAAAAAAGTAATTTTTAATTCTAACACGATAATGGAATTCGCAATG
Source organism: Maratus speciosus (assembly GCA_963932465.1). Taxonomy (NCBI): domain Eukaryota; kingdom Metazoa; phylum Arthropoda; class Arachnida; order Araneae; family Salticidae; genus Maratus; species Maratus speciosus. The sequence continues at coordinate 347,094,519 of OZ010795.1, read as the reverse complement.
ATATGGTAATTCCTGTTGTTTCCCTTCTCCCTTCAACAATGTAAGTAACCCGATCACCACCATTGTGATGAAATTTCATAAATGACTTTAAAATTAAAATAAAAATGAAATTATTTAAAAAAAATTCGGCCGGCTCGGCACACGAGCACAGGTATAATTTAAGTACTAATTATTAGTAATATCATCCATTAGTAGAGCTCATCTTACCAAAACTTGTTACTACAAAAGTTATAAATAATATTAAGATGATGTTTTAAATAAGTAAGGGGGGACCACTCCCCTGCTTGCTACGCTCACCAACCCCACACTTAATCGCTTCGCGATTCCGTTCGGTATCGCAAAGCAATCCCTATTTTCTAGTCAACCCCTGACGTAATTGTTTCGCGTTTCTAATCAGGATCGCTTCGCGATCCCTTATTTTCCATGCATTCAATTTTTAGATTCCACTTGGTAAAAACGCACTCCTCCCCTTCCCCAGTTTTTGATGCGCCTTCATTTAAGAATTTTTTATCATGCGTTATAAACTATCTTAAAGTTTCAAACAGACCGCCTTGTTACATTTCCTAATTTTGTTCGCGCCCCTCCCCCTCCTCCCCCCGAAATGTGACGCATCATTATTTTTTACTAGGGGGCTCGGCCCCCTACGAGCTACGCTCGCCAACCCCCGTCCAGACACCGCAGACTCTAAATGCACGCTAATTTGATCGGCTTTAAAAAGATTTCGAAAGATTAAATTATAATTTAAAAAACAGTGGCGATCTCCCTATAAACTGATTTCTATTCATTTCTCTTTGATTGGGGAATTTTAACGCCAAATCCGCTGCGGTACTACTTGATTATCCAGTCGACCAATTTCGCCAAATTATATAACTCGCCAAACCACTCGCCAAATAATACAAATTGACATAATTTTTATTTTAAATAACGAAAGAACAAATAAATTAGTACAACATTATCAAAAATACAAATAAAACGTCGAAATAAAAATAAATTGATGACGTAGACACGTGTAACAACATTTCAAAATAAGCTAATATAAAACGAATTAAGTAAACAGAGTCTTTGTCTCATGGTATATTTTAACAAAGCGAAAAGAAAGGTCTTTTAAATGAGACGTTTTAAATTACTCGTTTTTAATCTGACGTAATTTTGACCAAGCTATTCTTTCTCTCTTAAATATTCACGTGAAAATACTTTTGTTAGAAATGAAATATTATTTGCGCTTTCCTAACAAAAATAGTTGAAAAGATCCTCTCAAAATATCAAATAAATGTCTAGCGCAATTTCTAAATTTAAATTCTTTTGCAATATTATTTTGTGTTCATTTTATGTAATAACTGTAATGTGACGTAAATATGACGTAATTTCTCCTATTTAAGACTTCTAACGCATGTTAATGAATTTATTATTTTACAGTATCCTTTCTCTTTTAAAATTCACGTGTATACTTCTTATGACGTAATTTTCAATAAGTTCCTGCTTTTTATACATAATTATTTAATTCTAATTCCAAATGATTTTTTCTGTTTATAATAGTCACGTGTAAATAAATTTTTAATTTGAAGCAAACATTATTGTTTCCGTTTTTTAAACAGTTGGCAACAGATTAAATTAGTACAATTTTCTAAAATCTCTCTATTCTAAAAAAAAGTAACTACCGCTGTCACCGCCGCCGCCGCCGGTTTTGAATTTTTTGTGACCGGAGGTCTTTCTTCGTTAATATTAAGAAAAATAATGCATACAAAAATATGAAAATCGGTAGTATTATACGGAAATGTTTGATAAACACGCTGATGCAGACAGTTTTCAGATCGAAGAATTATTTTAAGAGATATTTAATGCTAAAGTTGGACAAAATCGTTCCACTAAAAAAGTTTTATAGGAGCAAAAACTGTTCATAAGAATTTAATCATTTTTAGATCATTTTATGCTTTAGAATTTGCCGGAGTGCAGATTGCATTAAATTTTTTATTTTGACTAATTTTTTGAGGTTTTATTTCTATTTTAAATTCACATTTTCAGCATTTCTAAAGATATTTTTAACAGATTTTAGAAAGTGATAATAATTTAAACTGTTGCCAACTGTATAAACAGCGGAAGCAATAATGTTTGCTTCAAAAAAAATATTTATACGTGTAAATAAATTAAAAATTATTTACACGTGACTATTATAAACAGAGAAAAACATTTGGAATTAGAATTAAATAATTATGTACAAAAAGCAGGAACTTATTAAAAATTATGTCATAAAAACTATAATTACACGTGAATTTTAAGAGAGAAAGGAATTTGTAAAGCAATAAATTTATTAACATGTGTTAGAAGTCTTAAATAGGAGAAATTACGTCATTTTTACGTCACATTACAGTTATTACATAAAATGAACACAAAATAATATTGCAAAACGGTTTAAATTTAGAAATTGCGCTAGACATTTATTTGATATTTTAAGAGTATACTTTTCAACTATTTTTGTTAGGAAAGCGCAAATAATATTTAATTTCTAACACAAGTATTTTCACGTGAATATTAAAAAGAGAAAGAATAGTTTGGTCAAAATTATGTCAGATTAAAAACGATTAATTTAAAATGTCTCATTTAAAAGAACTTTCTTTTCACTTTGTTAAAAAATACCAGGAGACAAAGACTCTGTTTACTTAATTCCTTTTATATTAGCTTATTTTGAAATGTTGTTACACGTGTCTACGTCATCAAGTTATTTTTATTTCGACGTTTTATTTGTATTTTTATTAATGTTGTACTAATTTATTTGTTTTTTCGTTATTTAAAATAAAAATTATGTCATTTTGTATAATTTGGCGAGTGGTTTGGCGATTTATATAATTTGCCGAAATTGGTCGACGGGATAATCAAGTAGTACCGCAACGGATTTGGCGTTAAATTTCCTCAATCAAAGAGAAATGAATAGAAATCCGTTTATAGAGAGATCGCCACTGTTTTTTAAATTATAATTCAATCTTTCGAAATCTTTTTAAAGCCGATCAAATTAGCGTGCATTTAGAGTCTACGGTGTCTGGACGGGGGTTGGCGAGCGTAGCTCGTAGGGGGCCGAGCCCCCTAGTAAGTAAAAAATATCTCTCAAAATGCTGAAAATTTGAATTTAAAATAGAAATAAATTCTCGAAAAATGAGTCAAATTAAAAAAATAAATTAATTCTGCACACCGGGAAATTATAACGTATAAAATGATCTAAAAATGATTAAATTCCCATGAATAGTTTTTGCTCCTATAAAACTTTTTTAGTGGAACGATTTTGTCCAACTTTAGCATTAAATATCTCTTAAAATAATTCTTCGATTTGAAAACTGTCTGCATCAGCGTGTTTATAAAACATTTCTGTATAATACTACCGATTTTCATATTTTTGTATGCATTATTTTCCTTAATATTAACAACGAAAGACCTCCGGTCACAAAAAATTCAAAACCGGCGGCGGTGGTGACAGAGGTAGTTACTTTTTTTTAGAATAGAGAGATAATTTTGTATCGTGTGTTATAAACTATCTTAATGTTTAAAACAGATCGCCTTGTTAGATTTCCAAATTTTAACAAAATCCCGTTCTGTTAGTTCCACATTCCATCACCAGGGAGCGCACTCTATTCTTAAAAAACTGCATCTGAACGAAATTCCTTCAAATAACCTATCAGTAGCTGAATCACTCGATGGGTTGGGGTCTTAAGCAAGAATTTAAGATATTTGATGAAATTACTATTCGAAAATAGTGGTAACTAAACTTTTGACATTTTTATATTAAATAAATAGATATAATAAGTAACATTTATGCTGTGTTTTTAAATATTCTAGATTGTTCTGAAGAATGCTACTATAAAAAATCACGTGACTGCTTTTTAAAATGAGCATTTAATAGAAATAAACCAGTCACTGAAATATTAATTAATATTTCAGCTTGTTATTAAGATATAAGAATAACTTTTAGAATATCAGAAAGAGGAATTTTTTTTCCGTCTGGCTGTCATGTTTCGAGTTTTTTGCCCCTTAGATTTCGAGATGGGCTCCCCCTTTTAAAACCCCCAGCACACTTTATTGTTTAACATCCACATCTGGAAGCCTTGCCTTTCTCATTCTGGCAACCCGTGTGCATAAAAGGAATTTTTTATCGATCGATTTTTAGCCAACTTTTTTGTTCTACCATACGCATCGGAATTATTTTTTTTGATTTTCTGAAAGTAGATTTTTTTTTCTGCGTCCATCTGTGCAATTTTCGAGTTTTTCGTTCCGGTAGTTTCTGAGATGCGTGTCGATTTAAAAAGCCCCAGTTCACTTTTTTCTTGCGGTTTCGTGGTATCTGTGCAGATTTTCATTGGTCCATTTCCAAATCGTTTGGCTCATTTCCAAATCGTTACTTTTTTATGTATAGAAAAGGATTTAAACGGTGGTGATTATTTCATTAAAGGAAACCCACTCTTTGTTTTAAATTCTGACGTTCTTTTTATTGACACACGCACACGTTTAATAATGCAATCTTATGTACAGTATGTCTGGGGGTTGACAAAATTTTTCAACACGCCAATGATACCTTTTTATTACCTTAGTGGCGGATTAACGGAGATATGATTTTTTTTTTCTATTACAACCTCCCCTCTTTTTTTGTAAGAGTTGGTCCTATCAAAAACTTGTCAATTTATTAGTTTTAGATAAGATTAAGAAGATTTATAATAAATTTAAGCGGATTTGTTATCTTGTGAATTGACGAAGTTATGAATTTTTTTCTTCTTCAACCCCCTTCCCTTAAAAAAAATGCTGTATGAGTGGGTCCTGTCAAAAATGTGTCAGTATAAAAGTTGTAGATAATATTAAGAAGAATTATAATAAATTTAAGTGGATTTTTAATTTTGTGAATTGACAAATTTAGGTGATTTTTTTCACCTTAGAAACCTATTTTTTCCGCCCTTTTAGGCCAATTTTAATGATGTCAAAAATCTGTCATGCATAATTTTTTGGCCCTTTTCCTACAGGTAATAATAGCTTTAAACTGACTCAATATGCGTGGTAATTAGGAAGTTATGGTGGTTTTCTTCTTTCACAAAAACCCTCCCCATTTCCACCCCCTTCGTCCAATGTTACCCATTAACGAACTTGACATCATAAGGTCCAGAATATTCATAAAGTCCAGAAAACTTCTCTTAGAACTAATGATAAAAATATTTCGTTAATTCGAACTTAATTTTTATCATATCGGTTAATTCGAATTAAAAATGCAATATCTTCAAATCCCCTCCCCAAAGAAAAAGATATTGTAAATCTTTTTGTTTTCTTAGAAACCCATGAAAATTATAACGTTACGTTGCTAGCGACTATTAATGATCTGTATGCCACATGGAATCCTGCGAAATAGAAAAATCATAAATTACTTTTTTCATTACAGATTTACAGACATTAAAAAAAAAAAAAAAAAAAAAAAAAAAAATCCACATCGTGTAGAAGATTATAATAATGTGATATAAGAAATTTACAACTTTCAGTATAAAATCAGCTGTAAAAATGTAACATTTTTAGGTACGTAGCTGTAAATAATGATTTCGAAATTTTTAATGGTGAAACTAAGAGAAGAATTTATTAAAAACATCCCTCTATTCTAAAAAAAAAAAAGTAACTAACGCTGTCACCGCTGCCGTAAATGAATTTTTTTTGACCGAAATTCATTCTTCACTAATATTAAGAAGACTATTGCATACAAAATATGAAAATCGGTAGTATAGAGAAATATTTGATAACCACACTGTAGCAGCCAGTTTTTTTTTTTTTTTTTTTTTTTTTTTTTTTTTTTTTTTTAAATCAAAGAATTAATTAAAGAAATATTTAATGGTAAATTTGGTGTTAATTGTGCCATTCAAAAAGTCTTCTAGGAGCAAAAACTACATTTAGGATTTTTTTTTTTCTAAAGACATACATTTCAAACTTAAAGTGTGCAGACTGCATTTATTTTTTTTATTTGACTCATTTTTGAGGATTTTTTACAAATACTTATGGGAATTTTCAACATTTCAAGAGATATATTTTTTAATATTTTGGAAAAAGTTATTATTTTAAATTGTTCTCAATTGTTAAAACATAACAAAGAATAATATTTCCTTTCAATTCAAAAATATTGATTTACACGTGACTGTTAACAACGAGAAAAAACTTTAAAATCAGAATTAAATGATTACCTGTTAAAAGCAGGAAAATGTGGAAAATACGTCATAAAAATTTTATGTGAATATTAAAAGAAACAGAAAACTTTGAAGTAATGCATTCATTAATATGCGTTAAAAGCAGTAAATGGAGAAAATTACTTCATATTTAAAATGTCGAAATAATAATATTGCTAAACATTTTAAATCTAACGATATATTTACGCGAGACATTTATTTCATAATTCGAGATGAACTTTTAAACTATTGTTGCCAATTTTAAGACAGAGGAAATAATAATATTTCCTTTCTGAAAACAAAACTATTTTCGCATAAATATTAAAAAGTAAGGAAAATTTTGATGAAAATCACGACAGAATTAAATCGATACATTTAAAATGTCTTTTTAAAAACATTTTTCTTATAGTGTTATTAAAAAATACCGGGAGCCAAAGACTCTGTTTACTTAGTTCATTTTATATTAGCTTATTTTCAAATTACACTAGATTAATTTTAACACAATTAGTCTAATTGGTAAATAAATCATATTAGATGAAAATTTTCAACTGGGAGAAAAACGTCCGGACCAGGATTCGAACCAGGAATCTCCTGGCTGAAGTTGCCAGTGCTCTACAAATAGCTCCGGGATAGCTCAGGGATGGATTGATTTTTGACGGCCGATTATCAACACGAGAGATATAAGCCCTAGGGGGAGTGCCCAAAGTGGGGGTATTTCTAAGGGAACCTAACCCGTATTTACGCCCAGAACCTCCCGTCTACCAGCTTCGAGAGCAGAACCTCTCAGCCACTGGTGGGGCCCGGGATACCTCAGATGGTAGAGCACTGGCGGCTTCAGCCAGGAGATCCCTGGTTCGAATCCTGGTCCGGACATTTTTCGCCCAGTTGGAAATTTACGTCTAATATTATTTTCAAATGTTTAATTTTTTTTTTTTATAAAATATGAAAACAGCCATTAGATGGCTTAATGACAGCTGATTCGGCCTTAAAATTCGTCAATCAAAATCGCCTTTGCTTTTTCAATTACGATTGAAAATTTTAATGAAAATCACGTCAGAATTAAATCGATACATTTAAAATGTCTTATTTAAAACAATTTTCTTTTAGTGTTGTTAAAAAATACCCGGAGGCAAATACTATGTTTACTTAGTTCATTTTATATTAGCTTATTTTCAAACGTTTAATTAATTTTGTTTAATAAAATACGAAAACAGCCATTAGATGGCTTAGTGGCAACTGATTCGGCCTTAAATTTTTTCAATAAAAATCGCCTTTGGATTTTTAATTATGTTGAAAACCGATCAAATTGTTTTTTTTATGCCTGCGGTGTAGGAACGGGGGATTAGCGAGAATAGTTCGCAGGGGGGAAAACACCCTTGTTACAGAAAAAGAGCCAGAAAATGTGACTGATCCAGAATTTGGCTCGGTGCCACATGATAAATTTTCCATATACTTTTAACATCATATTAAAAAATCCGTAATGGATAGACTAGAATTATTTATTCGATGAAGAAAGATATAAAAAATTACAGAAATTAAACATAAAAAAATTAAAAATTAAACCAGGCATCACTTGACCGATTTCTTTTTTTTTCCCTCAAAATATAATTTTTTCTCAAGACCTATAACTTCGTGTTTTATTTAATTTCCGCTGCTTTATTTCAATTATTATATTCATATTTATGATATTCGTAAGATATTTTCTACTCATTAAGATTCAAACATTTCAAAAATTTTAATTTTAGAATGTAATAACTTTTATATCATAACATGTTTCAAAATTTAAAATTAGATAAAAACATTTCATTTTCTCATTTAATAAATGTATTTGTTTCTTTAACAATAGCACGAAAATTAATTTCCATTTTAGAATTTTTAATTCAAATTTGCATAACTCGAATTTTTTTTCTCCACAAATACGAGTTTGATTTAACGAGCATTGACTTGTCATTCATAGACATCGGGAAGAAAAATAAAACATTTTTATGCAAATAATTACGATGGCACATCTTAATTATTGCCATAACAACAATCATACAATCATCATACAATTATCAGTACTTAAATTTCCAGGCATCATGTACCTAAATAAATAATAAACAAGAAAGAAAAATCATGCATTGATATATATACTATATAATGAGAAGATTTAGTTTAGCAAGAAAACGCATAACAGGTTGTAATTTCTCTTTCAGCAATTTATACTAATAGATGGAAACATACTTGTATACTTTTTTACAACCCTCTAGTTAGCCTATTACTTTTATTACACTCCATTATTTTGCTAAAATTTAATTCGAACTAAAACACACTTAAAACTACTGTAATCACATTTCCAGAAATTATCATCCATAGACGGCCATGTATCTAATTCTTTGCTTGATCCTGTATGCTATCTTATTTATATATTACAAACTTTTTTAATAAACTAAATGCAGTTCAGCGTAAAAATGCATAACTCACTTAAAAAACAACTTAAACAATTTACACCCATAATTAGTAACCTTACGAATTCTTTTGTGTAGCCCTGTATATGAATTATAGCATTCATACACACCACATACAGTGAATAAATATAGTGAAACATGAAAGCGCATAACATAATTAACTAGTATGTTGTGGCCATCACAAAACTTTCTTCTATATAAATCAGGTCAATTAAATTATTTAAATAGTACAAGAAATTACATGAATTTAGCACCAATTCATATCAAAGTATATCTGAATTTGAAGTTTGATGAAAATTCGTGCATTAGTTCTTGAGATAGAGCTACAGCGGAAATTCTGAAAAATGTAGCATAGCAGCGCCACCTGTTGAGCGATTTACACCAAAAATAAACAGCACTAAAGGTATACCTGAATCTGAAGTTTGTTGAAAGTCTAAGCGTTAGTTCTTGAGATAAAGCTATTGCGGAAATCGCAAAAAATACCGCATAGCAGCGCACCTGTTGAGCGATTTACACCAAAAATTAAACAGCACTAAATTATACGTCAATTCATGTCAAGGACTAACTAAATCTGAAGTTTGATGAAAATCCGTGCAATAGTTCTTGAGATACAGCTCTTGCGGAAATCGTGAAAATGCAGCACAGCAGCACTACCTGTTGGCCGATTTACACAAAAAAGTAATCAGCACTAAACTATATCCTGGACTGACTGAATCTGAAGTTTTATGAAAATCCGTGCAGTAGTTCTTGAGATATAGCTATTGCAGAAATCATGAAAAATGCCGCATAGCAGCGGCACCTGTTGGGCGATTTTCACCAAAAACTAATCCGGTCCAGTTTATATCAAGGTCTAACTAAATATGAAGTTTTGTGAAATTCCATGCATTAGTTCTTGAGATAGAGCGGCCACAACATTTTTGTCACATACAGACTCACAGAGTGACAGAGTGACAGATTGACAGACAGACTCACAGACAGACATTTTCTAAAAATCATCAAATCGTGTTCTGGGCATTCTGAATTGTATAAATCCGTCGAAAACCAGAAGTCGAAATTTTTCACGAATTCAATACTTTCTTCTTGTAAAGATAGAAGAAAGTAAAAATGCATTTCCAGCAATCATCGCTACTGAACAGTACTTCGGATACAATATAGTATCTGAAATCTTTTGTGTGTCCCGGTAAATGCTATATTCTTCGTATTATACATGAAATAAATTATAGTAAAACTCAGCGACGTATATCAATTTCATTGTACTTGAAATAATTTAACATAATTAAAATAGGCCGCAAACAATTCCCTCCACCCCTATACCATTATGAACGGAATTCTTTTGTGTAGCCCTGTAAATGAGCAATAACTATTCTTTGCACAGCATATTCAATAGAATGCATATTTTAGTGCACTTCATAAATGCATATCAATTTTGTTATGTTTGAAAGCGTGTAACATCATTAAAAATCATTTTAAACGATTTCTTTCCATAGCCTGTAATGTAACGGAAAACTTTTGACTGTCCCTGTAAATGAACTAAACATGCTACCAATTTCATTTGAAATGGGGAACGTGCTATGGTAAACGTCCATAACATCCAAAAATTTCAGGGCAATCCGAGTATATTTGCGGAAGTAAGAGCGCGGCCAGACGGCCAGATGGACAGACAGACAGACAAACCGAAGTCATAAACACTTTCCAACAAAGTTGAAAAGTGTTAAAAAGAAAAATGACCTTTTAAAACGATGGCACTGAGTTCACTGGCTTATCACTCTAATTTATATTATACTCTTATTTAAGTCTATTATTCATAAAATAGAACTCACTCTTATTGAATCAGGATAATAAGTAAATAATCAGGTAATCACCTTATCAAAATATACAGGTATACAAAATTTGAAGCAAATCTGATGATTCTGCATGAAAAACACATTTATCTAAATTAAGGGGGGGGGGGATTAGCCCCCGTTTTCTTTTTTATACTTAACCAATGAACTTCCAAATCTAATCAGAGAAACACCTTATCCGAATAAATCGGTATACCAATTTTTGAGCAAATGGGATAATTCTGCATGAAAAACCCATTTATCTAAATTAAACGGGGGGGGGGATGAGCCCTTATTCTTCTCCTTTATACTTAACCAATAAACCCCCAAAATAAAATAGGGAAGCGCCTTATCAGAATGAACCTATTTACAAAATTTGAAGACAATCCGATATTTCTATCAAGAGTTATCGCGCTACGTACATGCATACATACATACGTACATACATACGTACATAGATACAGAACCTGCAGGCGCACTAGCTCTCAGACTATGATAGCCTGTGAGCTAAAATATCTATTCGTTTATGAGATTACTCTGTTATGAAAGACACAAAAAAAAAAGTAAATGTCTATGAGGTTGAATTAAGAAGTATGCCAGTATAGTGTGTCTGGTAAACACAGAATGAAATCATTGGGTAAAGTTCCTTAATCACCTCGTTTACTTCAATAAAATTTTTAATTATTTTGTGATATTAAGTTTAAACCGAATATGAGATCGCTTACATTTTATATACATTTAAAACTCTCATTTTAAAGTCTCATTTACTCCCGAGGTAACTGTATTTTCTACTCACGTATTAAACCTTAAAACTTAGTTATTCAGATTATTAAATTCTAATCTTTCAAAGAAAAAAGCAGTTAAGAGCATTACAAAAAGACGTAATTATTTTTATAACTACTAAAAGGAGTTTATAAATGTGTCGTCTAATTTCAAAACCGGTCAACTCCTCAAAATTGGAAAATCTGTTTTTCAGTTTTTTAAGTTCTAAATAAACGTTTATGCCATCTGGAAACAAAATACCATACAAAATCCGGTCAAATGTACTATCCTAATGACTATAAAACTAAAGAGTTTTGGTTCTAATCTTATTTCCTTATTAACGTCGAAAAGGGAATAAAATGTAGGGGAGCTAGGGGATGAATGGAACAAGGGATGGATGGGACATTCTTAATATTTCAGGCAATAAACATTTATTTTAAATTGCTTCCTACCCCATATAAGGCACTACCACAGTGTGCTTCAGAGCTAAATGTAGGACCACATTGCTGTTTTCATTTTCCTTCAAAGTTGCATTTTCTGAAATTTCTGCTTAAAAGTAAGTTTTTTTTACATTTGAAGATGTGAAATATCTTATACAATATAAAAAATTAAGCTATGTTGTAATTATTTATTTTAAGGTTCAATATTGATAGTTAAAATGAATGAATAGTAACCATTGTGACAAAATAATTTTTGAGGCAAAATGGCTGAGAAGGGAATATATACATCATGGGGATGACTGGGACATTCTCATTCATCCCTAGAGATGCTGAAAATTTTATTTATTAACTGAATAGTATTATATAGGTTGATAAATTAATAATTAACGTTAATTAATAGTATTAAATAGTATTATATGAGTTGTTATTGTTTAAAATTTCTGAGGGTTATTTATTGTATTGTAATAATTATTAATGGATTATCAAAAAATTGGTACTAAAACTTGATCAAAATAGATAAAATTGTTAAAAATAATATGTTTATTGATCAAATGGGAGAAATTATTTGAATTTTGAAATGTTGCACAAATAAATCCCCACCCCTAACATATTGGGTCGATCGGAAAGTCGTGTCGTGTTTGGAAAATCAATTCGTACCAGAAAATTCTATCATGTAATTATTAGACGTTGATTCCGATATCTAATGTCTAATAATTACCGGGCACAATTTTCCGGTGCGAATTGATTTTTTCAATACGACACGACTTTCCGATTGACCCAATAATTTCCATTCTGCATGTTTTTAAGATACATTTAATTAATATTAATTAATAAGTTATGATTGAAAATTATTAGCTATGCCATATTTAAAAGACATTTTGCACTTTCATTTCAAATCTAAAATGTGGGAGAAAAGAACAGATTGATATCCGAAGTCTGCATTAAAAGTTAAAACTGCAATAAAAGAAAGTTATTGAAAAAAAAAACATATCGATTCGTGCTGTAAAATCATATATTACAAAAATAATTATATATAAGGTTATAATTATAAATTTTAATTTGGTAAAATTGAATACAAGGAGGAATATCTTTGTGTCCCATCCATCCCTATTAGTGTCCCATTCATACCTGCTGTGGGGAGGATTGGGACAGGGAGGAACGTTATTTTGATTTCATAATATTTTTCTGAATAAATCGTAATCCAGAATAAATATTGTTCATATATGTTGCCAAATACCTAATTTATGAAATGTGTAATTTATGAATATGATATATAATATTGATAATAAAATAATAAAAAAAATTTAAATAAAAAAAATATTTTTGTGAAAATGTTCCATTCATCCCCCCCCCCCCCTACCTTCAAATGCAGTTTGTTTGAAAACTGTATTGAATTTTGTTTGAAAATTGTATCGCAATTAACTCAATTTTTATCGCTTTTAATATAAATTTCAAGTTTTTAGCTAAAAATTCATGTATATCACGTGCAGACGATTACGAAGGATAAATCAGTTTGCATTTAAATTAATATAAATAGCTCAGCATTTGCTTCCAACTTCCATAAATAAATTAAAACACTCATCAATCAATACATAAAACAATAAAATATAAATTAAACACAAATTTAATACTGCTAGTAGAACTATGAGCTTAAACCCCAGATGAACAAAATCAAAAAAGGAGAACTGTAAATAGTGTATTTCTCCGGCTGATAATTCCCGGAGTTAGGTCAATACGAAAATATTGCTTTTACTGCATTTCTAAAACTTTATTTAAACCCATAATGAATATTTTCCATATAACTATGATTTTTGGAATTGTTAGTGGGCATTCTGTATATATCTACTATCTATTATATATATATAATATATTATATATATATAATCTATTATATATATATAATCCAAACGGAAATTTCGTTCCGAACGCCGAGATTTCGAGTTCTACCGCATGGATTTTTACGGAACTTATACCGTTAGATAGGTATCGTTCCAGGGAAGGTTTTAAGCTATAACACATCATTCTACCTAGATTAGTTAAGAATTATTACGGAAAATTCTATTATTTTGGACTTTGTTACTTCATATTTCCTTAAATATCTGGGCTCCTATTGGTCGTAGAGCTTAGATCTCGCGCCAAAAGTAGCTCCGAAGCACCCAAGCAAACTTTTCCCCGCGATTATTTTGACGTCTTCCGATTTCCTCTAACTCTATTAGATGCCCGCGTAAAAGCCCCTTTAAAATATTTTTCGTAGTAATTTCAGCAATTATCTTAAATTATTGGTTAAGACCGCCACCCTCCCGATTCATGTATCTACGGAAAGGTTGCATGAAGGAGTTTCGTTCAGATACGCTTTCGTTAAGAATAGAGTGCGCTCCCTGGTGGTGGAATGTGGAACTAACATAACGCGATATTGTTAAAATTAGGAAATCTAACAATGCGATCTGTTTTAAACTTTGAGATAGTTCATAACACATAATCTATTATCTATTCTATTATATATATATAAAATCTATTATCTATTCTATTATCTATCTATTATATATATAAAATCCAAACGGAAATTTCGTTCCGAACGCCTAGATTTCGTGTTCTACTGCATGGATTTTTACGAAACCTATACCGTTAGATAGGTGTTGTTTCAGGGAAGGTTTTAATCTATAACACATTATTCTACCTATATTAGTTTTAGAATTATGACGGAAAATTCTGTTATTTTGGGCGATAAGGTTACCATTTTATTTCTTGGCGAAATTCATCGTTGATAAAAAAAAAAATTGAAACGGCTATTAAACCTCGAAAAATAAAAGAAAAACTGTTACTAATTTTATTTAAATGAAAAAAAAAAGAAAAAAAGAAGAAGAAAATCCGTTTTAATGAGTGATATTATTAAAAAACGGAAACATTTAATCAAAACCTGAAAGAAATATTTGTAATGCTTAAAAATTAATTTAATAAGAAATATTACACTTGATACGCAATATTTGGCTCTTTATCGCTTGCGTTAGATATGGAAACGAATCTGAAAATTTGATTAGATGAAATTTTAACGACATTTTCTTTCTGTTCTGTTCTGTTCTTTTTTTTTATATCTAATTGTCCCATCACGTGACTTATAGAAGAAACAAGCAGATGTAATTGTGAGTCACATGTGTAATTATTATTTGTTTCTTCACAATTTTTTATTTTTCTTTTGTCGCCAAACAATGTGATTTTAAGCCAAAAATGCATAAGCGTGACATTAGCTTGAGGATGTTCTCACAAATGGTGTTTTTTTAGGTGAAAGAGATAATTTTTTGAGTACATTTTTATATTCAATTGTAACTTATATAGATATCAGTTAATATTTTAAAAATGGAATCGAATACTTAAATTTCAGTGTGAATTTCTGCCACACATACATATTGTAAAATAATTTCACACTTTTTAAAATGTTTTTCGCCGTAATTCCGAAAGCATGTGATAGTTATAAACTCGAACTCACATCATCGAATATTACCCATTTTATTTAAGCAAATATTATCTATTTTCTCAAGTCATATCGCCAATTTCATTTATAGGAAAATTCACAGATTCGAAATCTAGGAAATAAAGATAATTTTTAAGGAAATTTATGTTTCAATACGTTATTACTATGGAAAAATTCAACATTTTGAAAAAAAAAATTACAAGTCTTTTGTAATTCGTCATTTCTTCTTCGTCTTTCTTCGTACTTTCTCCTCTGTTATGTAATATTTCAAATGATATTGGACTAATTTTCGATCATCGATTCACCGCAAAATCGCATATCTAATATAGTATATAAAATAAAGTCTGGAGTAGGGGACTAATTAACGTACAGCGCAAACTACTGAACGTAAAATCTTGAAAATCGTGGTAAAAATACTTCTTATGACATAAACTTCTGCTAAGAAAGGATTTTCTAAAGTGTCACCCCTAATGGTTTTTGCACGGGGAAGGGAAAAAAAATCGAATATCAAAATTATGCGTCAAATGATAGCATATTTTAATGTAGTTTTGTATGCTGAATCGAATGCTACCAAATAAATTTTTATAAGTCCAACAGTTCATGACACATTTCATATTTTTCTAATTTGGCGGTGTCTTTGGCATCTAAACCTCAAAATATCTATCATTACATCCGTTACTCTAGCAACGGAAAAAATTCAAATCAACCCTTTTGGCTAAAAAATAAAAACGGCTCTATGAGTTTGAAATAAAAATGCAAGCATCTTAATTTTTTTTAAAAATAGTGATTTTATGTAAAATAAAAGGGAAAAAATTACTGAGAATTTAACGTTATAAAACAAAAATGGAAAAGGTACTACTTAGATATTCCGTCGATCAAAAATCTATCGTCAAACTATAAGATTAAATGCCAATAATGGTTGATCGTAAATATCAAATTCACTTGAATTTAAACAAACTACACGTGTTTACGTCATCAAGTGATTTTAATTTCGACGTTTTATTTGTATTTTTATTAATGTTATACTAATTTATTTGTTATTTCGTTATTTAAAATAAATATTATGTCAATTTATATAATTTGGCGAATGGTTTGGCGATTTATATAATTTGGCGAAATTGGTCGACGGGATAACAAGTAGTACCAATGAAAATATTTAAGTATGAAAGCAATGTTTGTAACGACTTAAAAATTATTTTCATATATATAAACTCGGTTTATGGCGTCAGATGCCGTCATCCGAAGAATCTACAAGAGTCTTTTTCCATTTTTTTCCGGTCATAGGTTCCTCAATGAAAGAAATTGGAATTGGAATAATATTGTGCGATTTATAAATTGCTCCTCGATAAGAAGAAAAATGGGTACATTTATAACAACCGTGCGCACATCTCGCTGATAGCATTTTTAAAATTCCCAGTAGCAGTAGTTACACTTTGCGTATGTAAATTAAAAATTTTGTTTTGCTTTTAATTATGGCATTATTTCCTGTTATTGTTTATCTTTTCAGTTTTTTAAATAAAATTAGTATAAGGCATGCATTTTAAATTAAATGAGTGAAAGGTTTGTGTTTTAAATGAAAATAATAAAATAAGAATATGCTATGAAAACAATCTTTATTGATTTATTACCTGCGCCCGGCTGACATAAAAGTATCACAAAAGCCACATATTCACTTTTCTTTGAGTAGTTGCTCATGAGAATTCAAGTTAACCTTCCGTAATCGGATACTTCACATATTGGTGTGTTAGCTTTAATGTTGAAAGCATCGTTTTAGTTTGAAGCGAAAACTTTACTATGAATTCTATTACACAAAATCGAATCATCATCATCTACTATATATTTAAAACGGAAATTTGTATTTCATTCCGATTGTTTATAATACTTTCGTAGGATATACCACAATTAGTTAGGTAATAATTTTGGAAAGGTTTTAGTGTATGCATATTGTTCAAGGGTACTTAGTTATAGAGCAACAGTAAAAGTTCAAAAATTAAGTGAACCTGATTATGAAAGTTTAGCCTTTTTAAAAAAATCTACAGAACATATTTTGTTACAAGTGGCCCTGTTGCATGACTTTTAGGAATGGTGTTAGTATATACGATTTCATTATATGTTGATTAGTTACAGAGGTATTAATTCCTGTTGTCATAACGGCCTCATTACCCGACCATAAGTGCGCTGATTATAATCAACTAAAACAATTACTTCTTAATTGCTAAATTTTGTCCAACGCTTAAGATAACATTATATCGCAATGGCGTTCGCATCGTTTTCAGTAATGTGCAAGGTCAAGCTGAAGATCCATATTGTTTAAAACACAAGATCAAATACACCGATATATTTAGTTTGATTAAAGTTTCGTTCGTAGAAACCGACCTGCGTAGCGGGCGAAGGCTGCTAGTATATATATAAAATCCAAACGGAAATTTTGTTCCGAACATATATATTTCGAGTTCTACTGCATGGATTTTGACAGAACTTACACTGCTGGATAGATATCGTTTCAGGAAACGTTTTAAGCTATAACACATAACTCTACGTAGATTAGTTGTAGAATTATGATGGAAAATTCTGTTTTTTTGAGCGACAGGGTTACTATTATTTTATTGGCGATAAATTTCGTTGATAAATGAATTGAAACGGCTTTTCATCTCGGAAAAAAAAAACTTTTACTAATTTTATTTAAAAGAAAAAAAAAAGAGAAAATAAAAAAACAGTTTTGACGAGTGGTAATATTATAAAACGACAATATCGAATTTAAACATGAAAGTTAATGTTCGCAATGCTTAAAAATTTATTCAGTATGAAAGATTTCAGTTTTAAACTATATTTGGCAATTTATCTCTTGCGTCAAGTTAAGAAAAATGCAACAGAAAATTTGATAAGATAATATCTGAGTGACAATTTTGTTTTTGTTTTTCTTTTTATTTATTTACTTTTTATTTTTATTTAAGTCATCGATCATGCGATTTGCAGAAGAAACTAGCAAATGTAATTACAAAATTGACGGTACTTGTGAGTTACATATTGAATGTTTATTTACGATTTCATTGTATCGCCAAACAATTTAATTTTAAGCCAAAAATGCATAAGCGTGTCATCGGTTTCAGCGACGTTCACAATATTGGTTATTTTTCAAGCAACCGACAGAACTTTTTGAAAAATCTAATTCTACTTATATATATGTGACGATTTGAAGGCAAGCAGCTGGCATTGTCGAAAATTAATGGGGGTTTCCATTTGTAAACAGCACAGGCGTTTCAGCCGATTGGTTTAAGATAGAGTAAAAGAAAATGAAGAATACACACAAGGCAGTCGGTTGAAACACTATTCAATTTATTTCCAGACTCACGATTGGATCTCGGGAAAATGCTCAATTCCGTCGATGGTAAAAACGAATAAAATCCGTTCTCATCACACAAATAGTTTTAAAAATGTTCCATCTCTCGGCTGTGTTCTATACATAATTCCGTAAACAACTCCGTACACAGTACGATACCTTTTCCTCCTCATTCTACACACCCATAAAATAATATTCATCCACCGTATTTGTACCTTCAACGAGCAGTCACATTGTATATGTAATCTGTCACATCACCTCTCAACCTTGTTACTTTCATCAACATCGCCGTAATCTATCTCAGTAAAATCTCAGAAGAATCGCTCCAAAACAATCTCTTCTACCACATTTCCCTCTCTCTTTACACTTCTGCACCATATTTCTCTGACTGTCCGCTTACTTCTACACACTCTGGTTCCCGCCATCAGTATTTATACTCCCGTCAAAAGATTGTTCGAAAATATTCTATATCCTAGCTCCAGATGTCTTAAATGTAAACAAATTTTAATCTCTGTTGTCGAGACTATGAAAAAAATAACCTTTTCTCCCTCGCCAGACGATAAAAGAAAAAGAATTTATGTTTGCGAAAGTTTTAATTTTTGAAATATTCTAGCTGCACTTGGATATTTTAAATAAAAGAATAAATTGAAATAAGTAGATTTTTTCTTTAAGACGGAATAATATTTTAGCAGTTAAATAAAGATTTAAGGGGTATATTATATACCGGGATTTAATAGCGGAGTTTAATAGGAGTTTAAATAATAAAAGATTTATTAAAGAAATATAAATAGTTAGAGCCATTTTTAGATTTACGCAATTTGGAATAAATATTATTATATGTGCTGGGCAACATATAACAATATGTTCCCGCACCATGTTGGTTAAATCAAAGTAAAATTGCGTAATTTGTTATTTCTGTTTGTATAAATATTTTTTTATAAAATATAATTATGAGTGTAAAATTATAATGTTTATATATTTAAGTAAATTAGGAGTGTAAGTTCATACAAAAATTATTAAGTTGATTTTAAATATAAAATATATATTTAAAAAAAAATTATTGTATTGTAAAATGAATGTATAATGTTGAATATAGTTCGGATATCAGATAACAACAATAGCCAGACGCCATGGTGTCGTTTTATGACAAGCCAGTGGAAAGTGGTGTATAATTAGAAATCGTAAAATAGTAAAAATGTTGGAATAAATTTATGGCCTTAATAAAAGTGTTGGGATAAATTTATGGCTTTTCAGACCACCCAAACTTTAAGGCATATAATAATATTAAAGTATATGTAAGGGGCCATTTGCAGACTGTTAGCTAATAGGTCTATCGAAGGATAATGCAAAATCTTCTCACATCCAATAAGGGAGGACCAGAAAAATAGTTCCACCCACTGCAAGAGTTGGTGTGCCAGAAGAAAAAGGTTTGAAAAAGAGAGTCTGAAAAAAGATGTCGAAGACGCAGGAGCTCTCCTGAAAGACCATGCAATGAATCCAGAAAGCCCTAGTAATGCCCAGGCGAGATGGACATATCGGAGTGAGCCTAAGCAAGCCTAATTGAGGATGTCTTCCTGATGTTGAAATAAAGGATTGTTCTACTGCGGTCCGTAGCTATGCATCCTGCCATCCCGATATCGCCGCTCTGATAAGAAGCTGATTCCAGATGACATATGGATATGATCCTTAGCAACACGACAACTCTGAATTTGATGAATAAAGGCCACCATCCCGTATATGATAAAAGGTATTACCTTAAGCTTTTTCTTTTACCACTTTAAATTATATGAGAAATTATAAATATCCTTTTATGATATTTTATGGTAGAGAGCAATCTGAGATCCAACAAAACCAATAATTAAATAAAATTAAGGTAATGTAAAAATGAAAGAGAATTATTCTTTTTTGCAAAAAGAAAAATATTTAATAATAAGAGTAAATGAAAACATTGTCTTTTTTTTTTAAAGATTAAATATACATGAAATAATGAGCAGCAAACAAAAGTGTTGCTTTCTTTTTTTGAATTAATATTATGTGTTTCTGTATATAGTTGTGTTCAATGTAAATAAAATATTTAATCAAGTTTTAAAAAGTTCCTGTAATTTTTAATTGATAATGTTTAAGGTGTGTCAACTTATTTTTACAGCTTAAATTTTACTTTAATTCATAAGTGGAAGAGTTCGTCTAAATAATTCACAACGCAAACTCTTAATTTTATTCGTAATTAATTAAATTTAATAATTACATTTTTACGCGGATTATAATTTAATTTTATTAATGCTTCGCGTTGCTCTTCTACTAGAATTACGTAATTACGATCACTTATGTTATTTGAATTTATCTAAGGTATATAAAATTATATACCAATTTACTATGAGGTTGCTTGGATGATTTGGACCAATTAACAATTTTGGATGTAAATTAAATAGGAAATAAACAAGTGTAATTATCTGTCCAGCAATATGGATTAAGATCTTATAGAGATTAATAGACTAGGGTTTTAATTTAATAAGCCGGTCTAATATACGGAATATTACTGAAAAAGGAAAATTTATATAAAATACTTTAAACGTGGCGAAATTTTTTGAAATTTTGAAATATATATGTTGCATTCTAGCAACATTGGATTGGCTTTATCGTTGAAAATGCCTTACTGGCTGTCACGATAGTAGCTGTGGATCACATACAGCGATAATGGCGTAAAAGAAGTGGTCAGAACAGATAATTCGAATCTGTTATGTTAGTAGAACCAATTGCTGAAATGCAGTTGTCGAGTGAAAACAATGGAATGCAACTTTCAGTGAAGTTTCCCCAGAAGAAATTGAAAACAACTCATAATCAACTAAACACTTTATTAGAACATCTTTCAGAAAGTGCAGTTTCCACCAAGATAATTAGCCATCGCTCCGTAGTAGTAATTAGGTTTAAACAAAGTTCCAGATAATCGAATAACAGGACGGCGACCAGGGGATGGATGAAAACTGGAAATACGACTCAAATCTGCTGAAACACAGCGAGTATCAACTTTTTGTTCCTCACGTGTAAGGATACAAATATGACGTAGGTCGCGCTCTCAACCAAAGAATATTTAAGAATGTCACGTCATATAAGGAGTGCGGTCAGAACTAGCGGATGAATTTGGAGGAAAAAAGGATAACATCAGAAATGCACGGGAAGTAAAAATGGAAGCTAAAAGAATAATATCGAAAGGAAAAAGCGCGGGAATGGAACATTTAATTTAAGAATACTAAAAGCGTAATATTTAAGCGATTAAGACAAGTGAGACATTAAATTAAAGGGAATTTAACAGAGTTAACGATAGAGATTATTTAAGGATAAGGATTTAGTGAATATAAAGTAGTAATTTAGAATAAGATAAGGAAATCGCGGAATTAGATCTAATAATGTAACTAAATCCCTCCCCTCAAAAAATGAATGAACTAGTAGGTCCCGATGACCTGCGAGTTCATTACGAGAAAGCAGATACTCGTTTTACAATTTTTGTTTCTTTGTTTTACAATCATCTTTAAAAATGATACCGTCACTTGGTCACCAAATCCCGTGGCTCAAAGCTTTAATTTCATTTTGAAAGGAAGAGAAAAAAAAATTATAATTAAAAATTTAAAAAAAAATTCGCGTCTTAGTGTAAACTGCTGTAATAAGTACATATCCAATAATAAAAACAATTATAATAATATTTGGTTAAAATTCAAAATCAGCAACAGTTTTGCTTTCTGTGAATTAATACAGCAATATTAATATCAGTTCATTAGTTAGCAACAGTGACACAATTTTCAAAATCATACGATATTTATTCAGTATATTCACTAAATTATATGTCCTCTAGTGATTTTTAGTCCGTACTGAAATATGGATTTGTAGAGTTCATAAGAGTTTTTGGTCGCTTAAATTCTATATCACAGACTTTGTTGCACTAATTATATTAAATTCTAATAACAATAAATAATAACAATAATAAATAAATAATTAATAACAATAATATGAATAAATAATATATCTAAGAACAATATCAATCTATAACAACTATACAAATATTTTTACTTTTGTGTTATTGAACATTGTTTAGGCCTTTAATGATTAAAGAAATAAATATTTGGTCTATCCAAATAATAAAGTATTCCGTTGATAATTTTTTTTATCTTATTTAAGCATTCAGACCATCCTAGACTAGTTCCGTCATTGCCCCACAGATGAAATATCATTTCACCAATAATCAAAGCATAAGGACTCGCAACTTTTCTTTATTTCATTCTCTATTAGAATTTTAACTTAAGTAGCTTTATGAATGAGTAAAGACCATTGACCTTTATTTATAGACAGAATGAGGTGTAATTTCACCCCATTGATCATTCTAGAAGTCAAAACAATCTATACTGTTCGGCAACTTCTGTTAATACAACTCAAGTAATGAACAATAATTCCATGAATATGGACAGTACGAGGTTTAGTTTCCTCATAGGTCATTCTAGGGTCTAATTATCCATCATCAATCCTTCATCTTATGCCTAGTTATTACTTTAATTCAATTCCATCCATATTGAAAATAACAACTCTACGTCCTGAGCAATCTTAAACTTTAATATATTATCTTCCTATAACTTTAATTTTTATTTTTTTTATCTTTTAAAAAAAATCTATTTTGTAATAAATAATAATAAATATACCAACAATATATATTTTTAAAAAACTCACAATACATTAATATCATATCACAGTAAATATTCTATACTAGCATCAATAATATCCGATAATATTAATCTTCAATCATATTAATCCTATATCAAATAATAATTCATGTCTATAAATTTCTCGTATCATTTATTCGTATGCGAGTCGTAAAATTTAATTCCTTTTTATCTGTCTCATAGTACACTCTTCAATAATGAAATAAAAAAAATCATAAATAAAAAAAATTGGGAAAGGAAAGTTATAATATGTGGAAGGCAGAAAAAGAATCCTAAATAGTTTCTCAATTCCTATCTGCTATTACATTTACCTCAAATAAAAGATAGAAATAAAATCAAATCGTTAACAACAAAAAATAAATAAAAATGACTTTTGACATTCGTAGTAAGAAAGAGAAAAAAAATATCGCAGACGAAAATTATCATTAAGTCTTGCTATTCGATTAGCTAGCGGTTTCGCAATAACCTTGTCGGGAATGAAAATCAAATCTTGAAATATTTCTCTCTCTCTCTCTCTCTCTCTCTTTTTTTTTTTTTTTTTTTTTTTTTTTTTTTTTTAATAAAAACTGATAAAATGCAATCGTTAGAGTAATATTTAAATCATTGGAAAGAATATCAATTAGGTTTTTATTAATTTTTTATAGCAAGTAAGATTAAGTTTTTAATTGCAAGTAATACTTTAAGTAAAGTTTTTTGGGTCAATTTTTTAATTCAACACTAATTAGAACTCTGGATAAATCAACCAACTTATGTCCGCATAACTCAGTTAATCTAAATAAATTCCCAAACAGATAAACTCTTAGGACGTCCCCAAAAACTCATCCGTAATGTTGAAATAATAAATTTACTTAAGCTTTAAATTTCAATATTAAATTACAAACTCATCATTGTTAGGAAATTAAGTTTAAGTATTAACTCTAGAGATTTGTATTAAGCAAAGAAGTCAATTCAATTCAAAAGAATATGTCGCAACTTTTAAAATTTAGACTCCCTCAAGCATAAATTCTCAACATAAATAAATCACAAGAAAATACATTAAATTATACATATTTGATAATAATAAATCATTTTAATAATTGAGTTGGTTTCTTTATTCAAGTTATTAATAGGTGCACTTAGGTCTACTAGCAATCAACAAGAATTTCCATCTTTATTTTCATAATCCTCTTAATATCATCAATTTATATCATTAACCTATCAAGTAATTATCATTATTATAAAATCATATAATCTTATCAAGTAAGTAAATGGATCATCTATTAGCATCATCAAGTAATATCTCACCAAGCTTTTCACCAATAGTATCACCCCTATTCACACTTTTTTCCAAAATGCATGGTTTTACATACATTGGGATTTATGTGTTAAGTAAATAGATACCAACCATTATCTCAATTCTTTTTGTAGTAGGAGTTTAATAAGCACACTTTATTGCAACCCAAAATAATACCAACTTTTTATACCTACTCAAAATAATAATAAATAAATAAATGAAATATCAATAAATAAAATAGAATAAATAACACTTTAAATGTATCACAATATCATATTTACATAAATCATTCTAATGTTTACCATAATATCAACTTGGATAACCTGAAATTTTACTCATTTTTTTACCATGGTCCATAAGATTCTAATCTACTTTCAGCAGTCCGACATAATATTTTAACAAATAAATATCAAAGTAACTTATAAGAACTCATTTGGTAAATTATTTTTTTACTTTTCTTCCTACGATATTTATAGTTGTCATAGTAGTACTGATACATTATATTTTGTTCTCTAAATTTTACGAGATAGGGATAGCAATTAGTACTATTTGCTACATGATCAAAAATATCAATGTCACATTTATTCACTAGATCACTAACAGCAAAATGTTCTGCTAACATGTCTCTGTTAGTTTCTGTCATCTTAAATACTCAAGTTTAATTCCTACACAATTGTAATTTACAGAATAAACTTGTTCTTAAATCTCTCTAACACATTTTTTAAACAGAATATATAATAATAATAATCTCATTATAAATAATAAATTAACACAACATTAATAAATCTCAGTATATTAAAATATTCTATCATTTAAATACTCGTAATCTTTTGAAAATATTAAATAAACATAGTTGGTTCCGATTACATAAGTTAAATAAAACACCTGTCTCGCATGTACTTTGTCAGAAAAAATAAATAAAACTTATTTCCAATAAATAATCAAATAAAATAAAATAAAAAGTGTTATGCAATAACAAAGAATAAACATAAAAAAAAATTTCATCACTAAACAGAGATAATTTTTTAAAATGACTTACGTAATGCTGAATGCTGTCAGTATTGGGGCAAGAACAACTTTTTGTTGTTCTTTTTTATTTTAATGATGTTAAAATATATCTGAACTTTGTTTCTTCCTGGAGACCGTCGAGTGAAACAAGGCTTTTTTGAACTTTTTAGTTGACATTCGATGATTCGAATTTGCTAGATGTTTAATATGGCGTTCATGCTGCATAAATTCTGGAGTGGCGTTGAAGTCTCAAATCCTGCCGGCTAAATGTTGCATTCTAGCAACATTGGATTGGCTTTATCGTTGAAAATGCCGTACTGGCTGTCACGATAGTAGCTGTGGATCACATACAGCGATAATAGCGTAAAAGAAGTGCTCAGAACAGATAATTCGAATCTGTTATGTTAGCAGAACCAATTGCTAAAATGCAGTTGTCGAGTGAAAACAATGGAATGCATCGTTCCGTGAAGTTTCTCCAGAAGAAATTGAAAACAACTCATAATCAACTAAGCACTTTATTAGAACATCTTTCAGAAAGTGCAGTTTCCACCAAGATAATTAGCCATCGCTCCGTAGTAGTAATTAGGTTTAAACAAAGTTCCAGATAATCGAATAACAGGACGGTGACCAAGGGATGGATGAAAACTGGAAATAAGACTCAAATCTGCTGAAACACAGCGAGTATCAACTTTTTGTTCCTCACGTGTAAGGATACAAATATGACGTAGGTCGCGCTCTCAACCAATGAATATTTAAGAATGTCAAGTCATATAAGGAGTGCGGTCAGAAGTAGCGGATGAATTTGGAGGAAAAAAGGATAACATCAGAAATGCGCGGGAAGTAAAAATGGAAGCTAAAAGAATATTATCGAAAGAAAAAAGCGCGGGAATGGAACATTTAATTTAAGAATACTAAAAGCGTAATATTTAAGCGATTAAGACAAGTGAGACATTAAATTAAAGGGAATTTAACAGAGTTAACGATAGAGATTATTTAAGGATAAGGATTTAGTGAATATAAAGTAGTAATTTAGAATAAGATTAGGAAATCGCGGAATTAGATCTAATAATGTAACATATATATATATATAATTCAAATGGAAATTTCATTCCAGCTGCTTAGAACTTGGATTCTGCTGAACTTACACTGTTAGATAGGTGATTTTTTGGGGAAGGTTTTAGTACATAACACGTCGTTCAAAAAATCTCATCAAGTTTGTTTTCTTAACTGTTCATATCAATTTGCAACAAATCTCACTTTATGATGCCCGAATTGCGCCAAGCTGTTTAAAAAAACACCAATGCACCTATAGTGGAAAAGTACCAAATTTTTTTTGCAAACTGTGCCAAACAATGTGGCTTTCTATTTATTGAACGCGAATTTCTTTTGACTTTAATTATTATTGATTCGTAACACTGCAAAAAATTATTAATTTATTATTTTTTTTAATTGAAAGTATTTTTTATTATTAAGTAAAATTAAGTTATAACTTCATTTTTCGCTGATGTTTACTGCAATGCTAAGAGACACTTAGAATTTCATGTACGTAGTTTAAATGACGATTTTAAAAAAAAGTATTTTTAATTTCAGAACCGACACCAAATTGGCTCATTTTACCGAGAATGTTTTGGTACAAAATACATTTCTTGTAGACATGATCGTAAAACTCAATACTCGCCGATTGAAAAGTCTTTAAAATTTTTCAGCAGAGACAACGAGAAATAACCTACAGTTTCATAAATTTTAAGAATCAATATTCTTATCGATCTGTCTACTTCTGCTTCTACTATATATATATACGAGAGTAAAATGCAAGTGGGAAATTCGTCCCGGCTGCATATAACTTGAGCTCACCTGACTGGATTTTGATGAGAATCGAAATGATAGTTAGATAATTTTTCAGGGAAGATCTTAGCATATGACATATCGTTGCACGTTGCTTATGCATGTAATTATGTTTTAAAGTTATATAATCATACGAACTGGATTGTGAAAGATTAGCCTTTTTAAAAAATTCAGCCGATTGGATTTCGATTGAATTCGCACTGTTAGTTAGATAATTTTTCAGGCAGTGTTTTAGTATATACTATACCCTTCTACATTGCGTAATAATAGGGATGTGGTGAAAAGTTCTATAATAAGTTGAACCCGATTCTGAAAGTTTAGCCTTTTTAAAAATTTTTAGAAAACGGATTTTGATAGGAATTCCATTGCTAGTTACATACCTATTCAGGTATGGTTTTAGTATTTTGCATATTGTTTTATGTTGCTTAGTCATAAAGTAAAGGCGGAAAGTTTCATAATCATGTGAAACCGATTATGAAAGATTAGACTTTTCAAAAAGTTCTAAATGGCGGATATTGATAATACTTGCTTTGTTGATTAGATAATGTTTGGGGAGGTTTCAGTTTATTGCATATCATTCTACGTTGCTTAGTTATAGAATTATGGGGTAAAGTTCTATAATGAGAAGGAACGCAATATGAAAGATCAGTCTTTAAAAAAAGTTTTACTGGATGGATTTTGTCAGTTTGTTTGTTTTCATTATAGTTAAATACTTTTTCAGGGTTTATTTTATTATATTGCATATTGTACTATCATTCTTTAGCAAATCCTACTGTGATTGATAAACTAAAAGGGTTAAGATCTTAATAGCTGAAAATTTGTCTGCACATTAGAAAATATAATAGCACAATGGCATTCATATCGTTTTCCGCAGAGCGAAAGGATAAGGTTCCATACAGGATAAGGTTCCAGGTAAGGTTCCATATTGCTTCAAATCACAATGTGAAATTCCCTGATACCTTTTTTTTTTTGTTGTTGTTGTTGTTGTTGTTTCAAGGTTCGTTTGGCAAAACAGACCAGCGTAGCGGGCATACCTAGAATATATTAAATGTAAAAAGTGGATTTAAATTATCAATTAAAACAAACTGTTTTCACCTATATTTTGTAACCCAAAAAGACAGGGTTTAACTCCCTGTAAGTTTAATAACATTAAAAATTTTATATATATATTTTTTATTTCGCCGTTAATTGTTCGTAAATATTTATAGAAGTAGCATAGATTTATATAAAATTTGTATATGATATCTGATGAGAATTTTACATATAAGGGGCATTCGCACAATCTTTTGACTTTTCAGGAATAAAAATCTGGTGAAATTAAACTTACTAAAATAACATTTTAAATTTATACATGAATGTCTTAATGATTCAAAATAAAGAAAAGATGTTCAGCAGCGATTTCTTTTTAATTATTTAACTGACGTTTAAGTTAAACTTGCGAGTTTAATTTTACTTACCATTTTACCGCTATAACATTTTTATTATTTTCTAATTTTTTACTTATAATGAATTTGTATAGTACCCACAGGATATTCAATTAAGAAATAATAACAGTGTAGTATTTTTAGTACAAAATTTTGGTATAAGATTGTCTCAAAGGGGTGTCAAAGAAGGGACGGAAAGGAAAACTAGTCGGATGTACCAATCGCAAAACTTTCTTCTATCTCATACATGTTAAAACTTGAAAATTCGACATCACACTGCCAAAATTAAACGGCAATCTATCCCCATCATGTGGATTCTAAAGATATGAAATTCCATGCACTGGTTCTTGAGATATGGCTATCTCTGAAATCGTCTAAATCCAGCAATATTCAGCCTAGAAGCGCCACCTATTGGGTGCTTTACACCAAAATCTATGTCACACCAAAACCACAGAGCAATCATTTATGTCAAAATATAACTCAATCTGAAGTTTGGGGAAATCCACGCATTAGTTTTTGAGATAGAGTTAGTGCGAAAATCATGAAAATTCCAGCATAGCAGCGCCACCTATTGGACGATTAACACCAAAACCTAATCAGTAATAACTTGTGTTAACATCTAACTAAATCTGAAGTTAGAGGAAAATTCGCACATTAGTTTTTGAGAAAGAGCTATTGTGGGAATCGCGCAAAATGCAGCACAGCAGCGCCACCTGTTCAGCGATTTACACCACCAACAAGTAATCAGCATCAAGCCATATCAAGGGCTAACTGAATATGAAGTTTCATAAACATCGGTTCTTCAGACAGAGCCATTGCGGAAATCGTAAATAATGCATCATAGCTGCGCCACCTGCTGAGCGATTTGCACCAAAAACTAATTAGCATCAAACTGTATCAGGGACTAACTGAATATCAATTTTTATGAAATTCCGTGCATTAG
This sequence comes from Maratus speciosus, assembly GCA_963932465.1. NCBI lineage: Eukaryota > Metazoa > Arthropoda > Arachnida > Araneae > Salticidae > Maratus > Maratus speciosus. Next base: position 347,064,869 of record OZ010795.1, on the reverse strand, counting down.
TTCTTGAGATAGAGCGCTCACAAAATTTGTGTCACACACACACACAGACATTTTGCAAAAACATGTTTTTCGGGTTCTCTGACCCCTAAAACGTGTAAATCCGTCAAAAACCGGAATTCGAAAATTTTCATGAATCCAATACTTTCTTCTTGTAAAGATAGAAGAAAGTAAAAAGGCGACGGTATTGGAAAAAAGGAACGGTAAGGAGAAAAAAAAAAGGGGGATGGTAAGGATTGGACGGTAAGGAAAATGACTACCTGTTTTTAGGCAAATCATGTTAAGACTAAGTGATAGCCACAATGTTCATTGATTTTTAGAAATAGTTATTTACATTGGATTAATTAATAATAAAAAAAATTAATTTACCTCGAAAAGCGCAGGAATAAACCTTGGGGACGGTAAGACTACCAATAAAGCCACGATGCTGGAAATTGATATTTAAATGTTGATTAAAATTCTGCAGTAAATTTCCTGTCAAACAATTTGAACCGTTCTTTCTCTAGCATACTTCTGCACGAGTAAAAAGTTGAAAAAAATTCTGTGGCTGCATCTAAAGTGATTTTCTGTATAACTTTAGCAAGAGGGGCGGTAAGGAATGTAAAACACAGGGACAGAGTTCAAAAAATAATAACAGCCTTAAAAATGTATGCAGGTTAATTTTTTGATACATATTTATATAAAACAATAGTTTCAGTTTCGGAAAAAAATTGCTTCGAATTACTTTTATTGAAACAATTTTATACAGACAACTTCAAACTTTAAAATCAGCATCAGGGACATAGGGCGATATAGGAATTTCATGGTATATTTCGACCCCCAACATCGTCCAAAACTTATTTATCTCGTTAATATTGTTATGCAGTCATACAATGGGATGTTTTCTAGTAGTATAAGAAATAGAAAACCACCAAGAATATGTACTAAAATAAAAATTAAAATTCAGGGACAGAAAAATATAGAAAAGTCAAATATTATGAGAATGCCTCCTAACTAGCAATAAATTCTAAAAAATTTAAAAAGCCCTCAATAAAATTTAAGTGCTTTAAAATATTTCAATCCTAGATTTTTGATAGAAACATGAAACTTAATTCATAAATAACTACTGAGGCAAATCATAATTAATGCTATAACTCTTAACTATAACCATAGAAGCTATTCATATTCCATTCTTTATGTACTTAACTCTAAACTATTTAAAACTTCTAAGAGTTTATTCCGGTTGAAACACGCAAACAAAAATGTCTGTGAGCATGAATTAAGAAATTATGTCAATATGAACTGTCTGGTAGAGGAAAAATTTAATCACTGAATAGAGCTCTTTAATCGCCTCTTTCATTTCAAGGAATTTGGAATTATTTTATGGTATTAAGTATGCAGATAATGACATCGTTTACACCTAATGTCTATTTAAAATTGTTTTATATATGATTTAAGTTTTCGCTCACTTATTGAAATAATAACAAGTAAATGGTTATAATGCATATTAATAAATAGCAAATAATTAAAGAAAGAAGCACTAAAAAAGTGTTACGAAACGTGATAATGGTTTTTCCGCCTACAGTTAATAACTTCCTTTACTTCATCATCAATTGTAGATATTCTTAAATAGTCCTCATGTTACTTCGCAATTTTTTTTGTAGTTTTTACTCAAAGTAAATACCCCATTTCAATTATAATATTATAAATTTAAATGGAAAATTAAAATTCGGTAATTACATTCTCATTTAAATAATACTATCTAAGACCGATAATTCATTTTCAAATAAATTTAAATGTTAAACTGGAGATATTATAAATGTAGTAAGTGTAGTAAGCAATTTTAGTAAACATTTGAATATTCCTCTTTAGTAATTTCAATATTTATATCATCAAAGTATTAAACCTTTAAATGAACCTTTATACTTAAATTAACCTTTCAGAGAGCGTACTTAATTTTTTTCCATGGACAAGCACGTGACATGTATTTTGCGCACGCGCAGTTACACCAATACAAATGTATCCCGTAAAAGTAATAACAGACATAATATTATAGTAATCATATTAATCATTATTAAACATTAAGTTTTTGGTGCCAATTGTGAGCGTAAAGTTTCTGAAAAATCTCTTTTTCTTTTTTTTTTTCTTTCTTTTTTTTTTAACCATTTGGAAATGGTTGTTGTTTTCGGTCGAGGATGGGGCCAAATGATGCTCGCATTTTATTTTTTTTAACGAATTTCAACGATGTTACTTTTCGAAGAATTTTTATTTGAATAGGTACTAAAAAGTCATAGAATCGCTAAAAATTGTTTGAATAGGTGATCGAAAGGCATAAAATCGTTAAAAATTAAAAAAGTTACAAAATGAGTAGGCGCAAATTATCAGATATGGAAAAATCCAAAGCCAAAGAGCGACGCCGAAATGAAAATCGCCTTGCAAAGCAAAAATCGAGGTTTTCAACTGATTATGTAGCCCATAAAAATCGATTACAGAATAAAAGACGAACGCGAAAAAGGAAACAATCTAATGTTTAATCGATTGATAGTAAAATGCCATGTCTCGAGGGGCTCCAATCGACTAGCCACGGCGTTTTACAATCGATCGATTATAACCGGGAAAAATTGAGCTCAACATAGGTAATTTGTCGCAATCAGTGGATGATTTGGTGGAACTGCTTTCGATTTCTAAACTGTTTTTCTTCTCGAAACGGGACTTGGAGAGTTTATCGATGAAGGTTTTAGTCGTCTGAAGTTTGGTCTTTGCGATCTGTTGTTGAAGAGGATGCGACGGAATTTGGTGGGCGAAATAAATTTCAAATGGTCGTTGTAATCTACTAAATTGCATTTAAAAAAATACAGTAGTACCCCGACTGACGTCACCCCGCATTTACGTCGTCCGGCCTGGAAAAGTAAATTCCTTAATTATTTCCTTAATTAATAATTTCATAATTAATGCTATAACTCTTTAACTATAACCATAGAAGCTATTCATGTTCCATCCTTTATTTACTTAACTCAAGACTATTTAAAACTTCTAAGAGTTTATTCCGGTTGAAAGACGCAAACAAAAATGTATATGAGCAAGAATTAATAAATTATGTCAATATGAACGCACTTTGAAATATTTTGAATGTTTTTGTTCCACGAAGGGAAACTTTCCCGCGAGTGTCAAGTGATTGTGACAAACAAATAAAAAAGTCACTTTGAAAAGCTCAGAAAAATCACTCTGTTGTTATAAACAGCTAAAAGTAAAAAAGAAGAATTTGTCGGTTCAAACATTATTGCAAGATTTTTTCACATCCTCAAAGACTCGAATGGGGCAGCTAGACGAACAATAAATTGCAAGTTAACAACTTATTGATTTATTCCTAATTCTTGCGTCCCAAACGCATTTTTTGTTAATATTTTGTTATAGTATGTAATATAATCCCTAAACACAATAGAATATGTTCATTAGATTTCGGAGAATTTTTATAACTTATCCCTTTTTGCTTATCTAAATGTACCTCGAAATACGTCATTTTCGACTTACGTCGCTAGTCTTAGAACGAATTGCTGACATAAGTCGACGTTTTACTGTATATAAATGCTCTTATTTCTTTAAAAAATTGTTATTTAATCTTTGAGTTTTGCGCACCTGTAATTTTCTTTCAAAATTCTAACAATTAATTATTTGCATTTCTTTGAAGATTCAGATATTAAACTGAATTATTAACCTCTTCAAGGACAATTTTTTCATGATGAGAAAAAAATGACTTAGTATTTTTTATGATTTGTTCATTTTAAATTAATAGGAATTCAAAAAACAAATAAAAAAAAGTAAAAAAAATAAAAAATCACAAAAAAAATAACGTCCATATTTGTGGCCGCTGAGCGTTAATGGTAATTTATGAGTGAAATGATTTCTCATAAAAAAATTAGCGTTAAATCTCTTTCTTACGTTTCTACAAATTATTAATACTTAATATATTTAATATATCTGACATTATTTTTATCAAATATTAACGATTTGTTCAAATAATCGAACAACACTAACTGCCGAAAAATTATTTCACGCTTTTTAACTCTTTCCAACAAAGTTGAAAAGGGTTCATACATTCGGTTTGTCTGTCCGCCTGGTCGTCTGACCACGCTCTAAGGAAAATTAAATCAAAGTATTTGCACGCAAATATTAAAAAATTATGAAGACTATAAAATAATTAAATTATTGAACACGAAACGCAATAAAAGGTGACAATTATTTGATATGTAAAATGCACGAATATTAAATCGTCGTAATCAAAGTGTCTAAAATGATTAAATTATTACGAGTGAAATCTTTTAATATTGAATATTATGTCATATTTAAAAAACTCAGGTAATAATATTCCAAAGCACCTTTAAATTAAATAATGTATTAACCCGTGAAGCTTAAAAGAGAAAAAAAACTTTAAAGTAAATAAATTATTAAATGAGAAATGCTGTTAATAGGGAAAATTGCGTCATATCATATTAAAACGGTACATTTAAAACGTTTTTCTTTCCGGAAAATTTTAATGTGACATCACGCAGTATAAAAGTAGTGTGGTTAGTAAATTTGTTTATGTATTACATCACTTGATGCAGCATAAATACAGGTAAATGTATGCGCAAAATACTTTGGATTTATTTTGTAAGAATTACAAATCGACAAAAATATATTAGAAAATCCGGATATACTTATTAATTAATATAAACATAATATATTGTAAATATACCACGAAAACATCCATGATGGTGTTTTAAAATAGAGAAAAGAATTCATGAATAAGCTATACCTGCTACTGAAAATATTTAAAACTCAAACAAAACATAAAATAAAAACGTAAAATTTTAAAACACATTGCTGTTCAATATCCTGGTTCAGAAAGCTATCCCTATCTAGACGGAGCTTTTTAACCCCGAACCTAAAGGAAGAATAATGTCCATAGCGTCGTTTTAAAAGTCAGAAAGAGAGCGACATTCTTAATCTAAACATTTTATAAAAGCTTATTTTCAAATATGTAACTGATCTTACATATCAATACCGATAACTGCCGTCAGTTGTTACGATAGTGATGGATGATGCCATGGTAATCGAAAAATGCTCCATTCAAAGGGAAAAACAAGGCAACCCGATTATAGATGGTAGCCGCCGTTATAGTGATAATGTCATTCAATATTTCGTTACCTGGTAATATTTTTAAACACTACACATTAGTATGTTTTTAGAGGCTGCGACGCCTGAAAAGGGGTTTGTGGGCTTAGCTCGCAGGGGACTGATCCCCCTTGTGTATATATAATGAAATTTAACAACGCTTTAGAGCAAAATTTAAATTGATTAAAATTACTTCAAACTCAAAATTAAGGTTCGATTTTTTACAGTATCAATATGTCTTTAATAATATTAGTGTCGGGAACAACAAGAGAAATGTGTTATAGCCATGGAAACAACGATTTATTCAATGTCGAAATGTATAACGAGGGCTTTCTCAGTCGGAAAGTTACCACTTTTAAAATATGTCTACCTAAACTTTTCCATTCGGAGAAACCGTATAAAATTAAGTAACTTCAGCAACACGCTAGTATATCAAGGAGCACGGCAGTCCATTTGCCAAGTTCGGAAAAGCCGTAAGCTACCTTTTCCTGAACCGTTTCGGCATACTTTTCACCACTTCATAACGTCGGTTTAAGGAGAGATATAGAAATTTTTCTTTTATACACATGTTCGTATGATCAAACTGAAATAAAGTTCCACGATATCATGTTTCTGTATTTAGTAGTTTTCGAAATATTAAATTCCGAAAAAGTGCTTTTTTCACTGACTCACTTCCCATCATCAAATACATATGGTACTTCTAAAAGTCGTAGAATCATACAATTTCACGAGTAAGTCGGGTTTACAGCACAATTAACCAGAAAAATCTGAAAACACAGAATTTCCGCTTCTAAACCCTTCAAACAGGGGATTTTGATTTGGCCGTAAACAGTTCCTAACATATTCAATTGTGCCAATGTTGGTCGCCAAAACTCGATTACAGAGTTTTGAAGGGATCGCGTAATTTCAAACAGAATAATATTTAATATATATGCTTTTCCAAAGATGTTTGTTAAATAGAAAAAATGAATATGCCTAAAAAATTTTAATCAGTATAAGTTATGATATATTAACGATATTAAAACAATAAAACATTTGACAAAATATAACCGCAATTCGGTACGTTTCCGATGTAGTAACCTTGGCGAAATAGAGAAAATAGCCTTGACACGAAAAGAAATTTGATAATAACGTATTTTCTACCAACCTATTTACTGTGTCATACACTGTAAAAAAAATTCTGCAACGTTCCTGGGAAAAAATGGGCAGCTGAGTTGCCCATTATTTCCAAGAAACATTTCTTGAAAATGACTGGAACTTTACTATATATGTTAAAAACATTCTACAGAAATGCCAGTAAGTTTCCTGCGAAATACCAGGAATATTTCTGTTGGCAGCAAAACATTACTGACATCTCACAGCATGCGGGATCCGCAGACGATTTTTACATTTCCAGTTGACAATTTTCGCTTTATTATCATTATTTGTTGGAATGAAAAAATATTTTGAAATTGACATCAAAATTATTATTTACTAGCAAACCCCGCGGCTTTGCTCGCGTAATATTTGAAATATGCCAAGTGATATTTATATGTCTAATTTTTATTAAAACGTACTAACTAAATTTTTATTTTATTAAAAGGTAATATTTTATTTTTTTAAAAAAGGTACTTATTACTTTTAGGAATAATTAAAAAAATTACTATTTAAAACACAGTTTGATTAAACATCATTGTTACACTGCATAAAGCAGAAATGAGACTTAAATTAATAAAAAGAAATAAAACTAAATAAGTAATAATTTAGAAAATATTTTGAAACTTTTATGCTCAATTAATACGCTCATTACAGTATTCATTTGAAGTTTTGAATTTTTTAGAAACCACCTTCTTACATGTTAAAATTAACCATCATGTCAAATTCCAATTCCTACCACCTCTCTCAACATAAAGGGCTATGTTGAAACAGGATCTGTCACCATTAATTTGCCAACATTAATTTTGAAATTGGTTTGTTATTTCCTAATATTCCACAGAAACGTAATTTAGAAAGCTTTTAAAGGCCTTTTTTAGAGCGTTTGTTGTTTCTGTAAATCCCAGGTGGTAGAATCATCGGCATAAAATATAGCCTGTGTAAGATCAGAGAATGTTACCTTTGATTCGCAACTATTACTTTTATATTTGGTTTATATTCCCTGAAATTGCGTAGAAATCGTAATTTAGGACTTTTTTAGAATGCATTTCGCACCTCCCTTTCACTTCACCCCTTTTTAATTCGAATTTATTTTCGACAGTCCTTCGAGGGCATTTATATTTTATAACTATCATGCCATATTTAAAGTTTCTAGCCTTTACCGTATCAAAGAAATCGCAATTTAGAAAGCTTTTAGGTACTGCAATCCTCTGGTGGTAGTTGCACAGGCATAAAATATAGATTATGTTTGAGCAGGTTCTATCACCAACAATTTGTTATCATTATTTTTTTAATCGGTTTGGTATTTGATAAGATTACATAAAAATTGTAATTTATAACGCTTTTCGCTCACTTCATCTTCTTAAATTTGAAATTTTCTTTCGACAGTTTATAGAAAGCAGTTGCATCTTGTAAGTAAATAACATGCCATACTTCAAAGTGTTAGACCCTTCAGTTACGCAAAAAACGCAAATTAGAACATGTTTTGCTTTTGCAACCCTCAGATGGTAGTGACAGCAATATAAAATATAACCTATGTTATAGCAGGGACTGTCACCATTGATTTGGAACCATTACTTTTGAAATAGCTTTGGAATTTCTTGAGATTGAGTAAAAATGGCAATTTAGAACGTTTTTTAAAGCTTTTCGCGAATTTTCACCCCTTTTTAAATTTCCAATTTTTTCGAAACTGTTCTTAAAGATCATTTATATGTAATAAATATGTACCTTGCCTAATTTTAAGTTGCTAGCCCCTACCGATCAAAAAATCGAAATTTGGAATGCTTTTTTGCTCCTGCAACGTCTAGGTGATAGTGATACCGACTTCAAATAGCATCTATGTTAGAGCAGAGGCTGTTAGCATCAATTTCTTACCATTACTTTTGAAATCGGTTAGATTTTTCCTGAGATATTAGTGACAAATCGGCATTTAGAACGTTGTTAGAACGCTTTTCGCTAATTTTGCTCCTGCATCTCCTCTGGGGTAGTGGAAACAGATATAAAATATAGCCTATCTTAGAGCAAGATCTGTCACCATCATTTTAACACCATTATATTAGAAATCGGTTTAGTATTTCCTTAGATTGTATAGAAATTGCAATTTAGAACGTTTTTTACAACGCTTTTTGCGCATTTTCACCCCTTTTAAATTTCGAATTGTTTAAGAACTGTTCTTAGAAATCCTTTATATCTAATAAGTAGCTGATACTTCAAATTTTATATTTCTAGGCCCTTCAGTAACACATAAATCGCATTTTTAGAACGTTTTTTGCTCCTACACCCCCTTTGGGGTAGTGGCACCGACATAAAACACAGCCTATCTTGGAGCAAACGTTGTCACTATCATTTTGACACCAATATTTTTTAAATCGGTTTGGTATTTCCTGAGATTATGTAGAAACTACCATTTAGAACGTTTTTTAGAACGCTTTTTGTGCATTTTCACCCCTTTTAAATTTCGAATTGTTTAAGAACTGTTCTTAGACATCATTTATATCTTATAAGTAACTACTATTCAAAATTTCATATTTCTAGGCCCTTCAGTAACGCTAAAATCGCATTTTTAGAACGTTTTTTGCTCCTACACCCCCTTTGGGGGTATTGACACCGACATAAAACATAGCCTATCTTGGAGCAAGCGTTGTCACCATAATTTTGACACCAATATTTTTTAGATCGGTTTGGTATTTCCTGAGATTGTGTAGAAACTACCATTTAGAACGTTTTTTAGAACGCTTTTTGTGCATTTTCACCCCTTTCAAATTTCGAATTGTTTAAGAACTGTTCTTAGACATCATTTATATCTTATAAGTAACTAATATTCAAAATTACATATTTCTAGGCCCTTCAGTAACACTAAAATCGCATTTTTAGAACGTTTTTTGCTCCTACACCCCCTTTGGGGTATTGACAACGACATAAAACATAGCCTATCTTGGAGCAAGCGTTGTCACCATAATTTTGACACCAATATTTTTTAGATCGGTTTCGTATTTCCTGAGATTGTGTAGAAACTACCATTTAGAACGTTTTTTAGAACGCTTTTTGCGCATTTTCACCCCTTTCAAATTTCGAATTGTTTAAGAACTGTTCTTAGACATCATTTATATCTTATATGTAACTAATATTCAAAATTTCATATTTCTAGGCCCTTCAGTAACGCTAAAATCGCATTTTTAGAACGTTTTTTGCTCCTACACCTCCTTTGGGGTAGTGACACCGACATAAAACATAGCCTATCTTGGATCAAGCGTTGTCACCATCATTTTGACACCAATATTTTTTAAATCGGTTTGGTATTTCCTGAGATTGTGTAGAAACTACCATTTAGAACGTTTTTTAGAACGCTTTTTGTGCATTTTCACCCCTTTTAAATTTCGAATTGTTTAAGAACTGTTCTTAGACATCATTTATATCTTATAGGTAACTAATATTCAAAATTTCATATTTCTAGGCCCTTCAGTAACGCTAAAATCGCATTTTTAGAACGTTTTTTGCTCCTACACCCCCTTTGGGGTAGTGACACCGACATAAAACATAGCCTATCTTGGAGCAAGCGTTGTCACCATCATTATGACACCAATATTTTTTAAATCGGTTTAGTATTTCCTGAGATTGTGTAGAAACTACCATTTAGAACGTTTTTTAGAACGCTTTTTGTGCATTTTCACCCCTTTTAAATTTCGAATTGTTTAAGAACTGTTTTTAGACACCATTTATATCTTATAAGTAACTAATATTCCAAATTTCATATTTCTAGGCCCTTCAGTAACGCTAAAATCGCATTTTTAGAACGTTTTTTGCTCCTACACCCCCTTTGGGGTAGTGGCACCGACATAAGATATAGCCTATGTTCTAAGTTGGACTAACACCATCATTTTGATACCATTACTTTTGGAATCGGTTCGGTAGTTCCAGAGCTTACCTCCGACAAATAAACAATTTTTTCCTCTTTATAATAGGAGTATAGATAATTTACACGAAAAAATAAATTTTCAGTTAAAATTCAATAAATAAAGTAAATATATATATGATATATTGTTTCTGAACTTTGCTTAAAATATAAAAATATAAAAATGTAAATAATAATTAGAAAAAAAATCTAGACATAAAATATTTTGGATTTTCGTTAGTAATGATGTTAGTTTACAAGTTAGATAAAATACATATAAATTTTCATGAAAAAAAATCCTAAACGTAATTGTATATTTTTTCCGAAAATAAAAAAAAAATCAAATTTGCAGCAATTCAAAGTGTCAAATATATATCAAATTTAAATCAAATTGTAAAGTGTTAAAATATAAAATTAATTAAAAAAGAAAAAAAAAGTCAAGAGGTAGCATCGAACTCGGGCCGTACGGGTGGCGTGCGAGCCTTCTGCGCCCACACCACGAAAGACACATTGAGAGCTGCAAACTAATGGGTATTTGAAAGGTATGCTAAACCTCGGCATCTAATTTCTGAAAATCTAAGGCCCATTTGAAGAAATTCTTTCACAGGAATAATTAGAGATAAGAATTCTAAAACACAATTTAAATTAATCGAAATCGGTGAGAATCATGTTTGTTGGTCCCCTGGTTAATGGAGATCCAAATAATAGGTGTATTTTTTTACACGGTCTGCTCGTTAAACATTTCACAGACAAGTACGAGAGATAATCTCTTAGTGATGTCACAGAGGTATTGTATTTTCATCTGAATGGTTGACAATAGAGACGTAAAGGATTATGTCGTCTATTGATTTATTTGCATTTCATACTGATTTTTTTACATTCATTTAAGGAATTCGTTTTCGACACTCGCGCGCGAGCAACGGATTATAGCAAAAAAATAATAAATGGCGGACGCAGCGTTTTGCTGTTTCCAACTTTTGTTCAGGAACGTTTCAGATAAGAAAACCAGAATTTCACAGGAAAGAGCTAAATTATTCTGAAAACCTGAGAAAAGGCGAAACGTTCCTGGATTTTACATGAAACGTTACCATTTTTTTTTTTACAGTGTATACACAAGCAATGTTTTCCATTTGCATACAATTTATTTAATGTAAGAAACCCGTTTATTTATTTTTATATACCAACATAAATAATTTGTACATAAAAAACAATATTTTATACATGTATAAATAAAATGTTTATATGTATATAAGTACATATATAAATAACATAAAAGTTCATCAGGTTTGTTTTCATAGTTGTTTATATCATTTAAAACATATCTCAGTTTCTTAAGTCCAAATTGCGTCAAGATTTTTAAAAAATGCCAAGGTCCCTATAGTGAAAAAATATCCTAATTCTCTTATGAAAGTTTAAAAATCTCCTTTTAATTAAATGAAATGTGTAACTAATGGTAAGTTCTCTTGTGCGACAGATGCGGCGTCCGAAGACCGCTGCTAATGTTATTGTATTCCATTATTAGCCTACTTACTGTTAATTATAAATCTGTAAAAGAAAGATTATAGTTATAAGATATGTTGGTCGCCAAAACCCGATTACAGAAAATTAGCCTGAGTTATAAAGGTGTTACATGATTTCAAGCTAAATGAATTTTTATGTTTTTTCAAAAATCTTAATAATGCAAATCTTTCAGTTTATCTGTCCATCTTTCTATCTTTTACTTCCTTAAAACAAATTTTATTAAAGACCGGGAGGCGTCTGCTGAGATCTTCACCTCATCGAGTTGACAGCTGAAATTTAGGGATTAGTTAAAATTCGATTAGCGTGTCAAAATGTAACTGGTCTGCCAAGTCATATCTTTGTGGAAACCACCTACAGACCCGATTTTACCGGTTAATTGGCGGATTTTCCATTGTGTTTTCGTGCACCCATTCCTCCATGCTTCCATACTTTTAGATGCAGGAAAATACAATAGTAAACCTATCAATCAACCACTAAAATTATGTCTTCAGGTGGTTTCTACCAAGATATGACTTAACAGTCCAGTTGCATTTTAATATGCTAATCTAGTTTTAACTAATCCTAAAATTTCAGCTGTAAACTCGATGAGGTGATGGTGTGTGTAGACGCCTCGCGGTCTATTATAAATGTCGGAATTCTAATCTAAATAGCACTCTGGTCAATCTGGCAAATATCCCTATTATTTATGAAACACTATTCTTTTAAGTGCGTTTTAGTGATGTTAATGAACTTTATGCATATGCATCATACATATTAGACATATGCATCATTATGACGTCAGAATAAACAAAACATTTTTTGTCGCCAAATTTGAGAATTGACATGATATATTACCAAATTTGGCGACACTTCGCTAAATGTTCGCTATTCTTCATTGAGTTAATTATTAATGCGAGCCATCTATTTATATATTTCCACATATCATCTGAATAGTTAAATGGTATAACGTACGAATATTTCCAAAGTGCCAATAGTTTCGTCACTGCCCAAAACCTCTGCTATTGTTATTATATTGTACTGTTATTATACTTACTGTGATTATGTTGTTAATCTTTACTCCGCTAAAACTTCTGTATTATATAAAGAGAATTTACGAAAACTATTAAAGCACCGAAACTGCCAGTTCTCATTATGATTATTATATTTCTATAATATGTAACCTGTTAATCGATATGTACGTTAGAATGAATCTTCTATAGTCCGGTTCCTCGCATTTTAGTTTTCAGGTTTCGAATAAAATTAGCTAAAACCTTAAAATTATGGCACATTGGCTAAGTCTTCAACACAGTCAGATGAAAAGGGATGATAGATTTTCAAATGGATCATGGCAGTGAGCCCTTAGAATTTCTATTATTCCGTAATCGAGTCTATTGAAAAGGTTAACGTGAAACAAAAAGATATTAGCATCAATATGGTTTAATGCAAATGCAGATATTGTCAAAGGATTTCATAAGAACCGTTTCACTCTTTAATATAAAAAGATAAAGTATAAATTTGTAAAGCTCAATAAAATAAATTTAGGTACTTTTATGTTAGCCGGGCGCAAGTGGCAAATCGCCAAATACTGTTCCCAACTGCATTGTTCATGTTGCATTCATTTCATTTAAAAATATAAACTTTTCAGTCATCTCATTTAAAATAGATGCATTTCCCCCATTTTATTTAATAGAATATTTAACATAGAAATAAATAAATAAATAGATAAGAAATAATAACATAAACCAAAATATTTTATTTGAAAATCAAAGCATTGTTTCTGATTTACACATGTGAAAAATGAAAACTGCTATTAAAGAAAAAACAAAATGCTAATGAGGAGGTTTACTCCCGGCTAACATAAAAGTACGAAATTTAAGTTTTTTTTTTTTTTTATATTAATATAGTTTAGAAAAACAAACTTGAAAAACAAACAGTGGAAAAAGTAGTGGTATCCCAACAAAAAGTTTTCGGTAAAAAAAAAAATAATAATAAAATAAATAAATAAAAGTGCCAAGTTCTCCTTAATGTTTCGGCCAGAAAAACTAGTGATATCTGAAGTTTGTACAAGTTAAAAGCCAAACATCCCAAATCTTTCATTGAAAATGGCTTCCTGCGACTTGGCCGTTAATGCCTTCTAGAGGGTTTTTCAAATTCTAAAGTATGTACAAATGAACTTTATGCCAAATACATTTTTTGAAGACTCAGGCATTTTGTGACACAAAGTACAGACATAAAATACACATTTAAAAAAAGCATATAAACCACTTCAGTCAACAGGGCTAATTGCTAAAACAAAATTTGTATCTCCTTTTAACAGTTTAATCCCTTCAAGGACGGTAGATTATTTTTAAATCATTTAAGTTTAATCCCTAAATGGGACATTGGCACCAGAATTTTGATTTGGAAATTGTCGTTTTAGTTAGTACGTGAAGAAGAGCCAACTTATTTTCAAATACATTTGTTTGTAAATTCCGGTGTCATTCATTCATTTCTGTATTTTATTAATAGAAGAGTTTTGCCCCTGAAAGGGTTAAAGCTAATAAATGCATTCTAAGGTTATTGCAATAGCTCTTAATATATGCAAACAAACCATAATAAATGTGTCGTCTAGTTGCAAAACCGGCCAACTCCTCAAAAATTGAAAATGTGTTTTTTCAGTTTTTTAAGTTCTAAGTAAAGGTTTCTATCATCTGGAAACGATAAACCATGCAAAAACATGTCAATCCCAGCGTTATATGCGTTTGAAAATCACGATGAGGAGCAAAAGCGGCCAAATCCTTCAGCCGGTGAGATTCAAAACCGGCCATCTCCATATCCGCTAGCTAAAGCCTGCTCGACCCCACAATAACTTCTCACTTAATGATTACATTAACGTTATCCTGTTTTCTCTCGCCTGTGATTGCTCTCCCTTGGTGCATACAAATTTTCTAATAATTTAGCTTCGTGTTTTCTCCGACTATGGAAGTGTTTCTGGAAGAAGTGTCTACTAATCAACCAAGGAAGCGGCAAAGTGGATCTACGACGTGGTAAGGGAGAAAACCCAAAATTCAAAGGCAATGTACACCTTTTGATAACCAGGGGTGATTTACCATTTTTTGACGCCCTAAGCCAAAATACTTTTCCGCAGCCTCCCCACCCCCTCTTCATAAAACAGTAAGTGAATTTTCTTTGACAAATTTAAGAATTTTTTAATCTATTTAATTAAATAATAATACATTTAAATTTTGCCTTATAAATTTTAGTATTTTGAGGATTGTAGATTAAAAATGAATGGGCTTTGTTACACTTAAAATCTGAGAAAATTTTGTGTTGGTGTATCGAGAAGTAGAAAAATTATTTTAAATGTAATTATTACAAATTCATTTTTTATTTAACACTTTTCGTTAAAATTTTAAAATTTTCTTATTTCATTAAATTTAAAAACTTTAAAGTTCTTACTTTTGTGAACCCTACCTAACGTACGCCCCTTGGCCATAGCCTAAGTTGCTTTATGGGTAATCCAACCTGGGGATAATATAATACATAATTAATTGATATCATAATAACATCATAGTTAGCATATTTTGATTAGCCCGTGTTAATACGTTCACTAAGCTCCAGGTTTCACTGCAATACAAGCAATATTTAAAGTAATATAATTCTATTGATTTAATGTATTTTTAATACATTGAACAATGATTAGTACTTCCAAGGATTGCATTCATATTCGTTATTAAGTTTTTTTATAAAATGTTCAAAGAATCATTTTTTTAGCATTTAAAACAAAATGCAGAGAAAACAACATTACAATTTTGCCCTTTTCCAAGACAGTCGGAGGGTTAATTAATTATCATGATGCCATAATATTTTATTAATCTAATAACTTGCCTACGTTGATTCAGTATTCTTTTATCCCTGCAGACCGTGTTTATCTCAAATTGAAAGAAATCAAGTCCCTCATTCAGCCCGCAAAGTATGAAGAAATTTTATCTTAATATGGAACAGTTTTCAAGTCGGGAAGAGACCGACCATGATTGGAAGAAGACCAGCAATTTCTTCCCCAAACCACCTGCACTGTGGCATTTCAAATTTGCTCCTACGAAAAAAAAAAATCATAACAGAATATAAAAATAAGCTGTTGGTGCAAGGGGAGGTCTTCTTCAAATCTGAGGTAGAAGTCAGAAAGTCTGTTGTCAAGAGTAAGAGAAGTATTATGAACAGCAAGCTCGAGGACGTGGCTCCGGATACCGTGGTGAAGCCTCTAAAATTTCGGGATGTCCAAAACTTACTGGCGAAACATTTCGGGCTAAATTGGGATGCTGGCCAGCGGTTTTTTTTTTTTTTTACAAAAATATATATGCATCAGCTGCTTAAAAAGAAGAAAACAAAGATGATGAAGAAAAAGACGCATGGATGGACCATCATGGCGAAATTTGTGAGACTATCGAAAACGATGAGACCACTAATGTTTGAAATTGTATGCACATGTACATAGTATGATTTTTGTTAATGTTTTAAAATTTAATAATTTTATTTAAAATAATATCATGTGATTTAAATCCCTTGTTTAGTGACATTTAAATCAGTTTTAACAGCTAGTCAGTTAGTTTTAACTGTTAGTCAGTTTTAACAATCAGCAAGTGTGTAGAAAGTCGTTTTACGTTAATAACTTTCCTAAAGTTCTTTTCTGTTAAATAATATTAAGTTGAACAAAACATTTTTGTGTATTTGCAACCCCTAAAAACCCAATGTCAGATTAAATTTAGAAAAAAATAATTTCTGGTTTGTTGCAAAACCGGCCAACTCCAAAGTAAGTTGCAAAGGCGGTCAAATCCAAAACAAAGACCTAAATAACCCCTTCCCTTCATGTGCCCCTGCCACTTTATTTCGTGTTTTCAAATATACTGCCCTAATGACTATAAAACTGAAGAGTTTTGGTTCCAAACTTTATTTGGCTAAGTGTGGTAAAAAATCAGCTTTTTCTCAAAATTTTATTTTTTGGAGATGGCTGGTTTTGCAACTAGGCGACACAAATGTTCAAATTAAAAAATCTCTTTCGTCAATGCACAAGATTTCAATATTATACATTAAAATATAATGTAACACATTGTGAGACTTGAAAAAAGTAAATTTTGTTTTATTTCTTGGCTTTCATGTTAATGACTTTAGGTTTAGACCGTACAAAATAAATTTCAATTAAACCATAAATGAACTAAATGATTTGTAATCAAAACTAATGTTTGTTGAAACTCAATAGTATTTATGAAAAATCTTTTACTTGTAATGTCTTCATGAGAATTCGCCTCTTTGCATTCAAGTATTGCATTTAATATTTAAATAAATCATAAATACGTAATTTCCAATCATTAAATTGAAAATGCTACAGAAGGCATTAACGGCTAAGTCGCAGGAACCAATTTTCAATGAATGAGTTGGGATGTTTGGCTTTTAACTTGTGCGAACTTCAGATATCTAACCGAAACATTAAGGAGAACTTGACACTTTTTTTTTACAGAAAACTTTTTGTTAGGATTTGTATTATATAAGCTTATAGAAAAAAATAATAAACTATTTCATTTTTTAAGTTTAAATTCATTAAGTACCGCGCATTCGAATAATCATTTAACAAGCAGTTTTCAGATGCGTTAAAACAGTTTGCATTAGACGAGGAAAATTGTTGCCGAATTGCATGTCTCGTTAGTCTTTCCGCGCCAAATATTCGAAAGTGTTTTATTTTTCATAGACATTCTACTGGAATTTCGCCGTTAAGTTTGACTGTTCCTTTATTACATGCATAAATATTTTTATTCGCATTTTCCCAAAATATTCTGAGTATAGGCTTTAAGAAAGCATTCCTTGTCAGTAAAATTTCGTTTTTAGCAATTGATGGCCATATGCGAAAAAGTGGGATATTTCTGTTGTGTAGCCCTGTATATTATTTATAGAATTTATACACACCACATAATACACTAAAAATTAGAAAAGTTTAAATTCCGTTCTACAGTGGAAAACGAACTTCAATATATTTTCTATCTTAGCCAATCTTTATACCTTTAATGTCCCTTATGCATCTTTGTAAATGAACGATGAATGCTAGACAGAAAACATATTTAGTACATCTCAGTGCTCTTTTACATTTTATTTTGCTTGAAGTATTATAACATCATTAAAAAAAATGTACAGCCGATATTTCTTCACAGATCATAATGTAATGTTATTCTTCTGTTCGTCACTGTAAACGAACTATAAAAGCTAGTTACTCGTTACAACTAGAAAAGCCTTTTGTAGTCCACCTGAGTGACGCATATAAATTTATTTATGTTTTAAATACGAGTTCGAATCCTAATATCAATAAAATGATTTGAACTATTTAAACCATAGGCAAGATGTAATGGAATTAATTTGTTTGTCCTTGTAAATGAACTACAAATGCTGCACACTTATTTTTCAAAACTGAATATTCTGTTCTAAACCTCAATAATATAAAAATATTACATGCCATTCAAGAATCAAGTGAAATGGAATTAGTTCAAGTACAGTAAAATCAAGCTGAATGTGATAAAATTAGGAAATTATACCTTGTAAATTCGTATTTTTATATCTAAATTATAAGAATATGGAATGAAAGATAATAAATTTTAACTGTGTTTGAGTGTATTGTTGTAATTCTTGTACGCTGCTTTTTTTTCTTAATTCGAGGGTTAAATTTAAAAAACAAAACAAAACCCTAGTATACCAATATAGTAAATGCAGCAATAAAACAAATTCCCCCCCCCCCCCGACATTTTTTTTCAATAAAGAAGAACGAAGCAGAAGAAAAGTAATTTTTCAGATGTAAATTTCCAACTGGGCGAAAAATATCCGGACCAAGATTCGAACCAGGGGTCTCTTGGCTGAAGCCGCCAATGTTCTACCTTCTGAGCTATCTCGGAAGAATCTGGTGGAACTTCTTCACCGTGCTAATCTTATTGATTTTAGCATCAGGTCTGAAATCTGGTTCAGCTCAACAGAATAAATCGCAGGCAATGGAACTCCAGAAATCACTGGATACGTAATTACATTAGATTAATTTTAACACGATTATTCTAATTGGTAAATAAAATCTCTCATACATAATTCGATATGATTTATTTACCAATTAGAATAATTGTGTTAAAATTAATCTAGAGTAAATTAACTTTTAATTCAATCTACTCCCACTGTTTAATTATTTTCTACCTCTTGAGAAGAACAAATTTTACCATTTTCTTAAAAATCATTAGAGAAAAAGCAACATGTATTTAATAAATATCAAAACTTAAGAGTGTAATGGAATCCTTTCAGCTACCCTTGAACAGAACTGACCCAACGAACAGCCACTTCCGTTATGAATGGCGGTGTAAAAACTTAAAAAATAGTCAAACAGTTGATACAGAAGTATTTGTTATAAGAGTTATTTTATTTATTACAATTTTAATTCATATTATTAAAACTCATTATTATTAAAATTTAAAAGCATTTAAGCTGAACAGAGAAAATAATTCTTTAAAATGCAGAAAATAATTCTGTGTATTCAGTCACACAAAAATAATAAATAATTTTTGAGATAATGCGGGAATAACAGCTCAGCCACAGCACTTGGGAGATGGGGTCTTGATCGTGGAAGAAAATCTCTTACTTCGATTCGGCACAGCTGTTTCAAAGATCTAGGGGAGGTCAGTTTCTGAATGTCAGCAAACATTCTCTTAAAATTGGACTGTGCCTCGATTTTAAAAGCTTTGTCATCGGCAAATGCCAAATCAATGAAATCTTCTACTTCTTTCACAGTGATTGCAGGTTCTGATATGGACGAAGAATAAAGTCTGAAACATTCGGAACTGACATGTTTATTGTCATCACGTTTAAAAACATTTTCTACAATTTCAATAATTAGAAGTAATCTTCTCCAACTTGGATTCACTAAAATTTTTTGAAACTCATACAAATAGATGTTGTCGTCGTAATCAGATCTAATCTCCATTCTTCTCAGTTCGTAATAATTCCATCTTCTGAAAAAAAGAAAGTATGTTTAAAAACTGTTTCTTTCTTTTTAAAAACACAAAAATATTACTAATAGAAGAGTATAATGTTTAAACCTACTAAAGTTTTAACTACACATCTAAAAGTCTATATACGAGGGTTTGTCAGAAAATAAATTTCCCTTTTTAACACTTTCCAACAAAGTTGAAAAGTGTTTATGCATACGGTTTGTCTGTCCGTCTGGCCACGCTCTAACTCCCGTAAATATTCTCGGATTTTCATGCAATTGATCATCCATATTTAGAGCCACATAACCATGTTTTGTATTGCATATGAAGTATGTCGGATTAATATTTCATTTACAGGAGTACCCAAAATAATTCCATTACATTATGGTATATGGGGAAAAATAGTTTGCAGTGTATTTTAATGATATTACGCTGTTTAAAATGTATTTAAACTCATATAAATCACTGAATTTCACTACAAGATGATTACGACAGAATAGGGTATTCATAGCATTTGTCGTTCATTTACAGGGGCACACAAAAGAAATTGGTTACAATACTGTCTTTGAGCATTAATTGCTGAAGTGCGTTTTCAATTTCGGCTTGCGCTTTTAAATTTAACTGTTTAAATCGCATACAGTGCTGCTGAAAGTATTCGGATAATTTTCCGATTTTAGATGGGAACAGCTGAAATTGGGCTTTCAAATGTGTTATGCGTTTCCATATGGTTAAATCAGACATAATATTTTAACTTATTAAACTATGAAATTTTGTTACATTCTTCTGAATGTGTTGGGAAGTGTGTTCATAATCTATGCTTGACGCATGAATTTTCTTTCTTGTTTTCTCTGAATAACGAAAATAATCGAGCAAAAAATGCATCGACTGAATGAAACGGGTCCTCTATAGTTCATTTCTTGATCTTAGGATGGCGCTAGAAGGGAAAGATTTTTCAGAATCGTAAAAAGTTGCGGGCTGCAATAATTTTTTTTTGAGAAGTTTTAGTTTTATTTTACATTGTATATAGACTTTATATATAGGGGAGGGTAGTACACAGTGAGACGAAAATTATTATTACCTAACGAATGGCAAAGATTTTTATTCTTTTGAAAAAAAATTTGCTACATCTTTAAACTACACAAATACGCTACACATTAATGTATAAATGGTTTTAAAAAAGTTATTTCTACAAGCACAGAAGCAGAATAACGGAGTATCGAAAATTGCGTACCACTGTGTGTATCACTGTGTACCACAGCATATATTTTCATAAATCATACATTCTTACACTTTATCAATATTTTTCTGCAGTTTATGACTTCTAATTAATATTTCTAGATTTAATTTTTTTTTAAATATGAGCCTCGGGTGAACAATGGCAAACATTGGGCTACCTTCATGCAAATTTTCAGCCTCTAACGTTTAGTAGATTTCACTAGCCATCGCACGCCACCCCCCCCACACACACACACACATAGACAGAGAGAGAGAAAAAAAAACCTTCTTTTATTAATAAATAACTTTTTTTATATCAGAACAGCATAGTAGATACACAATGAGGCACGTCTCACTGTATACCACAACTGTGTGTCTCACTATGCACTTGCGTTACGTTGTAACAAAATGGATGCCATATCTGTTTCATCATCAATTTCACAGCTTTGAATGCTTGTGTCGTTTTGTCGACATAGTCTATCATTAGATATAACTAGGTTTGGTTAAGTAAATATATGCTATAATGAAAGAAATAAACTCTAAAATAGACGTTTATGTAACTTGAACCCCTGTAAAATAAATAATTACTTACTATTTTGTTGGACGGGTAACCGAAGTGCCGAAACTACATCCACGTGTTGCATAAGATGAGGTAGTTCAGTGTGTGTTCCAGCTAAGAGAAAAAGTTATAACTATATGACAAAATGGCTGCTGTCTCACTGTGTACCATGTCTCACTGTGTACTCCCCTACCCTATTTATGATGTAAAACTGCCTTCGCTTCGATGTAGTGAGTGAAAGGTAAAGTCAGATTTTATTTTAGATTACATACTCCCTTACATTTTAAATTATTTCCTTCTTTAATTAATTGCCTTAATCAAAACAGTTTTGTTTGTACTGGTTTTTTTTTTAATATTATTATTCTAAAGAAAATTAGGGTGTTGGAAAATAAGATGCATGCTTTAAATATATAGTAGAACATTATAATATCTAAATTTATAAACGCGTTATTACATTAAATTGAAATCACTTTCAGTCGGTAAGTCGACGTTATAAATGAGAGCTTGTAGGCTTAAGAAAAAAGCTGTTCATCCATATCACATAGTATTTTCCATGTAGTAACGCAGTTCTACGAAATAAGGCCATACTCTTAATAAGGCTATCAGCTAATATATTGTAGGGAACTGTCTACACTGTAAAAAAAAAGGGACTAAAAAACGGAAATTCTACTAGCAATCGAGACGCCTGTACTATTTCCGTATTTTAAAAGAAATCTCCCCCCGTAAATTACAGATAAACGGAAAGTTTTCTATAATTTGCGGGGGAAAACATCCGTTAAAATACGGAAATATTACTGGCGCACAGTGTAAGGTTTTGCGAATCTAGCGAGTCAAAATTCAATTTTTTAAAATTATCGATACTAAAGTAATAAAATTGATCTTACTAGAGATAAAACGGTTCTGTCTTATGAAAAAATAGATTTTTACCCATTATATTGTACAGTTTACTTCATTGTTACACTGTAAAATAACACCCGACCGATCTTCCTGTAGGAATCGGAAAATTAGTTGCCATTCTCGTACCGGAAAAATTTTCGGCCTAGCTCGGAATAAAATCCGTAAAAAAAGGAAATAGTCAATAAAATGGTATTTTACGGATTTTATTCCAAGCTGGGTCGGAAAATTTTCCGGTGCGATAAGAGCAACTATGTTCCCCATTCCTACAGGAAAACTGGTCGTATTTTTTTACAGTGTATTCCCTCATCATCATCATAATCATAATAAAAGCGTGTTTTGTCATTTTCATACGTTTGCATTTGCGTAGTATTATTGTATCCAGTGCAGATTTTTAAAAATGTAGTTCATATTTATTTTTAACAAGAAGAGATTTCTTTAAAAAAAATAGTAATTAATTTATTAGTTACTGCCATAGCTACCAATGCTATCATAAAGTGCATCACTGTCATTTTTCGTTGTTTGCTGTTCTTTTATTATTCGTATATTCGGTGACTTAAGTACTATAAACTATAAATGTTAAAACTTCAAGATGAATTTCAGCCACTCTTTAATTTTTTTGAGGTTTAAATGCCATGATTAGTAATGCTTAAAGGCAGATGTATTTATCTCGTGTCCACATGTCATGTAAAATTACATAAAATCGCTCAATAAGAGCTTGATCAAAATCTGTTATGCTAACGTCCAAAGCAGCATCCTTAAAAAGTCTTCTTTTTCCATTTCCTACATTATTATTACGTCGTCCTTGTTTTAGGAGTTTCTAATAATAATTCTCTTTCACATCTAAATCTTTCAATTATATTTTTTTCCTTCTGTGATTCTTCATTTTTTTCTGGTTTTCGGCACTGCTTTACATCAAATCTATAACCAATACGTAAGAGGTAATCCCCAAATCTTAATTGTGCATGTAGTACCGATAAGCCTTAAGAAAACTTGTGAACATTACTCCTATATCATCTAATAATTTTCAATTTATTCATCACCTTGGATTTTCCATTACAGACATTACATTTTTAAGTTGCTTTATTTGAAGATAGAACGCTGCACATTGTGCTATCTACGACCGTTTCTTCAAATTTGTGCTCTATGTCATATACCTGAACATTGAACTTTACTATAATTGGTGCACGATCTATAAAGATTTAACTAACCGCCCTTGGCGACCAGTTTGGTCTCCGTTAGATGTGTTATAAGTATTGTACCATGTTACTTTTATCCAATATTTAATTTACTTTCTCAATAACTCGCCAAATCAGAAGTTTCTTGTACAGAAATTAAGAACTCCGTATTTTTATGGGTACTCCTTGGTTATCCCGTCGACCAAAAACCTATCTCCAAAATATAAGATTAAATACCAATAATGGTTGATCGTAAATGTCACATTCGCTTGACTTTAAGCAAGTTACGCGTGTTTATGTCATCAAGCTATTTTTATTTCGACCTTTTATTTGTATTTTTATTAATGTTATACTAATTTATTTGTTCTTTCCCTATTTAAAATTACAATTATGTCAATTTGTATGATTTGGCGAGTGGTTTGGCGATTTATATAATTTGGCGAAATTGGTCGACGGTATAACTAAGTAGTACCTTTTTATGCTAGCCAGGCGCAAGTGATAAATCATGAAATATTGTCTTTCAATCGCATTTTTTTACATTTCATTAAATTCATCTAAAATATAATAATTTCTGTCATTTTATTTAAAATATATAATTTTAATTTGAAATTCATAGCTTTCACTTTTTCTTTCCTTTTTTTAAAAAAAAAGAAAAGAAAAATAATAAATAATACTAAAAACCATGACTTTTAATTTCAATATCAAAGCATTGTTTTAATTTACCACGCGAAAAATAAAAAATGTAAACATGATCACCTGGCATATAAAAAGCGAAGCGATCAGCCCGGAACTATTGATGACTGTCACATGACTTAGGCTATTATTATAGAGATAATTTCTGGCCATTTCAAATTTTTCTGTTATTGACTCATCAGTTTCCATGATGAATTAAAAATTTGTGAGTCTAGAGTAAGAAGTAGATGACGGGTATGGATTTAGCCATTACATAATTTTAATTTTCTTCATTTCAACCCTTTTTTATATGACGAACATCCGACTTTTTTAACGATTTTTTAAAATGTGTTCGCTCATTTTGGACTTTCAGATATTTCCTTTAACGGAGCCTGCTTTCGTCCGCACTGTCTCAGTTTTAAATACGTGGACGTGGCACGTGCTAATTCGTATTCCGGGAATAGCGATTTCACCTTTTTTCTTTTGATTTCGGTCCACTTAAACAAAAAATTTTCTTTGATCTCCCAACTTTTTCGGGTAGACATTATTACATCTGTCCTGTAAATATGTTTAACTTTAATATTTAAATCTAACCATCACCTATTTTACTCCAAAAAACTTTCTCTAAGCAACAGCAGTTTCTCCATCTTCGATTACTGTCAATTATAAATGAATGAATCAGCCGTTTAATTTGGTCTAACATAACAGATGACCAATGTTGAAGATTGTATTTGTGTAACATACACACCAAGCGAGTACTTCTAAGTGTACTGTTGCGTGTGAGTCTCGTACTGTAGTCGTCCGCTCGAGATCTCCGGTTCCTGGCTGTTCCTATTGGCCCGTATCTGAGGGTCCATGTGAGAATGATGACAGGGAGGACGACTTTTTGCCAAGCCCGAAGCGAACCAAATAGCTTGGAGATGCTCGCCCAGTACTTGCACGTAAATATACCAGTTATTTCACAAAGCCTGCTTTTTTTCTAGAAAAAAAAATGTAAATACTTTAATTTAATGTACAAAATAATCTAATATTGTAATATTTATATATATCTCTGTGACATTTATTTCAAATAAATGCGTGCAGTAGCACTTTTAAAACTTAAAATTTGTTTGTTTCTTATTTAATTAACAAAAATTTTAATTTTCAGATATTTTTTAGTTAAAAAACTTGTGTTTTTCATGCGTACACTGACTTTGGACATCCGCCATCTTGGATTTTATATCCCCCGGACGTCCAATGTGTTAGATGGCTGCCATCTTAGACGTCCGCCATCTTGGATTGCATAATCCCTGGACGTCCGCCATTTTGAACGGCCGCCATCTTGGACGTCTAGAGAATCTGATAAGCGGCTTGGACCTCTTCTTCCAACTAAGGTTAGTATTACCTTAGTTGGAAGACGTCCAACGTCCAAGTGACCTTTGCACCGTCCAGATTCTGACGTCACGCCTGCGTATCCGTCCAATTTTCAGCAAGCTGATCACGTGACCACTGACTGGACTTCAGTTTTTTTTTTCAGATTTATTCGTGACGTAGGCTTGTGCTATTACGTAATCGCGATAAAGGGCGGGAGGTCTGCGGGATAGTCTTGCTCTGTGATTAAATTGATCTGGCACTTGTAATTAGC
This sequence comes from Maratus speciosus, assembly GCA_963932465.1. Taxonomy (NCBI): domain Eukaryota; kingdom Metazoa; phylum Arthropoda; class Arachnida; order Araneae; family Salticidae; genus Maratus; species Maratus speciosus. The sequence continues at coordinate 347,039,089 of OZ010795.1, read as the reverse complement.
TGACTGTTCGTTTTTCGAGTGTTTCTGGAATGTAGTTCTGCTTATTCAGGCACAATCGAACCTGTGCTGATAGTATGTTTGATTCGCTTGCATAAAAACTGCTGAGCGCCTGCGTAATGTTAGTCTATCGGAATATTTTTAGAATTCACAGGGAATTATTCATGTCCAGTAACATCATTTTGCAAAATCTCATACAATTCTCTTTTCGAAATTAACACTTCCGTTCCTGAAAAAAATTGCTTATATTGAAGAGTTGCAAATAGTTGCAGCTGAAATTTATTTATTTTATATCTATATGCCTACAAAATTACAAAAAAATATTGTTACAATGCACCAGTGTGCACAAAAGTTTTGGCAGCTTTTTAAAAATTGTCATATGCTATTAAATTTTCAAATATTTTTTATATTTACTTTAAAATTCCTTTTTTAAAAATAACACTTCTAAATAACTATTGTAACTGTAAAATACAAAGAATCTACATTGTTTTAAAGATTCCATACAATCATAAAAAAATATTTACAAAATAAATATGTTTTCAGCCATAAATATCAATGGATATTACGTCAACAGCAATCGCCATTCTAAAAAGGTTAAAAGAAAACTTGGTTTTTGACCCGATTTTTGTTGCTGTCGTTGTTGAGTTAGGCTGTTATCAATCTATATATTTTTTCTCCAATGTGTTAGTTATTATTTGAAAAGTCTAAAAGAAAAATACTGCAAGTAGATTTTTAGGCTTTTTTCCAGCTAGATTTGCAAAAGCTTACACTGTGTGGCGTCTCGATTGCCTGTAGAATTTCCGTTTTTTACAGTGAAGAGCAGACTAATGAAAGCACATATCTCACAATATATGTGTCCTTGATATGTGCGGATAGTTTCAACTGCAAACGATACCGGCTTCATCGTCAATTTCCACCATTGAATCGATCGACACATAGTTTTATAAACAGTAAGTAAGCTGTTATATGAAATCTATGTAAATTAATGTTTTAATTTTACAATGTTTGACAATTTTAGAATGTTCTAGATAATTTAACGATTTTTTAGAATATTAGGGGCTCTGCGCCCTGCGAGCTAAGCTCGTCAACCTCCGCTCAGACACCGCAAACTCTAAAAGCACGCTAATTCGATCGGCTTAAATTTTTTTCGAAGAATGAATTATAATTAAAATAACAGTGGCGATCGCCCTGCTAACGGATTGTTTTCGTCTTTGATTAAATCAGATCAGTGAAACATGTAAAAATAAGCTAATAACTGTAAAATGAATTAAGTAACCAGAGTCTTTGTCTCTCGGTATATTTGTAAGTTTTTTTAAATAAGACATTTTTAAATGTATCGCTTTAAATCTGATGTAATGTTCACAAAAGTTTTTTTTCTCGCTTTAATAATCACGTGAAAATACTTTTGATGTTAGAAAGGAAATATTATTTGCGCTATCTTAGAACTCTCAACAACAGTTTAAAAAGATTATCTCAAAATATCAAATAAATGTTTCACGCAAATATATTTTTTAATTTAAACTCGTTGGCAATATTATGAATTGGCAATTTTAAGTATGACGTACTTTCCTCCATGTACACATATTAATGGATTTATTATTTTACATTTTTCTTTCTCTTTTAAAATTCACCTGTAAATATAGTTTTTATGACGTAATTATAAATATCTTCCTGTTTTTAATAAGCAATCATTTAATTCTCATTTGAAAGTTTTATTCTATTTATAATAGTCACGTGTAAACAATTTTTAATTTGAAGGAAATATTATTCATTGCGCTGTTTTTAAATTTGGCAACAATTTAAAATAATACCCTTTTCTAAAAGTTGTAAAAATACCTCTTGAAATGCTGAAAAATTGAATTTAAAATAGAAATAAAACCTCAAAAAATGAGTCAAATTAAAAAAATAAATACAGTCTGCACACCGGGCACTTTTAATGTATAAAATGATCTAAAAACGATTAAATTCCCATGTATAGTTTTTGCCCCTATAAAACTTTTTTAATGGAACGATATTGACCAACTTTAACATTTAATATCTCTTAAAAATAATTCTTCGATTTCAAAACTGTCTGCATGGGCGTGTTTATCTAACATTTCTCTATAACACCACCGATTTTCATATTTTTGTATGCAATATTTTTCTTAATATTAACGAGGAAATACCTCCGGTCACAAAAAAGTCAAAATCGGCGGCAGTGGCGGCGGCGTTAGTTACTTTTTTTTAGAATAGAGATATATTGAAATACTCAGTAAATTTTATTTTGTTTTTGTTTGGAAATAAAATAGGCTTAAAACAGAAATCCCCATAGTATGTTATCATTACCATTGCTACTTAAGAATTTTCTCCGTCAATATTTGAAGTAAACTATAGAATCTATCAAAGTGGTTGTAAAGACATCTTAATAGAGTGAATGACAAATGGAAATAGCAGTTTTTGATGTTCGAAACGGTATACCTATAATTAGAGAAATTCTATTACAAGGATAACCCTTTATCTCGTTTTATTTTGGTGTAATGCAGAATCTACTAAAAAACAACTTTTCAAAAGTAAAAAATAAGCCAAGCAAAAAAAAAAAAAAGGAAAAGAAAAGAAAAAAGGTGAAAGTTGTGGCTAAAAAATAGTGTGATATCAAATTTTCAAGCTTATATTGCGGTACTTATTTAACATTTTTTTATAAAAATTTACCATATGTAAGTCGAGTACCTAAGTATGCGTTGATAGAAAGCCTTTTCTCCATTACTAAATACATCATAACGTGTTTCTGAAAATTAATTTTTTTTAAATTATGTATGATGGGCTTGGCGGCCATCTTTCCATATTTTACACAAATTTCTAAGCACACAAGTTCATTGTTAAGATTGGAAGTTCGAAATTGTTACTAAAGCAAACATTTTATTCTTTTAATTTATGGAAATGAGTGCCTAAAAATTTGTGTCTAAAAATAAAGCTGAAGTAACTTCAGGTTTCATCTTATGATTCTCTTTTATTGGAGGGGGGTTAATTAATTAGTTAAAGCAGTAAAAATCAATTTGTTTTTTCAAAATAAAAAACTTTCTTAATTTATCTGTCTGTAGCTAAAACTATAACTTCGAAATTCTTAATAATGCAAATATGTTACGAGCTTGGGTGCTTAGAAATTTGTGTAAAATATGGAAAGATGGCCGCCAAGCCCATCATGCATAATTAAAAAAAAATTAATTTTCAGAAACAGGTTATGATGTATTTAGTAAAGGAGAAAAGGCTTTCTATCAACGCATACTTAGGTACTCGACTTACATATGGTAAATTTTTATCAAAAAATGTTAAATAAGTACCGCAATATAAGCTTGGAAATTTGATATCACACTATTTTTTAGCCACAACTTTCACCTTTTTTCTTTTCTTTTCTTTTTTTTTTCTTGGCTTATTTTTTTACTTTTGAAAAGTTGTTTTTTAGTAGATATCAGTTCTTTTTTTAAAACAAATGATATATAACTGAAATAATTCTACTAGCTCAAATTAAAATTAGTCCTTGTATAGCCTTTATAAGCAGGGAGCAAACACAATATTATACATTTTGTTTACCTATCATTCATTTTTTATAGTGATTAATAATTTAAAAGTAAGGAAAGTCAATTTCTTCTTTCAAAGTATCAGTCTTTCTCAATTTATATCTCCTTAAAAATTTCTACGAAAGATGAAAATTTAGTAAAAAACAGAGTCGAAATAAAATATATATTTACAGTTAGTCTGTCAGTTAATTGTTTTTTCTAACTTTTTTTGCTGACGGTTTTGCAAAATAAATTTACCTTTACAAATACCTACGGTTAATCCGAGAATGAAAACCCGCAGGCATCTAAAGAATCGAAGATCTGTAAATCTAGCTATTCTAGACATAATAAAGGAACATTTTTGATTAAAAAAATCTAAAAATTTAGAGATATAAACTGTACATATAACTTCCTCTTCATTTAGATCCTGTTATAGAGAAGAAAGAATAAATATGTAATTTTACTCAAGTCTGTTTATCCATACCTATTTGCATAAATGTGAGGATATTAATTTACTATAAAATTTCCCCTAAATTGATTATCTTTAATAGTCTATTATTAAAGCCGCATATACATTAGAATTAAATATTTTTCGGTTAAAAATTGCCTGAAACCTATAGTCTTATCGTTCGTTAAATTTATCTTTTTTTTATGCCCAGACTCTTTTTCTGAACTCTGACAAAAGATCACAGACATATCGAAGCTATCCAAATTCCTATATCTTTCTATCGTATTTCCTTTTTTGAGGGGAGTGTGAGGAAGAGCCTTAAGAACTTCGTTTTGTTCTCAGAATTCTGAATTATTCATTCAAAAGATCTACCTACATAAGTCTTGTTGCAGAATTTTCAATAGTTAAGAGTTGCATCAAGTTATACATCATGTGAAACTATTAAATTAATTTTGTGAAATACTAGATGGGAGCCATTGATATTTCCAGACCATTTGCCTACATTTTAAACTTGAGTCATTTACTACTATTCACAAATTTTCTATACGAATTAAAGAAGTCGTTGTTTCCATGCCAACTGTACCTTTCACTATTGCTTGCTTGTTTGTTTGTTTGATTTATTGAACACATACATCATATCACATGCGGATCACGGCGGGATTCGAATCTGCTTCCACCTACGCTCTCAAGCGATTAGCGGCATTGTGTCTTATCCACTCAGCCACAGTGGGCCACTATTGCTTTCTCTAATGCCCAGATACTCAAATTTAACCAACTGCACTTAGAATCATGGTCATAACACAGAACATTTATATGTTAGAGCAGTGTTGCCAGCGGGCTACTTTTTTTAATTCAGATTTCTTGATTGCCAGCACTTATTATAAACGGTAAAATTCCCTTTGTTTTCGCCTTAATTAATATGTCATTAAATAAGGCGCATTTTGCAATTTCAAAAAAGTGGTGCCAATCAAGTATCTGAATTAAAAAAAGTAGCCCATCTGGCAACACTGTGTTTGAGTGGTGACATACGCACAAGTCGTGTACTCATATTAAATTTTTTGTCCAAAGTACGGTAACTCAGTTTTCAGTAATAGACGAGCAAGATTTCAATTAAACTAACCAGAAAAGTTAACAAACATTGGCTTCCTGATTTGATTTTATTCAAAATTGTTTTAACCAACCAAAGTTAATGTCCGGGATCCGGATAAATTTTTCTCTGTTAGTAAAATTACATTGACCAATCAGTAGCCTTTATCCTTGCAGGCTTTTCGGTGTTTACTGCAAACATCAAAAAGTTCGAAAAAATGCAGACGTGTGATTGATCGATCCCATCCCGCTAATAGCGAAATATCTATCTTGATCCCGGCCTATTCAACGCCCTTTAAATATTGGAGAAAGCCTTGACACGTGTGTCAGAAAAACGTCACACAAAGCAGGCAAAACAAAGAAGAAAAATCATTCATTGGCTCGTTCATATTCACGAGACGATGAATGATTTTGTTTCTTTGCTTTGCCTGCTTTGTGTGATGTTTTCGTGACGCGAGTCAAAACTTTCTCAGATATTTAGGATGCTTTGGCGTATTTCACCACCATGAAGTTATGAAAGGAGAGGAACAGACATGTCAATCTTCCCGTGTGAAAAACTAGTTACCAAAAAAAACGGGTTATTTCCCTCTCTTCTGCCCTTTTCTCTCTTGATTTTGACCGATAGCAGCCCATTTAGCAGTCTCCAGTACAAGATGCCGCTATATACGGTGGACGCAGGAGGGAGGGTGTTAGCGCGACCAATGACATAATAGGCCAGTTCATGATGTTTAAAAGTCACAAGCAGTTGGATCGAGGCTAACGAAAAAGACAGGCTACCGCGGTGGGTCCGATTCTTCTTTTTTTACAAACCGCTGGATTCACGTGATGCTCTTTTCACGCACCTTCTTTGGTGCATTCGAGCATCACGTGACTCCAGCGATCTGTAAAAAAAGAAGAATCGGACCCACCGCGGTAGCCTGTCTTTTTCGTTAGTCTCAGAGTTAGATCATCTTTACACGATGATTAGTACAAAGCTGCGAGCCGATTTTTTTTTGTGTCCATTGCTGTGTACAGATAATCAACTCCGTGTGACGTTATGAACTGGCCTTATATGTTGTTGGCCACAGTTTAGGAACAGCTACAAATTACTTCATCTATATCTACTCCGTGGTAAACGAAAAAGACAGGCTACCACGGTGCTACAGCGCCTAGAATATATAGTGTGGAAATCGGCTATCCCAGTAATACTTTAAAAAGTGTTAATATATTGGATCTCTTAAATTTCAAATGATGCTGAAATCCAATGAGTCGATCACAGCGATATCTGCAGGATATTTCCTAAAACTTCATGACGATTTGGTAACAGCGTCTAGAATACCTAGTGTGGAAATATTTTATTAAACAACGCTAAAAATTTGTATCCCGTAAATGATCGACGATACTGCTAAAATTCCAAGTGTCGATCGCAGCGAAATCTGCGGGATTTTCGTATTACATTGTATAGACTAGCAATATCTTTCAGTTATAGAAAATATCCTGCAGATGTCGCTGCGATTTGTATATTTCAGCAGCATCGTTGCACATTTAAGGATACAATATTTTACCACTTTTTTAAGTATTACAAGGATAGCCAATTTCTACACTATACATTCTAGGCGCTATAATTTGGTCTAGACGCTGTAGCGTTTTTTTTTTTTTTACATTTTATTAACATACATCTGACCTCTGTGCTTGGCGTCAAGCCCGCTGTAATAATACGATGTTTACTTTGAAAGTTTATCACAGATGTCGCTGCGATCAGCTCCCTGAATTTCAGCGTCAGTGCACATTTAAGGGATACAACTTTTTAGCGCTGCTTGGATAGCAAAATTCCACAGTATGTATTCTAGACGCTATAGCGGTGCATTACACGTGTCTCTTTCTTCTTTAAAAAATATCCTGCAGATGTCGCTGTAAATGACTGTTTGGAATTCAACATCGTTGTACATTTAAGGGATTCACTATTTCCGCGCTTTTTTAAGTATTGCTGGGATAGTCGATTTCTACAACATATAATCTAGGCCTATAACGGAGCTATAGTACAGCGCCTAGAAGATACAGTGTGGAAAACGGCTATTCCTATAATGCTTTAAAAAGTGCTAAAAACTTTTATCCCATAAATCTCCAACAATGCTCAGCGGCAATATGCTGATACGAGCGCCATCTCGTAACTCTTTTGAATATAAACACTGAGTTTTCCAAAATTATAGAGTGTTAAATATCGGAAACTATAAATATAGGATATTTTGGTCTGTTATAAGCTAATTTAGTTAAGGAATGACGTGAAATAGGTTAAAGAGTCTCTTTTAGAATGACTATCGTTTTTAAATCACTACGATGGCGCTACTATCGACATCTTGTTATTCAGCATCGTTGTACATTTATGGGATTCAATTTTTTAGCACTATTTTGTAGCCGTTTTCCACACTGTATCTTCTAGGCGCTGTATATATAGTGTGAAAATTGGCTATCCCTGTAATACTTTAAAAAGTGCTAAAATATTGTATCCCTTAACTGTGCAATGATGCTGCTGAAATATACAGATCACAGCGACATCTGCAGGATATTTTCTCAAACTGCAAGATATTGCTAGTCTATACAGTGTAATACTAAATCCCGCAGATGTCGCTGCTATCGATACTTGGGATTTTAGCAGTATCGTCGCACATTTAAGGGATACAAATTTTTAGCGTTGTTTGGATAGCATATTTCCACACAAGGTATTCTAGACGCTGTAGCCATACTTTCGGCAAAAACTTGAAATGAGCATGCTTCCTGTGCATATATCACCACTCTTATGTATGAAGGCTCTCTGTTATGGTGTTGATTCTGAGCGCTCTTTGTTAAATTTCTATATTTGTGTTTTAGAGAAAGCAATACAGAAAAGTACTGTTACTATGGAAACAACAACTTCTTTGATATTGAAAGGTATAGCAAAGGAGTTCAGAATCAGTGCCTTAAATAGTTTCGAATATGTTTAATTGTTATGACAATTAATATCCTACCTGGATGTGGAAATGCAAAATTGTGTTCAACATAATGGAGGATATTCCATCTACATTTTGATCACGTGGTCAAGGTAAAAACTTCTATCGTAAAGAAGGGAAGGCTCCGTAGACGTGTAATGTAATCCCCGCAATTCGGTTCCGAAACGGTTCATGAGGCAAAGTAGTAGTATCTTCCCTTCTTATCAGATAGAAGTTCCTTGGATAAATTACCGGTATCACGTGACTTTTTCAGCCTCGAAACTATATTTGGAATATCCTCCATTGTGCGCAATCTAGATAGATTTTTGGCTGTCAGAGGAACGAGATTCATCAATCAGAAGCCAGCATTTTTGTGAACTTTTCGCTGTTTGCAGAAATGCAGGCTATTGATTGGCGATTCTCGTTTCGCTAACAGCGAAAAATCTATCTGGATCCTAGCCTACATTTCTACAAACATTGCACTTCCTCCACGGCACTAAAAAAAAATGACTCAAAACTTTCATGACATAGGCCGGGATCCACAAACAGCAAATATTCTCAAACATGCAGGCTTGTGATTGGTCAAACTCATTTCGCTAACAGCGAAAAATCTATCTGAATCTCAGCCATAGTTATCTTGGATGAAATCAATGCAAAAGGATAATATAAAAGAAAAGTATAAGATTTCTAAAATATTTTGGCGGGTTTATCGCTATTTGGCATAATTTGTAAACTTTAGAACTAATTAACAGTTTTTCGCTAATTATGAATAGAAAATTAATGTTTTTAAAGCTGAATTTTATAAAAGCACGTAGATTGAGTAAATATCTATCCAAAAATTCAATCCTTACTTTTTTCTGTCCATTATTTAAGTCTCTACCTCGATTTAAACATAAGTTGTGACGAAGAAAATAAATCTGTCATTTTCAGTATCTCGACGTTATTTTAAAAAATCTATATCTCTGTTTATAATTAATTTATGAGGATGCATTTGATCTCAAATTGAAGATCTTCTTTATTAAGTCCTTTTAGTGTTGGTTTTATTTTTCTGCGATGATTGCTTCTTTTGATATGGGAAATTTTACGCTGGCATATTTCGTTCATTTAACATGGAGAAGTTGTCATCAGTATAATAAGCAGTTACGGTGTCTTGCCTTATTCTTGGCGTTTGTTTGTTTGGCGGGGTTAGCATTTTTTTTCAGCTTGGCTTGGCAGAACGACCGTCCTGCTTGGTATCTCTTATTTAAAGTTAAATCATGTATTCAGGAAATTATAGCTTTATTTAAAATATATACTCATAATAAAAAAAATTTAAGGTGTCTTATCTAACACTCCTGGCCATAATTAAAGCTAATTTCAGAGGAACACCTAATTGCACGCTTTTTGTTTCAACATGAAAAAGAAACACCTTCGCTAACAGGTGTTTCTTTCAGAATTTTATTAACAAATAGACGGAGATTTTTAATCTATTACCCAAAGGAAGAATATTGTCCATAGTGTCGTCATAAAAGACAGAGATACAGCGGCATTTTTAATTTAACCATTTTATACAAGCTCATTTTCAAATGTGTGATTGATCTTAATATCAATCTCAAAAACAGCCGTAAGCTTGCCAACAGCGGTGTATGAGGTCATGGTAAAATGAGGTCCCATCTCCCGGTCTCAGGCCCTTGCAGACTCATTTGCCCATCCTCAGAGCGACTCGAGAACCAAACCCTGCAGCGCGTCCCGAAGGTCGCCGCCAGGAATGGCCCGTCAGGGCCGCTCCTCTCATAAATTCCGGTCAGACCGGCGCACTGCCCAGCGCACGTCACGCCGATTATTCTTAAAAGAGGATGAATGGTTGCATGCGACAGTCCCTGCCATTGCGCTAGAGGAGCCAAATGGTTCCTTCTCTTTGTTCCCGACCCGGTACGCCCCGACAGCCCACAGGAACCGAGCAGCTATGAAAGAGTCGGGCCCACGAACCTACACGAGGTTTTCTGAGCCGGAGTTACTTTACGGAGCGAAAAATGCCCATTGAAACAGAAAAGCATGGCGACTCATTACAGAAGATAGTTGCCGTTCGTGATAACAAACTTCAATTATCCTTAATCGGGTAATCTTTTTAAAACAAGATAATTACCATGTTTATAGAAGCTGCGAAGTTTTAACGAGGATTGGCTTGAGTTGCTGGAAGGGAACAAAATATATAACAAAGCATATTGCATAGTTATAGTTACATAAATACTTCTGCAACCGCTTTTAATATTGTAATTATATAATATTTCTAAGCAGCTACAGTAAAGACTGCAAAAAATAAAAAATCTATAATAACAAGGAAAGAAGTTTGTGTGTGAGTGCGTCGACGGTGTTCTGAAAATACTGCTACATGTAGAACTACAAAATTTGGGGAAAAGGTACATCTGTATATGAAGTTTTGCACCTCGAAGTCCGATTTTCGATTTTTTTATTAGATTTTTTTTATTTAATTTTTTATGTGCTTTTTAGCTTTTTTTTTTAATTTCGAGGCGATTTTTCCACATTAGTGAAAAGAATACGGTTTCTTTTTTTTAACCCAATATAGTAAATATTGTTCGCTTTTCAAAAAAGTTTATTCTGAACTCGTACAGCGATTTTTGAATTTTTAGCGAATTTTTTATTCGATTATTGAACAGAACTTAATTCATCTCCATACCTATAAGGGGGTTACCATAAAGGGACACACAATCCTGTCGCCAAATGCCGCCAAATTTGACAACCAAAATTAGTTACCAAAAGTGACGCCAACTTGGCGATATTTCTAATATTTCTCCAAATTCCCATAGACTTCCATTGTAAACCAATAGGTATTACTTGCTTACAGAAAATCAACAAATTGAGCTATTTTAATGCACCAGAAACTAATATTAACTTAAGGGATTATATTAATTATATTTAAGGGAATCCAAGTAAATTAAATTTTGAACAAAAGTAACATGATACAATACTTGGCATGGTTTCCCAAACATAAATTTTAAGAGATCCCGCAGGTCAAAGTAATTAGATTTGAAACTTTTATCCAATTATAGTAAATTTTTACTTTCGTGATTTTTGAAATTTTTGAGCTTTTTAATTCGATTTTTACGTTTCTTCGCGATCTGCTGCAATTTTTTGACATTCCAATTTTTACCTATCGTACTAAAGTAATTTCTGCCCTCATTTCAATAAAGTTTATTCGGATTTCGTATAGCAATTTTCGAATTTTTCGGGAATTTTGTATGTAATTTTTAGTGTATTTTAGCGATTTTCTACCATTTTTCCCCATTAGTGAAAGGAATCAACTTCCAATCTTCGAACACAATACATATTTTTTTTTCTCTTTTCGAAATTTGTGAAGTGATTAAATTTTTTTATATCGTATTGTGATTTTCAGAGCTTTTTCGCAATTCGTGCTGTTTTTTGACTTACCCGGGCAACGCCGAGCAAGTTAGATAGTGAAACATAAAATACAGTTTGTCGTACGTAATATTTACGGTGGCATTGTTGGCCGTATGAATCAGATCTGGCACGGATAATACGTATGCACCAAATACACAAAGACCGCAAATTTCGTACGAATGGCCATGATGTTGATGAGGAAAACAATAGAAGAGATGCACTGATCTGGTTAAATACGTTAAATCTGTATACATCTGACGAACACATTGACGACAACACACACACATAATTCAATTCCTACTATTAGCTCACACTCTCCCTATATTTATTTATATATTTATATATTTATCTTGTACAAATTTTCAATCGTTAATAAAATACTCATTATTCATCCTATCAGGTTGAAATAAATTTTTTTTAAACTTGTACTGGATGACAATTGATGTTAATAAAGTTTTTTCAAATATTAATTAATTAATTAAATTTTAATTAATTAATTTTAGTTTTGCATGGGAAAGAAAGTGGCCGCCATTGGTTATTGAATTTCAATGAAAGTATTTTCAATAAGGGTTACCACAGGGGGGGACCCTGTTCTGTCGCCAAATACCGCCAAGTTTGTCGCCAACTTGGCGATATATCGCCAAATTTGGCGGCCAAAATGAGTCGCCAAAAGTGACGCCAACTTGGCGATATCTGTAATATTTCGCCAAATTCCCATAGAGTTCCATTGTAAACCTACTTGCTTATAGAAAATCAACAAATTGAGATATTTTAATGCAACAAAAACTCATATTAGCTTGATTATATTAAATTTTTCTTTGATGGCCTAAGTAGGAATGGACTTTAAAAACAAAATTTTTATATTACTTGTTTTACTTAATAATGCGCTGCAGGATTCATATATTCACCAGCGCGTCGCAGCACACCTATTCGAACTCATCCAAGATATATAGTCTATCTCTCCGGCTGTTGCCATCCCGAGTTTCCTAAAAAGTCCTTAGACCATAGAGTAGCGGCTAGGCGAACTTCACAATAGTTACAAAAATACTTATGCCACCACTTTTAATATTGCAATTATATAATATTACTTAGCAAATGCAATAAAGACAGCAAAAATAATAATAATAATAATAATAATAATAATAAATAAAATAAAATAAAGTTTGTCGTACGTAATATTTACGGTGCCGTTGTTGGCCCTATGAATCGGATCTGGCACGCATAATACGTATACACCAAATACACAAATACCGCAAATTTCGTACGAATTTAAAATCGTTAAGTTAAAAAAATACAATTATTAACTAGGGAAGAGTTCCATATACTGTTCTAGTTCTTGTGGCGGACTTTTCTTGGCGATAAATGTTTCGATGCGGTTGTTGCGAGCTCTGACATTTGGGTTGCTTTTTTTACTACTTGAATGCTACTGGTGAATAAGTAATAATTTTAAATACTTCTTTAAATTAATTTTTTAAGGATTTATTTAATTTATAATTTTCCGGGGTTTTTTTTTACGATATTTTTCTGTAGATGTAATATTCTGTAAAATATTTATGTGCATTTTTGGCACTACTTAGTTATCCCGTCGACCAATTTCGCCAAACCACTCGCCAAATTATACAAATTGACATAATTTTTATTTTAAATAACGAAAGAACAAAGAAAATAGTGTAACATTAGTAAATATACAAATAAAACGTTGAAATAAAAATCATTTGATGACGTAAAGACGTGTAACTTGCTTAAAGTCAAGTAAATGTGACATTTACGATCAACCATTATTGGCATTTAATCTTATAGTTTGGCGATAGATTTTTGGTCGACGGAAAAACTAAGTAGTACCGCATTTTTATATGTTTTCAGAAGGATAAAAAAATTAACGTTTATAATACAATGTTATGTTTTAATTTCACATGTATATTAAATATATAAAATATGAAACACATAAAGTTATAACAAAATATGGTACTTCTTAGTTATCCCGTCGACCAAATTACTGTCGCCAAATTGTAAGATTAAATGCCAATAATGGCCAATAAAACCATTAATTCGACGTTTTATTTGTATTTTTATTAATGTTTTAGTGATTTATTTGTTCTTTCATTATTTAACATAAAAATTATGTCAATGTGCATAATTTGGTGAGTGGTTTGGCGATTTATATAATTTGGTGAAATTGGTCGACGGGATAACAAAGAAGTACCAAAAAAAATATGTATAGAGTATTTATTTATATATGTATATCTTTATATAATTGCATATATAATATACATAAAATTAATACATATATATCGCTTTATAATATAAAAATATATGTTTATAAATATTTAAAACCGTGTTTTACCGCCATCTTGAAAAATTTGGTAAGATGGTAAAACTGCCTATTGGCGTAGTTTTGGTTTCTTTTGCCAATCACAACAACGGAACAGAATATGGAACTGGTCTCATTAACTACAATACTGACGCCACTAGAGAATTAACGACTGATTTGTGAGAATTTAAAAAATCGCTATATTGGCGATTTTTTAAATTATTTGTTTGCATTAACGTTTACATTATTTATCTACATGTTTGTTTACATTACTTGTTTACATTATTTGTTTAAATTATTTATTTACGTTATTATTTACATTATTTGAATACTACTTAGTTATCCCGTCGACCAATTTCGCCAAATTCTACAAATGGATATAATTTTTATTTTAAATAACGAAAGAACAAATAAAGGCACAGATGTCATATTCGCCCCATATTGGCGCGATTTTTTTCTGACGCCAATGTCATATACGCAAAGGGTACTTAACTGGCGCCAAAGTGTCGTTATTTTGCTTGATGTGGTAACCCGGATTATGTTGTTTATGCTGTTGATGTTTTCGCCAAATTAGCAACCGAAAAAAAATCGCGCCAATATGGGGCGAATATGACATCTGTGCCCAAATAAATTAGTATAACATTAATAAAAATACAAATAAAATATCGAAATAAAAATCACTTGATGACGTAAACAGGTGTAACTTGCTTAAAATCAAGTGAATGTGACATTTACGATCACCCATTATTGGCATTTAATCTTGTAGTTTGGCGATAGATTTTTGGTCGACGGGATAACTAAATAGTACCATTATGTATAAAAAATATATATTACAATTCATCAGACATACAAGTAAAATTACATAAATACATTTAATGGAATTAAAAAGCAAACGTTTCGAGCTAAATTTTAGCCCCTCATCAGTGCAACAAAACATTCAAATGACAGAAAACTATATATCATGTTTACAGTTAAAAATTATTAGCAGTTAAAATTAAATAAAGTATAATTTTTTTTTAAACAATGCTGAGTATTCACTAGGAAGTGCACATGATTCATTTATCGGCGACGTTTGCTTACGAGTGAACACACCTTCCAGAAAAACTCTACTTTTAATATTATTGCAACCAGATCTGATAACTTTCATATTTGCGAAATCTGGGATATGGTCGGTATCTAAAGAATGCTGTACAATTTTAGACTGTATGTTTCCAGATTTGTAAGCACGTTTATGCTCGGCAAGGGGAATGGCGCAAGTGCGACCAGTTTTGCCAATATATACCGAGTCGCAATCTTTAGATGGGATACTGTAAATTGAACCGGTTCTTAGAAAGGGGGGATTTTATGTTTAGATTTACAAAGTAAGTTTTTCAAAACATTTTGAGGCTTGAATGATGTACTGATATTATGAGACTTCAAAAGGCTAGAGATTTTTTCAGAAAAATATTTGTTGTAGGATAGAGATATGTAAATAGCGGGAGCCTTACAAATTACAGAGGATGACACGCGATGCTCAGAAAAAATCCTCTTTAACCATCTTAAAGGATAGCCATTTTGAATTAAGTCACTAAATATCTTCTTTTTTTCAAATTGGAAGGCTGCATCAGTATTACAATAACTTTTAGCTCTTGTGGATTAAAGTTCTAACGAATGCGATTTTATGGGAGAGTGGGTTCATAGATTCAAAATTTAGTTATTGCCCAGAACTTGTAGCCTTACGGTATACAGATGTTAAAACTTTCTGAAAATCAGTATTCTCTACTCTTTCAACCATAATGTCGAGGAAAGGTTGAAAGAGTATATAGATAGATAGTAGAAGATATTTAGTGACTTAATTCAAAAGTATATTGCAGACTCAGGCATCGGCCGGAGTAGCTCAGTGGTTAGAGCAGCAGTCTTGTATACTGTGGTCCCGGGTTCGATTCCTGGCTCTGGCTAATTTTTCACTCCAGTTGGGTTTATTGTATTTATTGTTTGTATGTCTGTATAATATTTATATATACCTTTAACTGATGAATGCAGGCGTTATTTATGTGTGTATGTGTGTTTTAATATATATTGTAGTATGAGTGTTTTATTATAATTATCGTAGATCGATGTAATAGTAAAATCTATTCATCGTTGTCCGGTCATCCAAGGCTGTCGTATAGATGGCTGGTGACTTCCCCAACATGGTTTATTAGTGAGAAATTGCAGACTCAGGCATCGGCCGGAGTAGCTCAGTGGTTAGAGCAGCAGTCTTGTATACTGTGGTCCCGGGTTCGATTCCTGGCTCTGGCTAATTTTTCACTCCAGTTGGGTTTATTGTATATATTGTTTGTGTGTCTGTATAATATTTATCTATACGTTTAACTGTTGAATGCTGGCGTTATTTATGTGTGTATGTGTGTTTTAATATATATTGTAGTATGAGTGTTTTATTATAATTATTGAAGATCCATATAATAGTAAAGTCTATTCATCGTTGTCCGCTCATCCAAGGCTGTCGTATAGATAGCTGGTGACTTCCCCAACATGGTTTATTAGTGAGAAATTGCAGACTCAGCATCGGCCGGAGTAGCTCAGCGGTTAGAGCAGCAGTCTTGTATACTATGGTCCCGGGTTCGATTCCTGGCTCTGGCTAATTTTTCACTCCAGTTGGGTTTATTGTATTTATTGTTTGTATGTCTGTATAATATTTATATATACCTTTAACTGATGAATGCAGGCGTTATTTATGTGTGTATGTGTGTTTTAATATATATTGTAGTATGAGTGTTTTGTTAAAAAGATAATTTGCCTCACGGACGAAATTTCTCGCGCCAATCTTTTGAAAACTTTTTATTGTGTGTTACTATCTTACAGTTTCAAACAGGTCGCCGTGTTAGATTTCCTAATTTAAATAAAATCGCTTTCTTTTAATTCCACATTCCACCACCAGGGAGCGCACTCCGTTCTTAATAAAACTGTATCAGAACGAAACTCCATTCTACAACTTATCCGTAGATACATTAGTCGAGGGGGTGGCGGTCTTAAACACAAATTTAAGATATTTGCTGAAATTACTGTTTTAAAATAGTCCCCCTCCCCCACACCTACCCGAAATTTCACGCGCCATTCTTTTATAAACTTTTTCTTGTGTGTTATAAACTATCTTAAAAGTTTCAAACAGATCGCCTTGTTAGAATTCTTACTTTAAATGAAATCCGAGTCTATTTGTTCCAAATTACACCACCAGGGAGATCACTCTAGTCTTAACAAAACGGTAACGAAACTCCTTTACAGAACGTATGCGTAGATACACGGGTCGGGGGGGGGGATAGTGGTCTTAACCAAGTATTTAATATATTTGCTGAAATTACTATTCGAATATAGTGGTGTGAACGCTTATAAATTTTTTTATATTGAATAAGTAGTAGTTATCTCATCCCGCCATCAAAAAATCGCGCGCAAAACAGAACAAGACGCTAATGCTGCTGTAAAATATCACGTGCCTTCATTTTAAAATACGCGTTTAATAGAAATAAAAACCAATTAGTTAAATAATAATTAATATCTCAGGTTGTAATTAAGATAAAAGATTGAAACGGATATGTGTGAAATCAGCGAAAATTTTCACGTCCGGATGTATAAAAATTTAATCTAAAAATTTAATAATTAAAAAGTTTAACATTCATTTAAAAAAAAACTACTATAAAAATCACGTGACGTACAGGTGCCGTATGTCTGGAGAGAAAAACTTCACCCTGCTGTCGGAAATGAAATTCATGAACACCTGCCTTTCTAATCAAAGAAAATTGATTTTTTATCGATCGATTTTTAGAGGATATTTTCTGTTTACACATATCAGAGAAATGAAAGTAGATTTTTTTTCTTTGTCTGTCTGTCCAAGTTAAAAATTTCTTGGCAGAAAACTTTCTGAGATGCTAGTCAATTTAAAAATGTCCCCTTCACATTTTAGATTTAAGTGCGCTCTGGCAACCCCGCATTTTCCTGGTAAACCTTAGGAGAATCGCCAGTCCTTATCTGATACCTGTTTTTATCTGACCTTATCTGACACCTGTTAAAATGACACCTGTTTTTAAACCGTCGAAAAGATCGTTTTTGTAATTTGATAAAAAATCCATGCTTTTGTTGAATTATGAATGCCTTTCCGATCTTGTAACTGGATCTTTTTTAATTAATAACGTCCGTTAATTACGGCTTTTTCAAAATTTTACGATTTGTCGTTTGATGTGAGATGTTTAGCTATAAGTATGCAAAATTTCAAGTCTCCAACATATATAGTTTCTGAGAACGGGCTCTGTTACAAACGGACGGACAGACAGACAGACAGAGGAGTGAAACGAATAAGGTTTCGTCAGATGAACGAAACCCTAAAAACAGGAAAGAAAAATCATGCTTCAAGTATAGATTGTGAAACACTTTCCAACACATTCAGAATAATGTAACAAAACTGCACCGTTTAAAAAATTAAAACATTTCATCTAATTCAACGCATTCAAAACCTAATTTCAGCTGTTCTCATCTACAGTCGGAAAAGTATCCGGATTCTTTCAGAAGCCCTGTATATGATATATAGATTTGTATCTATTAACTACATGCATACCAAAATTTAATTCACTTAAGAAATATACTTCACTTAAAAATTTCCTCTAATAAGGAGAATGGTACATGAATACTTTTATGTAGCCCTACATATGAGGTATAGAATATATATATAACGAGTAACTTGCAAAAGATTAATTAAATTTAAAAGCGCATACCGAATTTTAAACCGTACACTCCAGCAATTATTACTCAAAGACAGTACTGTAACCGATTTCTTGTGTGAGACCCTGCAGATGAATAAAAAATGCTATGAATGTCCTGTTCTAACATGATCGCAGTGAAATTCAGTGATTTATATCAGTTTCAAAGCATTTGAAATAGCGTAATGTCATTAAAATATTCTGCAAACAATTTTTTCCCGTATACCATAATGTAATGGAATACTTTTGAGTGCCCTTGTAAATGAACTATTAAGCCTACATACTTCATATACAATACCAAACATTCTTTGATGACGATAAATAGCTTTTATCAATTGCATGAAAATCCGAGTATATTTACGGGAGTTGGAGCGTGGACAGACGGAAAGACAAACCGAAGTCATAAACACTTTTCAACTATGTTGGAAAGTGTTAAAAAATTGGTAATTTTCCAGTATAGAGGCATTGGCGTTTTCTTTTTCTTTTTCTTTTTTTTTTTTTTTTTTTTTTTTTTTAAGCTTGGCAGAATTTGACCTACAGAAAGATTTGTTACCAAATGGTGTAAACAGCTATGAAAACAAACTATGAACCTTTTTGATGAAGATTATACTGATGATCCTACTTTCGCATCAATACGAGAAAAGTGGCCGAAAAATAGACTTTGATTTAGCGCCTATAGTTTCAAGCGCTATCTATCGCTGGTATTCGGAACTAAAACATAGAATCGCAGTAAAAAACTCCTGACATCTTACATAATTCTCCTGCAAGAATTGTTTTAATAGCTGTCACCATTTGCAAGTTATTGAATTTTTAATTCAGTTAGTCCATTTTAGGGCACCAGTTACATATCATATTTCTGATGCAACTGTAGTACAATATTTAAGTATCTTCAATAAAATTATTTATTTTTTTCTAAACATCACATTATTTTCAAATAAATCGGAACCATCTCAGATTAGAATTAAAGACAGTTTGTAGCTTGGTAATTATTAAGAAATAGAGCCAAGGATGGCCATTCATATATTTGATGCTTTTCTCGACAACATATGTAAACGATTTAAAATCATTCTTCAAACATAGATTATGAAACATTTTCCAACACATTCAGATTATTATAATAAAACTGCATCGTTTAATAAGGTGAAAGATTATATCCAAGTAAATAAGTTGGAAAATGCATAATACATTTAAAAACACAATTTCTGCAATTATCATCAACAGTCGGAAAAGTGTTCGAAATCTTTTGAGAAACTGTGTATATGATCTACAGATTTGCATATATACAGTCCTGGCCGAATTATTATGGTAACAGGAAAATTTACACACAAATCAGCTAAGACGTTAATTTATTGTATTACATTTAATATTGGGTGAATGTATATGCATTACTTACAATGAACGTAGTTATAGATGTCCACTCATGGCTTTTAGTGCTTCGTATGTCCACCTTTAGCAGCATATGACTGCCTTTATACGTCTTTGCACCCCTTCTTCTCAACCAGTTGTTTATTCGAAGATCAGAATCAACAAAATTGCAGCAACAAACAAGGTTCAAGTGATTGAGCGACGAATTCGTGTATGGCATCATGTGATATTTGGAACGACTGATTCAGAAGTATATTCAAGGAATGTCAAGACGTATAAAGGCAATCGTGGCTGCTAAAGTTGGACATACGACGTACTAAAAGCCATGAGTGGGCATTTATAAATATATTAATTGTTAGTAATGCATATTTGTTCACCCAGTATTAAATGTAATACAATAAACTAACTTCTAGGCTGATTCCTGTAAAAGATTTCCTGTTACTATAATAATTTGGCCAGTACTGGATATTATATAATATGCTAAAATCTAGTTTAGTTAAGAAACGCAGAATACTTTTGGAAATTCCCCTTCATCAATTTATTTCAATAAAAGTCAACAGAAATTATTTGTAAAAGTACCGCATATACAATATTTATATGCGGCACATATTAAGCTTAAATTTAATTCAGGCAAAAAAATTGCTTCAAACTACTGAAATACACTACTGACACACTTTAAGAAATTACCATCTATCCAAAACCCAATTTACGTTCGGGAAAACAACGTTCTATTTCAAGTCATGCTACTAAAATTGACAAACGTCTGACCCAGCTAAATTAAATTTTTTTCATCAATAAATGTTACACTTTTCCAATTTTGTTTTTCAATACATTAATTCTTCTGTAAATTATAATCTGTGTATTTAACTTTATGTTTTTCAATTAATTTTAAAACTTATTTTCTGTTTTTTTATTCTAATTAAAAAAATCTGACTTCTTCATGTTCCTAGAAAATACAGACATGGATACAATGTTTTCTCTTTGCTAAATATATGAACGAAGTTTTGTCAGAATTAATCTCTCTGGTGATAAACTCGTTGATGTATTTTTTACTTTTTGGCTTTCCAAGTGATTTGCTACTCTCATAAAAAAAAACTTATCGCAGAAAATTGTTTGTCATCTTATATATTACATTTCAAATTTGAACTCTTAGTGAGCCAGTAACTTTACAGTTCTATCGGTTACTATTAGATTTACCGTCTTTCATAAAGATCGTAATTTCATCTGTCTTATTTACTGCAAGACGAGTTTTGAGAACCATCACATCTGCAGTTTCAAATTTGGTACAAAGTAAGGAAAGCTAATTGAGGAATCGAATTTTAAAGTCGAGATCATTGAAGAGCTACGAGTGATATTAGTTTATAAAATACTAGGGGGCTCTGCCCCTACGAGCTACGCTGGCCAACCCCCATGCAGACACCGCTAACTCTAATAGCACGCTAATTTGATCGGCTTTAAAAAGATTTCGGAAGACTGAATTATAATTTAGAAAACAATGGCGATCTCCCTATAAATAGATTTCTATTCATTTTTCTTTGATTGGGAATTTTAAGGCCAAATCAGCTGCTGTTAAAAGATACAATGGCTTTTTTAGTCTTTGATTAAATAAAATCAGTTAAACATTTCGAAATAAACTAATATAAAATGAATTAAGTAAACAGAGTCTTTGTCTCTCGGTATTTCAATTTTTTTAAATAAGCCATTTTAAATGTATCGTTTTTAATTTGACGTAATTTTCCCCAAATTTTTATTTCTCTTTTTAATATTCACGTGAAAATACTTTTGTTAGAAATGAAACATTATTTGCGCTGTCCTAACAAAAATAGTTGAAAAGATCATCTCAAAATATGAAATAAATGTCTCGCGCAATTTTTAAATTTAAACTGTTTTGCAATATTAATTTTTGTTCATTTTAAGTGATAATTCTCATGTGACGTAATTTCTCCTATTTAAGACTTCTAACGCATGTTAATGAATTTATTATTTAACACTATCTTTTCCCTTTTAAAATTCACGTGTAAATGTAGTTTTTATGACGTAATTTTCAATAAGTTCCTGCTCTTTGTCCGTAATCATTTAATTATAATTTGAAGGGGGGGGGGGGTCTGTTTATAATAGCCACGTGTAAATAATTTTTAATCTGAAGCAAGCATCATTGTTTAAGCTGTTTAAATAGTTGGCAACAATTTAAATTAATACATTTTTCTAAAATATGTAAAAAATATATCTCGAAATGCTGAAAATTTGAATTTAAAATAGAAATAAAACCTCAAAAAATGAGTCAAATTAAAAAAATAAATGCAGTCTGCACACCGGGAATTTCTAACGTATAAAATGATTTAAAAATGATTAAATTATGTATAGTTTTTCCCCCTATAAAACTTTTTTAATGGAATGATTTTGTCCAACTTTAGCATTAAATATCTCTTAAAATAATTCCTCCATTTGAAAACTGTCTTCATCAGCGTGTTTATCAAACATTTTTCTACCACCGATTTTCATATTTTTGTATGCAATATTTTTCTTAATATTAACGAAGAAAGACCTCGGGTCACAAAAAGTTCAAAACCGGCTGCGACGGCGGCGGCGGTGACAGCGTTAGTTACTTTTTTTTTTTTTTTTTTGAATAGAGAGACATTTGCTGGAATGAAGAAAATCCGTCTTAAAATTTGTAAAAAAATGAAATTGGACCTATCAGTTTTTTAAACTCAGAAATTCGAAAAATTCCTTTTTAAAAAAATGATTATTCGTAAAAGTATTTTTTCTTCTTACTCTCAAGATTTTACGTTTGAAAGCGTCTACTACTTTTTCGCAAGAAATGTTTTGTGTTTGTGAGAAGTTAAAGGTTAACATACGTTCTCGGCTTTGAGAAATTGACATATTTTGGATGTTTTTTTAATATTTGATTTTAGGAAGGGAGTAAAATTAATTAAAAAACGAATAATTCCATGTTGTTTTTCATTGCTTCAAGAATTTAAAAATATTTCTTTTTGTTAAATTTAATCACATATTACATCGGAAACCTACAGCCAAATTTATCTGCACCAACATATCCGGGATCGATGGGCAGGTTCCTACCCTCCTGTAGATACAGAAAAATATTAAGATCTGCCTCTTCTCGTAAAACAAGAATGTAGATAAGGGACTTCTGCTCAAATTTTGGAATTTTCAAAAAATAAGATAACTGTGCTATTTAAAAAATATATTTTTTTCGTTTAAAAATTTGAACTTTTAACGTATTGGAAAAATATAAATAATTAAAATTTTCGAAAAAATAGCTCGATGGACTAGCTCGATGGACCTTAGACAATTTCATTATGCATAGATGAGCGCAAAGTTTATCCAAAAATGTTAACAATTGTTCGAGTTATGTTGAAAAATACCCATGTTTAAAAATGTAAAATCACCTTTAAAGTTTTAAGTTTCAATGTATTATTTTGATGTGGGCGTGCTCGCATTTTTGCTAAAATATTTCTGAATAATTGAGATAGCACTTTATATTTTTTTCTGCACTTTTTAAACATATTTACCCATAATTATACACAATATAAGGATTTAATTTCGTCAAAAACAAAAATCGGTATTTTGAATGTTGAGAATTATGTAACCCCTTAAATGTATTTTTAATGGTAGATGCAAGGAACTGTATATCTAGCTTTTAGACCGGGAGGTAACTTCACAAATTACAACTTCATCTTGTTGACGGCTGAAATTAAAGGATTAGATAAAACTCGATTAGCATACTAAAATACAACTGGTCTCACAAGTCATATCTTGTTGGAAAATACCTGCAAAACCAATTTTAGTGGTTTACTGGTAGGTTTGCCAATGTGTTTTCCTGCTCCCAGCCCTCCATATTTCAATTTCTTTGGGTGCAGGACAACACAATGATAAACCTATTAATCAACCACTAAAATTGGATCCGCAGGTGGATTCATCCAAGATATGAGTTGGCAGACCAGTACCATTTTAATATATTAATCGAGTTCTGTCTAATCCTGGAATTTTAGCCGTGAATTTGATGCGGTGATGGTCTGTGCACCCCCATCCCAGTTTATTCGAAATGAAATCAATGTATTTAAGTGTAAGTCGTCAAAATAAAAAGAAGAGTAAGACAAATGTATTCAGTTTAATCACCAAATTGTCACAAAAAAATTAAATTAAAATAAAAATTAAAAAATTGTAATTTAATAGATTACAACGACCATTTGGAATTTATTTCGTCCACCAAATTTCGTCGCATCCTCTTCAACAACAGATCTCAAAGATCAAACTTCAGACGACCAAAACCTTCATCGATAAACTCTCCAAGTCCCGTTTCGAGAAGAAAAACAGTTTACAAATCGAAAGCAGTTTCACCGAATCATCCACAGATTGCGACAAATTACCTACGTTGAGCTCAATTTTTCCCGGTTGGAATCGGCCAATTGTAAAACGCCGTGGCTAGTGGATTGGAGCCCCCCGAGACATGGCCTTTTACTATCAATCGATTAAACATTAGATTGTTTCCTTTTTCGAGTTCGTCTTTTATTCTGTAATCGATTTTCATGGGCTACATAATCAGTTGAAGACCGCGATTTTCATGGGCTACATAATCAGTTGAAGACCTCAATTTTCATGGCCTACATAATGAGTTGAAGACCTCGATTTTTGCTTTGCAAGACGATTTTCATTTCGGCGTCACTCTTTGGCTTTGCATTTTTCCATATCTGATAATTTGCGCCAACCCATTTCGTAACTTTTTTAATTTTTAACGATTTTATGCCTTTCGATTACCTATTCAAACAATTTTTAACGATTTTTTGCCTTTCTATTACCTATTCAAATTAAAACTCTTCTAAAAGTAAAGAACATCGTTGAATTTCGTTAAAAAAATAAAATGCGAGCAACATTTGGCCCTATCCTCGACCGAAAACAACAACCATTTCAAAATGGTTAAAAAGGAAATTTCGTTTCGTTTGGGAGTTGTGTCTTCTCACAATTTACCTTTTCAAACGAAGCCATAGGAGGCACCCGTGATGCAAAAATTGTATGAAACTTTGAACTTTTTAATACGACATCAAATTTTGTCACGATATTTCGATCATTTTAAAGATTTTACACTAGGATGCAAAACGAGAAGCCATTTGGTAACGTAGTTTAGAATTTATATCTATTTAAAGCATAAACTTCAAAAGTTAAATTCGCTTTAATAGTCTTAGAACAAACTGCAGTGCCGTAGTTTTTATTGCATAACGCATTTTAGGCAGATTGAGATGTGATTTTGTATTCGCATGTTTGAAGCTGCCAGAAGTGATTTTCTGATAATTTTGTTATTGCTTACAATATATTTTCTGTTCGAATATTTATTAAAATACGAATGCCGTTCAAAACCTAAGGTAACAAGCGTCCGGTGGGAAAACAAACTACCGCGAGAGAATTAAATTTCCTGTCTATACAGCTGAGACGATCACAGCATTCAAACGATGCCAGTAGATGTATCTAGTTGTACAGTAGCGCGCAGAAATCGCAGTTAGAAGATGAAGGCGTTAACAGAAACGTGGTTGGCTATTGATGTAAGAATTGTAATCAGGTTTTTGTGTCTAAAGAAAGCGTCCCCGGCTGAAATCCATCAGCAACTGGTGTCTCGAAAGCAGGTGTGGTTTTGGCGCATAAAATTCGATAAAGGCAGAACAGGTGTGCCAGACGAGCACAGATCAGGGCACCCAAGCATGTCCAGATGACAATGTATGCCGTGAGGAATCTTTGATTTAAGCCGATCGTTTCATTTATGTGAGAGATATTGCACAGAAATTCAGCTTCTCCATTTGCAGTGCGCACAATATCGTATATGAACTATTGGGCTTCATGAAGACGTGTTCTGCTGGGTATCGCGACATCTGGCAGACAAGCACAAAGCCACGCCCCTTCAGCACTTAATTCGTTTTCAGGCAGAGGGCGTTGCGTTCCTGTATCGTATCGTTACAGGAAACGAAACGTGGCTGTATCATGTGACACCTGATACAAAGTGAGCAACAATAGCAAGGACACACCCCTCCTCTCCAACTCGTAATAAATTCAAAACAACGCCATCCGCAAAGAAAGTGATGACCACAGCCTGTGTGCTGCTGGTCGATTTCCTCGCACGTTGAGCGACCATGAATGATACCAATTATAGTGCCACGCAGCACAAGGCAATTCGTAGTAAAACGACGAGGACCGCTCTCGAAATGTGTCCTGTTGTTGCACGACAAAGTCCGACCACATACGGCTTCAGTAATGCATGATTTGGTACAGCGTTTCCGATGGAAGGTGTAGGGACATCCACCATATAGCCCAGACCTCACCCCAAGTGAGTTTCATCTCTTCGAATCGCTGAAGAAGCAACTGAGAGGTCGGCATTTTAGAACCAATGACGAAGTTCAGCAGGCCTTCTTGATGTGTCTCCATAACCTTGATGCTGATTTCTTCTATGACGGTTTCAATAGATTGGTGTACCGCTTTAAATGCTTTGACAGCCATGGTGATTATGTGGAGAAGTAATATAAACCAGTGCCTTATTATGTTGTATATCTGTTTGAATTCTTGAATAACTTTTTTTCCCAGAGGGCTTGTTACCTTACTTTTTGGCCACCCTCCTATACAGGGTGCCCGGTCTCAACGGTGTCCAATGGCTAATTCCTAAACCGTTAGTCATAGACATATAGTTCCAATTACAAAAATGTTTTAAATCAGGTAAAGAAATGTTTCAAAAGCAATTTGGGTCAATAAAAACATTTCTTAAAAAATTACGAAATTTAAATTTTTATACGCCCCCCTCCCCGGTCCTATAAGTTATATTTAGTAAAATTTTCCCATTACACTGACAAGTAAGACAAAAAAGTCCCATTCATATAACGTTAAAATTGAGCGAGTTATGAAACTTTAAAAATGCATGACTTATGCCACTTTTCTGCTCTGAAAACAAATGAGTTCGGCTTAACTTTGAGGGGTCACATATCAAGTGCTTAAAGTATTCGAAGATCTTATTTCATGTGTATCTGCGCTTTGAAAAAAATCGTACAATTATTACGATTAAGTTAACATTTTTAAGTTTCACATTGACTAAAATAACATATGTTTTATTTTGTCAGGATTTCAGACTGTTTCTTTTATGATTACTTTTAATAAAAATTATGTTATTTTTATAAGTTTTTATGTTACTTCAACGATCGTATGTATGCTTTTCCAGTTCAAAATTTAACTCGAACTTTAACTCACTTTTGAATATCCGATCGAGTTTACAGTTTACATGCTGGCGCAAATCCAATAACAATCTAATATTATTATGATTTTCGGTGAATACCATTTATACTTATTTTACAGGATAACACAAAAAATTTCAGATAGCTTACCGCCAAGAAGTTTAAGAAAAAGTTTTAGATTATATAATACAAGCCTGCGATTGTTGGTTTTTTTAACTTTTGTGTAAATTTTAGCACTGAATCCGAAAATTACATTAATTTTTAACCATCATGTCAAGATATTTCGCAAATCATAAATTGTCAAATTTAAAGAATAACAAAAATTGGATATTATAAAGCACAGGAGATGGTTATGTTTTTTAACTTTTGATAGTTGATTTTTACGTACTTTTTAGCACTGAATCTGAAAATGACCTTCATTTTTAACCATCACGTTAGAATTTTTTGCAAATCGTAAATGTGTAGGTTAAAATATAGCGAAAATCTCATACTATAAAACATACGTAAAACTTTTTTTTGTTTTATTTTATTTTATTTTATTCAATAATTTATTCGATATTTTTGCTTATCCTGGGATTCTTACAGCTAAATAGCTGAGAGGACCGATGAAATGAGGGAGGAGATTCAATTTTAACTTTGAATTTTTAACTTTGAAATTTGCAAAAAATCCTGATGTGATGGTTAAAAATGAAGGTCAATTTCAGATTCAGCGGTACAGAATACATGCGAATCAATTATCAAAAGCTAAAAAGCATGACCTAACCCAACTTTTGCAGGCTAGTATAATCTAATAATATTTTAAAATACGTATCATTTTGTAAAGAATTGAGGCTGTTAATTTAGCATAATTTTAATTTAACAAAAATTCTGTTGTTTCTTTCTTCTTAAATGTTTATTACAAATTGTATATTTTGCATTAATATGTCAGAATGATTAAAGATTTCAAATTTATATTGCAATGTTAATTTTACTCTCAACCATTTTTTAATATATCTGAGGAAATTATATTTCGACTAAATTTGTGAATGACCCCCAATGTGCAGAAAAAAATATGCTCCAACTTTATAAAGCTATTACTCGGTCAATTTTAGTCGTAGAATAACAGGACTTTTTGTGTATTACTTGTCAGTATAAAAGGAAAATTTTACTAAGTATAACTTATAGGACCGGGGGACCGTATAAAAATTTAAATTTCGTAATTTTTTAAGAAATGTTTTTATTAACCCAAATTGCCTTTAAAATATTTCTTTACATGATTTTAAACATTTATGTAATTGGAACTATATGCCTATGACTAACGGTTTAGGAATTAGCCATTGGACACCGTTGAGACCGGACACCCTGTATATAAAATATGAAATAAACATTCGAAAAAAATGTATTTTTACCTTTAAATTTTTTTAAAGAAATGTATTTATAGAAGCTTCAAATATACGAATTCAAAATTATACCTCATTTTGCCAAATAGAATTTAGGTTTTAAATGAAACTCTACTTGGCATTGCAGTTTGTTTTCCAACTATTAAAAATGAATTTAACAGTAGGAGTTCCAAATTTAAACTTGCCTAAATTACTTCAAACTATCACTTTCCGTTTGCGATTCTTGAATAAAATTTTGCAAAAAATCCAAATACGATGGCGAAATTATTTCTTGGTATAGAGAATTTAAAAGTTTGGTACAATTTCTCTAAGAAGATGAGTCATTAAGCATTTTTTTAAAACATAAATTAACAGATGAAATAATTCCCAATCTAATTGATATTTCCGTTTCTTCTTTGACAATTTACATATTAAAATGTATGCAATGTTCACGCTTTTCTTTTTCAACTTCATTTAATCATTTTGTAAGAATTCAAAATTAATATTTTCACATATAAGATATTCAATAATCGCTGGTCTTAAATTCACACAATTTCACGAATAGAATCATACATAGTATGTTAATGATCTACAGAGCACGTAAAAGGCGGTCTCAGGGACGTTTCAAATGCTACAACTAGAGCCCTTTTATATCAGGCCTAATAGGCAGCACTACAATTAGCTTAAACATGGTTACGATGGAACACAAGATTTTTGCATTCGTGAGTTAAAAAAAATCGTAATTTTTGGTACTTTTACAGTATAGGGGTCTTAGTGAGATAGAGAAAATGGCCTAAGCGGGATAGAGAAAATTGCCTTGGAAAGAGAACGAAAATTGACAACATATATTCTGGCAGCTATTCATTGTTTCAAATTTGATTCAAGCACCTCCAAACGTCTTTAAGAATTTTTTATACGAGATGGAACATAGATTTACTGATTTAATGCACAAACAAAAATACAATCTTCAGTTTGGGTGTTTAAAAATGAAAAACCGCCAACAAAAAGTCAAGCATCTGAGGAGCATCGGCAGTAAAAGTTGGCCACATGTTTTTTTTTTTTTTTCAAAAGTGGGCATATTGCCTCAGTACTTTTGGAAGAACGAAACGCAGTAACTGACAACTGGTGTACAAGTTGGAAGAAATGCAACGAAGAACAGGAACAAGATGCATTTTTTATCACCATGACGATGCCTCAGCACATTCCACTTCAAAAACAAAGGTCCTTTTTAAATAAAAAAGATTTAGTTGGTTGTGCATCTAAAATGCAGTCCTGACCTTGCTTAATATCACTTTTATATATTTTTCAAAATCAAGAAAAGTCTTCGTGGTACAAGGTGTACATCTGTGAATCTTGCGCTGGAGTACTATTTGACCATTGTCGAAGAAATGAGCTTGAATGAGAGAAAAAAAAACGAATTCTGGTTTCAAATAATGATTAAATTTATTCAGAAAAAATGTGGTTATTTTGAGAAAAATATATTTTTTAATATGTTGTAGATTTTTGGTTTTGGAAAAGTTTCAGTGTGGTCACCCATAAAATTTCATCAGGTTTGTTTTCGTAGCTGATTATATCATTAGACAACAAATTTCAAATTCTGAAAACCGAAAAGTGTCAAGATTTTTAAAAAACGTCGAGGTCACTACAGTGTAAAACTGTGATTTTCTTTTATAGAGTTTTGTAAAGAATGTTTAAAAAGCACTTCTAGCAACATTTTTGGATGACCTAAAACATTGTATTAGAGCTTCAGTGAGCTCAGTGACAATATACACTTCATTGTTAGAACGAACTTAGCTATCGTTTAGATGTTATCAGTTCAGCAAAAGAGAAACGCATTCGACATCTATAAACTTCAAAATGGATAAAATCATTTGTAATTTGATTAGTATGCAATGCACAGCTCAAAAAATACTAAAGATTGAAACTAACTTCAGAGTTTTTATTATTCCTGTATTATTCATCGATTATTGTAATACTGTATTTATTTTAATTAGTCGATATTATATTGTATTTATATAACTGTTAATATAAATGTACTGTAAACAATAAACCGCTTTGTATCTTTAGAAAAATTCTAAATTTGGGACATTCTCAGATTGCAAATCATCCTGCTAAGATGCAATTCAGACTACGAAATCTCCTATTCATGCTAATTGTGATATAATGGATGACACGGGGTGGTGTATGGGACATTTGTAAGCTAAATCAATGACAATGACAATGATTTTGAAAATGATCTACTTGGGAATTTTAAATTTAAATTTCGAATGGTACACAAAACGATTTTTAATAAACTTAGCTTTTCTATTAAAATAACCAATAAGAAATTTGAAATATTTAACTCTGCCACATTAATTTTAAAATATTGAGAATTGCATTTATTAAAGCAAATAAATAAATAGAATGCTAAATTCGTCTTTAAAAACTTTAAAAAATACAATTACACGTAATGTGCTTTATTACTTAAAAGATCATAAAAACATTAAAAAAATGTAAACTACTTAATCCAGTTCCTAGCACTTTTAACTATATACATATTCATCGTCAGGGAAAGAAATACAAAAGTAATATTGCTAACTTCTTATTTTCAAATTTCACTCTCTTGATGTGTAAAGCAGGGAAAGTTTATTTTTTTATCCGGACTAGTGGGGCGAATACACTTATTGTTGGTTTATGGGTGAGAACACTGTGGAAAAATAAAAATACGTATTCCGTAATAGAAAACATTTACTTATTTTTTAGGTTAAATGTACAATATTTTTTGAAGATATATAAGTTAATTATTGTTTATTTCTGTTTGCAGATGTTATATTTTGAAAAGTTTTTCATAAAAAAACATATATTAAGTCGCCCTATTTGTCGCTGATTTTTTTTTTCTGTCTCACTGCTTTTCTTAATTTTAAATACGAATTAAATAACTAAATAAATCTTACATTATTCTAATCTGAATATTATGCTTCTAAATTGTATAAAATAATCGTGAAAATTGAAGAAGAAATCTATCTAAGAAAATACAAATTTATTTCCGGGAAGATAGTACGTTTCAATTTCTGAACGCTAGTCATACACGGGACATATAGCAATTTACTAGTAACTAACATATCATTTAAAAATTGTGATTTCTTATAAAAAGTTTTTAAATAAAAATCACATAAAATTCATTATTTAGAATAAAAATTCGTATATAACATACTTTTCTTCTTAGACTTTCAATTTATAAGTGTTGCGAACTCGCTCTCTTTTCTCCATGGCCTAACTGCAAATAACGCCGCCTCTCATGGCAACCGTAACTGTCTCAATCAGAATGTAAGCAGAACAGATCAGAATAGAAGACATCAATTAAAACATGTCTGGCTATATCTGGACAATAAGAATTATAGATATACTTTAAAAGGTTGTTTAATGGAAACATTTTAAATATAATTAAAAATATTTTGGGGTACTCACTGGATGGCGCCACTGCATTTTGCAACCATATCATTGGTCAAAGCTCAACAAATTTTCTCTCGTACAGGAAACCTTCATATCTGAATTTTTAGTCATTTCAGCATCATATTTTACCCTGAGGACGACTGCAGAAGCGGATCGAAACGTGGATTTGATATTTTATTTTTAATTGGACAAGTTCATATTTAAGTTCTTATTTTTGTGTATCAATGATCAAGGTTATGTGTTTTTAACAAATACATTCTTATTTATCTTTAAAATATCTTTATTTTTGTAGAGATCTGATAAAAATTATGCTCGTGTAAAGAGAAACTCCTTGTATTATTGATTAAATAAAAATATACTGCTTCTCGTTTTATACAGGGTGTTTCAAAACTATATGTCAGATATGTAAAGGCAGGTAGATTGGACCTAAATAAGCAGATTTTGCATTGGAATGTTGGTGCGAAAATGCAGCGTTAAAGTGCTAGCGCGTAAGGCAGTACTAAAAACAGATAAATGAAAAGACAAGTAAAGATAATGGAAAACAACAATTTAATTATGAAAAACAAATTATAATAGCTGCTCAAAAACGTGACCACCAATAGCATACAAGATTCACAGCGGCGGCGGATGGATTTGCGTAAATTAGTAAACATGTCAGGCACGTCACGTACATTTCCAGCAGCAACAGACAATCTGGCCAACAGATCTTCTTCAAATATTATGGGAGTATCGTACATCATGCTCCTAATGTGATCCCAAAAGAATAAATCCAAGTACGTCAAATCTGGTGAGCAGGGCGACCAAGGAACACGTCCGCCCGTCCTATACAATGCTGGCCGTAGACAGCGTCCAGGTAATTCTTGACGTTCTTGCTGAAGTGATCTGGGGTTCCGTCGTGCTGCAATCATATTCGTGTGCGAATAACTGGAGTAACATTTAGTCCGAGAGCTGTTAAACATTTTAGAGAAGATATTTGAGGCACTCTGAAAATTTGTGCAATACTTCTTTGTAATGCCTGAATACAAAATCGAATGTCTGGCTGAGGGATCGTGGCACTTAGCCCACCCGCGAATTTTTAAATTTCCAAAATATTCGTTGCAAAAAATATCCTTGAGGCTTTTTGAAATTTTAATACCTTAAAATTTAGTATTTAATGAAATAAAAAACATAAAAGCCAGGCACTTTAGTCTGCCCAAAAGCTGTGCCAGACACGTGTCAAGTGTCATTTTATGACTACCCAAAAAAGGTGTTTGAGGCATGAGGATAATATTTATGCTTAGAAAAATTATTTTCAAAATGACATACACTTTTGTTGTCACTTTCTACTTGCCAGACAACATAGGATGTTGAACGCGAGTGCCAGTAAAGCTGGACTTGCGGTGCCCTGCTGAAGATCCAATTACTGACTTATGATACAAACAAAGCGTAAACCGCGTTCCATCATAGAGTGAATTTCAACTGGATGCGTGCGCAATCACAACAAATCTAACTGCGATAGGCTCTCGGAAGACCACGTGATTCATAGCAGGCATGCAGTTGTTCTGAAAATTTTGGAGTAGTCATCATGGCAAGTAAAAAACAAATGTGTTATTTGCGCAAAAAGCAACGAAAAAATCACTGTTTTTAGTGAAAAAACGTTACAAAAATGTTGTGAAGTATTGAACATTTGGCAAAAACATAGGTTAAAATATAAAGATATTATTTACCATCCAATGCTAATCTGAAAGAGGGTTATCATAGACATTGCCACAAAAGTTTCATCGC
This sequence comes from Maratus speciosus, assembly GCA_963932465.1. NCBI lineage: Eukaryota > Metazoa > Arthropoda > Arachnida > Araneae > Salticidae > Maratus > Maratus speciosus. The sequence continues at coordinate 347,005,498 of OZ010795.1, read as the reverse complement.
TTCAATGAAGAAATACGGCGACGACAACGCTTCAGGAATATCCAATGTGCCTTCTTCTTCATTAGATATAGTACAATTTTATTTTTATTCCTTATAATAATATATTCACAAATAGCGTAAGACATTCATAGTCCTTGACTAAAATAAATCTTGTCTATCGGATAGATGAAAACACTCATTGTACGAACTATAGAATATATTTATGTGTACTATTTATATCTTTTGCCTATATAGCTCAAGACAATACCTGCAGCATCAGCTCATCTACGAACTTATTACCTGCATGAATTTCAATAGTTGCCTCAATGTATGTAAAGAAACATTTTACACCAAATATTTTTTAACATCATTTAATTTTAGAAACTTTTAACTAGGAAAGTTTGCATAAGTGCATACCCAGAAAACTTTGGAAATTTTTATGAAAAATACTCTTTAATAAAAAAGTTTGTCTACTCTTTATACGGAAATAGTTTAAGAAAGTTCAATTTATTTAAATACACTTTTATAACTATGATTTTGTCTTATACATTTATATGTACATGTAATGAAATTTAACGATCTGTTAATGACGGTTAGTACAAAATTTAAACTGATTAAAATTGCTTCAAACTCAAAGTTAAGGGCCGATTCTAAGCCTGTCAATTTGACTTCGATAGTGTTAGTGTCGGAGACTACATGATAAAAGTATTGTTGTCATAAAAACAACGACTTATTTAATGTCGGAATGTAAAATAAAATAGTTCTTAATCGGACAGTTCCTTTTAAATTGCACATAAATTTATCCAGCCGGTGAAACCGTCCGAAAATTAAATAATTTCAGCAACACGCAACTTGTATATATTGCATGAGCTTATAGAAAAATAACAATATGTTTCATTGTTTAAGTTTAAATTCATTAAGTACCGCGCATTCGAATAATCATTTAACAAGCAATTTTCATATGCATCATGCATTAAAATATTCGCGTTTGGTAAGGAAAAGTTTTGCCCGCCAAATCACGTGCGGTTTCGACTTTTAGCCCTAAATGAACGAAAATATTTTATTTTTTTAAAGGCTTTCTACTGCAATTCCGTAGCTAAATTTTACTGATATTTTAAAACATACAATTGTATAATGAGCATTTAATAAGCATATAAGTTTAATAATTATTTTTAACACTTTCCAACAAAGTAAAAAAATGTTTGTGAATTTGGTTTGCCTGTCTGTCTGTCCCTCGGTGCTCTATCTCAATGGGTGGCAACGACAGAAAAATACATTTGAATTTCATTGTTTTGATGGAGATTTTATGCCGCAACTAGTGTTGGATGCTATGGTTAAAAAGTGTTTGTGAATTTGGTTTGCTTGTCTGTCTGTCTCTCGGTGCTCTATCTCAATGGGTGGCAACGACAGAAAAATACATTTGAATTTCATTGTTTTGATGGAGATTTTATGCCGCAACTAGTGTTGGATGCTATGGTTAAAAAGTGTTTGTGAATTTGGTTTGCTTGTCTGTCTGTCTCTCGGTGCTCTATCTCAATGGGTGGCAACGACAGAAAAATACATTTGAATTTCATTGTTTTGATGGAGATTTTATGCCGCAACTAGTGTTGGATGCTATGGTTAAAAAGTGTTTGTGAATTTGGTTTGCTTGTCTGTCTGTCTCTCGGTGCTCTATCTCAATGGGTGGCAACGACAGAAAAATACATTTGAATTTCATTGGTTTGATGGAGATTTTATGCCGCAACTAGTGTTAGATGCTATTGTTAAAGAAAGAGTCAAGGACAGAGATGAAAATGTTACAGGTAAGTTTCAACAATACTTTTTTTTTCATAATTGTAGTATTCATTTTTTTATTCATTCAATATAAATTCATTATCATTTTCAGATAATACAGGAGAAGAGAAAGAAGAAGAGTTTTCAAATTCTGATGAAGTCTTCACTCATGATGATGAAACAACAAATACTGACGATGAATAAAAAAGATCCAAAAAGCAGATTCATGCTTTTATACCCATATAAATAGTTAATTATAAAAAATCTTATCAGGTTATTTCATTTTTGTATTCATTAATTTTATTTAACCTTCTATATTATAATAAATAAAAAAAATAATTAAAGTAAACAGAGGTTAAAAAAATATATTTTTTATTTGTTGTTATATCGCGTATCAATAGATATACATCATATCTTTATCATTTAATATTAAATATATGAAAATTCTAAAAAAAAACGTATGTATACTACAATTGAAAATCTTTTTACTACTTCAAAATTTTTCGAACAACTGCATGCTTGCTATGAGTCACGTGATCATGCGAGAGCCTATCGCAGTTAAATTTGCTGGGATTGCGCACGCATCCAGTGTAAATTCATCTTAAGATGCAACGCGGTTTACGCTTTGTTTGTATGGTAAGTCAGTAAATGGATTTTCAGCGAGGCACCGCAAGTCCAGCTTTACTGGCACTCGCGTTTAACATTCTATGTTGTCTGGCAAGTAGAAAGTGCCAACAAAAGTTCTGTGAATTTCAATATATATTTTTTCTAAGCATACATATTATTCTGTCTCAATCTCAGGGTGCCTCAAATACCTTTTTTGAGTAGTCATAAAATGGCACTTGACACGTGTCTGGCACAGTTTTTGGGCCGACTAAAGTGCCTGGCTTTTATATTTTTTATTTCATTAAATACTGAATTTCAAAGTATTAAAATTTCAAAATGCCTCAAGGATATTTTTTTTTGCAACGATAATTTTGGAAATTAAAAAATTCACTGGCGGGCTAAATGCCACGAGACTTCAGCCAGACATTCGATTTTGGATTAAGACATTGCAAAAGAAGTATTACGCAAATTTTTATGGTGCCTCAAATACCTACCCTAAAATGTTCAACAGCTCTCCTGCTAATTGATCAGGAGCGCTTTTTTAAGAAGATGCCGTGTTTGCGGCCGTTTAAACGACTAAGTAGAATGTACAGACGCACTATGTTATAGTGCACAATGCCTGCCCAAGTATTTATGGAAAACCTTTCTAATGGAAAAACAAAGGTGAGAATTACGGGTGTTAAACATACCTGACCGAGAAAAGGTAGCCTCATCAGTGAATAAAACATCCGCAAGAAAGTTGGGATTTGCTGCAGCCTGCTGTAGATGCCGAACGGCAAAGTTGTCACGTAGAGGAAAATTGGAAGGCTGCAATGTGTGCACTCTCTGCAAATGATACGGGCGCATTCTGTCTTCATGTAAAATCCTCCAAACAGGTACTTGGCTCACACCCAACACACGTTCAACACTTGTCGAAGAACTATCTCCTACTGCGCTTAATACTGCTTCTTCCACTACAGGAATTCTACGATATCTTCCAGAGCCCATATCACGCCTGGAAGCATAAAACGTTCCAGTCCCGCACAAATCCCAATGAAGACTCTCAAATGTTCGGCGATACGGCAAATTCCTACCCGGAAATCGTTTCATGTATGCTCGTTGAACAGCCGCTCCATTTTCTTGCTCAGTTCCATACATGAAATGCATGTTGCTCGAAATCTGTGCGGGAAATGAATTCAAACCAGCGAAGCTCTTTCATTCGCCGAAATCAACAGTGCCCTCTACTGCCTCAATACAGCATTTCCGCACAAACATTCCTATACGAAATCTGCTTATTTAGTACCTCTCTACCTTTCTTTACGTTTTTGACATATAGTTTTGAAACACACTGTACACGATCTTTGTTTGTTGTAGCATGCTCATACCCCATTAAAATTTTTAACGATCAAATCTGAATTCCCTGTATGAGCTGTATAAGCTAAAGTTCAAATAATTAGATCAATATTTTTTAATTACATAATATTTTTTGTTAAGGGTACATTAATTGTCTTTAATACGAATCCGTTTCAGGAATTTCTTCACCAAGAATAGAGAAAAGTATAAATTAACAAACTTTCTAATTTCTTTTTATGCTTAGATATTGAGTAATTCAATTGACAGTTCTAATCTCAGTCTTGCCGACACTTACTTCTGCTTGAAGAGAAAATTGATCAACAAGAAAAATCTTTTAGGTTCTTGGAAATGTTTAGGGATTGCCTCCTGAAAGAAAAGAAAAAAAGGCTAAATTAACGAACTTTCTAATTTCCTTTCGTGTTTAGATATCAGATTATTCTGCGCCAGTTCTCAGCTCCTCAGTCCTTCAGAGACTTACTTCTGCTTGGAAAACAAAGAATAATCTTTTTGGTTCTTGGAAATCGGTACATTCACGTTTACGGCTGGTAATTGCTAGAAAAAAGTTTTTAATTACGCTGTGCGTTTGTTACCAGAGCTAAATTTTAGCTTAATATGTGGTGTATGTAAATATCTCTAGATTATATACAAAGTTATACAAAAAGTAAAAAAAATTTCTAACAGTGAATTTTCAAAGTTTTAAAATTGAACAAAATTTCACTATGATATGTAGTACATAGGCAAATCGACAGATCATATACATGGCTGCACGAAATTAAACTACTTTTCTCACTGAGGTCAGTAATTGTGAAAATAGGTTTTTAAATATGAATTTTAGAAACATTTTTAATTTTCTAAACTGTTTTTTTAACCTATATTCAATCATGGTATTTAATATAAAATTTGTTTATAGTTTTCTGAGTATGTTCGAAAGTGTTTCGCAATCCAGCCTTGGCGCATAACTTTTTTCTTGTTCTTCCTGAAGATGTTAATATTTTTTATGATAAAAATTACTATTTAAAATATTTTAAGAGTTATAGTAAACGGAGCTTTTTTTAAGGTATTGAAATAATGTGAATTCTCAATTATGAGCTATTAAAATTTTCTATATGAGTAGAATTAATTTGAACAACTAGATTTTGATTGCCTTAGCAATAGAGTATGTTAAGTTCAATTAAAAATCTTGCCTTTTACTTACATGAAAGGAAAAATTTATTGATTACATTATGATCGTAACATAGTGTATAAAACTGCGAAATTTAAACTATTTTGATTTGCTCCAATCTTCTAACAGAATCGATTTTCGGTGCTTCTTCAAAGAGAGAAAAATAGAAATTAACAATATTTCTAATTTATTTTTAAGTTTAGCATCAGAGTAATCTGGTAATACCTATCAGATCAGCCCCTCGTATATTTGCCTTTTTTTGCGATGGAAGTCTTACCCAACAAACACATATCTTACGGCACACGGTATAACCGTAGCCGGCAATGTCCATTAAGTGTCGGCATCGGCACAGTGGTTTCATTTAAGTGTTGGCAGCTTGTCGGCAACTGGAACTTAAGAATCTGCTTTTTCGATTGCCGATTACCATAATCAGTCCCCTGATGGTTACATATCAGCAAGCGACTTACACATGCAAGTGACACAAGACCGATATGTGATTTCAGATTGTGATTTGATTAGATTTGCCAACATCGGTCCGAATTCGGAATTTTTAGTCTTAGCCAAAAAAAAAAAATTCTTAATTTTATTTGAGACTGAGTTTTAATAACAGATAAACAGGGTGTCCAGCGAATAAGACCCTGATTTCAAAATTAAATATCTCAAACACAAAGATCAATAGAATATGCGGTAAACGATTTGTTTATTAGCTAAGCTGCAAAAATGTAAAAGAGAAGTTTCAAAATTTAGTTGCAAACACCGTTAACAGATGGCGGTATAATCGCAATGCCTATAAAATATGCTTCGAAGTCCAGAGAGCTTCTCATTCCTAGATGACTCTCCATAGAAGAACGAAAATTGGGAAAGTCCCCTTTATCGTGGAGACATCTGGTCACAGAATTATTGCAAGAGCTTTAATTTTAGAGAACTTCATTTAATATAAATTTCAATAAAATCTTTAGAAATCATTATATACTAACTTATTAAAATATTTTATTAAATTCAATTTTTAATACCATATAATTATTTAAATCAAATTGCACATATTTAGGAAAATAATTTTGTACTTTTTATTTATCTTTTATATTTATAAATCAAGGCATAATATTTTGGTATACCTGAATTATTATAAATAAAAAAGTAATTTTGCACTTTTCATTTATATTTTTAAATCGTAGTATAATATTTTGGTTAAAGCACAACACATATATTTCTTTTCTTTGTAAACACAGTTTTAGGGACAGAAATTACGCATTAAATTATTTCATTTTTAAAAGAAATTGATGATAAGTCATATAATCAACGTCGAAGCAAAAGTATTTTAGTGGCAACACTCCTTTCAAAAACTTCGCATCATATCGCTAGAAGCTGCACCATGCTTCTGTGCTCAATGATAAAAAAAATTAAAATGCGTTTTTAAAATTAAACTGATTTTTTAATTAATCAAGTCTTTAAAAATTGAAACTCTGTATTTATTCATTCAAACTGTATTCTACAATTTAAAAAAATGTTTTATGAATCATTATTATAAATGCTCAATGTTTTAAACAAAGGGTGTTTCTTTTAGCTTAATTAAATTTTAAAACTAGAAACTTTAATTTTTTTATTCAAACATTTTTTTCACAATTTAAATAAATATTAAAAAGTAAAGATTTCCAATTTTTTCAAATCCTCCTCTGCTTGAATTCGATTCCACGATCTACCACTTAGGAAAGAAAAGACATACCACAGAGATACTGGTATCCAGACCGAAATAGCTTATAACAAAATTTGAAAGAAATCTCAAATCTGTCAACACATGGCTCCGCGTCTGCACATCACCTCAACTAAGAAGCGAACTTTTCCAATTTTCGTTCTTACTTGTGTTAGAACTCTTATTAGAAATTCAAAATTTGAATGAGTTTTCGAGATATTAATTTTTTTCTAATTTAAAACACTTTTCTCTAATAATGACTACTCAAATTTTAATCATAACATATATTTTTTTTTTTCATTTTAGAAAAGGGTACTATTTTTAACTAATTTGCCGATTAGTTTAGTTTCTCTTAAATGTAGGATAAGAAATGTATCATGTTATTTTTATTCATAACTCAATTTACTTGAACAATCTATCGCCAAATTGGAAAATTCTGATAAAGAAATCAAGAACTCTGTATTTTTATGTTAGCGGGACGCAGATGATAAATGACCAAGCATTTCTCCCGTTGCATTTTTTTCCTGTATTTCATTCATTTCATTTAAAATATAATCCTTTCATTCATTTTATTTAAGATACAAAACTTTCATTTAAAACTAAAACATTCAAAATTAATGGCTTTAACTTGTTTCTTTTTTTTAAACGAAACGAAACGAAAAATATTAGGTACAGATGTCATATAAGCACCTGGGTACCTAATTGGCGTCAAAATGGCGTTATTTTGCTGCACATGGTAACCCGATAATTGTTGTTTATTTATTGATAAATGTTTATTTGTTTTTATTTTCTTTTTTAAAATTATATAAATTGTTTTGTTCTGTAGTTATTAATTACATTTTTTTTTATTTATTGTCATTTCATTTTAAAAATAATAGAAAATAATTTAAAAATACATATGTAACTGGTATTCGAAATTATGAATTTCGCCAAATTGTCGTAAAAAAAAAAACCACGCCAAACCCGGTGCGTATATCACATCTGTGCCAAATATTAAATAATGCAACAACCCATGACATTTAATTTCAACTTCAAAGCAATGTTTTAATTATAACTCGAAAAATAAAATAATGCTAATTGGCGAGTTAAAAAAAAAAAAAAAAAAAAAAAAAAAAAAAAGGCTATGGCGAGATTTGCACCCGACTAACATAAAAATATCAACAATTCTTTGCGATCATGGAAACTTTCATGTAGTTTTCTTTAAAAAAAAAAAATGATTTTTTGATCAAAATGGTAATCTTTCATAAGAAAAGCGAAGGGATCAGCCTGTAATTGTTTATGGCAGCTACATGACTTCGACTATTATAATATAGATGAAATGATGGCGATAGAATAATAGTTGGCGATCATCTGTGCCTGGCTAACATTAAAATACCAAAATGGCACCTGGAATATAAAAAGCGAAGTGGTCCGCCCAGAACTATTGATGATTCACATGATTTAGGCTATTATTATAGATATTGTTTTCAATTGTAAAAACAGCGCAAAGAATAATATTTCGTTACGATTAAAAATTTATTTACATGTGACTATTAAAAACTGAAAAAAACTTTTAAAATATTTCTAAATAAGTACCTGTTAAAAGCAGGAATATATTGAGAATTATGTCATGAAAATTGTATTTACACGTGAATATTAAAAGTGAAAGGAAACTTTAAAATAATAAACACATTAATCTGCGTTTAAAGCAGTAAATTGTAGTACTTACGTAGTAGCCACATTTAAAATGGCCAAATAATAATACTGTCAAGCAATTTAAATATATCTATGTGGGGCATTAATTTCATATTTCGAGGTAATCTTTTTAATTAATATATCCAAATCTAAAACACAGCGAATTATAATATTTCCTTTCAAAAAACAAAAGTATTTTCATCTGAATGCTAAAAAAGAGAAAGAAAATTTTACTGAAACTTAGGTCAGCATTAAAATGATACATTTAAAATGTCCGTATTGTATTATGTTAATCGTTTTATAACGCTGTTAAAAAACACCGGGAGGCAAAGACTCTGTTTACTTAATTCGTTTTATTTCAGCTTCTTTTCAAATATTTAGCTGATCTACTTTAATAAAATGCAAAAACAACCATTGGATGACTTACCAGCAACTGATTCAACCTTAAATTTTCGCAATCAATGAGAATTGAATGGAAACCCGTTTACAGTGATATCGCCACGCGTTTTTTCATTATATCTTCTCTAATATTTTTAAATCCGATCAAATTAGCGTGTTTTTAGATTCTGAGGTCTCTGAATGGGGGTTGGCGAGCGTAGCTTGAAGAGGGCAGAGCGCCCTAGTATTTCATATAAAATGCTAACAGTGATACACAAAAATAGCTTATATTTATTTATTTAAAAAATTGTTTTTGAATTCATTTTAAAAAGGATTTACAATTATTTGAATTATCAAAAGATTTTTTTAAATCGCTCCTTAAAATTATTTATTATAAACTTAATCGTAGAAAAAAAATACACCATAAGTTAATTCAACTTATTTATTAATTATATATTCATTTTAAAAGCAATAGCTAAGTTTTCTATTTTATTTAAAAATCGAATTATTAAAAAGTTTTTAAAATTATTTTATAAGCTATAGAAATATCAAAACAGCTACCCACCTTTTTAGCATTAAAATTAAAAAGAAGGATTCAGAAACCCTCCCTTCTAAAAAATTATATACCGAACGAAAAAATTTAATTAATATTTTATTTTATGTTAAGATTAACAAATGTTGAAAAGTAAAAATATTAATATTTCTACATAATCATTAAAAATATATTCTACATTAAATGATATAAAATGAATTATTATTCTAATTAAAAATGATTAATTACCAACTTATTTTTTATTGAAATTAGTTTTCCATGTTACAAGTATATATATATATATATATATATCTTATATTAACACATTAAATAGATTATGATTCTTAAAAAGAAAATTGTGAACGTTCAAAAGCTTCAGAATTGCTAATTTGTTCGTTTTCTTCTTTCCACTCCGCAGCCTACGGGATTTCAAGTTAAATTCGAAGGAACCTTAAGAAAGGAAATCGAAAATATTTATATGTACTCGTAGTTCGGAAAGGACCGCTTGCACACAAGGAATTTGGTAGTTAAAAGAAATAATAATAATAATAAAATGCTTTTGATATTGCGCACAATGAATGTGATTAAAAAAAAAAAAAAAAACCTTTAAAAATGGATTTCGGTTAAATGAGAGAGCTTCAGATAAAAGAGATTCTACTGATTAAGTTAAATAATGCTATAAAAAGTGATAAAATATCTTTATTAAGGTTGGCGATCGTTTCGTCGCACAAACGGCGACATTTTCAAAATCATTCACAATAGAAAATATTTTCACATAATTTTAAAACAATAAACATAGTAAACAATGATGCATAATGAAAGACATTGCAAACATAAAATTAAATTAAAATTAAATTAGCTATTTGCGAGCATGGATTAATTTTCATATAATTTAACAAAACGCTCGCAAATAGCTAATTTAATTTTAATTTAATTTTATGTTTGCAATGTTTTCCATTATGCATCATGTCTAGTGGCATTGTTTACTATGTTTATTTTTTTTTAATTATGTGAAAATATTTTTTATCTTGAATGATTGTGAAAATGTCGCCATTTGTGCGACGAAACGATCGTCAATCTTAATAAAGATATTTTATCGCTTTTTACAGCATTATTTAACTTAATCTGTTTATAAGTGATTATTATACATGTTTTTAAGAGATTCTACTGTACATGAGAAATTATTCAAATGTTTTGATAAAGCTCACTTTTTTTTCAAAATAAAAAGATGGTATTACTGTATAGGTGTTTTAAGATTTCTACATTGACATTAAAGTACCACCCTGTTAAAAAAATCAAAATTCAATTATGAAATGCATCCGAAGCATCGCATAAAATTTCATTGTCTATATAAATAATTATTAATACTGTCGCACTTGTTAACTTGTTAACATAATTGTCTCTTTATTATGCAAAAACATCTGGCATAGTACCTTTATTCATGAATAATACGGAAACAAATTTCAGAAGGTAAAAAGAATATTCTCGCCGAAAGAATTTTCCCCTAATAAAGAATTGTCTATAAGATCGAGCCGAGAACAGTCACAGGAATAATCTGGCATCTAGACATAATAAGAAATTAGAAAGTTAATCAAATAAAGTACACTAAGAAAGAATTTCGATTTTTACTATTTCTTAGTGAAGGTATTTCCGAAAATGATTGTTATAGAAGAGGAAAATTAATTAATCCTTATCAAAAATGTTGTGCCAGTTGTTGTGGAGATCTAGGCTCCTATAACGGTACCACCTACTTATCACTCACATATACATATTTGTAGAAAAACTGGGTATGGGGAATATTCGTAATGTGAAACATAGAAATAAAAAAATAAAATAAACTTGGTACAGGGAAGCCGTAAGAGGGGGAGAGACTCAACAACACAACTACCCAAAACCCCAAAGTAAATTAGGTTAGCAACTCCTAATTACTCAACCTGTAATGCTCATAGTATTAATTGCTAATTAATAATAAAAAGATTGTGATCGTTTGGTCCTGGCTAGCTTCTGAGATAATACCTGTAAAATTATCCCGAAAGGGGGCTGGAGACATCGATCTCAACACTACCCCAAATTGCGTTGTGAATTTTTTTCGAACAAGAAGTAGCTTTTGGACCACTCAAAACTAAATTAACAATACAAAAATTAAACATTATTAATTCTTAAGGAATTCGAATTTGACCTGGAATAAAATCTAATATTAAAGTAATTTACAAGACTCATGCTTGAAAAAAAAAACATAATCGAATTTTAAAAATTAACAAAAGATCTATTTACATACTATGGAACTTGTCCGGCGTTGCCCGGGTACGTCAAAAAACAGCAGGAATTACGAAAAAGCTCTGAAAATCACAATAAGATATCGCGAAAAATTTTAAATCGCTTCTCAAATTTTGAAAATAGAAAAATATATATATTGTTTTCGAAGATTGCAAGTTGATTTCTCTCACTAATGTGGAAAAATAGTAGCAAATCGCTAAAATACACTAAAAATCACATACAAAATTCTTGAAAAATTCGAAAATTGCTATACGAAATCCGAATAAACTTTATTGAAATGAGGGCAGAATGTACTTTAAGTCAAAAGTGGAACGTCAAAAAATTGCAGCAGATCGCGAAGAAATGTAAAAATCGCATTAAAAATCACAAAAAGTTAAAAAATCACGAAAGTCAAAATTTACTATAATTGGATAAAAGTTTCAAATCTAATTCCTTTGACCTGTGGGCTCTCTTAAAATTTATGTTTTGGAAATCATGCTAAGCATTAGATCATGTTACTTTTATTCGTAACTAATTTACTTGGCCTCCCTTAAATATAATTAATGTAATCCCTTAAGTTAATATTAGTTTTTGTTGCATCAATTTGTTGATTTTCTGTAAGCAAGTAAAACCTATTTATAAAAACTTTTCAAAATAACAGACATTACATTACATTACATTACAAGATAAAAACACTAAAAACAATATAAAAGGACGTTTCGGATTCATTCTGAATCCCTCATCAGCTAACTCCTAACGTAAAAGTCATGCTAGATTTTAAAGTTCAACAAGTAGAAAAACATTACATCGAGTTGCCAAAAAATTATAGTTAAAACAAAACTGAATATTCTATTGGTAGAGATGCAGCCTCGTTAATTGCTAAATCAGCAGCTCTCGTGTACCAAGCTTCCGAAAACATACGACTTGCATAATACTGCAGCCTGATCTAATTATATAAGCATTCTCAAAACTCGGAAAATGATCAGTTTTCATGGCGTGGTCAACAATTTTAGAATTTAAATTTTAGGTAGATTTCGTAAGAAATACTACCTATTGCAGTCGTTACCATGGAGCGACTTTTTAAAAATTCCTTCATAACTTTTCATTACATGACCCCAGGAAACCAAAACCACCCCCACCTAAAAAGTTTATATATATATATATATATATATATATGTATGTATGTATGTACTAAATTTTGTCCGCACGATAAAAGTCGCAATTATGTACGGAATGTCTTCAAACTGGCCAACAACTTTAAGATGTCTAATTTCTCGGCGGGGATTGAAAATGAGCAAAATCGGTCCAAGGGAATGGGAATTGGGAAGGTTATAAATTTTGAATACCGTCTTAACACGATTCTGATAAAACCAGCTTTTACACAACAATGGCAGGAAAAAAATAAATATTTTTCGTTATAGCTGTTGCCAACAATTAAAAAAAAGCAATAAAATTCTCACCAACAACAATTGCTTTTCTAATGCAATGTTTTTACGTGAAAAATTAAATTAGATAAACAGTTTGATGAATTGAAAACAAATTGAATATTACGTCATAAGTTTTCTAGAGCAAGATTTCTGCATGAAAATTCAAAATGAAATAAATAGTTTGACGAATTAAAACAACAACAAAAAAAAACATTGCGTCATATTGAAAATATAATGGACCACAGCAGGTGAATATGTAATGTCATGTGAGTTTGAAGAAACGTATTAAAACATGATAAAAACCCGACTATGGAAATATTAACATATTTTAACACTTTGAGGTGCTCTGAATTTGATTTAGCCATTTTTAAACCTATTCCATATACATGCGTGTGTGTATATTAGAATTTTCACAAAATGTTTAGCTCCCTAGAGCTCATTCTTAGCGAAGGAACTGGGTTTATCTTTAATATTGATTTAAGTTTTGTTGGTGAATTTAGTACTTAACTTCGAAATCTACCTCCGCCTGTAGACCCGAGCCGGCAGGGATTTTTTATTTCTAAAAGCGTGTTTATGCTCCTTAAGTCTTGTTTCAAGTGTACGGCTGGTTTCACCTATGTAGACTGCATTACACTGTTAGCACGGAATTCCACAAATAACATCTTTAAACTGTAACATTGGATATCGATGCTTAAAATTGCTTAAAAGATGCTTAAGTGGTTTCTGTGCGATGAAGGACGTGTGAATGCCAAGTGGTTTCATGTTGATGTAATGTTTTTCTACCTGTTGAACTTTAAAAAATGGTATGACTTACGTTCGGAATTAGCTGATGAGGGATTTAAATTGAATCTGAAGCGTCCATTTATATTGTTTTTAGTGTTTTTATCTTGTAATGTAATGTAATGTCTGTTATTTTGAAAAGTTTTTATAAATATGAATGAATTCAGACGTAGTCTTTTTGTTTATATCAAAGTAAAACCTATTGTTTTACAGTGGAAGTCTATGGGAATTTGGCGAAATATTAGAGATATCGCCAAGATGGCGTCACTTTTGGCGACTCATTTTGATTGCCAAATTTGGCGCTATATCGCCAAGTTGGTGACAAACTTGGCGTTATTTGGCGAAAGAACTGGATCCCCCTACGGTAACCCTTATAGGTATGGACATGTATTACATGCTGTTCAATAATCGCCTAAAAAATTCGCTAAAAGTTCAAAATTCTCTGCACGAATTCCGAATAAACTTTTCTGAAAAGAGAACAAAATTTACTATATTGGGTTAAAAGAAAGAAACTGTGTTCTTTTTCCTAATGGGGAAAAATCGAATTAATATAATCCCTTAAGTTAATATCAGTTTTTGTTACATTAAAGTATCTCAATTTGTTGATTTTCTGTAAGAAAGTAATCCATATTGTTTTACAATATAAGTCTATGGTAATTTGGCGAAATGTTAGAGATATCGCCAAGTTGGTGTCACTTTTGGTGACTCATTTTGGTCGCCAAATTTGGCGATATACCGCCAAGTTGGCACAAACTTGGCTGCATTTGGCGACAGAACAATATCTCTCTACGGCAACCTCCTTATGGGTATGGAAATGCATTAAATGCTGTTCAATAATTGCATAAAAAATTCGCTAAAAACTCAAAAATCGCTGCAGGAATTCCGAATAAACTTTTTTGTAAAGAGAACAAAATTTACTATATTGGGTTAAAAGAAAGAAACCATATTCTTCTCACTTATATGAAAAAATCGCCTCGAAACATAAAAAAGCGCATAAAAATGAAAAAGTAAAAAAAAATCTAATCAAAAAATCGAAAATTCGGCTTCGAGGTGCAAAATTTCATGTATAGACGTACCTTTTCCTCAAATTTTGTAGCTCTACGTGCAGTGCACTGTTAAAAATATCGTGAAAATTTACCTCTGTTTTTAAAGGCTATCTATTTTCTGACCAATGAGAACGCTCCATAGGTGTTTATGCAGCGCTCTCATTGATCAGAAAATAGATAGCCTTTAAAAACAGAGGTAATTTTTCACGATATTTTTAACAGTGTGGTCTCTTCAGAACACCGTCGACACACTCACTCACACACAAACTTCTTTCTTTATTATTATAGACGCATAAGAAATTCGCTAAAAATTCAAAAATCGCTGCACGAATTCCGAATAAACTTTTTTGAAAAGAGAACAAAATTTACTATATTGGGTTAAAAGAAAGAAACTGTGTTCTTTTTCCTAATGTGGAAAAATCGAATTAATATAATCCCTTAAGTTAATATTAGTTTTTGTTGCATTAAAATATCTCAATTTGTTGATTTTCTGTAAGAAAGTAATCCATATTGGTTTACAATGAAAGTCTATGGGAATTTGGCGAAATATTAGAGACAAGTTGGCGTCACTTTTGGCGACTCATTTTGGTCGCCAAATTTGGCGATATACCGCCAAGTTGGCGACAAACTTGGCTGCATTTGGCGACAGAACTATGTCTCTCTACGGCAACCTCCTTATGGGTATGGAAATGCATTAAATGCTGTTCAATAATTGCATAAAAAATTCGCTAAAAATTCACAAATCGCTGCAGGAATTCCGAATAAACTTTTTGGTAAAGAGAACAAAATTTACTATATTGGGTTAAAAGAAAGAAACGATATTCTTCTCACTTATATGGAAAAATCGCCTCGAAACATAAAAAAGCGCATACAAATTTAAGTAAAAAAAAATCTAATGAAAAAATCGAAAATCGGGCTTCGAAGTGTAAAACTTCATATATAGACGTACCTTTTCCCCAAATTTTGTAGCTCTAGGTGCAGTGGTCTCTTGAGAACACCGTCGACACACTCACTCACTCACACACAAACTTCTTTCTTTATTATTATGGAAGATATATATAGTTTAGGAATAAGTATCGCAAGATACCCTTGCGTTGAATAATACATGAAAACAGTAATTTTACTCAAAAATTAATTTAAAGTTACTTATCATAAAGTTATTCGAATACCTGGTAACCAATTTTAGAATTATTATCCCTAATCAATGAAAAAATACATAAACTTATACAGGGAACAAAAGATAATAAAATCACAATACCTTCAGTAATCATACTCCTCGTAGAAGACCACACTCATCGGATTCCGGCCTGACATGGGTAATCCTTAATGAAATCTTTCTGTACACACTCTTAGTAACTAACCAATTCGGTGGTGGTCATCATAAAATACATAGCTCATCAATCGAGCATCGTAAGGTGGACCCACTACTTTATCTAGTGATCCGGTCAACTTAGGACCATAGGATTCTACAAAATCTGTATCTTGAACAGAATGGAAGTTATTAGGCACTTGGGGAACATCCTAGAAACGCTACATGTTTCTTCAAACTTTTTGAATCATCTCTTCTTTAGAATCTGCTTCTCTTACTTAAACTCTTACGTAGGTAGACTCAACTGGACAATAGAGGGTCGGGCTTAAATGCCCCTCATTCAATCATCGAACAGTATCACAGACCCCGTTCAAAAACTTCCTCGCAAAGCGTCTGATTCGATGCTTTGGGTCTGACTATGTCTAGGGGCCCCACCCTCGAAGGGGGGCGCTAGGGAAAGAGTACGTGCCTAATTACCAGTGCGTGTGGCCCATTTAAAAACCAGTCATAAATATGGTCATACATATACTTTTGACTATAACGTCAAAGTATTGTTACATGGCCGACTACTTGGCTCCTACTCAAAGATCCCCTTAACAGATAGCCTCCATCTGCTTACTTCTCAATCGTAAACAACTTCATACATTACATATATATACATAACCATCTAATACCTTTTCATACATAGTATAATAACATAAAATAATAATGATAATACTTCTGAATTAGTATAAATATAATACGGGTGCTTTAATAATACAGCAAAATGGCTTTAACCTGTTGGAAACATTACTGTTGCCAACACCAGTACCTGCATTTTTCACGAAAATAAAAAAATATGGTTGGTGTATAAGTTAAGTCCAAAAACATCTGGCATTGCACCTTTATTCATAAATAATGCGAAAACAAATTTTAAGAGAAGAAAGAATATTCTCTTCGACAGATTTTTCTCCTAATAAAGAATTGTCTGTAAGATCAAGGCAGGAACTGTCACAGAAATAATCTGACTTCTAGACATAAAGAGAAATTAAAAAGTTAATCAAATAAAGTACATTAAGAAAGAATTTCTATTTTTACTATTTCTTGGTGAAGGTATTTCCGAACATGATTGTTATAGAAGATGAGAATTAATCAATCCTTATCCAAAACGCTATGCTATTACCTGCATTTTTCTGGAAATTAAAAAATGTAGTTACTATATAAGTTCTCTTAGGATTTCATAATCTACTTTAATATAGTATATCGTTAAATAAAAATCCACTTGTTGAATATATAAAGATAGTTTCAATTATAAATAATTATAAACTGATATTACGTTAACACATTGTAATTATAAATAAATATCTGTTTACCTTAACTCACGAAACATTTAACACAATAACGCAAAAAGTTTATTCATAAAAATATTCCCTTAAAATGATTGTTTTAGAAGATGAAAACTAATTAATTCTTATCAAAAACATTTTGCTGTTACCTGCATTTTTCCCAAAATTAAAGAAATATGGTTACTGCACGGGGCATTCTCACAATCTTTTGACTTTTATGTCCCTGAATAATAATTTTTATTTTAGTACATTTTCTTGTTTTTTTTTTTTTTTTTTTTTTTTTTTTTTTTTTTTTTTTTTTTTTTTTAAATTTCATATACTGGGGGAAATCCCATTGCATGATTTCATAACAATATTAACGAGATAAATAAGTTTTGGACAATGTCGGGGTCCAAATACTAGGAAAACTCTTGTACTGTCCCGTGTCCCTGATGCTGATTGTTAAGTTTGGAGATGTCTGTATAAAATTGTTGCAATAAAAGTAATTCGATGTAATTTTTTTCCGAAACTGGGACAATTGTTTTATATAAATATGTAGCAAAAAATTAACTTGCACACATTTTTACGGTTGATATTATTATTTGAACTCTGTCCCTGGTTTTTTTTATCCTTACCGTCCCGCTTGCTAAACTTATACAGAAAATCACTTTAGATGCAGCCACAGAATTTTTTTTCAAGTTTTTTCTCATGCAGAAGTATGCTAGAGAAAGAATGTCTAAAATTCTTTGACAGGACATTTACTGCAGAATTTAAATCAGCATTTAAATATCAATTTCAAGATCGGGGCTTTATTGATAGTCTTACCGTCCATAAGGTTTATTCCTGCACTTTTCGAGGTAGATTAATTTTTTTTTATTTAATCCAATGTAAATATCTGTTTCAAAAAATCAATGAACATTGTGGCTACCACATAGTCTTAATATGATTTGCCTAAAATAGCTGGTAATTTTCCTTACCGTTCCATCCTTACCATCCCTTTTTTCCTATACTGTCCCCTTTTTTTACCTTACCGTCCTTTCTTTAACATCCCTTTAAGACAATGTTATACCAAAATTTTGTATTAAAAATACTACATTTTATTATTTCTTATTTGAATGTCCTGTGGGTATTATGCAATTTCATTATAAGTACAAATTTAGAAGAAAGTAAAAAGTTTTAGTGGTAAAATGATAAGGAAAATTAAACTAGCAGGTTCAACATAAACCTCTGTTAAATAGAAAATGTTTTCGCTGCTGACCATTTTTCCTTTATTTTGAATCATTAAAGCATTCGTCTATCAGATTTAAATGTTATTTTAGCAAGTTTAATTTCACCAGATTTTTATTCCCGAAAGTCAAAAGATTGTGAGAATGCCCCTGTATACGTTCTCTTAAGATTTTACATTTGACTTTAACAACCATACTCTTAAGAAACTCAAAATCTACTTATTGAACGTATAAGGATAGTTTCAATTATACATAATTATAAATTTATATTGTGTTAACACATATTAATTATTCATTAAAATCTATTTACTCAACTCCAAAAACATAATAATGCAGTACTTTGATCCATAAATAACCTCAAAACGTTTACATGAACTCGAAGATAAATATATGAGATTAAATATAAATATATACTTACTTTCTCTAGAAAGATCTCACATATCATTCGTATATCATTCATATATCATCTTTCATTCATAAATAATACAAAAACCTTTCTGAAAACCAAACAGAGGATTCTCCTAAAAAGTATTTTTTCCTCAAACAAGAATAAATGTTTATAATACTGAGTCGAGAATTTCCACCAGACTAATATGATGTTTTGATATTTAAAAAGAAAATAGAAATTTCTTTAATTTTGGTCATTAGACTTTTCTTTGTGAAGAAATTTCCGAAATCTGTTTTCAGAGAAGATGACGGATACATTATCTTCATCACAAATGTATCCGTCGCATGGAATTAATATTTTGACATCATTACTAGAATTTTAACTTCAGAAGCATGTGTGAAAAGAAAGTCTTTAATAAAACAATTACACAGATTAACAAATTGATTGGTAATTGTTGAAATGGAACTAACAAGGAAGGCCTCCATACAGGCATACTCCAAAAAATCTGAAAAAGTATAAAACGTTCTTCACATGAGAGTAGATATGCTTATATATATATATATAAAATTCGGCAGAAACTCGATAGAGTGTCCGTAAAAAAAATAATGAAAATTTCGTTATTTGGCGATTTACCAACGGTTGGCGATGGAATAAATTTTCAAAAATTACTTTTTTATGTCAAATACTTGTTAAGGTAAAAATGTTTCATGCTGAACTTGTTTAAATAAATTTCATTTAAATATCATTAGTTTTGTCAGTTTTAGTTTGTTTTAATTATAGTTTTGTCATATATATATTTATAAGGAAAGTTAACTATGAAATTTTATGAATTAAAACAAAATTTAAATTAATTAAAAATGTTTCAATCTCAAAATTAAGTCCAATTGAGCACTGTCGATTCAACTTTCTTGCTTTGTAAACTTCTCCGATATTGAAATGCATAACTGCAGCATTCTTCATATGGCCTTTATTTTGGATTGCTCTTAAATATATGAAAATATTTTTTATATATGAAATTATTTTTACAGTGATAAAATTAAATAACTGCAGCAACAATCAACATAAAAATGTAATACGAAAATTATATGTATTAAACTCTCTTGTTGTTTAAGTTTAAATTCATTAAATACTATTTACACGCATTCTAAAAATCAATTAATGCAGAATTAATCAGATGCGTTAAAATCATTTGCTTTTGGCGAGGAAAAGTGCTGATCGCCAAATCGAGTGACGCTTTCATCTTTTCGCGCCAAATACTCGAAAGTATTTTTTTTTTTTTTTACAGGCTTTCTACTGTGATTCCGCCACTAAATTTGACGGATCCTTTATTACACATAAGAAGTTTAATTAGTATTTTATTTTTTAAATATTTTGAGTATACCCTGTAAGGAGATCTTCTGTGATTCCGATACTAAATTTGATGGATCCTTTATTACACATAAGAAGTTTAATTAGTATTTTATTTTTTGAGTATGCCCTGTAAGGAGACTTTCCTTGTAAGTCCATATTTTGACATTTCTTATATTATGATCGTTTCAATTATTAATACTTTCCAGCTAAGTTCGAAAGTGTTTTTGAATTGGGTCTGTCTCATTCTGTTTGTTTCTCTGTCTGTCTGTGCAATAACTAGCGTAAATATAGTCAAATTACCATTAAATTGATATATGTTATTGACAGCGTTAAATACAGGTGGTGGTACGGAGGGGGGACAGTCTCCCCACGGATGATTAGAGATTTTGTGTTTTCAATGGTTAAAAAAGTGCAATATACCCCCTGAACTCCGGAAGCCCCCCCCCCCCCCCCCCACATACACACACACCTGGAACCACAGAAATCCCTGCCGGAGAAAAGTATCTGAATTCAACATTGGTTATTGGGGTATAGTATGGTGTGTTCGGTATTAAAAATGAAGCGCTTAGCAATTAATCTTCACTTAAGCTGCTATCAGATTCATCAACTTTTCGAGCAATTTTTGAGCCAACGCTTGATTTCCTCCAACTTTTAGCGAAATATTGTCTCAACACCCAGTGTGATAGCAAACAGCAATATCCCCAACTTTTTATCCACAGCTCTAAAAAGTCTGAGCTAGCCGCAACTTTCCCCCCCATCTTTCATCATCTCAGCCAAGGAGATAAGCGATTGATACGAATAGGCGATAAATGTTAATGGCTGGTACTAGTAGTACTGGGTTTCCTCCAACTTTAGCAACGACAATTGTATCCTTTTCTCCCTTTGAACAGGAAAATGTTGGGGTTAAAATCGGCTGAAAAGTTGGTTGCTCTAAAAGTTGATGAATTTGATAGCAGCTTTACAGGGACACAAAAAAAGAATTCCATTACATTACGGCCTATAGAGGAAAATCATTTGCGGTGTATTCTAAAGATATTAAACTATTTAAAACAGATTGAAAATTATATATATCACTAAGGTGTAATACAAGAGCTTACTGTAGAATCTAGTATGCATACATTTTATCATTCATTTACAGGGACACGGAAAAGTATTTTTCTACAGTACTGCCTATGAAAAATAGTTGCTGGCAGTGCTTTTCAATTGTAGTATGCGTTTTAGAAGTTAACATTTTTTTGCATAATACTTGGTGTGTATAAATTTTATAGATCATATACAGTAATATACAAAGGATATAGAGTACATTTCTGTTAATTGACGGATATTGCTGAATGGGAAATTTAAACTGTGAAATGCGTTTAACCTAACTAACTTTTAGCATGATATAGTATAAATACAGATCTATAGATCATATACAGGGATGAACAAAAAAGAATCTGATGTTTTTCCAATTATTAATATACAGATATAATATATAATATATTCTGAATATGTTGGAAAATGTTTCATAATCTATACTGAACGCATGATTTTTCATTCTTATTTTTTCATGTTTATTGACAGTTTCTTGAAGAAAGGATCTCAGCCCGTTTACTACCTATGCCTGTTTGTGGGGGAGGGGAGGAATTTAAAAGTTAAGAGTTGAAATGCACTATGTCCATGACATGGGAAATCTCAAATTATGGACTTTTCTTTATAACAATCATCGATTTAATTGCATTTGTAGTGAAACATTATTTTTATCTTAATTAAAGGATTATTTTTACTGCATAAGCTTTTATATTTCTTGAGGCTGCTAGTCACTCAGCTTCCGAATTCTCCTCGGCCCCACCAGTGGCTGAGAGGTTCTGCTCTCGAAACTGGTAGACGGGGGATGCTGGGTTTGAACCCAATCGCGCCCGTCGGCCTGATCGTTCGGAGTTTTCGTGGTTTTCTTTAAGCCATGAATTTCCATGTGTAAATAGGGGTTAGGTTCCCTCAGAAAGACCCTCACGAAGGACACTTCCCCCCTCGGGCCTATATCCTTAGAGTAGATAATCGGCCGTCAAAAAATCAACCAATCAACCAACCGAATTCTCCTCGGTAATATTAAGTCTTAGGGCGTTTGATGCATTCTTATTCAGAATATTCATATATTTTCAAAATATCTCCCCGAGAAATTAATATTTTTCAGAACACTGAAAAAAGAAGTTAAAAATATTAATTTCCCGAGAAGATATTTCGAATATAAAAATACATCAAACGCCCATAGACTTAACATTACCGAGAGGAATTCGGAAGCTGGTTGACTAGCAGCCTAAATGTACGATTATGTATCCATATCACTAAGGAAATCGGAATTCCCATAATTAAAGGCATTACACTTACAAAGAAAGATTTGAAAATATACGAATTTAAATTTTTTTACTGTCACACTTTTTAAATATATGTTATTTTATATATATATATATATATATATAAGAGATACTTCTTGATGAAAGCTGATAATTAAATGTTCTGGAAATTATTGTTGTATTCCTTAATTATTACATGTAGGAAATATATTATCTGTATCTAATAAGATATTTATCTATATACTTGTAATACTTTTTTACACATTATAAAGTACATTACTTTTAAGTGAAAATATAATTAATTTCAATTCTTAAAAAGAGTCTATTTAATAGATTATGAATGTTCCACAAGCTAAATGTAATTAAATCAATTCTTTAGTTTTAGTGTATCTAAAGCCTGCATACAAAAAATTTTAAAGAGTAAATAAAAACGAGCCATTTTTTTTTTTTTTTTTTTTTTTTTTTTTTTTTTTTTTTTTTTTTTTTACAATGACTGTTTTTACGCTGTTAAAAAATATATTTTAAGCAACTTTGTGCGAAATTTTTTACAACTTTGTTTCTGAAT
Source organism: Maratus speciosus (assembly GCA_963932465.1). NCBI lineage: Eukaryota > Metazoa > Arthropoda > Arachnida > Araneae > Salticidae > Maratus > Maratus speciosus. The sequence goes on along the minus strand of OZ010795.1, from coordinate 346,982,388 downwards.
CGCTTTCAAGTTATGTTACGAAATGAAGAATCTAAACTTTCAATTCACTACTATGCATCATTAACTTTACGTTAAAAAACATAGCGTTATTTAAAGAACATTTAGTGTATTCGTCTGCTTCAGTTTTTTTTTCCATTTTATTGGAATTACTTAATTTTATGTAATAAAAGTCTTCTTCTTATTTTAGTATATATGTTATGCAACAGAAAAATAATACTTTGTCATGAATTATTTCACGGCTTTTAAAAATATTTAATAAGAAAAAAAAATCAGAAAAATCATGATCCAAAAAATTGTAGCAAAATCTGAAAATTTCAATACGAACATCTAATTTTGATATCAAATTTATCTTTTTTATTAAATTTTACCGGAAGGTATCAAACAACGAGTCATGCATTCATCTAGTTCAGAGATTATGAAAGTTTAATATTTGGAATTCCTAATGTTAAAGTCATATGTAATCGTTGCAAAATAAATTGCAATGTGGGTATTTTTAAGGGGTGTTGGAAGGCCCAATACCTACCATCTTAAATTAATGTACTTTTCTCAGAAACTACCGAAAATATTTACATGAAAATGTTTTTGTACATAATATGAATAACTCCTAATAAATTGAAGTCAAATGTACAAACACACTCTTAAAAATATTTTCTTTTATACAGAAATATTCTTGGCGGCATTGAAACCGGTATATATCTGAGAATTGAAGAATGTCCGCATCTTTTCTCCTCTGTCACAGGAAAGTAAATATCCGCCAATTGAAGAAATTTCCGTTCTTCTTTTCCAGTCAAGGACAAAAAATTTCCGTAATCTGGAAAAAGGAATTTTTAAAAATATAATTCTTTCCTTTTTTCGTGGATGGCCTTGGCTTTGAACATGGGATCTTTGCGTTTCTAATCGAGCATTTTAACCACTATGTCAGTGGTAAAGGGAGAGTTTAACCCTTTATGAATTATGAATTCATGAAAAATTTATGTTCTAAAGCATTTTTCGTGAATTTTTGAAACTACTTTAGAAGATTTACATAATCATTTAATAAATGTTTGAAGGATTGGAGGATTTAGAAGGACTAATTAAATTTGAATTTATAAGGATTTTGTGCATTATTTATTACCCGACTCAAATATTTTATTTTAACCCTTAAATGCCGTGTCTTGCTTTTCGGCAACATACCTAATTTAGGCTCGAAAATACTATTAGAATAATATTGAAGCTATAATGCCGATTGTTGCCAATAAAATACATTCTGAAAATATTATTAAATCGATTTTCAATATGTAGATGGCAACACTTGTGCTGTTTAAGAATAAAGATAGGTTTATTTTTTCAATTGTTGCTACTTGTTCTTTTTGTTTTGTTTGGAAGCTTGCGAAATACTCTATTTTGTTCTGCAGTGAGCAAGTAAAATTTATTTCTTATTATAGTTCCTAAAATTCTTGTGTGTTTAACATTATAGAATTTTATGAAGGAAAATTATTTTTTCAGTTAAAGACCAGTATTGCCGATTAGTAACATACTGCTTTTCAGCCGTGAAACATACTTAAAACAAAATATGATTTTTTTAAGTCTTTTTCCCATGATTTATTTAAAAAATGAAAGCCGAAAAACATTATTACAATGATTTTTGAAAAATCAGGCATTTAAGGATTAAATATTTTTCTTAGTATATTGTAGAATTAGGAAATGAGCAAATATAATGTTCTTACGATGCTTTCGAATTGAAAAATCCCCCCCCCCCCCCTTCAACGCCAAGAAAGTTACAAAAAATGCAAAGGCAAAAGAAATCATCCTAATAAAAATATTTTTGTTTTCTGTACCGAATAATATTTTTGGAACAAGATAAAGTAATGCACCTATAATTCATTGTAAACTGTATTACTACTGATCAATGTATTAGATGAATTTTTAACAATTTATTTTAATGGTACTTATAAGTACCGTCAGTAGATAAAGGATTAAAATGAAGATACGGGTTTCTTCAAATGGGGGATTGGTAAGGCTTTGTAAATTTCTTGTTCAGAAAAACTGGAAATTAAACTTAATTGCGGGAATATTTCTTCATTATGAAATAATAGTCGGTGTTTTGACATTTATAGAATAATAGAAGACGGAAATTATTACATTTTTATACATATTTTTAATAACACATAATTGGATTGTTAGATATAAAATATGAATATTATATTTTTAATGAAATTCGAGAAGAATGTTTGCTTTTTTGATTAAAATTGATTCTTTTCAGTTGATTGAACTACTATATATTTTCCAAAAATGTGTTCGATTAGAATTATATTTTACACGTGAATATTTTTTGATACTCTAAAAAATAAATTCCGAATAAGTTTAAATGAATCAGAAAATGACTAATTTATTAAATTAGAAAGAATTATTTTTGTTTGTTTGTTTTAAAATAAATTAGAAAACATTAATTTATTGAATTTTCGGTTTTTCATTTAAAAAATATATTCGAACTTCGGCATTAATACGCATGCGTGCAAGGAATATTCGAAAAGAAATAACGGAAAAAGCATGTTTTCTAGGAGTACGGAAATTATTTGTTCAAAAAATGACGAATAATTTAGTGTATAAAGGTGAATTTCTCTGACAGCGCATACATTATTATTATTTTTTTTTAATCTGGAATAAAAGCCACTTTTAAATAACAAAAAACTTGCATTTTTCCAAAGAAAAACTTTAATAAAAACTTTGTGCACGCGTTATTATTAACAGTTCACTTCAGATTGATTAGAGATATGTGTAATACAAATATTCAGGCAAGATTACAGACAATAATATTTATTAGTTTCTATTAAAAAAGTTCTAAAAACAACATTTTGTGAAAATTGAGTTTAAAGTTTATGGATAAAATGTTTATGTATGACGTAAAGAAACTGAATTACTTAAAAATTTTCAACTTATCATTATCTTAGAAGCATAAGTAATATACCATTCGAAAGGAGAAAATAAAAAATTCCAAATATTAAACTAGTAGGTTATACCAATCCCGAAACATTCTTCGATCTCATACATTTTAATACTAAAAAATTCGCTATCACATTTCGAAAATTAAATGGTAATCTATGCCCATCATGATGATTCTAAAAATATAAAATTCTGTGCATTCGTTCTTACGATATTACTATCGCTGAAATCCTGCAAATTCTTCAAAATGCAACCTAGCATCGTCATCTATTGGGTGATTTACGCAAAAAAAAAAAAAAAAAAAAAAAAAAAAAAAAAAAAAAAAAAAAAGAAAAAAAAAAAAAATGAGCAGCAACTTATATCAACGTCTAACTGAATCTGAAATTTGGAGAAAATCCCTGTCTTTGTTTTAGAGATAGAGCTATTTTGGAAATCGTGAAAAATGCACCACAGCAGCGCCATCTATTGGGCGATTTAGACGAAAGTTTAATAGGCACCAATTCATACACTGTTAAAAATTTGCAGCATTCTGTCCAGTCATTCGACCGTTTTTGAAAAAACTGTTTCATAACCGTAATTTAACTATATTCTGACCATAAAATGGCCAATAATATGGCTAGAATAGTGTTAAATTACGGTTGTGTAACAGTTTTCGATAAAAACGGTCAAATGACTGGACAGAATGCTGCAAATTTTTAACAGTGTATCAAGGACTAACAAGATCTAAAATTTGATGAAAATCTGTGCATTAGTTCTTGAGATACAGCTATTTCTGTAATCATGTAAATCCAGCAAAATGCAGCATATTAGTGCCACCAGTTAGGCGATATACAACAAAACTTATCTGCAGCAACTCATATCAAGGACTAACTGAATCTGAGGTTTCATCGTGTGTTAGTTCTTGAGATAGAACTATTTCAGAAATCGTAAAAAATGCAGCATAGTAGCGCCACCTGTTGGGCGATTTACACCAAAAACTAATCATCACCAATTTATATTAGGGACTACCTGAATATAATTTTTTATTAAATTCCGTGCATTAGTTCTTGAGACTGAGCGCCCACAAAATTTGTGTCACATACAGACAGAGAGTCACAGATTCACAGACAGACATATTGTAAAAACATGTTTCTCGGGATATCTGACCCCTAAAAGGTGTAAATCCGTCGAAAACCGGAAATCGAAAATTTTCACGAATCCAATACTTTCTTCTCGTAAAGATAGAAGAAAGTAAAAAATGAAAAAACGATATTTTTCATGAATTTATCTTCCAACTGTCCTTAAACCACAACTCAAGAACGGAAATACATGTAACTGTTTACAGTATTAAAAGTTACAATTCATAATTTTTTCAACAAATATTTTCAAAAATCAAATTATTTTAATAATTTTAAAAAGTATATATGAAATGTAATCTGTATATTTTTAAACTGAAATCGATATCTAAAAGTTTTAAGTATGCGAATCTAAAATTACAACTCATCCCGCCAATTATTATTTTTTAAGCTTTAAAAATTATCGCCATTCTACTTTCTTTTGCAACGATTATAAATTATTTTAATATTAGAAGTTCCAAAGAATAAACCATCTTAATTCATAAACTACTAGACAGAAAAACTTTCCTTTGGGTATTCTAAGGTAAAATTTACAAAAAACCAAATGCAGTGTCAAATTTAGGTGTTTGCATTGAAAGTTTCAGAGTTACATTTTCACTATTAAGATAACACCATAGCTTATTTTTTTAAGAAAAATTCATAAAATATGTTATTTCTAGTTGAATATCTATTTTTGTTTTTGCTGTGACAATTTGGAGATTAAAATGCATAGGGTGGGGGTTTTTTCTGGTCTTCTATCCGTATCTCTTCTTCTCACGCGAAACAAAATATATTTATTTTATCTCCAATATTAACATATTTTTAACACTTTTCAAAAAACTTTGTTCATTATTTCCATTTTCGGCTTATCTAAATGCTGTCTATCTATTAGGTTGTGGCTGACTTAAATATTATCAGGCTACAAAAAAAAATAATATAATAATAATATGTTGTTAGAAAATACTTTATTATATTCCTCGTTATAAATAGTTAATTATGAATGAGTTAATTTCTTTTGAAAATCACAATTTAATTACATTATTATCTAGATCCCGTTTGTATTAATTCCTCTAATAATAGTATGCATTTTCTAATCCAGTGTTTTAACTTTTCAGTCTTATAGATTCTATGTCTGTTTCTTCAAAGCATATATTTAAAACGAAAAGCCGTACTTTTAACGTCGTGTTCGCACATCCGAGCATGCAAAATGAGCATTAATGTGCTTTTATTTTGTGAAATGTAGTGGGAAAATAGTTTTCAACAAGCTTATGTTCAGATGAACGTTGAGAAAAATCGAACTACCCGAGTGTGCTAAGGACAAGAAAGAATGAATTCACGATATCTAGGGAGCGTCGGTTCGAACCCGGCTCCTCGCATAAGATATTTTTTCTGATATTGTTAGTGTTCTGATAACTCAGTTCAATAATATAAGTTATATTTTATTTAGGAAGAAAAGTTATAGAATTTTATTTTTGTTTATTACTATTAAGTAAAATTTACCGTCCACCAATATTTTTTTAACTGAAGATTTTGTACACCATTTCTAACCTCTAAGAGATGTAATATTAAAACTTGAAAACAATAAAATAGTTTTATTTGGCTGTTAAATTGTTTCAACTCTAGAGAAACTGGTAGAATCGAAATAGGTCAACAGTCAAATAAAACTTTTTTACTGTTTATAAAGTTTTAATATTACACCTTGCAGCAATTAGAAATAGTATATTATTACAAGATGTTAATTTCTTATATAATGATTTTGTATTCAAAAATTTAAATTAAAAGCTTGGCACGTATTAATTAAATAAATTGAAATTGTCTGAAATTATTGGTATATACTATTTATTATAATTCATCAATATATACTAAGCATATGTACTAAGAATTGTCAGTAATTATTTTCCGTAAAAAAAAAATACAAAGAGCGGATCAGAAACATATTTACATAGAAAACTATATTGCCCTCTTTTAATATTGTAATAATGAGTATCTACTATGACCTATGTTTAAACTTGAGAAAAATAATAAAAAATTAACTCCAACAATTTATTTTTTAACTTTTAAGAGAAAAAACTTGGGGTTGCTGCTTTTTTGGGCCCTGGAAACTAAATTCCATGGAAAAATTTTCTGTTTATACGTCCAAAGGCAGTTAACCATTTGAATCACCGTCCTGCATATCTGCAATGTACCCAAACGTCAATTTTCTTTTTACGGTAGGTTTTAAAATGTAATTTGATTTATTGCTGTTATTTTCTGTCGCACCAGTTAATATAAATTTTCATAGAATTCTCAACACACAGCGATACCGAGTTAATTTTTCATACCAAAGTTTTATTTATCATTTGAGCAATTTTACATCGTTGTTGCTAAAATGAACTTCGTAAATTTTGAAAAATCAAAAAGGCTGAATACGTTCCAAAATATTTTTTTACAAAAATAAGTTTGTATACTTAACAATTTTGTATTTGAAAATTGGCAATTTTTATAAGAAGTGTGTTATATTTTGTTTATTGAAGATGCGAAAAAAAATACCTTTTAGCCAGTATGTATTTTATGTCCAAAATTTTTATACCATGTATCACATACTTAAAATGATGTATTTTAACATCTGAGTAAACGGAATTCTTGAGTCACAAAGGATTAATATGTAAATTAAGATATTGATATAATACAATAACTATAACCATAAAAAAGCCAAATGTTTCTTAATCCAGGAAAATATAATATAAGGCATGCTGGGGTAACTGGACACGCGAGTTAACTGGGTCATAGGCAATTTTATAAAAAAAACTTTTGATGTCTTTTAAGTTTTTGCTTTTGTCAACATTTCACCGCCATCTGTATCTCTTAAAACAACGTGTGTCAGCTAAACCATATCTCTGTCTTTGATGTGATAGGTTGCCGAAAATTTAGATCCCTTTTTCTTTTGCAAACAACGTCGATTTGGTTGAACTTCCTCGGGTTTTATTAATCGGCTTTTGTTAAGTTATTTCTTTCCTCGGTAAGTACTTTTATTAAACTAATTTTTTTAAAGATTAGGTATATAAATGCATTAATATTATTAAGTACCTCTACATAATTACTTCATGCTTCAAATTTAAGGCCAGTGTTCCAATTACCCCGGACATTTTTCAAGAATGGGGTAACTGGGACATGTATCACGGGTAACTGGACCTTGTGGGATAACAGTTACCTCAACAGTTATAAATAATTTTTTGTAATTTCTCATATTACAGAAATTAATTTCTACATTATTTTTTTGCTTGCAATAAATAAAATTGTATAATATCTTATTAAAATTACATAATAAAATTTTTAAAAAGCATGTTGGCGGGATGAGACCAAATTTCTTAAGTGAGATTGCAAAACTTCGAAATTTTATGATACAGATGAAAAAGCGTACATAAGATAAAGTGACATTATTAGAAAGTTATCTAGACCAATAAAAAATAGTTCTGTTCGATATTAACCCTTAAATGCCTGATTTTTCAAAAGTCATTGTAATAATGTTTTTCGGCTTTCATTTTTTAAATAAATCATGGAAAAAATACTTTAAAAAATCATATTTTGTTTTAAGTATGGTTTACGGCTAAAGAACCATTTGTTACTAATCCGCAATACTGGTCTTTAATTGAAAAAAAAATTCCTTGATAAAATGGTATAATATTAAACACACAAGAATTTTAGGAACTATAATAAGAAATAAATTTTACTTGCTCACTGCAGAACAAAATAGGGTATTTTGCAAGCTTCCAAACAAAACAAGTAGCAAGAATTGAAAAAATAAATCTATCTTTATTCTTAAACAGCACAAGTGTTGCCATCTACATGTTGAAAATCGATTTAATAATATTTTCAGAATGTATTTTATTGGCAACATTAGGCATTATAGCTTCAATATGATTCTAATATTATTTTAGAGCCTAAATTGGGTATGTTGCCGAATAGCAACACCCGACATTTAAGGGTTAAAACATGGATTCTCTGCAGAGTTATGGGACTTATCGAAATTTCATTGAGGTAAATATAAAAGATAATGAGATACGTAAGTAGTTATGGACCCATTTGTTCATAGATTTATCTTGTTTCTTTTTGTCCTAAAATACCCATGTAACTTTTATACTTATTACCTATACTAAAGTAAATAAATACTTATTTAATTCTTATGTTTTTTGTATAAATAAATCTACTAATTTCACATTTGGTGCTTTATTAAGCACCTTGACAGCAAAGGTTTACCTTGCAACGCTCTTTAGTTGATATATAAATTACATGATCTGCTTGGTTTAAATTTTTTAGGTTGTTTACGCTTTTTCAAACAGGACCTGATACTCTATATTAAAAAATAAAAACGCTTGTGTATCACAGACCTACCTGGTCTATTACACTTAGTTACGCAAGTTATTTACACTTTTTCAAATAGGATCCGATACCTCATCTTTAAAAAAACATCAGCATTCAGAAGCTGAATTGACAGAATCTCCAAAGTCCCATTGTAAAATCATAGCCCAGTTGCCCCACGAAACCTTAATCACGAAGAAATTTTATAATAACCTTCGACAAATTACCCACGATTTCAAAAAGCGTTTGTATCTTTAGAAACATCAGAAACCAATATATTTCCAAGATTTAAAAAGCATGTCTAAAAATGAAGTTTTTTTGCTGCAGCTGATTTTCGAAAACCTTTCCATACAGTATGTATAGCATATTAATCACTTTTTACAACTCGGAATATAGTTTTTTCGTATACTATCAGTCTCAAGTTTCAAATCGTTATTGGTAAAAGAAACTAAACGAGATATCTAAATATTGTTTATAAAGGTAAGTTCATATACATTGCAATTTTGTATTAGAAAACTGACACAATTAATGAGACGTATCAGGTTGTAACAAAAGTTTCCCGCCACAGCTAATACGATCTGTGAAAAAAGTTCGCGTTGACGTGTTTGCTGATATTTTGTCAAACGATTTATGGCATTTGAAAGAAAGAGATTTGCTTATAACACTGTATTGTGAAATTTCTAAAAAATTATCGTTAACATTAAGTACAAGGTGTCTGAAATGCAACTATCACGCTACCAGATTAGAACCATCATTTACATCCAGTTCTCTTGCAAAAAGTCAGCTACAGAATGTCATCGAATGAAGTGTACAGCTTGAGGTACTAGTGTTGTATCATATGGAACTGTGAAGGTTTGGCGGAATGGTGGTTATCTATAAAATTACAGTTAATTATATATAGTATAATTAGTATTATGTAATGGTGATTTGGTGGAAAACTTTCGTTACAACCTAATATATAATCTTCATTTTATTGCAGATATGAAAAAAAGTATATTTTAATCAATACTTATTTAAGTTCTATCTTTTTAAAATTATTTTTAATGCTTAAAATGATGTATTATAACATATTAGTAAATATTTAAGAAATCGAGCTCTTGAGTCACAAAGGGTTAACATTCAGCCGGGGTTATAATTGAGATATTTTTACTTCTTTTAACTATTGCTAATAACTTTTCTGTGAAGTTTTCTGACATTTTAATTTTGTTATGAACTGCTTTTCTTTGGAATCTTTAGGTTGTTTACCTTCAAGTTTTGACGGATACTATCTAGTTACGTACTAATTTTCATAAATCTGCTAAACTCATGTCCAATTTTTAACATCTCGCCAAGGTTAAATCAGCACAAATTGTGCAATTTTTAATATACTGCATTTTCATCGCTTTAAAGTAGTAATAATATGTTCAGAAAATAAATTTTATGTAGAAGTTATTTTAATATTTAGAATTTTGTGATTGTGTTGCTGAAAGGATTTCTTGAGTGACACATAATTATTTGTTATTTATAATGTTCTTTTTATGCTTATATTATTGTTTATGAAAGTATATATTATATATCGCATAACTGTTTTTATGGACCAGGTTTACTTAACCAGTATCACAGAGCTAAAATTTTAATTGATGAATTAAAAAATATATATATACAGTAGGGGTGGGTCGAAAAAAAAAAATATATTTTTTTAATTTTAGGAATGCTTTAGTACGGAAAAGTTGCCTAGTGTAATAAAAAGAAAAACGGCATAAAAAATTTTTAAAATCGGTTAACATAATCCATTCGCGCATTGTACTTAAAATTAATGAAAAATCGCAAAAATCGCGCATTTTGTATAATTTTTTAACGGTAATTAAAACTTTTAAAATAAACACTTTTTACTTTTGTTTGCTTCATTTATGATTTAAATAACCTAGATAAATTTAATTCTGATCGATAATCTAATTTGTTTCGTTCGCGCAACATCTTAGAAAAAACATACATTTGCCATGTTTTTGCAATTTTCATCTTACAACTCTGTTAATTTTGCTTAGAAAAAAACGAACCAGAACTCACCACATGAAGGTGGTTGCACGCTGAGTTCCACACACAGTGTGTGGACCACACACTAGGGTGTCCCAAAAAAATCAACTTTTAAAATTGTGAATTCTCACCCGCTAAAAATGTTCTTTCTGTGAATATAAAACACCTTGAATTGTTTCAGAATTAAAAAAAATATATATTTAGAGGTCCCCCAAGGTCATTGAACTTGCATAAAAATGGCAAAAATATGTGAAATGCAGCATTTTTTATTAGCTACATTAAAATCCATAAATGTTCAAATGAATTTTTTTTTTCATTTATGAAAGCTTCTTATATATTGTTTCAAACAAATTTTGTATAAATTATGTTTTTGCTCTGGTAGGAAGAGATATAATATATTACTGAAATCAAGAAGAGTGTGATTTTTCAGACATTTCTACCTTCTGTATAATTATGCACAAAAAGTGAACTTATGTAAACAATTATCTTACAATTGGTATATAAAACCATCGAAGAAGAATGTTTTAATGTTATCACATACTTATTTACAATTTTTTTTTTTTACACATTAACACATTTTTTATCAACTTCATTTCAAAACGATTTTGGCGATTGCTCTTTTCAAAATTTCTTTCTGCGCATCCCTATCTTTACGACTTGTAACAAAAACTGTTCTTAATTTTCGTTCTTTGTTGAACAACGAAAGTCACATATGAATACAACATCTTGTTCAGCAACATCATTTACACAAGGCACGTTTTTAGCAAATATTGCAGCTTTTTTATAGGATGGTGATTTGGACCAATCTTTGACTGGTACACTGAGGAAACAATCTTCAATTTTAGCCGTTTCAAAGAAACAATTAGAAATACATAAATCATCCATTTTGAGAGAAAGTATTTTTAATAGATTTGAATTAGATCTCCTTTTTTTTTTTAGTTTTCAAAACTATCTTTGATTTTTGCTTACCAGAAAGAAGATCTGAAAACAAGCTAAGTGTTGCAGTTCTCCACTCACATACTATGAATGACGTAACATCGTTTTTAATCGAATATTGCTTATGTGTTTGACATCATATTCTTTCAATCTTTGAATCAGGGATGCCTCATTAGAAGGGACAATCAATAGCAGATCAGCAAGTAAACCAAGACTGCAAATATACACACACAACAAGTCATTTAAATTGTTGTATACCTTGAAACTTTTGAACAGTTAATATCATTGTGTTTTCATTCCCATTAAACAATAACTTCATTTTGAAGGAATAAATTGCTTTGCAATTGCTTTCCAAGGAATAAATTGCCATCCAGTGAGCTAGGGGAAGAGCACCTAGTTTTCGAATTTTAAACTGAATGTCTAATCCAATCATTAATGATGCAAGATTTAAAATTTCTTTGTAATCATCCCAAAGTAGATTTGTAGCAGTTTTTACTTGATCAGAAGTAAAAGTTTTTAAACTGTCTGATGCTGTTATGATGGGTACTGATTACTTTTTTGGTTCATGGTGGTTGAGCGCTTAGACCGGTTTTTCTCGGAATCTCTTAAATAAAAAAAATTCAGGCCCAGTAGATTGTCCAAAACACACACTAAATGCATCAGAAAGTAGAACCTCAAGCATGTGATGCCTACATGATATCCAAAAACGATTTCTGCCTACTTTTTGCTCAAGAATTGTACATACTCCTTTGAATCTTCCACTATTTACATGGGTTGTATCGAAACACATACCAAATACTTGAGATTCACATTCCCACGATTTTAAGAGCTCGAAAACAGCATCAGTTGCTTCTGCAGTTCCAGACAATAACTTAGAAACTCCAAGAAGCTTAGAAAGTTTATCTTGCAAAGAAAAAACTAGTACCGCAAAATGATCAATATTTCCTATGCTTTTTGATGACAAATTGGCTAACAGTATTCCACCTCAATCAACAACTGACTTTGATGTTTCAAACTGTGTTTTTAATTGTCGAACGGTTTCTTAGCGAAGATATTTGCGTTCCTGATGAACACTATATTTTTAAAGCACTATGGATTTTTACAAGCGGGTCAGACGTCATGGTAGACGAGGAGCGACATTCTTCGTTCATTACAGATGCTATTATCATTGTGGACCTTTTATGCTGATCTTAGTTCAATCTAAAACACTAGCAACTGTTGGAGTAATAATGGATCTGCGACTGCAGAGCTTAGATTTATTTCCTTTGGGCTTTGTATTATTATCTAAATGTATTTTTACTACAACTTCTTCCTCACAGGTTTCTTCAGAAGATTTATTGGCTTCATCAAAATCCAAAATCAAAGACTGTTAAATAATCAATGAAACTTTGTTTTAAAGCTTCCTGGAGCAGCTATCTATGATTAATATTAGAAACATTGTAATTCATGATATTAATTTAATGAAATCCAGTAGATTAATAAAGATTGGAGAACACTAGAAGAGTAATGATCAGAAAAATGAAATATGGTCGTCAGATAGTAATTTTATAAATTTTGATTAAAAAAATTAATAAAAATATAACATCAAATGAAATCATTGTTAAACATGATAAAGTGTTTCTTAAACACGTTTTAGGATAAAAAAATTGTAAGAGAAGTGTGGTAGAATTCTGCAGTCCTGCATATTAATTAAAAATTAAAATTTTCCATAAATTCCTTATTTTCTATTAGCTTGGGGGACCCCTAAACCTTTGTGAAATGACTTGAATTTTTTTATAATATCATATTATGACAGAAAGAGCATTTTTAAAAGGTGAGACTTGGCATTTTCAAAATTTTATTTTTTTGGCTTCTCCTTTGGCACCCTAATACACACCCTACCCAAACAACCATCCAATTGTTCGGTATGCTATTTATATTATATTTACAACAAGTTACAAATATTTTCCATAGAGTAGCATTCTTTGTCTTTGTGATTTTTTTTAATTTTGCGTTTTTTTTTTTTTTTTTTTTTTTTTACTGCACATTTAAAATCTGATTTTTTAAAAAACTGAGGCATAACCGATCTAAACTTCAGTGTTGCTTGGATACAGCCATCTCTATCTTCATGTCCACATACTTTATTAAAGGCCTCTGTCACAAGTTTGACGCTCATCTGAACAGTATGAGTGTGACAGATAGTCTTTTGTACTTCTCTGATTATGTCAGAGTTGATGAGTGATTTAATATGATCGACACCTACGTCGAGCAGCAATGGGGAAGGATACACCGCACAATATTTCCAATTAATAATTTCAATGTAATCGAGGCTTGAAAGTTTACCTTCAGTGTACGTCATTTCTAACAGTCTTCTTCTTTGGGACGGTTTGTCTTGCTTTTAAGATCCCTCTGTAACCGAGCTCCGGAATATGTTCTCTTTCATCGACAATCATTGCCAATAGAACATTCTCGAGGTGAGCAAAAACGCATTTCGTTCTATTACTGGTTCAAAAACTTGTAGTAATTCATCGGATAAGTAGCATGATGTTTAATTTGCTTGAATGACATGCTTTGTCCATCAGTAAAATATTTGCTCTTTTTTTATGGCAAACCACATAAGTATGTACGATTTTAAGATGCAGCCAAGTATTTCTTTTACGTTTTCGGATGGATCTAATAAGCGTATATACAACCTAAATACTCGGTTGGTCGCAGTCATCCGGAATTGTAAAAAGCAGGATCCCGATTTGCCAAGTCTTCTGGACAATCTCCCAAAGTGACTGGATTTGAAATGTACAACAAATGGGGCATTCTCACAATCTTTTGACTTTTGTGTCCCTGAATAATAATTTTTATTTTAGTACATGTTCTTGTGTTTTATATTTCATATATTGGGGAACATCCCATTGCATGATTGCATACCAATATTAACGAAATAAATAAGTTTTAAACGATGTTGGGGGTCCAAATATCAGGAAAACTCTTACAAGGTCCCGTGTCCCTGATGCTCATTTTTAAGTTTGGAGCTCTCTGTATAAAATTGTTTCAATAAAAATAATTCGATGTAATTTTTTTTCGAAACTAAAACTATGTTTTTATATAAATATGTAGCAAAAAAACTAACGTGCACGCACTTTTAAGGTTGTTATTATTTTTTAAACTCTGTCCCTGAGTTTTAGATTCCTTAACGTCCCTCTTCTAAAATTATACAGAAAATCATTTCAGATGCAGCCACAAAAATTTTTTTCTAGTTTTTTTCTCATGCAGAAGTTTGCTAGAGAAAGAATGGCTGAAATTATTTTATAGGAAATTTACCGCAGAATCTAAATCAGCATTTAAATGTCAATTTCAAGCATCGTAGCTTCATTGGTAGTCTTACCGTCCACAAGGTTTATTCCTGCACTTTTCGAGATATTTTTTTTTAATTTAATCCAATGTAAATAACTGTTTCTAAAGATCAATGAACATTGTGACTACCATTTAGTCTTAAGATGATTTGCCTAAAATAGGTGGTAATTTTCCTTACCGTTCCATCCTTACCGTCCCTTTTTTTCCCATTTCGTCCCTTTTTCCCTATACCGTCCCCCTTTTTTACCTTACCGTCCCTTATTTAACACCCCTTTAAGACAATGTTATACCAAAATTTTGTACTAAAAGTACTACATTGTTATTATTTCTTAATTGAATGTCCTGTGGGTAATATGCAAATTCATTATAAGTGAAAATTTAGAAGAAAATAAAAAGTTTTAGGGGTAAAATGGTAAGGAAAATTAAACTCGTAAGTTTAACATAAACCTCAGTTAAATAAAAAAAATTTTGCTGCTGACCATTTTTTCTTTATTTTGAGTCATTAAGGTATTCGTCTATCAGATTAAAATGCTATTTTAGTAAGTTTCATTTCGCCAGATTTTTATTCCCGAAAGTCAAAAGATTGTGAGAATGCCCCAAATACTGTTTTTCATTGCTCAAAAATTTCCTGTCTATATCAGGAATCGAACAATCTGTGGGTTTATAATCGACCACAGTGAGTTTTTCACAGCAAATGAGCTGCTGCACGATTGGCGCACTAAAATATTTAAACTCTACAGTTTGATCGTCAATTTATTGGGAAAGGCGGCTAAAAGAAAGCTCATTAAAATGAAGGGGTATATGCTCCGCTGTGGCGGACGCACTGTATGATTTTATAGTCGGTGGAAGGCACCGTTATTCCATCGGGTGTTTTTACAGTGCAGTCACACTCTACTTAATTCTAGTTTTTCTAGTGATATTGATAGTTCAGACAAACAAGTATAATGCTTTGAGTTATATCATTTGATGAACTCGAGGATGGAGATTCATGTCCAATATAAGTTGATCCGATTTCTTGATAAGAGAATAGTGTTCTTATTTCACATTCCTGTGAAATTGCTAATAATTTAATTTTTCGACGAATTTTATAATATTTTTGTTTGTCAAAGAAAATATCCCAACTTTTCTCAAGGGGTGGGAATTGGCTTTTCAAATCTGTCCTAACACGACTCTTGTCACTCATTATTTTAGAATTACCACCATATAAGAAGATTCTGTGTCGGTTATCATCCCAACGTCTAGCAGAACATGTGAATCTATGAAAGCTGTTTCCCGATCAGAAACTCCGAGCCAATCACTGTTTAGCGCTGTTGAGTTAATTTGAATTCTCATCTGCCATTTGGGCTTTCCAGCCTATGTACTTTGTTTGTATTCATTGTCCTCATACTCCGAGTCTTCAAAAGAACTGTGTTTGCGTTCATCGACTTCCGATTATTCTGCTACATTAAGAACTTTAGAACTATTTTAGGTACCACTCACACTCTCAAAAATAATTTACTTAAAAATGAGAACTTCCATGTACTCGTATTTTTTTAAGTACAATCGTTTCAAAATAAGTACATTGTTAAAAATAATCTACTTAAAAATCAGCATTTCTATATACTCATATTTTTTAAGTACAATTGATTCAAAAAGGAGCATTAATCTACTTAAAAATGAAAATTACTTTGTACTCGATTTTTTTAAGTACAATTAATTCAGAAACGAGTACGTGATATTTTGAAGTTGTGTATACTTATATTTGATTTATAAATGTATGCAGAAATGAATACATATATTTTGTATTTTAAAGTCTTAATATTCATGTTTAAATCCTATGTGCTCAAAAATATGAGTTTTCTGATAAACCCTTTTCTTATACCGAATTGACAGTAGTGATTTCCAAGCTTTTATTTAAAAATTTCTATCTTTGTTATAATTTTTAATTTATAATACACACTTTTCAATACAATTTCATTAGAAATGTTAAAGAAGAAAATTTAGTTTAAAAATTATTTTATTAGAAATTAGAATATTTAAGAAAGGGAAAATTCATCTCTGCTGTTAGCGATCTTCCGTCGCTGATTCATAAAAGGTGTCATTTGGAAGCAGCTGGTAACTACTCTTATAGCACAGTCAGTACAATACTGATCTCCCACCTAGAGGACTCAGGTTCAAATCACGGGGCGGCTCATACACAAAATTTCAAGAATTAAAATAGTAAATTTGTCGTTCTTTACTCCAAAAATTGTAGTTCTTCGCAATTCAAATTTACCGTAATTACAAAAAATGGTGATTTGTCGGTTCTCATTAATTTCGCTTTTTTTTTCCTTATAGTGTATGTGTGTTTCTATACATACTTGTTTTCGAGTCCCTGTATGTACTCAAAAAAATGAGTACAAGCGTTTTTCAAATTTAAGAGTTAAGTACTCGGAGCTATTTTAAGATCGGGAAATGCTCAATAATTAATACAATTTACTTATTTTTAAGAATAGTGTTTTAACAGTGCAGTGCTTGCTGAAGATCGCGAGCCTTCACATTTTACATTTTTGTAACTGTTTTGTCAATTGATCCGATTTTTCCGAAATTGTAACCCCTCTCAAGAAACAGGAACCTCACCACCGAAGACAGGAATTTTCATTCTATTTTCACATAGGTATTTAATTAGAATTGTACACTGACATGCATCTGGTCTTTTTAATATAATGTAAATAGCACATCCAACAATTGAATGGTTGGTTGGCTAGTGTGTGGGGGGAACTCATCGTGCAACAACCTCCACATGTTGAGTTCTGGATCGTTTTGTTCTAGCAAAACGAACTAAGTGTTGCACGGTGAAAATTGCGAAGAATTGGTAAATTTATGTTTTTTTCTAAGATGTTGCTCGAACCAAAAATTTAGATTAATTGTCAGAATTTAATTTATTTAGGTTATGTAAACCCTAAAGCAAGCATAAAAAACTAAAGCGTGTTTATTTTGTAAGTTTTAATTAACTTAAAAAATTTACAAAAAATGCGCGAATTTTTCAATTTTTCATAAACTTTGAGTACGATGCGCGAATGGAAGATGTTAACCGATTTAAAAAAAAAAATGCCGTTTTTCTTCTTATTACAATACGCAACTTTTCACCACTAAAGCTTTAATAAAATAAAATAAAATATTTTTTGCGACCCACCCTAATATGCAGACTTTCAAAAAAGCGAGAAAGGCAATGTTTCGTCGCCGAAGTATGTTATTGATCAAGCTTGCAATACACGTTTATTTCATCAAGATAATAAATTGTGCATTTAAGTCAAAACATCTTTAAAACTATTTTAAAGTTGTGAAACAAGAGAATTTTTGGAATTTAAAATGCAATATTTAAATTAAATTTACCTATTCAAATTTTCAAAGTTGGGTCAGTCCTTCATTTCAAGTGGTCCAGCACTGGTTGCTCGACCATTTTTAAAAAATCTGAAATTTATTGTACAACAACCCTAATATGATGGAAGTTCAAAATGACTATTATTTTAATTTTATTAATTTTTGTTTGTGCATGGCGGCCATCTTTGTTTCATCGTCTGTAGCAATTTTCTCACAAGAAGGGTTTACGGAATTGTAAATAATTCATCGTTTATTTATCCAATTCAAGTCCGGATTAAAGCAATTTGTACAAAATACATTGGGCTAAAAATATGGTAATGGAGTAGTTTCCGAAACTAACTGCTTATTGTTAAAATTTAAGCATAAAGTTTCAGTTTTTTTCCAAAATTTGTCCGTTTACAAGAGGAAATTTTTCTAGCAAGGAAAACTATCAACATGACATAATTTTTTTTACAAATAGGCCGAAAGTACATGTACTTACACGCCGAGTTCCAGATCTGGGACTTGCTTTCTCTTCGTTAAAAAAAAAATCCCAAATTTTTCAAAAATGACAAAAATCGCACTTTTCAGGCATTGATATCTCTGGTGGGGCAGGAAATAAAAATCTGAAATTTTTTTTTATAAGAGTATTGTATGGTAGTGTTATGCACAAGAAATTTCAGGATGGAGATTTGACTACAAGATGAGATATGGCAAGGGCAACATGTCAAAACAATACTGCCAAACTTTTGTTTTGTTTTAGTCACAGCTAAGTATTTATCTCATACAATCATTTAAATTTATTTTTTAGATTATCTTTAAATAATAGTAACAGAAAATAAAGCCTTTTGCAATTAATTAAAAAAATAATTATGCCTAAGGCCTACATTTTGTATGGTTTCAGTAATTTTTGTTGTAATTTTAGTAACTAAAAGAAACCTCAGTACTTTTACATATATATATATATATATATATATATATATATATATATATACAAGACCTGAGACAAAAACAGAATAAGGAAACAGAAAAGCTGTTAATGTTGGCATACTTGTTGAGACATGATCAAACGTGTCAAAACACGTTCCTGCTTGTTGGTTTAAAAACCACAATTTTAATGCTACTTGCGAGTCCCTGAAACTTGTTCCTACCATAAGCATGTTCCTGTAAATGAAACATTATGCGATGTTACCAAGCATCAGCCTCAAGTAATTTTCAGAAAATAAAGATACCCAAAAGTCTTTTCAAAATTTTTACTGCAGAAAAATCAAATTTTTGCATAAGAAGTAAGCTAGGAATTATTAATGAATTGAGATTTGCACATAGGGATTTCAAAGTATATTTCTATGAGCCAGCAGGGCCAAGATCTTCAATCAAGTTATCAAGACATGACAAGACTTAGTTCCTACAAATAAAATTTTGAGAAAGATCAAAATTGTGGTTTTTGAACCAACAAGCCAGAATGTGTTTTGACACGTTTGATCATGTCTCAACAAGCATGACAACATTAACAGCTTTTCTTTTTCCCTATGTTGTTTTTGTCTCAGGTCTTGCATAAAAATATTTTTTTTTATTTTTGTAAAAGTGCTGCGGTTTTTTTTAGTTACTAAAATTGCTTACAACCAAAATTACTAAAACCATACAAAATGGATGGCCTTAGGCATAATTATTTTTTTAATTAATTGCTAAGCTTTGCAAAGGGCTTTATTTTCTGTTACTATTATTTAAAGATAATCAAAAACATAAATTTAAATGACAATCTGAGATAAATACTTAGCTGTGAGTACAACAAAACAATAGTTTGGCAGTATTGTTTTGACATGTCACCCTTGCCATATCTCAGCTTGTAGTCAAATCTCCATCCTGAAATTTCTTGTGCATAACACTACCCTACAACACTCTTATAAAAAAAAAATCAGATTTTTATCTCGTGTCCCACCAGAGATATCAAGGCCTGAAAAGTGCGATTTTTGACATTTTTGAAAAATTTCGGATTTTTTTTAGCGAAGAGAAAGCAAGTCCTAGATCTGGAACTCGGCGTGTGAGTACAAGTACTTTCGGCCTATTTGGGAAAAAAATTATGTCATGTTGACAGTATTCCTTGCTAGAAAAATTACCTCTTGTAAACGGACAAATTTTGAAAAAAAAACTGAAAATTTATGCTTAAATTTTACCAATAAGCAGTTAGTTTCGGAAACTACTCCATTAACATATTTTTAGCCTAATGTATTCTGTATAAATTGGTTTAATCCGCAGTTGAATTGGATAAATAAACGATGAATTATTTACAATTCCGTAAACCTTTTTTGTGAGAAAATTGCTGCAGACGATGAAACAAAGATGGCCGCCATGTACAAACAAAAATTAATAAAATTAAAATAACTAGGGGGATCGTATCCGGGCTTCCCGGGTTACAGAATACAGGTGAAAATATTTTTTTTTATTGAAAACTAATTTTTTTTAATATACAATAAATTTTTTAGATTGTCCACTAACATTAAAAAAGCATTTTTTATATGAAAAATGTGAATTATACAATCGAATAAAGTTTTTAAATTTATCAAAAGCGATATCTTTTTATCAGCCGCATGCAAAGAGTTATTTGACCAAGATTTTGCTATTTACGGCATCCTTTTACATACTGATAATTTCAGAGCTTTAAGCCCGTAGTTCTATTACATGTCTGTTAAATTTGTGTTTTATTTATATTATTTTATTTATTTACTCATAGGGAAGTTTTTTTAACAGATATTAGCCGTAAGAAAATGATGAACTCTTTTTGTTGTTTTAAGGACAAACGGATTAATTTTTTTGCTTAAGTATTATCCATTGACAATGCATTGTGAATGGATAATACTTAAGCAGAAAAGCAGCAAAAAAGACGCCCGTCTGACATTGGTCTTAAAATATATTTCATGTTTTAAAATTGTTTTTAAAGACAATCAGTAAACTGAGATGAACTTTGCAAACAAATTCCAGTTGAAATTTCTTTTCCTTTTTGGTGATCTAAAAATTTAAATTGTACGATTACAAATATGTTAGATTTGTGTTTTTTTTAATATTCTTTTATTTGTTTATAAAGGAAGTATTAATTTCGTTATGCAAAAATAGTCAGAAACAAATGCTGAACAATGTTTGTTGCTTTATGTGCAAAATGTTTATTATCATCATGTATTGAAGCCGGCACGTGATAAGATAAGCTTAAAAAAATCATGCTTAAAAATTATTTTAAAAAACATGATAAATCAGTCAATTAAGATAAAGTTTTTAAACAAATTACATTTGAAAGTAGATTTTTTTTCCCTATGTGGCGAAAATTGAAAATGCAAGATGGTCAGAAGATTAAAAAATTGCAGTAGCGAAAATTTCAAAACCGAAATTTGATCGTTAAGTGTTGCCATTCGCAAAATGACGTCAGCGTTACGCACAGATACGTTTGTCGTTTATAATATAGACACGTAATCAATAAAATATAATAAAGATCAGTTATTAGGATTAGGTTATCAATTGAGGCTCTTATGCTTGGTATTCCGGAATGAAAAACAGCAAAATTTATTCCACTCTGTTACGATCATAGAATTTTTTCCGCATGAAATCTAAACCCGACATCTTTTTCACCTTCTCAAAATTTACATACGCACTTCTCATATCCGTATTCATCATTTTTTTAAAGTTTGTATTTTGTTTCATCATTTTAAAATCATTTTAACTGAAAACTTGATGTCTAACTCGGCGAAGCAAATCCATCCAGGCGAGAATCACCAAGTTCTGCAATACGTATAAATCGCTAGTATCTATGTGTCACCTTTCTTTTATAAAGAAACTCTAAATTTTTGTAAAACATTGCGTTTTATCAGTGTTTGATTTCGATTACATTATTTTCGAAAGTGAAGCATTTTCACCTGTGAAGAATTTCAAAGCAGCTGGGGTGAAAATAACGCACTTGTACAAAACATATTTCAGTTTTAAGAATTAAAGTACACGCTTTTTTATAAAATGACGTCATTTGCATCCGCTAAAGCAATCCACTTTTACAATTCAGTCTTAAACTTCATCTATAGAAAAGTATGCAAATGACCTCATTATCACGTAATAACAGACGATAGTGTTGGCATAGCACGTATTTAAATTTCAACTTTTTTTCAGGTTTTATGAGAAAATGGCAACAAAAGATACAGTAATCTCCTATTTTCAGTTTACTTTTAATATAAATGGATAACTTTTGTTGCCACGATTAGAAAAATTGTATTAAAAAACTACAAAAAATTAATATTTCAAAAATAAATTGAGATACAACTTTAAAACAAATTGCATTTAAAAGTATATTTTTTTCCTTATACGACGGTGTAAAAATTGAAAATGTGCGATATTTAAAAGTTTAAAAATTTGCTTTTGCGAAAATTGCAAAACCGCAATTTCATTTCAAATTTCAAAGTGTTGCCATTCGCAGAATGACGTATGCGTTACGCACAGATATGTTTGTCCTTTATAATATAGATAGTCATTTTGAACTTCCATCATGTTAGGGTTGTTATAAAAAAAATCAGATTTTTTAAAAATGGTCAAGCAACGAATTGATGATTTTCTGGAGCACTTGAAATGGATTGACCCAGTTCTATTAAATAGATACTCATTTAAATTCCGTCTATTTAACAAAAACTTTTATTTCATTTAAATATATATCATGTTGATACACCAGAAATGCTTTAAAATTCTCAGATACTTTATATGATTATTTGAGATAGTTCTAGATGTTGATGTTAGTTTAGTGTTTTAAAAGACAGGTGCAAAGAAGGTTTAATTCATCACTAAATAGTATGTTCAAAAATATTTAAATAAGCTACTAAAATATTTCCTTACATTCTTGCTGCATTCAATATTGCGCATAAAACTGATGGAGTGAATTTCAGGATTGCACCATATAGTTTGTACAGGATATTTTAATATGCAAATATAAATTCGCTGAAAACAATTTGCTTACTATTTAGATTTAAAAGAAATGAAATCTGTAAAATAACAAAGTAAAATTTAAAAGAGTTACATTATTTTTATGTATATTTTATGAAATAAATTATTTAATATGCTATTACTTAAAAAAATCACATGTTTATATATTTTATGAAAGAATATTTTTCGTGAAATATGATTATTCATTACAATGTATGTTCCATTAAAACAAAGATTTTAAAAATACCGCGTAATTTTTTCAAACTATCTTCATCCGACTATGTAGTTGCATCATCGACAAAGTGTTTTTTTTTTTTTTTTTTTTTTTTTTTTTTTTTTTTGACAAACCGTTTTTTAGTGTTATTCAGTCGGTTCATAATTCCCGACACGACATTTTTTTTTTTTTGTTAATTTTATACAAACAGTAAATTTTCTAGATTTTTTAATTAAAGAACAGAAATTTTAGTTATTTTTAAACAAAAAGTATCTTTTTTTAATGAGGTTAGCGCATAAACATGTTCTTTTTACTTAAACTTTCATTCAATCAAACATTGCTAACTGCCAAAGTTGCATATAGATAAAGATAATCTCAACGTTTGTCATACCTTAGATGCCTACGGAAAAGGAATGTAGGAACGATTTTGCGGGATATAGTGCAATCTTGACGAAATGTTAAAGTTAAAAAAAAATTTTAAAGCTGCCAAAACACAACTAATTTTTTAAAAAATGGACTCAAACTATTGCTCACAATACAAAATAAATAATTTACGACAATATAAACTCTAGAGTTAGAGAAAAAAATTTCATTAGTTACACATTTTTGTTTTTCCCAATTTTTCGATACATTTCCTTCTAAAACTGGTATCATACGGCCTGTAAGGGGGAAAATATACGGTTTCTCGTACTGTCCGGCTTATCAGATAACTCCACATACTTAATAGAAACAAAACACTGTACTAAAACTAGTGTTCTGAAGGAAATTTCACCTTGTTATTAATATAAACATTAAAACATACATATAATTAACAAGTGCTAAAAACATACAAAGATATTGGTTAATATAACCTTGAGATCTTTCGAACGTACACGCTTCCATTTTCAAATGGAAAAGATGACTGACTGAAATAGAAGAAAACATAGGTAAATCAAAACAAAATACTATACATTCGCAAGCAGCATTCAGTACACTACTATAGCAGAGGGGTGATTTCATGAAGTCATATTTTCAGGATCACTTGAAATACACAGAAATTTAAACCAAATAGCGGGAATCTGATATCTGATACAATAGACTCGCGATTTAAAGACTTTCACGGGACCTCTGGAAATGGGACGTTAAATCGAATCGGCGCTAAATCAAATGTTGCTATTATTGGTTGATTTTAATGCACATAAAAAAAACCTAGCATTCTAATGTAGTAAAAACTATTGATTTATACAATTTTTTAAAAAATATGTGTAGTATTTAGTTTAAATTTTTAAGATTTAAAAAATGTTTAAAAAATGTGGAATAATTTTATAAGAATTTAAACATTTTACAGAATAAAAAAATGATTTAGACTTGTTAACATATTTTGAATAATCATGTTCTAACCTTTTTGCTTTAAATGGCGGCCGGAAACTTCCAGAATACTGATTTTAAGGTCATTGATCATTTAAAACTAGTCGTTAAAATTTCCTTCCCTTTTAAAAATGCTCCATACAACTTGATGATATCCTCTGCTTTTTTATGCAGGAGGTATATATGGAACATCGTCGATTTCCTCCACGGAAGAATTATTTGAAATATCCAATCAGGATTGAGAAGGCTACAGATTAAATAATCTTTTGAAAATGTTTTCTCACTTTTAAGCTTATCTTCAACGTCAACAAAATCTTCAAATGTGAGATTTTATGGCCAAACAACATGTTTTCGCAATGCTTGCATATTAGATGAGTGGAATGTTCAGTTTTTTGAAACTCTGGGCAGCAGGTTTAAGTTCCCAAGCTTGTTTTTTTTTTTTAAATAACCAGCGGGATGGAAGCAAAACTGTATTCTGAGAAACCGCTTGTCAAGCATCACTTGCTATATGAATAGCCACTGCGAATTCGTTTTGTGAAATTTGTTTACTTCTAAATTAATTACAATACCATTGACTACTTTCTTCAATACATTTTTTGAAACATTGTTTAACACCTTCATCCATACGCCTTCATCCATCCATGTAACATTTGAGGAAAGAAAAAGGATCTTTACTGCTTCTAGATTTTTAATTTCTGGAGGATGAGCAATGAAGTTCTCGAATGTCGTTAAATCAAGATTCGAATTATTTGCGGGTCATTAAAACGAGCGAGGAAAAACATCGTAAGTCTTGAAAAATGATCGGGACCTCATCCAATGGTCGCTAAATCACGAGGGGTCACTAAATTGGGGTCGTAATATCGCGAGTCTACTGTATCAAGTTTAACTAACCAAGTACAGCTTTATCGAGATTTCATCAAAAAGAAAATATTGAGATAAACTTCGAAAAAGCTCATTTCAACATCTAACCATTACTCTTCGATAATCCGTGAATCCATTGAAATTATACTTAGGAGAGATACTGTTTGTAACGATGTCCTTTCTTATAATATTGTAGTTTAAAGTAAATAAATATATTTTTAAAATTTCTTTCTAATTTTTTCGAACTTTTAATAGTTTGCATCAATATACCCGCGTGAGGGTCAGTTTTACACGATTTCCGAATTTCAAAATCACTTTATTGCTTTTTTTTTAAACGATTCTTAGCAGAAACATGTTCTGCATAAGGTACTTAAATAAACACTGTATATACCCGAATAGTTTTTTTTTTATTGTTATATCTAATCTACTTAGATTTATTTTAATATATAAAAAAATCGTATTAAGGTGTCCAAAATATCCCTACATATGCTTTTTTTTTTAGTTTTTGAATGCTGTGAGAAATCTAGGGACTTACTCATTTGTTCATAGAATAAATAAAACGTTTTCATAATAATGCTCATCACAATGAAACTTCTATGTATAAGCTTACCTTTATCATGAAAGGAGGTATCTAATAATGGTATCTGAAAAGAAATATCTAATGAACTTTACTATTAAATATTATTTTTGTCATAACACTACTTCATTTTCTTCCAAGTTAATTAATACTGTCATCCGAAATATTACTTACATTTAAAGCATATTTATTTATCTGGCTTTATCTTAGTAAAATAAAGTATTTCACACAAAATTTAACGGTAAGTATCAATTAAATATACCATTACATTTAGGAAAACAGTCTTTTCAAAATTATATAAAAATGTGTTATGTTACCAAGCAAGAAAGATCGTATATCCAAGGCAGTATAATCCTATAATCATACAAGAGACCTTCATTGAAATTATCCGTATTCTTACAAAAACAAATTACAAATATTCTACATATCTCTAAATCTCTACAAATAACATGTTTTTAGTTAAATATATTATTAATCAGAAACTAACAATGATTACACCAAAAATTATAACTATTAATTAAATATATAAGACAACATTCGACTAAATAAAGTTATTAAAATATATTCATTGTATCTGACTGATTGTCTGTCTAATAGTACTTGTGAAAGACTTAAGCGCAAACATCCGCATTTCAGCATCAAAAGGCGAAATATGTTACTGCATTTAAAGCGATTCTTCAAGGAATATTTTCCATTACATTATCCATCATTCATCGTAAATTATCAAATTCTGAGAATAGTTCCTAAATGCAAATAATCCCGAAATTGATATTACCATTTCGGCTTTTATCTTTGAATGGCAAGTCGCCGTCATGCCATTGAAGTCCATTTCATTTATTTACTTGCACATTTAAGTATATTTGTCGTCTTACACAAATAATACTCACACAAACATGAATCAATGTAAACCAGATGTTTTAGGGAAACGATTACATTTTTAATGAAAATATTTCAAAAGTCTCGATGAAAATTGTTATTTAATAAACTAGAAATTATGCTAATGAAAACAAGTGTTTTTTGATAATTGATATTTAATTGAGGATTATGATTTTAAAATATAATTCATTTCAAGAGATTGTTTCTGTCCTTCGTATTTTTGTAGAAAACCCAGTGTTGTCAGATTACGGACTTCTTTGTCCACAGATTGTTGATTGTCACCGCTTTTTTGAAACAGAAATATTCGGTCTATTTAAAAATAGATTAAAAATTCTAAAAAAAAGGCGAATTATAATATTTTAAAAAAGTGGTGGCAGTCCAAAAATTTGAATTAAAAAAGTCTCCGATCTGGCAACACTGAGAAAACATGTATTGTTAGCTACTGTAGGGTCCCGCGCGGGTAGGATTTTTATACCAGTTCAAATAATTATTAAATACAAATTCGACTACGTAAATGATTAAAACTTCTTGTAGTAACATTTTTCCCGTTCCTCGCAAATTTTTATGTTCTCATCGTACCACTATTTTTAAAACATATCCTTTGTCATAGATTATTCTTGAAGTTGTTGTGGAAATATAGGGCACAGATTATAGTTTTGAAAAAGTGGTACGAACACTTTGAAATAAAGTAAAATAACAGTGACTAGTGACAACCCCACACATATACCCACTCTAGTAAATCTGCTGAAAGTAGATAAACCTGAAAATTTAATAAATTTGCTACCAGAAGAAAGAGAGGGACACGTCTTAATTTATAGATGTTTTAAAATTTTCATCGCATTTTGTTGCATAATTTTATAATGGACCTATTTACCAACGAGTTGTAACCTTCAAATGCCTTGAGCTTTCAACAGATTTACTAATGTGAGTCTATGTGTTGGGGTTGTCACTAGTGACTATTATTTTACTATATGCCAAAGTATTCGTATACTACTTTTTCAAAACTATAATCCTTGCCCTATATTTCTACAACAACTGCAAAAATTGTCAAAGAATATGTTTTAAGTAGACTTCGTATGAAATACTACCTATTGGTATCGTTCCTATGTTGGAATTTCTGAAAACTTTTTGCAGATCTACATCGATCATGACCCCTAAAACCCAAAACCACAATCAGTAAAAAACTTTATATATATATATATATGTATATGTATAAATATATCTCACTTTCTTCTGGACATGATAACTTCCACAA
This sequence comes from Maratus speciosus, assembly GCA_963932465.1. NCBI lineage: Eukaryota > Metazoa > Arthropoda > Arachnida > Araneae > Salticidae > Maratus > Maratus speciosus. Next base: position 346,954,360 of record OZ010795.1, on the reverse strand, counting down.
TTCCGCACAAATCTCTTCCAAACTGATACATAAAATCAAGGGGCATAAAATCTCGGTCAAGAACGTTAATGGGCAAAATCGGACCAAGGGGGTGGAAATAAGGAGGGGTTATATGAAAAAGGAAAAAATCTATAACTTCTTAATTTTTGTGCATATCAAATCAGTTTAAAGTTTTTATTACTTCTAAAAATAGGGCCAAAAATTTATGTATCACAGGTTTTTGATAAAATTAAAAATGGTCTCAAGGGGCGCAAAAAATAGGGTTTTGGGGAGAAAAAAATTCCTAACTTCGTCAATTCTCAAGATATCAAATCCAATTAATTTTATTATACATCTCCTTAATATTATCTACAACTTTTATATTCACAAGTTTTCGATAGACCAATTCGTACCGCAAAAAAAAAAATTAAAAACGAAAAAAAAAATGGGGTGGGGGGTTGAAGAAGAAAAATTTCCATAACTCCGTCTATTCACAAGATATATAATCCCCATGAATTTATCATATATCTCCTTAATATTGTCTTCAACATTTATATGGACAAGTTTTTGATAGGACCAATTCTTACAGCAAAAACAAATTAAAAATACACAGCGGTTGAAGAAAAAAATCATCTTATTAAGGGTGTATTCAAATCCAAACTGCTTATTTTCTTACTCATTTTTAAATTCATTTTTTGCTCTCAAACGCATCCACTTGGTAGATTCTCGTATTCAGAAACTATATAATGTACCGTAATGATCGATTTTTTGATAGAGACAGAATATATTTAAAAAATGATGTCAAAGTGGGCATTTTGAACAGAATTTCCCGAAGCGATTGTGTAAGAAACGAAATACAGGGTGTCCAGTCTCAACGGTGTCCAATGGCTAATTCCTAAACCGTTAGTCATAGACATATAGTTCCAATTACAAAAATGTTTTAAATCAGGTAAAGAAATATTTTAAAAGCGATTTGGGTAAATAAAAACATTTCTTAAAAAATTACGAAATTTAAATTTTTATACGGTTCCCCGGTCCTATAAGTTATATTTAGTGAAATTTTCCTTTTACACTGACAAGTAATACAAAAAAAGTCCCGTTATTCTACGATTAAAATTGACCGAGTAATAGCTGTTTAAAGTTGGAGCATATTTTTTGCTGCAAATTGGGGGTCATTCACAAATTTAGTCAAAATATAATTTCGTCAGATATAAAAAAATGTTTGGGAGTAAAATTAACATTGCAATATAAATTTGAAATCTATAATCATTCTGGCAAATTAATGGAAAATATACAATTTGTAATAAACATTTAAGAAGAAAGAAAAAAGAGAATTTTTGTTAAATAAATTTATTCTAAATTAACAGCCTCAATTCTTTACCGATTACTGATACGTATTTTAAAATATTATTAGATTGCACAAGTTTGTAAAAGTTGGGTTATGTCATGTTTTTTAGCTTTCGATAATTGATTCTTATATATTCTGTACCGCTGAATCCTAAATTGACCTTCATTTTTAACTATCATATCAGGATTTTTCGCAAATCGCAAATTACAAAGTTAAGAAGTTCAATGTTAAAATTGAATTTCCTCCCCCATCTCATCGGACCACTCAGCTGTTTAGCTGTAAGAATCCCAGGATAAGCAAAAATATCGAATAAATTTTTTAATAAAATAAAATAAAATAAAATAAAAAATGTTTTACATATGTTTTATAGTATGAGATTTTCGCTATATTTTAACTTACACATTTGCGATTTGCAAAAAAATTCTAACGTGATGGTTAAAAATGAAGGTCATTTTCAGATTCAGTGATAAAAAGTGCGTAAAAATCAATTATCAAAAGTTAAAAAACACAACCATCTCCTCTACTTTATAGTATTCGATTTTTGTTATTCTTTAAATTTGAAAATTTATGATTTACGAAATATCCTGACATGATGGTTAAAAATTAAGGTAATTTTCGGATTCAGTGCTATAAAATACATAAAAGCTAAAAAACCCAACAATCGCAGTCTTGTACTATCTAATCTAAAACTTTTTCTTAAACTCCTTGGCAGAAAACTATCGAAATTTTTTGTGTTATCCTGTAAAATAAGTATAAATGGTAACCACCGAAAATCTTAATAATATTAGATTGTTATCGGATTTGCGCCAGTATGTAAAATGCAATCTCGATCGGATATTTAAAAGTGGGTTAAAGTTCGAATACAAATTTTGAACTGGAAAAACATACATACGATTGTTGAAGTAACATAAAAACTTATAAAAAAAACATAATTTTTGTTAAAAGAAATCATAAGAGAAACAGTCTCAAATCCTGACAAAATAAAACATATGTTATTTTAGCCAATTTGAGACTTAATCATAATACTTGTAGGATTTTTTTTCAAAGCGCAGATACACATGAAGTAAGATCTTCGAATACTTTAAACACTTAGTATATGATCCTCAAAGCCAAGCCGAACTCATTTGTTTTCAGAGTAGAAAAGTGGCATAAGTCATGCATTTTTAAAGTTTCATAACTCGCTCAATTTTAGCGTTATATGAATGGGACTTTTTTTGTCTTATTTGTCAGTGTAATAGGAAAAAATTACTAAATATAACTTATAGGACCGGGGGACCGTATAAAAATTTAAATTTCGTAATTTTTTAAGAAATGCTTTTATTGACCCAAATCGCTTTTAAAATGTTTCTTTACCTGATTTAAAACATTTTTGTAATTGGACTTATATGTCTATGACTAACGGTTTAGTAATAGCCATTGGTCACCGTTGAGACCGGACACCCTGTATATTGCCCTACTGGGAAAATGATTGTTTATTAACCAAGTTTTAATAAACTGAAAGAAAAATAAAAACACGTGTCGCTTATAAATCTTTTCAAAAATCACGTCTGCAAGTTTCATATTTTTTCTATTAAAAATGAATTTGAAAATGTGCCAGAAAATTTCGAGTTGTTGAGCATGGAAAAGTATTTTTTTTTAATACCGCCTAAACATGATTCTGATAATACCAGCTATTATATAAAAATGAAATAAAAACTCAAAAGCGGCCAGATAAAACTGTTAAAGTGGATTTATATCTAATCATGATTTAGTTTTTGTTGGTGAAATTAGTATACTTAACTTCGTAATCTACCTCCGCCTGTAGGCCGGGCCGGCAGGGATTTTTTAAAATAGTAGTATGACGAGACCATAAAACGTTTCGGGGAAGAAGAAAATATATATAAGCGCTCTTAATCATTTACATATACTTATTTGTATTTAATAAGTATTTGAACTAGGATATAAATCACCGAGACTCTACAGTAGCTAATAATACTGTTATTCCACAAAAACACGAAGGACAGAAACAATACTTTGAAATCAATAATATTTTATGTTAAAAATCACTTGTTTTATTAGCATAATTTCTAATTTATTAAAAAAATAAAAATATTCATCGATATTGTTGATATATTTCCATTAAAAATATAATTAATTCCCTAAAACATCAGATTTATGTACATTCATTTTTAGTTTTATTGTGTAACACGACAAATTTATTTAAATGTGCAAATAAGTAACCTTTATGTAAAATTTGCAAATAAATATTTCTGTTTAACTTCAATCTTTCATGCTTAATTCCCACTTCCATTACGTCTTTATACAGTATAAAGAACTACTACATTAGTTGTAAATTAATTGCTTTCATACATAATCATTTTTTACTGTTAGAATGCAGAAAGAAGTTGATGGGCTTGCTCATTCCTTTCAGAAAATTAAGTAAACGTTGTATTCTTCATAAGGAAAATTCTATGCGCTGGCATAGCTTTAACTTGATTTGTAGTTTCTTTTAATGGTATCCAAATGGAAATATCTAATTAAGCAATGTTCTTATCACAAGGTTACTTACATTCTTTTCAAGTTAATTAATTTTTTAACATCCAAACGAAATATATATTAAAAGCATATATATTTATGTTGTTTAGTCTAAGTAAAATGAAAATTTTCTTGGGCTCTTTAATGGAGTGTACCAAGAAAATATGTAAAGTTTATTGAGTTATTTTCTTCGTTATTACATTTAGATACATAAACTATACGATATTTTACAAAAATGTATTATTGTAGACTTAATAATAGTAATAAAATAGTCGATAAAATAGTAATAGTAGTAACAGTTAATAAAATAGTAATTGCAACATTATTACATTACTTTAAAAAATTGACAAAAACTATTTTGAAACAGGAAAAAACACTGACCAAATATTAATTTAGAGTATTTAATATTTTCTAAATAAGTACAGTGCAGGGGAAAAAAAGCGATCATCCCCTACTACTTGTACCAAATCATCGTACAAAAACGTGACTAGTAAGAATCGATTAGTAATAACGTCTAATAATTAATTCTGTACTTAAATTGTTTAGGAGGTCTACTACATATAGAGTTTGTAATAATAAGCTTTAAAAATTTCAATGTGAATTTCGACATCATATTTGTACTTCGATACTTTGTTAAATTTTAACATCAGATACCAAACAGGTAGTCATTCGGCCAAATAATTTAGAATTGTGCAGGTTTAAAATTTGGAAATTTTAATGCTAATTAATTTTTAATCGTTTCAAAACAAATTACAATGAGGGTAGTTAAAAACTACCCTCATTGCAATTTGTTTTGAAACGATAACTAAATCTGAATAACTAAGTAAGCATATCTAAATCTGCAATGCAGAATGACCTTAATTTTGGATTCGCTTATTTAAATCTTCAAGAATTCGAGTTTTGTTAAAGAAATTAGTACATTGTAAAAATAAATAAATAAAATTTTAAAAAATGTTGATTTTACATTCAAAAACTGTCATCCAAGACGCCACAATTGTTTTTTCTTTCTTTTTTATTTTACAATAAATAAATAAAAATCTGCAAAAATAACTGAAAGTTTGTAATAAATACGGATTTTATTTAGGGTCCAAACCTGTAAACAGTTTATTTTACGGACAAGATTTGTTAAAACAACAGAAAACTCGTAATAAATACAGTTTTCTTTTCGTAAAATAAACTTTTTTTTTACTGGCGTCCTTGCTAACAGGTTTTTTTCTGTAAAATAAAAAAAAATGTTTGCAGTATGTACTGAGAAACACATAATTTTTTATTTTCTTTTGTCTTGTAGAAAAAAGTCACATATAATACATTACAAAATAAATCTAGCAGTCGAAAAATCTTGAAAGATACCATTTAAATATTTTTCAGAACATTTATAATAGGAGAGCTGTTGAACATTTTTGAGTAGGTATTTGAGGCACCCTGAAAATTTGTGCAACACATCTTTTGTAATGCCTGAATACAAAATCGAATGTCTGGCTGAAGGATCGTGGCCCAAAAACTGTGCCAGACACGTGTCTGGCACAGTTTTTGTGCCGACTAAAGTGTCTGTCATTTTCAAAATATTTTTTTCTAAGCATAAATATTATTCTGCCTCAATCTCAGCGTGCCTCAAATACCTTTTTTGGGTAGTCAAAAAATGGCACTTCACACGTGTCTGGCACGGTTTTTGGGCCGCTTAAAGTGTCTGTCGTTTTCAAAATATTTTTTTCTAAGTATAAATATTATTCTGTCTCAATCTCAGCGTGCCTCAAATACCTTTTTTTTGGGGTAGTCAAAAAATGGCACTTGACACGTGTCTGGCACAGTTTTTGGGCCACGATCCTTCAGCCAGACATTCGATTTTGTATTCAGCCATTACAAAAGAAGTGTTGCACAGATTTTCAGGGTGCCTCAAATAACTTCCCTAAAATGTTTAACAGCTCTTGGACTATTAAGATTTAATTATATTTTTAATGTTGACGTCCTGGATGACGTTTTGAACTATAACCTTTTTTGTTCCAAATCATATTTTTTGGAAAATATATATACATTCCAAAGATAATTTTCAGAAAAATCATATAAATGTTTAAGAAAAAATCAATTTCTAGAATTTCAAATATAGGAAATCAATATTACAGCTTATTCCGCCAACTAGTTTTATGATATAAACTTAAAAAACCACCCACATTAATATCTCAAAAGCTGTAACCAACAGTTGTTTTTTCAATTTATAACAGCCTGCAATGTATCATAAAATCTACTTATTGAAATTAATTATTATTTTGATTTTTTTATGCGTTACTTTATTTAACTTCAGTTCTTAAGAAAAAATTCCGGTACGTATTGTGTTTATTTGACTTATGAACCCGGAAGGTTGGCAGCTATGGAGGTGTTTTGCAACAATTATCATTATGAGTTCAAATATTTTAATCTAAATAATTTACCACACTACTTGATCGATTGATCTCCTGTTCGGTAATCAAAAAGTAACATTAACCGAAGAATCTAAATATGAAGTCAAAATTAGATTTTAGTATTTAAAATTTTGGCACAGATGTCATATACTATAATATATCCAGAAATATTGGAGCCATTTTTTTCTGATGCCAATGTCACACACGCAACGGGTACTTAATTGGCGCCAAAGTGTCGTTATTTTGATTGATATGGTAACCCGGATGTTGTTGTTTATGATGTTGATGTTTTCGCCAAGTTGGCGTCAGAAAAAGGTCGCGCCAATATGGGATGTATATGACATGTGTGCCAAAGTTATAAAGGTTGTTGCAATTTCTATATTTAGATGACCCTCTAAGCAAAATTTAAGTATATCATTAATTATTAAGCGTAGGAGTCACATTTGTATGCACTGTTAAAAATTTGCAGCAACCTGTCCAGCTATTCGACGATTTTTAAAGATAACATTTACTTGATAATTTTATTAAGCCTTTTTGACAATATTATTGACAATATAATCAGAATAAAGGTTAATTGCGGTTATGTAAACATTTTTTTTTTTTTGCTAAAACAGTCTAATGCCTGGACAGTTTACTGCTAATTATTAACAATGTACAGTCGTGGAAGAAAACAAGTTGGAAATTGCTCGCCAAACGTGGCAAATGAGGTGCGTTCGTACTATAACTAGTTTTATAATCATTTTTTGCACCCCATATTATACTGAATGTATAATTTTTTGCACTTCATGAAGTGCATAGTCTGATACATCATTAAAATGCACTTCCAATATTTTTTACCATTCCCCGTAATGTAACGGAACACTTTTGACTGTCCCTGTAATTAAACTATACATCCGATTTTCCTAAAATTTGAAATAGCTCAACAAAATTTTGCAACAATTATATCTTTAAAATTTCAGACCATTCGGAAGGCTCTAATATCATTAAAATCCACTTGCAATAATTTTTCCCATTGGCCGTAATGTAAAGAAAAACTTTTGACTGTCCCTGTAATTTAACTATACATCCGATTTTCATAAAATTTCAAATGGCTCGACAAAATTTTGCAACAATTATATCTTTAAAATTTCAGATCATTCGGAAGGCTCTAATATCATTAAAATCAACTTGCAATAATTTTTCCCATTGGCCGTAATGTAAAGAAAAACTTTTGACTGTCCCTGTAATTTAACTATACATCCGATTTTCATAAAATTTGAAATGGCTCGACAAAATTTTGCAACAATCATATATTTGAAATTTCAGACCAATCGGTTGAGTAGTTTTTGCTCTGTTACATGCGGACAGACGGACAGACGGACAGACGGACAGACGGACGGACAGACGGACGGACAGACGGACGGACTGAACGACGACTATAGGTGCTACGTATTTATATAATTACGAACGCACCTAAAAAAGGAAACAGCCCCTACTAACTCCTCAACAAATTATTGTAGAAGAAAGTTACTGATACTGAACGATTGGAAATAAAATCTACTTTTAAATGATGTATATAAAAATTCCGTAGTGGGAAATCTACATAAAAAAACGAACCATAACTTTGTGTTTTTCAATAGCAGTACACAGTTTTGACAGCATAAATGAACTCTACACCCTTCAATTAGTCTAAAAATAAATTTTTATGCAATTCGTACCATAAGTTTCAGAGAAATTAATTATTTTAAAACGAGCGTATTTTAAGGGCTGTATCCAAACTGAAGTTCGGTACTCGATTGTTAACCGAGAGAGCTCCCATCTTGATCAAGGCACCTTAAGCAGTCAATTAAGCCTGTTAGATTACGGAATAGCATAAGAAATTTCAAAATATTTAGTCACTTCTATCATAGACGGCCCCTTAATCCATCATTTTGCCGTTTTTTAAGCATAATTTGAAAACTACTCGAAAGAAAAAAATGAAATTTTCGATTTCCATAAAGCAGGACTTAATAAATCGGAATCCATCAAAAAAATTGTAGGTTGCAATTCATAATTCTTTTTAATATTAATTTCATAATTCATAATTCACATCAGAAAATTATAAAAATTGAAAATTCAACGTATTTATGTTTGGGTATATTAGTATTATTTCTACACAAAAAATTAAAACATTAGGACCATAATTTCAGAAGTTATAAATAAAAATATGAAAAAGTAATTTAACATTAGAAGCGCTCAATTTTGAATGTTTATAATTCAAAAACTTATCATTCAAATGACTTTAAATTTGGAGACTAGGCATAGTTTGAACCGAAGATTTGAAACATCTCGTTAAAATTGGGTATTGCTATTGAAAAAAATGAGGTTTAGATTCGTTTTAATATGTAGATGGCCCCCTAAGAAAATTTTATATACATCATTTAAAAGTAGACTTTATTTCCACTCATTCGGTATCAGTAACTTTTGTCTACGATAATTTGTTGAGGAGTTAGTAGGGGGTGTTTACTTTTTTTTCCCCACGACTGTACCATGATTTGCAGCAAAGTTAATGGGGGGAGGTGTGTGCCACATTTTATTTGCAGGAGTGTTCATCATTTTATTTACATCACTTCTGGATACAAATAAAAATCATGTATATTTCTTAGAACTTCTTTTGGTAAAAAAAATATATAAGCTCTTTCACATAAAAATTTTAATGTAAAATTAATTATATATATATATATATTCTTTAACAGCGTACGCAAGCAACGCGAATGCACTCGCAAGTTAAGGTTAAACCAATACCAGTGTACTTTTCAAATTTCTCCTTTGTATTTGAAAATTTTTACATACTTCGGAAGTGGCAGTGTACTCAGAAAAACAAAAAAAAAAAACAAAAAAAAAAAAAAAAAAAAAAAAAAAAAAAAAGTAACCAAAATCTAAAAAGTGAGAAAATATCCATTTAGACATAAAAAATATCCATTAAAAATGTTGATATTAAACCTGATATTTGAAATTAACGCTAACCATTGGTTTAGGTTTAATGTTAGCTTGCGATTGTCTTCGTGTTACTTGTGTAGGCTCTTAAGGGAAAAAATAAACTCATTTTACTGAAAATTTTCTAATTCGCAGCGTTCAAAATTTTAACATTATTTACAAATTCCTTTTTCTGTTCTTTAAAATAATATCTTGTTCTTTACTCTAAGTTCTTTACTCAATAGTCTAAATCCCATTATGTATCCTAACTCTAAAATCCGATATTCAGAAATCCGGTGTCAAAACGATCTTTTCGCATCCTTTTTCTTTTACATTTTCAAATTACCGGAGAATAAAAATAGCAATTGATTGCAAGGTGTCACTAAAAAAATACATAAATTTGACTGGAGAATCAATATCTGCTTTAGAGAAACAAGACTGTATTTCCGAAATAGACATTCTTCATTTATATACAGTACAAGAAAAACTTGTTAAAGAAAGGCCAAAAAAAATTGAGCAAACAAAATTGATATCGATGTTTCCGAAATTACACCAGAAGAAATAATTTCACACTTTATTAGATTTTTTGTTCTGTAACAAAGAAAATATCAATTTAAATATTTTTTTTAATTTAATTTACACTTTTTCTTACATAACTAGGGGGCTCTGCCCCCTACGAGCTACGCTTGTAAACCCCCGTTCAGACACCGCAGACTGTAAAAGCAAGCTAATTTGATCGGCTTTAAAAAGATTTCGGAAGATTGAATAATAATTCAAAAAACACTGGCAATCTGCCTATAAACGCGTGTCTATTCATTTCTCCTAAATTGGGAATTTTAAGGCCAAATCAACTGTTGTTAAAAGATACAATGGCTGTCCTCGTCTTTGATTAAATAAAATCAGTTAAACATTTCAAAATAAGCTAATATAAAATTAATTAAGTAAACACAGTCTTTATCTCCCGATATTTTTTAACAAAGCGAAAAGAAAGTTCTTTTAAATAAGACATTTTAAATGTATAGTTTTAAATCTGACGTAATTTTCACCAAACTTTTCTTTCTCTTTTTAATATTTACGTGAAAATATTTTTGTTAGAAATGAAATATTATTTGCACTGTTCTAACAAAAATAGTTCAAAAGATCATCTCAAAATATCAAATAAATGTCTAGCGCAATTTTTAAATTTAAACTGTTTTACAATATTATTTTTTGTTCATTTTACGTAATAAGTGTAATGTGGCCTAAATGTGACGTAATTTCTCCTATTTAAGACTTCTATCGCATGTTAATGAATTTATTATTTTACAATATCCTTTCTCTTTTAAAATCCACGTGTAAATACAGTTTTTATGACGTAATTCTCAACACGTTCCTGCTTTTTATACATAATTATTTAATTCTAATTTGAAGGGTTTTTTTTCTGTTTATAATAGTCACGTGTAAATAAATTTTTAATTTGAAGCAAACATTATTGTTTGCGCTGTTTATACAGTTGGCAACAGTTTAAATTAATACCATTTTCTAAAATATGTAAAAAATATTTCTCGAAATGAGGAAAATTTGAATTTAAGATACAAATAAAACCTCAAAAAATGAGTCAAATAAAAAAAAATGCAGTCTGCACACCGGGAACTTCAAACGTATAAAATGGTCTGAAATGACTAAATTCCCACACATAGTTTTTGCTCCTATAAAACTTTTTAATGGAACGATTTTGTCAAAATTTAGCATTAAATATCTCTTAAAATAATTCTTCAATTTGAAAATTGTCTTCATCAGCGTGTTTATCAAACATTTCTCTATAATACAACCGATTTTCATATTTTTGTATGCAATATTTTTCTTAATATTAACGAAGAAAGACCTCCGGTCACAAAAAATTCAATACCGGCGGCGGCGGTGACAGCATTAGTTACTTTTTTTTTTAGAATAGAGAGATTATAACTTAATAATGAATTAAATTATGGTTAAAGGCACCATTAAAATGTAGTACTGCTTTTGATATTCCTTCAAAAATCCGGCATAGTCTTTGTCCCGATGATGCCGCATTTTTGAAGTTATACTGTATATATACATTGTATGCTAAAATGTAATTAGGCGATTTAAAATTCATTAACAAATAAATTTAAAAAATTAAAAAACCCGACTGCGTAAAAGAGAACTAATTAATTATTTCTCTTCAATGTGAAAGTATTTTTAAATTACGTACCAATTTTTCTTTTTTTATTTACTTGCATTGATGACTTTTAAGTTGTGTTTAATTGTTAGTTCCTATCTATAAACGCTGTTTCGATGAGGCCTATAGATGTCTACGAAGGTTACAGGTGCAGTAAGGCTAGAGATCTTACCTACACAACTTCCAGGTTGTGTAATATTTAAACATCGTCTTCACTTTGAAAGACCTATCCGATGATAAACCACTCAAAAGGGTGCATAATTTTTTTTTTTCGTCTCTACCACCATTTTAGATAGATTCGAATGAAATACTACCTATTGGGATCGTTCCTATGTTGGAATTTCTGAAAAATTTTTGCAGATCTGCACCGATCACGACCCCTAGAACCCAAAACCACCCTCAGTAAAAAACTTTATCAATCTCTCTCTCTATATATATATCACTTTCTTCTACACACGATAACTTCCACAATTCAGCACACATCTCTTCCAAACTGATATAGAAAATCAAGGGGCATAAAATCTCGGTCAAGTTCGTTAATGGGCAAAATCGGACCAAGGGGATGGAAATAGGGACGGGTTTTGTGAAAACCAAAAAAAACCCATAACTTCTTAATTTTTGTACATATCAAATCAGTTTAAAATTTTTATTACATCTAAAACTAGGGTAAAAAATTTATGTATTACATATTTTTGATAAAATTAAAAATGGGCTGAAAGGGCGCAAAAAATAGGATTTTTGGGAGAAAAAAAATTCCTAACTTCGTTAATTCTCAATATATCAAACCAAATTAATTTTATTATGCATCTCCTTAATATTATCTACAACTTTTATAATCACAAGTTTTCGATAGGACCAATTCGTACCACAAAAAAAAATTTTAAACGAAAAAAAAAGGGGGGGGGTGAAGAAGAAAATTTTCCATAATTCCGTCAATTCACAAGATATATAATCCCCATGAATTTATCATATATCTTCTTAATATTGTCTTCAACATTTATGCAGACAAGTTTTTGATAGGACCAATTCTTACAGCAAAAACAAATTAAAAATTTTCAGTGGTTGAAGAAAAAAATCGTCTTATTAAGGGTATATTCAAATCCAAACTGCTTATTTTCTTACTAATTTTTAAATTCATTTTTTGCTCTCAAACGCATCCACTTGGTAGATTCTCTTATTTAGAAACTATATAATGTACCGTAACGATTGATTTTTCGATAGAGGCAGAATATATTTCAAAAAATGATGTCAAAGTGGGCATGTTGAACAGAATTTCCCAAAGCGATTGTTTAGAAACGAAAAATATTGTTCTACTGACAAAATAATTGTTTATTAATCAAGTTTTAATTAATTGAAAGAAAAATTTAAACACTTCTCGCTTATGAATCTTTTCAAAAATCACATCAGCAAGTTTCATATTTTTCTATTAAAAATGAATCTGAAAATGTGAAAAAAATTTCGAGTTGTTGAGCATGGAAAAGTATTTTTTTGAATACCGCCTTAACATGATTCTGATAAAACCAGTTATTATATAAAAATGAAATAAAAACTCGTCAAAAGCGGCCAGATAAAACTGTTAAAGTGGATTTATATATAATCATGATTTAGTTTTTGTTGGTGAAATTAGTTTACTTAACTCCGAAATCTATCTCCGCCTGTAGGCCGGGCCGGCAGGTATTTTTTTATTTTATGGTCGCCATTTTGAATTCCTAAAAACAAACCCTAGCCTATAACCATCGGACGGTTAAGACGAATCGATAGAGATCTCTTTCATTAAAATCCATCTAGTCTTTGGGATATTTCAAGGATATAAAGAAATCCACATACCCAGATACGCGTGAAACTCATAACCCTTCTTTGCAGTCGGGTAATAAACGGTGACAGCTTTTGAGGTTATTCTTGCAAAGGAGTAAGTAATATGTGACGTCTGGACTTTTTTGTACAACGCTTCCTTTTTTAAGTTCCTTATATCACTGATCTATGTCGCTTTATGTGTTTCAAACGTAACACTGCTTAAAATTACCTTCCAATTAAAAAAAAATACTTATGTTGTTGTTGTTTTTCGTTTCAACAGCTAATCAGAATGAACGATCACTGAATATTTCTATATTTTAATACATTAGACTCTACAGGTTTTAGACACCTCAGCGACATTTATTCGCGAAATTTTGAACAATAAATATGAAGGTTAGTAAAGAAATTTTGAATTTCCCACATTGATCTTCTGCAAGAAAAACATCGAATTAACTCTGCAGCAAATCAACGTATGTTAGTGGTACCAATTGATTAGTAACAACATCTATTAATAAATGCTATATTTAAATTTTTCTTTTGGAGTCATATACATATAGAAATCGTAAAAAAAAAATAAATTTTTAAACTTAAAACCTAATTTTTGACTTCGTTTTCGATGTAGAAAATTTAATCTTCTGTCAGGAATTCCAGTTTAGCCTCATTTTTTATTAAGGCCCCGCCGGTGACTGAGAGATTCTGCTCTCAAATCTGGGTAGATGGTAGAAGGGAGGTGCTGGGTTTGAATTCAATCGCTCCCGTCGGCCTAATCGTTCGGAGTTTTCCGTGGTTTTCTCCGAACCTTGCGAAAATACGGGTAAGGATCTTTTAGAAAGACCACTCCACGGAGGGCTTCTCCCTCCAGGCCTATACCCCTGGTGTAGATAATTGGCCGTCATAAACACCACCAACACCAACACCTTTTCTATTCAGAAATTCCAAATTCTTACCGGAAATGCCGAAAGAAAAAAATTTATTTACTTAATTGGGAAATACTTCTCCTTAATTATAACAAAAAATTCTATTCAAACTTCTGAATATAAAAAAGGCCGAACCAGTTACCCTGCTTTAGATACTAAAAAGAAATTACTTCGATCAAATATTCATGAAAATTACTCAGGTTTAAAATTTGGAACTCATAATGTCTTGATTGTTGCAAAATAGATTCATAGCTACCAACCTGCTAGTTTCTTTAAGGGCCATTCTATATTAGGAGACAAAAAAAAAGCACTTTTTTATGAGGTTTTTTTGTAAAAAAACTGCATGATGGATCTTTTTGAAGTTTTAACAGTTTATTGTACATATCTTAAGGTATACACAAGAATTTTTTTTTTTTTTTTAATTAGATTTCGTTGCTTCTACTCTAAGTTATAAACAAATGCGTTCAACTGCTTTGGAAATTTTTGTCTGTACGGTGGGCATGATAGCGCCTTGTAGAATTATCTGAAACACAAAAATTAATTTTTTTCGTAAACTTCGTGAATATAGCCTCAAGTTAAATTAAAGGATCCCAAAAATTTATTTAAAAAAAAGTTAAGTAATGGCTGATTAAAGAAAACATTTTTTTGTTAAAAAAAAAAAACTCGTTCTTATTTGTTAATAACTTTTTTTATATAATTTTAGTAAAAGCTTTAATTCGTATAGAACGCAATTAAATAAGCTTTAATTAAAAAAAATCAAGATGATCCATTGAATACTTTTTTTTAAATCTTTCCCACCGTATCAACCACATTTTTTGACACGGTGGGCAAGGAAAAAAAAACTGCTCAATAGATCATCTTGATTTTTTTTAAATTAAAGCTTATTTAATTGTCTTCAATGTTAATTAAAGCTAAAATTATTTACAAAAAGTTATTAGCAAATAAGAACGAAATTTTTGTTTATTAAAAAATGGTTTTTTTAATCAGCCGTTACATAACTTTTTTTTAATAAATTTATGGGTTCCTTTAATTTAACTAGAAGCTATAATCACGAAGTTTACAAAAAAAAATTATATTTGTGTTTCAGATAATTCTACAAGGCGCTATCATGCCCACCGTCCAGACAAAAATTTTCAAAGGAGTTGAACATATTTGTTTATAACTTAGAGAAGAAGCCACAAAATCGAATAAAAGAATTCTTGTGTATACATTAAGATATGTACAATAAACTGTTACAATTTCAGAAAGATCCATCGTGCAGTTTTCTTACAAAAAACCCATAAAAAGTGCTTTTTTGTTTTGGTCTCCTAATGTAAAAGGTCCCCTTAAGTCAAATAAACATACTACGAAAAAGAATTTTTTTCTTAAGAAATGAAATCAAAAAAATACTTCGTAGAAACAAGGCGCATTATTACCTATTACCGTTTTATTATAAGAAATTTTTAAAATGCCATTCCGTTTTAAAACACGCTGTATATTTCATACATTTAATGATAATTCAAATAATATGTTTAGAAAAGAAGGTTTATAATTTAAGAAATATGCGATAGAAAATCTTTATGCATTAGATGAATTTAAAAAAAAATATTATTTGCAGTAATAACGTTTTTATCGACAAGACTTTATTTCTTTTTTTTTATTATAATTTTTTTAAAGTTATAATAGACCGTACATTATATTAGACTGAAAATAAAATTAATATTTAAGAAAAACAATCACTTATGTAAAATAAATCATAATGCCAAAGATGAATAGAAATAAATATTTAATGCTAAAATTAAAAACATATGTTCTATTTTATAAAAAATGATTACAAAGCAAAAAAATATGTTAAGAATTGAAGCACATTGTCTGAGATTAAATTATTAAAAACGAAGAGTCTTATCAAGTTCCTGGTTACGAATTTCTTTTCTTTGCATTCTATGTTTTTTCTCAAAATTTCAACAAAGAAAAAAATTCCACGCCACAATAAATTTATTTCACATTTCATTTCGATGGAAATTTTTGCCGTGTGATATTTTTAGGTAAAAATTATTTCGTTTCACAATAAGAATAAAAGTTCAAAACTTATTCTCTTTTAATGTTTTAACAGGAAAAGAGATCTATTTGTTTACTGGAATTAAAATTGTTTTTAAAAATGTCTTTTCAGACCGGAAAATAAAAGTAAAAAATTCAACATCCTTTAAAAAAATTTCTTTGTGGTGAAAGTTTTACTTTCTATTTCTTAAGAAAGCGGATATCAGTATTAAATACAACATATAGTGCACAACATACATAATTGATCAATGTCTTACCTTTTTATTAAAGAAAATGTATGTATATTTTCTCTTTACATTTTTTTTTTCGTTTCATGTAAGTCATAATGTAAAAACTGCAATTTTTTAATTTAAACTATTTGTCATGCATCAAAGCTACATGAATTCTTTGATATTGATTCGTCTTTATTTTTTAAAGTATTTTTAAATGCTTTATAAAAATTAAGAATTAATTAATTCAATAAATAGTTTTAAATAATACACTGTAATATATATATATATATATATGTAAATCTACAAAACTAGTTTTTGTAAAAGCTACAGAAAAACTTAAGCTTATTAAAATTTTATCTGTACACTGTAAAAATAAAAAAAATAAAAAAAAATGTAAATCTACAAAGCTAGTTTTTGTAAAATTACAGAAATCTGCATGCTTACTAAAATTTTATAGGTAACTCGATATAATGACATGAATTGTTTTTGTTGCAGTTCCATAAAATATTCTAGGCATCTCAATTCCTTAGAAAATTCTTAATAACATTTTTTTTTCAGTATAAGCATGAATCTGTTACATGATTGCTTTTGTTGCAGTTACATAAAAAGTTCTAGGCACCCCAGTCTCATAGAAAATTCTTAATAACGTCATAGTTTTTTTTTCTCGGTCTTTATATTACACATATTACCCATATATCACAAGATGTCGCTTTCTTCCATTTTGTAAAAAAATACATATTTAGCCAGTTTTTTCTTTTAATATTTTATTGTTCTTGTACTTATATAATTGAATGCTAATTTAATTTTAGTTTCCAATCAAAATTTCTGCATATCCGAAAATTGCACGATCCCTTAAGATGTCATTTCAAATTCACTTTTCAAAATCTTTTTAAAAGTTTTTTTAAAAATGCAAAATTATTTAATCGAGTAATTAGTAAGTAACACAAAATACATATCACCAATCATCTATAAAGTTTCGGCTTCTTTCACTTCAGGAAAATTTTCTATTTTTTTAAATCAATAATTTATTGTTCCTATACTAATCTAATTAGGGCTTTGATTTTAATTTTCAAATAAACTTTCTGCATATCTGAAAACTGGGCGTGTCTCTAATCCTTAAAATTTCACTTTTCAAAATATTTTTAAATGCTTTGTAAATATGCAGATTTATTACCAATGAATAAATTTAGGCGGAAATAAATCCGACTTTAACTTCTTGTTAAATTTATGAAGCTATATTTAATTTTGATGCAGCATACGCTATTTCCTATTTGTTGCTAATAGAAGAAAAATATGAATGCAGAATGAAAACTACCTATGTTTAACGCTATTTATTACAATTATTGGTATTTCGTAATTGCAGAAAGTTTCGCTTTTAAAACTGAAAGAACATTAAAATAAATAATTGGTGTAAACATATTTCAGCAGAGTTTAAACATATATATTAATTTTGCATAGATAAATTTTTCACTTTATATATATTACTTGAAAAAATCATTAAAACTTTTCTTCTGTACAAAAGAAAAGTAAATAAATGCCAAAATATTTCTTTTAAAGTTTATATGAATACTAAACTTATTACTTCAAAAGTGAATTTATTTCTAATAATTGGTGTTATATATAAGGTATTCGGATACCATCGAACAAACTGTGTAGAACGGGAATCATCGCTATTAGTAAAAAAATGTTGTTCAAAGAACTGTATTTCGACGACGGATAATTTTCGAGAAAAACGTAAAATAAAATGTATGACGTCACTTAGTCGTTAGCAGTTTGCAATTCATTACAATTGCACAGACCGAACGCTAAGTACAGTCGTGGAAAAAAGAAATTAAACACCCCCTACTAACTCTGCAACAAATTATTGTAGAAGAAAGTTACTGGTACCAAACGATTTGGGAAAAAATCTACTTTTAAATGATGTATATAAAAATGGCTTATTTACATATTAAAACGAACTCAAACTTTGTTTTTGTCAATAGCAGTACCTAAGTTTGATACCATAAATAAATTCAATACCATTCAATTAGCAAAACAAAGTTTTCTGAAATTCGTACGATTAGTTTAAGAGAAATTAATTAAGTGCGAGTAGTAAGTCAAAATTATGTCCATTTCTAATCATATCATAATATAAAAATATTTATTTGCTTAAAAGACGTTATAAAAACACATTAAAAGTAAATTAAAAACTCTTTATTTACATGTTTCAACTCATTTTCTGAGCCGTCGTCAGAATGTATAATAGAAAATTACAAATGCATAATGAAAAATGTAAAAAATCATCGAAAATAAAGTTGATGGTTGAGTAACATAGTTGAGTGGTTGGATAAATTACGGCATCGCGACATAGAAGGAACACGAGCAATCGCGAAAATATAGGGCGCGTTACATGATTACTTGCTTATTTTCGATGATTTTTTTCCAATTTTCATTATGCATTTGTAATTTTCTATTATACATTCTGACGACGACTCAGAAAATGAGTTGAAACATGTAATTAAGAGTTTTTAATTTACTCTTAATGGGTTTTTATAACGTCTTTTAAGCAAACAAATATTTTAATAATATGAGAAATTAATTATTTTAAAATGAGCATATTCTAGGGGCTGTATCCAAATAAAAGTTAGGTACCCCATTGTTGAAATGCTACAGAATGACTATTTTACTTCTATTAATGTATTATTTCTTGCCATTAGAACTATTTCACTCGCTTACTATGTTTCGACTATTGCCAGCTCAAATGTTTCAATAAAATGAGTACAATATATATATATTTTTTAATTACGTTTTTCTGAACGTCCTAGAAGGTCCTTTGATGGTTTTTTAATCATAATTCGAAAACTGCTTTGAAGAAAAATTTGAAATTGAGAATTCGCATAAAGCAGGACATAATAAATATAAATCTATTAAAAAAACTGCAGGTTGCAATTCTTATTTTTTTAACATTAATTTCATAACTTATAATTCATAATATAATTTTTTTTCAATTACAAATTCAGTGTTATTTATGTTTGTATTTTTTAGTATTGTAACCACACAAAAAGTTATCACATTAGGATTATAATTAAAGGAGATATTAATAAAAATATGAAAATGTAATTTAAAATTAGAAGCTCTAAATTTTGAATTTTTATAATTCAAAAACTTATTATCCAAATGACTTGGAATTTCGTTTCTAGTAGGCATAGTTCGAAGCGAAGATCTAAAATATATTGTCTAAATAGGGTGTTGCCATTGAAAAAAGCAAAGTTTGGTCTGGTTTTAATTTGCAGAGGGCCCTTTAAGCAAATTTTATATACATCATTTAAAAATAGATGTTATTTTCAATCTTCTAAAAGCAACTTTTTTCTACTAAAATTAGTTGCAGAGTTAGTAGGGGGTGTTTACTTTTTTTCCACGACTGTACTTTGCTTTCGGTCAGTGCAATTATAATGCATTGCAAACTGCTAGAGACTATGTGACGTCATACTTTTTATTTTAAATTTTTCTCGAAAATTATCCGTCCTCGTTACCTAGTTTAATATTCACGAACGGAATCTTCGTCTTGTTTCCCATCATTGCAATGACTTAATAAATTTAAAGACCACGTGTCTATTAATAAGGCTTTTATAAAAATTAATAATCTCGAACATTCTGCTTTTCCATTGAGAATAGTAGGTTTTGAAATCCTGCATCTAAAATATTACCAAATTCGGTAAAAAAGATTATGCGCCAAGCATAGATTATGAAACACTTTCCAACACATTCAGAATAGAGTTACATAGCCTCACCGTTTATTAAGGTGAACACTGATATCAAAGAATTTAAAAATTGCATAACGCATTTGGAATCCTAATTTCACCCATTGAAAAAGTAGTCGGAAAAGAATTGAAATTCTGTTTTGAAGCCCTGAATATGATCTATAGATGCTTATGTATACTATATAGCAGGGACGGCGAACCTTTTCACATCCACGTGCCAAAAATTTCCAAAAATATATTTTATGTGATCATGACGTGCCAACAATAAAAAATTCCAATGCATCAAATAATAATGAATCAAATTTACTTAAAATTTTCTTTTTAGCATTAAACAAAATATGGATAATATTGGATGTTATACTTATAAAATTATTTTCAAAATATTATTTCTGTTGTCTGATTTTAGATGCCAAATAATTTATATCAACATCGTACTTAGTTATTTTTAAAGAGAACGCAAGTTGAATCGAACACATTGGAAAACATGTTTTTACTTGAATTTTTCATATTATTTATTTTCGAAAAGAATGTCTCGCAGGAAAAAACTAAGCGCTAGAATCTACCATTTTTAGTTTCTGGAATTGAACTCCAAGTTCTTATAATTTTACCATCGGCATTTTTGCCTATAATGCCTTTTAATCTTTCTTTTGAGGTAATCTGCTAAATCTCTTTTCTTCTTAAAATTTTGTGTGCCAATATTGAGTAGATTGGGATACATTAAGTTATATTCTAATTTCTGCAATCTGTATGACAATAGCAACCAACCAAACTAATCGAATTCACATAGCCAGAGATAGCATCTAGATTAATTAAAGCATTTCTTCAAATTCATCTAATCTAATCTAATCTAATCGCCCAACCTGGGAACCTGCTTGTGGTTGATGGTTGGGTCAATCCCCTAGCCCAGGGTGGGATGTTCCTACCACCTTTGCGGCACCGCAAACCAGGGAACGTTACTTAGTATATTGGTTTGAATATAAACTAAGTATTTTCAGATAATAATTACTAAAATTAATAACACTTAAGATATGATGCAATTACAGTAGTTACCATGTTATATGCCTGTTTCAGTACAATTTTAAAGATATGACACAATATGATACGATTTACTACAATTACAATAGTTACTAAATTATTTACATTATTTACAACACTTTTCTAAATCAGTTTTAACCTCAAAATCACACTACAGGTCACACTGCAGAATGACACACTGTGTAGTAATCATAATGTTTAAAACAATCAATTTAGTTACAATTTATGACAAACAGATTACAATACTAATGCTGCAATGACCAAATT
Source organism: Maratus speciosus (assembly GCA_963932465.1). Taxonomy (NCBI): domain Eukaryota; kingdom Metazoa; phylum Arthropoda; class Arachnida; order Araneae; family Salticidae; genus Maratus; species Maratus speciosus. The sequence continues at coordinate 346,933,011 of OZ010795.1, read as the reverse complement.
ATTTATATTATTTACAACACATTTGCAACATAATTAATTGAAGCATTACTTTACTTTTTTCAAAATTTCTAGAAGATTGCAAAATGATATCCAAAGAACTTCACCAATCACTCATTTAACACAAATGTTCAATAATCGTAAAATTTAAATTAATCAATATAGTTACAAATTATGACAAACAGGTTTCAATACAAATTCAGAAGTAACCAGATTATTTACATTATTTACAACACTTTTGCAATTCAATTAATTTATTCAATATCTCTAGTAGAATGCAATACGATACCTAAAAGAACTACACCAATCACGAATCAGCCTTTCCACTATAATTCCATTTCCGCATCCCACACCATTGTCAGGCCACAGGTACACATTTTGGTGTAGAACCTGAATCTACGCCGTGCCAAAGATAATCTGCAGCGTGCCACTTATGGCACGCGTGCCATTGTTTCGCCGTCTCTGCTATATAGTATAGTAAAAGTTAGTTCTGATACAACACGTATTACACTGTTGAAAATTCCTCTTTAGGAAGAAATAACATGAAATGAAAGGAAGGAAATAATAATTAATAAGGGGAAATAAAAGGGCATGTACTCGTTCTTTTTTGCATCTTTGTACATGATCTGCAGAATTTATACACGCATAGTAATACGCAAAAAATCAAGTAAATTTAAAAACGCATGCCACAGTTAACTAGCCGGATGTAGCAATCTCAAAACTTTCTCCTATCTCATATATGTTAATAGTTTCATAAAAATGCAGCATAGCATCGCCACCGGTTGGGTGATTTACACCAAAATCTAATCAGCAACAACTTATGTCAAATTCTAGTTGAATTTGAAGTTTGATGAAATCCGTGCATTAGTTTTTGAGATAGAGCTATTGCGAAAATCAAGAAAAATCCAGCATAGCAGTGGCACCTGCTGGGCAATTTACACCAAAAACATACCAGGATCAATTTATATCAGGGACAAACTGAATCTAAAGTTTGCTGAAAATTCATGCATTAGTTCTTGGGATACAGCTGTTGTGGAAATCTTGAAAAATGCAGCATAGTAGCGCCACCTGTTGGGTAATTTACTCCAAAAAATAAGAAGTACTAGTTTGAATCAGGGACTAACTGAATCTGAAGTTTGATAAAATTCGTGCGATAGTTCTTGAAATAGAGCTATTTCGATACTCATGAATAACGCAGCATAGAAGCATCACCTATCGGGTGATTTACACCACAAAACCATCGGCGCCAATTTATATCAGGGACTAACTCAACCTAAAGTTTTATTAAATTCCGTTCATTAGTTCTTTAGATAGGGTATACACAAAATTTTTGTCACATACAGACACACAAGCAGACTCACAGACTGAAATTTTCTAAAAACATGTTTTTCGCGAACTCTGGCCCCTAAAGCGTGTAAATCCTGTTAGCAATATTTAATCTTTGCTATCATAAAATTTGCGTGATATTCGTTTTTATCCTCAAAAACTAATTATCTATTTCTCAATATAAAAAACATAGGTAAGATAAATTGGGCTTACCTTATATTTATGTATATACGATTGTAATCTCATCTGGTATTTTTCCCCCGGAAAGGGTAAATGAATCTATATCTTCTTCCTGTATTTCTTATTTATCCGTATATGTGACTGATGGTCTGAACTTCATGTTGTTTAAAAAGACGCATATTTTGAGTGACTTGTGAAGTTAAATTTGTGCCGAACTTATAAATAGAAAAGTAAAATTAAATTTAATAAGAGCTTTAACATACACATCTCTCAGTTTGAGAGTTTGAGTTACAAGAAAGAGTAGAGAAAAAAATACATGAATAAAATATCATTAGTAATAATGAACAGCAAATTAATCGCATAAATCAGCATAACAAATAATTTGTATCAATATTTATATTTACGATAATTTAAAGTGAAAGTATATAAATGTCTTATACACTGCTCAAAACAATTAAAGGATATTTGAAGTTTTATATAAAATAAAGATATAAACGAAATTTTTTTTTCCGAAAATAGAAGAAGAGAATCACAAATGCAAATTTTTCTGGTTTTCAAACTGTGGAGTATGCAAATTTTGAGTTCGACGTCAAAAACGTCGCTTCAGCGCCAGCGAATGAAATTTGACTTTCAACTGGATAAAAGAGACTGAAGACAAGGATGATCGGCATTCAGTGATTGCTTTGTTTCGATGAGTACGATGTCTCAGCGAAGTCATTTGACAGATTCAGAAGCTTTGAGAAATGTTGGTAGGTTAGAAGGGGGCCAAACTCAAGCCGAAGTAGCGCAAGCCATTGGAGTGTCACAAAGTGTCATTTCCAGGATCTGGAACTGTTTTTTGGAGAGTGGATGTGCAGGCCGAAGACCAGGGCAAGGTCGTAGACGGGCAACAACGCCCAATGAAGAACGGTATTTAGCGTTAACAGCTCGGAGACACCGAACCATGAACGCTACTCTTCTCCAACAACACTTTCGCTCGGCTACAGGCACCACGATTTCAACTCAGACTGTCCGAAACCGGCTCCATGCTGTAGGTCTGTATGCTCGCCGACCGATGGTATGTGTTAGATTAACATCAAGGAACCGTCGCGACCAAAGGGAGTGGGCAACCGAGCATGTCAACTGGAGGAGAAATGAATGGAGCAATATTCTGTTTTCTGACGAGTCCCGTTTTTCTGTGCATCCGGATAATAGGCGTATTTTCATCTGGAGGGACCGTGGCAGTAGGAATAATCCTGCGTTCGTGCACGAAAGTGTCAGATTTGACGGTGGAGGAGTGTTGGTGTATGGTGGCATCTCCATTGACGGGCGCACTGACCTCTACATCATTCGAGATGGAGCTCTGACTGGTCTCCGATATAGGGATGAGATCCTCAGACCTATTGTAGTCCCTTACGCTGCAGAAATCGGAGATAACTTCATTTTAATGGACGATAACTGCAGGCCACATCGTGCAAACCTGGTGGAGGATTTCCTTTTCGAGGAAGGAATCGTTCGAATGGAATGGCCAGCGTGTTCTCCAGACATGAATCCAATCGAGCACGTTTGGGACGCTCTAGGAAGACGAGTTTCTGGCCGCCAACAACCCCCACAAACTCTCCAAGAACTGAAAAGTGCTCTTCTGGAAGAGTGGGGCAGAATACCGCAACTCGTCATTAATAGCCTCATTGAGCCCATGCCTCAAAGGTGTTCAACGTTGCTGGCCGCCCGTGGAAACCATACCCCCTACTGAAAATGATTTTCTTTGAAGAAAACACCTTTTCTTATTATTTTTTTCTCATATGCACAAATTGTGTTTTTTTCCTTTAGTACACAAATGCGCAATAAAATGCATTTTTTTCTGCCAAACATGTGTAATTTATTCGCATATAACCTACTATGTCTGTCGACCATGTATCAATCAGCTAAACAGTTTACCAGATACAAAATCCACCTAAAACTGCAATATCCTTTAATTGTTTTGAGCAGTGTAGTTCATAAGTATTGCGAAAATGTTTATAATAAAGTATCTGTTTACGATTGTGCAATCACTTTTCAATTTCACTTTCTTCTTTTAGATCATAAACACTTTCGATAATTACTTTTGTAAATCACATTTGACATATGAAAAAACAATTTACTTCGCCTGATTATTTTAATGTCCTTGTTTGGAGATTATATTTCACAATATATCTGTCAACAATTCCCCCCTTAATCTCCTAACGAGGATTGTTCTGTAATTTCAGTTTGTTTCTATTATTTAGAAATTTAGGCTTGGGTTCTGGTTTCGTAAGTATGTCCGCCGTCTTTGACTTGCTTGGACAATAACGCAATTCAATAATTTTATCTTCTTTCAGCTGTTTAATCACATTATATTTGATATCAATATGTTTCGATTTATTAGAAAACTTTTCGGATTCTATCATTTTTATGCAAGATTTATTATCTTCATAAATTACTATATGCAATCTTTGCGGTATATCGAGATCTTCTAATAGTTTTAGCAGCCATATTAATTCTTGTGTTGCGCTCGCCGCTGCTACGATTTCTGCCTCTGCAGATGACTGTGCGACACACGTTTGTCGTTTTGTTACCCACTGTATTGGATTTTTTCCTAAAAGGAACAAATTGCCTGTTGTCGATCTTCTTGCTTTTAGATCTCCACCCCAATCTGCATCAGTATATACTTCCAGGATGGGTGGTTCTTCCGTGCTGATTACTAAATTTAAGTCTTTTGTTGAATAGAGATATCTTATTAATCTTTTAACACCTTTCCAATCTCTTTCAGACGGCGTTTCGTTTTTTCTGCTCAAAATGTTTATACCTACTAAAATATCGGGCCTACTTATTGTAGCAACATATAACAGCGCACCTATTGCTTGTCGGTACTTAGTGTTGTTTGGCATTTGTGTTTCTTCATTGTCTAATCGCTGAAAGCCCGTTTCCATTATGGTGCCATATGGAGTGCCACATAATCTTCTAAATTAAATTTTTTTGCGATTTCTATTATTTTTGCTGTTTGATTTAGTTTAAAGCCGTTGTGAGTCTTTTGTATTTTTATCCCGAGGTAATTGGAAATTTGACCTAAATCTTCACGTGCGTACTTAGATTTTAGTTTATCTATTATCTCATTTATATTTTCATCTTTTCCTGCGATGAGAATATCATCTACGTATACTGCTATATAAACCGTGTTTTCCCCTTCTTTTCTTATAAATAAACAATTGTCAGCATTGCTCTGTTTAAATTTTAATTCCTTTAGTGTTTCACTAATGTTTGAATACCATGCTCTTGCAGCTTGTTTTAGTCCATATAGGGCTTTTTTTAGCTTACAAACCTTTTTGGGTTCTGTAGTGTTTATATACCCTTTAGGTTGTGATACATAGACATTTTCTTCCAATTCACCATGTAAGAATGCAGTTTTGATGTCAATCTGCCTAATATTGAGATTGTGGTATGCTGCGGCAGTTATGAAGACTCTTAAACTTGTATGTGAAACTACTGGCGCATAAGTTTCATTGAAATCTACTCCGTATTTTTGTCTAAATCCTTGTGCGACCAATCTCGCTTTGTAACGCTTGATTTTTCCGAATTCGTCGTATTTCGCTTTAAAAGTCCATTTCGACCCAATTACTCTTGCTCCTTGTGGGGGATCAACTAAACACCAGGTTTCATTTTCATTAAGGGAATTCATTTCCTCTTCTGTTGCTTTTATCCAGTTCTGTTTTTCTATAGGGTTTTCTATAATCATCATATCTTCCCAACTGTTAGATACATATACTGGATCGTGTCGGACTGCATAAGCAAACCTGTCTGGTGGCACACCTCTATTGGTTCTCTCTGATCTTCTCACTTGTGGAATTTGTTGTTGTGACGCGGGTGGTGGACTTAGTTCATTTTGTGTTGGTGTCAGATCTATTTCCATTTCATTCGTGTCTTTCTGTTGTGTTTGTTTGTTTGTTTCCGCGATTAATTTTCTTCTATCTAGATTTTCGTTAGTATCTGGATTATTTTTATTTTCTATAAATTTTACACTTCTGGCCAATATTACTCTGACGTCACTTGTATAGATTCTGTACGCCTTAGAGCGACTGTCGTATCCGACAAAAGTGCCTTTTTTCGCTCTATTATCTAATTTTCCTCTCTTTGATTTGTGTATGTAGGCGTATGCAGTACAGCCAAAAACTTTGAGATATTTCAAATTTGGTCTCCTATTCTTCCATAATTCATAGGGTGTGGGTGCTTACCGATTTTGAAGGTAGCCGGTTCTGTAAGTGATTCGCGGTACATATGGCTTCCCCCCATAATTTGTGCGGGAGATTTGCTTCATTTAGCATACTTCTAACCATATCAAGTAGGGACCTATTCTTACGCTCTGGACACCGTTTTGGTTTGGGTTAAATGGTACGGTAAGCTGATGATGAATCCCATTTTCTTTTAGATATTTTTCTATTTCGTTAGCCGTATATTCACCACCTTTATCCGATCTGATCTCAGTAGGCATTTTTCCGAATTTGTTTTTCACCATTGAGACGTATTCTTTCAATTTTTCTGAAGCCTCACTTTTATTTGCCATTAAATAAATTACACAAAATCGTGTATAATCATCGATAAAAGTGACGAAGTATTTTTTCCCCCAATTGTGGGTGTATTTATAGGGCCGCATACATCAGTATGGACTAACTCGAGCCTTTTTGTAGTTCTATATGCACCTGATTTAGGAAATGCGGTCTCGCTGATTTTTGACTTGATGCATACCTCACATTTAGCATATGTTTGCAGTTGTTGATTTTAATTCCCTTAATTAAGTCCTTTGATAGCATGGACTTTATTGTGTCGTAGCTCCTGTGCCCCATTCGCCTATGCCACAAATCTATGCAATTTGCATTTGAGCAGTTGTAGGTGACATTTGCAAAGTGCTTGTGATTTTAATCTTTACTAACATGTGTAGCATAGATTGAAGACCGGGTTCTAAATGCTAAACAAAAACTCCAACTATAAATTTACTGGATTTACTCTTTATTTAAAAGCATCGTTAGGTGGTTCAGTTAAAGAACAATGGGAGAGAGAGAGACCCCCATAAATACATGGGGCGCCGAAGCGCCTTTTCCTTTTTAGACAACTTTACATCTCGAAAGCTGAAACAGAAGTGGGAGTTTTTTGCAAGAAGTCTAGAAATCTTGGCGTTGCACAGAATCGCCAAATTACAAACTTTTGTTGACTGCGCGAAAGTGAACAAAGGCTTTTGGCGATAAACATTACCGCAAAAATGTGGTGACACAACCAGACGGGGGAGGCCGAGATTACAAGCAAGCGCTTCTAATACGATGAGAAATGCATCAGAAAAGCGAAACCTGTTTATACAACAGATTTTACAAAGCAGACCGCCGCCTGAGAAAAATGCTGGAAATCACAGGCATCTGGCTTTTAGCTCGACCACAAAACACGATAAATACATGCTTCCCATAAGATCTGTTCATTTTTATTTTTATTTTTGTTGTTAAAATAATTTCAACGGTCAAATGTTAGCCGAGATAAAAATTGTTTCTGACTGCGGCGGACGAACATCCGATGAAATTAATGAAGGCCTTGAAACCAGCAGCTGCGATTCTAATTTTTATTTATTTATTTGCAGTGGAAGCGGTAACAGACAGATAAGGAAAAGGGAAAAAGAAATGAATCTTTGCGGCTAGAAATAAAGATGTTTTTTTAGAAGGAAGAAAGAAAACACTTTAGTAAAAAGCAGGATGGTTTTGAGAAATGAATTTAATCACCTATTTCAGTATAGGAAAGAGGGGGGGGGATAATGTGACCTAAAATTAAGAAAGTTATGTTTTAAATTAAATTTGAATAAAAATGATAGCTATGGGACAGAAACGCTGTCACATAACTTACCCCGACCACAGAAAAAAGCTGAAACGTGTACGTTGCAGCTTTATATCTACATAAAATCCTTTGTCCACCTTCGCACATACAGAGTATATAATCTACATAGAAATATAAAATTTTTGTATCCAATAACAGAAAAATGTTTGAACCTGTTTCTCTAAAATGCTATTAGAGCATCATTTCCAGTAATTTAAGTAATAAAATAGAAAGGTAGTATATAAACATATTTGCTTGCTTTCAAATAATTCAAAATAATAATATTTATTCATGACTGAGTGCTCATATTTAAAACAAATCTTATTTATCAATTCAATATGCCACAAGAGAAAAAAAATGTGTGCCACATTTGACGAAGAGTTTGGATCCTATGCTTTTTATGTGGCTCTATGTTTGTGGCGCTGGTACCAGCTTTTTTTGTGTCATGATTCCAAAGAGAAGTATTTACATTAGATATATTTTATAACTTCTCACAATGTGATCTTACAATGAGATCATAATTTCATACGAAATGCAAGCAAATTAAAACAAAACACACCAATAAGAACTTTTTTTTAAAAAATGAAACAAAGAAAAGTATTGTATGTATATATATAAAATAAAAGTTAAAATGTACTGTATTACACTAAAGATGAATCGTATATGAAAAGAAAAATTTGTGCACAAGGCACAGGACTACCAAAAAGGGGTGCATGTAGCACGCTGGCAAACAGGTGTAGCCCTAAATCTTGTGGAGACCACAAGTATTATGGCGTCAGCTTAGGGCTTCTGCCTTAGATAATAAGGGTATATATTTTTTAGATACCTGCACTATAACCAAGTTTCCGCTGTAACAAGAAGTCAAAGTATAATATAATTTAGCATTTGATAAATTTACACACTGCCGTCCTGTATTTGTGTGTATTAATTAAAATTTCCCATCTTGTGTTCAAGATTCTGCATGATATGAAGTGCCTGTGTACTGACTGGAGTAATTTCTTTCTTCTTTTTTTTTTCTTTTTTTTTTTTTTTTTTTTTTTACCTGACAAGAATCTGAAAAATAACTAAGAAAATTGTATAAAAATGTTATATAATGTAACAAGATACCTTACTCGATCTGCCACTTTCAAGTAAGAAGTATCTAAGCAAAGTGTTAAAATGTAACATGTTAAAAATAAACAAAATCGAAATGTATGTGTAGTTTACTATGTCATGTGATGGATAACTCCTTGTAACTTTAAAATCTTTGTACATAGACAAAGTGATGTTGTCATTGATATATTATGACATTATGCGAACATATAAAAAAGAAAAAGTTGATAGAATATTTTAATATTGAAATATGGTGTAACGTGTAAAAGATAGGAAATTAACAGGGAAATAAAAACAAACCAAAAAAAACTGAATGTGTGTGTGAATGGAGGGGAAAAAGAAACTCCAAACTCATGAACTACCTGAAATAAAACACATGAACCAGTGTGTACGCAAGCATACACAACGTGTAAGTTAAACACATGAACAAATTGTATAATTCCACATGAACTATATGTATTAATGTCTCAATGAACTGAAAATGTTATGCATTTGCCAACAAAATAAACAGACAGTATATGTGTAATAACCCAAGACACTTACAACGAGTGAGATTCAATTACATAATTAATGAGTTATCATCAAAATGTAGTGAATAAGGGTTAAAAAACAAATGAACTACTTGTAATGTGTGTGTAAACCCTGGTTAAACTCTAAACCAGCCAGTGTGTATTACTCAATGAACTACTTGTGAGAAAAAAAAAAAAAGGAATACTGCCGAATAAATCGTTAGCAAAGTACAATGTGTAAAAGCAAATGAACAAAATATGTAAATCAACACATGAACTAGTGTAATGTATGTATATGGATGCACAAAATGTATTCTAAAAAAGCAAATGTTGTGCAACATAAACAAATATGCAACACATGAACTGCTTGTAAAAAAAAATGAATTAATGGGTTAAAATTAAAATAAAGTTGCATCTGCGAAAGTTATTACTGTATTAAGGTAACAGAAGTGTGCATAAAATGCACAAGTGCCCAGCAGATTGCATAATTCTACGCTAAAAATGTAGAAGTTCATACATGTTCTAAGTAAAAAGAATGAAAGAGAAAGAAAAAAAATGAATAGAAAAAAAAACTATATTCTTCATGTCATATGAGTGTATGTATCCGTCACAAGACAACGTTAGACTTTCACTCACTAATTAAAAAAAATTTTAAATGTGAGAAAATGCCAAAGATTTAGTTTATTGACTCTATTTGAATAGCGTTAAAAAAAAAAGTGAAGTGTACCAAACAGCACATATTGTGCATTTGAATAAATTTTACAAAAAAAAAAAAAAAAAAAAAAAAAAAAAAAACAACTCTTAACGATATCACATATCATGTCAAATAAAATAAAATTACCTTATGTTATAAATAAAAATAGCAATAAGTCACCAGCTTTGTGTAAACAATGAAATTAAACAGTAGATTAACTTTATGTGTAAAAATGTACAGCCAATTAATTATCTCCTGCATAAAAATTAAGATGTATGTACAAACCATGTACAATAGATAAAATTATGTCATAATTTCTGCAAAACTGTTAAACACATCAACCAAAAACATCCTACCAAGTATATTAAAAAAATTTATAAACTGTATTTTACTGTGTGTAGTGTAAAAAGAGACCTTACTTTATATGCCACTTACAAGCAAGGAGTCTATAAAAAAAGAACTGTTACAGGTTAATTGCCGCAAAATGGTTAAAATAATTTCAACGGTCAAATGTTAGCAGAGATAAAAATTGTTTCTGACTGCGGCGGGCGAACATCCGATGAAATTAATGAAGGCCTTGAAACCAGCAGCTGCGATTCTAATTTTTATTTATTTCTTTGCACTGGAAGCGGAAACAGACAGATAAGGAAAAGGGAAAAAGAAATGAATCTTTGCGGCTAGAAATAAAGATGTTTTTTTAGAAGGAAGAAAGAAAACACTTTAGTAAAAAGCAGGATGGTTTTGAGAAATGAATTTAATCACCTATTTCAGTATAGGAAAGAGGGGGGGGGGGATAATGTGACCTAAAATTAAGAAAGTTATGTTTTAAATTAAATTTGAATAAAAATGATAGCTATGGGACAGAAACGCTGTCACAACATGTATTTCGTACAGATTGTTTTTAAGTTTACCTTGAAGTATAACGTTGCCTTCGTGAATTATATCACATTTATCTTTTTCAGATTTGACTTTGCAACTGTTTTTAGTTGCCCTACTCACTGACAGCAGGTTAGTTTCTATGTCAGGAACGTATAGTACGTCACGCAATATAACTTGTTTGTTTTTATTTTCGGTATGAATTTTTACCTCTCCAGATCCATATGAAATCAGTTTATTACCATTAGCAACTGTGACGTTTGTTTCATTATTATTTGTAATTTTGGTAAAAAATTCCTTTGAATTTACTATGTGGCTGGAACTGCCGCTGTCCACTATAAAAGTGCCTTTATTTTCAGACTCGTCGGTTAGTAAAGCGACACTGTTGTTTTCATTTACTGTGTCTTTTCTTTCTTCATGTTCCGCATTTTTATGTAAATTATTTTCTTCATAAACTAGTGATGTTGAATTGTTTTTATTTTTATAGTGTCTGTTATTAGTGTAATTGTTGTTGTTTTTCGTTTTTAGAAACCAGCAGTCTTTATTTGAGAGGTTTTTCATTTTACAGTGTAAGCAGTACTTATTGCTGCCTCTTTTCTGTTCTGAATGATTAAATTTACCTTGGGTTTTATAGGCTTTATTGCTGTTTTCGGAATTTTCACGATTATCTACTCTACGAGTATATTCGTCCGTAATCTTGCTTTTTATAAATTGTACCGTTAACTCAGCTTCATCTCTGGCCTCCAGGGCAGTAACTAGGATATCGTAGGACGGTGGCAACGACCACAGCAGCAGTGCTGAAATGTGCGAATCAGTTATGTTTTCCCCTATTGCTGACAGTTTATCCACTCTCTCCAAAATTTTAGTAATGTGGGCTGTCATATTGCCACCTTCAGTTAATTTTGTACTGTATAGTTTTCTTAGTAAGTACAGCTTACTAGAGAGATTAGATATCTCATGGATTTGTTTAAGTGCGTCCCATGTTTGCCTAGCTGTATTTAAATTTTTGACATGCACTATTTGACTGTCGTCAATGGACAAATTTATTAAAGCCCTTGCTTTTCTGTCTTTCTTGGTCCAAGCATCATTCAATGAAGTGGGGGGCCTCTTGCGTGATAACTTCAATAAGTTCGTCTCGAATTAATAGCATTTCGACCTTGAACCGCCAATTTGTATAATTGCTGGCGTTCAATTTTTCAATGGTCGTGCTTCTTTTTTAGAAGAAGCCATAATGTTGCTAAGATTCGTTTTATTTTTTCTAATAAATTACCCTATCGGATTACCAGATTTGTATTCTTATTTTTTCAGTGACAATGTTTTTATTAAGAATTTTTTTCATTCTCATAATCAATTTGTTAGCAATATTTAATCTTTGCTATCATAAAATTTGCGTGATATTCGTTTTTATCCTCAAAAACTAATTATCTATTTCTCAATATAAAAAACATAGGTAAGATAAATTGGGCTTACCTTATATTTATGTATATCCGATTGTCATCTCATCTGGTATTTTTCCTCCGGAAAGGGTAAATGAATCTATATCTTCTTCCTGTATTTCTTATTTATCCGTATATGTGACTGATGGTCTGAACTTCATGTTGTTTAAAAAGACGCATATTTTGAGTGACTTGTGAAGTTAAATTTGTGCCGAACTTATAAATAGAAAAATAAAATTAAATTTAATAAGAGCTTTAACATACACATCTCTCAGTTTAAGAATTTGAGTTACAAGTAAGAGTAGAGAAAAAAATACATGAATAAAATATCATTAGTAATAAAGAACAGAAAATTAATCCCATCAGCATAACAAATAATTTGTATCAATATTTATATTTACGATAATTTAAAGTGAAAGTATATAAATGTCTTAGAGTTCATAAGTATTGCGAAAATGTTTATAATAAAGTATCTGTTTACGATTGTGCAATCACTTTTCAATTTCACTTCCTTCTTTTAGATCATAAACACTTTCGATAATTACTTTTGTAAATCACATTTGACATATGAAAAAACAATTTACTTCGCTTGATTATTTTAATGTCCTTGTTTGGAGATTATATCTCACAATATATCTGTCAACAAATCCGTCGAAAACCGGAATTTGAAAATTTTCACGAATCCAAAACTTTCTTATTGTAAAGATAGAAGAAAGTAAAAATGCACTTTCGGCAGTTATCGCTCATAGACTACTATAACCGAATTCTTTCATGCGTTTGTGTAACTGAAAGATAAATAGTATGCACACCATATTCTGCGTTATGCATTTTGTAGTGCACCTCAGTACTCAATATCAGGTTCAATATACTTAAAAAAGTGTAACATCATTCAAATACATTGCAAACGATTTTTTTCCATATTCAATAACATAGAATTTTTTTCATGACCTTGTAAAAGAGCTATAAATACTGCACTTATCAAGGTAAATCGCAATAATATATTTCAACTACATGGAAATCCGAGGATAATTACGGAAGTTAGAGCACGGACGGTCGGACAGACGAATAGACAAAAAGTAAACCAACTGCAAAATAAACTGAAGTCACAAACACTTTTAAGCTATGTTGGAAAGTGTTAAAACTAAAAACTGACATGTCCGTTTTCAATAGCCAGCTGTTATTTGCTTCAATAAATCCGACGTCTATAAATACCTAAAATATTCTCTATTTAGCTGAAATTAGGACATCGATTGGGCATTTCAAAAGATTATTTTTCTAATTTAATCTAATTTTGAGTTTAGTTAGATGCTTCATAAGTAACATAAATGTTATGAAATTCACGTAACAAAATATCAAATGATCTCAGATATTAAAAATTGTCTGATACATTTTATAATTTATTTCAGGTTGTAGATTATGTGTTACATCTTGAGCAAGCGTTCTTCTTACAGAAATACAGCTTCTACCCATTTGATGAAATAAACAATTTTTAGGTCCTTTCTTTAACTGACTCTAGACTAAAATTATTTTTTCTTATAATAAGCTTTTATTATATATTTTTCGCAATAAAAAATCTTTTCCGCTCTTTCTTTCTTTTTGCTGACCATGCCCCTACTTACCAGTCTATGGCGCAGTTGAACGGGTTTGAATTCCTAGTAATAGTGCGAAATTTCATGATCGCCGCATGGTGGAGATCTGTTGGATAAGTATCTATGCCATCTTAATGGCATCTCAGCTTTACTATGTTGGTGGATTACTTAAAGTGGATTTGTTTGTTGATTTTCATTGATTGTAATGTGGTTTTAGTTCCGGGTTCTTACAATTGCACAAAAAAACTAAAACTAATAATTTTACTGGAAATATGGAATTTTATTTAAAAACATTTAAGTTATGGTGATTCATACAGTAAAATTGGGAACACAGTAAAATGGGAAAGAAAACCGTAACACACAATGCGACTGAGGCGCAATTCTTAATTACATCCTTTAGAGATGGCGGTCAGCAGAGAAAAGAGAGTTTCTCTAGCAGTCAGATGTATTGGCGGTATACAATATCGCTAATTTATAATCTTTTTGACGGCAAAATAAAAGAGACAAAGCATTGGTTGGAAATTTTGCAGAAAATAATGTGGCAGCCCCCACAGCACAGCTTATCGGGATGTAAAACAACCCTACTGTATTCCATGTAAGAGTGCCATAAAGTCTGGGTTTGTTTACTTTAACACCAACGAATTGAGCTTAAATATGATTGTGAAATCGCAACGAATGTATGGAAAATGCAGAGAAAAAGCATATGTGCTAAGATAAATGAAATACGCTGCTGGCTATTAAATTCGCAACACCACGAAGGAATGATCGGGCGAACGTCAAAATCATATGAAAGGAAGAAGAGGTTAGAATATGCAAATGATTTGTATTTCAGCGCATTTAGACGTCGCAAGCGGGAGAACCGACATCTGAAGAACTGCATGAAAGAAAAGTTGTGTAGTGGATTTCTCACTCGGAAGCCGCTTTGTATGGTCGGCTTTTGGTCAGAATATCGTGTTATGACTCGAATAAGAAGAAAAAATGTTTAGCATCAAGTGTCGGAATTCGACAGAGGCAGGATCGCTGCCTATAAAGAGTGTGGATTATCGTTCCGTGATATCGCCCGTCGCACTGATCGAAATTAAACCATTGTCATGTGAATATGGAATCAATGGGTTGTTGAGGGTCATACTGAACGGCATGCAGGATCTCAACGCCCTCCCACGATTAACGCCCGAGAGGACAGACATCTTGTGAGGTCGGCCCTGCAAACCCGTACAACCACATCACGTACCATTTGTCAGGAAATGGGCATGTATGCAGCGCGCCCAGTATCCACTCGTACAGTGCGATGACGTTTGCAGCAGCGTTGACTGTCAGCACGGTGACCATTACTGCCGCTTCCCTGCACAATGCAGCATAGACAGAGACTGTGACTCTGGTGTACAGAACGACAAAGCTGGATACAGGAGTGGTACAATGTCGTCGCACAACAGACAAGTCCCGGTTCTCTGTGCAGTATTCCGATGGCCGTATATGTATCTGGAGGCTCCGAGGAGAACGCTCGTCGTCTGCTTGCATTTGATATCGGTATAGGAACCCTGCACCTGGTGTTATGATTTGGACAGCCTTTGGGACACGACATGCACATCTCTAGCTCGGATTGACGGTAATATGAACGCAGATCGGTACATTTCTGACATCTTACGCCCACTGGTTGTGCCCTGTCTTCGAGGCCTGCCAAACGCCATAATACAGCAAGATAACGCCAGATCACATTTTTCACGTCGTTTTCTGACCTTCCTCGATACACAGGGTACTCGATTGCTGCCCTGGCCTGCACAGTCTCCAGATCTGTCACCCATTGAAAACTCCAGGTCATGGATTGCTGAGAGACTGGCCCGCCACCACTCTCCAGTTAATACGGTTGATGAAGTGCGGCATAGACTTAAAAAAGCATGGAATGAGTTGCCTTTTTCTGTCATCCAAGCCCAGTTCGACTCCATGCCTAACCGGATAAGGGCCGTTTTAGCTGGCAGGGGAGACAACTGTTTCTACTAATTTCGCACCACTGTAAACCACAAAACTGCTTACAAATTTAATCATCTTGTTTTCATGCCATACTGTTTACGTACAATAAATATCTTTTTTTGTATTTTCTTTCTTTCATGGTGTTGCAATTTTAATGGCCAGCACTATATATTTGAAACCACAATTCCCATAAAATACTTTTATTATTTTTATTTCTTTTTTACCCGTCAAATTTTAGTTGCAGTTAAGAATCTTATTTACAATGCAGATAAAATACGATAAAAGAAAATGTAATGTTAAAAAGACAGCTGCACCTAGATTTATGTGTCATTATTTGATTACTTTTAAACAAAGACCGTTAAGAAAAAGAAATTAATTATGCGAGAATGGAATTTTGAATAAGTGAAAAATGAAATCGTAAATCTTTGTATTTGATCGTGTTGAGTTAAGTTCGTTGCGAAAAAGAGAGAGAGAAAAAAATACATGTAGATAGAATTACGTATTGTTTTAAGAAAATGAATTAATTTAATGATTTTACTTGATCAAAGTAGATTTTGAGTAACGGGGGGCTGTAAATTGATATGTTGCAGAAAAAGCTGCCACAGTTCATAAGTAGGAAATCCATCTACAGACGCATGTGCTGTAAAATTCTTTTTGCTACCATATTGTGTACATTTGGTAAGGAGAGTTTTTATTTATAATACAGGGGGTCTACAAATTAGTTGGACAAAATGAGGGATTTATTAAATGGAATCGGCGGGAAAAAAATTAAAGTACATATTGTTGTAAAATAAAAATAAAAAATAATTCAAGTTTACTATTATCACAAATATTCGATGTGATTTCCTTTCGTGACTATGCAAATATCCCATCGATAAATCATTTATTGCCACAGATTTGTCAGTATTTTTCTGTCGATAAAATTAATTGCAGTGCAGATTCTTGATTTTAGTTCAGGAATGGATGCAGGAAGTGGCGGCTTGTACACTTGATCATTTACAAAACCCCAAACACCGAAATCAAGCGGAGAAAGATCTTGTGATCGGGGTGGCCATTGAATAAAACCTCCGCTCGCTAAGCGATAGCGTCTGTTATGACATCTATCGCTATCTATGAATAAACTTCGGCAATATTACTACTAGTCTGACTATCTACTAGTTAATTTCATTTAATATTTTGGAAGCTCTTGATTTACGAAATTGCTCAACTAATTTGTAGACACCCTGTATAATGCATAGAGGGTAAATGCAATAATGGAGGTTGTCTCATTGATCTGTCACTAAGCCAAATCCATAATTATCAGAGAATTGAAATTCTTAAAATACGTATCTTGTTGACGGCAAAAGGACGTTAATCTTCATTTAAGGTTGCAATATTATGCTATACACAAATGAATGTAAAACGTAGAATTGCATTAATGTCTATAAGAATTTGGCCATGAAGCAATAAGCAAATATACACTTAATACACAAAACAAATACAAATGTGTTTATAAAAATTTATGTATTTAAGTATGTCTCAAAGTTTTCATAAGGCTTAAGTATGATGATACATCCTACCAATGTGTCTTAAAATGATAGAAAACTCTTCAGTCGCCACTCATGTGTAGTTGTATTCTTAAATTCAATTAAATGCTTTGCAAAAAATGTATTTCTTAAGAAGAAATATTTCTCAAAAGAACTATATTTTATAGGAAATAAAGAATAAACTAGAAGAAATTCTAGATTAATACATATATTGCATTATTTACAGCACAGTTATGGTTTACTCAATACACATTTACGTCACTTCTATTAATACTATTCGATTATAGTTAAAAAAAAAAAAAACTTGTGTGGAAATATAAATCACCTAAAAACAACGTTTAAACACACAATAAAATACATGATGTAATTTGATGAGACTTATACGTTTCGTGAGTTCTAGGACTCACATCATCAGTGTATAAAATCTATAAAAACAATATCCCCCCAACTACATGTACGCCGAAAAACCAAATGTCAGAAAACACAATACCAAAAGATCATCAAGTTCCAACAGCCAATGAAATCAAAGTGGAAGTGAAGTTTCATGATACAACAAATCCACCTAGAAAGTTGAGATTTAAGGTACATTAGACAAATCATTAATAAAGAAGTTTTTAAATCTATGGATATGAACATCTTCAAAAAAGCCTAAATCTAGAGGAGTAATGCATTTCTTGATAGTGGTAGCTGAGTCAAAATTGAAATTATGTCCCTCCCCCCAGCAATGAGAAGCAATAGAGGATTTTTGCAATTCTTTTTTCTTTACATAGTTTATGTGTTCTTTGACTCTGTAACGGAGTTTTAGTTTAGTTTGTCTAATATAGGACAAACCACATTGGCATTGAATATTGTAAACACCCCAATAATTTTGAAGAGGAATTTTATCCTTAAGCTGTGAAAATGTTAATTTATTAACTGGTTTAAAAACCACATTAAAATCATAATGTCTTAAGATATTAGCTATTTTAAAGCTAATACTATTATAAAATGGTTAAGTGATAAGGTTAGAAAAAGAAAACGCAGTAACAGAAGAATCAGGATAATTAACACATTTATTAAGACTATGAGAATTAAATTAGTGATATAAGATAAACTAAAAACACGATCGATAGCAACAGATCTAATATAATTTAATTCTGTAACGAAGGAATTGTTATCTGAACAAATTAAGCGAGCTATATTAATTAAATAAAGAAAAGCCGAAGCTTTTGGGGAAGGGGGTGACATGAATTGAAATAGGGCGGGGGGGATGTGACAGCAAAAGGTTTACGGTAAACGCAAGTGTCAAATGTATTAAGCTGACGAATGACCAGCACATCAAGAAATGACAATTTATTACCAATTTCAACTTCATAAGTAAACTGAATAACTGAATCTCTTGAGTTCAAAATAGTCAATACATTTTGAACAGAAAAAAGATAAAGGTCCAAAAGCGCAAAAGAATCATCTACATATCTACAATAAAATGGGAAGTTGATGAGTTTTAACATTTTACCCTCAAAGTAATGCATATATAAATCGGCTAGGATAGGACCAAGTGGACTACTCTGTCATAGAATAAAATGGATTTGAAAGTTGAAATGAATTTTGTTTTAAACAAATACTGAATAAATCAATAATGTGATTGATTTCATTATCTGTGTAATGAAACTCTTTTAATCTAACAATGAGATTTTGCAGCGCACCTTGAACAGGAACATGGATGAACAGAGAAGTAACATCAAACGAAACCATGCGCAAAGAGGGGAAGGGAATGACGTTTTAAATACGATTTGCAAAAGAACTACAATTCTTAATAGTGTAAATATTGGAACTTGAAAGAAATGAAAAGCGTGTAACTAAATATTTAGCAAGAGAGTATGAGGCAGAACCGACATTGGATGCGATAGGACGGAGGGGAACACCAATTTTATGAATTTTAGGGAGAGCGTAAAAGCGACTACAGTTAGCAATAGAAGGAATTAATGACATTTTAATATTGTCATCAATACAAGAAGAGGTTTGTATAAGTTTTTTAGTACTTATTAGATCACTGTCGGAAGAATCGCGATTTAATTTAACATATTGACCGGATTGTAAAAGATTCTGCACTTTATCTAAATAAACTGTTTTGTCCTGTAACACTCTTTGACCTCCCTTATCAGCTTTAGAGATGATAATGTCATCATTAGATTTTATAGAACATAAAGCTTCCTTAAGATCCTTTGTGATATTCGGTTTGAAATTCGTGGAATTTTTATCAAATGTGTTTTTAATGAGAACCCTAATAGAATCCTTTTGAGAACTAGATAGTTTGCTAAATTTGAAACATCTTTCAATTGGAGCAATAAAGTTAGGTAAGTCAGGACGTTTGCTAAAAGAAAAATTATAATTAAGTTTGAGAGCTTTCTCTTGTATAAGTGACAGTTCTGAAGTTAAAAGATTTACAATAGCATTACTTTTGACTTCTGGAAGCCAAGAAAGGGTTGTATGCTGCTACAAGGAAGCAAATATACTCCTAAATTATGGAATGTAGAAATTTAAAATTGGGAGAAATAATAAAGACTATAGACTCATGTACTTACAGATTATTAAACATTCACAAATATTTTTACTAAAAATGTAGAGGGATAATTAAGCTACTTGAAAAAAACAATCTTGTCTTAGTATATCGTCTGGGGTATAATGTGAAAGCTTTCGTAATGCTAAACTCAAAAATACATTTCTTTTAATTTTGGGTATTATATTTTTGGAGATATCGTTGAAAATATTGTGTAAAAATATGTCCCCCCCCCCTTTATTTCTGAATCTACTGAAACTAAATTTATGAAAGAATTAGAGGTAAGTAGACGTTAATTTAAACCTTGCAGGATAACTATAGCGATTACCCTAGGACACATAATTTTTGAGAAAAATGCATTCTTCCGTTACACACAAATTTCAATTTGAAGGCATTCGGCAAAGGTTTGAGGTGCGCTGAAGGTGCCTAGTATAAAAACATTGTTGATAATGATTTTCGAAAAAAATCGTCGGTAATTAGCAGAGATATTAATCCTTAAAGACACGGGCGGCATACATAATGACAGGGGCGGCGTACTCTATGAACCATCGGCTTATAAAGCTTAGATAACAACTTTTAATGATATATTTGTGTAATGCAATGCCCAATAGCAGTATAAAAGCAATAAATGTCAAATTGTTAAAAACAGACTAATTTAGTTAGAATTACTCACATAACTATTATGGGATTTGCGACTAATTTGCATTGAGTAGCTCTCTCAATACGCCTCTCGTGTCTTTAAAGTTTAATTAAAACCTATCTGGAAAAACGCAGCCCCGACCAAGGCGGCGTTGCAACTTTGCGAAGCTCCTAGCGAAGCGGGCTTAGCACAACGCAAAGTTTAAACTTTGAATAATCGCTTTGTTTTAGGTACACTGTAAAAATAAAATGTTATACTAATTTAGATTTATGAAATCGCAAATAAAATTTAAATAAGCACTACTTTTATTATCAGCACCGAATTAAGTTCACAATTAACAGATTAGGATAAGATAAAAAAAATAATTATGCAGTGTAGCAATATTTTATATTATTTGGGCTTCATATCTCTTTGAATTTTCATGTTATATCCACTTATACTTTTCTAGCATATACAGCTATACCCAACCCTGCGTTATACAGTTTTTTGCAAAGTCTTATTATTCTTTTAGCAACAATTTTTTTTTTTTACTAATTCATATATTTATTTTACGGAACCCTCTGTGCGCGAGTAATACTCGCACTTGACTGTTAATTTAATTATTTTGTTTAAAAATGTCAATAAAATGTCCGTAAAAAATATGAATACTTTTTTTCTCAATGTAATATTTAAATATATTTTGGGATTATTTTTTTCAATATAGCATTTTATAAAAAGTATTCCGAAACGTGAAATTCACTTAAAAGAAAAATTGGTTTATAAAAAGTGTATTTCATTTTTTTTTCAAAATCACAAATAAAAATTTAAGAGAGAAATGTAATTTAAAATACAATTAAAATTTTTGAATCATAATTTCTAATTGATTAACAATTCGAAAAAAAAAATTCTTTTAAGATTTTTTTCTTTAAAGCTCCGGAAGAAACTTTCAATGTAAAAATAAGAATTATTTAATCAGTAATTTCAATTTTTTAGCATTATTATTAATGAATAATTTTATAGAATCTACTTCTTCCTTACAAATTACATTATAATGTAAATTGGATTGTCGTTACTCAAAAAAATATGCTTATTTCTCAAAATATCTAAACTGAAACGAAACTTTAATTTATAATGTCTTTATTCGATCACTTCAGATAGCATTATAAAATAATTGATTTTCTTTTTCGTTATCAGCTGACATTCAGTTAACATTATTCTACTACTACATTTCTAATTTCTTTAGAACGAAGAAATTGAATTTCGATAAAATTAAAAATGAATATTTATAAAATAAAAAAAAAGATTAATATATTTTTTTTTTTTTTTTTTTTTTTTTTTTTTGCAAATACTTATTAAAGCCTTATCAACATTTGAATATGAAGAATTTCATTTATTATTGTTTATCATCTTAATATCAAAGAATAATATTATTTTGGAGGATATTAGTGAAAGTAATTATAGATATTATTTTAAAAGAACAAGCTATAGCAACTTCAAAATAAAAACTTAACGCGAAAAATATATTATAAAACAGTTTTTTACTTCTTCATCTTATTATTTATAATTTACAAGATTTTAAAATACAATAATTACATTTTACTTTATGAATTTTCTGAAAGTCTTCTTATGATTATTTTATTATTTATTGCTGAAATTATTACTAATTTTATTTTTCATACAGCATTGAATTCCAATGAAATCTGACGTATTTCGAAGGGCAAATTATCATAACTCATTTTTTCCGGAATTTTTGTTTTCTCATATTTTTTGGTAAAATCACTTTAAAATGTTGCAAAATGAACTGGAAAAATACTAAAAAAATTTATGTTAAAAAGTTGTATTTGTTTGATGAAATGTAAGCGTACTAAGTATGGGAATATGCATATATGTAATAGTAGAGTAATTCCGGGATTTATGCAGCACATTTTTTTTTAATTTGTGTATAAAGTGGTGGACATAAAATGAAATAAATAATGCTGTGCTATTTAATGTTAAATATACAACACGTGTACTGTGACAAAAAAATTCAAAATAAATAATTAATATATTTTTTAAAAAAATTCTAAAACATTACACTGCTTTGCGTCACCCGTACATTCAGGTTGAGACGAGGCACTTGTGCGGTAGTTATGCCGCGCTTGTAATAAGAGCAGAAGGAAATTAAAAATTAAATATTCAAAAAATATTTATATCCGGACTATAATTAACTATGTAATACCAAAAAGAAATTAAATGAGTACAATGAAATGTATTAGTAGATTCAAATTAATTATTGTTTGCTTACTTTCGCTATTAAATTAGCGACTTATTCTTTTACATTAAATTTTAATTGTTATTTCAGTAAAAATCATCAATGTATCAGAGAGGGAAAAGAAAAAAGTAAAATTGTGTTTACAATGTTTATTTGTTATAGACTTGTTTTTTCGACCGCAATCTACACAAAAAGTGTCGAAAAATTACAGTCTTTATGTAACTACATTTGACATATGATGCAATGAAGCCAATTACACTTCCTCTTTTTTGGAGTAGTTTCTTAAACATTCCTTGCAAAGAACGTCTGCGTTACGCGTAATCCAAAATTTCATTATTATCATCCTGACTTGCATCTTCCTGACCCATCTTACTTTTTATATTTCCATTTCTCTCCTTTGGTTTTAATAAACTTGTTTTAATAAACTTTAATAAACTGCCTAAATTGGTTAGTCTGTGCAAAAAGAAAAGAAAAAGTTAATAACGCTTAATCATCCCATACAAAAGAAACTGCGGCATGTATACCGGAATTGAAGTGTGGCATGTATCTCATTTTGCATGGTACAGACGTCGCACATCACAGTTACCTGCAAACGCAAAGGAAAATGGCATAACTTAACACAGAGTACTCTATACAAACGCTACACTTAGTTTTGACTTCGAAATCATGCATGCATTTAGTAATTAGCTTATGAAAAGTATTTAAGCATAATGTGGTTAAAAGTTGGGATAGTGAAATCATGCACTTATGTCCAACTAAGGATTGCACAACTACAAGTAAACATCAAAATGGAATTCACGCTATACACTGGTTAAAATAACCTCATTGCGCACCTATAGTGCGCATTTGACGACCATCTATCGATAATTATAAGAAATACAAGGGGTGCGATATCTATTCCGGATGCGGCGAGTCTCCCGAAGTTACTCTATAATATGCATTCTTATATGTTTTGTCTAAATTTATATAAAATAAGCTTTTAAATTGTACATTATATAGTACAATTAGTATTTTTATGAATTATGAAAAAAATATATTTATTTCTTTACAGAGAGTAATAACATTATAAGTATCTCTCTATTCTAAAAAAAAAGTAACTACCGCTGTCACCGCCGCCGCCGGTTTTGAATTTTTTGTGACCAGAGGTCTTTCTTCGTTAATATTAAGAAAAATAATGCATATAAATATATGAAAATCGGTAGTATTATACAGAAATGTTTGATAAACACGCTGATGTAGACAGTTCTCAAATCGAAGAATTATTTTAAGAGATATTTAATGCTAAAGTTGGACAAAATCGTTCCATTAAAAAAGTTTTATAGTAGCAAAAACTATGCATGGGAATTAATTCATTTTTAGATCATTTTATTCGTTAGAATTTCTCGGTGTGAAGACTGCTTTAATTTCTTTAATTTGACTCACTTTTTGAGGTTTTATTTCTATTTTAAATTCAAATTTTCCGCATTTCGAGAGATAATTTTTAATGATTTTAGAAAATGATATTAATTTAAACTGTTGCCAACTGTATAAACAGCTCAAATAATAATGTTTGCTTCAAATTAAAAATTTATTTACACGTGACTATTATAAACACAAAAAAATCATTTGGAATTAGAATTAAATAATTATGTAGAAAAAGCAGGAAATATTAAAAATTACGTCATAAAAAGTATACACGGGAATTTTAAAAGAGAAAGGATATTCTAAAATAATAAATTCATTAACATGCGTTAGAAGTCTTAAATAGGAGAAATTACGTCATATTTACGTCACATTACAGTTATTACATAAAATGAACACAAAATAATATTGCAAAACTGTTTAAATTTAGAAATTGCGCTAGATATTTATTTGATATTTTGAGAGGATCTTTTCAACTATTTTTGTAAGCGCAAATAATATTTCATTTCTAACAAAAGTATTTTCACGTGAATATTTAAAAGAAAAAGAATAGCTTGGTCAAAATTACGTCAGATTAAAAACGATTAATTTAAAATGTCTCATTTAAAAGAACTTTCTTTTTGCTTTGTTAAAAAATACCAGGAGACAAAGACTCTGTTTACTTAATTCCTTTTATATTAGCTTATTTTCAAATGTTGTTACACGTGTCTGCGTCATCAAGTTATTTTTATTCCGACGTTTTATTTGTATTTTTATTAATGTTGTACTAATTTATTTGTTCTTTCGTTATTTAAAATAAAAATTATGTCAATTTGTATAATTTGGCGATTTATATAATTTGGCGAAATTGGTCGACGGGATAATCAAGTAGTACCGCAGCGGATTTGGCGTTAAAATTCCCCAATCAAAGAGAAATGAATAGAAATTCGTTTATAGGGAGATCGCCACTGTTTTTTAAATTATAATTCAATCTTTCGAAATCTTTTTGAAGTCGATCAAATTAGCGTGCAAATGCACGCTAGACACGCCGCAGACTCTAAATAGAGTCTGCGGTGTCTGGACGGGGGTTGGCGAGCGTAGCTCGCAGGGGCCGAGCCCTTTAGTTAGTAATAATAAATTAAGAATAATCGTATTTGTGGCTTAAAAACAATTTGTTTCCTAATCATCTTGAAAAGAACTCTACATAAATAACTTTTCCCTAAATGGCTAATAAAAATAAGTACCCATTCGTTCCTAGCGCCCTAAATTTTGTATGTTACAAAAAATGCATAAAAATAGGCTTGAACATATAATTTCAGAATTTAAAAAAAATAAGTATTTCAAAGAGGCCTACAAGCTAAAATTGTGACTTATTTATTTCGATCCTTTGTAGGAAAAACACAAATAAACTTACCTTTTACATTTCGTTATTTTGAAAAATGAAGAATCTATAAACTCCGAAAAAAGCCTTCATTTAAGTAAATAAATACCATCTATGGTGTCATCTCTCGGTAACGGATAAAGACATTTATAGATGATTATTTCATACAATTTTTATATTATACAGAAAAAGAAAATTGTACATCTATATATATAAAAGAAAGTCTGGATTTTGTGGTAATCAACGCGCAGCCCAAAGTACTGAACCTAATATTTTGAAATTTTGTTTAAAAATACTTGTTAAGATATAGAGTGCCGCTAAGAAAGGATTTTCTAAAATTCCACCCCTAAGGGGGGTAAAAAATAGAACGAACTTTAAAAAAATTCCTTAAAAATCTGATTTTATAGTTATTTTTCAACTGATAACATATTTTTGTATATTTTTGTATGCTGAATCGAATGGTATTAACCAAATTGTTTTAAGTATAATAGTTCAAGAGATATTTCATATTTTTCTAATTTGGTGCTATTTTTGGCGCAAAAACCTCAAATCTTCAAGTGATAATTTCTAAAAACTCATTCTTTTCATTCTGTTACTAAAGCAAGGGAAGAAAATCAAATTGAATAGTTTTTTATTTAATTCTTTTGGTTAAATAATTAAAACAACTATGTCAGTTAGGAAAAAACTTACAAAAGCTTCAAAAACTAAAACTAAAAAATAAATAAATAAATAAAACTGTTGCACTTTTTCGTTCTGCCAAAACCATTCCAAAATATATGGTATCGTGCAATTTATTTCAACCCTATAAGCGTGCAAATGATTTTTATTGGAAACCGTGCCAAATATTAACATTTGCTATTTATTTAACGTGGATATTTTTTATGAGTACTATTCCATCGTAATTTTTAATTTATTATTTTTGAAGTGAAAACTTCTTTAGGCGCGTTGAGCTTTTTTTGAGATGGGGAAAAACCACTGATTTCGAGACACTGTAACGTAACGACATGCTAGTATTTTGACACATAGACACTAGCTCGCCAAGCGGTGAATGACAGGAACTTTTCCCTCTTCAGCTCAATCCGCAAAAGAAGAAGGAAGCTAAAACTCACTTTTTCTCCCGGCGTATTGCTAAAACAAATTATTATTTTGTTTTTCGTCAGTTAAAATGAATTATACCGTATTCGTGACCTACCTATTTCGTGTAACTAAAAACCGATAACGCTGTATTTTATCGTGTTGATGATCTGGTCAATAACCAACAGTATTGGCGGGAATTTCGATTACGGAAGATAAAATACGGGGCACAGATGTCAGATACGCACTTGGGTACCTAATTGACAGCAAAATGGCGTTACTTTATTTTACAAGTGAACCCGACTACTGTTGCTTATTTATTAATAAATTGTTCATTTACTTTTTTTTTTTTTTTTTTGTACAATTGTTTTGTTCTATAGTTATTAATGAAATTACCGTTTATTTATTGTTGTTTACTTTTTAAAACAATAGAAAATATTTTAAAAATATATATTGTAACTGGTATTGGAAAACGGGCTTTCGCCAAATTGACGTTAAAAAATCGCGCCAAACCTGATTCGTATATCACATCTCTGTCAAATTCTCGGTTTTTTGATTTTTCGACTTTTTATCCAAATTTTCCGGATTTTTTAAATTTTCCCTTTCATTGTATCCCAAACACTACCTTCATACCAAATTTCAAGATTCTAGGGATACAGGACGTACCTCTGAGTTTTGATGATCGGTGAATCAGTGTCGAAAAGGCGAAAGTTTAAGTTCATATATCTTCTGAAATAAAAAACACAGAAACGTGAAATTTCAGCATTTAGTTCCATTTCCACTTTACTTTAGATTTACGAAGTTTCAAGTTTCTCGGAATCACCAACAGAAAGATATTGGGGGTCAAAAGTACCCTGAGTTGCTTCCAGAAAAAGATGCTTACGGCTGTGCTTTCAAGACTTGGCAGGGGCACTGCCGTGTCCCCGGATGCTTTCATTAGTGCTGCTACACAATTCAACGCATAAAACATTTCCTGACGATTAAAAAAACACACACGTAATTGTTGAAGTTTTCACTTCTATTGGCACTCCCGGAGTGCCACTGTTTTTTTTTTATGTAAAATATTTATTATTAATTTTTGGCCGATTTGCACGAAACTGGCTGTTCATACGCTTTATAACATGGAATAGGTAGCTGTCAAATTTAAAAACTCATCAGACCACTATTTGCCTCCTTTTTTAATACCACCTTCCATAATTTAATATTATAGAAAGATCTCTTAAATTTCCTGATTCAATCATTTCTTTTCTGTTGCCACACCTTAAAAAATGACACAATAATGAAAAACAAATGATAACGCATGTATTTTGTTTTTATTTGCGAATAAAATATCAGATGTCTCGCTATATTGTTGTATTTTGAAATTGACGTCCTTCTAACCAGAAAATGCACATTTATTTATATATAAAATAAAAACTTTAACTATAATAGCGGTAAAATAACGCATCACCTTAATTTAATTTTTTTTAATTAAAACATCTACTTTAATACAGACAAATTTTCATGAAAACAACTTAGGAAAAAGAAAAATAAAGGCTAGCTATGACGTCATATTCTATCAAATCTTTTCAGCGTGTAGTCAAACTCACTGTAAATAAATGGCTCCTATATTTTGTTTACAACTTCGATTGTATACTACAGCCGTATCTTATAGCTATATGTTATAGCTAAGTGTTTTATTGGTTTAGATTCAATGGCAACATTTTCTGTGATTTATAGTAAAAAGAGAGAAGTTAATTCCCTTTTCAAAAAAAATTCTTTCCTGATGTCACGACTTAAAATTTGTAGAAACTGACAGTATTTTCATTTAATCATTGTAGACTTAATTTCTATTAATGAAAATTTTAAGTTTACGTCCAAGAGTGATGTTTTATTTATAGAGTAGAAACCATTTTGATCTAATGCTTTAATTAAAGGTTATAATTACACGTAAGTAAAGATTTTATCTTTAAGGAAATAAAATTTCAAATTTTCCAAATAAAATTTCAGTAACTGCTATCTCTTTGGATTCATTTATTGTATTTTGTCATTGTATTTTGTATTTATTATATTGGTCAGTCCTGGAAATTAATGGCCGCACCTTTTAATATCAATTTACTAATTTTATTTGTTTGTTTGTTTATTGAATATAGTTTGAACCACAAAAACTGTAGGGTGAAACTATTCTCCTTTAATTATGAATTTTGAAATTATTTTTACCATGCCGCTTCAATTTTTACGTGATGTTATGTAAAACTGAAAATAAGTAGCCTGCGATTCAATTTGATAACAATTACCTTTGCTTTCATTTTCCGTTTTACTTATTGTCTCACTATTTCGTTTTGCTTATTTATTGCTGTTATAACGCAATGTCGCGAACAGAGAAAAGTACTTTCATTCTAGTATCAAAAAGGAGAATTACTAAATAATGCTACAATAGCTCTCACTCCTGATGCTATTTTTTTTCCTTTTTTCTTGTAAATTGTATAGAAATTGATAACTGGCGGCAAAAATGAAGAGCAGGGTTCGTTATGTTTTACTGTTTTGTTTTCACGATTTGCTTTTCCATAAGGAATACCCAACACCCACCCCTCCCAGCCTCCTTTGTTAGTTCTTAAGGAGCTGACTGGATACCTATGTCTGACCCTTTTATAGGGTGGACATGTCTGTTCTTATTGAAACGTTTTCTAGCTTGAATATAGATCTCGGCCTGTTTAACTTTGTTTACAAAAGGGTGATAGTAGCTCCGAGTGATGAATTCAGGAGTTTGACGGAGAGCACGTTTGCCCAGTGCTTCAAAAATGGTCCTCGAATTCCATAATGTATCTTCCCAACACGCACACAGAGCCACAGAAATCCGTCGCGGGAAAAAAATTAACACGAAACCAAACAACCAGCCATCCTTTGATTAGTTTAGAATATGTCCAGGTTTGAGGCTAATAAATTATGGTATGCCTACATATATGTGTGTAATATATTTTAAATTTTAACTTATCTTGAATCTATTCTAAATTCTTTATCTCATTTAATTATTTAATTAAATTTATTGCCTTTTAATTTATTATTTTCCATTTATAATGCATATCATACTTTTATACTTTTTTACATTTCCCTATTCGAAATTCTTTTTGGATGCAAGCCAATATTTTTTCTCAACCTGAAATCATTCGATTTCAGAATTTTTTTTTTTTCTTCTTGAAGATAAGCATTTTTTCAAAGGACGCTTCAGTGTATTTGCGCAATTTCTGGGGGCTGTTTGTTTGTTTTCCCTGTCCGCCAATCATCCTCAAATTGAGCACTGCTTCTGGGTACAAGCCTTTCGCGTTGTTTCAAATAAATTACTTTGCACTGGATTAGAATAGAATTTTTTCTCTTGTCTTAAAATCCGCGGATCCTTTTACAGTGGCATATGACATATTGTAGCTCTTTAACATAATTTTTGATTTTTCGCTAGTTAATTTACTGACATAAATTCACGTAGCCTGCTGTGTGATCACATAGATTATGTTCAGTTCTGTAACACTGACTGTGTCTCGAGAAGAACTCTCGCATCTAATTATTGCTGCCATTTTATTTGTTAAATAAAGCCTTGTTGCTGCAACTGCACTGTAAAAAAAATACGACCAGTTTTCCTGTAGGAATCGGAAAAATAGTTGCCCTTATCGTACCGCAAAAATTTCCGGCCCAGCTCGGAATAAAATCCGTAAAATCGGAATAAAATCCATAAAATACCGCTTTATTGACTATTTCCTTTTTTTACGGATTTTATTCCGACCTAAGTCCGAAAATTTTCCGGTACGATAAGGGCAACTATTTTTCCGATTCCTACAGGAAATCTGGTCGGATGTTATTTTACAGTGTGATTATTTTTTTGGAAAAACTCGTTTTTTTTTTTTTTTTTTTTTTTTTTTTTTTTGCCAAATGCTTGCATAACCTCACTGTAAAAAAAATCTGTCAAACTGATAGGAAGAAACTGTCAATTTTGGCGCCAGTGAAAAACCATTAAATTTGCAGAAAAAGACTGTAATTTTTCATTTAAATAGTTTTTTCTGTAAAAAATACAGATTTTTTCTGCAAAAATTACGAAATTCAGTTTCTTTTACAGAAAAAAACTATTTTGAAGAAAAAAAGTTTTTTTCTGTAAAAAATACAATTCTTTTCTGTAAAAATTACAGATTTATTTTACAGTGCTGATCTTGTTTACTCATCTAATCCATAATACTACATCAACAACACCGAATTTTCGTTACATATATATATATATATATATATATATATATAACCAAAAAATAAGTACTACCCAAAAGGCCACCGGAAAATGAAAAGGCAGTATATGAGAATTCTTACTCAAGAATTGCTCAAAAGATAAACGATCTATGAATAAAAAGACAATAATTAAACACGAGTAATTCAAAGTTGAAAAAACCGCCACCAGAATAACAATAGCTACGCCGAATACCAAAAACCAAATATACACTTTACAGAATAAACCTAATGACAGCTCATCTTTCTAAAAAACGCCAACAACGTCCAAACAACTACTTGTTCTCGACTGTTAAATAAGATACTAAAAAGCTCCTGCAGCGGAATAACATTATTTTTAGGCAAAAAGAAAAAATATTTTATTTGTCAATATATCGCTCATAATTTCTTTTAAACATGTTTTTAAATATGGATTTGTAAGCAGTGCTCTTCCATTCGACATCTAGGAAGTTTATCAGAAGCCATTTATTTCTAATTTCATTCAAACCTAGTTAATAACCTATGTAATGTAAAAGTCTACATTAAAAGTTCCACAAATGCACTTGGAAAAGTTGTTTCAGAATCTTGGATAAAAAGCCGCAAATTTGACAAAATTAAATTTTTTTTTACTTGAGGGATAATCGGAAATGTTAGTATGCATAAAAGGGCAATAAAAATTCCGAAATTCAGAATTCAGAATTTCCGAAATTTATAAAACAGGTATACATTCATCAAACTTCCAAATATTAAATCGTATTTATAATAAATAATATATTGCCTATTGTTCTCTCTATTATAAAATAGGCTTAAGGTATGTATTTAGTAAAATAGGATGTTTTTTTTTAAGTTTAAAATATAACATTAAAAAAGTAGTAATAAAAGTATTACAAACAACTCGTGTGCTGTTTGATTTTTTAGAACGTATAAAATTTAAACAATTTTGCTTAAATATTTAAGCTGTTTCTGAAGGCTTTGTATCTATACTATTTTAGAAGAAAAATAATAGAAAATCTAATATTGCATTTTAAATTGTAAATAAAGTCGTATACAGATCATTTTTCATCTTAGTAAAGTATCATATTTTAAAATAAATACTGGTAGTTTTATGAAAAATATTTACATAAAGGTTTCCAGAAAAATTAAGGTACAAATAACTCATCAGAAACTAGCACTTCGTATAGTATAAATGAAGCATTTTTACGAAATGATTAAATATTTGGCACATAATAAATATTTTTTTAAGTTAAATAAGTCTGTTTTCATAGTTTTTAAACTTTTTCTATTTAGAATTATATATTTTTTTAATATAGATTCGACATTTTATAATATTATACAATAAAAAGTCAATTAATTATGTCCATTTGAAAGATATTGCATCGCTATGAGAATTATTTCCTAAATACCGATTTCGTTAACGAAAATAAATAACGTTTAGTATCTGATAATAGGAAAATAACTCCCATTCGTATCTCAGAAGAGATAACGAAGAATCGAGCAGAAGTCTAAGAATGCCATATCAATTACTCGTTTTATTGTATTGTGAAAAATTATTTATTATGATGTTTGAGTAATACTTCACTTATAAGTAATACGCATTATAATAGTTTGGAATTGGTTTCATTAGTTTAATCATCGCCACCAGATATCCTTATTATGTTAATTAAAGATTACAAATGTAACAGTGATTCTGTTATGTATTGTCTTTTTAGCCCCCACCCCCTCCTACATAAGCATAAAATTTAATTTAGTTTAATACTTAAAAAATAATATTATTTACAGCTCTCATTCAACAAAAAACTAATTTAATACACTGTTAAAATTTTTGCAGCATTCTGGCAGGTCATTCGACCCTTTTTTGAAAAAACGGTTTTATAACAATAATTTAACTATATTCTGACCATAAAACGGCCAATAATATGGTCAGAATAGTCTTAAATTACGGTTGTGTAACCGTTTTCGGAAAAAACGGTCAAATGACCTGCCAGAATGCTGCAGATTTTTAACAGTGTACTTTTAAATATGTATCAGTTAAAGATAGTGAATGATCTTTTAGTTCTACTGTTAAAATCTTTCCGTTAAAAAGAAAATAAAAATGCAAATGGAACATTTATTCTCTCAACTGCTGCCACATTTATTATGTATAATTTGCTACTTAATTTTTGTGTATTATTTTGTAATTTTAATTGTAATGCGCGTTCGTTTACATTCGAACGCGCCTCTCCCTCGGTATATAAAAAAAAGTAAGACATATTTTTCCTGTCTTCCAGATGACGTTATATCATTCCATTTTAATGTTCGTTTGCAATTTTTGAAGCTGCACTCTCTCGTATAGTAACGGATATTTTGACTAAATTCAATAATATACTTTTAAAATGCCTGTTTCACTACTTCTTAAATTTGGCACTCCGTTTACCGCAATAGCTCTTTTAACCTTTTATCTACTGACGGTAGTTATAAGTACAATTAAAATAACATGTTATAAAATTCCTTTAATACATCAATTAGTAGCAATACTGTTTAGAATGAGTTATAGATACATTACTTTATCTTGTTCCAAAAGCATTATGTGTGACACAAATAAAAATATTTTTAAAAGGCCAATTTCTTTTGCCTTTATGCCTTTTCAGCTTTCTAGCGCTGAGGGGGAGGGGGGAGGAATTTTTCAATTCGGAAGTATTTCTATATTTCTACTGTAAGAACATTATATTTGCACATTTCCTAATTCTACAAAATACTAAGAAAAATATTTAAAATAAAAAAGTTGAGCAGGGTTATAAATATTGCACAAAATCCCTATAAATTCAAATTTAATGAATCCTTCTAAATCCATCAATACTTCTAATATCATTCTAAAATTTATTAAATGATTATATAAATCTTCTAATTTTGTTTAAACAATTCACGAAAAATGCTTTAGAAAATAAAATTTTCATGAATTCATAATTCAGTAGATAAAGGGTTAACCCCTTGGGGACGAGCGACACGTATACGTGCCACATGAAGCGCTCAGAATCCTTATGTTTCCTCACCAGTAAAATTTTACTGTAAAATTTGCCTTATTTAATCAGCGCATTTTCTCGATTCAAGAAGATACAAATTTCTGTTTTTAAAAAACGGTGACAAAAGATTAAAAACTTCGTAAATTGCTCCCGTCCCGAAGGGGTTAATATGCAGCACTAGAACCAACACATTTTATCTGTAACCATTTCTCAAAGGGAATCGGTTTTTACCGCAACCTTTGTCTATTCGCACTCATAGTCAGCAAACCTTTGTTCGGTCGTATTTTGCTTTGTATTTTTGGCAATAATTTTTATCGTCTGCGTTTGTTTAGACGAGTTCTTAGAATGTTTTTGTTATGAAAGAAGTAGCCACGAGCGGCTTGTCTTGTGATATTATTTAAAAAAAACAGTGCACTGCAGTTTTGTTAATTTGAGTATTAGTGAATCGCTAATATGAGCTATCGCCTTTGTTAGTTGGCATTCCTAGTCCGCCTACTGGCGTTAAGTTTTAACGGTATTTTGATCACTTCGCTCTCTGATTACTTACCCACTGGTCCAAGTCTAGAGCAACGACGCGTGTGTTATCTTCGTGTGCACCTCTTCTTTTGTATCAAGGTAATGGGAAATTTTGTAAAAATGTTGATACATTTTTCAATAAAAATCTACAGTTTTTGAAATATCAGTTGGAGTGTTTAGTATTTGTGTTTAACCTGCCTACCTTCAATGGGTCTAATCGACCCGTTTCTATAATTGCCTTCATTCGATTCGAACCAGAAATTATTTCATAAAGTAAATTATGTAAAAGTTACATAAAATAAAGTTACATAATTATGCCAAATAGTTTAAAATGAAAATTCTGCTGTGAAATGTTTTTTTAGGATTGTGTAAAATATCAACAGGGTAGGAAGGTTAAAGCAATCTCGGTCTCTACTTTACGGTCATCTGAATAACAAAACAACATCACAACAAATAAATTGATAAATGCTGTATGTTTAACTTTCTACTGCTGAATGCGTCCTTCAAGCCTCTGTTTTGCTCTGAAATTCTTGAAAAATCGTTACAAATACGTTCAGGCTTATCTATTGGCATTTAGGTAACTGATGAATGTATTGATACGTAATTAAGACTTGCCGTTCTGAACAGATTTCTTTTATATAGTTCCAAACTTCCTCTTGTCTTTTGACTCGTAACATAATGAGGGTGTCTCAGTTTTGTATTTATTAAGACTTGTTAAAGATAAGTATATACTGATATTTTTTCACGATTTTTCGTTTAAATGATAGTATTAGAAGTCTTGTGTAGGAAAATTGTATAGAAACTACTGCTCCAATTTTCAATTCACACTGCAGTGTACTGTACTATAACAGAAAAATGAAAAAAAAACTTTAAAATTCATTTAAAGGCTAAATAACTAAAACCAATTGCAAAAATGAAAATTTCTCTTGCAGATCTTATGTAAGAAATGAAATGTGACATAAACTACGTATGTATCACCGTTTTTTTTTTTTTTTTTTTTTTTTTTTTTTAATAACTGACTGACGGGTTAAAAATGCATGCACGAATTTTTACTAGCTTGTATTAAGATTTTTAGGTAGATTTCGTATGAAATACTACCTATTGGGATCGTTCCTATGTTGGAATTTCTGAAAAAGTTTTGCAGATATACACCAATCATGACCCCTAGAGCTCAAAACCACCCTCAGTAAAAAACTTTATCTATCTATCTATTTATGTATGTATCTATCTATATATATCACTTTCTTCTGGACACGATAACTTCCACAATTCTGCACCAATCTCTTCCAAACTGATACATAAAATCAAGGGGCGTAAAATCTCGGTCAAGTTCGTTAATGGACAAAATCGGACCAAGGGGGTGGAAATAGGGAGGGGTTTGTGAAAACCGAAAAAACCCCATAACTTCTTAAATTTTGTACATATCGAATCAGTTTATATGTTTTTATTACTTCTAAAATTAGGGCAAAAAAGTTATGTATCACAGATTTTTGATAAAGTTAAAAATGGGTTCAAGGGGCGCAAAAATAGGGTTTTTGGGAGAAAAAAATTCATAACTTCGTCAATTCTCAAGATATCAAATCCAATTAATTTTATTATAAATTTCCTTAATATTATCTACAACTTTTACATTCACAAGTTTTTGATAGGACCAATTTGTACCGCAACAAAAAATTAAAAACGAAAACAAAAAAGGCGTTTAAAGAAGGAAAAAAACCATAAATCCGTCAATTCAAAAGATATAAAATCCCCATGAATTTATCATATATCTTCTTAATAATGTCTACAACATCTATATAGACAAGGTTTGGATAGGACCAATTCTTACAGCAAAAACAAATTAAAAATACATAGCGGTTGAAGAAAAAAATCATCTTGGTAAGGCAGTATTCAAATCCAAACTGCTTATTTTCTGACTCATTTTACAATCCATTTTTACTCTCAAAGGCTTCCAATTGGTACCTTTTCTTACTCAGAAAGTATATAATGTACCGTAATGGTCAATACTTTGATAGAGGCAGAATATATTTTTAAACAAGTTGTCAAAGTGGGCCTTTTGAACCGAATTTCCCGAAGCGGATCGTGTTGGAAAAATCATCGTATTAAGGGAGTATTCAAATCCAAACTGCTTATTTTCTGACTCATTTTTTAATTCATTTTTGCTCTCAAACGCCTCCAATTGGTAGATTCGCTTATTCAGAAACTATATAATGTACAGTAATGATCGATTTTTGACAGAGGCAGAATATATTTCAAAAAATTATGTCAAAGTGGGCATTTTGAACGGAATTTCCCGAAGCAATTGTGTTAGAAACAAAAAATACTGTCTTACTGAGAAAATATTGTTTATATATCAAGTTTTAATTAGTTGAACGAAAATTAAAAACACAGATCGCTTATAAATCTCTTCAAAAATCACGTCAACAAGTTTCATGTTTTTCCTATTAAAAATGAATCTGGAGTTATGCCAGAAAATTTCGAGTTGTTGAGCATGGAAAAGTATTTTTTTGAATACCGCCATAACATGATTCTGATAAAGGGACTTTTTCTTACTGATATTGAGATTCTTGGACAAAAATATAATGTGTGAAAAATTTGTTTTGAGAAAAATGCGTTTGAAATACTAAATTCAATTCTTACAATTATATATATTATGACAAGGCACTTTTTGATAACTATATGGCAATGTATTGATATTTAAACAAATGGAACGATAAATTTTAACATAAAAATATTTTTGTTTTTTGTATTTTTGCTTTCTTAATTCAACGTTCCCAAACGAAACTCTCCTCTATTATATCTCCAGTATATTATTCATCCGTTTTACTATGGAATATGTAACTAGTTCTCCCCTACTAGTAGAAAAATATTGGTCCAATAATGACTGTATCTCACATGCATATTCAGACCTTGGAAATATCATCATGAAATATTGCTCCAATATTGAAGTTTTTACCTTTTTCCCAAAAGTAGTATAGTATCGTCATGAAATATTTCGCCAACGCAAAGAAAATAAAATCAGTAATTGCACAG
Organism: Maratus speciosus; assembly: GCA_963932465.1. Taxonomy (NCBI): domain Eukaryota; kingdom Metazoa; phylum Arthropoda; class Arachnida; order Araneae; family Salticidae; genus Maratus; species Maratus speciosus. Next base: position 346,895,961 of record OZ010795.1, on the reverse strand, counting down.
TTTTGGCATTTTGTTGTCAATAAGTCCAACATAAATCCAATATTTCCGGGATATATATGTATATAATAATAATATATACATTTAATATTCTTATTAGTAATTATAATACCCAACAAACACAGAGCTATCGGGAAGTAATCGGACGACTGTCGCTTGCCAATTCTGGCGGTAACGGCGTGATATCAGGTTGCCGATATCGGTTCCAACACTTTGTGGACCCCTGGATTATAATCAATCTGTTGGGCTGGCACTTAGTCGGACCAGTGCCGATATGATCGGCAACACTGCCGGCAAAATACTATGCCGAAAGCACGCCGATAACTAACCATGCGAATGCCGGCCGCAGACTGACAACAGCATAAATTGAAAAAAAAAGTCCGTTTTGATGGTGCTATCTATGAGCCATCTTGGCATGTATGTTTGTTAATATTTCAAAGGAACATATTTCGCTGCTAGAAGAGGCTGCGTTCGATCTGACACCCCCAAGAACAGAAGGTAAATGCTTTAACTACTCGGTCACTGAACCATGTTGAGGAGAAGTTTCTATGTGGTAATAATGGAAAAGCATTTTGATAAGTGATGGTTTGTCGTTGTATGTAAATGGTAGATGGGAAAATCGGAATTTTGAAGAATTTTAAAGTTTGTTTGTTTTTTGTATTTAAATGAATGAAATAAATATTTTAGTGAATTAGTTAAAGCAAACGAATAGGTTTTCCTCATAAATTTAAGAACCCTTAAATATTTAATGAATTAAATTTTTTTAGAGGTTTCGTTCAATTAATAAAATTTTCTTATTAGTAATTATAATTACATGTGTTGCGTTAATTTATAAAACATAATTTTTTAACATGGGGAAACTTATTTTAATAAATAATAAGTTGGAAATTAAGCGCTTTTATTAGATTAAGAATTCATTTTATGTCATTTGATGGTTTAAAGTAGAATATATTTTTAATGACAATATAGCAATATTAACTGTTTTACTTATCAGGATTTTTTAATCTTAAAATAAAATAGAAATATTAATTTATCTTTTTGTTTTGTTTGGTAAATAAATCTTTAGAAAGGGTAAATTTCTCAATCTCTCTTTTAAATTTTAATGCTAAAAAGATGGGTAGCTTTTTTTATATGTTTATAGCTTGTAAAATAATTTTAAAGCCTTTTTAATAATTTGTTTTTTAAATAAAATAAGAAACTTAGCTATTATTTTTTAAATGAATATGTAATTAGAAAATAATTTGAATTGACTTATGAAGTATTTTTTTTCTTTCTACGATTAAGTTAATTTTATGTAGCGATAATAATTTTAATAATAATTTTATGTAGCGATTTAAAAAAATCTTTTGATTATTAAAATAATTGTCAAAAGTCAAACTCACATAAAATTAAGAAAAAGAAAAAAAAATGTCGGTTACGACTAAAAATTCCGAATTCGGACCGATGTTGGAAAATCTAATCGGGCCACTATCTGAAATCATATATCGGTCCTGCGTCACTTGGGGACCGATTACGGCAACCGGCAGTCGAAAAAGCAGATTCTTAAGTTTCAGTTCCCGACAGCTTTTTCAAGAAGGCTCACATTTTGAGCACTTTATCGCCAGAGTAACGGTTGGCGCGGGGATGAATTCAATGCTACGCACCCTTTCTTGTTCCTGACGTCTTAGGCGTAGCGAACAGCAACCCCATTCCTTTGCTGAGAGCTTTTTGCTTTTAAAACAAAGAGCTGTATCGCATTAAAATGCTTTTAATTGCACAATATATATAATTCAATTTCAAACATAAGTTATGTTTTTCACTTCAATAATATTCATTTATTTCATTAATTCGCTATGTTCGAAGAAATTGAGAACGTATTTTATTTTTTAGGAAAAATAAAAACAGACGTAAAGATTTTTTGTAATAAATATAATGCTATTGATCATATTTTTATGACGCAATTGAACTTAGTTTTATTAGGATTACTACTGAATTAATATTTTTTTTTATTAAGCGGCATAATTGTGTAACGTGTTGATTGCATTAATAAAACATATTTTCTCTGAAATAGTTCATTAAAAGTTAATTGTTCTTAATTTAATTGCGATTAGACGATAATAGGAAGTTGAAACTAAAATCAATTCGATTATAATTAGATTGAATGATAAATCATAAATTATTTAGCTGTATGCATCAATTAAATCAATCAGTTAAAATAATTGCAAGTTGATGTATGCAATTAAATCAATTACCATTACATTTTAATGCCGTTAAATCTTTATCATTATTTGAGTTTTTATGAAAAAACATCGGTCTGCCCCTAGTGCACAAAATTAAAAATATTTAAAATTCTTCAGTTTTTTATTTTAAAAATTTTTGCCATATTTTAAAATATTGTTTCGTCCTAGTTGTTTTATTTGTTATTTTAAAATAGTCATTCGCCATATTTGAATAAATAATCTAAATTCTCTGGGATGAAATCCCCCCCCCACACACACACATACACACACTCCATTTTTCGTCATTCTGCACACATATTGCACTATTTATTAAGTTGAAGTGACAATAAAATTTCGAATCTTCTCTTCTTTTCACCCTCTCCTCCAGCACACTATTTTTTGACCATTTAAAATTCATTGTTGCTTTTCAGAAAAGATTAGTTAAAATTGTGTTTCGCTATATCTGTTGATTTTTAAATAACAAATAAATAATTTACCATAGAAAAAGAAAAGGAAAGCAATGGGATGAAAAAAAAAATCAGGATTAATCTTTTGTGCACACGCTTTCATTTTTATTTTTATTCTTTACATTTTTTAAAAATTTTCTATCCTATTTATTACTTTGAAGTAACTATAAGTAAAGGACCCATTATTAAAATTCCCCCCGCCACCGAAAAAAAGGAAAGCTTGTTTTTCTTTCACCCCTTCCCCCCCCCCCCCCAAAAAAAAAGGTTAAATATTCCAAGTTTTTAATTTTTTGGTTTATGTTTCTATTTGTTAATTTTTTTTTTAATTTAACTATTTAAATCTACAGCCCTTCACTATCACACATAGTTAAAAAAATTCTCTAGTGATTTTATTTGTTACTTTGAAGTAACAAAAGATAGTCATTCAATATTCCTTCTCCCCCACCTTCCCTTAAGAATTTCATCTAACATTAAAAAGGCAATTTCTAAAGATCCTGGTTGGAGGTGTGGTAGGTTTCTTTTTCCCTGGTTTAGCCTATTTTCACTCGACTTTGGGTACTGTTTCTGCAAAATGATTTGATATTAATTAGATAAGTTCATCGCAGAAAATATAGTAATTTTCTGCCACAGGTATTTTTTTAAATCTGTGTTTATATACATCAAAATGCACTGAAATTGCATTAATTCATCGTCCCCATAAATCTATCTTTATATGCAATCAAATATCTAGTTTTATGAAGGTAATGAGTTTTTGTTTAACAGGTATGGAATTAATAATACTCAATTGAATGGAAATGTAGATTTTTGAGGGGATCAAATAATCAAGATTTTAGTCTATATCATCAAACGTAATAAAGACCCTTGATAAAACAGCGTATAAGAGTTCGTAATACAATTTTTTTCGAAGAAGATTTCTTTTCATCTAGAACACATAATTGAAAACATTTCTTTAATTTAGGTAGGACTGTTATTCTAAAATATGCTAGTTCGTCTTCCACCATTTCGGTTCAAAACGAAACACAAGACGACGATTGACGTGTTAGAGCTGCTGAACGTTCTCGCTTTCGCCAACTCGCCAAGGCTGGTGCTGAAAACGTGAGCCTTTCTGAAAAAGCTTCCCGACATGCTGCCGACACTTCACCAAAACCACTGTGCGTTTGCCAATACTTAAGCGACACTGCCTGCTGCGGCCGCCGAAAGGCTTGTGCTTGCTGGGTATTGGCATTTTTCTAACAATATATCTAACATAAAGCTAATATTAGAGGATTGTTGGCGGAAAATAGAGGATTGTCATTACAAATATATACAACGCAAATCTAATATTTTTGTAATATTGGCATTTCATTGTACTTGATTCCACCGTATAACCAACACTAGCATTATACTGGAAATATGCACGATGAATTCGATATTGGCGTAATATTTGATGAATACTTTGCTTGCTACTATGTTTGAGATTTTCCACTATTTTGTGATTAAAGAATATTTTTAAAACGGTGGTTAGCTTTTTCTTTACACTGACAAAAATTAATATTTCTTTAAAATATTCTCGTAATGTGAAAAAGCGTGTCAATGGCAATATATTACTCTCTATTTATCTTTCGTAGTTTGCACTTAATTTTGCTTCAGATAAATAAAAAATGACAGTAGATTTAATCAAAAATACCTAATTGACTTCTTGGCATTGAAGAATAAGAAACTTCCAATAAATTTTATGAGTGTTGAGTTTTAAAATGTCAAAAAGAAGAAGAAGAACAAGAAACCTTTAGTGCAACAATATATAATGAGCCACTATTAGAATATGGAATATTCTCAAAAAATGACAAATAACAAATTTTATAAATAATGGATTTTTTTATAGAAATGCCACAGGGGTATAGTTTTAGAATTATGCATTGTCTGAAAAGTCTTTCCCTGATTATAAAATTTATTCATATTCGCAATATATAATATAGACATACATATGAAACTGGTGCCGAAATATTGTAAATATGAGTCTTTTTGTTGCAGGTGTTCGTAATGTGACTGTAGTGCAGCAATGTCAGTGTCCAAGATGCCTGAAATCTTCCCAAATCTGGAAAAAGGCTCAGTGTGTACTCTGATATCATGAGATCCAGTGACCAACGCAACCATGTCATCCAGTGCTCTTGACCTCGGGCACACATTTACACACGATGTTCGATATTTCCTTTACACTGCTTTTGGTAACCGGGTCTCGTAATACCAGAGAGCACACTGAGATTTAAAAAAGTCCTTCCGGCCAGTGCCGGGAGGAAGAGGTAGCTTTCATAATCCTTATTAAAAAAAAGCCAACTTATATCATGCAAGCACACGAAGCTCAATTTACTGGAAAACGAATATAGGAGATTCAATACTAATTTTTATCAATATAATGAATGAGAATTTCACGAAATTAGTCAGTATAATCCAAGCTGCTTTTCTTTAAAGTAATTTATATTTGGCTGCCAAATTCGGCAATTTCTTAAAGTGCCTGTCATTTTAAGAAAACATGGTGGATCAGGCTAAGCAGTACTGGTCGAGACCTTAGTAATTGCTGTGCACATGCTCACTCATATCGGAATCGGTTAATATATAGGAGTGCTGTCGCATGCAAAAAATCAGATTTTTCAAAATGTCACCCACAATAGAAATTGAAACTGCTATATCTGAGCCATTTTTTAAGGTAAAGACAAACAAAAAATGCTCCTGAATCCTTATATCAAGATCAAATACTTAAGAAAGAAACCTTTTTCAATTTCTAATTTTTTTGCACCTCACTTTAAATATATATATATATTTTAATTTAATGGCCGCCATTTTGAAACAAGATGGCTGATGAATCTGGCCAGCGAACTTGGTCGAGGTGTTGATGTATACTATCCACATGCCTTCTTACACCGAAATAGGCGAATACGTGTGTTATCGCGTGACAAATACAAGATCGTTTCAAAATGTTAGCCATGCTAGAAATTCAAAGTGCTATAAATCAACCATTTTTTAAGATATCAACAAAAGAACAAATTTTCAGAAACAAAAACTGCTCCGGAATCTTTGTATCAAGGCCAAACACATAAAAAAAATCTTTTTCATTTTCCAATTTTTTAATACCTCATTTTGAATTTTAAATTTCATTTTTTTTAAATGGCAACCCTTTTGAAACAAGATTGCGAATGAAGCTGGCCAACGAACTCGGTCGAGACATTGGTATGTACTATGTACAGACTAAGTTACATCCAAATAGGTTCATAAATACGCCTGTTATCGCGTGACAAAAATCAGGTCGTTTTAAAATGTCAGCCACGCTAGAAATTCAAAATGCTATAACTCAGCCGTTTTTTAAGATATAGACGAAACGAAAACTGCTCCGGAATCTTTGTATAAAGGCCAAATACACAAGAAAAAAATATTTTTCCATTTTTAATTTTTTGGTACCACATTTCAAGTTTTAAATTTTTTTAAAAATTTTAAATGGCCGCCATTTTGAAACAAAACGGCGGATGAAGCTGGCCAACGAACTCGGTCGAGACATTGGTATGTACTATGTACACACCGAATTTCATCGAAATCGGTTCATAATTACGGGAGTTACAGTGTGACATAGGTCAGATATATATATATATATATATATATATATATATATATATATATCAATTTTGAACGGAGGGTGGTTTCGGGGTCTGGGGGTCATGATCGATGAAAATATACCAAAATTTTTTGAAATCTCTTTCCTCCGAACGGCTGCAATAGGTAGCTTTTTTGTAAAGAAAGCTACCTAAAAAAGAGAGAAACAATGTTTACAAAACACAAATGTAAGTAATTTTAAAAAGCATATAGCTATTTTGAAACCTCTAAGGCCTTTAAGTCTTAAAGTACGCCTACAAGAATTCCATCATACATATTATGAAATTGATGAGCTTATACATCTTACTAGCATTTGTTTATCGCAAAACACATTCATATTTAATAGTAATTTTTATTGCATGACTGATGGTTTATCCATGGGCTCTCCCCTCAGCCCCATCCTCCGTGACATTTACATACACTATTACGAATCAAACCTTTTCAAGAAATTAACTTTTCCATTTTACACCCGCTATGTCGACGACTGCTTTGCATTATTAAACTCTGATGGTCTTAATCTTACAAATATTCTCGATACTATGAAATCTATAGATGAACACTTTCAGTTTACTTCCGAACTCGAAAATAACAGTTGTTTGCCCTTCCTTGATGTCATGGTTTTCCGCGAAAATAACTTATTTCACACTACAGTTTACCGTAAACCATTCGCAGTATCTTTACCCCCTCATCGTTTATCATCCCATCCACCTAACCAAAAGTTGACTGCCTTCAACGCTTATGTCTATCGGGCTTTAAATATATGTTCTTCAGACAGTTTACTAAAAGCTTAAATAGATTACATTAAATCCATTGCCATTGATCGAGGTTTTACAGTTGAAATCATAGATTTCATTCATAATAAACTAATTAAACGTTCTCACTTCAAAGTTAGCACTATCGGCAATGAAAATTAAAAAAAATTAATTATACTTCCAATTTTCCGAAAATAAGCCATAAAATTTCTAAAATCTTGTTAAGTTTTATTTTAAGTTAGTTAATACTCCTTTTAACAAAGTTCAATTCACAAATCTGAAACATCCAATTGACAGTTTTTCATATTGGGGTATTTACAAGATATCTTGCGAATGCAATAAAATTTACAATTGTCAAACAAAAAGGCCCTTTAAAGTCCGTTTAAGGGAGCATAAAACTTGTGTTAAAAATTGTGACATCAAGCGTTCCGCTATTGCTAATCACTACTGATCCAACAATCATAATTTTAAATTTTACGAAGCCTCAATAATACAGAAATGCTCATCAATTTACGATCTTGACTTTTGGGAATCCTACCACGTATGAAAAATTTAAACAGCTTAGTAAACGATTTGTCCAGCACGCCCAATTTTTCATAGATATGGTTTAATTTTCTATAATTCGTCTTCTTCCTCCCCCTTTTTCCCCGCTTTGTTTGAACTATCCCGGAGCATCTGGGCGATTTTTAGTTGGTCTTCATGTGTGCGCGTGAGACCGACTCCGTGGCTGTTTGTCAACAGTGATTTTCATTTCGCCGTTGACGGTCGGGATGTGAGGTGCGCCTCTCTGGCTCTGTCTCCACTCTCTTTTATTCCACAGTTTTATTTTGATTTTATCTTTAATTTATAAGCACTGATGATGAGGCCTTAGAGGCTTCAAAATAGCTACAAGCTTTTTAAAATTACTTACATTTGTGTTTTCTAAATGTTGTTTCTCTCTTTTAAATATATTGACACAAAGTACAATCCTCTACCCCTTTTATGCACCTGAGATTTTGCCTGCTTTGTGAACATTTCTGGTTCCCTAAACACTGACACTGCTACACTACAACCACATTACTTAAACATGCAACAAGAATACTCGGTTAGTTTTCAACATTTCGGCACCAGTTTCATATGTCTATCTTATACATAGCGGGTATGTATAAATTTTATAACCAAGGAAAAACATTTCGGTCACAGTATATTAAAAGTTTTTTCAAATAAAGTTTTTTTAAAAACATTATTTGAAAAAACTTTTTAAAATAAAAATACATTTATAGATTTAATATTAATTTATAAATGTATATTAAAACTATAAATGTACTGTTTTCCTTAATGAAATCAGATTTAATTTCTGTTTTTTTTTTTTTTTTTTTTTTACTAATTTAAAATTTCCGAAACTGAAATTTCATTACAGTGACGTTAAGAAAGTTTTGTGTTATTTTTCTATTTCGTTTATTTTTGTTTTAAAATTTATTTCAAGTTTTACTTTTCTATTACATTCAATATGTTAAAATCATTTATGAGCATTTTTTTCTCACATTACACTTGATTCTTTGAAATCTTCCTTTCAAAATTTAAGAAAAAAATATATTGCGGCAGTTTTTCTATTAAAGGTTCGTAACTGTAAATAGAGATTTATCAGACTTTTATCAAATTAAAACAACTCATTACGCAATCAAAGTTATTGGAAATACCTCATCTTATAATGAGATAGAGATATAGAGAACGACGGTGCATGCAACTAAAATAGCACCCTAACAATTAACCCCTTCCGTATCAGTCGATCCACGTATGGACCCATGGCCTGATTCTCCATAAACCCCAGTTGATCCACGTATGGATTCATGCCCATTCATTACTCTATTGTTGCTGCTAAAAAGTTTAATGCAGGAGTATATGTTTGCGTATTACTGGTATTATGAGAAATGTTGAAAAATGTTTAATTTTCCCTCCAGCAGAGATGAATAAAAGCTTCTCACTTTTCTAAAAACTACTACTTGATATTTTAAATCTAAATGCCCAAAACACTGGTTTTATATGTAACCTTCATATAAATATATTGGTACGGAAGGGATTAAAAGCCGAAAGTTTTAATATCATCATAGGATTTATTCAAATTTTAACCACTGTGCAGCATAACTACACAACATTTAAGAAAATGAAAGAATTATTTAGATTAAACCAGTGAGTTTTGAAAGAATTAAAATTCTGAAGGGGCTAACTAAAAAATAACAGTTATAAACTGGTGCCCCAGATGCCAGTATTATGTTGTAAAATCAACAATTTTTTTTGCAGTGTGCATTAATCACACTCACATAAAACTCTTTAATTACAATCTTTTGATCAAGTTGTAAAATTATGTCAAACTAATATTATTTTGACATTGATGTAGACTTATAAATAACAAATATTTAAATACAGAATCACTGAAGATGACTAGAAACACAGGTTATATTTTTTACGACTAAAATAATAACTTAAAATGAAATTATGCATCTGGCCATGAAATTTCTTCGAATATTTAAAAAAATAATAATTCAATCAATTTAGTAATTCCTCTTTCCAATATAAATACTAAAAGCCATCCTCGTAATGATTAAGTTTTATTTTAAGTATGATCATTTATTTAGTAACTTCCATAATGATGTGATTTTCCTAATGATACTGATTCAAAGAAGTCATAAAGAATAATAGTAAATCATATACAAAGCATTCCAAATTACTTTTCTATACAAGAAAGTTTTATTTTTTACTATTATTCCACGTATTTTTTAATGGACAGTTGCTCTTAATTTAAAGTTTAAAAAAGAAATGTAAATTTAAAACGTCAAAGCTTAATTCATTTAATAATTCATTATTCATTAAAGAAATTATTAAAGACGACATTTTTATTACTTTCAAAAAATAATTAAGGAAAGATCCATTTTAATGTTTTCATAGAATGAAATTTTAAATATATGTCTATGAGAAATATATATATCGTTGAACACTTTTCATATTGCATATATTTTTATATCTTTAAAGAAAAGGGTACAGTGAAAATATAACTATTACTAAAAAAAAATTATGTTTAAACATGAAAAGTAAAAATGTTTTATCTAGTATACGGAGATAATCAAAACGTACTTAAGATATAAAACAAACGAAAGGTGATATAAAAATATCATCAAATTATTTATAAAATTCAAAAGACTTACCACAATCACTCTCATTGGTAACGTACAATTAATTTAGCAATGTTACCTTTGCTAATATGTTTTTTAATCAATCTGAGACTACGCTATACTATATAAAGCTTACCTGAATTAAGTTTTATAATCGATATCTAGAGTTTACTAGCAAAGTTAAGTGACTTACGGTTTAATAATCAACCTACTTTAAATTAAAGATTATTTTTTTGGAATATACTTTCCATATTTATGCTTCTTTCTACACTTAATAATATATTTACGGAAACACGGATTAAAACAAACAATAAAATAAAAATATACAGAGATCGATATTTTAAAATACATATGATGTTATTAGAGATGGTTAAAGAAGCATACATAAAATATTTGCATTTCAACCATCAATTTCTTCTATCTATCTACAAAAGTAAGGAATGAAAACACGCAAAAAGCTTATCCTCATAAGGAATGAAAACACATAAAAAGCTTATCCTCTTAAGGAATGAAAACACGTAAGAAGCTTATCCTCTTCATTGTATTATATCTCACCATCGTATGGTATTAAAAATTATTAAAATGATCAGAAAGATAAACTACTCGTTTATGCCAACAGGAGAAAATCCGATTTTTCTTTCCTATATTCGTGGATGATTTATAAAATTTTCCTGATTTTTAGAGGTATTTTATTATATTACAGTTTGTTTTAGGTAGATTTCGTATGAAATACTACCTATTACATTCTCCCCTATGTTGGAATTTCTGAAAAATTTTTGTACATCTACACCGATCATGACCCCTAGAACACAAAACTCCCCTCAGTAAAAAAACTTCATCTATCTATCTATCTATATATATATATATATATATATATATCACTTTCTTCTGGACATTATAACTTCCACAATTCTGCACCAATCTCTTCCAAACTTATACATAAAATCAAGGGGCATAAAATATCGGTCAAGTTCGTTAATGGGCAAAATCGGACAAAGGGAATGGAAATAGGGAGGGGTTTTGTGAAAACCGAAAAAAACCCCATAACTTCTTAATTTTTGTACATATGAAATCGGTTCAAAGTTTTTATTACTCCTAAAAATAGGGCAAAAAATTCATGTATCACAGATTTTTGATAAACTTAAAAATGGGCTCAAGGGGCGCAAAAAATAAGGGTTTTGGTAGAAAAAAATCATAATTTCGTCAATTCTCAAGATATCAAATCCAATTAATTTTATTATAAATCTCCTTAATATTATCTACAACTTTTATATTCACAAGGATAGGACCAATTCGTAACGTAAAAAAAAAAAAAAAAAAAAAAAATTAAAAACGAAAACAAAAAGTGTGGGGAGGTGGAAGAAGAAAAATATCCATAACTCCCTAATATGATAAAATCCCCATGAATTTATCATATATCTTCTTAATATTGTCTACAACATTTATATAGACAAAATTTTGATAGGACCCATTCTTATAGCAAAAACAAATTAAAAGTACATAGCGTTTGAAGAAAAAAATCATCTTATGGGTGTACTCAAATCCAAACTGCTTATTTTCTGACTCATTTTGAAAACCATTTTTGCTCTCAAATGCATCCAACTGGTAGATTCTCGTCTTCAGAAACTATATAATATACTGTAATGATCTACTTTTTGTTAGAGGCAGAATATATTTCAAAAAATGATGTCAAAATGAGCATTTTGAACCGAATTTCCCGAAGCGATTGTGTTAGAAATGAAAAATATTGTCCTACTGAGAAAATAATTGTTTATTAATCAAGTCTTAATTAATTGAAAGAAAAATAAAAACACAGGTCGCTTATAAATCTCTTCAAAAATCATGTCAGCAAGTTTCATATATTTTCTATTAAAAAAGAATCTGAAAATGTGAAAAAAATTTCGAGTTGTTGAGCGTGTAAAAGTACTTTTTTCAATACCTCCTTAACATGATTCTGATAAAACCAGCAATTATATAAAAATGAAATAAAAACTCGTCAAAACCGACCAGATAAAATTGTTAAAGTGGTTAAATATCTAATCATGATTTAGTTTTTGTTGGTGAAATTAGTATGCATAACTTCGAAATCTACCTCCGCCTGTAGGTCGGGCTGGCAAGGATTTTTTTAACTAGGTTTTCTTTTTACGGGATGAAAATGCTTACTGCACATTTAACATATTTTCTGTGTTATATAGATTACCCCATTAGGAAGTTAACCTATATTGTACAACGGACTAAGTAAGTTTATCATTCAAAAAAAAAAAAGCAATTATTATTATAACTTTAGAAGTAAAAGTGAAATAAAATAATTAGAAATATAATAAATTGAGTTAAAACAATTTACATGCAACGCTATCAAATATTTTCTGTTTAAAATTAAACATAGAAAATACAACGAAAAAGAAGATAAATGAATTATTGCCAAAGCACAAAACAACAAAAAAGTTGAACTTTTGTAATTTCGTAATTTTATTTAGTAAGACACATCTACAAATTATTCATCATAAAACAAAAAAAGAGTCATATTATTCCTGCAAACTTTTTTCTAATATAAAAAAATATATGTATATATTTTTTGTTATTGTTATAAGCGGAAATTACTTTTCAGCAAAGCTTTTAACGTAAAAGAATTTCGAGAGTTATTCAGCATTTTTATCCTTTTATTTCCTCATAGCAATAACATGTTGAAATATTTTTGAATGTGATTTAAAAACGTTTTTACAAAAAAAAATTTAAACATAAAACAAAACAAACTGTATTTAAATATGCTTCCTTAACATTACTCTTGTATTTAAATATGTTTAAGCTATAAAGGAAGAGGAGGATGGGTTAAGGAAACTTTTGTAATATATCATTAAAAAACTAGTATGTTGTGGCCATCACAAAACTTTCTTCTATATAAATCACGTCAACTAAATCATTTAAATAGTACAAGAAATTACATCAATTTAGCACCAATTCATATCAAAGTGTATCTGAATTTGAAGTTTGATAAAAATTCGTTCCTTAGTTCTCGAGATAGAGCTATAGCGGAAATTCTGAAAAATGTAGCATAGCAGCGTCACCTGTTGAGTGATTTACACCAATACATAAACAGCAATAATTGATATCCAGGTATACATGGATCTGAAGTTCATTGAAAATCCAAGCATTAGTTCTTGAGATAGAGCTATTGCGAAAATCACAAAAAACAGTATAGCAGCCCCACCTATTGAGCGATTTACACCAAACTGTATAAAATGTCAATTCATTTCAAGGACTAACTGATTCTAAAGTTTGATGAAAATTCGTGCATTTGTTCTCGAGATACACCTATAGTGGAAATTCTGAAAAATACAGCATAGCAGCGCCACCTGTTGAGCGATTTACACCAAAATGTACAAAATGACATTTCATGTCAAGGATTAACTGATTCTGAAGTTTGGTGAAAATTATTGCATTAGTTCTGGAAATACAGCTATAATAGAAATTCTGAAAAGTGCAGCTTAGCAGCGCCACCTGTTGAGCGATTTGCACCAAAACACAAACAGCACTAATTCGTATGAAAGTATACTTGAATCTGAAGTTTGATGAAAATCCATGCATTAGTTCTGGAAATTGAGCTATAGCGGAAATCGTAAAAAAGGCTGCTTAGTAGCGCCATCTGTTGAGCGATTTATACCAAAAACTAATCAGCACCAATTTATATCAGGGACTAACTGAATATAAATTTTTATTAAATTCCGTGCATTAGTTCTTGAGATAGAGTGCCCACAAAATTTGTGTCATATACAGACAGACAGACTCACAGATGCACAGGCTCACACATGCACAGACTCACAGATGCACGGACTCACAGACAGACATTTTGTAAAAACATGTTTTTCGGAATCTCTGACCCCTAAAACGTGTAAATCCTTCGAAAACCGAAAGACGAAATTTTTCACGAATCCAATACTTTCTTCTTGTAAAGACAGAAGAAAGTAAAGATTATATCCTTGTTGTCATGGTAATTATGATAAGGTATTTATTGCCAAAAAATTCTTTGGCATCTTTTCATTCTTCATACATTCATTTATTCATTATGAATAAGCAATGAGTACAAAAGTAAAAACTAGTTTCTTTAAATACACTTTAAAAAGAAATCTGTAATTATACAGATGTAAAGTTACAGAAATCTATATGCTTACTAAAATTTTATCTGTACACTGAACAAACAAAGATGTAAAGCTACAAAACTAGTTTTTGTAAAGCTACAGAAATCTGAAGTTTTACAAAAGAATCTACTAAAATTACAGTAATCTTACTAAAATTTTATCTGTAACCCGGGTTTCAGTTACATAAAAAGTTTTAGGCATACCAGTTTCCTAAAGAATTCAAAAGTGCACCTGTTACATAAATTTATGTTGTTGCCGTTACATAAAAAGTTCTAGGAATCCCAGTTTCCTAGAAAATTCTTAGTAAATTTATAGGTTTTATTTTATAGTGCACAACCTTTTATAAGCATTCAGTGTTTATCTTTAAAATAGCGCCTTATTTTATAACTGCAATGCATAATATTTTGAAAAAGAAAAAATTCGCTGGAATAGATTAATTTTGCCTGAGAACAGAACCCGATTATGGAATATTCACAGCATTTTTTTACGTTTATTAGTACGCGCGATCTAGAGAAATTATTAAAAATAAGTAAAATTTTTAGGTATGGTAACAGAAAATAAAATAATAAAGCATCATTTCAACTACCAATTCGAGATCTGTAAAATATTTTCTTAAAGTGTAATCTCAAATTAAGACTGTCCTCAATTGCTTATGCTTAACAAGCGCAAAACGTTTTGACATATTTACAAATTCATTCTTTTTAACGAAAAGATATAAAATTGGAAAGCCTAACCATGGAAGTGATTTGGAATCGAAATGTGTTTTCCATTTTTTGATAATTAAATTACCTAATGAGTTATAGGCGATTTTGATAATGTGACAAATACGTTTTTCGCCCTTTCTTGAGTGGTTATTCCTCTTTCGCGCGGAAATTCGGTTCAAAACAACCACTTTGACACTGTTTTCTGAAAGATCTATTGCGTTTACAAAAAAAAACTGAGTTGCGTAGTTTACATCGATTAGAATACATTGATTACATATTTTCTGAACCACAACAGCTGCTAGTTTCATGCATTTCCGAACAAAATTAAATTAAAACTTATTTCATAAAGTTGCCCTTTTGGATTTGAGAACAGCCTTAATTAATATTAAACTATTAATTGAAGGAAGCGTGTTATTTTTTAATTATTACACTCTTAAAATTTTATTTTTATTTAATTTTCTATATTTTAGTCCACTGTTGCACACATATTGAACTCTTGCAGTTTCACAGCCTGTTGGCCCATTTTAGTTGAGAGTCGTTCGGCACATTATTAAATGCATTGCTTTTCTAACTTGCATATAATCGTGACGATAAAGAATATTTAGCGATTTATTACCAATAGCGAGTTAAAAGGGGAATGCTTTAAAATTAAGTTATTAAATTACAATTCATTTGTAAAAATATTAAAATATTGAACTGTCACATAACACACCTTTGTATATAATTTTTATAATTCTAGCATGTAAAGAAACTAATGATAAGCCGTTTACAAAATTCCATCTTTACATACAAAAGCCAAATTGAGTTACATAAAATAGTATAAAAAATGCACTAGTGTGGTTGAGAAAACTTTTAATAAATGAAAATGTCAAACCTTTTGAAATTTGACACATATTAAAATACGATTCGTAAATAACACCCTGTCGATGCCAGAAATATGTAAATGGAGCAAGTTGTTGAAAATTTTCAATGAAGAATATGAACAACGCGAACCAAGGCAGGTAGCCTCGAAAACAGTGATACCATTCCATTGCGATAAAATTCTCACTAATAATTTTGATGTACGTCAATGCTCTTTATGAACGATATAATATAATGCAATGAAGTAATGTTAAGTTTTGGAGAAGATTAAAGCTGCACTATGGATATAAAAAAGTGCTATTCCGATCTGAATTGTCATCTTCTCCGTGACAATACACCTCGCACAACAGGTGTAATGAAACAAACATTCCATTGCTAATAACTCAATCACCATCGTTATAGTCTGAAATTCTGTCTCATCTTCCGTCTAATATATGCCTCACCAGTAGGGTAGAGTGAAAAAGGCGATTTTTTTTTTTTTTTTTTTTTTTTTTTTTTAACATTTCCCGATTTATCAAATGGTGCTGTAAAAAAAAAAAAAATCCAGCGCAATCACTCATCGTTTTCAGGTTCCACACAAGGAGCCAAAGAAAGGAATGTTAACTCTAAAATTAAAAAATCAATTTCTTTTATTTAATTTTAATGTTTACAGTAGCTTTATTTTCTAACTTAAAAACAGTTCTAAAAATGAAAAAGAAACCAGAAGAATTTTTACGTTAATCAGTCTTCAATTTTGGATTTCACATGAGGGTCAAAAAATTTAACTTTGGTGTCAAACTTTGTAAGCTCCTTCCGTTACTTGATTGCACTGCGAATGTATCCATTCCTGCCTTCTGCTCCACGTGTTACCAAAGATGCTTGTGTTACTAGTCGCGGACGACTATCTACTGCTTGAGAATGGAAAGGGAGCTTCTCAATTTCAAATTATGGACCGTTTCTGATCATACTTGCTATGCCTTCGTCACTGAGGTTCATGGTAGCTGATGGTTCCAAAGGATTGTCCCAGTGAATCATCTCAAATAGTCCTTTGCTTCGAAATCTAAATTTGTAAGGTGAAATTGGTATATTTCCCCCTTACAGTCATTTTTTTTTTTTTTGCTTTCAGTATTTTCGAAGTCCCAGTTTTCGAATATGTGATCGTTCTTCTAACAGTGTTGCCAACAAGCTGCTTTTAAAGTCAGCAAAATAAGAGTTCCTCTGAATAATGTCGTTAACGATTGACTTAAAACATTCTGGGAAAAATGAACTTTTTTTAATTATTCTCTGCAAGTGACGTGCTCCAAGTAGCTCCTGGGATTTTCTTTATTTCAAAGCAGGATGGCATGTAACCTTTCATTACATAATCTGCTAGGAGCTTAAAGTTTTCTGTTGGTTCGGCAGTCTACAGATACAGGCGCAGGATTCTGTTGGCTGCATTGAGCCATTTTGAATGAGACATCGTTCCGGGAGTTCTATTTGCTATATCTGGAAGGCACTCGACCGAGGATACTGTCCTAGAAATATTGAAGAGATATTTTTGTCTTCACTGAGATCTTTTTTAAAAAAATTGCGCAGAGCAACTGGAATAGAAACAAAACTTATCACAACAAGGAATTCGCACGTTTCCAGAGGTATTCCTATTGATCCGGAAAACTGGTGTTGCCCAAATTCACTTCCATCAATCTTCTGGAAAAGGTGGCATAGAGGTAGTTCAATAGTATGCAATAAGCATACAAACGAGTGTAATTGTGGCCAACAAAGATTTCAAGCTGTATAACTGCGCCATTTTTTATCCCAACTATGATGTTCATTCCATCAGAGCAACTGCAACCTGTTCCGAAATTGTAATCGACGTTCTCGCCTCAGCTTAATCCATTTTATAACATTGGATGGATTATCTTTGGATACAATTCATATATCACGATGCATGGATGATAGAATGATAGCAGCTCTCCTACATGATACTCCCGTTCTATCACAAGAAACTGCTAGATTTGGCAGTGATATTTTCATTTGGCCTGTCTTGCAGGTTGAGGGAGTGTCATAAATATTAGATTTCCGACATTTGACTTCATGACAAATGTAATAGCCTTTAACTTCAGCGTAATCGTCTTTATCTCTAGAGTTACCTTACAATTCTGAATCAGATCGTAAAACGGCGTTTTCTTCTAAATCCGTAATATTTTTATAAGAATTATTATATATATTATATGTAATAAGCATTATAGCAATTCCTCTGCTTTAGATTCCTGATTTTCCCTTCTACATTGACTTTTCTAACACGCTTCAATTTTTGAGTTGCAGAAATGTTAATTGATCCTGTTTTTCTTTCATACTGTTGGTCTGCTAAAAAATTTCGTTCCATGTTCATTTTTTATCTATAGGAAATGCTTCATTAAATCAACATACGTATGTAACACTGTTTCTTTCAGTTGTACTGGAGATCCAAAAAAAAAAAAAAAAAAAACTACAAAAAGTTTCATTTTCAGTTGAGGTCATGTTTAAATTAAACTTCCGTATTGTCTTGTCAAAAAACCCCCAAAAAACAAATTAGTGTCTACATATTTGTGGTTGAAACAATAACAAGCATCAAACAAAGACAACCGTCGCACAAACGAATCATTCCACATAATAAAAGTCACATATCAGTCACAGTTTTTAGATTGGAATACGTGCTGTCATCTATTAAATTTTAAAGTTTAATTTCCTGTTTATGTACGAAATGCCTTTTCTAGCACTAACATATTACAAAAACGTTTTAATAAAGCCATTTATTAATGAAAACGTAAGTAATTAATATTAATTTACAAATTAATTATTCTATTAATTAATTATCATTTTTTTTTGTTAAAAATGCATTAAAAACATATTAAAAAGGCTATACAAATATTCACTTGAGGTGTGGAACCTCAAGGTGTCAATATTTTGAGCTGAAATTTGGTAACAATTTGTTTCGGTCAGTTTGGCACCATATAATGAATCAGGTAATATTAATTTCGAGAAAAAGTTTTTTCGCTCCACCCTACTCACCAGTGGCTGAGAGGTTCTACTCTCGAAGACTGGTAGATGGGAGGTGCTAGGTTCCAACCCAATCGCGCCCGTTGGCCTAACCATTCGGAGTTACCGTGGTTTTTTCTTCGAACCTTGGGAAACTTTGCGTAAATACAGGTTAGGTTCCCTTAGAAAGACCTCCACGGACGGCACTCCCCCTAGGGTCTATATCCCTCGTGCAAATAATAGGCCATTATAAATAACACCAACACCGACTAATATATATTTGAACCTCTTAAGGAAGCATTAGGAAGAGCATGTTGTGTATCACACTGTAAAAAAAAAACACTGTAAATTTGCCAGAACAAACTCAATCACAGTGAATGTGCTCTATCTTTCTTTGGTTTCCTGACTATATTAACATGGAAAATACAGTAGTTGCGTAAGATTAACAGCACAATGTGCTGGAAATTTGGACGCATTTTTTTACAGCACAAACTGCTGGCGTCCAAATTGCCAGCACATTGTACTGTTAATTTTACGCAACTACTGTATTTTCCATGCTAATATAGTCAGGAAACCAAAGAAAGATACAACCCATTCACTGTGATCGAGTTTGTGCGCGAGATGAACAGTTTTTTGTTCTGTAAAAATGTCGTTTTTTTTTTTTTTTTTTTTTTTTTTTTTTTTACAGTGCAGTTAAAGAAGGCAAAAGATTTTTCGTGCAACATGATTCATAAGTTCTAGTTATATTTATTAAACATGTGTTTTAAAAATCAAATATGAAAATTTAAAATGGTTTTGAAACAGTGGTGATTTACATATATTTTAATATATACTAAAAGAAAAAAACATATTATTACTACACTGTAAAAAAAAATCTGTAAAGTTACTAAAGTTTTTCTAGGAAACTGGGATTCCTAGAACTTTTAATGTAACGGCAACAAGAAAAATTCTTGCAACAGACGCTGTTACACGAATTTTTGTTGTTGCCGTTACATAAAAAGTTCTAGGAATCCCAGTTTCCTAGAAAAACTTTAGTATCGTTACAAGTTTTTTTTTTTTTTTTTTTTTTTTTTTTTTACAGTGTATAATTACTAAATATCCAAAGCTAAAAAGTATCAGTGTGTTATTAAAAGTTTGTGGACAATTTAAAAGGATACAATATGTTGCTGTCTGTTCATAATTCGTTTCAAAATTCATTTGAGCAGTATATGAGAACATTGCGCTTTATGGAGGGTGATTGGCGTCTTCTTGTGCAAAATACTCTAAACAGCCCAAAATCATCGGATCCTTTCAATTTTAGACGCTTTATTAAATACCTAGAGAAATACTTGACTAATTTTTTTAGAACTTCGGGAATATACAAATCATGTTTTTCCATGAAGATTTGGTCACGGAAGTAATTAGGAGAGCAACAACAATTTGAAGAAAAATAATAATATTTCGCTCTCTCTGTAAAATAAAATGTATGAAATTATCCTTCGCAGCAGCATATAGCTATGTGAAATTGTATAAAATAAGTGCATTTGTGCTGGAATAGCATATATATTCATGGAGATAAATTGATTTCTTTTAAAAATATTTTTAAAAAATTGCATATTTTTTGTTAGAGCATCCAGGGTTTTCAAGAAGGTTCCAGGTCAGAAATTTTGACAAAATATAGTAGAAACTAAGTAGAATAATTAAAATAAAAATATATTAACTTTTTAATGAAATGTGAGCTGTTGTACGAACTGCGCATGCGTTAACTATATATGGGGCATTCTCACAATCTTTTGTATAATTATGTATAATTGAAACTAGTCTTATACGTTCAATAAGTAGATTTTGAGTTTCTTAACAGTATGGTTGTTAAAATCAACTGTGAAATCTTAAGAGAACGTATACGGGGCATTCTCACAATCTTCACTTTCGGGAATAAAAATCTGGCGAAATTAAACTTGCTAAATTAACATTTTAATCTGATAGACGAATGCCTTAATGATTCAAAATAAAGTAAAAAAATGGTCAGCAGCGAAAAGTTTTTTATTTAACTGAGTTTTAGGTTAAACTTGCGAGCTTAATTTTCCTTACCATTTTAACCCTATAACTTTTTATTTTCTTCTAAATTTTTACTTATAATGAATTTTCATAGTACCCACAGGACATTCAAATAAGAAACAATACTAATGTAGTACTTTTAATACAGAATTTTTGTATAACATTGTCTTAAAGGGGTGTTAAAGAAGGGACGGTAAGGTAAAAAAAGGGACGAAATGGTAAAAAAAGGGACAAAATGGGAAAAAAGAGACGGTAAGGATGGAACGGTAAGGAAAATTACTACCTATTTTTAGGCAAATCATGATAAGAGTAAGTGATAGCCTCAAGGTTCATTGATTTTTCGAAACAGTTGTTAACATTGGACTAAATTTTTTTTTTTTTAATTTTCCTCGAAAAGTGCAGGAATAAACCTAGGGGACGGTAAGACTACTAATAAAGCCACCGTTTTTGAAATTGATATTTAAATGCTGATTTATATTCTGCAGTAAATTTCCTGTCAAAGAATTTTAGATATTCTTTTTCTTGCATACTTCCGCATGAGCAAAAACTTGAAAAAAATTCTGTCGCTGCATCTGAAGTGATTTTCTGTATAATTTTAGAAGAGGGATGGTAAAAAATCTAAAACCCACGGACAGAGTTCAAAAAATAATATCAACCCTAAACATGTGTGCAGGTTAATTTTTAGCTACATATTTATATAAAACAATAGCTCCAGTTTCAGAAAAAAACTACATCGAATTATTTTTATTGAAACAATTTTATCCAGACAGCTCCAAACTTCAAAATCAGTATCAGGGACACGGGACGGTAGATGAGTTTTCAATGTGTTTGGACCCCCAACATCTTCCAAAACTTATTTATCTCGTTACTATTGTTGTACAATCATGCAAAGGGATGTTCCCAAGTATATGAAATAAAAAAAACACAAAAAAGTGTATTAAATAAAAAATTATTATTCAGGGACATGAAAGTTAAAAGATTGTGAGAATGGTCCATATATATATATATATTTCAACAT
Source organism: Maratus speciosus (assembly GCA_963932465.1). NCBI lineage: Eukaryota > Metazoa > Arthropoda > Arachnida > Araneae > Salticidae > Maratus > Maratus speciosus. The sequence continues at coordinate 346,874,045 of OZ010795.1, read as the reverse complement.
TTGGAAATGAATTCAGTAGTGCAAATAATTTTGAAATACCTGTCGAATAACTTGAAAATTCATAACGATGTAGATGATATAGAAAGCTGAATTTCGGGTGCCTTCAAAAAGTAGCGGATGATAACGGATATTTCACAAATTGCCATTTTTTATTACCTGACTTCCAACAAAGAATTTCGTATTTAATGAAAGTCAACGAGTAGCTTTGGAACTCATGTTTCAATTTTAGATCATTCTTTCTTTTCTTTTTCTCTTGCCGCAGTGCGGTCGTTCTGGTGTTTTTAGGTAGATTTCGTATGAAATATTACCTATTGACGTCATACCTATGTCGGAATTTCTGAAACATTTTTGCAGATCTACACCGATCATGACCCCTAGAACCCAAAACCACCCTCAGTAAAAAACTGAATCTATCTATCTATCTATCTATCTATATATATATATATATATATATCACTTTCTACTGGACACGAGAACTTCCACAATTCTGCACAAATCTTTTTTAAGCTGATACATAAAATCAAGGGGCATAAAATCTCGCTCAAGTTCGTTAATGGGCAAAATCGGACCAAGGGGGTGGAAATAGGGAGGGGTTTTGTGAAAACCAAAAAAAACCCATAACTTCTTAATTTTTGTATATATCAAACCAGTTTAAAGTTTTCATTACTTCTACAAATAGAGCCAAAAATTTGTGTATCACAGATTTTTGATAAAATTAAAAATTGGCTCAAGGGACGCAAAAAATAGGGGTTTTGGGAGAAAAAAATTCATAACATCGTCAATTCTCAAGATATCAAAATCCAATTAATTTTATTATACATCTCCTTAATATTATCTACAACTTTTATATTCATAAATTTTTGATAGGACCAATTCGTACCGTCAAAAAAAAAATTAAAAACGAAAACAGATAAAGGGGGATGAAGAAGAAAAATTTCCATAACTCCGTCAATTCACAAGATATAAAATCCCCATGAATTTATCATATATCTTCTTAATATTGTCTTCAACATTTATACAGATAAATTTTTGATAGGACCAATTCTTACAGCAAAAACAAATTAAAAATACATAGCGGTTGAAGAAAAAACTCATCTTATTAAGAATGTATTCAAATCCAAACTGCTTATTTTCTTACTTATTTTTAAATTAATTTTTGCTCTCAAACGTGTCCAATTGATAGATTATCTTCTTCAGAAGCTATATAATGTACCGTAATGATCGATGTTTTGATAGAGGTAGAATATATTTCAAAAAATGATGTCAAAGTGGGCATTTTGAACAGAATTTCCCGAAGCGATTGTGTTAGAAACGAAAAATATTGCCCTACTGAGAAAATAATTGTTTATTAATCAAATTTCAATTAATTGAAAGAAAAATAAAAACACATGTCGCTTATAAATCTTTTCAAAAATCACGTCAGCAAGTTTCATATTTTTTCTATTAAAAATTAATCTGAAAATGTGCCAGAAAATTTCGAGTTGTTGAGCATGGAAAAGTATTTTTTTTTTTATACCGCCTTAACATGATTCTGATAAAACCATCTATTATATAAAAATGAAATAAAAACTCGTCAAAAGCGGTCAGATAAAACTGTTAAAGTGGATTTATATCTACTCATGATTTAGTTTTTGTTGATGCAATTAATATACTTAACTTCAAAATCTACCTCCGCCTGTAGGCCGGGCCGGCAGGGATTTTTTAAGAGAACGAAAGTATCAATAAAATTTAAAAGTTAAAAAATTAAAAAATTAAAATTAAAAATGACACTTTGGCGGAAATCCTTTTTTATCCAGCCCTTTTTAGAAAGTACTCTCTCTCTATCGTCGATACCTTTCTGACCTTTTACAATATTCAGCTAGTCCTTTAGTATAAGTTACTCTAAATACAGTTGACTACCAAATCATGTGAAAAAAAACATTTGGTATCGTTTGGGCAAGTGCTGTTAAAAGTTATTTCATAGAAAGTCTCAAATTTAATAAAAAAAAGTACTTATATTTTAACTTTACTGTCTTATTTCTACTGTATTTTTCAAGTTTTCTGAAAAATATATTAAATTTGGTTGAAAACCCTATAAACCATAAACAAAAAATATGCAAAAAATTATTGAATCTTTTAAAGAAACCTTTATATCTCAATAAATATACGTGATAGTGTTGCACAAAGGGATACAAACGTTGCGCAATATCCATATGGTCATATGGTGAAGCTATGAGTCCTTTTCAGCATTTTATATTACAGGGCAATCCCAAATATTTTTTTATTCTTCAAATTGTTGATGATTCCCTAATTACTTTCCTGATCATACTTTCGCGGAAAATATTAAGTCAAACTTGATATTCCCGAAGTTCAGAAGAATTCTCCAAGAATTTTCCTTGATATTCGAGAAAATGTGTAAAATCGAAAATGAATCCGGTGATATTTTGCAATATAGCGTATATACAGGATATTTAGTGTACATATAGTCAGAAAACTAATGATACGGAATAATAATTAGGTTACTTGTATATTAATAGTAGTTATTCTTGGGAATGTCATTTGATGCTATGTGAAAATTAGTATTTTGTTTTATGTTATAGGGTTCTGTGAAAAATTATAACAGATTATTGATGTACAGTCACTATAAAAAAACATACATCTGCCTTTAGTCGCAGACCGTTTACAATCAAATAACAACAAGACTCAGAATACTATCTTTTGTCTGAAAGTGAGAGGAATTTTTAAAATAGGGCTCATCTACATATTACAAAATGCATCAACTCCAATTTTTCGAATGGTAACATCCATTTTTGACACTATATTTGAGTTCCTTGGATCCAGACATCCCGAAAAAACGCTATAGTTTATTGTACTGTTTATTAAACCGTCATACAATTATAAAAGAAGATGTATTAAGGGTAATTCAACAGATTTTGAAAAATTAAATAAAGATCTCAATAAAAGCTTCCATTTTTACACAATCGATGCATAAATTAAACAAAAAATAACTTGAAAATTTTAAGCATTTCTTGTGTATCCGAGTTGAAGCCAGCTTTACGTCCTGTCTAGGAGTAGATGCATATCTAGAACATAGGAAGTCATGACAGGGACAATGTCTAACTATAGTTTATTTTAAATAAGAGTGAGTATATTTATCGTGAAAGATAGAAAATGGTTTAGAATAGAAACATTTCCCAAAACTTTTTTAAAAAACTTTTCACATAAATTTTCTGGGGATATGTGATTGTACGGTAGCAGCATATGGTCCCTTCAAATCTTCGAAAAGTCAAAAACTTCGTTATATTTTGAAATCAAATTATTATAACGATCTGTAAACTTACACACACATTTTTCTGACGATGTTGATTCTGTTTATGTAAAAATTGATGTTGGTCATAATTCAAAATAATTTTCATAGTTAAAGTATATTTTTGAGTAATATAAATACTTATAATATGTTTGGTCCAGTTAATGTATCTCATTGAAAACTAAAATTTTGAATTGGATGTTTTTTGGGAAAGATATAAATTAAAGTTTGTCAAGTGAAGTTAACAATAGCATTCTCAAAGTTTAATCTCTTATAATTACATGAAGAATTTAAAAAAATGCACTTTACATTTTTTAGTCTGACTTGATTCAAGGTATAAAAATAATGTGTCAAAAATGGATACTACAATTTGAGAAATGGAAGTTGGTTCAAATTTTAATATGTCGACGATCCCTATTTCAAAATTGTCCTATATTCTGAAAGAATATGTGCCATTTTTGGTGTGATTGAATTTTACATGGTATGCGAATAAAGGCAGATGTGTCAGGCTTTTAGGAAGATTTCGTAAGAAATACTACCTATTACATTCTCCCTTATGTTGGAATTTTTGAAATTTGTTTGAAAATCTACGCCGATCATGACACCTAGAATCCAAAACCACCCTCAGTTAAAAACTTTATCGGTCTATCTATCTATCTATATATACACTGGTGTCCAAAATTAAGGACAATAACAAAATGCTAGCTTTCAAGTACGCGAATACTCAAAAGGAAATAATATAATTCGAACAATGACTATCTCTACAACACAGCTAGTCCATATAACATCTCATTCATGTCACACATGGTCACAAGTGTCACAGTCACTGCGGTGAAGGAAAAAAATAGGAAATTCCATACATCTCATTATGAGTCTCAAATGATCACTAAATGTGACTCCACTGAGACGTCACCGTGATTGCTGCTTTATGACGAGTCACCATGTGACTTTACAATGTAGTTACATCGTGACTCTGGTGTGACTGTCATCTCTAGACTCAATTTCAAAGTCATCATGAACGCTGCATTGTGATAAGTTACCAAATAATGTCACATTAAAGTCACATGATGACTTTCAGGTGACAGAGAGACTACTGTGAAGTCACAATTGTGCTCTTTTGTGAAAAGTCACCATGTGACTATAATGTGATATTATTTGGTGATTTAACATAATGCAATGTTCATGATGACTTTGAAATTGAGTCTAAAAATTAGTTAAATGAGAGTCAAAATGTAACTACATTGTAAAGTCACTTGGTGACTTGTCACAAATTAGCAGTCACAGTGATGTCTCAGTGGAGTCACATACAGTGATCATTTGAGACTCATAATGAAAGGTGTGGAATTTCCTATCTTTTGTTTCGCCGTAGTGACTGTGACACTTGTGACCATGTGTGAAATGAATGAGATGCTATATGGACTAGCTGTGCTGTAGGGATTGTAATTATTTGAATTATGTTTTTTCCTTTTAAGTATTCGCTTACTTAATAATTAGCATTTTCTGACTGGTCCTTAATTTTGGACACCAGTGTATATATATTATTTTTTATGGACATGATAACTTCCATAATTCTGCTCAAATCTCTTCCAAACTGATACATAAAATCAGGGGGTATAAAAACACGGTCAAGTTCGTTAATCGGCAAAATTGGACCAAGGAAAGGGAAATAGGGAGGAGTTTTGTGAAAAACGAAAAAAACTCACAACTTTTTAATTATAATACATATCAAATCATATCAAATCATTATTATTACTTCTAGAAAAAGGGCCAAAAAATTCCTGTATCACATATTTTTGATAAAATTAAAAACGCGCTCAATGGGCGAAAAGATAGGGTTTTAGGGGAGAGGGAGAATTCACAAATTCATCAATTCTTGAGATATGAAATTAAATTAAACTTATTATAAATCTTCTTAATATTATCTGCAACTTTTATACTGACAAGTGTTCGATAGGACTAACTCTTACCGCAAAGAAAAATTTAAAGAAAATTGGTGTGGGGATTTGAAGAAGAAAAAAATTCATAACTTCGTCAATTCATAAGATATCCAAACCGCGTAAAGTTATTATACATCTTCTCAATATTATCTATAACTACCACATTGACAAGTTTTTGTTGGACAAACTCTTACAGCAAAAACAAATAAAAAAAAAATAGTGGTTGACGAAAAAATTATCGTATTAAGGGTGTATTCAAATCCAAATGGCTTATTTTCTGACTCATTTTTAAATTCATTTTTCCTCTCAAACGTATCCAATTGGCAGGTTCTCTTATTCAGAAATTATATAATGTGCTGTATTGGTCAATTTTTTGATAAAGGCAGAACATATTTTTAAAAAAAGTTGTCAAAGTGGGCAATTTGAATAGAATTTTCCAAAGTGATAGTGCTGGAAACGAAAAAAATGGTCGTACTGAGAAAATAATTATTTGTAAATCAAGTTCTAAATTATTGAAAGAAAAATAAAAACACAGGTCGCTTATAAATCTCTTCAAAAAACCACGTAAGCAAGTTTCATGTATTTACTTTTAAAAATAAGCATGAAAATGTGTCAAAAATTTCGAGTTGTTGAGCGTGGGAAAATATTTTTTTAATACCGCCTTAATATATGATTCTGATAAAATCAGCCCTTATGGAAAAATGAAATTAAAAATTCGTCAAAAGCGACCAGATGAAATTGTTAAACTAGGTTTATCTCTAATCCTGATTTACTTTTTGTTGGTGAAATTAGTACTTTACTTCGAGATCTATCTCCGCCTGTAGGCCAAGCCGTTACGGATTTTTTATATACTGACTGAACAAAGGTTAAAACAATAATAGTGAAATGCATACTATAACGGAAGCTCTGTTATATAAACTAGCTGTTTAAACCATTCTACGCACGAGAGAGAGGAAGAATTCCCCTGTTAAAGCGTTGAGTTGTTTAATAACTATCCGATTTAGAAAAATATTTTTCTACTACAGTGCATTGTTTTATGAAATTTAATTATCATGATGCTATGGCAGCAGACGATAAAACGATATCTTTGGAATAAGGGAATAAATAGAATAAAAAGTTTTGTTGATTTTTGTGATAAAATGTTTTTCTTTATTTTTAAAAAAGGGTAATAATTAAGCGCAATTAAATGATCTGTAATTATGTGCATGTAAGGTAAAAGAATTATCGTAATACCTGGTACAACTGTTTAGTATTGCAGCGTGGACTACGTAATATGTATATTTCACATTGCAGTAAACATTTAGAACTGGTTAGAACTCGCGCGATTACGGGTTGAAGGTAAAAAAAAGGCAGAAATTCATCAAAAACTTTTAAAAAAATCTATTTAAAATTTTCGAATTTTTTGCCCCAATCGTTCATGGGCCCTCTACCAGCAATATGTGTCCCAAATTTCGTAGCCCTGCGCCCTGTGGTTTCCGAGTTTTTGAGGTTACGTAGATACGCGCACGGATTTTAATTGGATAGATGGCAAAAAAACAGATACAGTAATATACTTTACTTTTCCCCATGGAGGAAAGAGATAGATGGAGGTACAGTATGCCGTCAAAATGGTTTGCAATATGATGCGCGTTATCGCCCATATTTAAATGCTCTCATTCGGCCCAAACAAAACAAGCACCTGGAACAGGGACCGAATTCTTTGACATCACCCGTGCACTTTTTTCTCTAAATGAAAATGACCTGCTTATTTTTAAGCATTCTAAAGCAGCATTCCATTGTATTATGAAATTAAAACTGTATTACTAAAAGTTTTCTTCTTTTTTTTTCGTGAAAGAACGTGCTTGTGTTTGGGCCAACTGTAGCTGATTTTAGGGTTACTTTTTTGGTGTCACCCCCAGCTACCTTACTGCATCTCCATCTATCTATTTCCTTCATGATTTTTCCCTTTACATTTAATAGAAATGGATTACTTAAGTTACCACGATTAGAAAATCGGTTCTAAAAACTATAAAAAAATTAATATCTCAAAAATAAATTAAGATACCGCTTTCAAACAAATTGCATTTAAAAGTACATTTTTTTCTGTATACGACGGTGTAAAAATTAAAAATGTGGGATGTTTAGAAGTTTAAAAATTTGCAAAACTGAAATTTCATTTCAAATTTCAAAATGTTGCCATTCGCAGAACGATGTTTGTCCTTTATAACATAAAAATGCCAAATGTCATACACATAATATTACAACAATAAATTAACATAGTGTAAAAAGCCCGCGGTGTGTCAATCAAAATTTTCGTTTTATAGTAGCCTCAAAACACCTTTATTTTGAATCAAAAGTTCAAACATTTATTCACAAATTTGTACTCCTGGAAAATAAACAAAAGAAGCGCTTTTGCATGTTTTGTTGCTTTGTAGGTTCGCTGACATTTTCATCACTAGGATTAATGAAAGTCTTTTGGATAATACAGTAAAGATAAAATTTTCTCTGAGCTCAGATGTAAACATACACAGGTACTTATTGCCCACTGGCAATCAGAAAATGCTTTTAAAAGTAGGACAGTGTCTAGAAGATTATCGTCTATCCGGATAATAATCTTTCAAGTACAGGACGGCGCGCTATACTTCCCATACTTTATCAAATTCAGTTGAAACTCGTGCTGAGCTTCTAAGAATTTTGTCTGACAGAAGTCTCGGAACTTCTTAGATTAGTGGAATGCTATTTCCCGCTTTCCTTCCTAGGGTCAGAGAAATGTTATTCTCTCAAGAAAGATTTTTTTTTTTTTACTTTGTTTTCAGCTTCCTTCTTTCCCAACACCACTGAATTCGGAAAGAGTCTCTCTCGACCACTTAAATTGTAGAAAAGTGATGTCACCAATAATCAGACTCATTCTTGGATCTCAAAGAAAGAAACATGGATTTGTACGGCACATTTCACCAAGGTGATATTTTGACCACAGCGGTCATCTTTAACCCAGGCTTTTTTCCGCGCAAGGCCCTATATCGGAACCTTTTGTTCGAAGCTCTTCTTAGCATAAGAAAAGAACATCTGTATTGAGATCACATAAGTATGTTAGTCACTCATCTTCCGAATTCCCCTCGGTAATGTTAAGTCTATGGGAGTTTGATGCATTCTTATATTCAAAATATCTCCTCGAAAAATTAATATTTTTAACTTCTTTTTTCAGTGTTCTCATCTTAAAGAATGTCTCTTTTTTTGTTAGTTTTCGAAATATTTCTAAAATCTAAGCTTAATTTTATATGAAGTGTTAAAATTTTACTCCCAGTTTGTCAGTTTTTAAAACATAAAATATTAAATTAAGCATAGATTTTGGAAATATTTTGACAACTAAGAAAAAAAGTGACAACCTTTAAGTAGAGAACACTGAGAAAAGAAGTTAAAAATATTAATTTCCCGAGGAGGTATTTTGAATATTGGAATGCATTAAATGCCCATAGACTTGCATTACCGAGGGGAATTCGGATGCTGAGTGACTAGCAGCCTTAAAAAGTTACCGACGTGGGAAAATATTCTTATAATGCTCTTGGTTCAGCTGTTCCCGTGATGTTGGGAGATTATCAAGGATGTTCCTGCGCATTGAGATATTCTCCACTTAAAAGGAAATCTTTAAAATACTTATTGCTTAATGCCAGGCTCCCTTCTCCCTGAAAATTTTCCACAAAGAGATGGTAATCAAACTGCATACTGCGCGATGTTTTAAAGTTCAATCCAAATTAAACGAAGAACAGATATCAAGAATTTCCCTTAAAAGCTAATTTTTTTTTTTAATACGCTTACTAATATTTTTAATCAAATCTTTTATAAACTTAAGGAGCGAAAAAATGTAAAAATTGTTCATTTATACAGCATTATATCAAAGCAAGGTTAAATATTGGAATCTAATGAGCAAACGATGAAGATAGTTTAACATAATTTCATCAGATAACCTCAAATTTTTGCAAATTATGGAGCACAATGATTAACTAATTAAATAAAAAGCCATGTTATTACTGTTCAACTTTTTCTTACTTTGTTCTCAAGACTAGAAATTAATTTGCTATAGGGAAGCTTTTATCTTGAATGAATTTTGAGATTTATTTAGCAAAATACCTTAAAAACTTTTTGCCTTCCATTTTCCGCAAACAAAAACATGTTGAAAAATTCCAGAATACAATTTGAGAACATTTTCCTTCAAACTGCCTTACAAAATGAAATAAAAGAAGTTTTTTATAAATGTGTTTTTCTCAAATAGCTCCTGAATTTAAATACGTTTAAACAAAAAATAAATATTTATCCACATATGTTTGCTGTCTTAATGAAATATTTATACTAATAGTCTATTATTCAAATTTTTCTATAAAATTTGTAATGAAATTTTGAATAGTTACATCAATAAATAAAAAAAAAAAATACTTGGATATGCATCGTTAAAAACTTTTGAAAAAATTAAAGATATATCATTAATTTATATATATATATAATATAAAATAAATGGGTGCTGTTAAATATGCAGCACTATTATAAATAGATAATATCTAAATGCCTAATGTAACAGTATATTGTTCAAACGATAAGCATAACTAATAATATTTATGAATTAAATAAACTCTAACGCTAAAATATTTATAAAAATTATATGATAGGTTAAAGTGCAAATATTTTGTCCCCTTTCCTAATTTCGTCCCTCTTAACTCCTGAGCTTCTGCGAAAGTACCGCAACTTATGACGGAAGGTAAAAGGGGTCAGTATTGAAAGTTTCGTTCGCCAAGACGCATAAATAAATTAAAGACGCCGAATTTCCTATTTTCAGAAGACCAGAGTTCTTATTACGTCGTTTGTGTACGTTATTTACTGTACTGTAAGTATTTATATCTAATTCATTGCATGTATTTTACGTAAGAAGATACTTAAACTAGCATACAGTGAGTTTTAGGACGCTCAGTTCAACTTACGGGAACTGAAGCTCCGCCATATTGGGAAGTAGCGTGGTCCCAATTTCGTCCTCCTTGCAGTTCTTATTTTCGTCCCGGGGACGAAATTATAGTAGTAAATTATTTAGTTATAAGTTAAGCTAAGGCGTATTGGATTATTCGAAGGGACGAAACTGGAATCAATTTTTTTCTCTTGCATTTTTAGGTACTATTTTAAAAAACAACTTTTCGCATTGCTAAAATTTTTTGTACGATATTTGCCTATGTTTCTATGTGCGTGGGTAGTTAGTCTATGTAAAATTCAAATTTGGTAGGTTTTCACTGAAAATTACAACATTTAGCGCCTAAAAATGACTGGGGGAAGAAATATGGATACTTTACTCTAAACCCAAGAATTTCAACTATTAACGCACGAGTAATCTAATAATACTCTGACTCCTAATATATTACACTCTTTTATTCAACTTAGCTCAGTTCAGTTATAGAAAGATATAACTTTGCAATTGATTTTTCACTCTCTTACAAATGTGCTAGAATTGTAAAAAGTACGTACATAGTTGTGTTTCCGATAAAAATAAAATATTTTAATGTTTTTATAATTTAAATAAAAATTGAAAAATAATTTTAAGGGATTTTCCCTTAAAATTAGTTAGCCGGTCACAGGTGATAAATCGCCAACTATTCAAAAGATACAAAAATTAAGGGAGTTATTATATGCTAACAACACTCGCTAAAATATGAAAACTGGCTGTAAAACTGGAACAGCATAATATTGTAAACACTAAAAAGTTGAAAATTGAAAAATGATAAAATAATAACATGTATAAATTTTTAAGACACTTTTATCATTTAACAATTTTATATTAATAAAGTGATAATTAAACGTTAAGAAAATAATTTAGAAATACTGAATAGATTGTTCAAATACTGTTTTTCTGTCAGTTTTCATAGCTTAAACAAGTTAGAAATTGCACGTCAAACGTGGCAAATAAGGTGATTTCGTACTATAACTCGTTTTATAAATATTTTTTGCAAAAAGTATTGTACTGAATTTATATTTCTGTGCACTTCATAAGGGCATATCAATTTCATTTCGTTCGAAAAGCTGTAATATCATTAAAACTTGAAATAATTTTTCCCTTTGGCCGTCATGTAACGGAGGAGTTTTGACTGTCCCTGTAATTAAACTATACATCCGATTTTCATAAAATATGAAAGGACTCGACAAAATTTTGCAGTAATTATATATTTAAAATTTCAGACCATTCGATTGGGTAGTTTTTGCTCTGTTATATGCGGACAGACGGACAGACAGACAGACGGACTGAACGACGACTATAGGTGTTACGTATTTCTATAATTACAAACGCACCTAAAAAGAAATAAAGCAAAAAATATAATTTATTTAAAAAAAATACTAGTTCTTGCTTTCTATCAAGCTTAAATAAAAGAGGTGAATTGTATATAAACAGGGACAGGACAGATAAACGCAATACGCAAAAACAAATGCATTGTAATGGAAATTTTGAAAAAAAAATTGCAGAAATTGCAGTCATGGAAACAATCATGCACCCTATGAAGTTCAACAAATGTTAACATATTCAAGCGTGTTGATTAATTTAAATTAGAAATAATTTGAAAAGATTGGTGTTGCCAGCGAGATTCCAAAAATAAATTGTTCACCAAAGTAATAAACAAGGATAAAAAAAAGGCCTTTATGCTAATTCAAATAGAGAAACCGAATATCACCTTTGAAAAGATTGTTATTATAGAAACTATGCTGTCCAGAAACTATTATGAAAATATACAAAGAACTTAAAAGAAAAATGTCCTTCCTTGAAAATCGTACATTGAACAAAAAAATTATTCTACTCAGACAAAAAATATATACAAAAACTTGCACGGAAAATGATATCTAAGATTCTCTTTAAATTACAGTAACTGGGTTATTAATTCTATGCAGTACTGTCAGTTTTAAAGTCACACAGTTGATGCCACTCCAGTGTAAACTACGAGGCGTGCAAAGAGTTAATTTATTTGCATAAAAATGCTGTTTTATATATATATATATATATATAAAGTGATTCGTTCTTTTCATTTTTATGATGTGCTTTAATTCATAGATGCAAATAGATCTTTAATGAATCGCAAGAAACATTCGCTCAATTTTTATATTGTTATTTATTTTCATGTAATAAATATAAGTGTAAAACTGTAACAATGAATCAATTTTTATTAAAATGCGACATTTTTTCGCGAAAAAATGTATTTATGGATTAACCAATTTATTTTATTTCGTTTAACACAAAACATAATTTTCGCAGCCAAAATACGCCAAATGCCCAATTGTGTGGCGCATTTTAATTAAATTCACAATAAACTTAAAGCGAAATAAATCCGAACGTTTTACATTGAAAGAAAATTATAATTAAAAATAGTAATAATTCATTGCTAGTATAATCTCCGTATTTTTACGGAAATTTCTCCATATCAAATGATTTCTCTAATATGTCAGAAAGAAGCGACTGTTTATTCAAGAATATCCTTCACAGGCATCAGCGCTAAAAGTCTACTTCATTGGTCATTTTCACTAACGGTTTGGAATTTTTTAATACTTTTACATTGTAAAGAATTTTCGTATTTTTTTCTTTTCCATTATAATGTAAGTCAGAGATATTTGCCCTGTTTAAGCACCGCTATTTTTTCTTTTTTACAGTAATTATTTTTGTATTGCACATTAACCTGCCTACTCCAAATTTTATGTAGAACTTCATAAAAAATATTACTGTAATATAAATACAAGATACAGGGTATCCAGCGAATAAGACCCTGATTTAAAAATTAAATATCTCAAAAACAAAGATCAACAGAATTATGCGGTAAACGGTTTGTTTATTAGCTAAGCTGTAAAAATGTTATAGGAAAGTTTCAAATTTTAGTTGCAAATGCCGTTAACAGATGGCGCTGTAATCGCAATGCCTATAAATTGTGCTTCGAAGTCCAGAACACTAGCGTCTCATTCCTAGATGGCTCCCTATGGAAGAACGAAAATTGGGAAAGTCCATTTTTTCGTTGGGGTGATGTGCAAAAGTGGAGACATCTAGTCACAGAATTATTGCACCAGCTTTATTTTAGAGAATTTCAATTAATAGAATTTTCAATAAAATGTTTAAAAATCATTATATACGAACATGTTAAAATATTTTATTAAATTAAATTTTTAATACAATATAATTATTGAAATCAAATTTCATATAAGAAAAATAATTTTGTCCTTTTTATTTATCTTTTATATTTTTAAATCACGGCATAATATTTTGGTATACCTGAATTATTATAAATAAAAAAGTAGTTTTGCACTTTTCATTTATATTTTTAAATCACGGCACAATATTTTGGTTTTAGCGCAACACATATATTTCTTTTTTTTTTTTATTTTTTTTTTTTTTTTTTTTTTTGTAAACAAAGTTTTAGGGACAGAAATTATGCATTAAATTATTTCATTTTTAAAAGGAATTGATGATAAGTCATATTATCAACATTGAAGCAAAAGTATTTTGGTGGTAGCACTCCTTTCCAAAACTTCGGATCAAAATCGCTAGAAGCTGCACCATACTTCTGTGCTCAATGATAAAAAAAAAATAAAATGCGTTTTTAAAATTAAAATGATATTTTTAATTAATTAAGCCTTTATAAATAGAAACTTTGTATTTTTTCATTCAAACTCTTTTCTACTATTTAAAAAAATGATTTATGAATCATTATTATAAATGCACAATGATTTTAAAAAAGGGGGTTTCTTTTAGCTTAATTAAATTTTAAAACTCGAAAATTTAATTTTTTTATTAAAACTTTTTTTCACAATTTAAATAAATATTAAATGTAAAGATTTCCAATTTTTTCAAATTCTCCTCTGCTTGGATTCGATTCCACGATCTACCAATTAGGAAAGAAAAGATATACAACAGAGATACTGGTATCCAGACCGAAATAGCCTATATAACAAAATTTGAAACAAATCTCCAATTTGCCAACACATGGTTCCGCTTCTGCACATCACCTCAACTAAGAAGCGGACTTTCCCAATTTTCGTTCTTCCATAGGGAACCGTCTAGCAATGAGACGCTAGTGCTCTGGACTTTGAAGCACAATTTATAGGGATTGCGTTTTCAGCGCCATCTGTTAACGGTTTTTGAAACTAAATTTTAAAACTTTTGTATAACATTTTTACAACTTAGCTAATAAATAAACCGTTTACCGCATAATTCTATTGATCTTTATTTTTGAGATATTAAATTTTGAAACCAGGGTTTTATTCGCTGGACACCCTGTACAATGGGAATTTCATCAAAAAACTTAATATCTGATTTTGGCCATCTGTCACGGAACAGTGGGTTAGACGTCCCACTTCATGGGAACAGATACTCTAGACAGTAGCTCTGGAAATAGGAAGAAATATGGCTGCAAACTATAAACTAACATTTTATTCTATACTTGAGCAACAAAATTCACTAAATATTTCATGAAATATCTCTAATAAATACATCATATTTCAACTGCTAATATCTCTATCTTATGAGAATATACAACAAAAACCGAATTTATCTTTTTTGATGAATATAACTTAATTGAAGAAATAAATCGCTGTAACTTCGTCTACACTGTAAAACAAAAACGGACTAAAAACGGAGATTCTACTGGCAATGGAAACGCCAGTACTATTTCCGTATTTTAATGGAAATTTCCCTTCATAAATTCCAGAAATCCGTATTTTTACGGAACTTTTTCCCCATAAATTACAGAAAATTTTCAGTTTTTCTGGAATTTATGGCGGAAAATTTCGAAAATAATACTTACGTCTCGATTGCCAGTAGGATCTTCGATTTTTAGTACGTTTTTATTTTACAGTGTGCTACGGTTTTTTTAAATGATTGAGAGTACAAAAACGTCACTAACTCCGTCACCTATCCAATACCTGAAATACATTGACTGGGGCAACTGACCCGACGTGCACCTAACCCGAATTTACTCTAATAATAAAAATAAATGCTGTCAGGTTTAGAAAAAAATAAAATTTTATAAATTCTGCTGAGGATATCCTCCACTCCATTTACGAAATACTTTCTGCCTCATTCGCGAATTCACTTTCAACGAGGAAAATATATTTACAAATACGGAAATTTCACTGGCAAGCAGCGAAATATCTTTTTTCTGTCTATCACCATATTATAGTTACACTGCTCATTAACAGGAATATACATGATAAATTATGATAAGTAATGTTTTTTATGATAAATTGTATATCAGAAAAAAAATAATAAAGTCGTATTATTTGTCGATCTCTTTTTCTTAAACTACGAAAAGTTTTTTGTTGTGAGCGGAAATTACTTTACAGCAAAGCTTTTATCGTGAAACAATTTCAAGATTAATTCAGTGAAATACAGTAAAAACATTTTTCCTCTTATTTCCTCTAAACAAAAACATGCTAAAATATCTTGGAATATGACTTTTCTATATATTTTAGAAATCTGTTTTAAAATATGAAATTAAGTTAGTAGTTTTTTAATGTTCTTTGATTTAATGGTTTCTAAATTTAAATACGTTTAAACAAAATAGTACAACATATTTTTAAATTTAAAAATATATTTATGGGCAAAAAATATTTATTATCTTAAGGAAAGCTTTACAATGGTCCTCGTTCTTAATTTTTAAGTTAATTTATTTTAAAGAAATAGAGTATTCAATAATTCCATGTATGCTAAAATTACTTTAAAATATTACCTTCGACAACTTTTGAATGATTGGTGTGCTATATATTATCCTATGTAGAATAAATGGGTGCGATAAAAAATATAGTATTTTTATAAGTGGCTAAATATAAAAGAATACTGTTAAAACCTTGGAAACAATTAAAACTGCTACAGATTTAAACAAAATGTAATACTAAATTATTTAGGAAAATTAAACAAATTATCATGCTATCGTCGATTCATACTAGGATGTATATCAGGATGGTTCAACAATATAAATAAAAAATAATAATATTTCGCATAAATACGTTCGAATTTTTTATACTTGTGTATAGAAATATTTTCCTAAAATTTCAACTTCATATTTTAACTGCAAGAGGATGCTCAACCCCCACTAACTTCGTAAGTCAGTGTATTCCATTGTAATTTTTCTACATATTTGTTTTAAAAAATGAAGACATCCAAAATTTATGCATTTTTTTTTTTTTTTTTTTTTACAATTTCTGAAAAAAGAATAAAACAATATATAAGTAAAAAGTAGAAATGTAAATGTATTTTGCCCTTTAATATTACAAAATAGTCTCTAAAACGGATTTTTTCATTGTTTTTGGTAAAATGGATTTTTGGTTTGCTTCTAAGGCTTGCAGCAGGAATTGCTTTTAATCTTCATCATTTGTTATGATTTTATTAAATTATCTAATAATGTGTGCGTATATATAATACAACAAATTATATTTAGGTAGCTTTCTTTACAAAAAAGCTACCTATTGCAGCCGTTCGGAGGAAAGCGATTTCAAAAAATTTTGGTATATTTTCATCGATCATGACCCCCAGACCCCGAAACCACCCTCCGTTCAAAATTGATATATATATATATATATATATATATATATATATGTAACGAATAAATATCGGGAGCGTTCCGGACTTGTATAGCGTAGTCGCAGCCGTTTACTTTCCGGCATGTGTCCGTACAGCCGTCTTTAATATGTAAAGATATCTAGGAGTTGACAGAACTAGTGGATTAAATAACTGGGACTCGGGAACCGCTTGGTGGACCGAACTCTTTTATTTAGCCGCTCCTCTTACAGTCTGAGTCGCGAGTTCGGCCGGGGCCCCCTCGAGCCACGTACGATGATTTTCAGGAGCTACATTGTCATACGTTTTGCCGGCATCTCAAATCTGCAAGATCCGTCGTTTTTGGCGCGGGTTTTAGCTAATATCTTGGGGTTTAACATATTTTCCAGCAGAGGGCACAGTTGTAAAATTGGGAGGAACATTTCTTTAATTGGCTGATTAGCTTTTGATTGATTGTCCGGGATCAGATGCCAGAGTTAGGCTTGGCTCGCCCGGGGATGAGCTAACCACAACTGAATGAGAATATTCCGAACGTCAGCAAGTTTACTCTTAAAGATCGTCCGAAAATGATATCTGAAAGTAATACGATGTATTGCTAAGAAACAAAGTTATAAGGGGTAAAACTGGTTTTAGATTGAGATTTAAAGTTAGGACGAAAACTTCGGATTTTAATTTAAATTTTTGAATTTAAAAAGGGGTTTTATCCTTTCATATCCCCCCCTCCAAGAAGAGGTCCACCCGGAATTGCCTGCAAATCCGGGGGGACTCGCACGGAGAATGGTGAATACAAAAACAGATAAGTGCGACATTACAGATTAGGGTTAAAGTTAAATCTAAAGGTAAATTTAAATTAAATGTAACGTTAAAGTTAAGTTTGCTAAGACGTGAGGGTTGAATTTTGCTGCTGGAAAAGATATTTAAAATTTAAATTTTGAAGTATAAACTTTAAGGAAAATTTTAAAGATTTTAAATTTTTACGTAAAATATCTTAAGTTTAGGATTTGGCTCTTGGGACAACTTGACCGAACTTTACATAATACTTGAAAGATTTAATGACATAAAATATAAGAATACCATAAAATATAAAGAAAAGCTGAAAAAACAAACAATAATAATAATATCAGAAATATATGGGAAAACACAATAATAAAGTAATATAGTTTAAGTATTGACCATAATTTTCTTATTTCGAAGTCCTTTGGTCAAGAAGTTTATGCTCTTTTTGTTAAAGTCTTTGAGCAACAATTTCACATTTTTATATAAAATTAAACTGTGCAAAAATATAAATTTATTTACAAATATAATATTGGAAATTGCACGTAAACATAGGAAAAATTATTAACCATAATTATACATGAAAAACTGGAACTCCTCATCTATTTTCAAATATGTAAATAGTATTCAAATAAAAACAATGTACAGCAAAATATAAAAATATTGAACTTAGAGAAATACTTAAAAATATGAACTTATAAAAACATTTGAACATTTCTTCACCTTTTATTTCAAAGTGTGTAAATATTAAAAATATGTTGACATATAAAATTAGCAAGATTAAAAATAATATATTATTATAGCAAATATTAAATAATGTTGAAATAAGTACGTTAAAATATGTATGATAATAAAGAAAAATAATATCTTGAAGTCTTATTTACATGGAAGACTACTTGCAAGGTAAGTAGTATTTATCCTAAACCTCAGGGAGGTTTTAGCACATCCTAAACCAGTTATGGTTTTCGCATAATCCTAAATCTCAATGGAGATTTTAGCAAAAATTAAAAAAAAAGAAAAATGAGCTTTATGTTTATTTTTTGTGTGAAAATGCAGATGCAGTTTACCTGTAAGCAATGGTGTTTATTATTTTGCAGACTGAGGTATTATTCATTTTCCTCAGTGGCATTAATAAACTAAAGTCATAATTTAATAAACCACATCTACATCTCACTCAGCTCTTGGCAAATAGCAAAAATCTCTAAATTTTTAAGAATGCAAGAATTTTACTACTGGCAAAAAGAAAAAATAATCAATAAATAAAACAGGAAAATTAAATAAATAAAACAAACAAAAAAAATTAATAAAATAATAGACCCTGGTTCAAACAAACAGGATTATGACCAAGACTTCTAAGTGCATGGCAACCCGTTGACAAATTTTTGTTAGCTAGCTTTTATTGTCCGGACATTTATTTTATCAACAGTTGCCACATTTGTTCAGATTATACAGGCCACTGAATCCCCTTTGTCTGTGGAGGGTTGTTTTCGGTGGAAATTACTTAAAAAAAATATTTTGTTTAAAGACTTAATGGGGTGGAACCATGGTCATCTTTAAAAATTGAATGTGTGGAATTAGACACTAGTGGATTTACCATGGTTAAAATGGGGTTACCACGGTCATGTCTAAACCAATGACTGAATTATTGAAACTATTTTTAACATGATGGGGACGGGACCTTCACCTGTTTTCTAAAAGTGACAGGGGTTAAATACCTGCTTAAATTTTATTTTTATGAAATGGTAAGGACGGGACCTTTTCCATTTTGTCTCTTCAATATGGTTGGGGTAACCAACTCACTCTTTAATATGAAATGGAATTTATTAAAAAAAATACTGGATAAAAATACTAAAAATTAAAACTCAAATACTAAAATATAACATAAGGTAAAATATGACATTCAAGCTATACACAAAAATATAGAAATGAATAATGATTTGTATAAAATTCTATATATAAAAAGAAATACTTGAAAACGTTCTCATTAAAATAAAAACTGCCTACACAAAAATGATTCAAATATGGATTAATATAACACACAACCTGGCATAAATAACTATTTACAAACATTTAGAAATTTCAGTGTGCTCATCTGTATTTTTAAAAAAATTAATGGAATAGGTTACTAAACTTACGCAAATACTCATTTGCACAGGATTATTTGATAATTTTTTGTTTAAAAATATGTAACTAAGTCAACTAACTTATTCACAGTATGCAAAAACATTAAAATCAAATCAATTTACTTTTTGGTGATCGCACGTATGCGTCACCGGATGAATAAGAAAACAAAATTACTGTTACTTTCGTTTGCTACGATTTTAACGTGCATGCAGAATGTCAATCCCAAATTTTCTATAATTTTAATAATAAACTTTAAATCCCGCAAGAAATAAAAATAAAGCTAATAAAAATTAAAAAAAAAAAAATTCGAATTTGTTTAAAATCGTTAAACTCCCTTTAGTACAGTATCATATTTTAAATGAACTACTTTGACTTCATGAACGCTGTCGAAATTTTAAAATTTACACATTGATAACAGTAATTTTTTGTTTTCTTTTTCATTCTAAAATAATTCCCATTCGCAGTGAGAACTTTCCCATTTTTTCTTTAGTATTTTCGGAAATAACAAATTTGTAGTCAATATTTAAAGTTAAAAATAAAAATTAGTAAGAACATTGTTTAATACAACAAAACTGATTTCTTGTAACTAAAATATTACATAAAATAAATAATGAACATGAGAAATCTGCAGTGTTAAGTTATTTCACAAAAAAAAATTAAAAGGAATATACTTAGCCTTCCCAATAAAGTCCGCGTATTTTTTTTTTTCCAATTATAGTTACTTTTAAACTGAAAAACATCAAACTGAAATAAACATAAATAAAACGGAACATACCTGTGAATTAGATTATCCAAAGAAATTTACAAAAGAAAGAAAAACTACTTGTAACGCTACCTAATTATTATCACTATTTTTTTTTTTTTTTTTCATTGTCTAATAAATTCTGATAAAGAACAAAATAAAACTGTTCTAGTCCTCGCTTCTCAATTATTCCTCTGCTGAAAATAAAAATAAATCAGTTTCTACCGATGAGTGACTCATTTGCTTTGATACAGGAGAAAAAGAGTTACTCGTGATTGCGACCTTTAACCTTGAAAAGTCTGACCCACTTTTTCACTCGGTTGATTAGCGAAAATCCAAATGAAGAACTCTGTGTTTGAATCATCTTTAGGAAACGCGACATCACAGCTGTAATTAAATAGAAGTTTTACCGGAGAGTAGATAGAGAAGTTAAATAGATGTTTAAAATTGCAGTCTGAAATTATATCTTCCTTTATCAGGCATCATTGAAGATGAAATAAATTTCGGAGTGAATAAATGCTCTTTTTCTTTCTTTTCACGATCGTTCGATGATTCGGTTGAAATTTAGGGTGCATAGTCTTTCTCGGCACTGAGGTTATTACTTTTTCTATTCTTTCTAATATTTCAGAATGCAGGCAAGCTAAAGCCATTTTCTTTTTCTTTTATCACTGTAGTTATATTTCTCGTGGCAGAGCAGAGGGATCTTCACGGCAGGAAACTATCCTCGCCGACTTTAAAATGTAACGAATAAATATCGGGAGCGTTCCGGACTTGTATAGCGTAGTCGCAGCCGTTTACTTTCCGGCATGTGTCCGTACAGCCGTCTTTAATATGTAAAGATATCTAGGAGTTGACAGAACTAGTGGATTAAATAACTGGGACTCGGGAACCGCTTGGTGGACCGAACTCTTTTATTTAGCCGCTCCTCTTACAGTCTGAGTCGCGAGTTCGGCCGGGGCCCCCTCGAGCCACGTACGATGATTTTCAGGAGCTACATTGTCATACGTTTTGCCGGCATCTCAAATCTGCAAGATCCGTCGTTTTTGGCGCGGGTTTTAGCTAATATCTTGGGGTTTAACATATTTTCCAGCAGAGGGCACAGTTGTAAAATTGGGAGGAACATTTCTTTAATTGGCTGATTAGCTTTTGATTGATTGTCCGGGATCAGATGCCAGAGTTAGGCTTGGCTCGCCCGGGGATGAGCTAACCACAACTGAATGAGAATATTCCGAACGTCAGCAAGTTTACTCTTAAAGATCGTCCGAAAATGATATCTGAAAGTAATACGATGTATTGCTAAGAAACAAAGTTATAAGGGGTAAAACTGGTTTTAGATTGAGATTTAAAGTTAGGACGAAAACTTCGGATTTTAATTTAAATTTTTGAATTTAAAAAGGGGTTTTATCCTTTCATATATATATATATATATATATATATATATATATATATCTGACCTATGTCACACTGTAACTCCCGTAAATATGAACCGATTTCGATGTAATTCGGTGTGTACATAGTACATACCAATGTCTCGACCGAGTTCGTTGGCCAGCTTCATCCGCCGTTTTGTTTCAAAATGGCGGCCATTTAAAATTTTAAAAAAAATTTAAAACTTGAAATGTGGTACCAAAAAATTAAAAATGGAAAAATATTTTTTTCTTATGTATTTGACCTTTATACAAAGATTCCGGAGCAGTTTTTGTTTCGTCTATATCTTAAAAAATGGCTGAGTTATAGCATTTTGAATTTCTAGCGTGGCTGACATTTTGAAACGTCCTGAATTTTGTCACGCGATAAAAGGCGTATTTATGAACCGATTTGGATGTAATTCGGTGTGTACATAGTACATACGAATCTCTCGACCGAGTTTGTTGGCCAGCTTCATCCGCCATTTTGTTTCAAAATGGCGGCCATTTAAAACTTTTTTAAAAATTTAAAATTTGAAATGTGGTACCAAAAAATTGAAAATGGAAAAATATTTTTTTCTTATGTATTTGACCTTTATACAAAGATTTCGGAGCAGTTTTTGTTTCGTCTATATCTTAAAAAATGGCTGAGTTATAGCATTTTGAAATTCTAGCGTGGCTGACATTTTGAAACGTCCTGAATTTTGTCACGCGATAAAAGGCGTATTTATGAACCGATTTGGATGTAACTTCGTTTATGCATAGTACATACCAATGTCTCGACCGGGTTCGTTGGCCAGCTTCACCCGCCATCTTGTTTAAAAATGGCGGCCATTTAAAGTTTTAAGAAAAATTTAAATTTGAATTGTGGTACCAAAAATTGAAAATTGAAAAAATATTTTCTTCTTATGTGTTTGACCTTGATAAAAAGATTCGGGAGCAGTTTTTGTTTCGTCTATATCTTAAGAAATGGCTGAGTTATAGCATTTTGAATTTCTAGCGTGGCTGACATTTTGAAACGTCCTGATTTTTCTCACGTAATAACAGGCGTATTTATGAACCGACTTGGATGTACCTTGGTGTGTACATAGTACATACAAATATCTCGACCGAGTTCGTTGGCCAGCTTCATCCGCCATCTTGTTTCAAAATGGCGGCCATTTAAAAAAATTAAATAATAAAAAAAATTAAATGAGATACCAAAAAATTGGAAAATGAAAAAGATTTTTTTTTTGTATGTGTTTGACCTTAATACAAAGATTCCGGAACAGTTTTTCTTTCGTCTATATCTAAAAAAAAATGGCTGAGTAATAGCATTTTGAATTTCTCTTGTGGCTGACATTTTAAAACGACCTGATTTTTGTCACGCGATAACAGGCGTATTTATGAACCTATTTAGATGTAACTTGGTCTGTACATAGCACACACGAATGTCTCGACCGAGTTCGTTGGCCAGCTTCATTCGCCATCTTGTTTCAAAAAAGTTGCCATTTAAAAAAATTAAATTTAAAATTCAAAATGAGGTATTAAAAAATTAGAAAATGAAAAAGATTTTTTTTATGTGTTTGGCCTTGATACAAAGATTCCGTAGCAGTTTTTGTTTCTGAAAATTTGTTCTTTTGTTGATATCTTAAAAAATGGTTGATTTATAGCACTTTGAATTTCTAGCATGGCTAACATTTTGAAACGATCTTGTATTTGTCACGCGATAACACACGTATTCGCCTATTTCGATGGAAGAAGGCATGTGGATAGTATACATCAACACCTCGACCAACTTCGCTGGCCAGATTCATCAGCCATCTTGTTTCAAAATGGCAGCCATTAAATTAAAAAATATATATATATTTAAAGTTAGGTGCAAAAAAATTAGAAATTGAAAAAGGTTTCTTTCTTAAGTATTTGATCTTGATATAAGGATTCAGGAGCATTTTTTGTTTGTCTTTACCTTAAAAAATGGCTCAGATATAGCAGTTTCAATTTCTATTGTGGGTGACATTTTGAAAAATCTGATTTTTTGCATGCGACAGCACTCCTATATATTAACCGATTCCGATGTGAGTGAGCATGTGCACAGCAATTACTAAGGTCTCGACCAAGTTCACTGCTTAGCCTCATCCACCATGTTGTCTTAAAATGACAGGCACTTTAAGAAATTGCCGAATTTGGCAGCCAAATATAAGTTACTTTAAAGAAAAGCAGCTTGGATAAAGCTGACTAATTTCGCGAAATTCTCATTCATTATATTGATAAAAATTAGTATTGAATCTCCTATATTCGGTTTCCACTAAATTGAGCTTCGTGTGTTTGCATGATATAAGTTGGCTTTTTTTAAATAAGGATTATGAAAGCTACCTCTTCCTCCCGGCACTGGCCGGAAGGACTTTTTTTCTAAACACGTCTGCGAAAAATTAAATATTTCAGAAGTGTTAACCATTTGCTGCATTTCCTATGCTTCCGGTAATGTTAAATTACTGGTGTCATTCCTCACCACCATTTTAGAATTTAAGTAATAAGCTAAAAATTTGCCAGCATTTTACTATTGGTTAGTCTAAAAAAATAGGGGTTGACCCGGATTCTCGCCCCCTCCAAAATATTTGTTGAACCACCCTAATGTGCATAATAAGCTTGATTATCTTAAACTACAGCTCATATTCAGAATATTAGAATAATTGTGAAAAAGTAATAAGAAAAAATTATTTTTCATTTATTTATTTTTGATACTACTTAAATGCAATTAAATTTCTTATAAATTAAATCTGGAATGTTTAGACAAGATTGTAACATTTACAAAATATAAGGTGCAGTACAATAAAATAGGTATACAACTTTCTGAAACAAATCAAAATATTAGAATAAAATTTAGATTTGTTCGAAATATTAGAATATTGTATTTTACGCAACAATATTACCTTATGAATATGAAGTAAATGGTAGTTAATGTTTTGTAGCATCCCCTTTAGCTTTCATAACAGCGTACAATCGATCTTGCATGCTATATACCAGAAGTTTACAAACATTTCTATTAATATTAGCCCAAGTAGACTTTATACGTGCCACTAATTCCGTTTTACTTGAAGGGGGATTTTCTTGGAGTTTTTTCATCATTATACACCATAGGTTTTCGATGGTATTAAGGTCTGGTGAGTTTGTTGGCCAAGGAAGTACCTTAATATTGCGTTGGCGGAACCAATTCTTAGTTGACACCGAGGTATGCGGTGACGCTAAATCTTGTTGAAAGATGAAATCATCTTCATATAAATCTTCTGATGATGGAATCATGTAATATTCGAAAATTTCTTGATATATTTGATAGTCCTTTTCGTAGACGATGCATAATTTTACAGGTCCTTCTGCACTCATGCAACTAAAAAAAATGACACCATAGCAGCAAATTTTACGGAACGTTTAAGGCATTCTTTATCAAATGCTTCTTGCTGCATTCTCCAAAATCGAATACCTTGATTACCATATGAAGCACGAGACATACTTTCATTACTAAATAATATACTTTTCCAATCTTCTTCGCTCCTTAAACGTCTTGATTTACACCAACCAATTCATCCTTATACGTTTTTGTTTTGCAATTATGAGACGTTTTGTTTTCGGTACACGAGATTCACACTTAAATTTACGGAGGCTTCTTAATGTTGTTGATGTAGAAACTTCAACTTTCTTCTTCTTTCCCTTTGCGGTGCAAGAATCGCACACTTTTAAAATGGTTTTTCGTAACCTTACGCTTCAGTTTCCTGTCATCTCTAGCAGATGTTTTTGTTTTGGCCGCTAATTCGGCGATTATTTTAAAATTTTCCATTTTTTTAATCTTCTGTTAGTATTTTACTAACGCTTTGCGAGCAATGTAAATAATTCGCTATATAACATTGATTTTTGAATATGAGCTGTATAATCCTATAGTGTAAAATGAAATCTGTTTATTTTATAGAAAAAAACTGTTAGCCATGTCGTCAACACTTAAAAGATATTTCTACCTTAAACATGAAAAATATTTAGGTTGAATCGGTCAGGATTTCCTGGGTACTACATTTAATTTTTAAAGCGTTTTCTACAAAGATTTCCGACAAGACAGAAGAAAATAAATAAATATTATGGTTCTCAGGACTGAATACAAAAATCTGTTGACTTTAATAAAAAGACTGTCAGCCAAGACACCAGTCTGTTTACAAAACTGTTTATTTTACGAAAACAATTTGCATGTATTATGAATTTTTTGCTATTTTAACGAATTTTGCCCTTAAAATAAACAGCTTACAGATTTTCTCCGAAATAAAATCTGTATTTATTACGAACTTTCAGTTGTTTTAACAGAGTTTGTCCGTAAAATAAAAATTTTGATTTTTTTTTTTTTTTTTTTTTTTTTTTTGTAAAAACACAGTTTTTCATCAGTGTAACAATGTCCTACTTGTAGATATGGGTAGGACGTTTTTCAAGACCTGTAAACAGTAGGATAAAGGAGAGAAAAATGCGTGTCATTTTAAAGTTTACTGCTATACACCATCAAGTACTAGTAAATCTACAAATGAGAGCCTTCAAATTGAGCTAAGATGTTCACATTTTTATTTTTATTCTATTTTATATTATATCTGATACCTCTGCACAATTTTATTTCTTTACTTTATATATAAGACTCGCGTGAAAACTTTTTAATTGATTGTTTAGAAAAGCCTCATAAACGCATTACAAAGCATTAAAAGAGAGACACAAAACGTGCATAGAGCAAGGGCTGCGAACTTAAGATTGCACATGGACACTGGTCAGATTAAACGTAGCAAGAAACTGCTCTGATATCTCCTTTCTGTAAAAAAATCTTTCGCATAAAACAATAAAACATTGCTACTTGTATCATTTTCAAAAACTATTCCTCAAGGATCGGAAATGCCTTTATTGATGTTTCTGAAATTTTCTTGTAGACAACGCACAATACAACGCACAAATGGAGCCTATCTGTGCATAGTATATCCAAAGTTTGAACTACAATTCTTATTAGTAGTCGAACTTTATAAAATGGTGAAACTTTCATAACCAGATTCACCTCATAAGATTCCATCTGTATAAAAAATTTTCCCCCATAGATCTATAGCAAACAACGTACAAAAATATGTTAAATATTAAAACATTCCCTTAAAAATTACATAACTAACTGTGCAAGTCCCAACTAAATCCGCTCAGTAAAATCTGAATTACAAACGGTCCAATTAAAACATAAATTTGCATTTTATATATTTAGTAGATAGTAGTTATATCTTTCATAATCGTGTTCACAGAATCATAAAACTTTCCGCCATAGATCTGTAATAAAGAAATATACAACAATGTAATCTCTATAATAATAGCCTAAGTCATGTGACTGTCATCAATAGTTCCGGGCTGACCGCTTCGCTTTTTATATGCCAGGTGACCATTTTTTTAATTTTTTTGTCGCGTGGTAAATTAAAACAATGCTTTGATATTGAAATTAAAAGTTATGGTTTTTGGTATTATTTATTATTTTTCTTTTCTTTTTCTTAAAAAAGGGAAAGAAGAAGTGAAAGTCATGAATTTCACATTAAAATTATGTATTTTAAATAAAATGAGTGAAATTATTATATTTTAGATGAATTTAATGAAATATGAAAAAATGCGATTGGAAAGACAATGTTTGATGATTTATCACTTGCGCCTGGCTAGCATAAAAAGGTACTACTTAGTTATACCGTCGACCCATTTCGCCAAATTATACAAATTGACATAATTTTTATTTTAAATAGCGAAAGAACAAATAAATTAGTGTAACATTGATAAAAATACAAATAAAACGTCGAAATAAAAATCACGATGACGTAAACACGTGTAACTTGCTTAAAAACAAGCGAATATGACATTTACGATCAACCATTATTGATATTTAATCTTATAGTTTGGCGATATATTTTTGGTCGACGGGATAACCAAGTAGTACCCATAAAAATACGGAGTTCTTGATTTCTCTACTAGAAACTTCTGATTTGGCAAAGTATTGAGAAAGTAAATTAAATTCTGAATAAAAGTAACATGGTACAATGTTTAGCACACATATAACGGAGACCAAACTGGTCGCCAAGGGCGGCTAGTAGATAATAAAATCTTCCGTCAAAAAATAGCTAACTTACAGTGTAAGCCCCATCAAAAGCCCCATCAAAATCCCTTCAGTAGAATATGAGTTACATTCTGTGCTCAATAAGACAGTTGCCGTCATTATTTCATAAAGAACCACCGCAGCCCCATCTGTGTTAATATGTTTTAATTATCATTTCGTGCTCTTGTACGCAGCATTCCCTTTGTCGGAAAATGGTATTGTAGATGTAAGTTAATTCCTAAAATGTTATAAAGAGCGCAAAATTCCTAATATTTTCCAGGTAGTATTTTTAGTTAATCGCGCTAAAGAACCTAAAATGCATTATAAAAGTCTGCATAATGTATGAGAAGTCTCAGGCATTTTTTGAATGGGGCTCTTTACAGCTCACATGCTAAAGCCGGACAGATGCTGTCCTAACCCCTGTGTAAAGGCTTTAAAAGTAGTTAAAGCTATATTTGGAGGTGTGGAATGTGGATGATCTGCAACATAGGGGGCTGGACAAAAGGATAACAACAAAGGACGATACAGCGAATAAACGAGAAGTGCCGAGAACATGCGAATCATCTACCAGAAATATTTGCTGAAGCCTGCTGGAAAATTGTTTGATTCTAACAAAACACGTTGCGTGGTGCAAGAAAACAATGACCGTAAACAGAGGAGCAAACTGTGTAAAGCCTTGAAGAAGCAAAATAACGTCAGTACTATGGAATGGGCGAGCGATGTCTCCAGATGCAAATCCGATTGTAAATGTGTGGTCGTACGTACTCTAATTAATGTGACGTAAAACACGATTTTGCTCAATGGTGTTCTTGAACACTCTGTTCTTGTAAAAAAAAAAGGACAAAAAATGCTCTTTTTCAGTGGCTGGGTGAGGAGAGGCAATTAATGCCTTTAACCGTCCATTACCGCATTCATTTTACATTAATTTAAATAACAGAATTCAAATGTCTGTGCTATTTCAGGATTTCTCTATATTTATAGGTGATTTTTACACTGGTGATTATAGGTGATTGATTATAAACTGATTTTTTCTTACCATGAGTGTCTCTAGCATAAAAAATCTACAGCTATTGTACAAGTGTAATAAAATCTTGTGTAACAAATATCCATATGCATATGAAAACATAATATAAAGTTTACAAGAGTTATATCCAGTTTACATTGTTGTTTTTAGATTTTTTAGAGGTTACTCATAGTCACAAATTTCGATTTTTTTGCAAATAGCAATTTTAGAGGCTTTATCAACTGAACAACTAGACAGAGACAACTTAAGGTGGTATAATAGATGCGTTTATGCAAGTTAAAATAATAATAAGTATAGTACTTTAATTTATACCAGAAAACTTTAAACTCGTTTTCTTCAAAGTGCATTTTTCAAATCATTGACCGTGATTACTCAAAAATTACGTAATAAATTCACTTCTAATTTTGTAATATCTTATATTATATTCTGTCCTCTCTCTCTTATAATTATAATAAGTTGAGCTCGAACGAAAGTATATTTTTTAATTTTTTTTTATCATAAAAAAGTCGTTTGTTTTTTAAGATAAAAATTAAACTCTGTCGCCAATCAGTCGTTGTTTTTAAAACTACATATATATTTATTTTCATAAATTTCTTCATACAGCTTCTATAATAAGTCTTATTTAACCCTTAAATGCCTGATTTTTCAAAAATCAATGTAATAATGTTTTTCGGCTTTCACTTTTTAACCCTTTGAGGGGCAAGCATTTACGTTTGTGAAATGAATTCCCACCGGAATTTTTGAAAAATTCTATTTCAAAATAAGTAAAAGCAATTTTACGGCTTTTTCCCACCAAAGTTAGAAAAGTAAAATTTAATAAAATTTTTCTGGTGTAAAACTTCATTAATCGTAGGTGGTATATAATATATGCCTGGGCCTCTCAAGGGGTTAAATAAATCATGGGAAAAATACTTAAAAAAAACATATTTTGTTCCTTCCGACTGCCTTAGAAAAGGGCAAAATTGTAATGTTGTTTTCTCTGCATTT
Organism: Maratus speciosus; assembly: GCA_963932465.1. Classification (NCBI taxonomy): domain Eukaryota; kingdom Metazoa; phylum Arthropoda; class Arachnida; order Araneae; family Salticidae; genus Maratus; species Maratus speciosus. Next base: position 346,844,117 of record OZ010795.1, on the reverse strand, counting down.
TGTTTTAAATGCTAAAAAAAAAAAAATGATTTTTTGAACATTTTATAAAAAAACTTAATAACGAATGTGAATGCAATCCTTGGAAGTATTAATCATTGTTCAATGTATTAAAAATACATTAAATCAATAGAATTATATTACTTTAAATATTGCTTGTATTGCAGTGAAACCTGGAGCTTAGTGAACGTATTAACACGGGCTTGTCAGTGAAGGAGTTAGGTATGGTTTACGGCTAAAAAATAGTTTGTTACTAATCGGCAATACTAGCCTTTAATTGAAAAAATAATTTTCTTTGATAAAATTCTATAATCTTAAACACACAAGAATTTTAGGAACTATAATAAGAAATAAATTTTATTTGCTCACTGCAGAACAAAATAGGATATTTCTCAAGCTTCCAAACAAAACAAAAAGAACAAGTAACAACAATTGAAAAAATAAGTCTATCTTTATTCTTAAACAGCACAAATGTTGCCATCTACCTGTTGAAAATCGATTTAATAATATTTTCAGAATGTATTTTATTGGCAACATTAGGCATTATAGCTTCAATATTATTCTAACAGTATTTTGGAGCATAAATTGGGTATGTTGCCGAAAAGCAACACCCAGCGTTTAAGGGTTAATTAAAGAACACCATTTGTTTTTAATTTTCGAATGAACAAAATTTAATGGTTACCGCAAGGCGCATAAAAAAGACACATCAGAAGACCGTCCATAACTTCAAATATATTTAACTTTTTTTTTAATTGTATACCAAAAAATACCTTTAAGTGTTGTATTATAAAATTTTTAAAAGATTTAAAAAAATAATTGCTTAATGAAAAAAAAAAAGATAGAAAAATTAAAATTTTTCTAGCGAATTACTAGGTGTAACTTCCTAACCCCTTAACAGTTTTGACCGATCGCCTCTTGGACAGGAAGAGTTTGCTTGCTTGATTACTAAAAGCTTTCGAATACCAGTAATTTTAAACTGTAATCTTACCTTTTTTTTTAATTGACAGACATTTTTTTATTTTATATACCAAATGATTTTAGTATATAAATACTGGTGATTCCTCCTTATTTTCAGTTTATTGTGTCAAAAAATCTTTTAAGGGCTTAATTCACTTATCACTGTAATTTTGGATTAAATTGAAAGGTAGGCATTATGCTCTATAATTGATTGTGATTGATTATTATAATTGATTGATGAGTAATAAATTCAGGTATTAGAAGGGATAGATGGTGAATTGGCCGATGATTTCACCCTTCTGAGCTCGTACAAAAATGAAGTTCAAATATAACACATGATAACTTTCCTGAGTTCTTTATTAGAGTGTCTAAGTTAAGATAAAATAAAAATAAAATTTACGAAATGTAGGACACTCTCACTTTGCTTCACAAGGAAAAAAAAAACCACACCACATGAGTGTATACTGTCGTACTCCATAACCATCATTAAGACGTTACAACATCACTCTCTAAAATCTGAGTCTAACTGTCCGGCTTTCTTCACTAGAACTCACTAACCCTTCTTTTTTTTTTCTCTTTCTCCATCTAGGGGCCTGAAGAGCTCCACTCCCATTGATTCAGTCATGACACCCTTGCTTTTATCCAAGCTTCGCGAATTCTCCAAGATGTAGAAATTTACACTTTCACACATTCTTGGACATTTCGGAATAAGATATATAAGCCTCGTTATCCACTCTCCGAATTCCTTTCAAAAAACGGCTATTGTACTGCCCGGAAGAATTTGCTGAATACCTACAGGTTTCAGCATGTGATGACCACAGCATATTAGTTTCCATTGTAAATATTAGATTATTGATAGCAACATAATAATTAGTTTTTAAAAATGAATAAGATATTTTTGCAATTATTATTTTCTGTTACTATGATAAAGCAATAATTTTCTTTCGTTAATCTAAGCATTATTTCATTACTGGTAACAGAAAACATTTACACAATTTATTAAAATGGCGAAATAAACAAAAAATTTTTATGTTTTTATTATTGATATTGTATTTACTTGACTTTGAATTTAAATACTAAAATTGTGATTAAATTTATAGATCCTTCAATAAATTTGATTTTCTTTGGTATACTATGAAATAGTTGCTAGCAACTGTTAAATGGAAAAGGAAAAAAATATAAATTATTTTTCCAAAAGCATAATAAAAAGAAAAGTGCCCAGGTAAACTGATGGCATTTAGCTCACAGGCTATTCACACTAATTGTACATTATACTCTAATTTCAAAGTATAATGCCCACAAAAAATAAATGATGGGGGATTAGCCCCCCTTCCCCCACTTTAAACTTAACCAATGAACCTCCAAATCTAATCAGGGAAGCACTTTAACATAATAAACCGGTATACCAAATTTGAAGCAAATCAGATAATTCTGCATGAAAAAAATATTTCGCTAAATTAAGGGGGGTGTCTAAGCCCCTTTCCCCCCTTTAAACTTAACTAATGAATCTCCAAATCTAATCAAGGCAGCTTCTTAACATAATAAACCGGTATACCAAATTTGGAGCAAATCGAATAATTCTGCATGAAAAACCCATTTATCTAAATTAAGGGGGGGTTGGAATAGCCCCCTTTCCCTCTTTAAACTTAACCAATGAACCTCCAAATCTAATCAGGGAAGCACTTTAACATAATAAACCGGTATGCCAAATTTGAAGCAAATCAGATAATTCTGCATGAAAAAACTATTTCGTTAAATTAAGGGGGGGGGGGTTCTAAGCCCCTTTCCATCCTTTATACTTAACTAATGAACCTCCAAATCTAATCAAGGCAGCTTCTTAACATAATAAACCGGTATACCAAATTTGGAGCAAATCCAATAATTCTGCATGAAAAACCCATTTATCTAAATTAATGGGGGGCTTCACCCCTTTATACTTAACTAATGAACCTCAAAATCTAATCAGGGAAGCTCCTTAACATAATAAACCGATATACAAATTTGGAGCAAATTGAATAATTCTGCATGAAAAACCCATTTATCTAAATTAAGGGGGTTGGGAATAGCCCCCTTTTCCACCTTTATACTTAACTAATGAACCTCCAAATCTAATCAAGGCAGCTTCTTAACATAATAAACCGGTATACCAAATTTGGAGCAAATCGAATAAATCTACATGAAAAACCCATTTATCTAAATTAAGGGGGGGCTAGCCCGCCTTTCCCCCCTTTATACTTAACTGATGAACCTCGAAATCTAATCAGGGAAGCTCCTTAACACAATAAACCGACATACCAAATTTGGGGAAAATTGAATAATTCTGCATGAAAAACACATTTATCTAAATTAGAGGAGGGGAATAGCCCCCTTTCCCCCCTTTATACTTAACTAATGAACCTCCAAATCTAATCAGGGAAACTCCTTAACATAATAAACCGATTTACCAAATTTGGAGCAAATTGAATAATTCTACATGAAAAACCCATTTATCTAAATTAATGAGGGGCTTCCCCCCTTTATTCTTAACTAACGAACCTTCAAATCTAATCAAGGCAACTTCTTAACATAATAAACTGTTATACCAAATTTGGAGCAGATCGAATAATTCTGCATGAAAAACCCATATCTAAATTGAGGGTGGGGGCTAGCCCCCCTTTCCCCGCTTTATACTTAACTAATGAACCTCCAAATGTAATCAGGGAAGCTCCTTAACATAATAAACCGGTATACCAAATTTTGAGCAAATTGAATAATTCTGCATGAAAAACCCATTTATCTAAATTAAGGGGAAGGGATAGCCCACTTTGCCCCCCTTTATTCTTAACTAATGAACCTTGAAATCTAATCAAGGCAACTTATTAACATAATAAACCGGTATACCAAATTTGGATCAAATCGAATTACTCTGCATCGAAAAACCATTTATCTAAATAAAGGGGTGTCTAGCCCCCCTTTTCCATCTTTATACTTAACTAATGAACCTCCAAATCTTATGGAAGCAGATTCTTAACATAATAAACCGGTATACCAAATTTGGTGCAAATCGAATAATTCTGCATGAAAAACCCATTTATCTAAATTAGGGGGGGGGGGATAGCCCGCCTTTCCTCCCTTTATACTTAACAAATAAACCTACAAATCTAATCAGGGAAGCTCCTTAACATAATAAACCGATATACCAAATTTGGAGCATATTGAATAATTCTGCATGAAAAACCCATTTATCTAAATTAAGGGGGAGAATAACCCCCTTTCCCCCCCCTTTATACTTAATCAATGAACCCCCAAAACTAATCAGGGAAGCGCTTTATCAGAATGAACCTAGAAAAAAATTTGAAGCAAATCGAATGTATCTATCAAGATTTATCGCGTTACGTGCATACATACATACGTACGTACTACGGATATGCATACATACGTACAGAACCGGCGGGCGCATTAGCTCTCAGGCTTTGATAGCCTGGGAGCTAAAAATAAATATTTATGTGTTTTTGGAAAAGAAAACAAAATTCCACCTAAGGTTATACAGGTAATTTTGGAATGTCTGATAATGCATTAACAAAATTGCAAACTGTTAGGATTAATTTAAAATCTCTATAGTGAAAATTTATTACTCCTTATTTAACTTTTACTAATTACTTTTATAATTATCTTAATGTGTCATTTTTCCTTCAGTCAATAATAAAATTATAAAATATTCTGAATTGTCATACAATAAATTGAAGTATTCCATATTTTACGAACAAATTAACCAAACTGAACCAAAAACTCCTTATTTTATTATCTTACCAACATTTCTACAGTATTTCAAGATAATCGGATGCGTTTTAAGAGAGTTATCGCGAGCTAGATATACAGATACATGAAAATCCTTATCGCATTTCCCTGTAAGGCCGCAGCTAACGTTTCGGCAATTATTATCAATTGCAACCCCTATTAATAACTATATAACTATTATTCTTCAGAAATAGAAATTTTTGCAGAAAATAATGCAAGCACTCCTAATAGTTTGAACTGTATTGGAAAAAGTAAGTAATAAAACTTTAAATTTAAAAAATACATTGAACGGTTTCTAATTATTTTAAAATAGCAAAATCCATGTTTGTTTGGATTCCCGAAGCATTATTTAATAAGATAAATATTTGAAAATAACAATATTTTTTTTTCCATCTTTATTAAGCAGAAGCGTTGTTTTATGTTTTGGTGCATTCTAATTTTAGAAATGTAAATTCAGCAAAATAACTAAGAATTTTCCCGGAATTTTTTATTTATAATTTAAGACTGGTACAAATAAAAATATTTTCGAAGCAAAATTTTACAAAATATTTTTAAATTTTCAACTAAAAGCTCTTTTAAAGATGTTTTTACATTTTATTAATTACATCAATAAATTTTATTTGTTTACAATTCTTTTATTATCACTTTACAAAAAATAACATCATAATATAATTCTTTTAAAATGCGTAAGTATCGTCTGCGTAAATGATTTCGCATAATAAGAATAAATTGTTCATTATTGTTTACAAAAATAATTCTGTATAATAGAAAAATATGTTCAACAAAATAATAAAAAATGTTTTTTGTTAAATCATTCGATAAGAAAATAATATTGTCAGAATCTACGATCATATTTTATTTCTATCAAGTTCAAAAATATTTCTTTCCTTAATTAAATTTAAAAAAAACAGTTTTTGAGATATTTTGGCAGAATAATGAAAATATATTTTATTTAATTAATTAATCATGATTCTATCTATAATTACTAACCACATGATTCATTTTTTTCTTCTGAAAATATACTTGTTTCATTTTTTATTTGCAAAAATGCGTCCGTAATGGAAAAAAATGTAAAATTAAGTAAAGAAAATAATAAATTTTTTAAGGTTATTCTGTAAAAAAATAATATTATGCAAATCTACAGATCATAATTTATTTTATGTTTAATTTCAAGTCAAAATACTGAAATACTTTTTTTTTTTTTTTTTTTTTTTTTTTTTTTGTAAAGTGTACGACAAAATGTAATTTGTGTAGCCTAGTAGAGGATGAGCGAAGCGATTCCTAATAATTACACATTTCTACAAATTATACTGCAAAAAACAGACAAAAATCATATTATTACTTTACACTTTTCTCTTATCTACGAAAAAGTATTTTTTACTGTGAGCGGAAATTACTTCGCAACAAAACTTTTACCCTGAAAGAATTTCAGGATTTATTCAACTAAATGCAGTGGAGATTTTTCCTTTCATTTCCTCTAAACAAAAATATGGTGAAATAACTTAGAATAAGATTTTAAAGCATTTTCCGGGATTACTTTCTAAAATCATTTTTAAAAAATCCTTTTTTAAATATTTTTTTCGCTTAAATCACTCTAAAATTTAAATACGTTTAAACTAAAAAAATGTATAAGTATTTGTTGTCTTAGGAAAAACTGTAGAGTAATCTTCTATTTTTTAAGTTTAAAAATTTATTGTTTTCTAGAATAGAATTTTTGATATTTTGATCAATAAATAAAAAACTTCCAAATGTATCTTCCATTATTTTTTAAAAATAATTGCATTTCTTTTCTATCCATGCTAATATTATAAAGAAGAAACGTTTGATTGTTTGTATGTTTGTTTGTAGCGGCGCATCTGTGGAAGTACCGATCAGACTTCAAAAGAAATTAATGGCAAAATAATTGCGACAGTCTTTGCTCAAATATAGGCTGTACTTTTTATTGGTACCACTACGGCTAAAGGTGGACAGGAGCAGAGAAAATTCTAATATTGTGATTTTTGTGATACTGTAGAGGCTAGAAACCTGAAATTTGGCACGGTGGTTACGTTTCAGATACAAATGATGGTCGCTAAATATGGTTGCTGAAAAATCGGAATTTAAAACGCGAAATGAGCGGAAAACGCTCTAAAAACGCCTTAAATTAAGATTTCTAAGGCACTATTAGTAGCAGGTAGTGAGGGGTGAGAGAAAGCTAAAATTTGACATTGTGGTTACTTATAAGATGTGGATCGTAAGAACGGTAAGAAAAGTCAGAAAGATTTCTAAAAAATTAGAAATTTAAAAGGGCGAAGTAAGCGGAAAACGTTCTAAATTACTATTTATATGGAAGTATTAGGGATAGAAACTTGCAATTTGACATAGCTCTAACTTTTAAGACGTAAAAACTCGCACAGAGCGAAATCGAAACTAAAAAGTCTGCAGAAGCAAAAGACCGATCTAAAATTGAGATTTTTGTGGTACTGAGGGGGCTAGAAACTGAAAATTCTTCAGAATAGCCATTTTTAATATGTAAATGCTGACTAAGAATGCGTTCTTTAAAAAAACGAAATTAAAAAATGCGAAATTAACGGAAAACAATAAAAAAACATTCTTAATTAGGATTTAATTAGAATTGTTATGGCTAGAAGCTTGAAGTTTGACATGGCTATTACACTGTTAAAAATTTGCAGCACTCTGACAGGTCATTTGACCGTTTTTTTCCAAAAACGGTTACACAGCCGTAATTTAACTCTATTCTGACCATATTATGGGCCATTTTATGGTCAGAATATAGTAAATTATGGTTATGAAACCGTGTTTTCAAAAAACGGTCGAATGACCTGCCAGAATGCTGCAAAATATTTAACAGTGTACTTTTAAGACATTAATTCTTGAACAGAACAGTATCTAAACTTTTGAAAATTAAAAATAATGAAACGATTGGGAAACGTTCTAAAATAACTATTACCGTAAAGCCGCAAATCCGATTTATTTATTTATTTATTTATTTATTTATTTTTAAGACATGCTTTCATTAACATTCTAAAAATATTCAAAAACAAATTTTTTCCTAAATGCACTAAAAAGTAGAAAATTTCGCCAAATTAGCTAGCTATCGTCAGCTGGATTCATATATGGCAACTTATTTTTGTCGCCAAATTTGACGATATTTCGCCAATTTTTACACTGCTTTTCAACAATTATTCATTGTTGAAGCTGATACTGATTTATCCATAGGAAATCAACCGTTGGTTCCCTCTCCGTTGTCCCCCTTAGGGATCGAATTTATAAATATAATGTCATATTCATTTCATGTATTGTCCATACGAATACATGTATATTTAAATTTCAGAGGTCCATGTCAATAAGAAGTAGGTGAAAAATAAGTCAAAAGATATGACTGCCACATACAAACACAATTGAAGCTAAAAGAAAGCATGTAGAAAATTGGGATAACAATGGTGGCAGTCTGCTTAAAAATGGGCCAATTTTATATATGTGTAACTCCTCTCAAAGAGGGCCCCACCAGTGGCCGAGAGGTTCTGCTCTCGAAGCTGGTAGACGGGAGGTGCTGTGTTCGATCCCAATCGCGCCCGTCGGCCTAATCGTTCGGAGTTTTCGTGGTTTTCTTCGAACCTTGGTTCTCCAAGCGTTAATACGGATTAGGTTCCCTTAGAAAGACCCCCACGAAGGGCACTCCCCCTTGGCCTATATCCCTCGCGCAGATAATTGGCCGTCATAAATACAACCAGCCAACCAACCTCTCAAAGAGGTGTAAACGTGAAAAATGCTCTAAATTTACGATTTCTTTCGATATATTGAGACTAGAATGATGACGTATGACATGGTGGTTACCTTTAAGATGTAAATACCCCATAAAAGCGGTTCTAGAAACATTGAAATTTAAAAGTTTAGAAGGAACAGAAAATGAGAAAGCGTTCTAAATTAAGATTTTTTCAAACTGTTAGGGCAAGATTCGGCATGCTAGTTACTTTTGAGACGCACTCACTCGCTTAGAACGGTTTCGGAAATTTTGAAATCTTAAAAGGTTAAATGATTTAAAAAAGGTTTAATATATCGATTACTTTGGGATCACTGAACCGATTTCAAATTTAATGACAGTCTCAGCTTAAAAGTGGCTATATTTCATTTCTTTACAAACCTACCCTCAAGAGGATGTTCTTGCACCCCCAAGAGTAATTGACGTTTAAAATTCAGATTTCTTTGATATTTTTCCCCTAAAAACATGAAATTTGATGTGGTAGTTACATTTCAGATGTGGGTGTTAAGGATGTTTCATAAAATATTGGAGATTTAAAATACTCAAATAATTAGAGTCCACTCTTTAATCATGATTACACGGAAAATATTTGGGCTAGAAACTTTTAATTTGACATTCAGCTTTCTATTAGGGCGTGATTCCCTCAAAGCAAAGTTAGTTTTGTTTTCAGCGTGATTTCATTGAAATTGCTATCCCAGAAACTTTGGCACAGGGAAAACTTCTAATAGTCAGATGCGCAAGAGCAATGTGTTTTTTTTTTATTTCTATATATATTTACTTTAAAAAATGCAAAGAGAAGATAAGTTATGTCAGCGTTAAATACAAATTTTCTGAGCAATAAGAGAAAATGCAAATATCAATAATTACTATAATACATTAAAATGACAGTAATAAAGAAATGCATTCGCCAGGTAGATACAGGAAGTACGGTATATTTAGCCTTTTGCCACACAATAACAAGTGTTTAATATGGTTAATTTTATATTTTAAACTTATTAATTAGAAGTAATTTAATTTTCATAGTGATTCAAGTTATACTAGTATTTTTAGAAATAAACAAATGTTTTTTTGTCGGAAATAGACTCTGAGACCACTGAAGGGATTTTTAAAAAAACTTCATTTGTATGATAATTAATCAACCGAGTTCCTATGTACACTGCATTATAGTTATTTTTTGGAAGGGGTGGCTCCAAATTTGTTGGAATAAAGTTTTTCTCATTGATTCAAATCTCATGCTCTACAAGAATGAGGTTTCTTTAAACTGTGACTTAATTATTAATATGCAAATTAGCTGCAGCAATGTAACTCCCCCTAATATAAATAAGCACATAAATACTTCTTGACATATTTTACCAACAACGCGTGGTAAGTTACGTGTTTTGCCACTATTTAATAAAAGTGGGCTATAAAAATGTATTATTATTTATTTTAGCTGTATGAAAGTCAAAGGTGTATGGTTAAAAACATGGAGATAATTAATACTGATGTAAAGTTTAAGTTATCTAGTACTAAAATATAATTATTTTATATTCAAGCTATGATACTAAAACATTTATAAAGGGAAAATGAATTATATTAGCATTGACGGGGATAAGCTTATTTGTCTTAAATAATGTTTTATTTATTTTTTAATATTAGCACTTTTCTATAAATTATACAGCATAAAACCAAACAAAAAACTGTATCATTCCTATAGATCTTTTGATATAGTACTTTTTATTCTTTTTTCACCAGCGGAGATCATTCTACAAACAAAGCTGGTATTGGAAAGGATTTTAAAGATTTATTCAGCGAAATGCAGTAAAAACTCTTTTTCATTCATTTCTTCTAAAAAATACACATGCTGAAATGTCCTATGATATGATTTAAAAACGTTTTTCCTTATATCTTTTATAAAACTCAAAATAAAATAAATCTTTTTTTATTAATTTTCGCTGAAATTGTTCTGATATACCCTTAAACTAAAAATGATATTTATCCCCAAATATTTGTTATTTTAAGAAATGTTTTATAGCAATATTCCATACTTAAAGTTTAAAAATGTAATTCTTTCTCTAATACAGATTTTAATATATCGGTATATAAGTAAAAAAAAGGAAAAAGAAAAAAAAAGAAAAAAACTTTAAAATGTATCTTTCATATCTTTTGGATGTATTATATATATATATATATATAGATAGATAGATAGATAGATAGATAGATAGATAGGGATGATATGAGATATAAACTCTTACTATAAAGAATTTATGTTTAAAAGTCGAAATATGAGCGACTTGTTAGAAACGTAAAGATTGTTTAAATTAATATATTATTTAATTAATCTTTAATACTAAAACATTAATTGTACAATTTATAAAATTTATATAAACTACAATCTTATAGTACTGTTTACATAACAAGGTCCGTAACTTCTCTTGTTAATACTGTTAATAACTGATGTTTAAAAGTCAAAAGTAAAAGAATGTTGTTAAAAACCTGCAGATAATTTAACAACATTTAGCAGCTACAAATAAGCTTTAAAAAATCAAAACGTTTCAAAGAGTGCTGATTTGAAATCATTTGCTGACGCACGCTGAATTAGCTGCACCTTTATAAGCCACTACGGGATCTAACCCGCACTTTCTGGGTTACAGAACATAGGTGAAGACTATTTTTAGGTAGATTTCGTAAGAAATAACATCTATTACATTTTCCCTTATGTTGGAATTTCTGAAAAAAAATTGGTCGATCTATGTCGGTCATAACTTGTAGAATCCCAAACCACCCCCAGTTTAAATCTTTATCTATCTATCTATCTATCTATCTATCTCTATATATATATATATATATATATATTGTGAAAACAGTAAAACCCTTGTAACTTCTTAATTATGATACATATAGAATCAGTTTAAAGTTATTATTACTTCTAGGAAAAGGATCAAAATGTTATGTATGACAGATTTTTGATATTTTTAAGAGTGGCCTAAAGGGGCGAAAAAAATAGGGGTTTAAAAAAAATATTCATAATTTCGTCAATTCACAAGATATCAAATCCGATTAAATTTATTATAAATATCCTTAATATTATCTACAATTTTTATATTGACAAGTTTTTGATAGGACCAACTCTTACAGCAAAAAAACAAAAATAAAATAAAATAAAATAAGGGTTTTAGAATAAGGAAAAATTACATCTCCGTTGATCCGCCACTAAGGCGGTAAAAAAGTGCCATTGGCGTGATAAAAATTTTTGACAATGCTCAGAGATGCTGTATATAGAGTTGCATTACTCAACGCGCGCATGTCTCATTTTAAAAAAGTCAGAATTTAAATGTGTAGTTCATTTAATGAAACAATCACCACAGGGTTTATCTTCTTAATATTATCTATAACTTTTATAGTAACAAGTTTTTGATAGGATGAACTCTTACGGCGAAAAAATAATTGGAGTATAAAAGGAAAAAATAGTCGTTAAAAGCGGCCAGATAAAATTGTTAAACTGGGTTAATCTCTAATCTTGATTTAGTTTTTGTTGGCGAAATTAGTACTTAACTTCGAAATCTACCAATGAATGTAGGCCGAGTTGGCAGGGATTTATTTTTAATAGATTTTTTTACAATTAATATATATTTTTTAGATTACCATTAACAACACCAAAAAGCATTTTATATGGAAAATATCAATATTATATCCAAATAAAGTTTTGAAATTTATTAAAAGAGATACTTTCGCATTACCCTCTTCCAAGATAATACGATATACTACTCACTATGCAGTCGGCGAGGGATGTTTCAGCCTTACACTAAAAAATGACATATGTTTCTTAATCTATAAAAATGTACTAAAATCTAGAACAACCTCTTCCAAGTCACCGAAAATTCCAAAAAGGATTCCTTTACCTTTATAAACCTCAGAAAACTATTTATTTTCAAAAGTTAAAGAATAATTTATAAAAATAAATTTTTATTAGCTGCCCGTCATTTTTCGAAGCGTTTTTCTGAGTAGCTTTTTATAGTGCAATAATCAGTTTTCTGAAATCGGAATATCACTTTTTCGGATACTATCAATTCTCGGGTAAATATTTTAATATTCAGAAAACATGTTTAACAGACAAACATATAATATTAACAGCATTAAAATTCATAAGAAAATGATCATTATTGTGTTGCAATTGCTTGCACAAATTCAGTTATGCAGCTGAAAATATTTACATGAGAATTGATAGAATACTAAAAACCGATTTTCCGGGAACAGATAACTGATTAATGCATTGTAAAAGCTACTAGAAAGTGTTTCCGAAAATGACGGTAGCTAATAAAAATTTATTTTTGTAGATTCTTCTTTAAGGGGGTCCGGGACACAATTTAAAATAATTTTTATTTATTGAGTTAAAATTCTTAATTTTTTTTTTGTGATGGTTAACCATGTTATCTGTAAACAAAATCACATGATAAAACTTCTCAAATATTTTTTAAAAAATTTTAAATTTTTAAATTCTTTAAAAAATTGGGGTAATTTAAAATCATTATAACTCGAAATATTATTTACAGAATTTCAATATTTTATAATTTAAATAAACAGAATTACATAAATTTTAATTGAACCACCAATTGGAAGAAGGGAATAAACGCCATTTTTTGACACATTAATGTTTCTACACTTTTACATTCTTTAGACGTATAAATGAATATTATATATTTCAGCCAGCTCTATTAGTAAATGAATCAGAATTTATATTTTCTTCATTATCATTGATATCACATGAACCTATAAGTTGAAAGTAAAAAGTTATAACGTCTTTTTTAATAATCTCCATTATTATTTTTGGGATTTATTCCCTTCTTCCAATTGGTGGTTCAATTTAGATTCAGCATTTTTAAAATATTAATTTAAAAAAAAAAATAAAAATATTTAAAATAAAAATTTAAAAAAAATGACGTAACTTTAAAAAAAAATCATATTTTCAAAAGTAAATATTTTTTTATAATTTGCTGAATCTAAATTAAAGTAAAACAATTGAAAAGGCATGTTCCAAGTTTGAATCATTTATCTTTAACGGTTCTATAACGATTTAAATATAAGAGAAGTTGAAAAAGGCCATCATGACGAGAAACACATTTTCACAAGTAATCGTTTTCATGACAACGATTGCTTGAAAGTTATATTATGAAAACAAACCAAAACGAAAAATTTAATATTTCGTGTTCTAACTAAGATAGAAAGATGATTTAAACGTCATTTTAAGCAGAAAAACACAGAAAATATTTTAGTGCAATAAAAGTTTTTTTTAGAAAATTTCGAGATTTTTGTGTTCCGCACCCCCTTAAATTTAGAAAATAAATTGTTTTCTGGGGTTTCTAAAGATAAATGAATACTTTTCGGAATCTTCGATGGTGACTCGGAACAGGTTATTATATATTTGAGTTCGTGATTATTGTACATTTTCGCAGATTAAGAAACATCTGTCATTTTTTTTACATCGTACTCTGTGTCCTTGAATCGGTCGCTTGTGTGTGGAAGATGACCGAGAGCAGAGTGAGCTGTTGAGTCACGTTGAAAGCTATATGAGTAATCTGAAGCTAGCGTCGCGGTGTGTCTGAGACCGTGAGACCGCAAACAGTTTTTCATGTTAACGGGAATTCTGATCACTTTCTCGGAGTGCTCCACAGTCTCCGCTTTGCGATATGAATGTTGGCTGTGGCTTCGGTGACCCTGTCCCATCCTTTCACTTGGCGAGTCTTGTAGCAAGACGACCTACACTGTAAAAAAAAAAAAAAAAAAAAACTGCAGTTCTACAGACGAAAAGTTACTTGCTTACTAAACTTTCATCTGTAAATCTGCAAAATTAATTTTTGTAAAGCTACAGAAATCTGTAGCGTTACAAATGAATCTGCTAAACTTACAGTAAGCTTGCTAAAATTTTATCTGTAACCCTGGTTGCAGTTACATGAAAAGTTCTAGGCATCCCAGTTTCCTAGAAAAACTTTAGTAACCTTACAGATTTTTTTTTATTTTCGGTGAAAAAATGTATCTGTTACATGAAATTTTGTTGTTGCCGTTTCATAAAAAGTTCTAGGAATCCCAGTTTCCTGAAAAAACTTTAGTAACTTTACAGATTTTTTTTTTTTTTTTACAGTGTAGACGTTTGAGGGTGGTGGTTGGTCTTTCTGCGCTGCTCCGTGGGGGTGCCGATATGGGATCCCTCAATCCTGTCATTGTTCTGTCCGGTTTTATCTTCGTCCAGGAGATTTCCACTGAGCACTCTGTAATTACGTTTGTCAGCTGAAATTTGTACATGCTTGCCGGAATACATGTGTAATCTTTGCAAAAGGAAATCGCTCAAAGAAGAAAACCTGTCTTTCTGGTAGCGAGATTAACAAGTAAGCTTTAGATCTGGACATATCTAAGGATAACGAAGAGAAATGTTAGTCAGTACAAAACAAATCAAAAATTTTGTAAATAGTTAATGATGTTCGACTACCAAGTTTTCTATAAGGAAAAAGTACTGCTGTTAAAGGGTTTCTTTGTAATTTTTACACAATAGTCCGCTGAGAATCATAAAAAAACTGATATTTTAAGTCAAAGTATCTATATTTTATGCGTTCTAATTCTTTTGAAATATTAGTTTCATTAACTAAAATTAAATTACGCTTGAATAACTCTTCAAAACCTTTCACGTAATAAATTGTAGGACGAATAGTACATAATAAATTTTTATGTAGATGATGTTTTCATAGGATCTTAAGTTATCGCTAAATGGAGACTTAATTGTAAATTAGTTTTACTTGTTATAATAAGTAAATAAATTAGTTTTGTTACAAACTCTATTTTTTTTGGTAAGAGTTTTGTTTGTTTTCGTTCATGTTATACTATTTAGATAGAAATGTAGAGGAAGTTCGTGTATTATGGAATCGCGGGCAATATGGGATACTTCAATATCTGTCCCGTATGATGCTATAGCCAAGCATAAAACTACCAAACGACTTCTTAGTACTCCCATGATGCACAGCTATCAGTTCTGTTTGGATACCTGTTTTTGGAGTGACGCGGTGAAATTAAATCTTATTCTTAATTGTTGCAGATTTCTGCAGTAAGTTTTGTAAAATTGGTATTAATTGCAAGACCCCTTCGTCAGTAATGTTAGCAAAGTTCATTATTAAGTTTAACAGATAAATTTATTGCTTTGTTTGTCAATTTAACTTTATGCTAATTTGTTGACTATTGATGTGGGGTTTTTTTTAAGATGACGTGTCAGGTAATATGGAATATCAGCTAGACAACACTTTCAAGACGTCTAGTGAAGATGAACAATCATTCCACTCCAACATACCATCTGCGATGGGGCTACTTGTTACCAGGTTGTACACCAGATGAGGAAGGTGAGGTGTGCCTGGTTTGTAACATATAATATTCAGGGAATGGAAGAAGGGGGGAATAGATAAAATGCCTGATGTGAGCACATGTGGACTGTAGTGGAGACGAAACAAGACTACATTTATGATTTTCGTAAAAATCCAAACAATTTTTCAAAGATCCTGATTGTTTGTAGAAGTTGTATCTACTATGTACTACTGCATAAATAATATTGTTCATTCTTGTAAATTGTGGCTTTTCTTGCAATTTTAATATTCCTTGTAATCCTATTCCACATTACCTGAATGGTCCATATTAACCAAAATGTAACATTCTTTTTTTTAATCAAAATATTGATTTTTTATTCCTTCTACTTTAAATGCATTAAAAATTTGTAAAAAAAAAAAAAAAAAAAAAAAAAAGAAAGAAAGAAAAAAACTAATGGATCAAGCTAAAAAACTGCTTGATGAAATTGAACGTGAAATCATTATATAAAAAATTCTCTGATCTCTAAAGATCTAGTACATAAAATTGTAGTTTAAGAGATTAGCATGCCCTTTATACGCAACATTTCATTTCAGTTTATTATTATCTGCTCTTAAACTCAGATCTGAGTACTGCAAAGTAATTTCCTTATTTTTCTGAATAAAATAAATGTAGTTTTGTTTTTTGAACCTACAAGTATTTCAAGTTTTTAGAACTTCTAAGTAAGGGATACAAAAGGTATTCCGAAGAAAAAAAGGGTTATCTTAAAAAAATAAAGCATTCATTTTCTAAAATGTGTGTGAGAGAGAGAGAGTGAGGGCGGATTACCTAACCACTCCTATCTATATTGTAAAGGACAAACGTGTCTGTTTGTAGTGCTGACGTCATTTTGCGAATGGCAACAGCAGATGATCAAATTTAGATTTTAACGCATTTTTTTTTTAATTGTTTAAACTTCTAACCAGCATAGCACACTTTCAATTTTTACGTCGTCGGAAAAAAAAAAATGTACTTTCAAATGCAATTTGTTTGAAATCTATATCGCAATTTATTTGAAAACCGTATCGCCAGTTATTCAATTTTTATTGTTTTTAAAATAATTTTCAAGCATTACTTTTTTACAATATATCTCTATCGTGTGAAGACGATCGCGTAAGTTTAATCCGTTGTAATTAAATTAATATAAATAGCTCATGATTTGTTTCCAGCTCATATGTTTCAACGAAATTAAAACATCCATTAATCAATAAATAAAACAATAAAATATAAATAAAACACGAATTTAAGACTTGTAATAAAATTTTGCACTTAAACTAGTAAAAGGAAACGAATCAAAAAGGCTGATTGTAAAAAGCGATCTTTGGCGATTTCTTCGACTGTTAAATCCTGACGCTAGATCAGTATGAAGATGTCGCTTTAACTACATTTCAAAACTTTATTTCACGTCATTATTGCAGTTTTTCGCATGAATATGATTTTTAGTAGTGTTAATGGGCATTCTAAAAAAAATTAAACATAAAAAATCTATTAGAGATTTTTAAAAAAAAGAAAAGAAAAAAGTAGCTCTATCGGAGGCTTTCTCACCACAATCATTGAGATTATTTGGATACAATTTTCATTAACTGCATTTTTTCTTTTTAAACAACGCGTTTTAACGATATATAAATATACTACATCAAAAGCCATTTGCAGAACTTTTCGAAAAATACCTCATTCATCTCTGTGCCCTTAGCATGTGCAGAGAAAAAAACATGTTGACATCAGAAATAATATATATATGATGGTTTTCATCTGTATTCTGTAGTCCTGGTTTATCCCCTAATATCTAATAATTACTCATTTTAAAAAGGTCACTTATTAATCTGGAAATATTCAAAATTTTGCAGAAATAAAAGTTTATTATTATTATTTTCTTTTACATATTATGTTGAGTTAGGTTGAGTTTTGACGGCCGATTACCTACTCGAGTGATATAGGCCCGAGGGGGATGGGGCGCCCTCCGTTGGGGATCTTTTTAAGGGAACCTAACCCGTATTTACGCATGGGAATCCAAGGTTCGAAGGAAACCACGAAAACTCCGAACGATTAAGCCCATTCGTCTAATTTTTGTAATCCCACTTTGTTCTTTTTCAAATAAATTCTGGGTTCTGTGGTCGGTGGTGCATAGACGCCCTTAGCGGGTGAGCGTCGCCCCTTGAGCATTTTGTGTTTGTCCGTCTGCATACGGCCGGGCAGGGCTGGACTCACTAACGAGCCCCAACGTGTCGGGGAACATACCGGGAGAGACGTTAAGCTCTAAGTGGCAGACCTAGCCGGCCCTGAGCAGTCTCTCTTAGGCTGCCGAACGATTAGGCCGACTGGCGCGATTGGGTTCGAACCCAGAACCTCCAGTCTACCAGCTTTGAAAATAGAACCTCTCAGCCACTGGTAGGGATTTTACATATTATTAAAGAGCGATTATTTGAAAGACGCGGTTAGATAAAATTACAAGAAAGCAGTATAAATTGAATGAGTTCATAAATAATTTCACCATTAATCTATAAAAAAGCCAATAATCTGTCCTGCTCCTGATGTGTTTATTACTCAAAACTAAAATTTCATTCTCCCAAGCAACTGTTTCTGTTTTAAACCATACAGTTGAAACCATAAAAATTTGGACTTAAAATCTAAAGTAAATAATATGTTTCTTAAATATTTAATGATAACTCTTTAGAACGCATTATTAATTCAATTTAAAGTATGATTCTGAATTTTGAAAATCATGCATTTAAAGAATGTTTGTTTAGAATAAGTCAATACACTTGATCAATTACATAACGTATAAGCGATAAAATGATCGCACAGTACAAAAATTCTTAAGATATTTGTTTATGGAAGTCAACAGTGACTTAATGTGTTTTAGATATGAATAAATATTCTACTCATTTAAATTTCATCCATTTTGCTGTAAAATACATTTATTTAAAATGTTTTGAAATATATAAAAGGGTAATTCCAATTAAATCCAATCATCCAATTTAAGACATATTTTGGGAAGTACCTTCTGTCCTTTCATTTTCTAGAAAGAAAAGAAAATGAAGGTATCAAAATGTATTCTATATTTTTTGTATGTAACTTCACTTCATTAATTACTAGTTGGCCCACGCGGTGTAGCCCGGGCCCATTATAGTATCCTTAAATAAACCTTAAATTTGCATGATTTTATATTTGCTGCACACGCGTTGCTCAAAAGATGTATCAAACAGCTACCCGATGAAAAACGCTCGTAAAATTATATTGTTAATTGATGTATATTCGTTAATTGCGGTCGTATTTCAAAGAAAAATACATATTAGGGTTCGTCGTTAAAAAATACGCATAGTTGAGTTAATTTCAAATCGATAAAAATAACATTAAAAAATGTATAACGTCCCTTAAAAATTTCTAGAGTACCTTGAAATGTGGCAACCTTACGAACTACAAATCCTGGTAAATCCTCCCCCTCACAAAGAAGAAGTGAAAAAGAATTTTATGTGCGGTCCGATTAAAATCTACGCTTTTTAGGTGAGTTCATAATTGTATAAATACGTAGCACCTATAGTCGTCGATCGGTCCGCCCGTCCGCATATAACAGAGCAAAAGCTACACAACCGAATGGTCTGAAATTTTAAATATATAATTGTTGCAAAATTGGCATTTCAAATTTTACGAAAATCGGATGTATAGTTTAATAACAGGGACAGTCAAAAGTTTTCCGTTACATTGCGGCCAATAGGAAAAAATTATTTCAAGTGCATTTTAATGATGCTACAGACTTTCGAATAGAATGAAATTGCTATGCACGTGCACTAAAATATACATTCAGTACAATATGCGGTGCAAAAAATATTTATAAAACTAGTTATAGTACCAACGCACCACATTTGCCACGTTTGACGTGCAATTTCCAACTTGTTCCTTCTGCAAACCGCTAGCCTCAGTGCGGTTTCTAGGGAATTGTGTTGATTGGACAGTCGAGCGCGTCCCTCTCAGCAGGGTCAAATTCTAGTCAGCTTGGGATTTGAAGAAAAAAAGCCTTTTTAATTCGGTCGCTTGATGAGTTTTTAATTAATATCCCAGCTATTTATTAAAAATTTAAAATTCTGAGTTTCAAGCACATTAGGAGAGGTCTTGGGCCATCTTCACAAAACTTTTCAGCCTCGTACGTGTCGTAGATTTCGCTAGCCATCGAACACACACACAGAGAGAGAGAGGGAGAGAAAGACAGACAGACACACAGAGTGAAACTTTCTTTTATTAGTTTAGATTACGTAAAACAATGCGTAAAAAATGCGCATTATTATTTGACATCTGAACAAACATTGTTTAATTATGCATTATTATTGGACTTATTAAAAATTTATTAAATGTATTTACGTATTGATATCTAACAAAATAGCTTAAGCTAAAAAACTTTATAATTTATTATCAGAACATTTTTCGAAATTGAATTAAATTATGTATATGATTTGTAGGCACAGAAAATATGCATGTAAATGATTTTTTTTTTTCCATATTAAAATAAATTTTCTCTCCATGTATATATTTATTTATGAATAATTTTACAAAAGTACTTAGCTGAGTGCTTATCTAAATACATAAAATGTTTGGATGGGATATGATTTTTTAAAGCACAATAATACTTTGGGAATTATAAATTCGAAATCTTGAAATCCTGTAAAAAAAATCTCCAAGGAAATTGTGAAAATGCCAAACATTTACATTTGTTTCCGAAGATTGAAAATCGGGCTTTTCAAAATGTCAGATTAGATATCGAAAAAGATTATAATAAATATTTATCTATCTCATTAAACTTCATTTTTTTAAATTCTGTAAACTTTATCCGAGGATTTTAAACTGACATATACAACAACAGAACAGAAATAGCAATTTTACTTAACCCTCCGCCTACAAGACGGGTCAAATGGACCCGACAGTACATTGAAAATGGTTTTTCACATGAAAATAAAAAATGAAAATTCTGCAAATATGTGAGCAAGTCGCATATAATTCTTGGAAATTTCTCACGCCTTTCATTCAATAATATTTCAAATTTCAATTGCTTAAAAGGCACACAGCCAACAGAGTGAAAAATGTCCAAGCCGGGACTCGAACCCGCGTCATCGGTATAGCACATCTGTTGGTTGGTTGTGTTTATGACGGCCAATTGTCAGCACGAGGGGTATAGGTCCTAAGGGGAAGAATGCCCTCCGTGGGGGTCTTTCTAAGGGAACCTAACCCGTATTTACGCTTGGAAAACCAAGGTTCGAAGAAAACCACGAAAACTCCAAACTATTAGGCCGACGAGCGGCGATTGGGATCAAACCTCCCGTCTACCAGCTTCGAAAACAAAACCTTTCGGCCAATAGTGGGGCTATAGCGCATCGAAGTCCTACCTACTGAACCACTTGGAACGATACCCAGCCTGGTACTTCTCACTATCATATGTTGGCAAGGCTACAACTGCAGCACATGATGGAATATTTTTTCATGAGCCACCGACTCTTTGGCAAACACGAAACTAAAGAGATTCCAGCATCAATGAAATTGAATAAATCTATATAATTCTTGGAAATTTTTCTGTAGAAAATTACTCACGCCTTGCAGTCAATAATACTTCAAATTTTAATTGTTTAAGAGGCGCACAGCCAGCAGAGTGAAAAAGTGCCCAAGCCGAGACTTCGTTATAAGCGCACCGTCATTCTACCAATTGAACCAACTGAACGATACCCAGCCTGAAATTTCTCACTATCATATGTTGGCAAGGCTACAACCGCGGCACAAAATGGAATATTTTTCCAAGAGCCACCGGATATGGGCCAAACACGAAACTAAAGAGAATTCAGAATCCATGAAATTGAATGAATCTATCTAATTCTTGAAATTTTTTCTGTAGAAAATTTCTCACACCTTGCATTCTATAATATTTCAAATTTTAATTGCTTAAAAGGCGCATAACCAATAGAGTGAAAAAGTGCCCAATCCGAGACTTCGTTATAAGCGCACCGTCATTCTACCAGTTGAACCAACTGAACGATTCTCAGCCTGTCACTTCTCACTGTCCTATGTTGGCAAAGCTACAACCACAGCACAAGATGGTATATTTTTCCATGAGCCACCGGATATGGGCCAAACACGAAACTAAAGAGAATCCAGCATCTATGAAATTGAATAAATCTATATAATTCTTTAAAAAATTTTTTTAGAAAATTTCTTACACCTTGCATTCTATAATATTTCCAATTTTAATTGCTTAAAAGGCGCATAACCAACAGAGTGATAAAAGTGTCCAAGCCAGGACTCAAACCCGGGTCATCGGTATATCGCACCGATGTTCTACCAACTCAACCACTTAGAACGATACCCAGTCTGTCACTTCTCAGTATCATATGTTGGCAAGGCTACAACCGCAGCAAAAGTGGAATATTTTTCCGTGAGCCACAGACTGTGGAGCAAACACGAAACTAAAGAGAATCCAGCATCGATGAAAAATTTTTCACACTGTTGGCTATACGCCTTTTAAGCATTTAAGATTTGAAATATTAAGTCATATCGCTCACCCGCAAGAAAAGTGACACATCACGACAAAAATAAATTTCGCAGGAGAGGCGAAAGAAAATTTGCATGATTTTACTATAACATGAAATTATAGCACTTATCTCTGAATGCAGGAATAAAGGACGTACAGTCGTGGAAAACAAAAGTAAACACCCCCTACTAACTCCTCAACAAATTATCGTAGACGAACGTTACTGGTACCGAACGATTGGAAATAAAGTCTACTTTTAAATGACGCATATAAAATTTGCTTAGGGGGCCATCTACATATTAAAACGAATCCAAACTTCATTTTTTTCAATGGCAATACCCAATTTTAACGAGATATTTCAAATCTTCGGTTCAAACTATGCCTAGACACCAAATTTCAAGACATTTGAATGATAAGTTTTTGAATTATAAATATTCAAAATTTAGTGCTTCTAATGTTAAATTACATTTTCATATTTTTATTTATATCACCCGAAATTATGCTCCTAATGTGCTATTTTTTTTTGTAGTAATAATACTAATATACCCAAATATAAATAAGCTGAATTTGCAATTTTTATAATTTTATGACACGAATTATGAATTATGAAGTTAATATTCGAAAAAAATTATGAATTGCAACCTACAATTTTTTTGATGGATTTAGATTTATTAAGTCCTGCTTTATGGAAATTCAAAAATTTCCCATTTTTCTTCCAAGTAGTTTTCAAATTATGCTTACAAAGCGGCAAAATGATGGTTTAAGGGGTCGTCTATGATGGAAGTGAGTAGACATTTTGAAATTTATTCTGCCGTACTGAAATCTAACACGCTTCATTGACTCCTTGAGTGGCGCTTAAGGTGCCTTGATCAAGGAAGGGGCTCTCTCGGTTAACAATCCAGTACGGAACTTCAATTTGGATACAGCCCTTAAAATACGCTCGTTTTAAAATAATTAATTTCTCGAAAACTTATGGTACGAATTGCATAAAAATTCGTTTTTAGGCTAATTGAAGGGTGTAGAGTTCATTTATGATGTCAGAATTGGGTACTGCTATTGACAAAAACAAAGTTATGGTTCGTTTTAATATGTAGATGGCCCCCTAAGCAAATTTTATATACATCATTTAAAAATAGACTTTATTTCCAATCGTTCGGTACCAGTAACTTTCTTCTACGATAATTTGTTGAGGAGTTAGTGGGGGGTGTTTACTTTTTTTTTCCACGACTGTACATAAAAGCATAAAACCCTTAAGAATGAAGACGTAGGATGAGGTTGGTAGGGTTGGGTAATTTTACCTCCTTACATCATCCACCCCTCTTCTGTGGTCACAAATGGACGTATAACATAATAAAACGATTTTTTCCGTATAACTACACTTATGAAACTGTTTGTGTAGCAAGACGCACCTATGATAGACCTATTATTAAAATAAAACGCAAAATGAAATTTTGCGAAATGTGTCACTTTTCTTGCGGGTGAGTGATATATTTACAGAATTTTCAGTCTTTTCTTTTCATAAGAAAAATAATTTAGATAGGCATCTGGTAGGCAGAGGATAAAAGGTTATATACTACGAAATATGAAAAATGCATTTTACATGAAATATAAAATTTTCCGTCATATTCGCAATATTAATGAAAAATATGTGGTAAAAGTGTATGAGAGACATTTGTGTTACACTGTGTAAATACTTACAATGGATGAAATATAGAATTTTCAAAGGGGTTTAAAGTTACTAATAAGTTACAATTGAAGCACTTTTAAAGTATCGAAAGGATTTATATATAAATAGAAAAATAAGGGAACAAAATTAACAAGAGTGAAAAATCATTCATCAAGCACAGATTATGAAACACCTTCCGATATATTCAGAATAACAGAATAGTGGAATAAAACATCACCGTTTAGTAAGCTGAAAGATGACATCTAAGTATAGAATCTGGAAAACGCATAAAGCATTCGAAAACCCATTACAGAAGTTGCCATCAATAGTCGAGAATGTGTTCGGATTTTTTAAGCGCTGCATAACTACATAAAATGTTACATTTAGTTCAGTTAGGAAGCGCACAAACTGTAGTTAAAGATTATCCTTCAACAATCCGTCAATAAAAGCAAACGTACTCAGATTCATGTGTGCAGCCCCCTTTGATGATCTATAGAATTTATACACAAAAAAAATAGTTACATTTAAAAACGCATACCACAACTAAAAACTCACTTGTAGCAATTGCCATTCATAGACAGTAATGTAATCGAATTCTTTAGTGCGTACCTGTAAATGAACAATGCACGTTATGCACACCAGCATGTTATGCACTGCAGCCTCTAATGTCTTGTAGTGTTCCTCAGT
The DNA here is from genome assembly GCA_963932465.1 of Maratus speciosus. NCBI lineage: Eukaryota > Metazoa > Arthropoda > Arachnida > Araneae > Salticidae > Maratus > Maratus speciosus. The sequence continues at coordinate 346,819,403 of OZ010795.1, read as the reverse complement.
GCTGTATTTCAGTTTCAAAATATTTGAAATAATGTAACACCATTAAAATACATTGCAAATGATTTTTCCACATAGAATATAATTTAACGGAATTCTTTTGAGTGTCCTTTAAACGAACTTTAAATGTTACACGCTTCACTTTCAATAGCGAACATGACATACTAAAACTCAGTAAAATATATCAATTACATGGTAAGTATATTTACATGAGTTAGAGCACAGGCAGACAGACAAACGACTAGACCGGCAGACGCACAGAGAGACAGTTTACTAGTTAAACCGAAATTATAAACACTTTTCAACTATGTTGGCAAATGTTAAAAATTAAGGCAAAGTCAAAAAGAAATCAATAATGCACATTTTCTTTAAAATTGCAGAACATCAAAATAAACATACTCATATCAAAATAGCTTTATGTGAATTAAAGTTCTAAATAAAACAAGTAATATAAAAATTTTGTTTTTAAAGTCAATTCCTACTTTGGCCATCAAAGAAAAATTTAATATAATCAAGCTAACATGAGTTTTTGTTGCATTAAAATATCTCAATTTGTTGATTTTCTATAAGCAAGTAGGTTTACAATGGAACTCTATGGGAATTTGGCGAAGTATTACATATATCGCCAAGTTGGCGTCACTTTTGGCGACTCATTTTGACCGCCAAATTTGGCGATATATTGCCAAGTTGTCGACAAACTTGGCGGTATTTGGCGACAGAACAGGTCTCCCCCTACGGTAAGCCTTATTGAAAATACTTTCATTGAAATTCAATAACCAATGGCGGCCATTTTGTTTCCCATGCAAAACTAAAATTAATTAATTAAAATTTAATTAATGAATTAATATTTGAAAAAACTTTATTAACATCAATTGTCATCCAGTACAAGTTTAAAAAAATTATTTCAACCTGATAGGATGAATAATGAGTATTTTATTAACGATTGAAAATTTGTACAAGATAAATATATAAATATATAAATAAATATAGGGGGAGAGTGAGCTAATAGTAGGAATTGAATAACAACCATTAAGCTGGTCATTTCGAAGATCAAATTTTATTAACCTCATTAAAAAAAATACAAATACATATTAAGTTTCTTCATATTAATGAACTTTCTTCAAATAAATATTAAAGGCATATTTCAATTCCAAGAAGTCTAAGACAGAAAGAACATGTACTGAGAGTTAGAAAGACTAATATATATAAAGCAGAAAAAAAAAATATATGGATAGCCTAAAAAACCACAACACTCCATTATAAATCATACAATGCAGACACTCTTTAATATAGTAAAAAATAAAAGAACGAAACTAAATCTAGTAAAACATTAGATGCATTCTGGAAGATTTTAAATTGTATATGTAATTTCCATTGTTTTAACGTATAGTAGCTACTTTCCACGATGGTAAAAAAAGAACCCAATTTTGTAAATTTCATCCATGGACCCAGGAAATTACATACGTATGATTTTAAAATAAAACTGGTATCATTATTGAATTAAAAAAATTACTTGTATTAATTATCTCCATGTATATAATAAAAATGAATTGCGAAGATTTTGGAAACAGTAATTAAATAGTTTCACGAGCATAATCAATCATATTAACTATGGGTTATTTTCAGTTCTTTTTTTATAAATGTCTGCAACTTCCCTTAAATAACATGAAGTTATCTAAAATAAAAATCTTTATGATGAAGAAAGTTTTATTTTTTATCTCACTTTAAAGTGTTTTAAAAAGCTTTTTTTTTTTTTATCATTGTCAATGCATATTTTGCCAGAAACATTCTGCATATTTATTGATGATTAACGGTTATAAACGAATCATTAAAAATGATTAATTTGGACGTGATTCATAATACCGTTTCTGCTAAAATATACATTATTACTAAGATAGTACGCTTTATTCTTGTATCATATGATACAAGAATTTGTGACATATGTCACAAATTCATCAATTTTGTAATTTTTAAATTATTTTCATTTATTTATACATTTATTTTTGTAGAACTAACTGAATAAAGCAAAGAATCGCTATAAAAAATTTTGAAGTCTATTAATTGTATTGCTACATTTCCTGATTAGATTGTTGTATTATATAAAATGCCAATAAATATTATTAAAAATTATTTCACTTTAACGTAAAATGTTAAAATAACGAAAAAAACAGGAATTAAAAATTCATATGTCCACTTTATTCAAAAGATCATGAAGTAATTGGAAATTCGTTCAGCATAACTTCCTTTTATGCTTTATCCTATGCCATCAAGATATTAATGAAAAAGCAGTTGAAAAAGATTAACGAAAAACAAGAGAGTTATTTTTATGAGTTATTATTAAAAGGTAAAATTACAGCAATTACTTAATTACATTTGCATCAAAATAATACTTAAGCAATAATAATTAAACACAAATCAAAAATCAAAAGCCCACAAAATAAATTCAGATATTTCAGAAGATGAAAAGTTAGTATGATTAAAACTTAATCATCTAAAATTACTTGCAGAAAAACTTATCTTTTAGAAGATATATAAAACATTATAATTTTTTTATATCATAATATTTCTTCAAAAGAATAGCTCTTGAAAAATTTATTTTTAAATTACAAGAATTAAAACGCAACATTATTAAATTTTATAACTGCCTTTCATTCTTTAAATATTTCAAAATACATTCTAAAGATAATTATGCATAAAAACTCTTCAATGTAAATCAAATGTAAATTCAATATAACATATAATTTTTGTAATACAAATAATCATTTTATGTTATGTTTCAGATGCTTTAAAAAACTATCATGCAACTAACATAACTAAATTGTTTTCAGAAAGTTAAAAACATAGTATAACAATAATTAATCAGTGAACCGCAATCGATTAATTTCTACCTAGAAGAAATACCGTACGCTTCACCATGCGAGGAGTATGTGACAGTTATTATTTTAAAAAGTCACAAAAATCTAAAAAAATATTTGTTTTATTTTTGATCTAGTAAGCACTCAAGGATAAAAAGTTCATATATGAATGAAGTTATATTTTGGTTAGTTTAACTAACATTATATGTAGATTTTTTTATGACTTGAAAAGAAGTTAATTTTCAAATAATGTCATGCATAATTCAGAAATACATACTCGTACGGTTGGAGAATTTTAAGGAATAATATTTATTGCTGATTTTTTAGCTCACAGGCTAAAAAGGCCTGAAAGCTAATGTGCCCGCAGGTTCTGTATGTATGTACGCATGTATGTATGTACGTAGATACGTAACGCGATAACTCTTGATAGAAATATCTGATTTACTTTAAAAAAATTTCTAGGTTCATTTTCATAAGGCGCTTCCCTGGTTAGTTTTGGTGGTTCATTGGTTAAGTATAAAGGGGGGTACGGGGGGCTAATCTCCCCTTAGGTAAATGGTTTTTTCATACAGAATTATCAGATTTGCTTCAATTTTGGTATACCGGTTAATTCTGATAAAGGGCTTCCCTGGTTATATTTGGAGGTTCATTGCTTAAGTATAAAGAGGGGAACGGTGGTATAATACCCCCTTAATTTAGATAAATGGATTTTTCTATTCGATTTGCTTCAAATTTAGAATAGCGTTTTATTCTGATAAGGCGCTTCCCCGATGAGATTTGGAGGCTCATTGTTTAAGTATAAATATGTGAAACGGGGGGGGGGGCTAATACCCTCCTTAGTTTATTTTTCGAAAGGCATTATTCTTTGAAGTAAGAGTATAATATACTACAATTAGTGTGAGAAGACTGTGAGCTCAATGCCATCAGTTTAACAGGGCACTTTACTTTTTTATTATCTTACATGCATCCAAGATGCAAATGTTTCTAATAAAATGAACTTATTCTTAATTTTAAAGCAAAATTATTCAATGTTAAGACTTAAGATCATATATTTATCACAAAATACATGGATTGATGTAATAAGAAATAACATTTGTTTTTACATTTTTAGTACAGTATGTGCTCAAGGTGCCAAGATTTGCTTCTGAATTGGATATTTTTCTTCCTTGATGTCAAAGTTAACTGAATGAAATCTTTCGAAAACATTTAAATTCATAATAATAAATATTTCTCTCCATTCAGTTCAAAATGCACATAAGACTATCGATAAATACCTCCGTAATCATTTTTAATTATTATGCGTAAAAGTAAAACCAGCTAACAAGGAAGAGAAAACCATTATCGCACTTGCTAGAAGTGTTTAATTGTTTAAAAATTAAATCATTACACCCGTTTCAAAAATATCTTTGTTTAACTTGACATTAAATTAAGCAATTAATCTTCATCTATTTTTAAATATTTCACAAAATATGGCGGAAACATTCATTCTAGCGCAATTGTATAAATTACGCATTAAATTAAACACTGGAGGTAAATTGTATAAAATGATAAAACATCTTGTCTTTCACATTCATTACAAATTTAATTTTAAAAAGCTTGCAACATGAAATAATAGGTGATTGCAATTTAATTTTCCAGAATGAGAAGGACTTTTATTTAATTAATGATAGCCATGAGTCTTAAATAAAAGTTTGGTTGATAGGAATATAGATGGACAATTTAAATTTTTTTGGCTAAAATAATAATGTATATTTAATTTAAAAATAAGTTAAAGGTATCTGGTTAAATTCAATTATATCATTTTAGAAACATATAAAGAAAAATTAAAAGTACATAACTAATGTATGTTTATTTATTAAATGACATTAGTTATGCTAATATAAAACTTTTAAAAAACTGCAGCTGATATTGTACTGATATTAAATGCATTTTCTATAATTCTGTTTGATCCAGAACTATGCACTTTAAATAATGTAATTGTTTCTATAATAATGTATATTTAATTTATAAATAAATTAGAGACATCTAATTAAATTTAAATATATAATTTTAGAAACAGATAAAGAAAAATTATAAGTACATAACTAATTTATGTTGATTGTTTTAAATGACATAAATTAAACTACTAATATGAAACTTAAAAAAACTGCAGCTGATATTGTGTTAATATTAAATGCATTTTCTATAAATTCTATTTGACTCACAACTATGTACTTTAAAATATCCAATTTCATAGAAATCGCTTATTGCTTTTGACATTTTTAAAAGTTCTTTAATAATCCTATTATCAAAATAAAATAAGACATATCTGCACCGAATTTGATTCTGCGCTAAAGATAAAAATATATTTTTTTAATTATTTTTCTCCTGAAAAGTATGTACAATAAATTTTTAAAAAAATTTTATGCTCTTAATTTGTAAAGGAAATTTCGGAGCTTCGAGGCCCTAAAATCGCGTTTTTATGTTTTTAGTGAAGAAAAATTCCGAATCTTTATAAAATTCAAATTATTATACCTCAGTAAGTTTTGATCGTAGAAGGGAAGATATTTTTTTTTTTTGTTCTGCTTGTAAGGCTTGGGGGAAAAATTTGTAGATATAACTTACAGAACTTAGGAACAGCCTTGTTTTTCAAAATAAAATAAAATTTTGATTATTCATATTGCAAGTTTTTTCCTTTGTCTTATTGAAAAATACTACTTTCTATTTGCAATTATTGCAAACACACTTCGTATATCGAGTTATCAATGCTTTATGAAACCTAAAAAGCTACACACTTTTCATTTTTCTCTAACATGGTATAAATATATTCTTAAACTTATTGCTCAGCCACAAAAGCTATGTACATAAAACGCATGTTGTAACTAAGGATCATAGTCCACACAATAGGAAATTTTACCTAGCAAAATTAATGGTACTTCAGGAAATCGGCTTACTTTATGTTTTTTGGGTCGCGGAATCCGAATTTGTAACTTCCCACCAAAATTTCCCCCGGCACACCCCCCCCCCCCCTACCACCACCACCAAATTTTGGTAAAAAGCCCCCAAAAAAGATTTTATTAAAAAAATCTATTTTTTATTGTTTTAGGGAAAAAGTATCTAGAAATTCAGAAAGTACACAAAATTTGCAACAAATTAGATACATGACATTATGACTTAGGATGAAGGGGAAGGGGATCTGCCTCGGAACATGTGCCGCGGTGCTGCGTGGACTAAGTTGCGCAATTCCACTTAACCACTCACACGTTTACATTTGCCCTCCCATCTCCCATCCGAACTTTCTTTATAAGGTTTACTTTAAGTTTTTTGGGTCGCTGAATCCGAATTTTTAACTTACCCCCAAAATCCCCCCCCCCAGAATAGTTCTTTTTAACTTAAATTTTTTATTGTTTTAGGGAAAAGCATTACGAAATTCAGAAACTAGACAAAATTTGCAACAATTAGGATATATGACATTATGACATAGGATAAACGGGGAGAGAGGGGGCTGCCTCGGAACATTCCCCGCGCGCTTTTCTCAAAAAAAATTTTTTTTTTAAGAAATCAATTTTTGGGGGGGTTGCCGGGTGAAATTTTGGTGGGAAGTTACAAATTCGGATTCAGCGACCCAAAAAACATAAAGTGAGTCGAAATCCAGAGCTAGTATTAATTTTGCCAGGTAAAATCCCCTGTTGCCTGGACATAGTGCACGTAGCGCCGCAGTGCATGTTCAGAGGTAGCTCTCCCCCTCCCCGTTCATCCTATGTCATAATGTCATATATCCTATTTGTTGCAAATTTTGTCTAGTTTTTGAATTTCGTAATGCTTTTTCCTTAAAAAAATAAGAAATTTAAGTTAAAAACAACTATTTAGGGGGGGGGGGTTCGAGTGGGGAAATTTTGGGGGTAAGTTAAAAATTCAGCGACCCAAAAACTTAAAGTAAATATTATAGAGAAAGTTCGGAGGAGAAATGGGAGGGCGAATGTAAACGTGTGAGTGGTTAAGCGGAATTGCACAACTTAGTTCACGCAGCACCGTGCGCATATTCCGCGGCAAATACCCCCTACCCCTTCATCCTAAGTAATAATGTCATGTATCTAATTTGTTGCAAATTTTGTCTACTTTCTGAATTTCCAGATACTTTTTCCCCCTTTTTTAATAAAAACCTTTTTTTTGGGGGGGAGCATTTTACCAAAATTTGGGGGGTTGCCGGGGGAAATTTTGGTGGGAAGTTAAAAATTCTGATTCAGCGACCCAAAAAACATATAGTAAGCCTTTTTTCAGAACTACCATGAATTTTGCTAGGTAGAGCCTCGATACGGTCTCTATTGCCTGGACTATCAACCAAAACGGTATGACAAGTAGAAAACTTAAAACCAGAATCAATGAACATATAGCAGACATCAAGTACAACAAAAGAACCACAGCTTTGGCCAGATTATGCAGCGAAGAACCGTTACAGATTGATTTTAAAACTAGCAAGTTAATTTATATATCAAGATTTTATTTACCATCCATAATCCGAGAATCAATAGAGATATTTTTACGCAACAAGAATATCTGCAATGATTCGGTGTCCCTTGATTTACCTAAAATTTGGAAAGAGATGCTATGTAATTTTAATAACAATAGTCAAAATTAATCCACACTCGCAAATAGCCAAGATAATTTTGTTTTTATTTTATGTTTTGCAATGTTTTTCATTATGAATGTTGTCTCGTGACTTTGTTTACCATGTTATTGTTTGTTAAATTATATGAAAATTAATCCACGCTCACAAAAAGCTAATTTAATTTTAATTTAATTTTAGGTTTGCAATATTTTTCATTGTGCATCCTGTCTCGTGACATTGTTTACTATGTTTATTGTTTTTAAATTTTGTGAAAATATTTTCTATCATAAATGATTTTGAAAATGTCGCCGTTGGTGCGACAAAACGATCGTCAATCTTATTAAAGATATTTTATCACTTTTTAGCATTATTTTACTTAAAACTTCGTACTTTAATAAGTAAAAATATTATATTTATTTCAACCCTATGGAAACTCATAACACATTTGAAAACCCAATTTCAGCTGTTCCCAACTACAATCGGGAAATTATCCGAATACTTTGAGCAGCACTGTATATTATTAAAACAGTTAAATTTAAAAGCGCAAGACGAAATTGAAAACTCACTTCAGCAATTATTGCTCAAAGGCAGTATTGTAACCGATTTCTTTTGTGTGTCCCTGTAAATTAACGACAAATGCTATGAATACCGTATTCTGTTGTAATCATCTTGTAGTAAAATTCAGTGATTTATATCAGTTTCTATACTTTTGAAACGGTACACAGTGGTCCCAAATCGCGATTATGTGGCCAAAAATCAGAAAATCGAAGTTTCGTGTTTCGAAATAAAATAAATTCAACATATTTAGAAATACCTGAAGATTTATATACTTTAATATTTTGGTTTTATAAGCTCCCATGAATTCTCATTGCTTATGTGAAGTTAGGAGTGTTGAGCGTTTTCTGCTGTTGCGTGAATTTCAGGCAAATTCGCTGGATTCACACCCTAAGATCTTTACAGATAGTTTGTTGTTTTTCTTTGCACTTCTCTGAAACACCATTAAGTTTCATATTTAATTTGATTTTTCGATTGCAAAAATCTCAAAAATTTTAAAAAGAGGATATTTTTAAAATACATAGTTTTAAGTAATTTTTGTACATAAAAAGTGATATATAAAAAAAGTCCTTCCAAGTTCCTTGGACTTTTACAGTACAAAATGTAGAATGAACCTTCTAAAATCATATCCCAAGTGATTTGTTGCGACTTTGTGAAAACCAGTAGTTTGAAGTTGGACATTGGATATGACCAGTATTAGTCCAAAATCTGTAATCGGTTTTAAAGTTAATCTAATTTTTCCACTGACCCAAAATTGTCAATGTTTATATAATGAGCTTTATTGCGACTTTGTGAGAACAAGTAGTTTCAAGTTGCACATTGGATATTGCCAGTATTAGTCCAAAATCTGTAATAGGTTTTAAAGTTAATCTAATTTTCGCACTGCCCCAAAATTGTCAATGTTTATATAATGCAACATTCTAATTAACGTAACACTGTCAATTTCAATTTTTTAATTCGCGGGAGGAGGGGGGGAGGGCTTAAAAGTTTGGGATTTTTTTTTATTTATATATATATACATATTTTTTATTAGTTTTTACGATGTTTCCCTTGCATTTTTCGTTTATATCAAAAATAATATTAAAACTTCACCTTACTTTAAAAAGTACATGTTTAAACTTCATGCATGTATGAGAAATTCAATCAACTGGAATTTTTCAAAACATCATTCAATGTTTTAGATTTCCTGATTATTTGAAAAGTATATCTTTCATACTTACAAATAAATTTTATTAAATATATTTTTAACCGACTTCAAAAAGAAGGAGGTTATCAATTCGAGCTGTATGTATGTTTTGCCCATGTTCACGCATAAAAAACTGAAATCGTCGTATGTCCAGAAGTTAATAAATTTGCAAATAACCGAAATTTATTTTACGGGTTTCATCATCAATATGACGTCAGCATTACACACGGGCATGTAATATATATATTATTCATATGGAATTTCTTTTTGTGGTATTAAGAAATATAAAAATGTCGTTTGTAAATTTTAGAAAGACAGAGACTTTTGACGTTAAGAAAACTTAACGAAGTTGCGTTAAGTAAACTTAACGTTATTACCGCATTTTTTATCTAAAATTATTCCTCAAGGTCTTTTGTCCTTTTTATTCTTTTTTTTTTCTTTGATGGCCTGAAAACGACTGATGTTGATACTAAATAATTACCCAAAGTTAAATTTAGGTAACAATTTAATCTTGCATTTTACATCGCCCCCTGGTGATATCAAATATTTAAGGATATATTTGCATTCGTAGCGTACCAGAGAGGAAAGTGTGGGTAACTAAAATTAGGTAAAAAAAAAATTATGTTTTTATTAAAGATTTTTTATGCTCCGACTGGAAGTTTTTGTCCAAACTTTGCACTACTGCACAGATGAAATATTTTGGATTAAATATTGGTAAATACACCACAAATTGTTATGTGATACCTTGTAGATCAAACCTGATGATGATACATCTAGTTAATTTTTAAATGAGTTCGTCTGAATGCAGTAAGTTATTAAAAAAACTTTAAACAAAAACATAATTTGCCAAACAAATAAAAAATATATATATATTTCCTACATTATTTGAGCCCGAGAAGGGACAGATATTAAGATATTTCATTCAGTTAGTTCTACATTTAATGTTAAATTTTTGTAACAAATTAGTTTAACCAAATAAACATTAAAAAATAAAAATCACACAATGTGATACTTAAAACACACTAAAAAATTTGATTCCGTTCAAACGAAATCGAAATAAATCTTAGACTTTTTTTTTTGGAAGGTTTGTATTTTAGAAAATAAATAAATATAGAGAAACTGTATTTCAATTTGAACGACAGATTCACCTTAATAAAATAAATGAGAAAATTAATATTAAATTCACTATATATAGAGGAAAAGATCCAAATACCGGCTACCACTTTTGTTTTCAATCTAGATCGTATAATTTTCAAAATTAATAAAATAAAAAGTGACAGCAGGGTACCTTGACACGCCTTACACCTGTTCAGAGAAAAAAAAATCAGTTTAAAAGGCGTTTTCTGTTTATAAGAAGCAAAATTCTGAAAGTCTTCAAATTTTGTGTTTTTAAAATGGGGTCTAAATACCGGCTACCTAAGTTTTTTTCCAAAAGATCACACAAATAGAGCTAATGACAATAATTAAGCAATAAGAATATTATTTTAATAAATTGTATTGATTAATAATATTTCTTATGTACAAAAAAAATACGCAATTTTTAATAAATAAGTATTTTTGTCAACTTTCTAAAATTCTTTACGACTATCTCTCACAGTCTTCTTCCCATTATGTTTCTAATTTTGTTTTTTAACGTGTAAAACAAAAAGAAAAAAAGCTTGCTGATTGAACTGAGAATTATTTTATCTGAAAAAATCAAAAGCATAATATCACTCTCTACGTCGGTATACTCCCTATCAGCCCACATATCGCATTCTTAACACTGAACCCAGAATCTCCTCCCCTATTCTTGTCCACAGAGAAAGCACCCATGCAGAAGACACAAATTTATCATATGCCTCTGTTGAATATTTTCCCTTTTCACTTTTTTTAGCCCTCTCGCTGCGTAATTATTTTATCAAAATAGCTTCAAAAATTGCGTATTTAACCCCTACGCGACGAGCGTCTTTTAAGAATTTTTATTCTTTAGTCACCGTTTTTTCAAAACAAAAGTTTTTTGTCTAATTTAACCGGGAAAATGCTCCAATTAAATAAGGCATGATTTACAATAAAAAAAATAACTGGTGGGGATAATCAAGTAGGGTTAATTAGACGGAAAAATGCATCCCCGAGGAAACCTCGTGTTGCGCAAATTTTGCTTCTTTTACAATGCCCAAGTAAATCTTGGGTTGAGCAGAGAGAGGATTAAAATCAAATTTCTGCCTCTTTCGCCTGGTTTACTCCGTCATTTTTTTTCTTTCTCTTCACAGCTATTACAGGCAATTTTGTAGTGTCCAACAGGTCTTTTTTGGAAAGTGATCCGGTAACCAGTGTCGGTCCTGAAGAATTACGGCCATGGTTGATTTTTTCATATTGCGAAATAGGACGAGGACTATTTCTGAACCATTTAAATTAATTTATTAATTATGGAACTATTTAAATTAATTTATTTTCCTCTCCTTCAAGCAGAGCAACCGAGAGAGTTCCAAATACCGGCTAGCCGGTATTTAGACCACTCTAGGTAGTCGGTATTCGGATCACTGCTATGTTTAAGTTAAAACCGGTATTACTCATTCATATAATAAAATACTAATACTGTGCGCGTGGCAATTGAGAGCTAAATATGCCTGGAAAATTGGAAGAAATGATATGATTTTCCAGAGGTCGTAATTTAAGTTCGGCCAATAGTCCAGAGATTGGTGGGCCCATTGGGGCCCCTTCTGTTTGCTTGTAATACTTTCCATTAAAAAGGAAGACATTATTGTTTGTAATTAAATTTAAGCTTGAAATAAGGGTATTTTTAATATCGTCGTTATATAATGGGTTATTTGAAATGAAATCTTCAATTATAATTTTAACCTCTTGAACATTAATGGAAGGATATAAAGATTTTATATCAAAACTTACTAGTATGCTGCTATCTTCTAATTTATAATCTTTTAGTATCTTAACTAGATCTGCAGTAGAGTTTATAACGTGTTTAGATGGGAGCAATATGGCTTTAAGTAGAGGCACAAACGCTTTTTCAATAGTGTACGTCGGTCCTAAACACTTTGAAACAATTAGACGAAAGGGGAAATCTAATTTATGGTCTTACAACCACCCGTGTAACCGGGAGGTGACTGCAGTATTATTGATGGAAAGCTTAATTTTAATTGGTATTTAACCAGTAGTTGTCTTTTATCCGGCAGTGTTTTTCCCTGATGATGACTAATGGTTTAGTTGAAAACGCTCGGATTTTAACATCAAATGACTCCAATGTTTTAACATCTTGATTGTTTTTAAAATGTTTTAACATTTTGTATTTTAGCACCTATTAATTTAAACTTAAGGATATATATTTTGAATTTAATATTCATTTTCTCATTTGTATTTTAGATGTGTCTAATCATTTGTTTTCACCTACCGTAAACATAATCCAAAATCAGGAATACGAATTTCCAAATTTCAATCAGCAACTTAAATTAGGAAAAAAGTCTGAGATTTATTTCGATTTCGTTTGAAAGGAATCTAATTTTTTAGTGTGTTTTAAGTATAGTATTGTATGAATTTCATTTTTATTTTTTAATGTTCACTTGGTTTAGCTAATTTGTTACAAAAATTTAACACTAAATGTAGAACTAACTGAATAAAATATTTTAATATATGTCCCTTCTCGGGTTTAAATAATGTAGCAAATAAATTTGTTTTGTTTTTTATTTGTTCGGCAAATTATGTTTTTGTTTAATTTTTATATTTTCCTCGCTGTAGGGGCAAATGGAAAAAGGGGAGATTTCACGTGTATGTGTGTGTGGGGGTTGGCAAAATTTAGCTGATTGATTATTTATGTATTTTATTGATTGCTTATACTCTTTATTGTTACTTTGCAATAACATTAAAAAGAGAAAAAAAAATAAGATTTTAGCCTGTATAATTTCAGGAAGGGAAGTAGAGGGGGTGGGGCGTTAAAATTTCAGGGGATACTGAATTAAATGTTTTGTTTTTAAAAAGCGAAAATATTCACCATATTGAAAAGTGGAAATTTTTCATTCCTGTAAAAGAAATCCTGCAAAAAAAGAAAACTAAAATTTAATACAAACTTGCCCCCCTCTATTGCGCCCTTCCAATCTCCTCCCCTGGAACCCCAATTACATTTAGTTTAAATTCACAATGTAATATCATTTAGAATGTTATAAAATTAAAAATGAATCATATACAACCACTGGGAAAGCCAGAAATGATTTTTGGCCACTTGATCGCGATTTGGGATCGAGCGTTGTGTGCGGCGTAATGTCATTAAAATACTCTGAAAACAATTTTTCCCCGTATACCATAATGTAATGGAATTCTTTTGGGTGGCCCCGTAAATGAAATATTAATCACACATACTTCATATGCAATACCAAACATGGTTAGATGACACTAAATATGGATTATCAATTGCATGAAAATCGGAGTATATTTACGGATGTTAGCGGACAGACGGACAGACAAAACGAATGCATAAACATTTTCCAACTTTGTTGGAAAGTGTTAAAAATGAGATAAAGGACAATTTAAACATATATCTCTTTTACTGAAATCTAATACTGTTATTTTGCTTAAAAAATCATGCGACCATAGCATAAGTAAGAATTATTGAAGTCTTTCAGGAAGTGTATTACAGAGCGATTAAATAGATATACGAAAAGTAGCCTTTATTTTAAATTTCAAGAGGGAAACATATGTTTGAAATAAAATAATTGACAACGTTGTAAAGAGAAATAAGCAAATATTTATTATCACTTAATACATACCTGAAGTCATAATAATAAATGTTCAGTCATATTGGGAATTAAAACGGCCTATAGAGGCGCTGCTCGCAGCCTTCGGTACAGGAAAATTGTCCCTTTAATTTCCCTTTAACTAATGCTAAAGTGCCATTGAAATAATTCTTCATTGTAAATGCATTTGATGGTTTTAGATATTAAAATTCAGATAATTTTTACTTTGTCATATAAGACAGAGCACAAATGTCACAGGAAATCTGAAATTGTGCAAAAGAATAATCATTCTGAATAAATTTAAAGTACATGTAAAGCAATGCGCTAGCACGCCATTATCCTGAAGCGAGAAGTTACATGTTTTCTCCACCAGATGGCGTATTCGAGTGTTTGAATCGCCAATACTATCATTACTGAAATTTCTGAGCTTTTTCGGCCATAAAAACGCGCTTTCATGGTTTTAGTGATAATAAGAACCAATGTTTTATAAAATGAGAAGTACCAGAACTCCATGATATTTGGTTATTGAAGAACTGAATTTTTAATGTTTTATTTGTCAGAACATGTAGAAAATTTTCCTTGATTTAACCTATAGGATCAAGGGATAATTTAAAAATTCAACTAGTTGGATGTGCCAAACCACGACCAAACTCGATCACCTGCCTTATACGGCCTTCACAATATCCCTTAGTTTCGGAATCGTTAAAAACAACAGTTGCCACCAGACGGCGCGAATACCTACTATAAAATGTATTTTTACCCGACTGCCAAGAAGGGTTATGTGTTTCACACGTATCTGGGTATGTGGATTTTTTATACCCTCGAAACATCCCAACGGCTGGACGGATTTTAATGAAGGAGGTCTCTATCGATTCGTCTTAACCGTCCGATGGTTATAGGCTAGGTTTTGTTTTTATAAATTCAAAATAACGATTGTAAAATACAAAATGGCTGTAGAAACGAAAAAAAAATTTACGCACCATATTGATACGTACCATATCATCGGATAGGTCTTTCAAAATGAAGACGATGTTTGATTGACTATTTTACAGTCAGAAGCTTCGTTTAAATATTACACAACCTGGAAGTTGTGTAGGTAGGATCTCTAGCTTTATTGGAACTCTAACCTTCACAGACATCTATAGGCCTCACCAAAACAGTGTTTATAGATAGGAACTAACAATTAAACAAAACTTAAAAGTCATCAATACTAGTAAATAAAAAAAATAGGTAAGTAATATAAAAAAATAGTTTCACATTGATGAGAAATAAGTAATTAGTTCGCTCTTTACGCAGTCGGGTTTTTTGAATTTTTTAATTTAATTTTTACTTGTCTCTACTGTAAATAATGCTTATTAAGTGTTATATTATAAAAAGTGAGTGTTATAATTATATAATATTATATTAAGTGTTTATAAAAATACGAAAAACGTCTCCTTATATACGTTATAAAAGGTATAAATAATATACGTATATTTTGCCTTGGCGTTTTTTATGCTACAAATAGGAAAACTGAACGACTTGGAGATAAAATAAATAAATACAATGCATTAAACGTAGCAAATAAAAATATATTAAATAACACGCTACTATAACACGGAAAACAATGATTATAAGTAAATTTCTGCATTTGTTTAAAAAAAATAATTTAAATTAAATTAAATTGCAAATTTAAATTTTTTAAATATTATTTACAGTACTTTTATTTATTACCCATTTTCCTCAGGTATTATTTTAAACAATGGGGCTTTAAACTAATACGGAACCATACAGACAAATGTGATAATCTTCAAACAGCCGGAATATATAAAATCCCTTGTAAAAATAACAAAAACGATCAATTTTTTTACGTAGAAATGACAAAAAGAAAAATTGAAGAAAAACTGAAAGAACATATCCGGGATTTAAAGAATTATAACCAAACAACAGCCTTAGCAAGAGCCAACATAGAAACCCCGATTAAAATTAACACAATATCCATTGAAAAAACAGCTAACTATGACGGTTTACACAATGCCTTAACCAGAGAAGCCATAGAGATTACGGCATTAAAGGACGTGAATGGAGAAAAAATATGCAACGAAATAACCCACGCAACTGTTGACAATAAATGGCGCCAGATCATAAATGAACAACAGGGAAAAACGAGGGGGAAAAAAGAAAATCTCGGCCAGAAACATAAAATCTTTTTTCATTTGAACGGAAGATGCCTTAGTAAAGGCGATAACGTTATTCAAGCAGAAGGAAAGAGGGAGAGAATACTTTCTCATAGAGTCTGAAGAACCAGAGTAAATATGTGTTTTATTGGAATTTTATGTACTTATAAAGACTTGTGTTCTTAAATGAACCTCTAGTTTTCTACAGAACTAACCAATTAGTATTTTTTTAGAACGTGAACGATTTTAAGAGGAATATATTTTTAGAAATAGAAGTAAACCTTTGCTATTTTATTATACCAATGCAAAATACTGTTTTTATAGATAAATTGTAAAAGAAATATTTGTTGAAAAACAACAGTAAATGTTTTACAAATGATAAATAAAAAACTTTTTATGACTATATTTAGAGATAAGCATATAACACAGACTTGTATAAAGGACCCCCATTGTTTGAAACAATACATGAGAAAAATTGGTAATAAATAAAAGTGTTATACAGTACAAGTATTAACCAAAATTAACCGTCGGGTTTTACTTATATTGAGTATTATTTTCTAGTTTCAAAATATTAAGAAAATTAACCAAAACTTTTTCAAAAAAACACATTATTCTCAAATCAGGATAACATTTTAAACCAATCAATTATTTTTTGCACCATACTTCTGATGTAAGGCGGCTACATACGTGTACTTGATCACTGTTGATCTCCACACGGTGCACCTGAAAAAGACCACCATGGTGTCCAAGCTAACAAGGAGATCATATTTCATATGCGTTCGGACTCGCCCACAAAGGGTCGCTACCTCCCTTAGGACTCATGAAATGAGTTTCATGGCCCACCGAGTAGACGGGTCAACTCCCGGATATGAGATCGCCAAGGCAGGGAACCTCCTTAGGTCTCCTTCCGGTATCGCACAATTTCAGGGAACATCGGATCCACGTGTCCAAGTGGGTCAATGCTGTCGCCCAATTTTTACAACATTGATATCCCACCATTACAACAGACAACGGACCCTGGCACACTCCTATCCTGCAACGAGGCTTACATCCAGGATACACATCTGTACATTGCAAGAGCCAAGACTTCTGAAGGAAGGCCTGCCTAGCTCATCCACCCCACCCACAAATTTGGGCTAGTACCCTGTGAAATAACGACTCAACTACAAATTTTAACACCATTTTATTATTCAACAGAGTGCATTTGATATGAGTGGGATCCACACGAGTGCGGATTTACAAACTATTTACATATTTACACGGCCTTCAACCAATGCACATGTTAGACTATCAAGGAATAATAATTACAATATTTCAAAAGGAATTTATTTACATGCCATAATATTTACAACATCTTCTTTTCTTCTTTCTTCTTTAACTACTTCAAGCTACCAATCACAGTTGGCCCAACGAGACCACTGAATGACCATCTCACATCACTCCATGAAGAGACAAATTGTCGTAATGTCATCATAAATGGGGCTCCATTACTCTGAGAAAAGACTCGAGGGACCGCCTCAGGTTCGGAATAGTGAAATAGTTCCGAACTGAGGCTCTGGAAAGCCTTGGACAATATTTGTCTCTAAGTGGCCGAGTACCTACACGCTCCAACAGAAGGTGTTCGCTGGTAGCCGGACGTAGGGACGTGCAGAATGGGCACCCACGAAACAAGGTTTTCACTCGAAATCTCCGGTAGTAGTATGGGAACGGGCCATGTCCGGTTAGTGCCCAGTTGAGTAATGGAGACGTCCAAGCCTGCCTCTCCGAAACCCTAGGTATTATACGGTAGACACTTCGGCTTAGAGTCTCTTCCTCCCACCTCTCCTGCCAGGTCCTTACTACCTCCCTGGACAAGAAGTGCTTCACTACACTAGGTGAGAGTTCAACATGGGCACTCACAACGTCTAGCTCTGCACCCGCTTTTGCGAGCAAATCAGCAGCTTCGTTGCCTCGGACTCCAACATGAGCCTTGACCCAAAACTAATCAATCTCAAGTTCCTCCCCCGCCTCAATGATCTCCGCAATGAGCGGATCTCTACTGTTTGGATCCGACAGCGCCATGAGGGACGACATTGAATCGCTGAGCACCAAGAATCTCTCACACAGCGAGCCGCACAACTCCAACCCCCTCAGAATTGCTATCAATTAAGCCTGAAACACAGTCGCGTACGGCGGAAGTCCGTATGACCTTTCCGCCACAAGGACACCCTGATCGTAAATCGCCACTCCGGGTCCGACAACCTGATCCGTCTTAGAACCGTCTGTGTAAACAGTTATTCTTGCAAGGTCGAACTCCTCGATATTTTGAGGAGCCTCAAACCAGTCGATGGCCGAGCCCTCGAGGGGTGTACTCTGTAATTCTCCACATTCTTCTGAATTTCATCTGCACTAAAATGGATAGAACCATAATTTAAATTCCCATTCAACCTGAGAGTTCGCTCGAGAAGACTCTCCTTCTCGACCTGTAAATCCAGTGGAAGGGCACCTGCAAGTACCTGCACCGATGCCGTACTTGTTGTACGGAAACATCTAGTAATTGAAAGGAGTGCCAGTCTCTGAGCCGAGATCAGCCTATCTCGCATGCACCTCGTTCTTGTCCACCAAAAACTGCAGGCATACGTTGCAAGCCTCTCTATAACCAACTTATACAGACTCTTCAGAACATTTCCCCTCAGACCCAGTCCCTCCGACTGAGCGAGTGTAGCGACCTTACGTAATTGGCGATCGATTCTTTAATGTACGCAACATGTGCCAAGCCATTCAAATTTGCATCTACCACGACACCTAAGTATCGGGCATGCTGGGCTGCTTGTACCGACTTTCCAAGAAAGTGGATACGAGGAAGGGCCCGCGGGTTAGCCTTCCTGCCCCTACGTATAATCTTTCTAAAATAGATAGAGGTTGTTTAAAGTGAGTCTGTGCTCCCTTGCCCACTGCGCTATTCTTGCAAGTGCCATATCAGCGCGCCTACCACACTGGTAGGCGTTCGAAGCTTCTATGAGAAGCCCGAAGTCGTCCGCATAGGCTATCAGCTTCACAAACTGCCCCAGATCCAACTCAAGGAGTGCGTTTTCGACCAAGTTCCAGAAGAACGGCCCCA
The DNA here is from genome assembly GCA_963932465.1 of Maratus speciosus. NCBI lineage: Eukaryota > Metazoa > Arthropoda > Arachnida > Araneae > Salticidae > Maratus > Maratus speciosus. The sequence goes on along the minus strand of OZ010795.1, from coordinate 346,800,245 downwards.
AGTTAGAGCCCTGCGGACAACCAACATTGTACTCGTGCTCAATGACTTGAATATCGGTTCGGAATAGAACCTTCCCCCCAGACAGAAAGCTCTTCACCAGATAGAATAGATTACGCGGCCACCCCATTCTAACGAGGGCTTTGAATATAGACGGCCACCAGAGGTTGTTCAATGCTCCCTTCACATCCAACATGACGAGACAACAATCATGGTCCCGCTTATGACAATCTTCTATTGTCGTACACTGTTAAAAATATCGTGAAAGATTACCTCTGTTTTCAAAGGCTATCTATTTTCTGACCAATGACAACGCTCGATATGTGTTTATGTAGCGTTCTCATTGGTCAGAAAATAGATAGCCTTTAAAAACAGAGGTAATTTTTCACGATATTTTTAACAGTGTACGCAACTCATGGAGTGCGTTCTCCGTTCCGACGCCTGACTTAAAACCATATTGGTTCTGGTGAAGGAAATTCTGGGACTTGGCATGAAAAATGAGCCTATTGGTCACCAACTTATCAAACACTTTACTCCAGGCCGGCAACAAACATATTGGACGATAAGAGTTAGGGGCCGAACGATCCTTGCACACCTTATTGAATAGGACCAGATCTGCACTTTTCCAAGATGAGGAAAAGGCACCTTCTCTGAGGCATTTGTTCAAACGTCCTATGAATAGGGGTTGGTTGGCCGTGAAGAGCATTTCGATTATCCAAGCCGGGAGCCTTACCTTTGTTCAAGGCTCTGAACACCACCTTGACCTCCTTTAGAGTGAATTCCGGGTCGTCGTCTACGAGATAATGCGCCAAATCCCCAATTATGTTCTGAACAAGGCGGTCAACATACTTTTCACTTGGAAAATGGTAATGCAGCAGCTCTTCTACAGTCGAGCTGAAATCCGCTGTTTTACTCCCTGACTCTGTCACAACTCCACTAAGTTTGAGTCGATTTGAAAATCGACCTCGTGACCAGTCAAAATACGGGCCAAATGGATTACGCTGATCGATTTCCTCCAAAACCGCGCGGTAATGTGCCCACTTAGCCCTACGGACTGATCGTCTAAACCTTCCCTGCAGCTTACGATATAAAGCATCGTACTCCTTTTTCAAATCAACATCACTACATCTTTGGTACCTGCGGCGAGCCGCCTGGACCATCTTGCGTTCAATAGTCAGTTTGAAGCTCCACCACGGCACAACCCTCCTTTTAAAACTTCTCTTCTTGCTGCATGAATCACTGAGTCCTTGCAGGATCTCAGTCAGGGACTCAACGCATTCATCGGCAGACTTCCCATCTAGCCAGTCGGTTGACATGCCCCCTATCTCACGAGACAGGGCCTATCGAGAGTCTCGTAGGTTCAGCTCCTTGACTCCTACCCGGTATTTTGGCCGGGAGGGCGGCATCTTTGTGGAAAGAACCGTCCTTATACGTCTGTGTTCAGTGCTCGTCTCACGAGGCTCCAACTGCCAGGCAAGCACTTTCGTTGGATCAACAAACCGCCCAAGAGCAAGATCAATCCAGCTCGAGTGACTGGCGTTCCTGAATGTCTCTTCACTTAGAGGATCATTCAAAATAATTAGGTCATTTTCCATACAAAATTCCACAACTTGATCTCTACGGGCATCAGACGTGTGCAGTGTATTACCACACAACGTACTCTTGGAATTAAAATCACCCACAATAAGAATAGTCTTTCCTGTATTTCGATCAAGCAAGTCCTTGACCATGTCAAGCTCCGCAGAGATCTCGCCCCTTGGTGGAACATAAACTGAAACCACCAAAACAGAAACTCCAGGGCCGAGGTCTATTGACACTGCAACCACATTACTCTCTGTCAAGATTCTGTGACTGGGAGAGATTTATTCAAGACGGCGACAGAGGCTCTACACCGCCCCGATGAGGGATGGGCCACTACATCATCAGGAAGACCACCCAACTTCCCGTTCCCCAAGATGTACGGCTCCTGGAGGCATAAAATATTATAGTCATCGAGATCCTTTTGCAGAGTAATCATGGTCGTTATAGAATTGCTAACATTCTGTTGACCTATTGTCAGCTTAACCATAGTCTACTCTAAGTTTCAAACGACTCAACTCCAAGGCACGCGTAGGGCAAAAGCGCTCAAGGACTGAATAATCTAGGCTTGCCCTTTGGTGTTCGGGGTAAAACTTATTTACCACTTTACAATTTAAGCAAGACAAAATTTTACACTTGCCTGCCTTATGCTTGGAGCTCACACTCCAAGCAGACCTCCTTGTTACTGCACGACGAACTAATGTGTCCGTATCGACAACACTTATAACACTGTGTGGCACGTAATTGCTCACTTACCTTTGACCTCGACCAACCAATGACGAGCCTTCGAAGATCCAACAACCGGTGGAAGGCAGAGGGGGTACATTCCAATACCCAATTATTCATTTCTTTTCCTTTCATGGAAAACTTGATGGAAATTGATTCCGCGTCCGCCTCCACACCGGCCTGCTCTGCAGCAGCTGCAATCACTTCACTCCCTTGGATGTCCTGAGGGACATCAAAAATAACGATCCGGCGGCGTCGGAACTTCGGAACGGTACATTGTACCGTGTCCCTCAGCCCCTCCGCCTCCTTCACGGCTTTCTCTAAAATTTCAGCATCACTGTGGAGCTGAGGCGTAACAACAGACCACCTGAGTGGGTCGGCCTTTTCTCGAGGGCTTCGATACCCAGCTCGTCGGCTTTATGGCCTTCACCACTCCCTTTTCCACGGACTTGCATCCCTCCTTTCCATCCCTGGGGTAGATCAGAAGGACATGGTCGGTGGAGGGGACCTGCGGCACGGGTCTTCCTTCCACTCCCAACGGGACGCTTACTTTTCGTAATACTATACACCTTTTCCTCTGGAACCGACGCCCGAGTAGCGTCCGCGAATGAGGTTCGCTGGTCCCTTTCAGCCACTTGTGCCTTCAAACCATCTATTTCCTGTTTAGCTTTTACACACTTCGGAGCATGTTCCACGAACAGCTCATAGACGTCATCCAAGTCAGCATCAATGGCGCTCAACTGTGTCTTTTCTTTTTGAGTTTTACCTGGCAAGGCTGCAATTATCTGTACTCTCAATTTACTAATTAAATTCTTTGCAGCCAGCCTCCGGTCCAAACTCAATGTGGACTCATCAAGGTCCACTGAGAGATTACTCTCATTAGAAGTCATTACTATTCAAATCCTTTAAAATCAACTTCAATTCCTTGACAGGTCTTACACTACCACTACTGGTTTCTCTGGCTTCCCGGAATTTTAAAAAGATCGGGAAGACGAGACGGACTTAGGCCTCAACGCTTCTCTTACGTTGAAAAGCCGGGTGGCCACGCCAAGGCGCCGCATCTCGTCCTATCCTGCGGTACGTGAAAAGAAAAAAAAATTTATAAAAAAAGAAAAGTTCCGAACCAAGTTCGAAACTTTCTACACACAGAGTAAGAGATCTACAAAATTATAAAAATAAAAATTAAGTGGATTTTAATCACACTACTCAACTGCTCACTTTGGACCTTGACGGTTATCACGTAAAGGGAAAGGCGTACCGTCAGAGGGTCTATGCACTACCAAATCCGCTTATTAGATCTCTTGAAAGCTAGAGTTCACGTACTCACTACTTCTGATGTAAAATATAGGTATATAAAGTAGATTGCGGAAAACTTTGACTAATACAGTAGGCTGTTCGCACATTTTTTAGACGATTTTGGTTAGCGGTAATCAAAAATCGTTTGCTGAAAAAGAAATAATTGCAATTGTACTATCTATATTAAAAAGGACAAACATATCTGTGCGTAACGCATACGTCATTTTGCGAATGGCAACACTTTGAATTTGAAATGAAATTTTGGTTTTGCAATTTTTTCTACTGCAAATTTTTAAACTTCTAAACATCGCACATTTTTAATTTTTACACCGTCGTATAAGGAAAAAAATGCTCTTTTAAATGCAATTTGTTTGAAAGCTGTATCTCAATTAATTTTTAAGATATTAATTTTTTTGCAGTTTTTAATACCATTTTTCTTATCGTGGCAACAAAAGTACCTCATTTCTATTGAAAGTCATTGAAAGTAAACGGAAAATAGTCGAAAATATGAGATACAGTATCTTTGTTGCCATTTTCTCATAAAACCTGAAAAAATAGTTGAAAATAAAATATGGGCTATGTCAAGAATATTGTCTGTTATTCCGTGGTAATGACGTCATATGCACACTTTTCTATAGACGAAGTTTAAGACTGGGTTGTAAAAGTAGATTGCTTTAGCGGATGCAAATGACGTCATTTTATAAAAAAGCGTGTATTTTAATTCTTAAACCTGAATTATGTTTTGTAGAAGTGCGTCATTTTCGCAGACCAGCTGCTATGAAATTCTTCACAGGTGAAAATGCTTCACTTTTGAGAATAATGTAATCGAAATCACACACTGATAAAACGCAATGTTTTACAAAAATTTAGAGTGTCTTTATAAAAGAGAGGTGTCATGCAAATAATAGCGATTTATATTACAGAAATTGATGATTCTCGCCTGGATGGATTTGCTTCTAGGATGGATCTATATTATAAAGAACAAACGTATCTGTGCGTAACGCTGACGTCATTTTGCGAATGGCAATACTTCACGATCAAATTTCGGTCTTGAAATTTCGCTACTGCAATTTTTCAATCTTCTGACCATCGTACATTTTCAATTTTTGTCGCATAGGGAAATAAATGTACTTGCAAATGCAATTTGTTTAAAAACTCTATTCATTGACTGATGTATTATATTTTCTAAAATAATTTTTAAACATGATTTTTTTTTTTAAGTTTATCTTATCACGTGCCGGTTTCAATACACAAAATAACAAACATTTTGCACATAAAGCAACAAACATTTTTCAGCATTTGTTTCTGACTATTTTTGCATAATGAAATTAATACTTCCTTTATAAGCAAATAAAAGAATAATATTAAAAAAATCACCAAACTAACGTATTTGTGAAAGACAAATTAACGAAATTAATACTTCTTTTATAAACAAATAAAAGAATAATATTGAAAAAACGCAAATCTAACATATTTGTAATAGTACAATTTAAATTTTTAGATCACCAAATAGGCTTTTATTCAAATGGAATTTGTTTGCAAAGTTCATCTCAGTTTTCTGATTATCTATGGTTTTAAAAACAATTTTAAAGCATGAAATATTTTTTAATTTATGTATATCGGAGCTCGATTACGAAAGATTAATCCGTTTGCCCTTAAAAAATAAATATAGAGTTCATTTTCTTACGGCTAATTTCCATTAAAAAAACTTCCCTATGAATAATAAAATAAAATAATATAAATAAAACACAAATTTACCAGATATGTATAAGCTCTGAAATGATCGGAATATAAAAGGATGCCACAAGTAGTAAAATCTTGGCAAACAACTCTTAGCATGCGGCTAATAAGAAAATATCGCTTTTGACAAATTTCAAAAATGTATTTGATTGTGTAATTCGTATTTTCCATATGAAAAATGCTTTTTTAATGTGGTCAATCTAAAAAATTTATTGCATATAAAAAAATTATTAATTTTCAATAAAAAAAAAAAGGTTTTCACCTATATTCTTTAACCCGGGAAGCCCGGGTACGATCCCCTAGTGTTTTTAAAAGTCAAAATTATCGTCTACGGCTTGAAATTTTTGCTTTTATTCAAAATGGCGTTTTTAACGAAGTAGTGGTTCGAAGGCTATATTTACTCTCTTTGGAAGAGAAATGTTCATATTCCGTTATCCAAAAATGATGATAATGAACAAAAATGGAAAGCAATTGTCACAATAGATGAATCATGGGTGTATGTAAATGATTGCTGCAAAAAAAGATCCATTTATTATCATAAAAAGGGGAGAAAAAAAATTAAGTACATGGTACATGGTTCAAAAAATGGAAAGAAAGTTTTTCTAAGGAATTCATGATTGTTGCTGGTTTTTCATATAATGTCAAGTTAAAAATAAAGAGAGTGGGAAAAAATGTCAAGATTAACTCCAAATACTATCAGGAACATATTTTATCGCCAATTTTTCTGAATGAAATATCATCGCTTTACCCACAGTGTCATCAATCTGTGAAACTCCATCACGACAAAGCTAGCAGTCACACATCAAAATCCACTGTAAATTTCCTAAAAGAAGTGGAACAAAAAACCGGTATCAAGGCCATACCCTTCACTGATATCCCTACTAAATCTCCCGATGTATCACCTATGGATTTTTGTGCTTTCGGACTTTTAAAATCTGCATTATCCAAACGTCCTCCCACAACCCTTACAGGACTCTGGAAAGCTGTTCAGGAGGAATGGTATAGAATACCTCTTCTGAACCTTCAAAAGGCATTATTATCCTGGAAATTGCGGTGTCGAAAGATAGTTCAGAATAAGGGCCGTCAAATAGAACATTTAAAGCACAAGAAATTTATGTAATTTAGTTTTTGAATACAATATACATCGTCTAAAAAAAATGTGTGAACAGCCTCTATAGTAAACATTAGAGGTACTGAAAATGAAGTGTACAGGGAAATAGAAAAAAATAATAACAATTATAGGTTTCTATCATTTTTAGGAAAAAAATAAAAAACAGGGGAAATTATAAAATCAGATGTTTGAATTTTAGGCAATTATATTAAAAAAATCTATAATTAAAAAAATATTGATATTAAGAGAATAAGCAAGTTCGCCAATATCTGGCAACCAACTCATACGAAATATTTTTTTTTTCAGAACATTGATTATTTTTGCACGATTCTTAATTAATTAAAAAATATATACATATATGTACATTGCAAACAATTTTCAATAAATTAGGCCATTATATGTGTTGATCTGAAATATTCAAGCATGTAGAAAAATAACAAAATTACATATAAAATTAAATATTCTAATTCTGGGCACGGATGGTATAAAATTATGATACAATTAAAAGGGTATTTGCATGTTTCATAATATCAACAAAATAAGCAAGTTGTTTGCCAATAACCGGTTATCAACTCATATCGATTTTTTTAAACATAGATATTTACATGATTCTTAATTATTAAGAAAATATATACTTCTGTACATTGAAAACAATTTTCTATAAATTTGACCATTATACGTGTTGATCTGAAATATTCAGGCATATGCAAAAATTATAAGATTACATATAAAATTAAATATTCTAATTCTGGCAGTCATGGTATAAAAATTTAAGATTAAAATAAAAATATATTTACATATTTCATAATATAAAAATATAAGAAAACCTTTTTGCCAATATCCGACAATCAACTCATATCGATTTTTTTTCAAAACATGGATATTTACATAATTCTTAATTATTTAGAAAACTAGGGGGGCACCACCCCCCTGCTCGCTACTCTCACCAACCCCCCGCGTAATCGCTTAACTATTCCATTCGGTATAGCGAAGCAATTCCTATTTTCTAGCCAACCCCAGATTATTGTTTGTGCTTAAAAATAATGTAAATAGTTCAATTAAGCTCTATTCATAAGCTAATATTAGTTTTTGTTGCATTGAAATATCTTAATTTGTTGATTTCGTGCATGCAAGTAAACCCTATTGTATTTCAATGGGAGTCTATGGAAATTTGGCGAAATACTGGAAATAGCGCTAAGTTGGCGTCACTTTTGGTGACAGAGAGACGGGTTTCCCCTTGGTAACCTCCCTTATAGCGTCATAAAGCTCTGACCAATCAGTTGCATTTCACGGTATCTACGAAGATTTTCATTGTTCCATTTCCAAAACATTACTTTTTGCAAGGCGTACTTAGATACTACTACCGGCAGACCGATTTGCGTTTAATGTATGAAGTTGCTCGCCAGAGGACTCTGATACGCTGTCCAAAACATAAATTTGACTCTGACCGTTACTTCAACGACGAGAACCAATCAAACCACTTTGGGCAGGGTTCAGAGAATTCCAATGTGTTTACATTTTTCTCCCGTATAGATATGATTCAAAAGAGTTTAATAAAAATATTAACTCTAATCATCAGAGAAAAATTATCATTTTAACAATTATCGGAATAATAAATGGTGCGACCGGAGAATACTTCCAAGGTTGCTACTTAATACCAAGTTAATACTAAATACCAAGGTTGCCACTTCTGCGCATTTATCGCCAGGTTGGGGAGAAGTAGAGTATTCTACGATTCACCTCAATAAATAAAAACATGCATAGTCTAAAAACATCAATGTCACAAATTTATTTGCTATCTTCACTGCTGAAACAATAAAACTAATGGAATTTCTTTTAAATATATTAAAGTACTCATAAAATTCCTTGTAATAATTAATAAATATAATTTATTAAGTAACAAATACACTTACATGATTTAATCAAAATTGATTGGATAACATAAAATATTGCAACGATATTTTAATCTGTGGTCACCATTTCTTTCTATAATTAAAAATTAGAATATTTAATGTTTAAGGAAGATCGTCTTTTTTTTTTTTTTTTTTTTTTTTTTTTTTTTTTACTATTATTATTATTATTTAGTTCGGACGATATCAAACAGAAACATTTTACGGGTATCAATAAATTCGTCAAAAATAACTGCTTCAAGCCAGTTATGAGAACTGTAGTTTGATAAAAACCAAATTTTAATTTTAAAATGTTTATATGAAACACAAGCTATTTTTATGTAAATACGGGACATTCAAAAAAGAATAACAGAATGAACCAAACGATCAAGTAAACAATAAGTAATTTAGCTAATCTTAAAAGTATGTGAACACTAAAATACTACAAGCTGTGTAAAATATCCTTTTAAATCGAAGGAAATTGAAGAATATAAGTATTTAATTTATTATTCTGAAAATGCGATCAATGATTCTGAAACTTCGACGATGAGAAACAAGCCGCTATCTGGGCAGGGTATAAATGTAAACAAAAAAGAGCACGTTGTGATGTTTTGGTTCAGGGTTTGAAGCTGAATCCGACTTCACTTTTTCGACGGTTTTCGGCGAAATGCGTGGGCCGTATATATCATAGTAGGCTATGCTTTTTGGGGTACAGATGTCATATTCACCCCATATTGGTGCGATTTTTTTCGGTTGGCAATTTGGCAAAAACATCAACAGCATAAACAACATAATCCGGGTTACCATATCAAGCAAAATAACGACACTTTGGCGCAAGTTTGGCGCATATAGGCAAGTACCCGTTGCCTATATGATATTGGCGACAGAAAAAAATCGCGCCAATATGGGGCGAATATGACATCTGTACCCTTTTTGGTACTTTTCCGTTATACGGACAGCATTGTCGCCAAGCGCAATAGTTGGCGCAAAAGGAAAATCACGTGAATTGAAACATTTGAAAAATAAAAAAAAACATTGTCGATAGTACAGTGAGCATTTTAAAAATATAACATTTGAGAATTACAGAATTTTACGAACTATTTTATTAAATCACAAATATATAATTAAAATAAGTGAACAAATAACTGTTATACAATAAAGTAATAAAATAAAAAAATCATATTAAACTGCTGCCATAAAATTACAAATCTCTTTGGCACAGATGTCATATTCGCCCCATATTGGCGCGAATTTTTTTCGGTTGCCAATTTGGCGAAAACATCAACAGCATAAACAACATAGGTACAGATGTCATATACGCCCCATATTGGCGCGATTTTTCTCTGACGCCAATGTCATATACGCAACGGGTATTTAACTGGCGCCAAAGTGTCGTTATTTTGCTTGATATGGTAACCCGGATGTTGCTGTTTATGCTGTTGATATTTTCGCCAAATTGGCATCGTAAAAAACTCGCGACAATATGACATCTGTGTAACAGCATAATCCGGGTTACCACATCAAGCAAAATAACGACACTTTGGCGCCAGTTAAGTACCCGTTGCGTATATGACGTCGGCGTCAGGAAAAAATCGCGCCAATATAGGGCGAATATGACATATGTGCCATATCTTTTAGCATTGCAGTAAACATTTCATTTTTTGAATAAAGACGTCGCCACATAAACTCTATGAGATACGACTCTAAATGATGACGAACTGTTCCCCGATGTCTTTTGTTGCGCCATTTTGCGATGCCCCATAATCTCTCAACATTTTGAGTATGATATCCAGTATTAGGATCGACAAAATTGTATTTGTGATTTACTGTGAAATGATAATAGCCAGCACTTCGCAGTTCATCTGTTTTATATCCTTTCCAGTAATCTGTATAAATAATACTTCCATCAGCTACATTGTTTTCTATTGCCGCCATTAAAGTTTCATCTATGCGATCGGAAATAGGAGTAAGGAAACATCCCCATGTTTCACGGCATAAACCATCTAACGCCCATTGAGGAGGAAGAACACGCCCTACGTTGCTTTTTCTTCTGGCAAAAAGACTTTCATCTACTTCTATAATTTTATTAGGTCCACCGATTTTTCTATTTGGTCGTGAACATAAAGCATTTGCACAAACTTCTCTAAAATAGCTATTCCAGTCCACTGTTGTCTTGTGGTTCATATCAAGTTGCAACTCACAAAGCTCAATCGATGTCAACTCTTGGCACCATAAATATATAGGAACAGATGTCATATTCGCCCCATATTGGCGCGATTTTTTTCTGTCGCCAATATCATATAGGCAACAGGTACTTAACTTGCGTCAAAGTGTCGTTATTTTGCTTGATGTGGTAACCCAGATTATGTTGTTTATGCTGTTGATGTTTTCGCCAAATTGGCAACCGGAAAAAATCGCGCCAATATGGGACGAATATGACATCTGTACCAATATATAAACCTCAAAGCATTAAGAAAAGACAACCGCGATCCTTCAAACCATGTTTTTTGTCGTATTCCTACGCTTTCTTCGCATGATCGTAAGCTACATCTCCATTTCGGATTTCCAGAACTCATCCATAATTTCATTTCATGGTTGTTTGAACACAACCTTTTATTATGCAGAATTCCAAATTCCTGAAACAGTTTTATTGCATCTTTCTCATCATCTGGTAATTGACAAATAGTAAAATCCATCTCAGCGTCAGCGGTAAAAGTAAATTATAATTTTATAAAAAAAAAGCATTTTTATTTCGAATAACAGCAAATTAAAAAGCTTTCCAAGGTTAAGGTTAAATAATAATCATTCACGTAATTCAGGTTTCATAAATAACAAATCACAATGTTTCGCATGGTTTACAAGAAAAATCCTTTTCACGATGAGGGTTGAAATAATTGGCGCATTAGCATACATTTTGGCATGCTGTCCGTATAACGTAAAAGTACCCTTAATTTTGGCGAAATACTGGAAATAGTGCCAAGATGGCGACAGAGAGACGGGTCCCCCATTGGTAACCTCCCTTATAGCGTCATAAAGCTCTGACCAATCAGATGCATTTCACGGTATCTACGCAGATTTTTTATTGGTCCATTTCCAAATCAAAACTTTTTTTTATATATAGAATGATATATATATCAGTACAATGCGAACGATTTTCAATAAATTTAACTTTATATGGGTTAATCTTAACTAAACAAGCATATAGAAAAATTACAAAATCATATGATAAAATTAAATATTCTAATTCTGGACAGTCACCATATAAAAGTGTACGATAAAAAAACATACATTTACATGTTTTATAATATAAAAAAATAAGCAGGTCTTTTCGCCAAAATCCAGCAATCAAATTACATCGATTTTTTTTTTCTTAAAAAAGAAAAAAAAAAGATGGATATTTACACGATTTTTAATTCAAGAAATATAGATATGTGTACATTGTGAACAATTTTCAGTAAATTTAAATATTGTAGGTGCTGGTCATGAAATGCGAGGAAACGAAAAACTAATAATAAATTTAAAAAAAAAATCATGTTTCATTATTTTAAAGAATCAACAAGTCTTTTTTTTTTCTTTCAACAGTTTGTACTCCAAATCTGAAGGAAATTTATGAAAAGAAATTTCTGGAATTTTTTTAGTGAATCTTAAGTGCAGTATGAAACACATCAATGAGCTGTTTTTTTACTTAAATCAAAAATCGGAATTTCAGTTAAGTTATATCTAAAAAAACAAAAACGTGCAAGGCAAATTCTTCATTAGAGACAGTAGATAAAAGCGCCCCCTACAATTCTCCGGAGAGAAACTCTGATTCTCCGAAAACAAAGGGATTTCGACTTTTTGTTACAGCCATATAAGGGGATTCGAGTTTGGCCGTGGCCAATACTGAAACATTCTTCTATCTCATAAATCTTAAAATTTCAAAATTGGTTTCAGATGTTAACACATCAATACTATTAGTTTGATACGATACCAATTTTGATTTATTAAAATCAATAGTTTTTCGTTATTCTGTTTGTTACACATCATCTATTTGCGAATTGCCGGCTTAGCAGGACGCGAGTTCCCGTCGTTGCACGAGCCGTTTGCACGGACAACAGAACTACGAAAAATTGAGAAAATTAAAAGAATATCGCTATCAGAGAACTCTTTTTGCGTGGAATATTTCCAAATTCAAGGAGAGCCTGTTGGCCATACCCAAAAATATACCCCATAAAATTGATTCAATCTTATGCATAACTTCATATACTTTTCAATGGTACAATAAAGAAAACTGCACAGATATCGCTATGACAGTGCCCCCTTCCGGCGGAATATTTCCATATTGAAGGAGGACCTTCTGTCTATATTCAAAAACCTACACAAAAAATTTGGTTTAATTCTATACATAACTTCATACACTTTTCTATGGTACAATATTGAAAAGGACACAAACATCGCTATTACAGCGCCCCTTTTCAGCAGAATATTTCTATATTGACTTATATTGATACCTGCTTGCTATCGCCAAACATTACATAAAAAATTTGGTTCAATTCTATGCATAATTTCATACACTTTTCGGTAGTACAATAATAAAAATGGCACGGACATTGCTATTACTTCGCCCTCTTCAGGCAAAATATTTCCATATTGAAGGAGGATCTTCTTGCTATAGCCAAAAAATTACACAAAAAACTTGGTTCAATTCTATGCATCACTTCATACACTTTTTGATGGTACAATATTGAAAATTGCACAGACATCGCTATTACAGCGCCCCTTCCGGCAGAATATTTCCATATTGAAGGAGGATCTGTTTGCCATAGCCAAAAACATACACAATGAATTTAGTTCAATTCTATACATAACTTCATACACTTCTCCATGGTACAATGGCGACACGCAGTCACACGAACAGACAGATCTTTTGTATAAACATGTTTTTGGAGATCTCTGACCCCCTAAAACGTGTAAATGCGTCGAAAGCCGGAAGTCGATAAAAATTTCGATTACAATACTTTATTCTGTTGAAGATAGAAGAAAGTAAAAAACGTAACTTGTTGAAAATTAATAGCAGCTCTATTTCATTCACACAATATTATTAATAATATTGTGGAATTAATCAGTAGGAAACTGGACCCCATACACCCCGCAAATCATGCTGTTGTATATGAAATACCATTTCAGTTAAAAACAAAGAAATCGGATATTTTATAGGAATGACTAAACGTAAATTCAGCTGAAGACTTAAAGAACATAAAAGAGATATTAAATATAGTAAACTGAGCACAACCCTATCAAGACTTTGTTCCAATGGTGAAATAAAATCAATCGATTTTGACAATGCAGGAATTATTGTTCGACAAATGAACCCCCAAAAAAGCCAAGATTCGTGAACCACTGGAAATATTAACAAGAAATAAGCAACTCTGTAACGATAATGTATCCTATATTATGCCAAACGCTGTGATTGAATTTCTGAAAACTGTAATTACGTTTCAATAAACATTAAATCGGATTTTATTCAACAGATGCCACTACTACCGTGTTTAAAAGTGAACCTTGGGAAACTCCGGCTAAAAAACGTCAGTATTCGTTTTTGAAAATTGTGTAATTTTGATATTATAACGTGATGGTTCCCCCTGGATATTTCCCTGATGATGAACAAGTTTTTTATTGTTCGAAACTGTTGAAATACATTTGTATTTTATTACTGTGAGTATAAAAAGTAGTATGTTACTTTAATTGTAGATTTTTATGTATACACTGATTAGCCGTTCTTATTTTTATTTATTTATTAATAAGAGTTTGATAATGTTTTTTAAATGATTTGATATTATTAATAAGAATCATAATAAAAATTCGATATATATTTATATTTTTACACACTAAAAAGAATTTTTGCATTTTGCTAATACGATTTCGTAATTTTACGAATATATTTTTACGGGAATTTTGCGGATTTTGTGATGCTGTGAAATCGAATTCAAACACCGATGATGTAAAAGCGAATTCAGGCAACAAGTGAAGTAAAACTCGAATTCTTTCTGTCACGTGCACTACGCAGCCAATAGCAACGCGACTTTCCCAAGAAATGGGAAATTTTACAGCACACTTAAAGACAGCAGCTTGTAAATTTTTCTACAACTGTGTTGGCAGCAGGGGTGCCAGCACTATTTGTTGTAAGATAGAGGGGGAAGAGTCCAGTGAAGAGTATTTTTTAGCATGAAACAAGAGCCTTAATCCATTTATAGAGTCAAAAATACAGCATTTATCAATCCTACTCAATGATTTCTTTTTCATAACTTTAACAATACAGTAAAAAAAATTAAGTTGATGCCCAGGATACTTTTCGTATTTTTAAGAATTTTTTCTTCTCTGGTGAAATGATTTCGTAAATTTGTCAGAAAATGGCGAATATGTATCTAAGGATATTTTTGACAGATAATAGTGTTAAAAGTCTAGTTAATTAGTCATTTTCAGTAACAGTTTGACATATTTTTATTATTTTACATTCGACAAAAAAATTCCATACTTTGCTAGTACGATTTTTGTAATTTTACAGGGTTTTTTTTACCGTAATTTTGCGGATTTTGAAAAATGAGATATTTTTTTATATTAAATCTGGATTTGTTATAGCATAGTATTATATTTCATGATTTGATTATATAATCTGACTTGTTAAACATTAATTGTTTCTAAATGTACATTTTTAAAATATAAGGGAATAATACTCCGGATCCTTTTTTATTAAAATATCAGATTTTTTCTTTTTGAAATAAAAAAAAAAGAGATTTTAAAAATTACACCTGAGCCAAAGAAATGAAATAAGCGTATAAAATTGCAAAAAAAAAAAAAAAAAAAAAAAAAAAAAAAAAAAAAAAAAGATTTTTTTTTTTATTAAATACATCTGAAATTGAAGTGTAATAATAAAAATCAAAATTTTAAAGTTCCGCATGACTAACTCGAAAACACAATCTACTGCGTTGGAGAAGAGCGCTTTACCACAGCGTTATCGGTCCGCTGCGATATTTACTGAATTTAAGATTATCTTTTGAAATCGAAAAAGAATGAGTTAGCTTAGTTAAAATAATATAAGAATTTTTCAAAATTTTATTATTTTGGGTATGACAGGTGGTATTGAGCTCTATGTTAAAAAAAAAAAAAAATCAAGTCTGTAACTTAAATAGTTTCCGAGTACGAGCGCTCTGACGGACAGACAGAGAAGTGAGACTATAAGGGTTTCGTGAGATGAACGAAACCCTAAAAAAAAAAATAAATAAGGGCGGCTTAACGGGGCCAACATTCCCTGATTTACCCTATCTGTCTAGGATACTCTCAAATCCATGTTCGAAATACTTTTCGACTCATTCACGAAATCAAATTCATTGAAAACAAAGTCCCTAAAAATGCGGAAATTTTGCTGGCAAATAATAAAATTGTGTAACGAAATTTGCAACAGACCTTTTCTCTCCTTTGTGTTAAATGTAACACTGTAAAGAAAAAACGGACTAAAAAACGAAAATACTACTGGCAATCTAGACGCCAGTACTATTTCCGTTTTTTTACGGGAATTTTTACTCATAAATTACAAAAAAGTTTCCGTTTTTAATCAGAAAAACGGAAATTTTTCTGTAATTTATGGGTAAAAATTCCCGTAAAAAAACGGAAATAGCACTGGCGTCTAGATTGCCAGTAGTATTTTCGTGCGGCCCACGTCCATTTCCAAATAACACTGAACTAGATGTTAGATCAATAAATGAAAATTAAAATTCTAGTGCTATATTCATCTTGAGTTAAATAATTAAAATATACATAAAGCACAAATAATTGTACAAAAATTACTTTTAGGTGCATAAATATAACATAAAAGTATTTAAAATACAAATTCAAACTATCTCAAAATACATCAGAAAAACCTAGAACGCTTTAAACCATTACAAGACCGTCTTCAGTAGGATTTAAATGTTGTTATCATTTTCTTTGCGCTTATTCGAGAATTGTCCAGCAGAAAACATTGTAATTTAAAGGTTGTACGTCAGATGAGATGCAAGATAAAGTTATTCAAATTTTCAACAAAACGACCTTAATTAGATAGATTAAATAGACCCCATACAACATTACCAAGATTAGCTCACACTCAACCTATAAAAGTAGATTTCAATAAATCAAAAATTATCTTTCATACAATTAATTACCAGGAAGCGGTCGTAAGAGAATCAATTGAAACAATTGAACTATAATGGCTAATAAAGATACAGCTTATAACGATGCACTGTCATACGATATCCATGTGTGTATGGCGATATTTGCTGCATAATAGATGAAAGCTGGTTTTGTTGAAAATTTGAATAACTTTATCTGGTATCTCATCTGACGTACAACATTTAAATTTAAATTACAATGTTTTCTTCCAGACGATTCTCGAATAAGCGCAAAGAAAATAATAACAACATTTAAATCCTACTGAAGACGATCTTGTAATGGTTTAAAGCGTTCTAGGTTTTTCTGATGTATTTTGAGGTAGTTTAAATTTGTATTTTAAATATTTTTATATTATATTTATGCACCTAAAAGTAATTTTTGTACAATTATTTGTGCTTTATGTATATTTTAATTAGACGTTATATATTTTCAAATGTGATTAACATTACGCATGATCTCACTGACGGAAATACTGTATATTTCCAGCACTTTATTATGATCTCATTTCATTTCACACAAAACAGGGTGAGTCAGTTAAAAATGCCGTTAAAACACAGTGATGGAAATAAGTTTAGGACCATCAACAAAAACAGTAAATCTCTTACTTTAATGAAAAACTAATATCATTACAAAATTATACGCATAAAGTTAAGCAAGTTTTGATATTTGTTTCAAATTACTACAATATGTTTTAAAAAATAAGCAAATATAGTCAAACCCCGCTATAGTGAACACGGCTTATAATGAACCCCCGGATATAATGAACGAAATTTTAGGACCAGTGCCCTGCAATGCACATATAATTTTATGTTTTGTGTACATAATGAACCCCCCAAAAATGAGGAGGTTTGATATAATAAACTTTTTTCTGTGTTTGGCTGTTTTTTTTTGTTGTTGTTGTTGTTTTTTCTGGTTTTTTTTTTTTTTTTTTTTTTTTTTTTTTTTTTTTTTTTTTTGTAATAATTTTGAAATTGCTACTTCAAAAGAAATACATATACTGATTTTTAAAACCATCCATAGATTGGAATGTAGCGATAAGAATGTGGCGATCTTGTTTTCCTGCTTTAACTCCCTTCACCCTCCCTAAACAAAGGCCATCCCCGGCAGATGCTGCATCTGTAAGAGGTCAGTGGATGCAATATCCATTCCCGGAAATTTAGCTGAGACTCGTAGGAATAGGTACTCATTATACGCCACAATTCAAGTACTGAACAAGTTTTTTTGTACAAAAATTATAGAACCGAGTGTGATGGAAACATTTCGGTCCATCGACAGAAGTATGGATAAATTTTTTCTTGAACCAGCCTTTCATTAGCTAAAGATTATTAATTTTTTTGTACGCAAAACGTAGATTAAAAAATAATAAAAGTAAAATAACATGTTTTTGTTATTATTTTTAAGTCATTTTGTATTTTATTTTATTGATCATTTATTTAAATAATGTGTATTTCGAGGGAGAAGTTCGGAACCATTTAGTTAAAATTGTTTGCGGAACGGATATAGTGAACTCCAGGTTATAGTGAACCGAAATTTTGGTCCCTTGAGGGTTCACTATAGAGGGGTTTTACTGAATTAATTTCTACATAACACAAATTGGTGGGAAAATGTTTATGATCAGTATATTTAATATTTAAATTAAATATGTAAAAGATCTGTATATTAATTTTCAGTACTTTGTTTGCTTCCCCTTAACAGGATGACTTCGAAAAGACGCTTTAGGATGCATTTGGTCAGGGTATTTCATGTAGAAATGGGTATTTGGTTCCATGTTTCCAAAACAGCTTCTTTCAATTCCATAATCGAATCAAACTATTTCCAGATGGCATAAACGTCACGATCCCCGATTCGCCACAAGCTAGCTATGGAATTTAGGCCAGTACTATTAGCTGGAAAGTCTAAAGTTTTTGTCTTGTTCGCAGATAACCAATCAGAAGTTGACATAGACCTATGAATGCAAACGTTATCTTGAATCAACACTAAATTCCAATCCATAAGTTCATCTTGAAGAAGACTCAGAACTCTTAAAGCTTCAAAATTTTCCAAATTTTATTTTTTTTTTTCAGATGTTGAACTTTTATCTTTTCTGAACATTTTGATATAATTATTTCCTTGAAATTCTTGTCAGAACAGAAGTTACGGTTTTTAGACTTATACCCGCTCAAAAGCGGCGTTTCCGAAACTTTGATGTCATTTTTCTCCAAATGACTTTTTTGGGCATAACACGCAGGAATATCTCGAAAACTTCTGAGTATTTTTTCATGTCATCTTTAAAACATACGTTTCATGTTAGTCTGTATAAACTGAACCTAAAATTTACTTTTTATTGGTCAAAAAAATATTCTTTTAGGTGATTATACTGTTGAAATTCTCAAAATTTTGTATTAGCTAAATATAACTTTATATTTAAAATATAAAAATGCTTTAAATACAAATTTATTTAGATTCAGGCTAATTAATACGTTCTGAAGCATAAGTAGGCAACAAAATTTTCATTCTAGTTGCAAAACTTATTTTGTAGTCCTGTGCGTAAACTGTTATATCAATTTTTTGATTGTCAAATGCCTGACACTTTGGAGACACTTACGAATTCTGAAACTTGCCATATTTTATACATGAAATAAAAGAACTTATTTATATCGTTCTTCTCCAATAAAATTGTGTTTTAACCCTTAAATGCCGGGTGTTGCTTTTCGGTAACATACCAAATTTAGGCTCTAAAATACTATTAGAATAACACTGAAGTTATAATGCCTAATGTTGCCAATAAAATACATTCTGAAAATATTATTCAATCGATTTTCAATACGTAGATGACAACATTTATGCTGTTTAAGAATAAAGATAGATTTATTTTTTGAATTGTTGCTACTTGTTCTTTTTGTTTTGTTTGGAAGCTTGCGAAATACTCTATTTTGTTGTGCAGTGAGCAAGTAAAATTTATTTCTTATTATACTTCCTAAAATTCTTGTGTGTTTAATATTATAGAATTTTATCAAGGAAAATTATTTTTTCAATTAAACACCAATATTGCCGATTAGTAACAAACTGTTTTTTAGCCGTAAACCATACTTAAAACAAAATATGAATTTTTTAAGTATTTTTCCCATGATTTATTTAAAAAATGAAAACCAAAAAACATTATTACAATGATTTTTGAAAAATCAGGCATTTAAGGGTTAAAATTATATATATTTTAAGCTATTAAATGTTTAAAATGTTTTCAATTTTAAGAGCCCTGAGACATCTTAAGCAGAACAAAATTATTACCAAGTATATCTTAATAGTCAAAGGCGGTCATATTTGTTTTGGTGAAAACCAAACATCTTTTTCCTCTTGCATTAAAGCCTGCACAAATCATCACTGAACCTACCGCATATAGTGCCCATATCTCATCAAATATTCAACATATTCATCTTTTATTTCCGTATACTGTTGTAACAGTTCTTTGTCAGGTTTTCGGGAAGTTGTATTAAATTTGGTTGAAAACTCTATAGCTATAAACAAAAAACTTTTGAATTTTTCACAGACATAATAACATCGTCACGAATATTAGTGCTATGCTTACACAAATACAGACAAGCGTTGAACAGGACCCAAATAGTCATTTAACACAGTGACAAAACATTTCCAGCATTTTCTGTTACACAGGTGATCGCAAATATTATTTTATTACTAAATTTATTATTTACCCCCCGACTAAATCTTCACCAGGAAATATGAAATCAAACATGCTCTTTACATCCTAGAAGTTCAAGAACAATTTGTCAATAATGCTGATAGTTATTCGACAAACCGTGTATAATCGAAAGCATCTAGTCCCTGTACCTTAACTTTTTGAGGTCTATGTATTATATCAGATATATGTGTATAATTTCAAGACCCATAACTCTTTTTGGAATTTTATTCTAAACAGCAAAATTAGCAGGTGGTCTTAAACTTTTTACCAGTACTGTATGTTCAATTATTAAACATCAGTTATGAATATCACTTGAAATATTAGTTAAATATCAAATATCAAAATCAAATTTATAATCAAAAATCCGTGTTCGGATTTAAGTTCGACACCCTGTATTTTTTATGATTACAAACTTGATTTTCAATACAAAAAAAAATTATACCACCCCTTAAGTTTTGCTCGACCAGTTCTGAATAACCTTTCGGTTAAAATAAACCAAACCTTTCAGTGTTTATATGTCTCGAATACATTTTACGAAAAGTTCATATTTAATTTAAGCAATGCATTTCATTGGCGTATTCCATTAAAGGAAGCAATATACATTTTAAAAGGGGCTTAAGATAATAATTTGACAGTATTGGGTAATGGTTTTTGCAATAGCTAAAGATTTTCTTTGAGATGCCGAAGCCATTACATAAATACCGAATTCACAGAATTCTTTAAGTATCATTTGCTTAATGAGTTGTAACATTGCTACATATAGGAGACAGAATGTAGAGATATATTTAAAAGCTCCGAAAATATATGAATATTTTAAATTGGTATTTCAAAATTGCATAGAATTGAATCTCGTGTAGCGATTTTATTTTAAAGCGGATTACAAACATCTAGATGCATATAAGTGACTATATCGCAATGGGTAAAATATTTAAATATCTGATAGAAAGGATTATTTTGAAGAAATATAAACGTCTCGATATGTCTAATGTGGTACATAAAACACACATAAATATAAAATTTTGTAAACTTTATGAAATTTAAAATGAAATTCTTAAAATAGTACTTTATATATAAAAAATATATTAAGTTATTTTAATAATCAGAAGATGTCTGCGCCAAGTTTGAGTGATAAAACACTCAAGTGATACTTTACATTTATAACATCTGCAATTTCACCAAATTCGTATGTTAGCTAGTTGAAAGTATTGAACAAAGGATGGGTTGTATGGAAGTATGGAAACAATAAATTAATTATAAAGTATTCGGAATTAAGATAATTTAAAAATTACATAAAACTAAGTAAACAAAATCTCTCATAAGACCCATTTCTCACATCGTTTATTTTTATTTATTTTTCCATTTTCGTTTGCACTGCAAACTTTTTCTTTTTTTATTTCATGAGCGATTCTTCTATAACATTTTTTTCTACTTTGTTTTTCTGAATAAGATTATAAATAATTTTTTATTTTGCTTTATCACTATACACTCGTGGAAAAAAAAAAGTAAACACCCCTACTAATTCCTCAACAAATTATCGTAGAAGAAAATTACTGGCACCGAACGATTGGAAATAAAGACTACTTTTAAATGATGTTTATAAAATTTGCTTAGGGGGGCCATCTACATATTAAAACGAATCCAAACTTTATTTTTTTTTCAATGCCAATACCCAATTTTAACAAGATATTTCAAATCTTCGGTTCAAACTATGCCTAGACAACAAATTTCGAGTCATTTGAATGATAAGTTTTTGAATTATAAATATTAAAAATTTAGTCCTTCTAATGTTAAATTACATTTTCATATTTTTATTTATATCTCCTAAAATTATACTCCAAATAGGCTAATTTTTTGTGTAGCAATAATACTAATATACACAAACATAAATACGTTAAATTTGCAATTTTTATAATTTTATGATATAAATTATAAATTATGAAATTAATATTCGAAAAAATTATGAATCGCAACCTACAATTGTTTTGATGGATTTAGATTTATTAAGTCCTGCTTTATGCAAATCCAAAATTTCATATTTTTCCCCCAAGTAGTTTTCAAATTATGCTTAAAAAACGGCAAAATGATGGTTTAAGGGGCCATCAATGGTAGAAGTGACTAGATATTTTGAAATTTCTTCTGCTATCCTGTAATCTAGGAGTCTTCAATGACTGTAGTGCTTAATATGCCTTGATCAAGAAGGAGGCTCTCGCGGTCATCAATCGATTACCGAACTTTAATTTGGATACATCCCCTAAAATACGCTCGTTTAAAAATAATTAATTTCTCGGAAACATATCGGACGGAATGCATAAAAATTTGTTTTTAGGCTAATTGAAGGGTGTAGAGTACATTTATGCTGTCAGAATTGTGTACTGCTATTGAAAAAAAAAGTTATGGTTTGTTTTAATATGTAGAGGGCCTCCTAAGCAAATTTTATATACATCATTTAAAAGTAGACTTTCTTTCCAATCGTTCGGTACCAGTAACTTTCTTCTAGGATAATTTGTTGAGGAGTTAGTAGGGGGCGTTTAATTTTTTTTTTCCACGACTGTACATCTATTTTTAATAAAACCGTATTGCTTAACAAAAGGCTTTTGAAAAAATAACCACGAAAATCCCCAACCATCGTAAGCAAATCTTTTGTCAAAGAAAGATAATCTTCTTGTTTGTTACTTCATTAATAAAGAAAATTCATTATTTGAAGATTATAGAATTTCTGCATAAATGTGGGATTATTATTTTTTAAATCTACATGAATTATTATAAACCAGAGAAATACCGAATAGAAATTAGAAAATTTGAAGAAAAACTTGCTGAAGCGTATTATTATGTAAGCTGTCCATTTATTATTTTTATAAAAAAACTTAATGAATGTAGAATAAAGACTCCTTATAATGGAAACCAAAATAGGGAAGGTGGAGTAATAAGAGAAAGGTAAATAAACATAAAAATATATATATTTAGGAATATGCTAAAATATAACTTTTACCTTTAAATTATTATTACTTATCCAATAAAAACTTGTGGTTTTTATATGTGTTGTTCAAAAATACCTTTACTTTTAACTATAAATCTGACAATTTAATTTTCACAATAAAATTTTATACTGTAAACTGAAAAAAATAGAACAACTGATATGTCAGTTTTTGATGGAAGAAATTATAAATCATATTCTTCTTGTAAATTACGGGTGTTCAGTGAACATACATTTTATCAATTTAGATTTATGAGAACCCATTTACTTCAACTAAAATCACTTTAGAGTGATTTATTGTTATAACTTTTATTTAAGAAAACCCTTATTGATATTATCTCTTTAGCAATTAACCATGAGTCACCTGAAATCGTGTTATATCCAATTTTGTTTATCATATCAAGATACTTTCATTTCCTCAGTTGTTTAAAAATAATTATTGTGAGTTATGGTTGTTGATCAAGGAATCAAGGACACTTCCTGGTTTGAGTGATTGTACATTTGAAGAGGCAGTTGAACTCCAGCATTCACACTGTACGCAAAAGCTCATCTTTCTAGCTGTGATTTCGCAATTTTCGCAGCCGGGTAACAAAATCCCCGGTCCTTGTAAACTGCAAGCTCTCTTTCCTGTGCACATGCAAGAAATTGTAACATGTCAATTCTCAATATAGTTTTATGTACATCTCGTGTTAATCTACTAATTCTATAAACACACACAGAAACATAACAGTTGGAGGCACCGCAGCGAGATCTTGGATACTTTTTCAAGCTTGGATTAATGTACACTCATCATATATTACTTCAGTGTTCTAAATAGTGTTTTCACCAGTCTTATGTGGAATTGCAACAGACGACGGAGCACCTCGCATCACATTTATTACAGATAAGTACATTTTATCTTATTATTATTATCGGTTTGGCTTTTGTTTTTTACGCTATTCACATCATTATTTGAATAATGATTACCGACTTGGAAGCCGCAAAAAAGGCTGCTGAAGAATTGGAAAAGGCAGCTATAAATTTACGTGGCAGAGCTAAATCTGCTCTAACAAGGATAAACAACTTCATTAACTCGGAGCAAACTTTTCAAAAAGATGACTTGTACAATAAATTATAAAAATTAGAGACAGTTTATTCCGATTTTGATAAATATGATGCTCAAATACCAACTGAAGCATCTGAAATTGAGGAATTTGAAAAGAAATATTATGAAACCAAAGCCAAACTGCAAACGGAACTTGAAAAAGTTACCGTAAATGTGCATGCACCTCAAATGATAAATGATCAGATTCCAGTTGTTAGTTCTACTATTTCTAACAATTTTAAATTGCCTAGGCTCAATATAGAGCAATTTAATGGTGATTTTAAAAACTGGCTGTCATTTAAAGATCTATATTTATCATTAGTTCATAACAATGCCAGCATAACTAATATACAGAAGTTTCAGTATTTAAGAGGGTTACTAGGGGAAGAGCCAGCCTCTATTATAAAACATATTCCTGTTTCTGAAAACAGTTATTCAGAAGCGTAGGAAAAATTGCTGTCGAGATACGATAAGAAAAAACAAATTGTTTCCACTTTAGTTAAAACATTCTTGGACATTCCCCCCATTACTCAAGTAAATGCATTTAGCTTACGCTGTTTATCAGATGTATCAGATGAAGTAATTAGAGGCCTTAAATAAATCGATGAAAAGGCATCTGGCCGTGACTTATGGCTAATTCATATTTTATTACAAAAGGTTGATTCTAAAACAAGGGAGGAATGGGCAAAATTGATCTCAAGCGAAGACTTTCCGTCTTTTGATCAATTTATTCAGTTTATAAATGATAGATGTTCATCTTTAGATTGTTTAAAAGTGAAAATGAAGGTTCGCATAAACAAGAGAAACAGTATAACGTCAATAGATCTTTTTCCAGTGTCATTAGCAAATGTTTATTGTGTAAATTTAATCACTCACTTTACAAGTGTGTTAAATTTAAAGAATTAAGCATCAGGATAGGAGACAGTTTGTTAAGAAAAACAAGTTTTGCAGTAATTGCTTGTCTGACAAGCACACCACCTGGCAATGCAATTCCTCTTACACTTGTCATAATTGCAAGCTGAAACATCATACTAGTTTATGCGAAAATAAGCTGCAAAATTACGCAATATCAACTTCTCGTTCAAATGAAAAACAGAGCCGCAAAAACAAACCTGATTCAGAGGCCGGTTCGATTCCGGATGAGAATAAAAAGGAAATTTCTCCTTCCATAAATGCAGTTCAAACATCTTTCGCACTTTTGCCCACTGCTAGTGTATATATTAATGATTGCATGGGTCAAAAGCACACTTTAAGAATCATGTGTGATAGTGGATCAGAGTCTACATTTGTTTCTGAATCCTGCATGAAAATGTTAGGAATTAAAAGGAAAAATGCTAGGTTCCCCGTAAAAGGTCTGTCTAACTCAAAGATCGCAGTAACTAAGGGTTACGTAATGTTTGATCTTACATCAATTTATAATGCAGACACCAAGTTGTCTGTTAAGGCATTTATTTTAGATGATTTAACTGCTCCGTTACCTGCGGAAAAAATACATGAGAAGCATTTTTCGCATTTAAAGAATATAAACTTAGCGGATCCACATTTCGGGACACCAAGTAAAATAGACATTATTCTAGGATCTGATTATTTCTTTTCTATTTTGCTTCCTGGTCAAGTAACAGATACTCAGAGCAATTTAATTGCTCAAAATTCAATTTTTGGCTTTCTGGTATCAGGGAAAATGCCACATTCTCGTACATCTCCAAATTCAATACATAATTTACACATTTATGAAGTTAATATTGATAAAGATGGTTGATTTTTGACGGCCAATTATCTACGCGAGGGATATAGGCCCCAAATAATATTGATAAAGAGTTAAAGCGTTTTTGGGAAGTAGAAGAAGTATTTAATAAGAATACTCAAATGTTGTCACCTGAAGAGCAATTTGTTGAATCACATTTTCAGGAAAATTATTCAATTAATTCCGAGGGTCGTTTTGTGGTTAAGTTACCTTTTATTCAATCTAAATCAGAATTAGGTAATTCTAAACCTGCCGCAATTTCTCGCTTGCTTGCTATGGAAAAGAAATTTAGAGAAAAACCAGAATTTGAAAATCAGTACAAAGAGTTTATGTACGAATATGAAGAATTAGATCACATGGAATTAGTTGCACACAATGACATTAATAATTATGAAAACAAACACTACTTTCTTCCTCATCATGCGGTTATTAAATCTTCTAGTATCACTACTAAATTAAGGGTAGTTTTTGACGCTTCATGCAAAACTTCAAGTGGTGTTTCCTTGAATTCTATTTTGGGTGTAGGCCCTAAGTTACAACGGGACATTTTCGAAATCTTACTTAATTTTCGATTTCCGAAAATAGTCTTTTCTGCGGATATAGAGAAAATGTACCGCCAGATTTTGGTTGCTGAAGAGGATCAAATTTATCAGCAAATAGTTTGGAGGTCTAATCCTAATGAGGAAATAAAAAATTACAAATTGAAAACTGTTACATATGGTTTAGCGCCAGCATCTTTTCTGGCAACTAGATGTATAAAACAAATCGCTCAGGATTATACAAAAAATCCTTGCATTTCGCGCATGTTAGAAGAGGATATGTACATGGATGACTTATTATCCGCTACGAATACTGTTAGGGAAGCAATAGAAACTTGCAAAGAAATTACAGGTTGTTTAGACGCGCATGGTTTCCACTTGAGGAAGTGGAATTCAAATTCACAGGCATTTCTTAATGAATTTATAGATTCTTCTAGCACTGAATCAAATTTTGAAATCATTCCTAGTGACAACGGAAGCTCCAAAGTTCTAGGCTTAAGCTGGAACTCTCCATCAGATAGTTTTATTTTCATAACTGCATTAACACTCACTCCACCTCTTACAAAAAGACACATTTTAGCCGAGTCTGCACGGATTTTCGACCCACTAGGTCTAATTTCGCCCTGTACTGTGATTTTAAAGGTATTTTATCAGAAACTTTGGCTTACAAAAGGGGACTGGGAATCTGTTATACCGCAACATCTTACAGACGAATTGTTACAAATTCAAATTTCCTTTAACGGACTAAATCAATTGTCTGTTCCTAGATGTGTCACGCTTTCATCCGGTAATCCGTTTAAATTACATGGTTTTTCTGATGCCTCAACATTGGCATATGCTGCCGCAATTTATTGCCGACAAAGTTATAAGGGGAAAATAAACTCTTTTCTCTTAGTTTCTAAAACTAAAGTTGCTCCAATCAAACAGATTTCAGTGCCAAAATTAGAGCTTTGCGGTGCGCACCTACTAGCTAAGCTGTTCCGTTCCGTCATGGAAACATTAAAGAATTACAAGTTCGATATTTTCGCCTGGACGGACTCCAAAGTCGTCCTTTCTTGGCTATCAGCACATCCGCGTAAATGGAAGACTTTTGTCGCGAATAGGACAGCTCAAATTACCGAAATTCTACCTACAAAGCACTGGAGACATGTACCATCCAAAGAGAACCCCGCAGATATCGCTTCACGCGGTATTGATCCAAAATGTCTTCCAGGTTGTGATTTGTGGTGGAAGGGGCCAAGTTGGCGAACTTTAGACCCATCCAATTGGCCCAAAGACGGCTCAAATGTTGAGGAATTTGATGATCAAATCAAAGCCGAACAAAGGTCTGATCCAATTTTTTCCTTTCACGCCCACACATCAAATTATCTATTTGATAATTTGTTTCAAAAGCACTCTTCACTTGCAAAAATTATTCGCATTTTGGCATATTGCCAAAGATTTATCAAAAAATGCAAGAAGTCTAACAAAACAGAAATTTCTTCACAACATCTTACTTACAAAGAAACAAAAGCTGCTGAAGAGAATATTGTTCGTTGGATTCAGAATTCTTACTTTCAGGAAGAATTTAAATGTATCCAAGAACAGAAAGTTTTGCCAAAGAAAAGTACGTTACAATCCCTCCACCCGTTTATTGATGATAACGGTCTGTTACGGGTGGGAGGACGCTTACAAAATTCACAATTATCCTTCAACCACAAACATCCTTTAATCTTGCCCTCACAGCATAAAATGACTGAGTTATTAATACAGCAACAACACATTGCCCATTTACATGCTGGGCCTTCACTGCTATCCCACATCATCAGACAATCTTATTGGATAGTTGGTGGAAAAAAGATCATTAACAAATGCATCAATAGATGTTTAAAATGCTACAGATATAAAAGGTCCATTGCAACCCCTCAACTAATGGGGAATTTGCCACAGCATCGAGTAACCCTGGAACGTCCATTTTTTTCCAGCGGTGTCGATTACGCAGGCCCTATATCTATTAAATTTAGTAAGGGTCGGGGTGCAAAAACAACTAAGGGCTATATAGCTTTGTTTATTTGTTTGGCTACAAAAGCGGTGGATATTGAAGCTGTGAGTGATATGACAGCTGAGGCATTTATCGCCGCCCTTCGACGTTTTAGTGCAAGGCGAGGTACCCCACGGCATCTTTACAGCGACAATGGCACCAATTTTGTCGGTGCATCCAGAAAGTTGGACAAAATTTATGAATTGTGGCGTTCATTTACAGATAATGAAATTATGTCACATTATCAAGTTGAAAACTCTCTAGAATGGTATTTCATCCCTCCTTCTGCCCCTCATTTTGGCGGGATTTGGGAGGCTGCGATAAAATCAACAACGTATCACATCAAGCGAGTCATGGGAGAGACATTGCTCACTTTCGAAGAGCTAACCACGTTACTCACGCAAATAGAAGCCTTGCTCAACTCGCGGCCGCTTATACAGTTAAACGATAATGATACTGACTCAATAAATGTTCTCACTCCCTCACATTTTCTTACAGGGGATGTTTTGCATTCTATGCCCGATGAGTCAGCAACCACTACAACCAATCTAAAGAAACGATGGGAGCTGCTCCAAGACATGAAAGCCGGCTTCTCCAAACGTTGGACCAGAGAATACTTGGCCTCGCTGCAACCCAGAGCTAAGTGGAAGATCGCCACGCCTAACATCGAAGTGGGCCAGGTAGTGTTATTAACGGACGCAAATCAACCGCCTGGAACTTGTCCGTTGGGTCGTATTACGGAGGTCCACCCAGGCAGTGATGGACTCAACAGAGTGGTGACTGTGCAACGCGGGTCTTCATTATTCAAACGCCCGGTGCAGAAGTTAGCATTACTCCCTCAGTATCAGGACTAAAGCCCTGATAGGGGGGGGGGGGGGGAGCATGTTCAGTGAACATACATTTTATCAATTTAAATTTATGAGAAACCATTTACTTCAACTAAAATCACTTTAGAGTGATTTATTGTTATAACTTTTATTTAAGAAAACCCTTATTGATATTATCTCTTTGGCAATTAACCATGAATCATCTGAAATGGTGTTATATCCAATTTTGTTTATCATATCAAGATACTTTCATTTCCTCAGTTGTTTAAAAATAATTATTGTGAGTTATGGTTGTTGATCAATGAATCAAGGACACTTCCTGGTTTGAGTGATTGTACATTTGAAGAGGCAGTTGAACTCGAGCATTCACACTGTACGCAACAGCTCATCTTTCTAGCTGTGATTTCGCAATTTTCGCAGCCGGGTAACAAAATCCCCGGTCCTTGTAAACTGCAAGCTCTCTTTCCTGTGCACATGCAAGAAATTGTAACATGTCAATTCTCAATATAGTTTTATGTACATCTCGTCTTAATCTACTAATTCTATAAACACACACAGAAACAACGGGGTTTTCTTATTGCTTAGGTAATACATAAATAATTATTTTATTGTCGATCTTCATCTCACTGTCTAATGTTTTAGATTGATTTATTTATTTCAATATATGCCCAATATCTGCACATTCATAATTTTCATCAACCTATCTGGATGGTTACATAAATTTCTAAGACGAACTAGAAAACCTTTTTTGCAAATTACTTCTTTTTTAGCTTATGTAACTTTAAAATGAAATTTTATCATTTAATCTGAGAAGCTGGGTTGCAAAAATTATTCTTAACACTTTCAAACAAAGTTGAAAATTGTTTATGCATTTGGTTTATCTGTCCGTCTGTCCGCGCTCTAACTCCCATAAATATACTCGGATTTTCATGCAATTGATAAAGGTTATTTAGGGTCATCAAAGTATGTTTGGTATTGTATATGAAGGATGTAGGATTAATAGTTCATTTACAGGGTCACTCAAAAGTATTCAATTACACTACGATATACGGGAAAAAATCGTTTGCAAAGTATTTTAATGACATTATGCTATTTCAAATGTATTGAAACTGATATAAATCACTAAATTACTACGATCACGTTAGAACAGGGCATTAATAGCATTTTTTATTCATTTACAGGGACACACAAAAGAAATCGCCTTTGAATAATAATTGCTGTAGTGTACGGTTTAAAATTCGGTATGCGCTTTTAAATTTAATTAATTTTTTGCATCTTACTCGTTATATATAAATCCTATACCTCTTATACAGGGCTACACAAAAGTATTCACGTACCATTCTCCTTATTAGATGAAATTGCTGAAGGGGAATTTTCAACTGAAGTATATTTCTTAAGTGAACTAAATTTTTGCATGCATGTAGTTAATAGATATAAATCTATATATCATATACAGGGCTGCAGAAAAAATTCGGATAATTTTAAGATTGTAGATGGGAACAGCTGAAAATGGGTTTTGAAATGTGTTATGCGTTTCCATATAGTTGAATTTGACGTAATATTTTAATTTTTTAAACAGTGCAGTTTTGTTTCACAATTCTGAATGTGTTGGAAAGTGTTTCATAATCTATGCTTGACGCATGATTTTTTCTTTCTTGTTTAGATTTGTCTTCTATCATATTTTTTCAGTTTAACTTAGTTTACATGTTTGTGTTTAAAGACTAGTCTCTTGATACTGTACAGGATAACAAACAGGCAATTTTGGCAAAATTGGAAAAAAAAAGATGAACATCAAAAACTGGTTTTAAATTTTTGAAAAAACACAAGCAAAGGTACATCAAAGTTGTGAAATGTAACGCATCTTTTGCAGAACCCATTTCTCTTTACAAATAACATTATGATTTCTTTGTTTTGTTTTTTATTACCACACACTTTCTTATATTACTTTAAAAATATGTAGGGTAAGGTGCCCTATTATCGTCCCCCAGTCACTTTTAGGCCCTTGGAAGTTGTAATTTTCAGTGAAAATCTACCAAATTTGGATTTTACATAGACTAACTACCCACGCACATAGAAACACAGCAAATATCGTACACAAAATTTTAACAATGCGAAAAATTGTTTTTTCAAAAGTATATAAAAAATGCAAAAAAAAAAAAAATAAATAAATAAAATAAAATAAAATGATTCCACTTTCGTCCTCTCGAAAAATCCAATACGCCGAGGCTTAACTCATAACTAAATCAAAATTTATTTCTAAATGAGTAAGTAATTTAATTTACATTAAAGCAAGGCACAAAGAAATGCACTAATTATCAGTGGAAGAATAACATAACGAAACATTACCCATCCAAACATGAGGAAAAAATTTAAAAAAATGTCATGAAAAGCAATTTTAATTTCGTCCCCGGGACGAAAATAAGAACTGCTAGGGGGACGAAATTGGTACCATGCTTCTTACCAATATGACGGAGCTTCAATTCCAGTAAGATGAACCGAGCGTCGTAAAACTCACTGTATTCTACTGTCAGCGTCTTACCGACGTAAAATACGTGCAATGAATAAGAAATAAATACTTACAGTACAGTAAATAACGTTCTACAAACGACGTAATAAGAACTCGGGTCTTCTAAAAATAGGAAATTCGCTATCTTTAATTTATGTATGCGTCTTAGTGAACGAAACTTTCAACACTGACCCCTTTTACCTCCCGTCCCCTGTGCCTTGCGTTATAAGTGGCGGCACATCGCAGAAGCGGAGAAGTTAAAGGGGACAAATTAGGAGAGGGGACGAAATATGAACACTTCACCCTATATACCATTTAAAAAATCTGTTTCTTATAATATTTTTAATGGAAAAAGTGGCGACTGCTGTGTAAGAGCTATGCTCGGCAAACCCCGTCCAGACGTAGCAAGCTCTAAAAAAATGACAATTTGTTCTGCTTCAAAAATATTATCCGAGTGAGGAAGATTGAATGATATTATCGCAAACAGTGTCGATCTTCTGTAATCGGGTTGCCATTCATTTCCCTTTAACTGGGGAATGTTCTGTTTCCCAAGGCCGAGTCCACCTCTGTCCAGGTAACTGCCACCTTATTTCGTGATTTATTATATTTAAGAACTACCAGGGATTTGTCAACTTGTATAAAATGGTTGAATAAAAAATGTTGCTGCTAGCCGGACTTTTATAATAGCGTCGAAAAGATTTTTCTTAGATACCATAATTTTTTTTTAATATGACGTAACTTTCCGTCATTTAATGCTTTCCGCACTTAATAATTCTTTTTTTCCCTTTCTTTTTTAATATTCCCGTGTAAATATATTTCTCACTTAAAAAGTGTTTGGCAGTGCTATTATATGATCTTTTTATGATTTTCTTCATTAAATGCTTTTCACACGTAATAATTTAATTATTTTAAAGTTTTAATTTTTTTCAATATTCAGGTGTAAATACATTTTTCAACTGAACGATTATTGTTTGCGCTTTTTTAAAATCTCACAAAAGTAAATAAAAAGAGGCATTTTCAATTATAAAATAAATCTCCATTCAGATAATGAAATTTGGAATTTAAAAAAATAAAAAATTAGACAAATTAAAAAAATTCCATCACAATTTTTTACACACCGCAATTGCGTCAAGTATCTATCTACCTGCGAAAAATGGTTAAATTGCTATGCATAGTTTTTGATGCTATAACAATTTTTAACTGAGCTATTTTGACCGATTTCAAAATTTTATATATTTTTAAATATTTTTTTAATTTAAAAATTGGCTACTTCAGCGTATTTATCGGACATTTTTTTTTTATAAAACCGCCAGTTTTCATATTTTATATGTGATATTTTTATATTTAAATACACTATATGGCCATTAATGACAGGATACTTTCAATTTTAGACATTTTGTCGAATATTTAAAGATATGTTTGTCTGATTTTTCTAAAACTTCAGGATTATAAAGAGTATGCTCTACTTCATATTTATCAATGGCGGTTTGGTCAGAAGGATAATTAAGGGGCCAACAAAAAATCAAAAAATGATAATAATGTTTGGGATCACCATGTAAAATAAAATGCACGAAATGATCTATCACTATAGCTTACGAATATGGGGATATTGTACAATATATGTATTTATTTGTGGAAGAATAGAACGTATATTCATGGAGATATATCGATTTTTTTAAAGCTAAAAAATTTTTTGCATGTTTTTGTTTAAATGCTAGCAAAAATCGTTACAGATAGATATAAAAGACTTAGATATGCACGAATCACCATATGATGCATTGTCGTAACTCAAGGAATGACGCGCTAAAAGACGCTTTCTGACTGTGCTATAAAACATGTTCACGTCATAAATTCCATAAAGTGATTGATTCACGAAATTTATTTTTTAGTAATACTCTTAGCGAAGAAAAACTGAAATTGAAAAACAGAAAAAAAACGATAATGACAAGACAAATTAAAAGAGTCAAAGAGTAATTGAAGATGATAGGCCAAGGAAAGGGATTTCATATGCAACCGGTGAATCGTCATGACCATTGATCGTAAATTCACCCCATAAATTAGGCTTTCATCCAAAAGTCATTCCAAATGTGCCGTCCAAATGTCCTCAATTAAGGATCGGTAGGATGAAATTTTAGATGGAAATACCGTAACATTTTGACGATAATTCTGTGAAGTGGTGGGTATCCTCACAATTTCATCAAAAAATAATTCCGACATAATTTAATATGATTTTTTTTCCGGGGCAACTTAAGTCAAATAGTGTCTAAAGGATGTAAGTATGTAAACACGGCGATTTTTTGTTGAGATAAACGCCTGCGCGTTTATAGAACAGCTAATGCTGCTTTTGATTCTGTCATTTTCAAAAATATGACATCTAATCGAGAATTTGTATATCCTTTTTTTTTAAATGTTTCTTGGTGGGGATGGGCGGTCCTTGTAAAGGGAACATGTCTCATTGGGTCAGACTCGATCAAGAATAATTTGGTAACCGCTCCTCAGTTTTTCACTTTATGGGCATGGTTGAAAGAGAAAATAAGAAGACTGTAAACTTGCAATTTCTTTCTTTATTTTATTTTTATTTTATTTTTTGTAATTATTAAAGATATTAACAGTTTGATAGAAATAAATATCATGTGAAATGAAAGCGAGCAAACATTTATTAGATGATGGATAATAAAAAGTTCCCTCTCGTCTTTCAGAAAGCTCACTCTATCGCTTCAGATCTTCAATTACACTATGTATATTATTATTATGGTGATTTATACTTGTCTAAGTGTGATTTGTCTCCTCTTAAAACTTGTGGCAAAAGCTTTAAAAGATCTTATATTTGACCTTATCTAGAAACAAATCCGTTTGCATTTTTTTTCTTGCTAATTACTCTAATTTTTACTGTTAGTTGTAATTAGTTAGTTAATGTTACTGAAAGTTAAATACTAATTTCGGGTTTTTTGCATTCTTTATTTTTAATCACCCTATCTATTTATCTATCTATATTATAAAGGACAAACATATCTGTGCGTAACGCATACGTCATTTCGTGAATGGCAACACTTTGAAATTTGAAATAAAATTTTGGTTTTGCAATTTTCTCTACTGCAAAATTTTAAACTTCTAAACATCGCACACTTTAAATTTTTACATCGTCGTATAAGGGAAAAAATGCTCTTTTAAATGCAATTTGTTTGAAAGCTGTATCTCAATTTATTTTTGAGATATTAATTTTTTTGTAGATTTTAATACCATTTTTCTTATCATGGCAACAAAAGCACCTCATTTCTATTGAAAGTAAACGGAAAGTAGAAGATACCGTATCATTTTGTTGCCATTTTCTCATAAAACCTGAAAAAAAGTTGAAATTAAAATATGGGCTATGTCAAGAATATAGTCTGTTATTCCGTGATAATGACGTCATATGCATACTATTCTATAGACGAAATTTAAGACTGGATTGTAAAAGTGGATCTTTAGCGTATTCAAATGACGTCATTTTATAAAAAAGCATGTATTTTAATTTTTAAGCCTGAATTATGTTTTGTAGAAGTGCGTCATTTTCACAGCTCAACTGCTTTAACATTCTTCACAGGTGAAAATGTTTCACTTTTGAAAATAATGTAATCGAAATCACACACTGATAAAACTCAATGCTTTACAAAAATTTAGAGTATATTTATAAAAGAGAGGTGGCATGCAAATAATAGCGAATTATGTTACAGAAATTGATTATTCTCGCCTGGATGGATTTATTTCGTCGAGTTAGACAAGCAGACAAATAATTCGCGGTTTAAAATAACATCATGTTCCTGAAGTTTTTGTCCGAAATTCTCTCGAATAATAAAATTTTAATGCTATTCTTTAGGACATTCTACTATAATTTTATCAAAATAACATAATTTGCTGAATTTAATTTTTCATGATTTTATATAATCTATATATTTAAAACACAAGTGTGTTTGTTAGTCATCTGCCCTGATCTATCTGCTGAACCAATTTTACTAATATATATATTTTTTAAACAGATAGCTTTTCATTTGTAGATGTGATCGCACTATCTTTTTTTTTTTTTTTTTTTTTTTTTTTAATATTTCCACTTTTATATTTTAATTTTAAAATCATTTTGTGAAATTTCTTCAAAATGGGGAAAATTAGATAGCTTTCATCATTGCAGACAAGGGAGAAATAATGGGGTATTTTTATCTTTATTCGTGCTATTTTCTGATAAAAATCCAAAATTGTTGATAAAAATTGTTGTATAGGGTTTAATGTCGCTAAATCCCATTAGGAGCACAATATTGTCTTAGGGGCATAATAACGGAAAATGACATACTGCTTTTGAAAATATGCATTTTTTTCTCATAAATTCTCTATATTGTTTTTCATTCTGATGTGTACCGATACTCAGTTTCAGGCACTAGGCGAAATGCTTATTTAAGTGAAAATTAAATCATATTTAAAAGAAAACGACCATTTTCTTAGATAAAACTAAACATTATAACACGAATGCGTCTAAAAAAAACATAAAATACGGAAATTTTTACTCTCCGGAATTGAGATTAGAATCTCATGTAAAGTCTGTCACATAAAAGAATTGTGATTTCAAGTTCTGAGTTAAAATGATATTTAAATTATCAAACAAAATACATTTTTTTTTTAATTATGAATATGGATCTGAGAAAAGCGTATGCAAATTTTGAGAAGGTGAAAATTGCTGTTTTACGTAGCTTTCATTACAGAAAAGCTACATATTGCAGCCGTTCGGAGGAAAGCGATTTCAAAAAATTTTGGTATATTTTCATACCCCAGGCCCCGAAACCACCCTCCGTTCAAAAGTTGATATATATATATCTGATCTTTGTCACACTGTAACTCTCGTATTTATGAACCGATTTGGATGTAACTCGGTGTGTACATAGTTCATATCAATGTCTCGACCGAGTTCGTTGGCCAGCTCCATCCGCCATTTTGTTCCGAAATGGCGGCCATTTAAAATTTAAAAAAAAATTAAAAGTTTGAAATGTGGTACCAAAAAATTGAAAATGGAAAAATATTTTTTTTTCTTATGTGTTTGACCTTGATACAAAGATTCCGGAGCAGTTTTTGTTTTGTCTATATCTTAAAAAATGGCTGAGTTATAGCACTTTGAATTTCTAGCGTAGTTGACATTTTGAAACGTCCTGATTTTTGTCACGCGATAATTGGCGTATTTATGAAACGTTATGGATGTACCTTCTTGTGTACATAGTACATACCAATGTCTCGACCGAGTTCGTTGGCCAGATTCATCCGCCATCTTGTTTGGGGCTTGTGAGTGCTTAAGCCATTTGGTAGGCCTCCCCACCTAGCTGACCCTTGTCATCTTGTTTCAAAATGGCGGCCATTTAAAATTTAAAAAAAATTAAATTTAAAATAAGGTACCATAAAATTGGAAAATGAAAAAAAAATTATGTGTTTGATCTTAATACAAAGATTCCGGAACAGTTTTTGTTTCGTCTATATCTAAAAAAATGGCTGAGTTATAGCATTTTGAATTTCTATTGTGGCTGACATTTTGAAACGTCCTGATATTTGTCACGCGATAACAGGCGTATTTATTAACCGATTTGGATGTAACTTGGTGTGTACATAGTGCATACCAATGTCTCGACCGAGTTCGTTGGCCAGCTTCATCCGCCATATTGTTTCAAAATGGTGGCCATTTAAAAAAATTAAAAAAGTATTTTAATTTAAAATGATGTACCAAAAAATTGGAAAATGAAAAAGATTTTTTTTATGTGTTTGATCTTAATACAAAGATTCCGGAACAGTTTTTGTTTCGTCTATATCTAAAAAAATGGCTTAGTTATAGCTTTTTGAATTTCTATTGTGGCTGACATTTTGAAACGACCTGATTTTTGTCAGGCGATAACAGGCGTATTTATGAACCGATTTAGATGTAACTTGGTATGTACGTAGAACATACCAATGTCTCGACAGAGTTCGTTCGCCAGCTACATCCGCCATCTTGTTTCAAAATTGCGGTCATTTAAAAAAATTAATAAAATTTTTAATTTAAAATGAGTTATCAAAAAAATTCTAAAATGAAAAAGATTTTTTTATCTGTTGGACTTCGATACAAAGATTCCAGAGCAGTTTTTGTTTCGTCTATATCTTAAAAAATGGTTGAGTTATAGCACTTTGAATTTCTAGCATAGCTGACATTTTGAAACTATCTGATATTTGTCACGCTATAACATACATATTTATTAACCTGTTTGGATGTAAGAAGGTTTGTGGATAGTATATAGCAATGTCTCGACCAAGTTCGCTGACCAGCTTCATCCGCCGTTTTGTTTCAAAATGGCGGCCATTAAATTAAAAAATATATATATACATTTAAAGTGAGGTGCAAAAAATTAGAAATTGAAAAAGATTTCTTTCTTAAGTATTTGACCTTGATATAAGGATTCCGTATCTTTTTTGTTTTGTCTTTATCTTAAAAAATGGCTCAGATATAGCAGTTTGAATTCCTTTAAATGGGTGAAATTTTGAAAAATCTGATTTTTTGACCGCGACAGCACTCGTATATATCCCGATTCCGATGTGAGTGAGCATGTGCACAGAAATTACTAAGGTCTCGAGCAAGTTCACTGGTTAGCCTCATCCACCATGTTATCTTAAAATGGCAGGCACTTCAAGATATCGCCGAAATTGGCAACCAAATATAAATTGCTTTAAATAAAAGCAGCTTGGATAAAGCTGACTAATTTCGCGAAATTCTCATTCATAAGGATTTAGTTTGATAAAAATTAGTATTGGATCTTCTATAATCGATTTCCCCCAAATTGAGCTTCGTGTGTTTGAATAACATAAGCTAGCTTTTTAAAAATAAGGATTATGAAAGCTACCTCTTCCTCCCAGCACTGGCCGGAAGGACTTTTTTTATTTCGGAATACCAAGCATAAGAGCAATTGATAACCACATCCTAATAACTGATCTTTATTATATTTTACTGATTAAGTATCTATCTATATTATAAAGAACAAACGTATCTGACAATTTTTGCATTACGAAATTAATACTTCCTTTATAAACAAATAAAAGAATAATAATAAAAAAGCTGCCAATCTAACATATTTGTGAAAGACAAATTAACAAAATTAATACTTCTTTTAAAAACAAATAAAAGAATAATATTGTAAAAACACAAATCTAACATATTTGAAATCGTACAATTTAAATTTTTAGATCACCAAATAGATTTTTTTTTAAAAATGGAATTTGTTTGCAAAGTTCATCTCAGTTTACTGATTGCCTATTTTTTAAAAAACAAGTTTAAAGCATGAAATATTTTTAAATTTATCTATATCGCGCGGAGCTCGATTACGAAAGATTAGTCCATTTGCCCAGGGCTCGCACCATTCCTAAAATTTTCACACTTTGCCACCAGTCTTTTAAATAAGAATTCTTCGTGGTACATTCCTTTAACATCTATAATAGAACTGTACAACAAAGATTATCGTTTTTATTTAGTGGTAGCAAAGTACGAAAATTTTAGGAACGGTGCGAGCCCTGTTTGCCCTTAAAACAAAATAAAGAGTTCATCATTTTCTTACGGCTAATATCCATTAAAAAAACTTCCCTATGAATAAATAAATAAAATAATATAAATAAAACAGAAATTAAATAGACATGTATAAGCTCTGAAATTATCAGAATATAAAAAGATGCCATAAGTAGCAAAATCTTGGTCAAATAACTCTTAGCATGCGGCTAATATGAAAATATCGCTTTTGATAAATTTCTAAAATTTATTTGATTGTATAATTCGTATTTTCCATATGAAAAATGCTTTTTTAATGTAAGGGGGCAGTCTAAATTTATTGCATATAAAACAATTATTAGTTTTCAGTTTAAAAAAATGTTTTCCCCTATATTCTTTAACCCGGGAAGCCCGGGTACGATCCGCTAGTATAAATAAAATCATAATAAAACGACTTTATGAAACGATTTTATGAAACGACTGATTGAACAACTCATTATGTTTCACGGCGATTTCTCCTAAAATTTGGAATATTATGCGATAAAGTTAACACCAAAAATCCGTATTAATCCGCAGATCTCAATACTGGTATTAGAATTTTTTAATTCGAATTAGTTTTCGAGATATTAATTTTTTTTTCTAATTTTAAATATTCTTCTCTAATGATGGCATCTCAAATTGTAATCATAACAGATAATATTTTTCATATTTTAGAAAAGGTTATTATTTTAAACTAATAGGGCAACCAGTTTGGCCTCCCTTAAATGTATGCTAAGAAATGTATCATGTTACTTTTATTCAAAATTCAATTTACTTGAACAATCGTTTGCCAAATCTGCAAATTCTGATAAAGAAATCACGAACTCGGTATTTTTATGTTAGCGCGACGCAGTTGATAAATCGACAAACATTTCTCCCTTCGCTTTTTTTTTTTCATTATCATCTTATCTAGTACAAAACTTTCATTTAAAATTGAAATATTTAAAATTAATGGCTTTCACTTCTTCCTTCTTTATAAACGAAACGAAAAGAAAAATATTAGGCACAGATATCATATACGTACCGGGGTATCTAATTGGCGCCAAAATGGCATTATTTTGCATGACATGGTAACCCGGCTATTGTTGCTTATTTATTAATAAATGTTTATTTACCTTTATTTTCTTTTTATTAAAAAAAAATGTTATAAATTGTTTCGTTCTATAGTTATTAATTAAACTTTTTATATTAATTTTTATTTCATTTTTAAAATAATAGAAAATTATTTAAAAATGCATATGAATTTAGTATTCGAAAACGAGGTTTTCGCCAAATTGTCCTAAAAAAAAAGTATATGACATCTGTGCCAAATATTAAATAATGCAACAAATTATGACGTTTAATTTCAACTTCAAAGCAATGTTTTAATGGCACTACTTAGTTATCAAGTCGACCAATTTCGCCAAATTATACAAATTGATATAATTTTTATTTTAAATAACGAAAGAACAAATAAATTAGTATAACATTAATAAAAATACAAATGAAACGTCGAAATAAAAATCACTTGATAACTTAAGCACGTGTCACTTCCTTAAAGTCAAGTGAATGTGACATTTACGATCAACCATTATAGGCATTTAATCTTATAGTTTGGCGATAAATTTTTGGATTGATGAGATAACCAAGTAATACCGTTTTAATTTACCACCCGGAAAGTAAAAAAAGTTAACTGGCGGGTTAAAAAAAAGAAAGGTATTGGCGAGATTTACACCCGGCTAACATAAAAGTACAGAGAATTCTTTGCGATCATGGGAACTTTTATGTAGTTTTATTGGAAAAAATAATTTTGATTCTTTAATCAAAATGGAAATCTTTCTTATGAAAAGCGAAGGGATCAGCCCGTAATTGTTTATGGTAATTACATGACTTGGGCTATTATAATATATGTCAAATGATGGCGATAGACTAATATTTGGTGAATTATCACTTGTGGCTGGCTAACATTAAAGTACCAAAATGGCCGCCTGGAATATGAAAAGCAAAGGGGTCCGCCCGTAATTGTTTATGGCAGTTACTTGACTTGGCTTATTATAATATAGCTGAAATGATGGCGATAGAATAATATTTGGCGACTTATCACCTGTGGCTGGCTAACATGAAAGTACCAAAATGGCCGTGCATGGAATATAAAACGCGAAGGGATACGTCCGGAACTGTTGATGATAGTCACATGATTTAGGCTATTATTATAGAGATTGTTTTCAAATCAAAAAACAGCGCAAATAATAATATTTCTTAACGATTAAAAATTTATTTACACTTGACAATTAAAATAAGAAAAAAAATCTTTGAAATTACTATTAAATGAGTACGTGTTAAAAGCAGGAAAATATTGAAAATTATGTCTTGAAAATCGTATTTACACGTGAATATTAAAAGAGAAAGGAAACTTTAAAATAATAAATACATTAATATGCATTTAACCCTTTCAGGGGCAAGGTACACTTTAAAAAAAACTGTAACTTTATGAGCGTTTGCTCTTCAATTTTCACGGGCAACAGTCTTGTTTGATGAAAAAAGGTCTGATCCACTAAACAAACACAGTACGACCCCATACATTTTCCTCCGGTAGGGTGTAACCCTTCATTTTAGTTGTGTTTCGAAAAATAATGTCACTTAATCCCGACCGTAGCATATTTTTTAACCTGCCAAAAAAGGATTATGTGATGATTATATAACGTGCTACGGAACAGTAAGTAAAGTGTTATTGCATTTTGAAGTGCATTATATCTTTGCCGCGTAAAATTACGGGCTGCACAAAATGATGGGGATGATTTTTTTTTTTTTTTTTTTTTTACGGGATAGGGCTGGAACCTCTGCTGCCGGCCTCTGCCCATAATTTTTCTGGGATATTTTCAGATACTTAGAAAATTAAGGGCAATCCACATATTCTTGCTGTTCCAGCCCACCGGTTAGCAAAAATACGGCACAACATTTTACAGGGATATTTTTAACAGTGTACTTCTATTCGTAAAATGTTGAAATCAGTGAATGGCCTCAGAATTTACAAAAAAATTTCGAAATACAAAAATGGTTTTGTTCACTTACTTAATAAAAGGGAAATTTTCATTCCAATATTCTGGTGCCAATGTGGCATTTAAGAATTAAAATTAAGTAGTCCAAAAATGAACCACCGACTTTGAAGGGGTTAAAGCAGTAAATTGCAGTGATTATAGTAAATTGTATTATGTCAATCATTTTATAACGCTCTTTAAAAAATACCGGGAGGCAAACACTGTTTATTATTCATTTTATTTTAGCTTCTTTTCAAATGTTTAACTGATCTTTTTTTAATCAAACACGAAAACTACCATTGGATGTCTTAACAGCAACTGATTTGGCCTTAAATTATCGCAATCAAAGGGAATTGAATGGAAACCTGTTTACAGGGAGATCACTACAGGTTTTTCATTATAATTCAATCTTCTCTAATCTTTTTAAAACCGATCAGATTAGCACGCTTCTAGATTCTGCGGTGTCTGAACGGGGGTTGGCGAGCGTAGATTGCAGGAGACAGAGCCCCCTAGTAGAAATATAAATAATTAATGCAACATTAAAGACTTTAAAATCATGTACCAATTTACGCATTACTGGAAAATAAGAGCGCTTATTGAAGAGTAAGGAGACAAATATAAGAAGAACAAATATTAAATGGATAAACTATCAAAATATGACACTGCATTATAAACTATAACAAGTTAGGAATTGCTCGTCAAACATGGCAAATGAGATGCGTTCGTACTTACTTTTATGCACCGCATATTGTACTGAATGTATATTTTAGTGCACTTCATAAGTGCATATCAATTTCATTCTGTTCGAAAGGCTGTAACATCATTAAAATGCACTTGAAATAATTATTTCCCATTGGCCTTAATGTAGCGGAAAACTTTTGACTGTCCCTGTAATTAAACTATGATGCATCCGATTTTTATAAAATTTGAAATGGCTGGACAAAATTTTGCAACAATTATATATTTGAAATTTCAGACCATTCCGAAGGCTGTAACGTCATTAAAATGCACTTGCAATATTTTTTTGCTATTAGCCGCAATGTAAAGGAAAATTTTTGACTGGCCCTGTAATTAAACTATACATCCGATTTTCATGAAATTTGAAATGAGTCGACAAAATTTTGCACCAATTATATATTTAAAATTTTAAACCATTCGGAAGGCTGTAACATCACTAAAATGCACTTGCAATAATTTTTTCCCATTGGCCGTAATGTAACGGAAAACTTTTGACTGTCCCTGTAATTAAACTATACATCCGATTTTCATTAAATTTGAAATGACCCGACAAAATTATTCAACAGTTATATATTCAAAGTTTCAGTCGATTCGGTTGGGTAGTTTTTTGCTCCGTTATATGCGGACAGAAGGGCAGACAGACGGATGGACTGAACGACAACTATAGGTGCTACGTATTTATATAATTACGAACGCACCTAAAAACTATATTATGTAACAAAAGTAGAAAGTTAAAATATGAAAGTTTCAAATGCATCTGTATGTTTTCAAAGGGTACGAATTATTTTCATTAATTCAATGTGCACTTGCTTGCATCTTTCTTTCTATCATAAAAAAAGTAATTAATGCTGTCGTCGCCGCCACTGTAAATGTTTTTTTTTTTTTTTTTTTTTTTTTTTTTTCGTTACCAGTAGTCTTTCTTCGCTAATATTAAGAAAATTACTGAGCACAAGAATGTGTAAATAGGTAGTATTATAGTGAAATATTTGATAAATATGCTG
Organism: Maratus speciosus; assembly: GCA_963932465.1. Taxonomy (NCBI): domain Eukaryota; kingdom Metazoa; phylum Arthropoda; class Arachnida; order Araneae; family Salticidae; genus Maratus; species Maratus speciosus. The sequence continues at coordinate 346,756,043 of OZ010795.1, read as the reverse complement.
CAGAAGACAATTTTAAATCGAATATAAAATATTAGAATAAAAGATATTTAATATTAAATTTGGTCAAAATTGTTCCATTAAAAAGTTTATAGGAGCAAAAACTATACATAGGAATTTAAACATTTTTTTCTAAGGATATACGTTAGAAACTCGCGGTGTGCAGCCTGCATGTAGTTTTTTAATTTGACTATTTTTTGAGGGTTTTTTTCAATTTTTAATTCAAATTTTCAGCGTTTTCCGAGATATATTTTTTTACATATTTTAGAAAAGGATGTTATTTTAAATTGTTCCCTATTGTAAAAATAGCACAAAGGATAATATTTCCTTAAAATTAAAAATTTATTTACACATGATTATTATAATCAGAAAAAAAAACTTTCAAATTAGACTTAAATGATTACATTTTAAAGCTAGAAATTATTGAAAATTACGTCATAAAAATTATATTTACACGGAAATATTAAAAAAAGAAGCAAACAAAAAATACTGAATTCATTTATATCTGTTAGAAGAAGTAATTGGGGTAAATTACGTCCTATTTAAAATGGCCAAATAATAACATTTTAAAACAGTTTAAATTTAATATTTGTACAGGACATTTATTTCATATTTCGAGATGATCTTTTAAACTATTGTTGCCAATTCTAAGACAGCGCAAATAGTAATATTTATTTTCTAACAATAAGAATATTTGCATGTGAATATTAAAAGGATAAAGAAATCTTTGGTGAAGATTACGTGAGATTTAACAGGATACATTTAAAAGGTTTTATTTAAAACAATTTTCTTATAGCTTTGTTAAAAAATTCCGGGAAGCAAAGACTCTGTTGTCTTAGTTCATTTTATATTAGATGATTTTTAAATGTTTAACTAATTTTATTTAATCAAACAGGAATACAACTATTAACAACAGCTGATTCGGCCTTAAAATCCCTCAGTAAAAGGGAAATGAATGAAAACTCATTTACACGGAGGTCGACACTGGCTTTTTAATTATAATTCAATCTTCCGTAATCTTTTTAAAGCAGATCAAATTAGCGGGTTTTTAGAGTCTGAACGGGGGTTGGCTAGCGTAGCTCGTAGGAGGCAGAATCCCTAGTATTGTTAAAAATATACACTGTAATAAAAAATAATGCCAGTTCTCCGGCAGGAATCGGAAAAATAGTTGCCCTTATTATACCGGAATAATTTCCAACCCAACTCGGAATAAAATCCGTAACATACCTTTTTACTGATTATTTCCTTATTTTTACGAATTTTATTCCGAGCTGGGACGGAAATTATTCCGGTACGATAAGGGCAACTATTTTTCCGATTCCTGCCGGAAAATTGGCAGTATTTTTTTTACAGTGTATATTTAACAAAAATAACAATGAAATGAATAACAACAGTTTGCTTTTCTCAATTACCTAAAACTTAATTAACATGAAGTTTGTGAAAATGAAGATTTTTTTTCTTTTCTTGCATCCTTAAAGTAGTTAAAAATAATACATATTCTATCACCAACACCTCATATTTTACCAGGATCAGGATTATTATTGACTAGAAAATAGCCCGTCAGAATAACGTGTTTGCATTTTTTAAAGCATGATATAGCATTGCATTATAAAAAGAATTATGAAGTAATAAATTTTATCTTATCTGACTAATGGGGTGAGATTGGGTAAAATAATTTTTAAAACAGCCCATTTTTCATTCAAACTTAATTTGCAAGACAATTAATAATTGAATTGGTAAAATAAGGACATAGAATATGCAAATGAACTTCACTCACAAAATTTGAAGAACCATTTCCCAAAAAACATGCAAATTAGCAATAATAATGCAATTTTAAATATATTGTCAATTAACTATTTTACCCCAATGGTATGGAGTAAAATAAGTATACTCAGTTAAAGCTTACTATATCTGTAATTAAGATAATAATTAAACAAAAGTCAAACAAAAATATTTTTTAAAGTTACTAAAAGTATATAATCTTCAATTTCTTATAAATAGAAAAAAAACTTCAAGACTTCACTTCCTAGTAAATTTGTTAGCTATTAGTAAAAAAGACCACACGTTGTAAGATTGAAAAATCAAATCTAAACAGCAAACATTCACTCATGATGCCATTTGAAAGACTATGTTTTATACACATAACAATGGAGTCATTCTCAAGAGTCATTCACGGCTGAACAAAAACTTAAAACAGCCCGGATATAAAAATTCCGTATGAATTCACTCCAGAAGGGTTAGCGCTAGTTATAAGGTAAAGCAAGGAGAGATTGCGCGGTAAAAGAGATCGCGCACAAAGAGATTCGACGGGAAGGAGTAGTGTGCGCGCGCAGCAACTCCTGATAGTTGTACAGCAGCATTAGTGCAGTGTCTACATGATTGTGCCAAGAATCTTGGATGAGCATTGCTATTTTGTTTTGTTTTTCCAAAGTAAGTGCTTGAATTTTCATAGCTATTCGTCAAAATTTTTATAGAATGCCAGTAGTACAAAATATTTTGAACTTAAACAATTTCTTATAAACTACTAACCTAGACTAAGGATCCAAAAGCCAACAATTCATTTTGGAAGTGGCCATGATTAAATAAAATGCCGTTCAATCTCTCCTACCAAAATAGGAGAGTTTGTGCATTTGCTACTTAGGAGAGATGGCGCATTTCCCTATAAGTTTAACGCTAGGAGAGATTACGTAGATTATTGATAAATTTGCATGAATTGCAAATTACGTGTAAAACATATGAGTGAATCGATATTGAAATAATTTCGGAAAACCCATAATTATCAAAACTAAATTTGGCAACAAATTAATTTGCAAAAACATATTTTTGCAGATAAAAATTTTATTAATAAAGTAATAATATAGTTGTTTTTAAATTAATTTTATGCAATCTTTTTTGTTAATAAATTAATAATATATCTGTTAATCAATGAATTACATACTTATATATATATTTTTAATTTTTGAACAATTAATTTGCTAATAAATTCATTTTGTTAGCTAAAATAAATTTTCTAATAACACCTACAATGTTTTAGAAAAGCTTTAACTCATTCCAAGTAGTTTAATGACATCGAAATCAAAAGGAAACAGGGTGTAACTAATGTTACTGATCCAAAAATATACATGAAAAAAGACTTAAGAAGGATGCCGCTACAAAAAAAGGTTGAAGATAAGGTGCTTCCAGAAAAAGTGGGATAAAAAAAACTGAAGGAAAAAAACGAAGGTCAAGGGGGATGAGTGCATTGAATGTCTGGAACTGTACCAGGAGACAACTTCGACCACTTACTGGATTCAATGTATTGCTTGTGGCAGGTGATTTTACGAAAGCTGCATTATTTACAAGAATAAGCACATCGATTGTGGACGACGACAACTTCGGTTAGTAAACAAAATACATTGAAAGTGTGGAAATGAAAATTATGTAATTTTCAAGTTAAACATGTTATCAAGTAGATTAATGTTATTTTGTAATCTTAGTAGGGCTTGCTTTTACTGATAATGTAATATTCTTCTTAAATGAAAATTCTTTAGCTGTTGTTAAAATTCTTTCTTTTTTTTATTTAAACATGAGGTTGAAATATTCACTCCTAATACAATAATATTTACTTACAAAAACCTTACAACAATGTCATTTAAGTGTAATTATAATTGTTACAATTAATTGTAGTTATCATTAATAACAATTGCTTCTACCCATGTGCGCAATCTCTCCTACCCATGTGCGTAATATCTCCTACACTGTAAGGAGTGATTGCGCAAAATAGTTTTCTTGGTTTTAATACTGCTGTTCTATTAAATTACAGCATAAAAACAAAATAACAATGGAAATGCATAAAAAACAAATGAAGTCAAAATTATTCATGCATAGTTTAGGGAAAAAATCATATTTAGATTTTTTATTATTATTCTTTTCAAATGTGCGCAGACTCTCCTCGCTTTACCTTATATAATGATTAACAACTCGAAAAAAATCATTAAAATCGATTAATTTGTGCAGTTAGAACATTATTGTCTCTGAGAAAAATGTGTAATGTCGCAGACAGACCTTTTTTAATTAATATAACAAGGTGGAATCCACCGAATTTCGATGAAAGATAATGTTTAAGAAGGAACTGCTTCATTAATTTATAATAAATCTACAAAATTAATTACAATAAAAAATGCATCGTATATTGATTAGTATAGCTCTCAAACAAATATTATTGTAACCTAAAGGTCACTGCTGTTCTATAAAGACATTCTATTTTTTTAATTTTTTTGTAAAACATTGCGTTTTATGAGTGTCTGATTTCAATTGCGTTATATTCAAAAGTGAACCATTGCCACCTGTGAGGAATTTAATTGTCGCTGGAGTTAAAATGAGGCACCTCTACAAAATATATTTCAGTTATAAGAATTAAAGAATACGCTTTTTATGTAAAATGACGTCATTTGCATCCGCTAAAGCATTCGACTTTTAAGATCCAGTCTTAAACAACATCTGTAGATAAGTATGCATATAACGTCACTATCGCGGAATAATACACAAAACCAACAAAAAGCGATATCGTCATTTAAGAAACTCGGCAAAAAAAATCGATTATATAATGATTCATATGCCTTCATTTGTTTATTTATAAAAGCTCCATGTTTTATCAGAAATCATTTATTTATATTTTTTTCAAAATTCCGAAAATGTTATTTCACACGCATTAATAAAATTGCATACTTTCAGATTTTGCAAACGATTAAATAAATGCTGACAAAATAAGCCAAACAAATATTCTTTAAAATACATTTTTCTAAAGAGATATATTCATGTATCGTTTATAAAATAAGTTTGCAATAAATTAAAAAAAAATTTAATTGATATATAAAAACGAAATAAAATCAAAATTCCGATGATATTCTTGACGTAGCTAGTATTTTAATTAAAATTTTTTTCAGTTGCTATGAAAAAATGGCAAAAAAAAGATATAGTAATCAGCTATTTTCCCTTTACTTCCCACAGAAATGGAATACTCAAACTGCCACCATTAAAGAAATAGAATTAAAAACTTCAAAAAAAATTAATTGAGATGAATAAATTGAGAAAATAAATTGAGATGCAGTTTTTAAACAAATTGCATTTAAAAGCACATTTTTTTCCCTATACGACAGTGTGCAGATTGAAAATGTGAGATGTTTAGAAGTTTAAAAATTTGCAGTAGCGAAAATTGCAAAACCGAAATTCCATCGTCAAGAGTTGTCATTCTCAAAATAACGTCAGCTTTACGGACAGATATGTTTGTTCTTTATAATATAGATAGATATCATTTTCTTTTCATGTAATATTCGTTGTACGTTAAAAATAAAAAATGCCAAATTAAAAGCATCGAATTTCTGGGGGGAAATGCAACTATAATAAAACGTTGGTTACTAGGGACAATATCACAAAATACGAAAATTGCAGTCCCCACAATAAAATGTCTATTAAATGTTAGATAATTCAATTTTCTTTCTTACAATCTAATAAAAAATATTCTTAGAAGTATTTTCAAGAGATATTCTATTCATAATAACACAAAAATAAAGCAATTAAAAGACTTAAATTTTCAGATTGTAATTTTCCTGGCATGTCACACTCTGATGTGGGCAAAGTAAAAGGCTTTCTGCTATACTGTATAAATATCTTTTTCTAGTTTTTTTTTAATTAATTATTAATTATACATTATATGATACATATATGAGGAAGGTAACAAGTTCTGTGTTTTAGAAATAATTTTCCGTAATTAAAATGTGATTGTCACTGAAAATGAATGTCATTTTCCTGGCCTGCTCATTTTAGTTCTTTATGAGGTATAAAGATGGCGCTGCAGAGTAATTCTTCTTGTTCTTGTAATTCTTCTTGTTCAAGTCAAAAGAGAAAAATCATTGCTACCTGCAAGATCGTTTATATATTTCTTTGAAAATAATATGTTTAAAGGCTTTGTAAAAATTGAGTACACTTTTATTATGTCATTTTCCTGGCTTCAATAATTTACAAATAAAACTGAACATTACACTGAATTTGAGGTACTATAGAGGAAACGTGTTCCTTTAAACGAAATTAAAAAAGTTAGATCTAAAAAAAAAAAAAAACCAAGAATGGGAAAATTTTTTTAGAATGAAATTGTCATTACCATGGCGGTCATTATCGTGGCATACATATGGCAAGAAAATGACATATAATTATAATTACGTAAAATGAACTTAAGGTCTTCAAACTTTAATTATTTTACGTGTAAATTCCTTCGGCTGCTCAAAAAACATTTTAAAAAGAATCGGGAGCTTTGAAACGATTTAAATTTCCAAAAAAATTTGTTTTCAAAATCACACATTTCATGATTATTCATCCATTAACACATTTGCCACTTTAAAAAGAAAAAATAGATGGAAAACTAACGTGAAGAAATGCAAAGACAAAAAAAAAAAAAAAAAAAAAAAGACAACAGGAATTTTGTTTTTTCAGAATTTAGTGTCGCCCCCGACATTTTCATTACTTCATTTTCTTCTGATGGACTGACGGCTTCCATTATCATGAAACAGTCATTATAAATGAAGTGTTAGGTGAAGATGAAAGAGCAGTCGTAAAAAATTAGAACTCTGATCTTCTGGTCAGAATGGAAAAAAAATGGCCATTTTTTTTTTTTTTTTTTTTTAATTATGGCCATTTTTTTTTCTTGGTGAAAGCGGAAACTCCGATAATTGGGACTCTACTGTAGTTCAGTTTTAAGACTTATAACACACGATATTATTTTACATAAAGTGACGTCATCCACATCCGCTGAAGATTACATCATTTGCGATCCAGTGTTAAACAACATCTACAGTAAAGTACGCTTAGGACATCACTATCGCTGAATAATACACAAATCCAAAAAAAAAAGAGATTTCGTCATTCAAAAAACACGACAGAAAAAATCGGCTATCTAAAGATTCACAGACCTTCATTTTCTAATAGCTCCATGTTTTATCAAAAATCCTTCATTTACATTTTTCCAAAATAGCACGTATTTTAATTCATTTTTTTTTCAGTTTTTATGGAAAAATTAAAACAAAAAGATATAATTGCTATTTTTTTTTCACTTTCTACAAAAATGGAGTTCTTCCGTTGCCAATATTAAGAAACTACTCTAATAACTATAAAAAAAATTAATATCTCAAAAAAAATGGAGATGCAGTTTTCAAAGAAATTGCATTAAAAAGTACTTTTATTTCCGAATACGACGGTATAAAAATTGAAAATGTGCGATGCATAGAAGTTTAAAAAATTGCTATAGAGTATTTAATCGTACTGCTTTGTTTTACGGTTGGCTTCTGTAAGGAAACGTTATTTTTGGGGGACTACACAAAATAAGCTGGGAGAAAAGAATAACATACTGTACCGGTGGCAAAAAAAAAAGAAAAAAAAATTAAATTTCTTGAATCTCAAATAGCTCTAGTAGCTCAAATAGTAGCAAATGTAAAAGAATATTAAAAGTATTCGCATTACCTAAGAACGTAAAAAAGCGTGTAATCACATGAATCGAAAGAATAGTAGAATTTTTTATAAATATTTTAAATGGGAATTGCTTTGAACATAGCTTATAAATTGGAGTTGTTTTTAAATCAGTTACTTCGGTTTAATTTAAATAGCAGTTTTTAACACTTTCCAACATAGTTAGAAAGTTTTTCTAAATTCGGTTTGTCTGTCTGTCATTGCTCTAACACACGTAAATATATATGGATTGTCCTGAAATTGATATAGGATTATGAGGTGCAGTATGGCATGCTCGGTATTGAAAATGAAGTACACTGGCCTCCAAAAGTTAAGGTACAGGGAATGGATGCTTTCGATTTCACACGGTTTGTCGAATATCTACCAACATTATTGGCGAATTGTTCTTGAACTTCTGGGATGTAAAGAACATGTTTTATATCATATTTCTCGGTTATGATTTATCGGGGGTACAATTAGGGGGCTAATAATAAATTTAATAATAAAATAATATTTGCGATCACCTATGTAACCGAAAAGGCTGGAAATGGTTTGTCACTGTGGTAAATGACTATGTGGGACCTGTTCAACGTTTGTATGCATTTGTGTAAGCATAGTACTCATATTCGTGAAGATGTCAACGTTTTTGTGAAAAATTCAAAAGTTTTTTGTTTATAGCATACAGTTTTTTCAACCACATTTAACACAACTTTGCGAAAAAATGACAAAGAACAGTAGCAACAGTACACTTCAATTAAAACATGAATATATGGAATATTTGATGAGATATGGGCACTTGCATGAAATAATTTTTAACTGCGCATGCGTGGAAGATTTCTAAATTATTATTTTATACTATTATTTAAACACAATCAAACTGATTGGTAAAGTTATCATACGAATTGAATATTTCCAACTGAGCGAAAAAATGCCCAGGCCGGGAATCGAACCCAGATCCTTGGCTTACAAGGCCAATGCTTTTCCGTTTAAGCTAACTGGGCCGACAACCAGCCAGCATATTTCGCTCAGATAACCTTATTGGTAGTAACATCTGGTCTGTCATGTAGACAGCTCAACAGAATAAACCGCAGGTAAAGGAACTCCATATAAACGATGGATACGTAGATCAACTATTATTTAAACACAATCAAACTGATTGGTAAAGTTATCATACGAATTGAATATTTCCAACTGAGCAAAAAAATGCCCAGGCCGGGAATCGAACCCAGATCCTTGGCTTACAAGGCCAATGCTTTTCCGTTTAAGCTAACTGGGCCGACAACCAGCCAGCATATTTCGCTCAGATAACCTTATTGGTAGTAAGATTTGGTCTGTCATGTAGACAGCTCAACAGAATAAACCGCAGGTAAAGGAACTCCATATAAACGATGGATACGTAGATCAACTATTATTTAAACACAATCAAACTGATTGGTAAAGTTATCATACGAATTGAATATTTCCAACTGAGCGAAAAAATGCCCAGGCCGGGAATCGAACCCAGATCCTTGGCTTACAAGGCCAATGCTTTTCCGTTTAAGCTAACTGGGCCGACAACCAGCCAGCATATTTCGCTCAGATAACCTTATTGGTAGTAACATTTGGTCTGTCATGTAGACAGCTCAACAGAATAAACCGCAGGTAAAGGAACTCCATATAAACGATGGATACGTAGATCAACTATTATTTAAACACAATCAAACTGATTGGTAAAGTTATCATACGAATTGAATATTTCCAACTGAGCGAAAAAATGCCCAGGCCGGGAATCGAACCCAGATCCTTGGCTTACAAGGCCAATGCTTTTCCGTTTAAGCTAACTGGGCCGACAACCAGCCAGCATATTTCGCTCAGATAACCTTATTGGTAGTAACATCTGGTCTGTCATGTAGACAGCTCAACAGAATAAACCGCAGGTAAAGGAACTCCATATAAACGATGGATACGTAGATCAACTATTATTTAAACACAATCAAACTGATTGGTAAAGTTATCATACGAATTGAATATTTCCAACTGAGCGACAAAATGCCCAGGCCGGGAATCGAACCCAGATCCTTGGCTTACAAGGCCAATGCTTTTCCGTTTAAGCTAACTGGGCCGACAACCAGCCAGCATATTTCGCTCAGATAACCTTATTGGTAGTAACATCTGGTCTGTCATGTAGACAGCTCAACAGAATAAACCGCAGGTAAAGGAACTCCATATAAACGATGGATACGTAGATCAACTATTATTTAAACACAATCAAACTGATTGGTAAAGTTATCATACGAATTGAATATTTCCAACTGAGCGAAAAAATGCCCAGGCCGGGAATCGAACCCAGATCCTTGGCTTACAAGGTCAATGCTTTTCCGTTTAAGCTAACTGGGCCGACAACCAGCCAGCATATCTACGTATCCATCGTTTATATGGAGTTCCTTTACCTGCGGTTTATTCTGTTGAGCTGTCTACATGACAGACCAGATGTTACTACCAATAAGGTTATCTGAGTGAAATATGCTGGCTGGTTGTCGGCCCAGTTAGCTTAAACGGAAAAGCATTGGCCTTGTAAGCCAATGATCTGGGTTCGATTCCCGGCCTGGGCATTTTTTCGCTCAGATGGAAATATTCAATTCGTATTATTTTATAATTTGATAGTCAGCTATTTAGGGCAACTTAGATAAAATGTCCAGTCAAATATCGAGAAATTTCACAAAGATAAAGGCGATATAGTGAATAGGCGATAGCTTTCAAAAAATAGCTTTATTATAAGGGTTTTTCCACAACTCTTCAATCAACTCACTATATCTTTTTGAGTTTTCACAATATTTGACTGGACATTTTACAGAAGTTACTCAAAATAGCTGGCTACCAAATTATGAAATAAAAATTTTGAGATTTTACACGCATGCGCAGTTAAAAATTATTTCATACAAGTGCCCATATCTCATCAAATATTCAATGCATTTATGTTTTAATTGCAGTATACTGTTGCTACTGTTCTTTGTCAGGTTTTTGGAAAGTTTTGTCAAATTTAGTTGAAAACTCTGTATGCTATAAACAAAAAACTTTTGAATTTTTCACAAAAACGTTGACATCTTCACGAATATGAGTGCTATGCTTACACAAATGCACACAAATTTTAAACATGACCCAAATAGTCATTTACCACAGTGACAAACCTTTTCCAGCCTTTTCTGTTACATAGGTGATCGCAAATAATTTTTTATTATTAAATTTATTATTAGCCCCCTAATTGTACCCCGAAAAATCATCACCGAGAAATATGAAATCAAACATGTTCTTTACATACCAGAAGTTCATGAACAATTCGGCAATAATGTTGGTAGATATTTTACAAACCGTGTACAATCGAAAGCATCCAGTCCCTGTACCTTAACTTTTGAAGGCCAGTGTACACTGGCCTCCAAAATTAAATGACAGTGAAATGATACTTTCGATTGTACACAGTTTGTCAAATACTAAAATTCGTGACTAATTGTTCTTGAACTTCGAGGATGTGAAGAACATGTTTGACTTCATATTCTCCAGTGAAGATTCAGTCGTTGGGACATTTAGGATGCAAACAATTAAATTTAATAATAATTAATGTTTTCTATCACTCATGTCACAAAAATACTCAAAAGGGTGTGTAACTGTAGCAAATGACTATTTGGGTCATGTTTAAAATTTGTGTGCATTTTTGTAAGCATATCATGCATATTTGTGAAGGTTTTCACGTTACCGCTCAAAGTTGAAATAATAAATTAATTATTAGCGTGGACATACAGACAGGCAAAGAGATGGCCGGATAGGCAAGCCCAAGTCATAAACACTTTTGAAATGCTCACTGTAAAAAAAAAAAAAAAAAAAAAAAAAAAAAAAAAAAAAAAAAAGGATTAAAATACGGAAATTTTACCGGCAATCGAGACGCCAGTATTACTTCCGAATTTCAACTCTTAACCGGAAACGTGAAAATCCAGTGCACAAATAGAACACTTAATAATTTACCAAATAGTGAACTTTTAATCTTTAATAGTAATGCATTAACAGGACCAGTTTTTTAATATAACAGCCTAAAAATAAGTTTGGAATGTCGGAGGGAGAAAATATTAAGGGCAAATATGTAGACGCAAACATCTCACAGATGTACGTTTCCGGTTAAGGGTTAACGGAAATTTTCCCCCATAAATTCCAGAAAAACGGAAAATTTTCTGTAATTTACGGGGGAAATTTTCTTTTAAAATACTGAAATATTACTGGCTTCTCGATTTTTTTCCCTTAGAGTTTTGCACAATGCTAAAAAGCTTCATCTTTTAAATACGAAATTTCAGAACAAAATTTTTATCCTTCAATTATGACTGAAAGCAAAATTTTATGAAATCAATAAATTAAAAACATTTTAAAATGACGTATTCATAATAAAATAATTTAAAGGTTATTCATTATTATTTTTTAATTTATAGAATACTATGCAGAAAAAAAAAATCTGAGAGATTAACGGTTTAAAACTTAATCAAGCATCTTTGTTAGGAAATTGAAATAAAAATATACTAAAATACAAAGTTTCATTGAAATTATCTTCTCAAAAAAAAAAAAAAAAAAAAAAAAAGAAAAGAAAAAGAAAAAAAACGCTCTATACTCAAAAATTTAAATCCTCCACCAGTAAGATGAAAAATATGTGAAATAAAAAGCCATATATACTACATAGAAAAACAATAACTAAATCCAAAATTTTGTAGTTTTAATGATATTTTAAAAATAAATATTAAAAACATTGAAAATTTACAAGAAAAATTCTAATACTTTATAATTCTGAAATAAAATATTTAATATCTTAATTAAAACATTGCACAATGGATTCTCAACAAAATATTGTGTAAATTAAAATAAAAAGGAAAAGAATCGAAGATTTTAGAATACCTAATTCACTGAATGAATGTAAACTAAAAATGCATGATTAATGCAAAAGAACTAAAATTCAGTGAATGACTTATTATATACTTTCTTGTACCTCTTTAAATCACTGTGCAAATTTAAAGAAAGAATGCAGTCGAAAGGATTACTTCAAAAGTATTTTATTCACGAATCTTTTAAATGCAGATGACATAAATATTACTGGCTAAGTGTTTTTTAAATGTCTGGGTATTAAACGATATTAATGCTAAATATATATATGTTTTTAATTCTAAAATGTTTACTTATAAAATTTTCTTAATCCTACTAACCAGAGACTAATTACACAAGCCTACGATGGTTGTGTTTTTTAAATTTTACCAATTCATTTTTATGTATTTTTAGCGCTGAATCAAAAATGACCTTCAATTTTAACAACCACATCACAATTATTTACAAATCAAAAATTTCAAAAATAAAAAAACAGCGAAAATCTTATAATAAACTAGTCAGATAAGGCAATCCCAAAACTTTCTTCTATCTCATACATGGCAATACTTCCTGAAAAATGTAGCACAGCAGCGCTACACCAAATGCTATATGTGATTTACACCAAAATCTAATCAGCAACAATTTACGTCAACTTCACTCTGAGTCTAAAGTTTAATGAAAATCCGTGCATTAGTTTTTGAGATAGAGCTATTGCGGAAATAGTAACAAATTCTGCATACACCGCCACCTGTTGGGCGATTTACATCAACAACTAATCAGGATCAATTTATATCAGGTACTAACTGAATCTGAAGTTTGATGAAAATTCGTACATTAGTTCTTGAATTAGAGCATTTGAGGTCGCCCCTCCGACCATTTGGGACTTACCTGTCCCCTGGGGGGAAGGGCATATTTATTGTTTCTGCCAAACCATCTCGTGTAACATACCGTTGGTTAGCTTTTAATGTCCTCTTTTATTATCTGTCGCCCTTCTCGGCCCGCCCCCTACTTACACGCTCTTGGCACTTTTTAGCTCACAGGCTATCAAAGCCTCCGAGCGTATGTGCCCGCCGGTTCTATATGCATGTATGTACGTAAAGCGATAACTCTTGATAGAACCGATAGATCCGATTTGCTTCAATTTTTTTCTAGGTTCATTCTGATAACGCGCTCCCATGATTAGTTTTGGGGGTTCACTGGTTAAGTATAAAGGGGGAACGGGGGGGTTAATCCCCCCTTAACTTAGATAAATGCTTTTTTCATGCAGAATTATCAGATTTTCTACGAATTTTGATATACCGGTTAATTTTGATAATGATCTTCTCTGATTAAATTTGAAGGTTCATTGTTATAGTCTAAAAGGTGGAACGAGGGGCTAATACCCCACCCTAATACCGAATTTAGATAGATGGATTTTTCTATCCAATTTGTTTCAAATTTGCTATATCCGTTTATTCTGATAAGGTGCTTCCCTAATTAGATTTAAAAGTTCATTACTTAAATATAAGGGGGAAGCGGTGGAACCCCTTAATTTAGATAAATGGGTTTTTCTATCCGATTTGCTTCAAATTTGGTATACCGGTTTATTCAGATAAGGCGCTTCCCTGATGGCATTTGGAGGGTCATTGGTTAAGTATAAAGAGGAAAAACGGGGGGAGGGCAACCCCCCCCTTAATTTATTTTTCGAGGGGCATTATTCTTTGAAATAAGAGTATAATATACAATTAGTGCGAATAGCCTGTGTGCTCATTGCCATCAGTTTAACTGGGCAATTTTCTTTTTTATTATTGTTCCAGGGAGTGCGCACTCTGAACGAAAAGTTATCAAATATTATGTTTTTCCATTTTGTTTCTGGTATTATTTTAGCTGTCATATTAAGAATAGAAATGATTCTGCTCCATTGGTTTAGTCGTTATAACAAGGTCATTCAAAATATGCATGCAATTTTTAAAATCTTCGTTTTTGTCCGATTTCGTTATAATGCGTCGTTTTGAAACCTTGACAAGACTAAAGGTATATTTGGCGTTGTCAATTATTTTATGTGCTCGGTATGTGGTGCTTCCCGACCATTGGGGGTTAGTTACTCCCTGGGAATGGGGGGGGGAGGGGGGCAATTTCTCATTTTTTCAGAGCCCATCATATGATGTATCGTTGGAAAGCGTATTGTCCCCATATTCATATTTTGTACCTCTCGCCCTGATCTGTCCTCCTTTTCCCCTTTTACATCGGCATCTTACTTTTTATTGGGACCGATCCTTCAATTCGGATTGAATCGTTCATTTTTATTTTTATTTAAATTGTCATTGCACACGATTCTTGGATGCAGATATTTTTCAATCCGGGTTCTTACGGGAATAGATCGATATTTCAGTTCTAATTTCATGGAATAATTCCATGTATTTATTCCTCCAATTTTACTGTTTTAGTGGCTGAATTGTTGTGAAATTTCGTATAAGGAAATATTTTTTTTCTTCCTATGTTAAATTGTAATACTTTTTCTTAGAAGCCTAGTTATTCGGGTTGCTAGTTTATTAAGTTGTATTTTTGAAGTTCGTCTCTTCTCATCTCCTCCTCCCCTTCCCGACCAACCTTTATTACAGAGATATTCAAAATATACATGCAATTTTTAAATGTTTAATTATTTTCCTATATTATTATAATGCCACATTTTGAAACTTTGACCGAAAGTATATTTACCGTCGCCTCTTCGATCGTTAGGGGTTTAGTTTCCCACTCGGGGGGTGGGGGGGGACATTAAAAATTTCGTCGAAACCTGCTCATGAAACACATCGTTGAAATCTTTTAATGTCCTCATTTATTTTCTGTCCATCCCCTTCCCCTCCTCCCTCCAGTTACATGCACTTGGCTTTTGCTAATGTTCCGGTGTGCGCACTGTTCTCAAAAAGTTATCCTATGTATGGGTGGGTGATTTCAGGCTGTATTCTGGAGACGCGAGAGTGGACCCTCCTGGGAGGGGCAATTTTTTTAATTTTAGCCCAACGCCTCATGTGATATATTATCGAAATGCCCTTTGGCCACTTATTCATATTATTATTTCTTATTATGCACTTTAACCCGCCGGCCTCTAACTTTTGTATTTTAAGCAATTTTTCTAACTCAGAACCTAATTAAGCGAAAGCGTGCTTGGACACCTTTTAGAAGGATTAACCAAAGGAGGTATTTCGTCAAGGCCTTTCGAATGAAATTTATCAAAATAGATTGTGTTGTTAATGCTTTTTAAGCTGCGTTAATATCTAAAATATGTTTATATTTCTGAAATAAATTGAGTATTTATCTTTTATCTCTGCTAAAAAGCCTTTTATTTAAGTAAAAGCAATTTAATTACTACTTTCATAATCATTAATCTTCCAGATTCTCGTTGTTTTAATAAATAACAGAGGCATCTGCCTGTTATCACTCTATCCTATTTCTTTTTCTTTGTTTTTTCATAAACAAAATGATCACAAAATTCCTGTTTTTCTGTTCTAGTATAAGAACGAGAACACTATTAAAAAAGAAAAAAGAAAAAAATCATGATATTTGCAGATTTATGTTCCACCTCCGACACTGGCAGCGAATGAGTCTATAATTGTTTAGAGATTTTAGATTACTGTAGAAAAAAAAAAACATATAATTAAAGAATATATTTTTTATTTATTTGTTAACCAGAGAAAAGTATATTATTTCACTGTTAATGATTCTAGGATGAAATTTTTTTTTAACAGCTGAAAATTTGGGAAACATTAAAAAGAAAGATATTTATAAACTGTAAATGAGATAAGGATATGTATATTTTAAAAGGGGAATTTTAGTTAAATATATTATTAAAAGGAGAATTTTGCTTATTAATTGCGGGATAATTAGCATGTGATGATTGGTTAATTACATCATCACAGCTATTTTAAAAGAAGATTTGAAATATTTGCATTTACCCCACGTTTATATGGGGCCCTAAAAAGACTAAAAAACCATTTAACTTTTTAAATAAATTTAGAGCCTTCAAAATTTCGCTCATCTGCGCATTTTAAAAAAGAATGACGTTTATAGGAAGTTTGTTTGGTTGAAGGATATAAGAGCAGAAAGTATATGTTTTCCGGATGAAAAAATATATCCTTTCTTCCTTTTTTTTTTTTTTTTTTTTTTTTTATCTGATCGAGACCTTTCTTAAAAAATAAATTTAAATATAATATAAATTACTGTTAAAATTACATCTTAAAAAATAATTTTAAAAGTTAAAAAATCTTATTATTCTACTCAAAGGTCTGTAGTAGCTTACTTCTGGGCCTCTGACATGATCTAGGGCCCCCATAAATGGGGGTGAGGGGTGAGAGGTAGTCGTTACGGCCCTGCTGATTCGCTACGTTTTGGAATTACTATTTTTGAGCTTATCTGTGTGAATCTGTGAACATCGAAATATCGATTCAAGTATGGATTCTAGAATTTGGGGTTCGATTCTTATTGTGAATGTCGATTTTAATCGATTCTCAAATTTTCCAGAATCGCCCATCACTAGATAGAGCTATTGTGATAATCATGCATAATGCAGCATAGCAGCTCCACATGTTAGGCAATTTGCACCAAAAAGTAAACAGTACCAAATTATATAAACGACTAACTGAATCTGAAGTTTTATAAAATTCCGTGCATTCGTTCTTGAGATAGAGCTATTTCAGAAATCGCAAAAAATGCAGCGTAGCATCGCCACCCGTTGAGTGATATACACCAAAAACTAATCAGCACCAGTTCATATGAAGGTCTAACTGAATCTAAAGTTTTGTGAAATTCCGTGTATTAGTTCTTGAGATAGAGCGCCCACAAAATTTGTGTCACATACAAACAGACTCACACACTCTAAACTGAAATGTCTGAAATTCAGACACTTAAGTGTCTGAAACGTAGTGTTCAATTTTCAGACGTTTTAAAATGTCTGAAAATTTTCAGACACTTCTTGCGTCTGAATTTCAAACACATAAGTGACTGAAACTGGAGTGTTCGATTTTCAGACGTTTTAAAGTGTCTTAAAATTTTTAGACACTTCTTGCGTCTGAATTTCAGACATTTCAAGTGTCTTAATTGCGGCCATCTTTGAGCCCTTTTTTTTGCCAATATGAAGCCATCTTTGACCACTTTTCTTTCTAAGTCATATACGCAGCCATATTTGACCACATTGAATCATTTTTTATAAATGAGAATAATTTGTTACCGTAAAGCAGATCTAATTGCAGCGTGGTAAAACTAGGATGCTTCTCTGCCCCCTGATTTTAGGGTACCCCAAATTGGGTACAAAATTTTTATAAAGCTGATATTTTATATCAGTTTTGACTTTATTATGATCGTAATCAGTATTTTGTAGTTTTAGAATAGGATAATATATATAAATATATTCACTTAAATATGTATTTATGCGATTTCATATATGCCCTACGGTATCAAAAATGTTTATTAAATTAATTCCAGTCCAAAGACCTAGTATTTATTCGCCCCCCCCCCCACCACCACCACCACCGCCACCTTCATATACAAAAAAAAAAAAAAAAAAAAAAAAAAAAAAAAAAATAAGACTGCTCGATGCCATCAAATACATATTTGGATAAATATATCCTTTTCTTTAACCTAATCATATTCTAAAAGTACAAAATATTTATTAAAATAAGTATAAGATCAAAACAAATTTAAAATATCAGCTTTATGGAAATTTCATACCAAATTTGTGGGCCCGTAAAGCTAACGTCCCATAGAAAAAGCCCAGTTTGTCCATGCTGCAATCAGCTCTGCTTTATGGTAACAAATTATTCCCATTTATAAAAAATGATTCACTTCTTCGGAAAGAATTCCATCCCTGCTTTGTTGCACAATTTTTTTCTATTTAAATTAGATATTCCCAGTCAATTAGTTTAAGCATTTTTTGGATTTTTATTTCTGTGTTAAATAAAATCTAGCACTAGATTTCACAAAATTATCAGCATATGAGATCCGAACATTAAAAAAAATTTGAGCACGAAACACTTACTTTTCTTTATCCCCCTTCGTTTTTATTATTATACTATTTATCATTACCAAGAAATGCTTAAACATTTGACAACCGCACATCGGCGCCTGAGACGAGCAGTAGTTATAAGATCCTGGATGGACTTCATGTTTATTTGGCTCTTTTCAAACGATAAATAATATAGTAAATATCAATGGACACAGAAATCCTTCATTATGATTTGAGTACCCTTCATTTCTGCTCCCCACGTTGCTTGCGATCACACAAGCAGTATCAGTCGCAAAAGCGATTTCTTATCCACATGATTGGAACAGTCGTCGAAAAAAAAAAAATAAATAAACACCTCCTACTAACTCTGCAACTAGAAGACAACAATAATAGAAGAAAGTTACTGGTACCAATCGTCTGGAAATAAAGTTTACTTTTAAATGATGTATTTAAAATTTGCATAGGGGCCATCTACAAATCAAAATTATACCAAACTTTGTTTTTTTTTCAATGGATGCACCCAATTTTGACACTATATTTTAAATCTTCGGTTCAAACTATGCCTAGAAACGAAATTTCTAGTCATTTGAATGATAAGTTTTTGAATTATAAGCATTCAAAATTTAGAGCTTCTAATGTTAAATTGCATTTTCATATTTTTATTAATATCTCCTGAAATTATAATCCTAATATGATAATTTTGTATGTGGTTATAATACTAAAAAACCTAAACATATATAAAAACATTGAGTTCGTAAAATTGCATACCAAATTTGGGGGCACAAAAATCGATGGGAAGGTGAGGGGGCAGGGCCGCGATTAGTTTCCATGTTTTAATCAGGTCCTGCTTCTAGAAGAAACACTACCCCGCTTTATATTTTTCTAAATAGAGCTGTCCGCTATTCGGGAGTGACCGGTTATAGAAGTTTTACTGTATGCTTCAGTAATAACGGACATTCTCGAATAGCAGACACCTATATAGCGATCACTTTTTTCAATCCACAACATTTGTGGATTGAAAAGCAGATTAATAATATATTGAAGCATATTTTGTGTAATTTCTACTCGGTATGCTGGGTATTTGTACACACTGGACTTTTTTTACATATGAAAATAAAACCTCTAAATAGCGGGCAAATTCTATGGTCCTAGGGTGTCTGCTATTGAGAGGTTTTATTTAATATATACAGTTATAAATATATTCTAAAAAAGTTAGAAAATGTTTTTTTTTTTTTGACAGTATAGGAAATGCGGTTCTAATAACTTCCAGTACCAGCGGCTTACATTCATTACCCTCCCCCCTTCCCCCTACTACATATACAGCAACAAAAATTTAAACACATTGATGACTTAATATATATATATATATATATATGAACATGTAAATATATGTTTGGATAAATATATCCTTTGTCATTAACTTCATCCTAATCTAAAAGTATGCAATATGATATATAATAAGTACAATAAATTGCTTTGCGCAAATGGATGCATTCTCCGATGATAATAAAAAATAATCCTATAAAAAATCAGAATAATTTTGACGTTGAAAGTTGTCAGAAAATTTCTGTCTTAAAATTTAAATATGGTATACAGATGAAACACAGGAAATACATATAAATGTAGTTATTTTACTTTGAACAAGTTTCCATAGTCTAAAAAAAATTCTTTCATTGTGCAATTAAATACTGTAGAAATTTCGAACTTTTTAATAAAGCGTTACAAAGGAACAATTTAAAATGTATTTATAAAACATTAAAAATTTCACGATAACTCCGATTCTGATGCTTTTATAATTATTTTTCAAGTTTTATGCCCACCACTTGAAGCAAAAATGTTCATAGCATTTCCTATACATAAATTTAATTTTGTTACATGAAAGCATTAATTTCGAAAATGTAAAAGAATTAAATGATCTGTCATTAAACATAAAAATTCATATACGAAATCATGTTAATATTATCTGTAACTAGAAATTACAACGGAAGGGTTTATTAATAGCAATATCATTTAATAACTTGATCTTTTTAATTATATTTTGCCATGTAGGCAATTTCTTTTACATATAGCATATGGTAATCACCAGAGCTACTAAGCTATCTTTAAAAAGTTAAACATATATATATTTTTAATAACATGCAAGAGAAATAACATCTAATTTCAAAACTTATTTTGCATTAAAAATATATATTTAATTGTTATTTCTGTACCTTTTATAAAAATGAACAAACGTTGAAAAAAAAATCCCCCCAATTTTATGTGAAAAATGCAGTAAAATATGAAAATAAAGTCTTTTTTCCGTTCTAAATCTGTAATTTCTTTTTAACAATCAATAAATAAATATTAATAAATTTTTCAATATCTGAAGTTGTACAAAACTTAAATATAATTTTAAGCAATTAAACAAAGTAAATAATGATTTATTTCCTTACTTATTTTATTGTAAATCATTATATAGCTATTATAGAAAAATATTTTTAATAAAATTAACTATAAAAAAATGGCATTATATTAAATGGCTAATATTTACTGACATTTTTATAGTCAGATTAATAGCTTGTATCCACAACAAAAACTATATAGTGCTGCAACTGCTTTTTTCTTTCTTTTTTTGGACAAAAATATAATACTAAAAATGTTGACAAATTTGGGTGTCAATGTACACAAGCAATAACTTTTAATGCTTACGCAATGATTTAAGCAATGATGATATTATTTTATATGAAAAACATTTATTTATAAATCGAATACTTTAAGAATTATCAAGCAAGTTAGTTAATTAATCCTGAAAATGAAATAAATTTAGTCGAAAATAATAAAAAACACTGTAATACTGAAAAATATTTATTCTATATAGAAAGATACAAATATGATAAACACATGTATTCTTTAAAAAGTGATTTAAATAATTAATATTACATAATTAATATTGTTCAAGGAAAATTTCTATTTCCAAATAAAAATTATATTTTTGTAAATAATCACATTCTTACCTTTTTAGTATTTCCTTAAATGTAATAGAGTAAATCTATGTAATATAAACAGAAACGCAAAAATATAGACACTTTCTTCTTACATATTTCACTAAATATTCAGATGAATGCTGATAATTGAAGACGTATAACGAAGACATTTTTTTTTTCATTATTCAACATATTTTTTTCATAATGATATAATTTAATATAATGCACAATTTAATTCAATTCGCTTTTTCGAATCACATTTCACTCGCACTTTCTTATTCTCCAATCTCTCAAGTACAATTATTGAAATTCCAAAAATGCACTTTATAAGCTGTGTATTAGTAAGCTGCATATACATCTATGTCGATGGCACAATTACATTACTCAACGTATCATTTTTATAATAATCGCATATATTATTCCATAAATGAATTATTCCAAAAAACTGTTCCAGCTATGTATATATCACAGTCACAGAATATAAATAATGTTACACATAAAAAAATTGCGGCCAACTTTGTTAAACAGGGAACTACCTCATTGAAAGCATTGAAAGAACCGTTTTAACGCGTCAGTTGCCAACGGACATTTTTGAACAAAGAGAAATAGGCGAAATCAGCATTTTAATTACCACTGCAGTCGCTGATCTCAGCCTACTGTTTATAAACCGTTATAAAGTGCTTGATGAGCTCATTTGAACTTTTTATCAGCGAGAAATAAATCATTGAATAAGAAGAAATAAGAAAAGCTTTATTTTCTTTATTAGGTGTTTTTCTTAATGTGTTACATTTATTTGAGTATAGTTTTTGCAGTTTTTTTTTTATTTTTAGACATATAGAAAACATACTTTAAATAAAGATTTTATTGTAAAACTAGAAAATAACATATCGAATTTTCGGTGGTCATGAAGAGAGCAATTGTCCATCCCTGAAACTTAATTAATTATATTTTCTATACGTTTGATTATTTAAAAAATACTTTTTTTCTCTTCCAAATAGCAATATATTAATTAAACGCTAAGAGAAAATGCTGCTAAGAATTTTTCTCCAGAGGAGCCCCCCCCCCCCCCCTTCTAACTTCTCGTAGAAGACGATTTTAATTCTGTTCTTCTGTTAGTGTTCATACCCTCCCTCATAGCATGCATGGTCACGGTGACGTCATTGTGACGTCACTGTAAGTCACTGTGGTCACGTCACATCTGTGACCAAAATGCCACCACTCAGTGATGTCACGTTGTGACTGAGATGTGAACTTCTTAGAAAACTTTAAAAAATTACAAAAATTCTTCAAAACATGTTATTTACTGTAAAATTATATTTTTCTATCAATTAAAAAAAAATTGAGACGTCATTGTTATGTCATTGCATGTAACGTACATCACGTCATATATGTGACAAAAAAAAAACCCACCATATTGTAAGTCACAGTGTGAAAAAAATATGAACTCTTAAAATCTTTGAAAATGAAGAGAAATATTTTAAATAGTATTTTAAACAGTCCCGAGTTACAGCGGCATGAGGAATGAAAATATATTAGTGGATAGCAAATGGTAAATTCTGTCACGAAGGGGGGGGGGGGGGCATAATATATAAAGTGCACGATACAAGCATTAAAGCAATTTGGATAACATATTTAGAATTAGGAGTATTAAATCTGTACAGTATTTAGTTTGCAGAGAGGAAACTATTTTTTTTTTTTTTTTTTTTTGCCAACCAGTGGTATTCGAAACACTTCTGTGGTTTCAAACTAAAAATTTTCTATTACAGTTAGGTCTGCAGCTTTTAATGAGCACGTAGAAAGAGTCTTCAGAGTTTAGTCGGAGTTTTTTTCTTGAGAGAGTTTTTTTTCCTGACAACTATTTAACTATTTTAAGTAACTATTTTTGAAAAAATTCTACTTCTTTCAGACTTTTCAAATAAATTAACATTTTCCGAAAATAAAAAAATATACAAAATTTATGCAAAACGCATGATAATAATTAATTATTCGTATTTCAAATTTGTATTTTACAGATATGACTTTAAAAAAAAAGTTATTTTACAAATTGTTTTATTTTACAGAAAATTAATATGAAAAGATTGTCAGATTGACAAAGAATTCTTTTATTTTATCCTCGATAATCCTTTTTTATTTATTAAGAACATATCGCTCACCCGCAAGAAAAGTGACACATCTCACAGAAATTCATTCCACTAAAAGATTTGTCATAGGTGCGTCTTGCTACACAAACAGTTTCATAAGTTTAGCTACATGAAAAATCATGTTATTATGCTATATGTCCATTTGTAACCAAAAAAGAGGGGTGGATTATGTAATGAGGTAAAATTATCCAACCCTCCAAACCACATCCTAAGTTTTCATTCTTATGTGCTTTACGCTTTTATGCACTTTTTAATTCTTGTATGCAGAGTTAAGTGCTATAATTTCATGTTACAGTAAAATCATGCACATTTTCTTTTGCCTCCCCTGTGAAATTTACTTTTGTCGAGATGTGTCACTTTTCTTGCGGGTGAGAGATATTTTGTATTTATTACGTGTGAAACAAATTTTACTTTAAGAAAAGGGGGGTGGGGGTTCATTATTACCATTAAATTGATATTTACTCATTTTAAAAATTTAAACAAAGTTTTATCTAATAAACTCTAATTATTATTATTATTATTATCATTATTATTATTATTATTTACAAAAAAGAACCTTTACAATCCATTGTAACTTAAATTGTTTGGAACCTATAAAAAGAAAAAAGAAAATACATTGGAAAATTCTCCAAAAAGAAAATTTTAATTAAAGACAGTCTCATAAAATTATTGCGCATCTGAGCTCGAAATCTTTTGTATTCAAAAACAAATAACGATAAAAAAGAACATCTGCTGAAAATCAAAATCGTCTGCGCACAGAACAGAAGATGCCGGAAGTTTACTCTGTTTAGAACATCACGAAGTCTACAACACTTTTTTATAAAATAAGAGAAAGAAGCCCGCCATTTTAAAATATTACAAATACACGGATATTATAAATGGGACGTAAATGTAAGTCTTATTTAATTTAAATGTTTTATCCCTGTTTTGTATATTATGATGACTTAAATAGTTTTATGTTATATTAGTAAGGGACTGTTCTGCAATTGTTTTCAGAAACATTTCCCTATTCGATGCTGCGTTGAAAAATATCTTAATCTGCGATCACTTAAAAAGAAAAGAAAAAAAAACAGCTGCGCAGAGACTGATTCATAACTGCATTCAGAGTGGAATTAATTTAAAGATTAATTTGCTGTTACTTGAGATTGAAAAAATGTTGAGAAAATGATTTGGAATTTTTTTCGGCTTCTTACTGTTTTGTGTTTCCTGATTACTAACACTTACAGTAGTTATAGACATTATTATTTTGGAGTTAAATATGATTTTCGATTATTATGATATTACGAAACTATTTCAGATTAGAAATTAGCATTATATTGGGAAAATGTATTTTTACGTATTACACTAGTGAAACTTTTCAAAGATTTTTCTTTTGGTGCTAATAATATTTTAAATTATTATTTAAAATCATAAATCTTCATACCAATGGTTTTCAGATTTAGCATTTGCCAAAATTATAAAATAATAGAAATTTCTTATAACATATGCAAAGATTTTTGAGATATTGTTAAATCTAATAATACATTTAATTCATCTATTGTAATTTATTGTTGTTTAATAGTACAATTATAAATACTAATTATTATTTTTAGTGTTTTTCAAATTGGTATATTTATTTTTTTTAATTGTATATAAGCATTTTTTTTTTGTTTGTGATTTTAATCTAACATTTAATTATGGACATTCTGAAGCGGTTATTAAATTTTCGTCTATTATAAAATTATTTTCTAAGTTTATGATATACGTATTTATTGGCACTAAAAGTAAAATATGATATTTAAACATTCAAATAAAAAGTTTTTCGTGTCTAATAGGAAGTTTATAAATTAAACTACTTTAGTATATATATATATTTTTAAGTTCATATTTATTTACATAATATAGGAATGAATATTTTTTTAAACAGATTAACAGTGTTTAACTTCGGTTTGCCTGTCCGTTTTTCTGTATGGCTGCCTGTCCGCGCTCTAACTCTCGTAACTAAACTCGGATTTCCCTGAAACATTTAGATATTGACGTTTACCATAACACGTTCCTTATTTCTAATGAAGTTTGTAGCATGTTTAGTTCATTTACAGGGACAGTCAAAAGTATTCCGTTACATTACGGCCTATGGATAAAAATCGTTTCAAAGGATTTTTAATGATTTTACACGCTTTCAAACAGAATAAAATTGATATGCATTTATGAAGCGCATTTAAATATGCATTCTGCTGAATATGCGATGCATAGAATAGTTATTGTTCATTTACAGGGCTAAAAAAGGAATTCCAATACGTAATGATATAGGTGTGGAGGGAATTTTTTATGGCGTACTTTAATTATGTTAATCTATTTCATATATAATGAAATTTATATACGTCGCTGAAGTTTACATACTATAAATTATTTCATGCATAATACGAAGTGCATATAGCATTTACAGGGACATACAAAATATTTCAATACTATATTGTATCCGAAGTACTGTTCATTAGCGATGATTGCTGGGAATGCATTTTTAATTATGATATGCGCTTTTATGATTCGCTATATTTATGCACAGTATATGGTGTATATAAATGCTACAATTCGTATACAGGGCTACACAAAAGTACTCGTAAGGGTTACTGCATATGGGCGCAAATTGTTTAAAGGTGGCTTTTAAATGAGTTGTTCTTTTTACGCTGAAATGCATTTAATTTGCTAAGAAATGTTTGTAGAATATAGATAAAATGATATACAGGGTCACGTAAAGAATTGGATACATGGCCGTCTGTAAATCATAATTTCTGGAAATGTGATTTCAGCAGTTTTAAAAGTGTCTTAGTTTGAATTAAATTTTAACTAAATAGTGGCGTGTAATAAAGGTTCTAGGTAAACTACAGGATTGTACAAAAGTATTTAAGTATATTTCCATTTATTAGTATAAATTGCTGAAAGAGAATTTCAACCTGTTATGTTTCAATTGCTAAACTAAATTTCCCCATTATATAGTATATATATCAACCTACAGATCAAATACAGGACTGTTCAAAAGAATTAGAAAACATATTTGGCTATGGACGGTAACTGCTGAAATCAGTTTTTCAAATGTTTTATGCGTTTTCTAAAATGTTTACTTAGTTATCTTATTTACGTTATTTCCCTAAATTACGATGTCTTTTAAAGTATTCAGGAAGCGTTGGAAAGTGTTTTATAATCTATGCTTAACGCATGATTTTTCTTACTTGTTTTTTTTTTTTTTCTTTTTCGCAGATCAGTCTTTTCCTATAAAACATACAAAATCTGTTTAGGTCATATTCACAAAATACAATATACACGGGAATAAAAAATTTAAATAAATATGGCTTATAATGTCGTATTTAATAAAGCAATGATTAATCATAACACATTAAAATCTTACACATTCTTAATATCGAGCTTGTACTCAAGATCAAGCTTGGAATTTAATAAAAAAAAAGATGTCAGTTGATAAGCATTGTTTTTTAAGTGGAAAAATTTAAAATATTTTAGAAGAACAGGACTCCAAAATAGCGATATTTTGCTAAAAAGTATGGTAAAAATATAAGATTTTACATTTCAAACAAAACTTTATTTCAAAATTGTGCATTTTAAAATACATCACAGTGCTTATGACAAGAACCATCACAGTATTGAAACTTGGAAAATTTTCCAGAGAGAAACATTCGGCTTGCATACAATATTTCAAATGAAAATCAAATTTTAAATTAATTGCTTAAAAGGTGCAAAGGCTAACATAGTGAAAAAGATTCCATGCCGGGACTCGAACCCGGGCCATCAGTATAGTGCACTGACATTCTCCCGACTAAACCACATGGAACGATACCCAGCCTGGAAAATTTCTCACTATTACATGTTGGCAAGGCTACAAAAGCAGCACGAGAAGGGATATTTATCGTGAGCCACCGACATGTGGCAAACACGAAACTTAATTAAATCCAGATTCGATTGAAACTACATTAGTACTTGGAAATTTTTCCAAAGAGAAACCTTCGCCTTGAATGCAATATTTAAAATGAAAATCAAATTTCAAATTAAAACTGCCTTTTAAGCATGTAATTTGAAATTACATTTTCATTTGAAATATTGTATGCTAGGCGAATGGTTCTCTCTGGAAAAATTTCCAAATATTAATATAGTTTCAATCGATGCTGGATTTAATTAAGTTTCGTGTTTGCCCCATGTCGTTGGCTCACGATAAATATCCCATTTTGTGCTGCTTTTGTAGCCTTGCCAATATATAATAGTGAGAAATTTTCCAGGCTGGGTATCGTTCCATGTGGTTTAGTCGGGAGAATGTCAGTGCGCTATACTGATGGCCCGGGTTCGAGTCCCAGCATGGAATCTTTTTCACTGTGTTGGCCTTTGCGTCTTTTAAGCAATTAATTTGAAATTTGATTTTCATTTGAAATTATCACAGTGTTTATGACAAATTCGTCACAAATGACACATATTTCACAAATTGGTCACAATGTGACTTCAAAACATTGTCACATTCGTCACAGGTTCGTCACAAAGTTAATGCCAAATTAGTCACAAATGACACACTTTTCACAAATTAGTCACACCGTGACTTCACAGAGTGGTCACAATGTGACGTCACAAACGACCTCTAAAACGGCCATAACGACCTCGCATTCTAGTCACTATGACGTCACATCGACGTCACGTGACGTCACATCGACGGTCACAAAATCACAGCGTGACTTCACAACGACGTCGCCGTGACGTCACCATGCCTTACGGGTATGCTGTCTGTACTAGAGAAGTATGAATGGGTATACCATGAAAGTTAAAAGACATATGAAGCCCAAATAATATCAAATATTGCTATTCTGTACAACTTTAAAAAAAAATCTTATCTTGTTTAAGATGAACTTAATTCGGTATTGACAATAAAAGTACCACATATTTAAACTTTATTTGGTATTTCATAAAACTAAATTCAGCTGAGCAATAATCTTATCTTTTTACAGTGTACAAAAACAAAACCCTTGTTCAAAGTTTGAACTTGGCATTGTGCTAAGCGCGCTTCGAAAGGAGGTCGCAAAGTTGCAACGCCGCCTTGGTCTGTGCTGTGTTTTTCCAAATAGTTTTTAATTAAGTTTTAAAGACACGGGAGGCGTATTGAGAGATCCATCCAATGCAAATTAGTCGCGAATCCCATAGTATTTATGTGATTAATTCTAATTAAATTAGTCTTTTTTTACCATTTAACGTTTATTGCTTTTATACTGCTACTGGGTATTACATTGCACACATGTATCATTAAAAGGTGTTATCTACGCTTTAAAAGCCGGTGGTAGATAGAGTACGCCGCCCCTGTCATTATGTATGTCCAAACCGTTCGTGTCTTTAAGGGTTAATATCTCGGTTAATTACCGACAATTTTTTCCAAAAATCATTATCGAAAATGCTTTTATACTTCTTCTACGAAAGGTATCATTAGCACTCCTCAACACTTTTTCTGAATGCCCGCAATTCAAAATTTGTGATTAACGGAAAAATGCGCTTTTCTCAAAAACTATGTGACCTAGGATAATCGCTACAATTTTCCTGCAAGGTTTAAGTTAACGTCTACTACCTCTAATTTTTTCATAATTTTAGTTTTAGTAGAGTCGGAAATAGACGGAGAGGAACATATTTTTGCACTACATTTTCGACGATATATCTGCAACTATAATACCTAAAATTAAAAGAAATGTATTTTTGAGTCCAGCATTACGAAAGCTTTCACACGATATACAAAGAAAAAGTTTATTTTTTTCAAGTAGCTTAACCCTCTACTGCCCATGGTAGCATATATGCTACCATAAGTTTAGATTTAATTTTTAGCACGAAATTTCATAAATAAGGTATATTTTGAGTCATTACAGCAATAATTGCATCTTCAGGTAATAATAGGTATGGCGTTTGAATGCAGATGACAGCACTAAAAAAGAAAAAAATTAGTTTGAAGAAGCATGTCTGATAAAAATAGTAAAATCGCATTTCCAGTGGTACGTATTTGCTAATTTTTTCAAATATTTTATTGAGATAAAACTAAATACATAATAGATATAGTTATAAAAAGAGTTACTGCTATCCTCTGCACATAAACGTTCAATGTAGGTTTATTTTTTAATGGTAAAATGAGTATTTAAAATCAAGGTAGCAGATCTGCTACTACAGGCGTTAGTGATCATGAGCCCATGGTAGCATTTTTGCTACCATGTTATTTTCACAGAAAATTTGTATTTCTTAGCGTTAGCTTTATACTTATGTTACTTGTTTTGTACTGTCCACATGCTCATGTTATGTTATTAAATAAATCCGAAAGAAATTAGTTGAAATTTAAAATTTTATGTTTATTATATATAAAATTATACGTAAAATTTGGTTACATATAATTACTATTACTATTTTAACCACCATCTTCTTCGAGTCAGTTTTTTCAAAGACGTAAGGGGAAACAAATATTTACTAAGATAGAAGATGCTATAGCTTTTGTGGATGAATTGGAAAGTGACGTGTCAGGATTATCTGAAAACAATAGTGACGATGAGTATTTGCCCCCTTAAAGACTCAATGCTGGCTAATAGGAAAGATCAGATGGTGAAGAATCCGAGGAGCTGAATAACTTAAATGATGAGAAAATAGAAATTTGTTGAATATTGACGAAAATACTCTAAAGAAAGAATATACTAAGAATCTTAATAAAAGAATCGTATGGAAGAAAAAAGAACCAAATCTCTTTACTTTTGCCGATGATGACGACTTTCCGGATACAATAGAGCCTCTTTCCATCTCCATTATATTATTTTAAAATGTTTATATTACCCGATATTATCAAATTACTGGTAACAGAAACAAATTTGTACAGTATTCAAGTAACAGGGAATTACATTATGTATACGGAATATGAAATGGAGCAAATTTTAGGTATATACATTCGAATGGGACTTGTTCGAATACCACATATAAGAGGATACTGGGAAAATGGAATGAGGTATGAGAAAGTTGCTGGAGTCATGTCTCGAAAGAGATTTGAAAAGATTTTAAGATATATACATTTTGTTGATAATTGAAGTGTTGATGATATTCTGCGACTAGATAAATGTTGGAAATTGCGCCCGTGGTTATTTATGTTGAGGAATAACAAGTTGTCAATACCAGAAGAATGTAAGCAGTCAATTGATCAAATAATAATCCCATTTCTTGTGAGAGTCCACATGAAACAATACATGCCAAAAAAGTCTCATAGTAAATATGGATTAAAATTGTGGCAAGGTGTGAATAATCCAGTATTTGCTATGATTTTGACGTCTATACTGAACAGTCTAAAGTACATTATCGGGAACAAACTGGTTATGAATTAGCATTAAGGGCAGGCGTTATTTTCAACTATGCAGCACACTGAAAGCCCCAGAGAAAACAGCAAATGTTGCAGACAATTTCTTCACCAGTATTAATCTGGTAAGAGAACTGTCGAAACGAAGAATAGGCTTCATAGAGACTGTGAAAGAAAACAGATTGATGAAGTGTAAATTGAAATGAAAAAAGAAGACAGATGATCCAATGTCTATTCGGTAGCGTCGATAGACAATTTTGATATTATAGCAGTGAAATGATTTGACAACAGATGCTGTACTTTAAAATCGAACACTGTAGGAGTTAATCCGTTAGCCTCTGTACAAAGGAGAGTAAAATATCAAAATAAAGAAGTACCAGTACCTTTCCCGGTAGTAATTCCTCTGTACAACCAAAATATGGGATTTACTTATTAAATGATATGATATCATTTAAATATAAGTACCCATTAAAATCAAATAGATGGTACTTGTGTATATTTTGGCATACATTCACAATGGCATATCAGGGTGTCTTTATCGGAGACATTGTAGCCAACCCAAAATGAAACATCTGTACCTTCGTTCTTTTTTGAACGAACTAGCTACAAGCCTTATCACTGTTGGTAAGGATAAGGCGGGTAGACCATCTCTAGAGAGTCCAAAATTTCAGTAGCCTAAGAAAAAGGCTCTAAAAGAGGAGCCACCAAAGGTAAATTTACATACTGAAAAATATTTTTACAGCTAAAAAGTATATGCTCATAATATGTATATCTTAGTTTAAATCTAAATATTGGAAGTATATATTTTATTCACTTTTAGGAAATAAGGACTGGTAGCATCATTGGCCTACACATGAACCAAAATACCGAAGATTCCATATTTGTCCGAGGGGAATATTTTCCTTAATAAAATGTAAAAAATACGACGTATTCCTATGTAGAAACAAAGAAAGAAATTGTTTTAAGTCCTACTACATGTAAAAATATAGGCTTTTTCAAAAAGTAAAATAATTTTAAAATGTGGTAAAATCCTTCATATTTCATCCTAATCTGCCCATAGTAGCATATATGTTACTATACAGAAATACTTTAAAATATAACAAAATCTCAATTTTTTCAATGTTTTATTTTATTTGACCCACAACAGCAAAAATAAGGCAAACGAATAATTTTTTCCATAGCAATTTCTTGTAGTGTGCAGTAGAGGGTTAATTATCCCCTCTACATTTTTCCTAAATATATTTGTGAATGTTTATAAATCTGTAAATATGTGGATCAATAGCCTTTATTACTTCCTCCAATTTGAATTTAACACATTCCATAGTTTACGAGTAAAATGGCTTTGTCAGACAGACAGACACAAGAGTGATCTTATATAATGGTTCCGTTTTTACTTTTTAAGTACGGCACACTAATAAAATGACATAGTAGCATGAAAATAAACTTTACTTCATGCGAAAGTAGCTTAGTGAACCCAAACTAACAACAAAAACAACAAAAATCCCTGCCGGCTTGGCCTACAGATGAAAGGTAGATTTAGAATTTAAGTACTAATTTCACCAACAAAAACTAAATCAAGATTGTAGACATTGAAGACAACAGATGCTGTCGGATAAACCCAGTTTAACAATTTTATCTGGCCGCTTTTGACGAATTTTTTATTTCATTTTTCTGCAAGAGCTCGTTTTATCAAAATCATATTATGTCGGTATTAAAAAAATATTTTTCCCCGCTCAACAACTCGAAATTTTCTGACACATTTTTTAAAGTAAAAACATGAAATTTGGTGACGTGATTTTTTGAAGAGATTTATAAGCGATCTGTTTTTTTTATTTTCCGTTCAATTAATTAAAACTTGATTTACAATTATTTTCTCAATACGACCATTTTTTGCGTTTCCAGCACTATCGCTTCGGGAAATTCGATTCAAAATGCTCACTTTGACAGCATTTTTCTTAAATATATTCTGCTTTTTTCAAACATTCAACCAATACATCACTTTCTATAATTTTTAATAAGAAAACCTGCAAATTGAATGAGTTTGAGAGCGAAAATGAATTTAAAAATGAGTCAGAAAATAAGCTCTTTGGATTTGAGATAATAAGATAATTTTTTTCTTCAAACCCTATTTTTGTTTAATTTTTTTTGTTGTTGTTGTCAGAGTTAGTCCTATCATAAACTTGTCAGTATAGATAATATTAATAAGATGTATAATAAATTTAAGCGGATTGTATATCTTGTGAAAATGACGAAGTTATGAATTGTTTTCTTCTTCGTCACTCCCATTTTTTTTTTTTTTTTCATCGAGAGTTGGTCTTATCAAAAACTTGTCAATATAAAAGTTATAGATAATATTAAGAAGATTTATAATAAGTTTAAGTGAATATGATATCTTAAGAATTGACGAAGTTATGAATTTTTTCTGCCTAAAACTCTATTTTTTGCACCCCTTGAGCCCATTTTTAATTTTATCTAAAATATATGATACATAAATTTTTAGTCCTTTTCCTAGAAATAATAATAACTTTAAACTGATTTGATATGTATAAAAATTAAGAAGTTATGGGTTTTTTTCGGTTTTCACAAAACTCCTCCTTATTTCCAACCCCTTGGTCCGATTTTGCCCATTAACGAGCTTGACCGAGATTTTTTGCCCCTTGATTTTATGTATCAGTTTGGAAGAGATTTGTACAAAATTACGGAATTTATCGTATCCATAAAAAAGTGACATATATATATATAGAGAAAGAGAGATTGATTGATTGATATATAAAGTTTTTTACTAAGGGTGGTTTAGGGTTCCAGGGGTCAGGATCGGTGTAGATCTGCAATTCGTTTTCAGAAATTCCAACATAGGAGCGATCGCAATAGGTAGTATTTCATACGAAATCTATCTAAAAACCTTATTCGCTTCTTCACACTGTTTTTCATTTGGAAATGACAATATAAAAAAAAAGTTTAAGTATTTCCTACGAATATTTTTTCTTTTAATTGGATGCAAGTGATTGGATGCAAATTCATTTAATGCATCGATTAGTTGTAATACAGTTTAGAATGAGTTATAGATACTTTTTCTTGATCCAAAATTATTGGTTACACAAAACAATTTTTAAAAGAATGATTTATTTTGCCTTTGCATCTTTTCAGCTTTCTTGGCATGGGGGGGGGGGGGGAGGGATTTTTCAATTCGGAACTATTTCTATATTTCTATTGTAAGAGCATTATGTTTGTACTTTTCCTAATTCTATAAAATACTAAGAAAAATATTTAAAATAAAAGATTTGAGTGGGGTTATAAATATTGCTCAAAATCCCTATAAATTCAAATTTAATTAATCCTTCTAAATCCTTAAACCGTTCTAAATTTATTAAATGATTATGTAAATCTTCCAATGTAGTTTCAAAAATTCACGAAAACTGCTTTAGAAGATAAAATTTTAATGAATTCATAATTCACTACCTAAATGGTTAATTGGATGCAAGTGAAATGGCTCCACGATGTTTGTAGTAGGAGGAAAAAGAAAAAAGCAAGATGAAGTTTTTTACGAAATGTAGCAAGTAAAACAATACATTTCATTAATTGCTAAAAGATGTTAAATAAAGCAGTAATAAAGCTTTATATACAAACAAGATACATAATTCATCTTTACCGAAGCCACTTTCAAGACACCTTTCAAAACACCTTTAAGTAATTTGAATATGGTTTGTGTCGCAAATTTTAAACTTGTTAATTGTGTAAGGTGAATTTAAGGATTTCAAAAAATTGATATGTTATATCATTTTTAACTTAATTCATAAAGTATTTTCGTAAAAAATTAAAGATTATTCATATAACTTCCGCTAAATAAAGAATAACTTTATTATGTTTTTTCCTTTTTAGAAAGTACGAGTACTTGCATAAAGGTTTTAAAATGAGTAAATTTATGTTATATAATTGAATATATCTCGGTTTCCATGCTTTTAATGCAATAAGCAAATGCAGAACTGCATGAGAAATTCAACATTTCAAAAATTTGAAATCTCCTTTTCAAAAGAGAAATATAATTTCAAATAAATAAGTAAGAAACTCATTTTTTTGCTCAATTTCCTTATTTAATCAATTGTTAATTCATTTAAAGAACAATAGTTATTTTCGTACACGAATTATTTTACATATTAAAGCTAAATGAAAGGCAAAGGAGAGACATCATTCAACAAATAAAAAAACCTTTCTTAAGTGCACAAGAATTGGCAGCTGATATCACTTCAACATTGCGAACTATTGGCATACCTCAAACTTTTCGAAATATCCTTCAAAATGCAAATATTTGAGGAAGAGTTCCTCGAAACAAAACACATATTCCTGAACAGCAAATAAGCAGGAAAACTTCCTTTTGGCAAAGCTTACGTCAACAAACCCATCGTAATTCTAAATATGTATTTTTTTCTCCGATTTTCTTCGCTCTGGTCGAAAGAGAACAGTTTGGCGAAAGCCGAATTCTTATCTTGTTATAGAAAAATCAAAAACAACTGAAAAATATGTATATATATATAACATATAAACATATATATATATACATAATACATACATATATATATTTATATATATATATATATATATATATATATATATATAAATATAACCATTAATTAAACATTACCGACCACCATCAAAATCGCGATAGTATGAATGAAATGACAATAATACAATTTCCCCAATCACACTTAATATGGATACCGAAAACATATAATATACAAGCTGCTATGTGTAAAATAAAGTGCCTTGTACTGTTTTACAAGAATTAATATGGAAGATAAAAAAGGAAGAATATGGATACCGATAAAGAAAATTGAAAAGCTTATATTACGTTATCAAGAGTACAGAATTCAATGATATAAGCAAATCAGCAGTTTTCTGTGAGAAAAAAAGCTAAAAGCTGAAAAAAAGTTTTCTCCTGTACTCAAACGACCAATATTACCAAGAGAATAGTTTCAATATGAAACAGAATAATTAAATGCCATGAAATGGAAAAAGTAATAATACCTTTAAATATTTAATTTATAGCATGGAAAAATAGTAATATTACACAACATACCAAATAAAATCCCAGTTTTTATCCAAATATACTGCTGCACATGATATCCAAAAGCACGATAAGTTTAAGGTTATTTTAACAGTTAAGTTAACACAGATATTAAAACCTAATGGATTCAGTTAATCCATTTTGAAATACAGTGATAAATTCAATTAATATAATATAAATAGAAAATAATTACATTATAAATATCCAATATACCTATAAACACTTTTAATTTTTTTTTCTTAACTAAAGTGAAAAATACCAAAACTATTCTTTTACAATATCGCCAATATCCATCATTCAGTATCACCTAGTGTAAAAAATTGAAATTATTACTCTAAATGAAGCAACAGAAGACAAAATGCAAATTAAATTTTGGTGCTGCCATCTAGTATGATAACTTAATATTATTATTATCAAAATGTCATAAGATAAACTTAATAAAAGCTAATGATTTCAAAATATATCATCTGCTATACCACACAAATCCTAATATATAAATAATACCTTATTAAATATCATTATTTATTTAAATATTAAATAAATACAAATGTTAATATAATGCTTTCAATATATTCTACTACCACACCCATTTAATCTATATAGAGAATTTAAATAATTTTATAACATTGTAATGTTATATAGCTATATGCTATAAATTAAATAACTTATATATAATCAAAATATAAATAACTTTAAGAGTTGCTATTAAATATAAAAAATAATAAATTAATAGAATGAACAAGAAAAGATATATATATATACATAACATATATATATATATATATATATATATATATATATATATATATATGCATATATACAATTGTTAACCCCCGTAAAAATGACGGAATGTTGATCTGCGTTTCATTTTCATAAGATTTCATACAAACAAAGCGCATGAAGATGTTATTACTGAAAAGTACACTTTAAAAATGACAAACAAATACAAATGTTGAGGATTTTTTTTTTACTCAGTATTCAATTTCTGAAATAGTTTAGCGATCCATGAAGGCTCCTATTATAATCTTTAGGATTAAGAAAAGAAACGACAGTGAAAATTACGTCATTTTGACACAAACATATCAGTTTTTCTCCTTAGTTTTATTAACGTAAAATTACATTTCAAGCTAAGACTAAAGTTACCTGCGCAAACTTTTCAAACATATTTTATATACGGGCTCTTCAAATAAAAATATATTTTCTATTTAATTGTTATGAAAATATCTGATAAAGTCATAATGCATAAAGATAAAATAAACCCAATAAACAATATTCTAGTGATGTCGCAATAAATATGAATTTTTATCCGCTTATAAAACTAAAGTACACATGTATAATATTTTTGACTGAAAATCACTTGTAAATAAAAAAAATACGTCCAAAAAGCCATGTTCTGATTATTGTTCATTACTTCTTTTTTATTTGAAACAATGGAAGTAATCCAATTGTCACCATATTGAAGAAATTTCATAAAAAGAAACCCTTTTTAATTAAACTTACAATATAGAAATGAGAATAGGTATTTAAATAGCTCGTGCGGGCACATCCACAAATGAACAGCTTTCATTTAAAAAAATAATTAGCAATATCGGTACAGTAGAAAACTTACGGCATTTGACTAAAAAAGACGGCTTTGAGTTTTAAGCCTTGAGCACGGTTCGCCCCGGAATAGTTACCTACACTTTCTTTCACTTGGATTTTATATACGAAGATTGG
This sequence comes from Maratus speciosus, assembly GCA_963932465.1. Taxonomy (NCBI): domain Eukaryota; kingdom Metazoa; phylum Arthropoda; class Arachnida; order Araneae; family Salticidae; genus Maratus; species Maratus speciosus. The sequence continues at coordinate 346,718,506 of OZ010795.1, read as the reverse complement.
GACGATTGTTCAATAAGTTACTATAACTTGTTTATACATCTATTTTGCAGTTACTTAATAATACTTACTCGGCAATATTCAGTTTTACTGAGCAATATAAATAAGGTTTGTCATAATTAATTCTGAAAATAATTTTGGCTGCACTGCAAAAAAAAATATTTTGATTTTACAGTATACCAGTGGAAGTTTGTTCACCAGTACTATACCGTAAAATTAACAGTCATAAACTGAAAAATTAATGGTAATATACCGTTAAAATGTAATATATGGTATATTACCTCATTTTCTTTTATAAGACGGTGTATTACTGTTTATTTACTGTTTATTATTGTTAATTGTAGAGTTATTTAACTATAATAAAACACTCATACTACAATACATATTAAAACACACATACACACATAAATAACGCCTGCATTCAACAGTTAAAGGCATATATAAATATCATACAGACATACAAACAATAAATACAATAAAACCAACTAGAGTGAAAAATTAGCCAGAGCCAGGAATCGAACCCGGGAGCACAGTATACAAGACTGCTGCTCTAATCACTGAGCTACTCCGGCCGATGCCTGAGAAACCATGTTGGGGAAGTGGCTGGTGATGGCTGGTGTCTTCCCCAACATGGTTTATTAGTGAGAAATTGCACTCAGGCATCGGCCGGAGTAGCTCTGTGGTTAGAGCAGCAGTCTTGTATACTGTGGTGCCGGGTTCGATTCCTGGCCTGGCTAATTTTTCACTCCAGTTGGGTTTATTGTATTTATTGTTTGTATGTCTGTATAATATTTATATATACCTTTAATTATTTAACTGTTTAGTAGAGTTCTGTCAGATGAAATTGTAAAAATTAGCCAAATTCAAAACTCATTAAATGAATTTAATTACTAAAATAACTTAAAGTGATTATAAGTGTCACTTTTAAAGATTAAAATATATCCTTCTATCCTTCTATATATATAAACTAGCAGGATATGCCCCCTACGCTGGTCTGTTTATCCAAACGAATCTTGAATCAAACAAAATGTATCAGTGAATTTGACATTGTGATTTAAAGAAATTTGGAACCTTACCTGGAATGTCCTTTCGCACTGCAGAAAACGATATGAACGGCATTGTGCAATTATATTTTCTAATGTGCAGACAAATTTTCCGCTATTAAGTCTTAACCCTTTAATTGATCAATCACAGTAGGATTTGGTAAAGAATGATAGTACAATATGCAATATAACAAAACAAAACCTGAAAAAATATTTAACTAATAATGCAAAAAAACAAACTAACAAAATCCATCCAGTGAAACTTTTTTTAAAGGCTGATCTTTCATATTGGGGTCCATCTGATTATAGAACTTTCTCACCAGAATTCTATAACTAAGCAAAGTAGAATGATACGCAATAAACTAAAACATACCCCAAACATTGTCTAATCAACAAAGCAAGTATTATCAATATAAGCCATTTAGAACTTTTTGAAAAGTCTAATCTTTCATAATCGGTTTCACATGATTATGGAACTTTCCGCCTTTATTTTATGACTAAGTAACGTAGAACAATATGCAAAATACTAAAACCATATCTGAATAGGTATGTAACTAACAATGGAATTCCTATCAAAATCTGTTCTGTAGAACTTTTTAAAAATGTTAAACTTTCATAATCGGGTTCAACTGATTATAGAACTTTCCACCACATCTCTATTATTAAGAAATGCAGAAGGGTATAGTATATACTAAAACCCAACTGAAAAATTATCTAACTAACAGTGCAAATTCAATCGAAATCCATTCTGCTGAATCTTTTAAAAAGGCTAATCTTTCATAATCGGGTTCGTATGATTATCTAACTTTAAAACACAAATATATGTATAAGCAACGTACAACGATACGTTATATGCTAAAATCTTCCCTGAAAAATTATTTAACTATCATACCGATTCTCATCAAAATCCAGTCAGGTGAGCTCAAGTTATATGCAGCCGGGACGAATTTCCCATTTGCATTTTACTCTCGTATATATAGTAGAAGTAGTAGTAAATAGATCGATAAGAGTATTGAATCTTAAAATTTATGAAACTGTAAGTTATTTCTCGTTATTTCTGCTGAATAATTTTAAAGACTTTTCAATCGGCGAGTATTGAGATTTAGGATCATGTCTACAACAAATGTATTTCATTTTGTACCAAAACATACTCTGTAAAATGAGCCAATTTGGTGTGGGTTCGGATACTATATTTTTTTTTTCAAAATCGTAATTTAAATATCGCACATGAAATTCTAATTGTCTCTTAGCATTACAGTAAACATTTCCATTTTTTAATCAGCGAAAAATGAAGTTATAACTTAATTTTACATAATAATAAAAAATACATTCAATTTAAAAAAAAATAGTAAATTAAAATTTTTGCATGGTTACGATTAAATAATAATTAAAGCCAAAAGAAATTCTCGTTCAATAAATAGCAAGCCAGATTGTTTGGCACAGTTTGCAAAAAGAATTTAGTACTTTTCCACTATTGGCGCCTTGACGTTTTTTTAAACAGCTTGGCGCAATTCTGTCATCAGAAAGTGAGATTTGTGGCTAATTGATATAAACAGTTAAGAAAACAAACTTGATGAAATTTTTTGTTTGTTTATATATGTATATTATTAATGTTTTTTACATACAAATTACGGTACTACTACTTAGTTATCCCGTCAACCAAAAATCTATCGCCAAATTATAAGATTAAATGCCAATAATGGTTGATCATAAATGTCACATACACTTGACTTTAAGCAAATTACACGTGTTTACGTCATAAAGTGATTTTTATTTTGACGTTTTAGTTGTATTTTTATTAATTTTATACTAATTTATTTGTTCTTACATTATTTAAAATTAAAACTATGTCAATTTGTATAATTTGGCGATTTATATAATTTAGCGAAATTGTTCGACGGGATAACTAATTAGTACCCAAATTACTTCTGTTTCTATATAAAATTAGATAAATAGCATCTTTATGTTAAATAAATTATATAAACATAGAAAAAAATGCTTGTGTATATGAAATGAAACAGGGAATTGGTTGTCAGAAAATATGTTGCCAAATTTCCTTCTCCGCCAATGCTATTTTCTCTATTTCGCCAAGATCACTATACTAGAAAAGTACCAAAATATGTTTGCACGTTTAGGATTGAAGTAAATGGCGCAATAGGTATGGTGTTGGTATAACGTAAAAGTAGCAAAAGGTCTCCAAAAAACTTTCTCTCAAATTTCGCCAATTCTCTGTAAATTCGGTTATAGAATTGGTTCCCTTTAAAAACACAGAATCAATTTTAACCTTTTCCTAAGTTAATTGTGCGCCAAATCACGCCCGGTAACATACGCCAATTGTCTGTAGACTCCATTATGTAACTTATCCGTACCAAATATGCCAATTATCTGTGGAATCGATTACGTAATTTATCTCCTTAATTAAGGCATACTTTACAAACTACACCTACTTTCCAATTTTCCTGATTTTAGATCAATGGGTACTGTTAGATGTTAAAAAGCTTGGCGCAATTCGGGCTTCAGAAAGTGAGATTTGTGACCAAATGATATGAACAGCTGTGAAAACAAATAAAATAAACTTTTATGCTTTTTAAAATGTGTATTCCTATATATAAACTTTTTATTTATGAATATTAATATTTTTGTTATTTATATACAATTTACTTCTGTTTTTATATAAAAAGAGATACATGTCTTCTTTATAGTAAATAAATTCTATAATTATTAAACAGAAAATATGCATGAAACTTTCCTTTTCTCGCCAAACCCATTTCTTCCACTTCGCAAAGGGAAAATTGGAAAATTACAGAATTTAACCCCTTGCTCTATGACTAAACAGTGTCGAACAATATATTATATACTAAAACTATCTCTGAAAAATTGCCAAACTAACAATGCAAATTCTATCAAAAACCGTTTATTATAACTTTTTTCAAAGGCTAAATTATGATAATTGAGTTCACCGCATTACAGAATTTTGCCCAAAACTGTATGGCTAAGCAACGTAGAAGAACATGGTTTATACTGAAACCTTTCCTTGAAAATTATCTAACTAACAGTCCAACTTCCATCGAAATACATTCTGCAGAATCTTTTAAAAAGGCTAATTTTTCATTATCAGGTTCATCGCATTAAAGAACTTTAAACCATAATTCGTTTCCAAGCAACGTAGAACGACGTGTTATGTACTAAAATCTTCCCCGAAAAATTACCTATCTAACAGTGTAAGTACAGCAGAACCCGAGTTCTAAGCAGCCCGAATGAAATTTCCATTTGAATTATATATATATATATATATATATATAAGTAGAATTAGATTTTTCAAAAAATGCAGTCGTCTACTTGAAAAATAACCAATATTGTGAATGTCGCTCAAACCGAATCCATGCTTATGCATTTTTGGCTTAAAATTAAATTGTTTGGCGATAAAATGAAATAGTAAATAAACAGACAATATGTAACTCACAAGTACCGTCATTTTTGTAACTACATCTGCTAGTTTCTTCTGAAAGTCACATGATGGATGAGTTAAATAAAATAAAAAGTAAATTATAAAAAAAATCAAAAACAAAAACAAAATTGTCACTCAGATACTATTATCTTATCAGATTTGCTGATACATTTTTGTTTAACCTGACGCAAGCGATAAATTGCCAAATATAGTTTAAAACTGCAATCTTTCATATTGAATAAATTTTTAAGCATTACAAAAATTACCTTTCATTTTTAAATTCGATGCTGTCGTTTTATAATATTACCACTCGTCAAAACTATTTTTTCTTTTCTCTTTTTTTTCTTTTAAACAAAATTAATAAAAGTTTTCTTCCGAGATGTACAGCCGTTTCAATACATCTATCAACGAAATTTATCGCCAATACAATAATAGTAACCCTTTCGTACGAAATAACAGAACTTTCCGTCATAATTCTATAACTAATCTACGTAGAACTATGTGTTATAGCTTAAAACCTTCCCTGAAACGATACATATCTAACAGTATAAGTTCCATTAAAATCCATGCAGTAGAACTCGAAATATAGATGTTCGGAACGAAATTTCCGTTTGGATTTTATATATATACTAGCAGGCTATGCCCGCTGCGCTGGTCAGTATTTCCAAATGAACTTTGGATTAAACTAAATGGTGAATTTGAACTTGTATTTTAAACAATATGGATCTTCAGCTTGACCTTGCTCATTACTGAAAACGATGCGAACGCCATTGTGATATAATGTTATCTTAAGCGTTGGACAAAATTTAGCAATTAAGAAGTAATTGTTTTAGTTGATTATAAACAGCGCACTTATGGTCGGGTAATGAGACCGTTATGACAACAGGAATTAATACCTCTGTAACTAATCAACATATAATGAAATCGTATATACTAACACCATTCCTAAAAGTCATGCAACAGGGCCACTTGTAACAAAATATGTTCTGTAGATTTTTTTAAAAAGGCTAAACTTTCATAATCAGGTTCACTTAATTTTTGAACTTTTACTGTTGCTCTATAACTAAGTACCCTTGAACAATATGTATACACTAAAACCTTTCCAAAATTATTACCTAACTAATTGTGACATATCCTACGAAAGTATTATAAACAATCGGAATGAAATACAAATTTCCGTTGTAAATATATAGTAGATGATGATGATGTGATTTTGTGTAATAGAATTCATAGTAAAGTTTTCGCTTCAAACAAAAACGATGCTTTCAACATTAAAGCTAATACACCAATATGTGAAGTATCCGATTACGGAAGGTTAACTTGAATTCTCATGAGCAACTACTCAAAGAAAAGTGAATATGTGGCTTTTGTGATACTTTTATGCCAGCCGGGCGCAGGTAATAAATCAATAAAGATTGTTTTCATAGCATATTCTTATTTTATTATTTTCATTTAAAACACAAACCTTTCACTCATTTAATTTAAAATGCATGCCTTATACTAATTTCATTTAAAAAACTGAAAAGATAAACAATAACAGGAAATAATGCCATAATTAAAAGCAAAAAAAACATTTTTAATTTACATACGCAAAATGTAACTACTGCTACTGGGAGTTTTAAAAATGCTATTAGCGAGATGTGCGCACGGTTGTTATAAATGTACCCATTTTTTCTTCTTATCGAGGAGCAATTTATAAATCGCACAATATTATTCCAATTCCAATTTCTTTCATTGAGGAACCTATGACCGGAAAAAATGGAAAAAGACTCTTGTAGATTCTTCGGATGACGGCATCTGACGCCATAAACCGAGTTTATATATATGAAAATAATTTTTAAGTCGTTACAAACATTGCTTTCATATTTAAATATTTTCATTGGTACTACTTGTTATCCCGTCGACCAATTTCGCCAAATTATATAAATCGCCAAACCATTCGCCAAATTATATAAATTGACATAATCTTTATTTTAAATAACGAAATAACAAATATATTAGTATAACATTAATAAAAATACAAATAAAACGTCGAAATTAAAATCACTTGATGACGTAAACATGTGTAGTTTGTTTAAATTCAAGTGAATTTGATATTTACGATCAACCATTATTGGCATTTAATCTTATAGTTTGACGATAGATTTTTGGTCGACGGAATATCTAAGTAGTACCTTATCCATTTTTGTTTTATAACGCTAAATTCTCAGTAATTTTTTCCCTTTTATTTTACATAAAATCACTATTTTTTTTAAAAAAATAAGATGCTTGCTTTTTATTTCAAACTCATAGAGCCGTTTTTATTTTTTAGCCAAAAGGGTTGATTTGAATTTTTTCTAGAGAATTCCGTTGCTAGAGTAACGGATGTAATGATGGATATTTTGAGGTTTAGATGCCAAAGACACCGCCAAATTAGAAAAATATGAAATGTGTCATGAACTGTTAGACTTATAAAAATTTATTTGGTAGCATTCGATTCAGCATACATTCTACATTAAAATATGCTATCATTTGACGCATAATTTTGATATTCGGTTTTTTTCCCCTCAGCGTGCAAAAACCATTAGGGGTGACACTTTAGAAAATCCTTTCTTAGCAGAAGTTTATGTCATAAGAAGTATTTTTACCACGATTTTCAAGATTTTAGGTTCAGTAGTTTGCGCTGTGCGTTAATTAGTCCCCTAATTCAGACTTTATTTTATATACTAAATTAGATATGCGATTTTGCGGTGAATCGATGATCGAAAATTAGTCCAATATCATTTGAAATATTACATAACAGAGGAGAAAGTACGAAGAAAGACGAAGAAGAAATGACGAATTACAAAAGACTTGTAATTTTTTTTTTCAAAATGTTGAATTTTTCCATAGTAATAACGTATTAAAACATAAATTTCCTTAAAAATTATCTTTATTTCCTAGATTTCGAATCTGTGAATTTTTCTATAAATGAAATTGGCGAAATGACTTGAGAAAATAGATAATATTTGCTTAAATAAAATGGGTAATATTCGTTGATATGAGTTCGAGTTTATAAATGTCACATGCTTTCGGAATTACGGCGAAAAACATTTTAAAAATTATGAAATTATTTTTACAATATGTATGTGTGGCAGAAATTCACACTGAAATTTAAGTATTCGATTCCATTTTTAAAATATTAACTGATATCTATATAAGTTACAATTGAATATGAAAAAGTACTCAAAAATGATCTCTTTCACCTAAAAAAACACCATTTGTGAGAACATCCTCAAGCTAATGTCACGCTTATGCATTTTTGGCTTAAAATCACATTGTTTGGCGACAAAAGAAAAATAAAAAAATGTAAAGAAACAAATAGTAATTACACATGTGACTCACAATTACATCTGCTTGTTTCTTCTATAAGTCACGTGATGGGACAATTACATATAAAAAAAAAGAAAAGAACAGAACAGAAAGAAAATGTCGTTAAAATTTCATCTAATCAAATTTTCAGATTCGTTTCCATACCTAACGCAAACGATAAAGAGCCAAATATTGCGTATCAAGTGTAATATTTCTTATTAAAATTATTTTTAAGCATTACAAATATTTCTTTCAGGTTTTTATTAAATGTTTCCGTTTTTTAATATTATCACTCATTAAAACGGATTTTCTTCTTCTTTTTTTCTTTTTTTTTCATTTAAATAAAATTAGTAACAGTTTTTCTTTTATTTTTCGAGGTTTAATAGCCGTTTCATTTTTTTTTTTTTTTTTTTAATCAACGATGAATTTCGCCAAGAAATAAAATGGTAACCTTATCGCCCAAAATAACAGAATTTTCCGTCATAATTCTAAAACTAATATAGGTCGAATAATGTGTTATAGCTTAAAACCTTCCCTGAAATAATACCTATCTAACGGTGTAGGTTCCGTAAAAATCCATGCAGTAGAACTCGAAATCTAGGCGTTCGGAACTAAATTTCCGTTTGGATTTTATATATATAATAGATAATAGAATAGAGAATAGATTTTTATATATATAATAGAATAGATAATAGAATAGAGAATAGATTTTTATATATATAATAGAATAGATAATAGATTATGTGTTATGAACTATCTCAAAGTTTGAAACAGATCGCATTGTTAGATTTCCTAATTTTAACAATATCGCGTTATGTTAGTTCCACATTCCACCACCAGGTAGCGCACTCTATTCTTAACGAAAGCGTATCTGAACGAAACTCCTTCGTGCAACCTTTCCGTAGATACATGAATCGGGAGGGTGGCGGTCTTAACCAATAATTTAAGATAATTGCTGAAATTACTACGAAAAATATTTTAAAGGGGCTGTACGCGGGCCCCTAATAGAGTTAGAGGAAATCGGAAGACGGCAAAATAATCGCGGGGAAAAGTTTGCTTGGGTGCCCCGGAGCTACTTTTGGCGCGAGATCTAAGCTCTACGACCAATAGGAGCCCAGATATTTAAGGAAATATGAAGTAACAAAGTCCAAAATAATAGAATTTTCCGTAATAATTCTATAACTAATCTAGGTAGAATGATGTGTTATAGCTTAAAACCTTCCCTGGAACAATACCTATCTAACGGTATAAGTTCTGTAAAAATCCATGCGGTAGAACTTGAAATCTCGGCGTTCGGAACTAAATTTCCGTTTGGATTATATATAGATAATAGACTAGCAGGCTACACCCGCTTCGCTGGTCCATTTTCCAAATGATCATTGATCAAACAAAATTATGAATTCGACCTTGTATTTTAAATTAATATGGACCTTCACCGGGAAAATCTTTCCGCATTTGCTGAATATTATGCGAACGCTATTTAGCTATTATAATAACTTACGGGTTAGGCAAAATTCGGACTATTCAGAAGAAATTCTTTTTACAGTATATATTTAAAGTAGAGGTTGGGAAGAAAATACGGCCGTTGTGATAATCAGAAATGTTAAAATGTTCTCTAGTCACCACACTACTAAAAGGAGAGATAATTACAATGATTGCAGAGAGTGACCACTGAACATTACTTATGTTCGGATTATTCACTTTCGTTTGATAGTTCTTGAACTCCGGGCTTCACAGCTTGGTGCTATGTGTGGTTCTGGTAGCTTAAATACAATTTCTCTCTACGTTGCATTATATTTTGTAATACACGTCTTCTAGCAGGCCTACTGCAGTTTTCTATCTTCGGATTACAGCAGAGTAAATACGGTAAAAAAAAAAAAAAAATGTAATAAATTGTTTGCACACAAAAAGTCTTTAACTTTCATTAAAAGAAATGTGAATCACACAAAAGTGGATTTTAAAAATGAAGTGTTTGAATAAAATTAAAATAATGTCATTTCCATTACCATTTCTTTTATATATATATACCACTTGCAATTATGTAACTGTTAACCTGAAAAAAAAACTCGATAACTCATTATGATAGAAAAATAAACCTCTTGTTTTCATCCAATCAAAATCTTCCCAATCGTCCATAATCGGGTGCGCAGCTAAGTTTTACGGCAAACATTAGAAGTGTTTGCAAACTATATGGTTACAAATTTACCAGAGTTAACACACGTAAAACATACGTAATTATGCTCCAGACTACATCCCATTAAATAAAGTCAAATTGCTGTTGGCTGAATTATAGATCTTTCGCCAAAAATACTCTTTGTAAATGACAAATAAAGTCAGTTATACAAAACTTAATAACCTAACACGTTATAATATAACGAAATAATCTTTTTGATGCACCGAAGACCTTTTTTCATTTCTCTAAAGAGTGCAATAAACACGGAGAAATAAATACACTTTTTATTTTCAAAATTACATTATTCTTCAGTCTGCTGCCTAAATAAACCTAAAATCGTTAATTTTTTCCTCAGTTTAGCGAATAGGATTGTGCGTCAGAAGAACTTGCTTTATAATGATTTCTATTTTCATTTTATCTGCATTTCAGGTACTTTTTTTCTTATCTAGGCTAAAATGATAAATCAACAAATATTGTTCCACCAGCCACCATTGGAATTTCAATTTGTTTCCCAAGTATTTATTTTTTAGTGACAGTAAAATAACTGCAAATAAAAAAATATATAATACTAAATCTTCTGTTCTCCGTTTGCTTCATAATGAAAAACCATAAATTTACTAATAGCTAAGTACAAATTTCATGTAATCTGCTACAATCGCGATCACTGTCTGATCACTGATCTGACTCTTTCAAATATAGAAGAAACATCTAAATAGTTCAGTAAATACACTAATTAGCAGGTAATCTGATTACGGAAGATTAATCCAATATCAAAAACCTTAAAAAAAACTAAAAATGGGATGACGAATTAAAAAGACAATCGAAAATGTATTTCAGTAAGCAATTTTTATGGCAAAATATTTTCTTTTGTGGTATTAATAACGCAAAATTGCATAAACTTTCTTAAGAATAATCTTTAGTACTTAACATTTGAAACAGTAGATTTTTCTAAAAGAAAAATTGGCGATATATGTTTAAAAAAGAGAGTGGACAATATTTGTTGATCTGAGTTCGAGGTTATAAAAATCATAAGTTTGGGGAAAAACAAAATAGCATGTATCCGTAGTAAAGTACATGAAAAATATTTTAAATATCTGAAATTAAATTATTTATAATATGTGTGTGTGTGTGTGGGGAGGGGGCAAACGTTTGCATTAAAATTTAAATATTTGACTCCACTTTTATAATATTAACTGCTATTTATGTAATATCATTATTTTTATAATTACATCTGCTAGTTTTTTCTGTAAGAGATACATAATAATAATAATAATAATAATAATTGTTACTCACAAGGAAGGTCTCCTTAAAACGCATACTCAAAATATTTTTAAAAAGGAAATGCTAATAAAATGACTCATGTATGTAAAAAAGATCGGTAAAAATACAGCGGTCGAATCGCAGTAGAAAATCTGTAAAAAAAAAATACTTTTTCGAGTATTTGGCGCGAACAGACGAACGCTCGACGCTCTTTGGCGAACCAATAGGTTTCCTCGCCAAATGCAAGAGATTGAAATGCATTTATAAATTCCTTGTTAAATACGTAATTAAATGCCTAATGCTCAATGAATTTAAACTTAAACTGTGGATTAGTTTACTATTTTTGCTGTAAGATTATATAATGTATGCAAATTGCGTGTTACTTGTATTGAGCTATTTAATTTTATACGGTGTCACCGGCTGGATAAGTTTTAAGGGTATTTTAATTAAGAATGCTATCATTAAACATTTCGATATTAAATTGTTGTTTCCATGGCAATAAAACTCTCTTGTTGTCTCTGACACTAACAATATCGAAGTCAAATTGCCAATGCTCAGAATCGGACCTTAATTTGAGTTTGAAACAATTTAATCCATTTAAATTTCATTGTAAACGGCATAAATACGATCGTTAAATTTCATTGTTACATATATAAATGTATATGACAAAACTGCAGTTATAAATATGTATTTATTTAAGTTAAACTTACTTAAACTAACTTCGTATCGAGAGTTGAAAAAGTTTTTCTTAAAGAATATTTATCATAGTATTATTCAAAATTTTATCGTGTCGCCATCCAGCGCTAAATCGCAAAAAATGAAATTTTCATTATTTTTTTAGGAATGCTAAATAGAGGTTCTGCCGATTTTTTATGGATATATATATATTTATGAGAAGAATATTCTATAATTTTTTTCAAATAATGCTGAGCATGCGCTTATGGGGAACTTCCTTGATATCATTTTATCAATTTTCAGATGCATTTTTCTTAACCTGATGCAAAAGATAAATCGCCAAATATTATTTCAATTGCAATATTTCAACTGTGTAATTCTTTAAGTATTACGAACATTCTCTTTCATGTTTAAATTAAATATATTCGTTTTTTAATATTATCACTCATTAAAATGGATTTCTTTTTTTTTCTTTTTTAAAGATTTTAAATACAATTAGTAACAGTTTTTTGTCTTTTATTTTTCTAGGTGTAATAGCCGTTTCAATTTTTTCAACAACAAAAAACTTCGCCAAGAAATAAAATGGTAACCTTATCCTCCAAAATAACACAACTTTCCGTCATACTTCTATAACTAATCCAGGTAGAATGATGTGTTATAGCTTAAAACCTTCCCTGGAACAATACCTATCTAACGGTATAAGTTCCGTAAAAATCCATGCGGTAGAACTTGAAATCTCGGCGTTCGGAACTAAATTTCCGTTTGGATTATATATATATAATAGACTAGCAGGCTACACCCGCTTCGCTGGTCCATTTTCCAAATGATCATTGATCAAACAAAATTATGAATTCGACCTTGTATTTTAAATTAATATGGACCTTCACCGGGAAAATCTTTCCGCATTTGCTGAATATTATGCGAACGCTATTTAGCTATTATAATAACTTACGGGTTAGGCAAAATTCGGACTATTCAGAAGAAATTCTTTTTACAGTATATATTTAAAGTAGAGGTTGGGAAGAAAATACGGCCGTTGTGATAATCAGAAATGTTAAAATGTTCTCTAGTCACCACACTACTAAAAGGAGAGATAATTACAATGATTGCAGAGAGTGACCACTGAACATTACTTATGTTCGGATTATTCACTTTCGTTTGATAGTTCTTGAACTCCGGGCTTCACAGCTTGGTGCTATGTGTGGTTCTGGTAGCTTAAATACAATTTCTCTCTACGTTGCATTATATTTTGTAATACACGTCTTCTAGCAGGCCTACTGCAGTTTTCTATCTTCGGATTACAGCAGAGTAAATACGGTAAAAAAAAAAATGTAATAAATTGTTTGCACACAAAAAGTCTTTAACTTTCATTAAAAGAAATGTGAATCACACAAAAGTGGATTTTAAAAATGAAGTGTTTGAATAAAATTAAAATAATGTCATTTCCATTACCATTTCTTTTATATATATATACCACTTGCAATTATGTAACTGTTAACCTGAAAAAAAACTCGATAACTCATTATGATAGAAAAATAAACCTCTTGTTTTCATCCAATCAAAATCTTCCCAATCGTCCATAATCGGGTGCGCAGCTAAGTTTTACGGCAAACATTAGAAGTGTTTGCAAACTATATGGTTACAAATTTACCAGAGTTAACACACGTAAAACATACGTAATTATGCTCCAGACTACATCCCATTAAATAAAGTCAAATTGCTGTTGGCTGAATTATAGATCTTTCGCCAAAAATACTCTTTGTAAATGACAAATAAAGTCAGTTATACAAAACTTAATAACCTAACACGTTATAATATAACGAAATAATCTTTTTGATGCACCGAAGACCTTTTTTCATTTCTCTAAAGAGTGCAATAAACACGGAGAAATAAATACACTTTTTATTTTCAAAATTACATTATTCTTCAGTCTGCTGCCTAAATAAACCTAAAATCGTTAATTTTTTCCTCAGTTTAGCGAATAGGATTGTGCGTCAGAAGAACTTGCTTTATAATGATTTCTATTTTCATTTTATCTGCATTTCAGGTACTTTTTTTCTTATCTAGGCTAAAATGATAAATCAACAAATATTGTTCCACCAGCCACCATTGGAATTTCAATTTGTTTCCCAAGTATTTATTTTTTAGTGACAGTAAAATAACTGCAAATAAAAAAATATATAATACTAAATCTTCTGTTCTCCGTTTGCTTCATAATGAAAAACCATAAATTTACTAATAGCTAATTACAAATTTCATGTAATCTGCTACAATCGCGATCACTGTCTGATCACTGATCTGACTCTTTCAAATATAGAAGAAACATCTAAATAGTTCAGTAAATACACTAATTAGCAGGTAATCTGATTACGGAAGATTAATCCAATATCAAAAACCTTAAAAAAAACTAAAAATGGGATGACGAATTAAAAAGACAATCGAAAATGTATTTCAGTAAGCAATTTTTATGGCAAAATATTTTCTTTTGTGGTATTAATAACGCAAAATTGCATAAATTTTCTTAAGAATAATCTTTAGTACTTAACATTTGAAACAGTAGATTTTTCTAAAAGAAAAATTGGCGATATATGTTTAAAAAAGAGAGTGGACAATATTTGTTGATCTGAGTTCGAGGTTATAAAAATCATAAGTTTGGGGAAAAACAAAATAGCATGTATCCGTAGTAAAGTACATGAAAAATATTTTAAATATCTGAAATTAAATTATTTATAATATGTGTGTGTGTGTGTTGGGAGGGGGCAAACGTTTGCATTAAAATTTAAATATTTGACTCCACTTTTATAATATTAACTGCTATTTATGTAATATCATTATTTTTATAATTACATCTGCTAGTTTTTTCTGTAAGAGATACATAATAATAATAATAATAATAATAATTGTTACTCACAAGGAAGGTCTCCTTAAAACGCATACTCAAAATATTTTTAAAAAGGAAATGCTAATAAAATGACTCATGTATGTAAAAAAGATCGGTAAAAATACAGCGGTCGAATCGCAGTAGAAAATCTGTAAAAAAAAATATTTTTTCGAGTATTTGGCGCGAACAGACGAACGCTCGACGCTCTTTGGCGAACCAATAGGTTTCCTCGCCAAATGCAAGAGATTGAAATGCATTTATAAATTCCTTGTTAAATACGTAATTAAATGCCTAATGCTCAATGAATTTAAACTTAAACTGTGGATTAGTTTACTATTTTTGCTGTAAGATTATATAATGTATGCAAATTGCGTGTTACTTGTATTGAGCTATTTAATTTTATACGGTGTCACCGGCTGGATAAGTTTTAAGGGTATTTTAATTAAGAATGCTATCATTAAACATTTCGATATTAAATTGTTGTTTCCATGGCAATAAAACTCTCTTGTTGTCTCTGACACTAACAATATCGAAGTCAAATTGCCAATGCTCAGAATCGGACCTTAATTTGAGTTTGAAACAATTTAATCCATTTAAATTTCATTGTAAACGGCATAAATACGATCGTTAAATTTCATTGTTACATATATAAATGTATATGACAAAACTGCAGTTATAAATATGTATTTATTTAAGTTAAACTTACTTAAACTAACTTCGTATCGAGAGTTGAAAAAGTTTTTCTTAAAGAATATTTATCATAGTATTATTCAAAATTTTATCGTGTCGCCATCCAGCGCTAAATCGCAAAAAATGAAATTTTCATTATTTTTTTAGGAATGCTAAATAGAGGTTCTGCCGATTTTTTATGGATATATATATATTTATGAGAAGAATATTCTATAATTTTTTTCAAATAATGCTGAGCATGCGCTTATGGGGAACTTCCTTGATATCATTTTATCAATTTTCAGATGCATTTTTCTTAACCTGATGCAAAAGATAAATCGCCAAATATTATTTCAATTGCAATATTTCAACTGTGTAATTCTTTAAGTATTACGAACATTCTCTTTCATGTTTAAATTAAATATATTCGTTTTTTAATATTATCACTCATTAAAATGGATTTCTTTTTTTTTCTTTTTTAAAGATTTTAAATACAATTAGTAACAGTTTTTTGTCTTTTATTTTTCTAGGTGTAATAGCCGTTTCAATTTTTTCAACAACAAAAAACTTCGCCAAGAAATAAAATGGTAACCTTATCCTCCAAAATAACACAACTTTCCGTCATACTTCTATAACTAACCCAGGTAGAATGATGTGTTATAGCTTAAAACCTTCCCTGAAACGATACCTAAATAACGGTATAAGTTCCGTAAAAATCCATGCAGTAGAACTCGAAATCTAGGCGTTCGGAACGAAATATCCGTTTGGATTTTATATATATAATAGATAATAGAATAGATAATAGATTTTATATATATATAATAGAATAGATAATAGATTATGTGTTATGAACTATCTCAAAGTTTAAAACAGATCGCATTGTTAGATTTCCTAATTTTAACAATATCGCGTTATGTTAGTTCCACATTCCACCACCAGGGAGCGCACTCTATTCTTAACGAAAGCGTATCTGAACGAAACTCCTTCATGCAACCTTTCCTTAGATACATGAATCGGGAGGGTGGCGGTCTTAACCAATAATTTAATATAATTGCTGAAATTACTACGAAAAATATTTTAAAGGGGCCCTACGCGGGCCCCTAATAGAGTTAGAGGAAATCGGAAGACGGCAAAATAATCGCGGGGAAAAGTTTGCTTGGGTACTTTGGAGCTACTTTTGGCGCGAGATCTAAGCTCTACGACCAATAGGAGACCAGATATTTAAGGAAATATGAAGTAACAAAGTCCAAAATAACAAAATTTTCCGTAATCATTCTATAACTAATCTAGGTAGAATGATGTGTCATAGCTTAAAACCTTCCCTGAAACGATACCTATCTAACGGTATAAGTTCCGTCAAAATCCATGCGGTAGAACTCGAAATCTCGGCGTTCGGAACGAAATTTCCGTTTGGATTTTATATATATAATAGATAATAGAAGAGTAGATTTATTTTCATATAGTTAAACATATAAATGGCGTTAGGCTTCAACTAGAATGTCTATTTTGTGTAATTGCATAAAAAACGGTATTGTTTTATTATACAAAATCAAATATAAATCATTCAACGACTTTAAGTCTCTAAAATTAGCTTTTTTTATTAAATAAAAAATTACTTTTTTTTTAATTCCATATGCATTCAAAAATTCTTAAATGTAATTAGTTAGGAAAGAACCCAATGTCAATTTAAAGGTTTTTTGGCAATAAAACTTTTAAATATCTATAATTTGTAAAATAAAATGTTAAAATTATTTTTCAAGAGCGGTGAAAACATTTTTTTCTTCTGACGATTTTTATTTTTCCCACTTTACTTAAATAGAAAAAAATTACACGATTAACCTTTAAAAGCATATCATTTTTTTTTCATTTCGTGAATTAAAAATCTTTCATACATTTCATTCATTTAATATTTCTATAAACATTTTTTAAAGTATTCATAAAAGCTTCAACGCTATAAATGTAAACTTTATCTTTTTTTTCCTCTTCAAAGAGCACGCGCATATTAAACGAATGTTTTAAAATGAATTGTTACAACTTATTGCAAAACTAATTTGTTTTTCCTATGCTTTTTAAAACAGCATTGTGTAACGAGAAAATGGAAATTTTAGCAATTAAAATTAATGTTTTAAAATTTAAATGTTCAATACAAAAAAAAAAATTACAAAAGTGATTTTATTTAGATTAGTTGTAAATTACAATTTTGTGTTCACTTGAAGCCTCATAAATCAACAAATGTTTATATTGCAATAATAATAATAATAATAATAATGATAATAATTACAAAATCATACATATGAATTCTATTGTCAGCATAACTTTTTCTCAACTAATATGTAGCGTATAATGATAAATGAGGTATCATTGAATAGAATTTTTTCTGCACATCTGATATATCATATTGAATTTAACTGATATGTAGGGTACAACGATGAATGAGGTATCATTGTATAGGATTTTTTGCCCACATACGACGTTGAATATCAATGTTCAATATACTTTTACGTTAAATATCATCATACATCTTATTTCTGATGTCAACACCTCCTTTTCTATGCAAATACAAAACGCACCACGATGAATAGTGTATTATACGAACCGTTTTTAAACAGGTTTTTGACATAGTACACTTATATTTTGTTAAAACAAGTTCTTTGATTAAACAAATTATAGTTAATTAAATGGAAAATGTATCAGAACATAAACCCAAAGATTGCAGTGAAAAAGCCTCTTACGTGTCTACTGGTATATAACACATTAGCTAAAGCACCCAACGTTGGGCGGAATTTTAAGAATGTTTGTTTTTAAAACTTCATTTCAAAATTAAACATACAGTATAAAATAAACAATAAAAGATAGCAATAAAGCTATCTTTATTTCAGTTCTTCACTAAGAATGAGCTCTAGGGGCCTAAAACTTTGTGTAAATTCTAATATACATACATACTGCATACACACACGTATATATATGGAATAGATTTAAAAATAACGAAAAGAAATTCAGAGAACCTCAAAATGTTAAACTATGCCACTATTTCCATAATTGGGTTTTTACCATGTTTCAACACGTTTTTTCATACTCATAGGACATTATATATTTATCTGCTGGCATCCATTATGTTTACAACATGACGTAATATTCACTTTTTTAAAAATTCGTCAAACTGTTTATTTCATTTTCATTTTTAACGTGGTAATCTTGCAATTAAGAAGTTATGGCGTAATATTAACTTTTATTTAAATTCTTCAAACTATTTATTTCATTTTCATTTTTCACGTATTTGAATCTTGCAATAAAAATGCCATGACGTAGTAATAACTTTCTTTTTTAAATTCGTCAATTTATTTCAATTTCATTTTTCACGTGGAAATCTTGCAAAAGAAAAATATTTGTTGTGGTAAGAATTTTATTGTAAATTTTTAATTGTTGGCAACTACTATAACGAAAAATTTTCCATTTGACAGGAAATTGCTGTTAAATTGGTAGTTTTTATTAATTAAAGATTAACTATAAGTTATTTCTATTCCGGATTACTTTAGTTGTCTCAGCTGTATTTTAATACGCATGGACGTAACATTTCACATTTCTGGCTTCCAAACTGTGGATTTGTATAGAATTACAGACAGACAGACAAATTTTCATTTTTATATATTAGTTTATGTTGATTAAATTTTGACATTATTTACTCAACAATGGGCACTGAGATGACCAATATAGCCTTATCTTAGTTTCTGTTGGGTATCTCATGCTGCAAATGTTATGTTTGAAGTTAATTATTAAAATGTATATGTTTGTATATAACTTTGTATTTTTCTGATATTTGCACAGTAAAATAATTAATGAAATAGAAAATTTTCAGTTGATTAATTTCGTAACTTATAGAATATAGAGTGTCAAATATTCTCAGATCCTCTATTCCTCTTTTTCGACAACTTGGAAGACCTTTTCAACCAAATCATAAAAAAAGACTATGTGAAATGTGAAATTGTTGTTGCCGAAACACGTCAGTGAAGGTTTACAGTGGAGACACGAAATGTTTTTAGTTTCCGTCTGTCTGTTCCGCAATAACTGCCGCAAAAAGCATCCGATTCGCTTGAAATTAAGTAAGAATGTTGGTGAAGTACCCAGATTTAATTGTATAGTTTTTTGTAATATTTGGTTTATTCGTTCGAAAAATACAGAAGATTTTATTTTCTGCCATAATACTTTCCTATGGCAATTCAGACAATTTTAAAACTTTCATTTGTTGAAAGAAAATGGTTCATTTTATTAGTGAATTTAAATATTAAATTATGGATGCTGAAATTTTTCAATACGGTTCTTAAATTATTCTTATTAGTTTGAAATTTTGTTAATACATTTGTCAGATTTTTTTTTTAATTAGTTGGCGGATTTTTATACATCTGTTCAATAATATAAAACATTTTTCTTTGAATTTACTTATTTTAAATGTACATATTTCATTCTTTCTTTTTCTTTTATCAGTTACCTGGGAACAGTAATTCATCGTAATAACATTATAAACGCGCATATATGAGTGTGTAATGCCAAGCCAACGTCAAAACGGATGAATTAATGTCTTTGTATCTTTGCATAAAGATGGATCCCTAGCCGAGAAATTAAAATAGGCTAAGAATTACTTATTTTATTCAAATATTTTGCTTACAAATTCAAAAGTTCATTATTCCATAAAGAATTCTTTGATATTTTTCTTAAACAATCTTTATAGTTGCCAAAAAAATCAAAACCCGGAATAATTTTCCAAACAATAAATTTTCAATGGAAAGATTTTCACCTGAAAAAGAGAAAATGGAATACAAAAATTAAGAATTAAAAAATAATAATAATATGACGTCATACTGGAAATAAAACGGAAATTCTCATGTATTTTCTAATAATACAAGGTGGATTGATTTGAGTAAGCACTCAAATATGACGTCATGTACCGAAAATAAAACAAACACTCTTTGATGTTGAAATAAAATGGCCTTGTGTTAAGATATTAATTCTAATTAAATTAAGAAAATTGTCATCAATATTTTGCGGTTTATCGTCTGCGCACGGATAACATAAAGATTTAATTTTTTATTTAAATTTTAAAAATTAAAAGAAAGAAAAAAAATTTTGTAAAGCAAGTGGATTCCAAATGTCAATAATATGCACCGCATAGATATAAGTGTCCAAAATGACGTCATGATCAGTGGGAAATTATTATTTTCATTCTTAAAAACTAAAAAATTAACAAGATTGTCTGAATAAAACAATTTTTGACGATTGTTAATTCTTAAAGCCTCCTCAATTCAGAAAATTTGATTGAAAAATATTTTATTTTTTAAAAGAAAGGTACATTTTACTTCCTAAAACCTTATAATATTATCCACATTCAAATTAAAATCGTAATTTTACTAACTATCTTCATATTTGACGCGAACCTATGTTTCAGGCCAAATTACCAAAGATTAACTTAATATTGAGATTAACTTAAAAAGGTTTTCTAAGATTGCATAAAATCATTTCCTTCTGCCGATATCGAAATTAACGCTCAGGAGCTCTAAGTATGTTGGAGACACGTTTGTAAATCACAGTTTGGCAATACGGTTTTATTCCCACATTTCCTTTAACTTTAAAATTGTAAAAATATTTTGCCATTTTTATAAATAGTTTTTCAAATATTTTTTATTATAATAGATTTTTGTAAAATCTTATAGTATGCAGTGAATATATATACATATTTCACACCAAATACCGCGTAAAATTCATCGTTCTAGTAGAATTCTCCCAGCGTTCTTTTTTTTCTTTATAAAGAAAGATTCGTTGATTTCCATGATTTTACTTAGCCTTCCATTTTTTCATTGGTTGCGCTTTCATTTCGCAATTGTTTATATTATTTGGCATAAAATTTCACTTTTTTATGACTTAATTATGTCAAGGACACTACAAATAAGAAATTCCGTATTGTCTCCTATAAAATGTGATAAAGAGTTCGTTAATTACATATGTTTTTAATTATCGGGAGTCAAATGTTTTGCTTAATTAATGCATTTATCTTTCTTTTAGTCTATAAAAAAGTCATCCAAATAATCCCAATTATGAAAGATTAAGAAGAAAGTCCGGTTGAGGAAAATAAAAGATCAGTTAATCTTTGGTTATTCGGCCTGAAACATGGGTTTGTATCAAATTTGAACATAGAAGCTAGTAATATTACGATTTTAATTTGAATGTGAATACTATTATAATGCTATCACAAAAAATAAATACCTTACAGCGCCAAATCACGTTCGCTATTGAGTCAGTTGGCACTGCACGATGTTAAATGATTACACGTTCGGTTTAAAAGTCTCCAAACATGATAGTTTTTTCGGTGATTTTAGTAAGGAAATGCTATCAAATAGATTGTGATTTATATTTAGATACGATCTTAGATCAAAATATTATAGAATGGCAATAAAAGCAATTTAGGGGAAACAAAAATCTTAAAAACATTAGATTTCTAAATTAGATAACTCCATTTACATTTCCATAAGTCCCTTATACGTCAAATGCAGGTGTTTATGGTTTACAGGTAAGTAAATACTTAATAATGTTATTTGGGTATTAGGATAACATAAAATGCGTGTCCAAACTGTTGCTTATCCTTATAAATTGCAGTGTAAAAAGAAATCTAAGATATAATATTACCATTCGCACAATCCATTGAAAAATACGATTGTAAATTTAATGACTCTATGAGGGGTTCTCCCCCCTAAAGAAATGTACTTTATTATCTACACATTTACCATCAGAATTCATCATAATTTTAGAATATCTTTGCATAACAACGTAATTAATTTAACGCTCCTAATTTCTGAAACCTTTGAAATATTTTTTATCCTTATAAAGATTTATGTAACTTGAAAACTTTCAGTTGCTTTTTGTAGGAAGTTGAATATTACTCCAAGAGTGTTAAAAAGCAGTGACCTGGAGAGCTGATGTTAAAGCTCCTGATCTGCAGATTTACTAGTATAAAAATAGATCACGATAAATGAAAACACAGCGAATTACAAGATTTCGTTCTACGAACGAACAAAGCCGATCAAAACATGTTGAAAATATGGAGAAGGCAATGTCCTCGAATTAGCTATTTATTAGGAATCGCAAGATAGTAATAATGGAAGTGAAATAGAAACATGTGTGACGATGGAAGCGGATATCGAAGTTCAGATTAAAAATATATTTACGTTCAAGATTATACTCTGAAACCCCTGAAAGAACAGCTACGATTATCAAGAAAGCTCGAAAATTGAAGCGATTGGAGAATGTGCCAAGGAATGACATGAAGAGCATGCAAATACTATGAAGGAAGCGTCCACTGAAAATTTCCACAGATTAGACAAAATGATAAGACCTAATACATGCAAAGCTAAAATTGATTCAAAACTAATAGAATAGCTGAGTAAAGATAAAGCGTCATACACAAGAAACCAATTTTATCTTTTGAAAAGTATTTTTTTAAGAGCGAAGAAGTAGGTAATGATGAAATAATTTAAGTGGTAAATAAGCTGTCTTTAGATAGAAGACAATGACTAAGAGAATGCAGCAATTCACAGAAATGTATCCGTAAGATGTGTTTCTATGAATCAATAAATCTATTTTGTAATTCAAAGTGCCACAATAGTCAATCTTGCTGCTACAGATGAAATTAATTGGGATTTGATAATGTTAGAGAAAATACCGAATAAAAAATTCATTAATGCTATAAATGTTTTTTGATAATAAATTAGTTGAATGAAATAGAATATGAAAGTTCAGTTTAATGTTACATAAAGTTCATTTTAAGGTTATTCTTGGCATTGTTTATATTTAATATGATAATACAAATTATTGTAACTTTAGTGAAGAAAAAATAAAGTATCTGAAATGAAGTTGCTTTAAATTACTTTTCAAGTCACATAGATTTTAAATAGTAAAATTAAAAACATGTTCGTTTGGGCATCCAAGATATCTGCGTAAGGTCTCCACAATATGTTAACCACGCATTTCAGGAATCCCGTGCCAGTTTTATCTACCATTTGGGATATTTACCAAACGGAGTCTGTAAATCCGAACATTTACTGAAATGGTTTGGTAAAACCACAAAATAGAAGAGTGTAGAAGCATTATTCAGGCTTTTACCAACTTACATTGCTAAATGCTAGGATTTGCCAATAAAACATAGTATTTACCAGACTTCGAGTTTTTACAATAACATATACACTACATAGTCTGCAAAAATATAGCTTAATTACAAAACGCATAAGACGAAAATTCACCATCAGCAAATTCCACCAATAGAAGGTAATACACTCAAATAGTTTTATACAAATTTGTTGACTATCTACATATTTTCATAGGTTCCTCATATGATTAATTCAGAAAAATAATACTTAACACAATTGAAAACTTACTTTAAAAATTACTATCCATATACGCAATGTATCCTGTTCTTGGCGTAGACCTGTATGTGAAATTACTTATGTTTTACAAAACTCCCTTTGTGTTCCATTTTAAAATACATAGATCAATGATAAACCATCTTTAACCCCTTAACGGTCACATTAAATTACGGTTTAAAAATTCAAATTGCTTATTGGTACAACTTTTTTGAAAAAGAAATGTTTACCTTATTTAATGACAGGTAAAATGATACCATAATAAAGCCAATTGCACTATTTTATAAAACTGGCGGGAATCGAACAATCTGATTAAAAGGCACAGCCCGTGAATATCATGGGAGCGAGAATTAAGGGGTTAAGCAATCCTCGCTGTTACTCAGTAATACTTATGAATTCTTTTATGTAGCCCTATATATGATCTATAAAATTTTTACGCACAGCGAGGTATACAAAATTTTAGTTAACATAAAAATGCTTAACCATAACGAGAGAATACACCTCCAGCTTTTATTGCTCAGGGACAGTACAGTAAACGAGGGTTTTACGCATAAAGCGTTTGTGTGTGTTTGTTAATGAGCTATAACTGTTATGCACGCCATATTCTAGAGAAAGCACGTCAATAATGCAGGTTTCCACTCTCAATGATGACAAATGACTAATTCCTAAACCATTAGGCATAGACTTAAAGCTCAAATTACAAAACATTCTTAAATAAGGTAAAGAAGTATTTTAAAAGCGATTTGGTTCAATAAAAATATTCCTTTAAAAAATATGAAATTTAACTTTTTATACGATCTCCGGTTCTATAAGTTAAAGTTAGTAAAAACATCGTATTACAGCAACAAGTAAGACAAAAAAAAATCGCATTCTTCTATGATTAAAACTGTCCGAGTAGTAGCTATTTAAAGTTGAAGCATCTTTTTTGTTGCGAAATAATAGGAGTCATTCACAAATTTACTAGAAATATAAATAATCGTCAGATATTAAAAAATAACAGTCGAGAGTAAAATTAACATTACACTATAAACTTGGATTCTATTTTCATTCAGACATATTAAAGAAAAATATACAAATTGTGCTAAAAATATCTCTCTATTCTAAAAAAAAGTAACTCCCGCTGTCACCGCCGCCGCCGCCGCCGCCGCCGGTTTTGAATTTTTTGTGACTGGAGGTCTTTCTTCGTTAATATTAAGAAAAATAATGCATACAAAAATATGAAAATTGGTAGTATTATACAGAAATGTTTGATAAACACGCTGATGTAGACAGTTTTCAAATCGAAGAATTATTTTAAGAGGTATTTAATACTAAAGTTGGACAAAATCGTTCCATTAAAAAAGTTTTATAGCAGCAAAAACTATACATCGGAATTTAATACTTTTTAGATCATTTTATACGTTATAATTTCCCGGTGTGCAGAAATAATTAATTTTTTTAATTTGACTCATTTTTCGAGGTTTCATTTCTATTTTAAATTCAAATTTTCAGCATTTCGAGAGATATTTTTTTACTTATTTCAGAAAATTGTACTAATTTAACCTGTTGCCAAACTGTATAAACAACGGAAACAATAATGTTTGCTTCAAATTAAAAATTTATTTACGCGTGACTATTATAAACAGAAAAGAAAAACTTTCAAATTATAATTAAATAATTACGTATAAAAAGCAGGAACTTATTGAAAATTACTTCATCTATAATTACACGTGAATTTTAACAGAGAAAGGATATTGTAAAGTAATAAATTCATTAACATGCGTTAGAAGTCTTAAATAGGAGAAATTACATCACATTTACGTCACATTACACTTATTACGTAAAATGAACAAAAAATAATATTGCAAAACAGTAGTTTAAATTTAAAAATAGCGCGAGACATTTACTTGACATTTTGAGATGAACTTTTCAACTATTTTTTTTTTTTTTTTTTTTTGACAGCGCAAATAATATTTCATTTCTAATAAAAGCATTTTCACGTGAATATTAAAAAGGGAAAGAAAAGTTTGGTGAAAATTACGTCAGATTAAAAACGATATATTTAAAATGTTTTATTTAAAAGGACTTTCTTTTCGCTTTGTTAAAAAATACCGGGAGACAAAGACTCTGTTTACTTAATTCATTTTATATTAGATGATTTTGAAATTCCATTGTATCTTTTAACAGCAGCTGATTTTTCCGTAAAATTCCCCAATCAAAGAGAAATGAATAGAAACCCGTTTATAGGGCGATCGCCTTTGTTTTTTTAATTATAATTCAATCTTCCAAAAAAATTCAATTAAAGCCGATCAAATTAGCGTGCTTTTAGAGACTGCAGTGTCTGAACGGGGGGTTGGCGAGCGTAGCTCGTAGGGGGCCGAGCCCCCTAGTATGTTAAAAAGTAACAGAATTTTTGTTAAATGAAATGATGAAAAGAAATAGTCGCAATTTTTTAGAAAATGACACATATTTTAAAATGCTTCTAGATTATCTAATTTAAAACTTAATTAATAAAAATTAAAGTTATCTTAAAACGTGTTCGAAGTGACTCCCTTCAGCTGCAATGCAGAAATGTACACGCAAAATAAATCCTTCTAATACTTTAAGTACTTTGTTTACGATCCCTCAAACCATGGTCCAACTCATCTCTGTTTAGAACATTGGTATAAGTCATGCAATTCAAACTTTCATAACTAGGTCAATAATAAATATGAAAATTCACTGTAGTGTATAATTTCGTACAATTAATTATATTTTTTAATAAGTTTGGCAAATACTACTGAAAAATTGTAGAAATGAAAAATAAATATTCAACAATCTGGATAACAAGAAAATGCGTTTTATTAATTTACTTATTTCTTTTTAAAAATATATAATATTTAGTGGTTTTTATTAACAATTTCCAACAAAGTTGAAAAGTGTTTATGACTTCTGTTTGTCTGTCCGCGCTCTAACTCTTGTAAATATACTCGGATCGTTCTGAAATTTTTGGATGTTAGTGACCTCTACCATAGCACGTAACCTATTTCAAATTAACTTTGTAGCATGTTTAGTTCATTTACAAGGACAGTCAAAAGTATTCCGTTACATTACGGCCAATGGAAAAAATCGTTTCAAGTGATTTTTAATGGTGTTACGAAATTTCAAACATAGTAAAATTGATTTGCATTTATGAAGCCCACTAAAATATGCATACTGTAGAATATGCGGTGCAAAGAATAGTTATTATTCATTTACAGGGCCACACAAAAGAATTCCGTTAAATAATGGTATAGGGGGGGGGGGATTGTTTGTGGCGTATTTTAATTATGTTAAGCAATTTTATATATAATGAAATTTATATACGTTGCTGAACTTTAGTAGTAGACCTTGGCTAGTTGGCCATAGGGGCATGTTGGCCCACTCGCGATATTTTTTAAATTCTGAGTTAGAAGACATTGTCAGTTCCAGCCAAGTATGCATTGCTTCGCTTTCCTCCTCCAACATCAGTACCATTGAAGTCGGGTCCATTAAAGAATTATTGAGAATTTTCAAAATTTTGCAAAGGTGTGCAAATTTCCTCTCTTATAAATAATCGTTTTTTATTTGTTTGTAGATTGCATTTTAGATTTTGATGTGTAATAATTCAGAAAAATAATTGTTCGTAGTTATAGTAGGGCATGTTTTTTTTATTGAAATACTTTCAGAATAATTCCTTACAGTCATGAAAAACTAAAATGACGATACGGGGTTAGTTGGCCCATTTGGCACGGGGCCGAAGGAATTTGGTTCTGGGGTATTGCAATTTTCATAGTTTTAATGAATTATTTTAATAAACATTTATTATTATTTTAATTAATTTGTTAATAATTAATAGTAAGGAATTATTTTATTAATTGAATTCCTGGTTATTCCAGCCAATCTTATTAAAAAATGGAGTTATAATGCTGTTTATCTCCTCCCCAAATTAAATCAGCTGCTCCTGTTGTACAAAAACATTAATATTTTTCATAATTATAGAAAAATCCCTGTTGGCTTGGCCTACAGACGCAGGTAGATTTCGAAGTTAAGTACTAATTTCACCAAGAATTTAACGGATTAAAGGAAATGTGATGTTTTTATGTTTTTTCTTATACAACCTCCCCCCCCCAACGCACTTTTTTGTTTATAATTTCTTTTTGCTATAACAGTTGCTCCTATCAAAAGCTTGTCAATACAAAAGTTGTAGATAATAGTAAGAGGATTTGTGGTAAATTTAAATGAATTTGATATCTTGTGAATTGACGAAGTTGTGAATTTTTTTCTACTGAAAACACTATTTTTGCTCTCCTTGAAGCCATTTTTAATTATATCAAAAATTCGCCACGCATAATTTTTTTGCCCTTTTCCTAGAAGTTTTGAAAAGTTTAAACTGATTGGATATGTTATCGTGTTCATAGAAAAGAAAATATGTATACTAAAGAAAAGAATTACTGCACTTAACAGATGTACAGAGGCCTTGATACTTTATTTATCATCTGGCGTTTGTAATAAATCACCTAATTAATGATGAATGATTTCTTAAATTACTGTACTCTAAGATTTACGGTGTTTTAATACCTAGCATGCCTTCGTTAAAATTTATTACTGTTCCGTAATGTATTAAAGACATTTTTTATGAGAAAATAAAATAAATTTTTAAAGCAATTTTTGGTAGAAGTTAATAATTTGAATAACTCACAGTTTAAATATTTAAAATTTTTATTTTAATTTAGGAGGCTATATTGTGTTTTCGTTCGCAAGGAATAAAAATTAAGATTTGGTAAAATTTTGATCATTTCTTAAACTTCTACACTATCAGAACATTAAAACGTGACGTAGGCCAACTTACCTCGCAATCGGGGTAGGTTGGCCCAAGCGACATGGTGTCTATTTGAGCTTCTAAACTAATACTTATAGTTAATATTTTCAGGTTTTACTATTGTGACTTCTTCCTGGAAGTACACTGATAGTGGTAACATAAAAATGAATTTAAAATTTTAAATTGTAAATTTATTTTAATTATTAGAAGAAAAGGCTGTACTACTAGCCCCGGTCTACTCTATCAGTTATTTCATGTATAATACGAAGTACAGAGCATTTACAGGGACACACAAAAGATTTCAGATACTATATTGTATCCGAAGTACAGTACATTAGCGATGATTGCTGGAAATGCATTTTTAATTATGATATATGCTTTTATGTTTCAATATATTTATGCATACTATATGGCGAATATAAATGCTATAGTTCATATGCAGGGCTACACAAAAGAATTCGTAAGAGTTACTGGGTATGAGCTCAAATTACTTAAAGGTTGTTTTGAAATGAATTATGCATCGTTACGCTGAACTGCATTTAGTTTGCGAAGAAATGTTAGTAGAATATAGATAAAATTACATACAAGGCCACACAAAGAATTGGATGTATGGCCGTCTATGGATGATAATTCTGGAAATGTGATTTCAGTACTTTCAAGAGTGCTTTGGTTTGAATTACATTTTAGCTAAATAGTAGCGTGTAATAAAGGTACAGCGTAAACTACAGCGCTGTACAAAAGTATTCAAGTATGTTTCCATTTATTAGTATAAATTACTGAAAGAGTAGTTTCAACCTGTTATGCGTTTTCCTACTAAACTAAATTTTTTCATTATATAGTATACATATCAACCTACAGATCAAATACAGGGCTATTCAAAAGAATTGGAATACATATTTGGCTATGGTGAAATCTGCTGAAATCACTTTTTCAAAAGTTTTATGAGTCTTACAAAATGTTTACTTAGCCATCTTATTTACATCATTTCCCTAAATAACGAAGTTTTTTTAAAGCATTCAGGAAGTGTTGG
Organism: Maratus speciosus; assembly: GCA_963932465.1. Classification (NCBI taxonomy): domain Eukaryota; kingdom Metazoa; phylum Arthropoda; class Arachnida; order Araneae; family Salticidae; genus Maratus; species Maratus speciosus. Next base: position 346,688,797 of record OZ010795.1, on the reverse strand, counting down.
AAAGTGCTTCATAATCTATGCTTAACGTATGATTTTTCTTTCTTGTGAATATTATAGAAATATTTAACTGATCTAATGAATACATGCAATGTGCATTGTTAAGAATACCCGTTGTTTTAACATATATACTAATGTGTTTTAAAAAGAATATCTCCATTTTATTTAAAGTGCTGTTAGGTAGATTTCGTAAGAAATACTACCTATTGCAGTCGTTACCATGGTGCGATTTTTCAAAAATTCTTTCATAACTTTTCATTATATGACCCCAGGAACCAAAAACCACCCCCACCTAAAAAGTTTATATATATATATGTATGTACTAAATTTTGTCCGCACGATAAAAGTCGCAATTGTGCACGGATCGTCTTCAAACTCACCAACAACTTTTAGATGGCTAATATCTCGGCGGGGATTGAAAATGGTCAAAATCGGCTCAACGGAATGGAAATGGGTAGGGGGGTTAAAAATTTTGAATACCGTCTTAACAAGATTCTGATAAAACTAGCTCTTACACAACAATGACAGGAAAAAATAAATGTTTTTCGTTATAACAGTTGCCAACAATTAAAAAAAAATTAATAAAATTCTCGCCACAACAATTGCTTTTCTGTTGCAAGATTTTCACGTGAAAAAATAAATTAAAGAATTTGACGAATTGAAAACAAATTGAATATTACGTCATAAGTTTTCTAGAGCAAGATTTCAGCATGAAAACTCAAAATGAAATAAATAGTTTGACGAATTAAATATATATATATATATATATATATTGCGTCATATTGGAAATATAATGAACCTCAGCAGGTGAATATGTAACGTCATGCGAGTTTTAAGAAACGTATTAAAACATAATAAAAACTCGACTATGGAAATATTAAGAGGTTCTCTGAAGATAGTTTGAGGTTCTCTGAATTTGTTTTAGCCATTTTTAAACCTATTGCATATACATGCGTGTGTGTATTCGTGTATATTAGAATTTTCACAAAATGTTTAGCTCCCTACAGCTCATTCTTAGTGAAGGAACTGGGTTTATCTCTAACCTGGATTTAAGTTTTGTTGGTGAATTTAGTACTTAACTTCGAAATCTACCTCCGCCTGCAGGCCCCAGCCGGCAGGGATTTTTTATTTTTCTCTGTTATCTATCCTAAATATCGTTTTCACTCTCTAGCGGAAAACATAAGGTTTTTCACTTTTGAATTTCACCAAATTCGAAAACACCAGAAACACTGTAAAGGAAAATGGACGTGAGGACGTACAGCAGAACCTTTTTTAAAGTAATTTCAGTAATACTAGAAATTCTGTAAAGGAAAATGCAGATGATTTTGTCTATTCGGTCACGGCTATCTTCAGATAAGATTTGGCACTGTCGGTAGTCACGTCATAGTAGAAGTGCATTGCTTTTCCAGAGTTGCCAAATCTCCAGCTTTTGCACACTACTGATATTTTTGAGAAAATTATGTTAAATTTGCCGCTCTCTTTTCCCTTTGTTGCAGCCCAGGCTATCGTTACGTCACAAAACTTGCGCCATAGCCTTAGAAATTTCGGAAAAGGCGTGATTGGGTTCGTCTAGAATCAAATAAAGTTTTGTTATGTATTACATCGGATGACTCTGTTGAGCCTGATTGGCTTTTTTCATAAGCTGTTTCAATTAAAAAGGATTATTCTGTCTTTAACATGGAACTACAGCGGTGGCCCAAATTGTAGACACTTTTAGATAGCTTTCATAACAAAAAATAAAAAGCTCCCTTTTGCAGCCGTCCGAAGGAAAGCACTTTGGAAATTTTTGCTATATTTTCGCCGATCATGACCTCCAGGTGCCGAAACCATCCTCCATTGAAATGCTCCCTTATGTATATGTAATATATGTATATATATATATATATATATATATATTTTTATCTGAATTTTGTCATGCTGAAACTCTCGGACTTTTGAACCGATCTGGATGTAATGTTTCTTATGCATAGTACATACTAATGTCTCGACCGAGTTCGTTGGCCAGCTTCATCCGCCATTTTGTTTCAAAATGGCGACTATTAGAATTTTGTGGAAATATTTAGGTTTTCTAACTTTCACTTTAAAATCACCTATGTTGTCAACTTACATTGTGTGACACTTTAAAATAAATTTTAATTTTTCTAATATTCTGTTTAAAATGATACATAAAAGTTTGCATTTTGCAAAATGTAACATTTTCCATAAGTATACACTCTTAGAAAACATAAAAAATTTCAAAAATTCAAATGGCCGCCATTTTGAAACAAGATGGCGGATGAAGCTGGCCAACGAACTCTATTGAGACATTAGCATGTACTATGCATATGAAACATTTCAACCAAATCGGTTCAAAAATTCGAGAGTTACAGCATGACAGATTTCAGATATAATTATATATATATATATATATATATATATATATAGTATAAGTATATATAAGTCAACATTTCAACGGAAGATGGTTTTGTTATCTGCGGTGTCATGATCGGCAAAAATATCGCAAAATTCCCGAAGTGTTTTCCTTCGGACGGCTGCAATAGGCTTTTTACTTTTTGTAATGAAATCTACCTAAAAGTGTCAATAATTCTGGCCACCACTGTATGAATAAAAAGGAATTGAAATATCCTTGAAAGTGTGAAGCTTCAACTTTAATCGGTTTTGCAGTGGCTCATTACCGTCGCGCCGGGCAAACATCTACCAGTAAATTTTAATAGAAACTTTTTCCTTATTTAAACGCCTTATTAATGCAGAATGTCAGTCATAATTATGGCCAAATACAGATATTTATTTTTACTGGTGGACGTTTTTTCGGCGCTAGTCAGGTTCTACATTTCTGTCATATTGTGACAGCATAAACAGTTTCCTGTCACTGTCAGTAAATGATATTATAATACCCGGGCCAACTTCAACTAGTAAAAACAAAGAGACATTTTTAACATATTTTTGAGAGAAATTTTGCATAAATAAGCTGGTAAAATAAGGCGGAATTTTCTATTCAAAATTTATTGGTGGAAGGTTACTTCGGCGATAATCAAGAACTGTTGACCCTATGTAAAAAATTAGCCGCTATCTTGTGACAACGTCTTCAGTTACTTCACTCGCAACTGGTACAATCTACACTATATGTCTCCCCCTTTTTATTCGTAACTCCATTTTCTTAAACATGAATAAATTCTGTTTCATACAGCGGGTATCTGTAGCACTTCAACAAGATTTCCCTATATAAATTACAGGAGGAAACTAGTAGCATTGCTGGCAGGATTGCACTGTAAAAAATACAGAATTTTTTTAGAGTGTGTTGATATAACACAATGACAAAGTAAAGCTTCCCTGATATTAAAGTTTCAAATGTCTGAATGCTTCAAAACAGCTTTGTTTAAATAATGTTTTAAAAACTCTAAAAAAATTATCTCTTCTATGGATATTTTATTTTTCCCCCGTTTCCTAAATAGAGACAAAACTTAAACGACATCTCTTAGAAGGATTTTTCTTTTCACTCTGTAAAAGACTGAATTGTTTCAGGCTAAAAAAAAAACCTTTCATGCATTTAATATTGCATTATTTTATTTTAATACATATTCATAAAATTTCCTCCATATAACACAGCATAAAATTTATCGTTATTTTTTTCATTTCTAAAGAACACGCGTGAATAAATAAAGATACTGAAATTAACAAGGGAACATGATACAATTATATTACGTTACATAACTAAAGAAGTTATGTTTCGCATGCTTTTAAAAGTCATTATGTAACAAGAAAATTCATAACTGAACTATGAAGGTCTTAAATATAATAAAACACCCATACTACAATATATATTAAAACACACATACACACATAAATAACGCCTGCATTCAACAGTTAAAGGTATATATAAATATTATACAGACATACAAACAATAAATACAATTAACCCAACTTGAGTGAAAAATTAGCTAGAGCCAGGAATCGAACCCGGGACCACAGTATACAACACAACTGGAGTGAAAAATTAGACAGAGCCAGGAATCGAACCACAGTATACATCCCCAACATGGTTTATTAGTGAGAAATTGCAGACTCAGGCATCGGACAGAGTAGCTCAGTGGTTAGAGCGGCAGTCTTGTATACTGTGGTCCCGCGTTCGATTCCTGGCTCTGGCTAATTTTTCACTCCAGTTGGGCTTATTGTATTTATTGTTTGTATGTCTGTATAATATTTATATATAACTTTAAGGTCTTAAATGTTTAGAATTTCATTTTGAGAAATCATGTGCGTTTAGCAAAACTCAATTTATATTAATTGTACAGTTAATAATAATAAAAAAAAAAGATGCACCTGACTTTATTCGCAGGCTGTTTACCATAAAAACCACACACGAGATGTCATTAAACTCAGAATATTTTCTTTCTTCAGAATATGAATGCAATTTTTGAAAAAACTGCCGTCCACATAATAAAGCTACACTAAATTCAATTTTTCAAATGGTAACACCCATTTTTGATACCACATTTGTGTTCCTTGGATAAAGGCAAACCGTAAAAGATATAGTTTATGTACTTTTGTCTAATCTTCATAGAGTTATAAAAAAATGATAAAGAGTTTCGCAGGTCAAGATGCCTTCAAGAGCCTAGTAATCCACAAGTTTAGAAGAATTAAATTAGGATCTCACGGAAAAACATACAGAGTCCCGCCAGTAAAATTTTAGATTCAATTCATTTACAAATAAACAAAAAGAAACTGGGAATAATGGGACAGCGTAAGCTGCTTACTGTGACATTAAAGAGGCATTGAAAAATTAAGTTTAACTGTGGTATAAAAATAGATGAAAATAATTAAATTTAAAATAAAAAAAATAAATGCATTACAAAAGTAAAAAACAACTTAACATAATAAATTAATTAATTAATGTTAAATTCCATGTAAAAAATAGAACAAAAAATATTAAAAATATTCCATTAGTTCCTAATTTAGAAAATATATGTTTTCTCTACCCTTAAAAAAAGATACTTTTCTGAAATTATACATTTTTTTTTCAAAAGTAATATATTATATATATTACAAGGGTTGTTTAATAGCCTTTACTTTTTAACCAGGAGAAGACCCTTTAATTGCCTTCGATTAGAACTTAAAGGAATCGACTGGGAGCAGAGATTTAGTGTCCAATCCACACCCTCCCCCAATGCAGCCTGTTAGTATCCTTGCCTGGTGCATGAGGAACGAACGTGGATAGGCTTCCTCTAACCCTCTTGGCCAGCGTGGAGGAATTTGGCCACCTTCCTCCCTTATTTTATCATGAATTCACAAAACAAATCACGGTCCTTAATTCCCGGCAGTCTGCATCTTCCTGGCTAAGGAAGCGATCAGAAAGACATAAAGACAGAGGGTGCTAAGAATCACCAGACTCGACTTGGCTGACATAAGTTGATGACCTTGGTTACGTATAATGGACGATCCCTATCTTCGGAAAATCTTTTACAGGAACTTGAAGAAGAATTAGAAAGAATTAACTGGGACATCCTAGGATTATGTAAAGTAAGAAGAGAAGGAGAAGAGAAGATTGATCTTGTCAGTGGACATGTATTATACTAAAGAGGCACAGAAGATGGAAAAACAAGCGGTGTAGGATTTTCACTGCTGTCTTAGGAAATATTTTCAAGAAGGTGGGCTGGGAAAACAAAAAGATTGGAATAAACGGGGAATATTTAAGTCATCTCCGGTTCGCTGATGACATTTTAATTTTCTGTAACAGCCCTGAAGAATTGGAAAATACGCTAAAAGATTTTGCAGAAGCTAGCATTAATGTGGGATTAAAAATAAATTTGAAAAAGACTAAGTTGATGTTCAATTCATTTGCATCAAAAAAGAAAATCGTCTACAACAACACTGGGATTAAAGAAGTGCAAAGTTATGTGTACCTTGGACAAGAAATATCATCGGATAATAGTATCATGAATGAAATCAAAAGAAGAATAAGAAATGGATGGAGTGCTTTTGAGAAAAATAACATTATTCTGAAGAGTAACATGCCTCTTTGTTTGAAAAGAAAGGTGTTTAACCAATGTGTTTTGCCTGCACTAACTTATGGAGCAGAAACATGGACGCTAATTAAACAGATGGTACAAAGATTATAAACAACACAGAGAAGTGTGGAAAGATGTATGCTAGGCACAACTAGAACAGACAGAAAGAGAATAACTTGTATAAGAAATCAGACGAAAGCTTTTGACATCATTGAAAAAATTAAACGGCTAAAATGGAAATGGGCTAGGCACATTGCAAGAAGACAAGACAATAGATGAAGAACAAATACCCTACAGTGGTATACCAGAGATGTAAAACGAACAAGAAGACGACCTCATGTAAGATGAGTGACGAAATCAGAAAAGTAACCGGTGTTAATTGGATGACTAAAGCACTAGGCAGGAAACTTTGGAAAATTTTGGGGGGAGGCCTACATCCAGCAGTGGATTGAAAACGCTTGATGATGATGATGATGATGCTATATTACAAGCAGATTCATGGTATCCTAATGGGGGGCGGGGGGGGGGTCCCAGTTCAATATTTGGACAACATGTATCTGGAATGAAAATAACAGTGAATTAAATAAAGATATAATTAGCTTCAAATATATAGACGATGTTTTAATTATTGAGCGAAATGGGGTGCAAGCCAACCTTGATTTTAAATATTACTGATTAAATCTAGAATTGAAACTATCATCTAATTAATTAATGAAAATATAAATTATTTGGATGTAGATCTAAACATAGAAAATAAAAATTTTATTGCAACAGTATATGATAAAAGAAAATACTTTAAAACTATTGCAATGCTGCACTGTAACTCTAATGTCCATATGTCAATCTTTAGAAATATTTTTATTAACGGTTTAAACAGATTGACATCAAACAGAAACATTTTGAAAGTCGAAATGCTTGAATGATATCGCATAGCTGTGAAATAGGGTTATCCTTTGAATTTGGTCAAAGATATTATGTTTAACTAAGCGGTTTATAGGAAGTGGAAGGGAAACGGGTCGCAGTTGGAAATGATGGATTTTTGGACAGTCAGTTTCATTTTCTTTCGACAGGTAAATCTGGGGAATGTTGCAAGCTTAACCCATTAAGGATCAGCATGTTTTAAAAGAATTTTATGCAGTTCACACCACTCTTTTGTTAAACACTTACTTTTACTTTATGAATCACTGAAATGTGTTAATTAAGTAAGGCAAATTTTACTTTTCTCTTTTACTAATATAAAAAAAGGTGCAAAAATCACAAATATAATGTTGCGAAAATGCAACGTCAGTCTTTAATGGGTTCAAAACAGTTTAAACCCTGCATTGCGTGTCATAAGCCACGCAGCCTGCATCCAAGTTCAGTTGGTTTGTTATTTTGATATTTAGTTTATTACTTTAGTTGATTTTGTTAAATATTCAACTGGTTATGTTATTTTTTTTTCAGTTAGTTAAATTCTTTTAAATATTTTATTGTTTTGTTTAGTTACTATCTTTTAGTTCATTTAAAGTTTATATAAGTCATAATGTTTTAGATTAATTTAAGGATTTTTTAACTACATATATATACATACATATATACATATATATATATATATATATATATATATGTGTGTGTGTGTGTATGTATATATGTGCGTGTATTTTTTTTTTTTTTTTTTTTGACAATATGTTTTTAAATAAAAATATAAAATAAATAAAAAAGTAAGGAAAATTAAGTTTATATTGAAGAATTACTTAGAGATATTATATTTTAGTTGAGAGAGAAAAACTCAGGTTATATTCTCAGTTTAACTCAGGTATTCATCATCAATAGTCGAAGCAAATCAAGGCTTTTTTATGGTTAGAGAGGTCAGAGATCTTGTGATTGGATACCTCACACAGAAAAAAATAAGACCTAAAATAGGTAAAAAAAAACAATTCGGGTTGAAAGATTCTTAGTTATGAGGTTACCCAATTTGGGTTTATACCAAATTGGGTCATGATCCATGCCTGTTTTGGTTACCACTATGTATCCATTTTAGATACTGTTAAATACCCATTTTGCTTATCTTACGTAACATTCTAGACAGCACTCTGGATCCATTTTAAGCAGTTTTTATTATCAAATTTGGATATCTTAACACGCAGTCTGAATATTACTATGTATCCATTTTGGAGAATACTTAACACCCAATTTGGCCATGCTAGCATCTATTTTGCAAAATCCTAAATATATATTTTAGGACACATTAAAACTCAATTTGGGTGCCTTTAAATACCTGTTTTAGGATGAATTCAACATCCATTTTGGATAAATTTAAATATCTTTCTTGGCACATTTAGTACCTATTATTTTGAACCCCCCAAATGATTGATACAGTGTTTATGAATTTATTTTAAATTTTGATTCATGTACAGCTCCATAGACTTTAGTGCTTTTATTAAAGGATTAGATTAAAATTTCAAAGTTAAAATAATACCCCCCAAGATTATTCATATTTAAAATATAAAACAATTAGCTCAATTTCGATTTTTGATGAGATTCCAATAATAAATAATTAAATAATTTTCTCGGCAACTTTGGAATTTTCTCTATCATATCCTTAGAATCCTTCTGCTGAAGATCTTGATTTGAAACAAAATTACCACTTTCTTATGAGATAATCTATCAAATTAAATGTGTTATGCCACCAGCTTTTATAATTCCTTTAATTTGTCACATTAAAAGAAAATTAAAACACTAATTTCTTAGAACATTGATAGAATATTATTCTCACCACAAGCTATAAATTTACTTTTAACATTAGAAAGACCGATTGGGGTGATTTTGACTGCTATGTCGAATACCGAAAGCATAATTGTTATTTATATCATGCATGGTTTTGTGGCATTTTATATGTGAAGTTTAATATTTAGGTATTGTGTCATTATCCATGCTTAGAATCGAACCGAGTTACAGTTAATCATACCTTAAAAAACTGTAGAGTTCCATAATTTACTCTAGTCTTATTTTCATATAATTACATGCTTTAATCTTTTATGACAATTGCATTTAATCTTCAAATCTTTGTCTAAAAAACAGATTTTAATGATTTAATTATTATTCTTAAAAAATATGAAAAAAAAACACATTGAAAACAATGCCAAATATATCATTTGGATCCTTTTTTGATCTATAAAAAAAAAGAAAGAAAGAAAAGAACCCCACAAAATATGTTACAAATTATGAACAATTATATATAGAACACCATTAAAACATTCATTTTTAATATTTTATGGAGAAGGCAATTTTTTTCACCTGTCTAAATTAAAAACTTCATAAAAAAGAAAGAAAAATCTGTAGCCAATAAATTATAAGAAAATATACAATTAAAAGCTTCATAAAAAAGAAAAAAAAAATCTGTAGCCAGTAAATTATAAGAAAATATACAATTTAGTAAACCAAAAATATTTCATGATCAATCACAAAGAAAGAAATCTTTGGGTTTTGTTATTGCTCTGTGCTATGTCACTTAAATCAAAAATAAGAGTACGCAGTCAATAAAAAGTAAAAATAAGTTTTTAAGGTTATATTATACTTTTTAATAGTTTTATATTGGAAATGTTATATAATATACCCCATCTGCAACCCCTCTCCTTAGTTTCGGCCTTGCTGACAATCAATAATGTTGCAGTGAACTCTTAAAATCAACTTTCGTTTATAGTGGAACGCGTGTAAATGGGAATGTAACAAAACAAATTTGTTAGGTGAAAAATTATACAAATAACACGAAGATAACATAAAGTAACAAACAATTCAATAAATATCCGAATAAATCCAGTAATGGCTACAGCAAGGGTTCTGTAAATATCCAAGTAATTCGAACTCGTAAGCACGACGCCACACAAACACAACACAGACGAAAATGAAGAAATCGAACATGGCGCGCAGTGACGTTGCTATTTTTCAGGATCAAAATGAATGGGTGGTAGTCGTTACCCAAATCAGCGCCCGCTGCTCACATCAGCAGAGCTCTAATCAAATTTGGGTGTTCACTGTCCCCAAACTGGGTATCGTAAAGCTGTGTCTATGAATATGTAACCGTTTTTATACAATTTGGAGAGATCTAAGACCTCTTACGGATCTGATACCCTTAAATAGGTATATTACAGCCCATATTGGAGTTTGGAAAGCTAATATGGGTGTTGTTTAATTTTGGGTGACATTCTAAAATAGGTTTCATTTTGTACTGTGCAGCTATAATCTCATTTGGAGTTTTATAAACGCTCTTCTAAAATTGTATGATAATTATATCCCTTTTTCTTAAAGAGAGAAGAAGTACGGAGGTCTCTACGAATGGTAGTATTTCTTAATAACGGTGACTATTTCTAATAATCCGTCGATTTTTACTGTGCATTCTATAAAGTTACTCTAGATCAGGTATTATTAGCAAAACCCCTGATCGGACAGGCATAAATGAGATCAGATGGAATATTAGCATTGTAAATAACGAGTTTGTTTTTAATGGAGAGAGTATTAATATTGAGGAGTGGAGACAGAGATTTAGACAGACAGAATTTATTGTGAATTTATTCCAGACATTAAGGATTGCTTATTCTAAGTAACTCTTCTATCGGGATGACTTTCAGATACTTAGTATTGTTTAGGGAATGGTAACATTATTAATGGTTATGCTGTTAGAATAGGTAATTTTTTAGATTAAAAAATAATTGCATCAATTTTATTTTCAATAACACGACACAGGCTACACTCGCTTATTAAAATGTCAATATTATTTTGGAGATTTTTATATAAGTAGTATGTGTGATATACGGAAGAGTAGATTGCGGTATCGTCTGTATGCAGAACAATAAAAGTTCTCAGTATATGTGGGATATCGTTAAAGTATATAACTGATTGAACACTAAACTGAACAGTCTGTAACGTACAAAAGTATTTTATAAAGTGTAGAGAGAACAGTATTGATGCAGACACAGAATTTCCGGTTGATAAGGTACGAATAATACCAAGTATGTAAGTCTTACATAAATACCTAGCTGAGTTAATTTGTAAATAAGATCATTTTGCCATACTTTATCAAATGCTTTAGCTACACTTTAAAAAGGGGCTGCAGTTGGAGTATTCGTGTTGATGTTTTCGCAAAGGAATTCCACAATACTAAGCAGCTGGCGCTGAGCAGGGTGTTTAGTCCTAAAGCCAAATAGATCCAATATTACTATGTAAAATGTCATGATTTTCTCCAAAGTGTGATTCGATTGCATTTTCGATCATAAGAATTGTAATCATCGTCGACGAATTTTATGAGAAAACTTATTTGAGACCATTTACTAAGAATTGTCGAGAGTGTTAAGCAAATAAAGGAACAAAAAAGTTAATGATAACAAATAGAAATTGTACAACATTCTCATATTGTCAAGACCACTGGATGTAATGTTTTGTATAGTGTAATGTGGTACATGATTTTTCATGTAGATGGCAGTGCCACTACAAGATGAGTGAACGCGTGTTGAATAACTCCAGTGAAGTGTTTTTTTCCTGCTTCTTTTTTTTGTAATAAAATTTATTTAAGACCACAGCACACATTAGGGTTTCCTTACGCGCTTAGTATTTATTTGTAGAATCAGAATCAGAACAGGAATTTAGTATTTTTTTAGAATAATAAGAATTAGGTTTAGTTTCAACATGATAGTGGTTTTAACGCTATTTCTACCGGTGTCAAATGACACCTTTTATGATTTTCATTTATGGTTATTTTATTTGTAATTCTTAAACTAACACAATTATAAGTCAAACACTGAGTCTATTGAAAAGGATTTTTCATTTTTTTAGTTAACAAGTAATATAAAAATTTTCTTTTTAAAGTCAATTCCTATTTAGGTCATCAAAGAAAATTTTAATATAATCCCTTAAGCTAATATTAGTTTTTGTTGCATTAAAATATCTCAATTTGTTGATTTTCTATAAACAAGTAGGTTTACAATGGAAGTCTATGGGAATTTGGCGAAATATTAGAGATATCGCTACTTTTGGCGACTCATTTTGGTCGCCAAATTTGGTGATATATCGCCAAGTTGGCGACAAACTTGGCGGTATTTGGCGACAGAACAGGGTCTTCCCTATGGTAACCCCCCTTATAGATATGAAGATGCATTAAATGCTTCAATAACCAATGGCCGCCGTTTTGTCTCCCATGTCAAACAAAAATTAATTAAATAAAATTTAATTAATGAATTAAGATTTGAAAAAACTGTATTAACATCACTTGTCATCCAGTACAAGTTTTAAAAAAAATTATTCCAACTTGATAGGATGAATAATAAGTATTTTATTAACGATTGAAAATTTGAACAAGATATATAAATAACTAAATAAATAAATAAATATAGGGAGAGTGTGAACTAATAGTAGGAGTTGAAAAAATTACTCATAAAATATTCAAAAGTCAAAATCTTAAAAGGTGTCATTTGACACCGGTAGGAGTAGTGCTAAAGAAGCCCATCCATGTAGCGGGATGAACACATTCTGGTCATAATTTGCTCATTTAGGCTTTTGTTGGATTATATTTACTGAAATTATTATCTGCGCATTTAAAGCATCTCGGGCAAAATTCCCGAAATTTCGATTCATAGACGAAGCCAAGTCAACGGTCATGTTGTTTAATTTGTTTATTGGCTTAAAAGCTTCAATAGTTACAATATTAATAATAGTTAAATATAATAAATTTCCTTAAAAATATTATAGATTTTCTCAAACTTTACTCATGGTGGAATATTTACCATACATAAAGGCGCAGGATTACCAGTTTTTAGGGTTTCGTTCATCTCATGAAACCCCATTCGTCTCACTCCTTTGTCTGTCTGTATGTCCTTCACAGAGCCCGTTCTCAAAAACTATACATGTTGGAGACTTGAAATTTCGGGTACTTATAGATGAACACCTCACATTAAACGACAAATCATAAAATTTTGAAAAAGTCGGTAATTAATCGAACTACGGGCTAATTAACCAATCAACCATTTTAACGCATGTACAAACGGACCTCTTCTCCAAATCATCAGAGTTTCTCCTAAGGGATGCCAGTAAAATCAGCCGATGCACAGTTACCACGGAGGAAATTAAGCTGAAAAATGAAGTGGACATTTTAAAGTGAAATCTCATATTAGTAAGTATTGGTCCGAGAAGTTTGTAAATGTATAGAGAGACGCGGAAAAAAATCTACTTTCATTTGGTGTAAAGTTCACATTTCTGCGATGTGTATAAGTTAAAATATCCACTAAAAATCGATCGATAAAAATGTAACTTCTTTAATTGGAAAGACAAGGAAAAAAGATTTCATTTCGGCGGGAAAGCAGGTGTCAGACATGACCACGCTGTGGTTTTCCATAGTAGTATATTTTAATATGAAATTTTAACTTTTTAAATATTAAATTTTTTGATTAAATTTTTTAGCATCCCGATGTAAAATTTCTCGCTGATTTCATTGATACCCATTTCTAAGTCCTATCTTAATTACAAGCTGAAATATTAATTATTATTTAATTAATCAGATTATTGCTATCAAATGAGTCGATTAAAATGGAGACAGGTGCTTTTTTAACCACGAAACAATTTAAATTAGGAAATCTAACAGTTTGAGTGGGGTTTTTGAACAGAGCTATGAGATAAGTATAACTCATTCATCATCAGAAAGTTTACAAGTATTCATACCACTATTATCGAATAGTAATTTCAGGACTTAAATTATTGGTTAAGACCGCCACTCGATCTGTTTCAAATTTTAAGATAGTTTATAACACATAAGAAAAAGTGTAAAAAAGAACGGATTGTGATATTTAGACACCCAGCCAGGACGCCAACCGGAAGGCTAATGAACAAATGTCCTGGCAGGTAAATCCCTCCTCCACCCAGTTCCACCTTACCGCAGAAACGGGCTAAACCAGTGGGCGATTATATAACTAAATAAGATAACAAATCGCATAACCTATATGCTCATAGCAACTCGCTATGTCAACACAAACGTATGTTTAAGTTAACATACAACTGAAAATACACAGTAAAAGAAAAGGGTATATGGGTAACCCACAACCAAAATATGAAAATTAAAAATAATAACATAATATGAGGGTTTATGGGTAACCCTCAACCAATAAATAGACCAAAATACTAAACAATGATACTACAAAAGCACAGGTTTATGGGTTACCTGTAACCAAATATAATGAAGAATGATGCAATTAAAAGTCTGCAAGATTAAATGTAATTCTTTAGAGTAAGTTCTAAATTGTTCCACTATATAGTTCAGCTCCAATCCTCGCCCTCATAACCAATCAAAAAAGATCCAAACCAAACAGCTTCTCAATTGATGATAATAGAAAATCAACCAATACTGAGTTCATCAAGTGATTCTGGTAGTTGCATAAAATAAAACATAGATGATAACTTGTAGAATAATATGAAGTGACAATGGGCAATCAAACTATGTAGTCACACACAGTACACACAAACTAATGGTCAGTCCACCACTCTAAATCACAACTATTACGATAGAATGTTAATGTCATAAGTGCGAATATTAATATACTGATATAAATGCAAATAAAACACAATGTTTATATCCCAAGAGATGGCTTATAGAAAATAAATAAATTTTAATATGTCCATATGCAAGAATTACTCTTGAATACAAAGTAGAAATGGAAATTACGAAAATGAGATAATGTAACACTATTCGATACATCCAATATACTTCTTCATTTCTGAACATTAGTCGACAGGCAATGAAACTGATAATAATGCACCAGCATTAGAACAGATAAGTAAAATATTTAAACCATCTCGTACCTTGTGAGATCTTAATTCAGATAGTCTAGTTGCTTAATAGCCCACAATAACAGAGACTTCAAATATAAGATAAAGTGTAAAAAAGAATGACGCGTGAAATTCCGGGGAGGTGGACGGGGCGCTAGATTTCTATTTAAAAAGGTTAGCGTTTCTGACCGCTTTAGGTGCCTTTTTTGAGATAGTTCTGAGATATATGCTACTTTTTTAATATAAAATTGTCTAAAGTTTAGCTACCACTATTTCCGAATAGTAATTTCAGCAAATATCTTAATTTCCTATGAAGACCGTCACCACCTCGAGTAACATATCTACTGATAGGTTGTTTAACGGAGTTTCCTTCCGAAGCAGTTTTGTTAAGAATAGCGTGCTCTCCCTGGTGGTGGAATGTTGAACTAATATAACGCGATTTTGTTAAAATTAGAAAATATAACAAGGCGGTCTGTTTGAAACTTTAAGATAGTTTATAACACATAGGAAAAAGTTTATAAAAAATGGCGTGTGAAATTTTGGGTAAGGGGAGGGGCCGCTAATTTTACTAATTGATTTATTTGTATTATATACTTGTTTTAAAAGGCAGACTCGTGATGTTCCATTATTCTTCTGAACGGTGCCCGATTTTTAAAAATACAGCATAAATGTTACTTATGCCAGATAAAAATGTCAGAAGTATTGATACCACTATTTCCGAATAGTAATTTCAGCATATATATTAAATTCTTGTTTAAGACCGCCCCCCCCCCCCGACCCATGTATCTACCGATAGGTTGTGTAAAGGAGTTTCGTTCAGATACACTTTTGTTAAGACTAGAGTGCGTTCCCTGGTGGTGGAATGTGGGACTGACAGACCGCGATTACATTTAAAGTAGGAATTCCAACAAAGCGGTCTGTTTGAAACTTTAAGATAATTTATAACAAATAGTAAAATATTATAAAAAAGAATGGCGCGTCACATTCCGGTTGGGGGGGGGGGAAGGGGCGCGAACAAAATTAGGCAGTATAACAGGGCGTTTTGTATTGTTTTGCGTGCGGTTTTTTGATGGCGTGATGAGAAAACTATTACTTATTCAATATCAAAAATTTTATAAGTGTTCATACCACTATTTTTGAATAGTTATTTAAGCAAATATCTTAAATTCTTGGTTAAGACCGCCACTCCCTCGACTAGCATATCTCCTGATCGGTTGTTTAACGGAGTTACGTTCAGATACAGTTTTGTTAAGAATAGAGTGCGCTCCCTCCTGGTGGAATGTGGAACTAACAGACCGCGATTTCAGTTAAAATAGGAAATCTAACAAGGCAATCTGTTTGAAACTTTAAGATAGTTTATAACACATAAGAAAAAGTTTATAAAAAATGGCGCGTGAAATTTCGGGCAGGTGGGAAGAGGGGGAGGGGCAAAATATTTCTTTTTTTTTTTACCTTTTTGTTTCATACCACTTCAGGTGCGTTTTTTTGACGGAGTCCTCAGATACATGCTACTTATTAAATATAAATATGTCAAAAGTTTAATTACCACCATTTCCGAATAGTAATTTCAACAAACATCTTAAATTCTTGCTGAAGACCGCCACCCCCTCGAGTAACATATCTACTGATATATTGTGTAAAGGAGTTCCGTTCAGATACGTTTTTGTTAAGAATAGAGTGCGCTCCCTGGTGATGGAATATGGAGCTAACAGACCGGGATTTCATTTAAAGTAGGAAATCTAACAATGCGATCTGTTTGAAACTTTAAGATACTTTATAACACATGATAAAAAAGTATAAAGAAGAATGACGTGCCGCATTTCGAGGGGGGTGGGGGAGGGGCGCGAACAAAATTAGGAAATATAGCTGGACGATCTGTTTGAAACTTTAATATAACTTATAAAACATAACAAAAATTTTAAACATCAGGCCGTGTCAAAAATCAGGGTGATCATTACCCCGCTTCACCTCCCCCAAAGGGGGCACTTTTCTAAATTTGGCAGGTGCCCGTCATGTGATATATTGTAGCATTTCGAGGGGAGGGGGGGTCACGAACAAAATTAGGAAATATAACAACCCAGCAAACACAGAGCTATCGGTAAGCAATTGGGCGAAAGCCGCTTGCCACTACCGGCGGTATTGGTACGATACCGCTTGCCGCTACCGGTTCCGTATCTTTTTTGATACGCCGCGCGAATGCGGCTCGATTCATGAGGCACGCAGCCGGTCCGGTATCGGCAGAAAACTATGCCGACAGCACGCCGATAGCTATCCATATGAATGCCGGCCGCACCCGATACCAGCATAAATTGAAAAAAAAAATCTGTTTTGATGGCGCCATCTATTAGTCATCGTGGAATGTATATTTGGAAGGAACGTGTTTCAGCGTTGGGAGAGGCGGGGTTTGATCCATCGTACCCAGGGACAGGAAGTAGACGCCTTCACCACTCAGCCACTGAGATTTGATCAGGGGAGGATTATATGAGGTCATAAGGGGAAGACATATCGATAAGTATTGGTTGTCGTTGAAGGTAAGTGGTAGATGGGAAAATTTGAATTTTGAAGTGTTTTTATTTTATTTTTTATTTATTTATTTGTAATTGTCTTACGCGCGTGCATTTAAAAGTTAATTTAATATTTAAGTGAATGAAATAAATACCTTAGCAAATTCGTTAAGATGAGGGGTTCATCTTCCGGTCCCAGGTCCTTTTCAGGCCCATTTGTCGACGCAAGGAACCACCCGTGAAGCAAGCCCCGCGACGCGTCCCGAGGGTCGCCGCCAGACAAGCTCCAACAGAGCGGAACACCGCGCAAACTCCGGTCAAACCGACGGCGCTGCCCAGCGCACACGGCGACGACTATTCCCAAGAAGAGACGAACGGCCGCTACGACAGTCCTCACCACCCAGCTAGAAAAACCAAGTGGTCCCTAAACTTGGTTACTCGAGCCGGTAGACCCCGCAAGCCATCGCAGGAACCAGACGCCTATAAAGACGCTGGGCCCACGGACTGAACCGAGGCTTCCCGACCCGAATTTAATTTACGGACAGGCCCCCAAGATCAGATACCATTTTCCGGCAGAGACATTTTTGTGGGCCAGCCGATAGGAAAGTTAATGAAGGGCCCCTAGCTTGAAAACCAGGGAGGACGGGGAAAATCCCTCCGGCCGTAAAGCGACCCAGCTCCTGGCTTTTCGCCCAGACCACCCAGCTCAACCGACGGAACCCCTCGCGGATCACGCCGGGAGCCAGTTGGCCCAGACTAGGTGCCGTTAGCGACCCCAGGCGGGCACGGAAAGCTCCACCTAGACGGAATAGACTCCGCCTCGCTAGGGGGTCGGACGGAACGGAGTCCCGCCAGCCCCCACCGACTCGACTCCATCCTAGGACAGAGAAGCCAGCGGAGGCCGACAGAAGCCCGCCCGCCACTACCTTACCT
The DNA here is from genome assembly GCA_963932465.1 of Maratus speciosus. NCBI lineage: Eukaryota > Metazoa > Arthropoda > Arachnida > Araneae > Salticidae > Maratus > Maratus speciosus. Next base: position 346,670,571 of record OZ010795.1, on the reverse strand, counting down.
CACGGCCGTCGAGGGTACCCAGGCCCGAAGCCCCCTGACCCCGTGCAGTGACCGACCGCTACCTTTGTTAGTGCGTTCGAAAGTTAGGTGGAGACACCTCTAGGTCCTCATCACCAGGCGAGGCAAACTCCGGTACCGCATAGACACGGAGGACCTGGATCGGACCAAGAGTTCACCCAAGGCACGATGAGCCGCCGCGTTACCGGCGAGCCTCCGGCCCGTTTCCCTGCGGGAGTAGTGTTCGATGGTGGACCTGCCGGCCGACCCCCTCCCACGGGGCACGGCACGACGTGGAGCAACCAGAACCATACTGGCCTCCCCACGCGACCGCTCCTTGGTCAACGGGGGCACCGCCAAACCCCACCACCCTTAGGGTCGGCTCCCAACTGCTCCAGCTGAGGTCCTCGGAGGGATGAGCCACCCAAGTCATAAAGTAACTTGGGCGCTGTCCGAAACCCTCGCCCTTCGGTTGCTCCGGGAGTCCCTGCATGGCGTTCCCGCGAGCCCCGTCGTCACTAGCGAGCACCGAGGACTTTCCACTACAAAGCCCTCACTCATACTTCAGGCTCCCTCTTAGTCACTACGTGGATGGGGTCCTATCGCCTTAGCTAGTCTTTGCCCGGCGACACCGTCCGGCCCGTAGACCGGCACCGGGATCGACCTATGGATCGTCGCTACCCGGCTTGCCCAGAGAACCCGGGTGCCGGAGGACCGCACCTTTGGTACCCACCGAAGCGGGCTACGGCCCTATGCACAACGTCCGTTAACCGTGGCCACCCTCCACAACGCCTGTCGGAGATGAGCCTCTCGAGGAGGTGGCGAATCGTCCCCATCCGGCCCCCTCGCATTCGTACACAACGAACTCTGCCGAGCTTCCGGTCACCTCCCGCACTCAAGGGGTCGGGTCGGAACCACCCGGAGGGGCGGCCACTAGCAAATTCGTTAAAGCAAACGAATTTAAGAATAATTAAGATATAGATATAATTAAGAAGATATATATATATTTAAGAATAATTAACTATTAAAAAAAAATTTTAGAGGTTTTGTTCGGTTAATAAAATTTCTTTTTTAGGATTTATAATATAATTACATGCGTTGCGTTAATTTACAAAATATATATTTTTAACATGGAATTTTTTTTAATAAATAAAAAGTTGGTAATTAATAACTTTTAATTAGAATAAGAATTCATTTTATGTCGGTTTGATGATTTAAAGTAGAACATATAATTAATGAGTATGTTGCAATATTAATTTGTTACTTATCAATAGTTTTAATTAAAAAATAAAATAAAAATATTAATATATATATATATTTTTTCTTTTGGAAGACAAATTTAAATGGGGGATATTTCTGAATCTTTCTTATAAATTTTAGAATGCTTATTAAATAAAATAAGTGAATTTCAGAGGCTTTTCTCTTAATACAATTTTCTCTGTAGGAATTATAATGTAATTATATGTGTTAATTCAAGAAATATATATTTGTAACATAGAAAAACTAATTTTAATTAAAAAATAAGTTGGTAATTAATTACTTTTAATTAGAATAAGAGTTCATTTTTTGTAATTTGATAATTTAATGTATAATATATTTTTAGTAATTATGTAGCAATAATGATCAACATTTCTTAATCATCAAATAAAATAGAAATATTAATTTATCTTTTTTTTTTTTTTTTTTTTTTTTTTTTTTAGAAGTGTGAGATTTCTGAATCTTTCTTTTAAATTTTAATGATAAAAAGTTGGGTAGTTTTTTTTAAATATTTTTATAGCTTGTAAAATAATTTTAAGCACTTTTTTAATAATTTGATTTTTAGATAAAATAAAAAACATAGCTATTGCTTTTAAAATGAATATAATAGCTAGAAAATAAGTTCAATTAATTTATGAATATTTTTTTTCTACGATTAAGTTTATAATGAATAATAATTTTAAGGAGCGATTTAAAAAACTCTTTTGATGATTCAAATAATTGTAAGTCCTTTTTAAAATGAATTCAACAACAACTTTTTAAAATAAATAAATATAGGCTATTTTTGACATTTATTTTGTTTATCACTGTTAGAATTTTATATGAATTACATGAAATATACATATCTTATCAAAACTGAAACTGAAACCAAACTAAGAAAAAGAAAAAAAGTGTCGGCTAAGACTAAAAATTCCGAACTCGGACCGATGTTGGCAAATCTGATGGGGCCACTATCAGAAATCACATATCGGTCCTGCGTCACTTGCCGGCGTAAGTCGCTTGCCGTTATATAACCATAAGGGGACCGATTACGGTAACCGGCAGTCGAAAAAGCAGATTCTTATGTTTCAATTGCCGACATGCTGCCGACGCTTCACCGAAACCACTGTGCCTATGCCGACACCTAACCGACAGTGCCAGCTGCGGTCCGATCGTATGCCGACAGGTATGTGTTTGCTGGGAAGGCGAATCTCATTGAAGCTTTACGATAGTTTAGGAAGGGTTTGCCAAAATTTAGAAGGCATTCCATGACGATAAATGTACTGGACGTTTTGAAAGAAATATTAAACGAACCCTTTCTGCGATCTCTGATCACACTTACCCACCTGTTCGATCTTTGAGCATGACAGACAGATAAAGTGAAAGCATATTTTTTATCCCAAAAAACAATTCAGATTCAGTATGCCAAGGGAAACCTCTGATGGCGATTTTTTTTTGTCCCTCATCTCTTGGATCTCTTTTGTCCCTCATCTAATTTTTTAGTACTTTGATCTATATCTCACGTTGTAGGATTTAATGCACTGTAAAAAAAAAAAAAAAAAAAAAAAAAAAAAAAAAAAAAAAAAAAACATTGTAGATTAGCCAGCACAAACTGCTGGCGTCCGAATTGCCAGCACACTGTGCTGTTAATTTTACGCAACTACTGTATTTTTCATGTTTATACAGTCAAGAAACCAAAGAAAGCTACAGCACATTCGACTGTGATCGAGTTTGAGCGTTAGATGAACAGTACTTTGTACTGGAAAAATGTCGTTTGTTTTTTTTTTCAGTGTAACCATCTTTAATTTAAGATAGAAAATAATATTTGCTTTTCTTTGTTGGCATCCTTAATACTTTTCGTGAAAATGATTTATTTATCATTAAGTTTGATATAAAAATGGTTAATTTCGGACTTAAAGGTCTGTGGGATTTTCAAAGGTATTCTTATCCAAATTAGTGCTATCGTCAAGATAAACCTCATTACCGACTTCAAAAAGGAGGAGGTTATCAATTCGACGCGTATGTATGTTTTTTTTTGTTAAATTTTTGAACTTGTTATTTCTGGTAATAGCCGAAATATCGTCATTTTCTTACGTATATGACGTTTACGTTACATTTTATTACGTCCTTTAGGCACAATTTTAAAATCTGTATTACTCTCTACAGTGATGGAACAGTGGCGCAGCAGTTGAACGATTATCACCTCTAAATATTTATAGTATTCTTCGCCTTCAAAAATCTCAGAAATTCTGTTTTGAAGTTAGACGAAGAATACTAATAAAATTTTGCGGTGTCAATTGATTGTCTGCTGCTACACTGTTCCATCACTGTCTCTGTGAATCCTGCCTCTTGGAGGAGGAAATGTGACTGGTTTATACCGAGAGTTTATGTTTATGTCATGAGCAAAGGGTTTTCTATTTTTTTAGCATAAAATGAGAATAACGAAGAATCTAACTAATAAGTTACGTTTTTAGGCTTCCTAAATATACAGAATATCGATAAAAAATGTCCCAGTTATACATTTTAATAGTATCAACTGTAATCGTTGTAGTGTGTTGGTTCAAGATCTCAAATAAAGAATAACTCAAACAATCTTAGATAAGCGCATGCGCGAGTGACGTTTCGTTATTTATTTGTTTGCAGTGCCAGATACGCAAAATAGCGACTCCTGAGCATAGAGTGTTAATGCCGGGCTGAAGATTTAAAAGCCGTTATTGCGATGCGATTTTTCCTTTACGGCTTTATAAAAGCTCGTGTCTACGTTCTGCGGCTACCTAATAATTTGCCAGAGTTGAGACAAAGAATGACAGAGGCTATATCTTCCATTACTCCGGACTTGTTAACCGAAGTGTGAGGAGAATTATACTTTAGTTTGGATGTGTGCCATACAACTAAAGGTGCACATATTGAACATATGTAAGAAAAATTAGCTTAGTTTACCTTCAATTTGATGTATGATTTGTTATAAATGTTCTAAATTAAACTGTTATACCATTGAAACTGTGTCTTCCTTTTATGGACACCTTGTATAATAAGACACTTGGCAAGCATTGCTTAACTCAATTTTATTATTAGTGGATAGAAGATATCAATTTTTCACTTGAATGCTGATTATGTATTCCTTGAAAAACTTAAGAAAGTCAGGAACTTTCTCTTTTGGTTTCCATGAATTGACGAGAAAGTTAGAAATTGTTCACTAAAGTCCGAAACATTGATACCTTCCGACTATATTTTTCACTGTATCATTCTATGATTGACTACTACCTGCAAATGACGCGCCAAAAACACAGACTTTCACCACTCACACGAATAAAAACAATAAGAGTTGTTTCGATTTGATGAACGTTAATAAACACAACAAGTTCATCAGACGAATGAAAAAGAAACTTTAGCAATTGAACACTCGATCAAATTCAAACTCCTGGATATCAGTGGTTAGACATTATATCTTACGGAGCCATATTAATCTAGAAGTACTACTATTGTATGTAATACAATTAAAAAAGTATGGATAATAACAGAAGATAAAGATCGAAAGCACTGCCAATGCACACTATCAAAGACGAAAAGGATTGGGAGAAATGATATGATCTAAATTTGGAGTGGCTGTATAAACAACCTGTCCCAAAATTGGAAGGCGGGGCTACGTCAGCATGCCGGATAGCCAGAAATAATCTAAGATTTATAATATTTATTAGACTAATATTTAGAATAGATATGATAGTTATTAAAATAATAAAAAAGAAACATAGTAAGTTAAAGTAAATCAAGTATTCAAACTTATTCAAAGACGTTCGGAGAAGGATTTTAAAAAATGTTTTAAGGAAATTTAAAAAAACAACATCCATATTCATTGTTACTATTTTTTTATTTTATTTTTTATTTATTTTTTTTTTTTTTTGGTATCATAAATTGTAGAACAGTAATTCTATAAGATCTAATAAGTTCATAAAACTGAATTATAAACAAACTATATGTATTTATATATTTATATATTTTTTATTTAAAAAGATATAAATAAAAGTGAAGTAGATAAAAATATAAAAAAATCGCAAAAAACGAAAGACGGTATTAGCTCAAACAGGGTCTTCCAAAATGGCAAACTTTCATCTCCCAAAATTTATTTAAAAGAATTTTTCACACAAAATTTCTGGTTGCTGATTTCAACTTTATTATAGGAGAAACTGTCTCAAAAGGGCATACGATTTGTTTCTTAATATTGCCCCTAGAGACCAACGCTACGCCGTTATATTGCGGAATCTATCGACAGCGATAATGTATTAATTTAAGCATTTAATGGCGAAATTTTCAAGTTTATATTTTTCCTTTTTTATAAAAGAAACTGTTTACACCTTCGTCAGAAATTTCTTGGGACTATTTTTGGTGCTAATTCACGCCTGTTTCCTTTCAGTGATTTCATATCTGAAGTATAAGGTAAGTACATATTTCTTTTTAGATTATTTTCTGTATGCAAAAATTTATAAATGCATATGTTCTCGAATATTGCCTCCGTATATACAATATGGCGTTTGTAGTTAAAACGACATGCCGGTTTTTGAAAAATGGAATCTATCCCATGAACATAGATATCTTTTCTGATCATGTTTTCTGTGCTTCAGTTGTGACAGTAAGTCCACTCGAAAATAAAGAAAGCAACGACAGCAACACAAGTTCTACAGATAAATAGCCTATCTAGACCTAATCTGTCAGTTTTCAAAATTTCAATGTCACCTCCTATTCCAGCGCCGACGACCCGAAGACATTTGAATCATGTTAACAGGCAAATTCTTCATGTTCTTAATCTTCATTTATTACACCACTGGATGTATCATCACTGCACTTCCTTGTGCCTCTCTTGTTAGATCATTCTCTAAAAAGAGGAAGCATGAAGGTGCAAAAGTTCTGTGTGCTAGTCCTAATATAGCTGAAGAGAAGGCGAATGCTGCTGAGAAACATAATTCACCATCAAGACAAGAAAATTCCCTTTGTTACATTCAGTGATGATGACAAAGACATGAATCTTAAGGCCGATGCTGATGATGATGATGGTGATGAAGCCTGTCTTTATTGTAATAAATTATTCAGTCACTCAAACCGAAGGAGAAGTTATAAAATGTGTTAAGGCAAGGGGTCAGGTACTCTTTGAACTAACAAAATACATGGGAAAGTGACCTCTGTAAGAATTGCAGTCATTCTCTAACTAAATTACTTTTAATTTTAAAATTGAAAATACATGTTAAGAACGATACATTTTATCAATTAAAGTTGTTAAAAAAGGTATATATATATATTTTTTTTAATTTATTTTTAAAGATAATACAATTTTTACGAAAGAATTAGTCTTACATAAATTGCGCGTATGATTTTTCCCATTTGAACGGCTAAAAAAAGCCAATATTTTTTTAATGAGTACAGATACAAAGTGTTTTCAAAATGACCAACAATGAAAAATATAAAACTTGTAAATCCCGTGAAAAAAAAAATTAAAAAGAAATTCGAAATATGGAGATTTTTTTATACAAAAGTAATCGTGAATTCTAAACTTATTACTTGAGAAACATAGTAATAGGCCATTTTGTGCTTCTGTGCGTTTAACATATTCACCAAATTCGTGAAATTCCAGGTAAACGCTTTTCGAAATGTACGCGCAATGATCAAAATCGCTGCTTTGAGAAAATTGACTTAATTGTTTTGATTAAATCACCCCTTGAAAATACAGCAAAAGCTCAAAATGCTTTAGACATAACTTCTCCTCTAATGCGAATTTTCGTATGGGGTTTGTTTTTAAATGTTCCTAAAGAATCGTAATTATTATAAGCTATTTAAAAGAAAAAAAACGATTTTGGGACGCTTTAAAAAGTCAAATGTGTTAAGTTCAAAGTGGACACATAGTGAAATGCCGATGTTTCTTGGTGTGCATAAAAATTTATTTGTAATGTATGCAAATAAAATTAATATTAACTTATGGATGTGTCGTTTTAAGACAACCCTGTAGATAAAATGACATAGTGTAGAATTTTTCATAAATCGTTATTATGACGCTGACTTTATTTGTTACTTCTTAAAAGGCACCATTACATTTTTTATGTTTTGGAAAGTTAGTTTATAAAACATAAAGGTCATCAGAAAAAAATTGTATAAATAGAAGCATGTTTTTCTTAGGGAATGTCATTTTAGGACAGTTTCCCGTATGCGATTGAACGATAGCAGAATAGGGTTTGTTTACATCTTCGAAAAGTAAAATTTTGCTATATCTCGCAAAATAATGATTGGAATTAACTGTAAACCTACACATCTGTGTTTTTGACGATGCCCGTTCTATTTATGTAAAAACTGATGTAAATTATAATTCATAATTTTTAAATGTGAATTTATTAATAATTTTCATCATTAAATGCATGCTTCACAGTAAAAAAAAAAATGTGTAGAATATATTTGGTTCCGTTGAATGTATCTCATTGAAAACAAAAATTTTAAACGGTATAACTTTTGGAGAAGATGAAAATTAAAACTCGTTACCTGAATTTAAGATTTTCCTCCTCAAATTTCGATCTAACTCCATGAAGATTTTACGAAAATTCATAAACTATATCCTTGTTGGGGCTGATTTGATCCAAGAAAAATTAAAAAAATTGTCAAAAGAGGGTTTACCTTTTCAAAAATCGAATGCAGCGTAATTTTTAATATCTAAAGGGCCCCTATTCCAAAAATTTCATTTATATTCTGAAAGAAGATAAGATTCTGAGTCTAAGGCAGATGTCAGACGAGCGATTTTGAAAAGCAGCCATATGGACGCTCTCTCTTGAGAGTATACGAATCTTCTGGTCTGTTAAGACGAGCGCCCATAAATCGTAGCGGTTAAAATTCCGAAAAGCTTCACGTTGAGGCTCGGCGTTTCCCCCAACTCGCTAGCAGCTGGTGGCGTGTTCAAGTCTTTTGTTTCTTCTATGTTGTCCAGACGAACCATAGTTTTGACGCTGACTTTAATTTTCTCTATCAGTGATTCGTAAGTTGTTGGTTCTGGTTGCGTATCGAATTGTTTCGCTAGAATTTAAAATGGATTTAATACTCGTGGATTAACTAATTTTTGAAATACAAAAGCGTCCAATATTGTTGGACACATCATGCTTACATTATATCCTTCTATATATAAAAAAAGTTTTGATTTGGAAATGGACCAATGAAAATCTGCGTAGATATTCCCGGCAGATCGGCATCCAATTTGAATGCTTAAGCATGGCCTTTCTTCGTTAATATTAAAAAAAACTGTTGCATAAAAAAATATGAAAATCGGTAGTATTATAGAGAAATGTTTGATAAACACGCTGATGCAGACAGTTTTCAAATCAAAGAATTTTTTAAAGAGATATTTAATGCCAAAGTTGGACAAAATCGTTCCATTAAAAAAGTTTTATAGGAGCAAAAACTGTACATAGGAATTTAATCATTTTTAGATCACTTTATGCGTCAGAATTTCCCGCTGTGCAGACTGCATTTAGTTTTTTAATTCGACTCATTTTTTGAGGTTTTATTTCTATTTTAAATTCAAATTTTAAGCATTTCGAGAGATGTTTTTCACACATTTTAGAAAATTGTATTAATTTAAACTGTTGCCAACTGTATAAACAGCGCAAACAATAATGTTTGCTTCAAATTAAAAATTTATTTTACGCGTGACTATTATAAACAGAAAATATAAAAAGCAGGAACTCATTGAAAATTACGTCATAAAAACTATATTCACACGCAAATTTTAGAAAATAAAGAATATTGTAAAATAATAAATTCATTAACATGCGTTAGAAGTCTTAGATAGGAGAATATACGTCACGTTACACTTATTATATAAAATGAACAAAAAATAATATTGCAAAACAGTTTAAATTTAAAAATTGCGCGAGACATTTATTTGATATTTTAAGATGATCACAATATTTCATTTCTAACAAAAGTTTTTTTACGTGACTCTCTCTATTCTAAAAAAAAGTAACTACCGCTGTCACCGCCGCCGGTTTTGAATTTTTTGTGACCGGAGGTCTTTCTTCATTAATATTAAGAAATTAATGCATACAAAAATATGAAAATCTGTGATTTTATACAGAAATGTTTGATAAATACGTGGATGCAGACAGTTTTCATATCGAAGAATTATTTTAAGAGATATTTAATGCTAAAGTTGGACAAAATCGTTTCACTAAAAAAGTTTTATAGGAGCAAAAACTATTCATGGGAATTTAATCATTTTTAGATCATTTTATACGTTTGAAGTTCCCGGTGTGCAGACTGTATTTTTTTTTTTTGACTCTCTTTTTTAGGTTTTATTTCTATTTTTAATTCGAATTTTCAGCATTTCTAGAGATATTTTTTACATTATTTTAGAAAATGGTATTAATTTATAATGTTTCCAAATGCATAAACAGCGCAAACAATAATATTTGCTTCAAATTAAAAATTTATTTACACGTGACTAATATAAACAAAAAAAATCATTTGGAATTAGAATTAAATAATTATGTACAAAAAGCAGGAACTTATTAAAAATTACGTCATAAAAAGTATACACGTAAATTTTAAAGGAGAAAGGATAATAAATTCATTAACATGCGTTAGAAGTCTTAAATAGGAGAAATTACATCATATTTACGTCACATTACAGTTATTACATAAAATGAACACAAAATAATATTGCAAAACAGTTTAAATTTAGAAATTGCGTTAGACATTTATTTGATATTTTGAGAGGATCTTTTCAACTATTTTTGTTAGGAAAGCGCAAATAATATTTCATTTCAACAAAAGCATTTTCACGTGAATATTTAAAAGAGAGAGAATAGTCTGGTCAAAATTACGTCAGATTAAAAACGATTAATTTAAAATGTCTCATTTAAAATAACTTTCTTTTCGCGTTGTTGAAAAATACCAGGAGACAAGGACTCTGTTTATTTAATTCCTTTTATATTAGCTTATTTTGAAATGTTGTTACACGTGTCTACGTCATCAAGTTATTTTTATTTCGACGTTTTATTTGTATTTTTATTAATGTTGTTCTAATTTATTTGTTCTTTCGTTATTTAAAATAACAATTATGTCAATTTGTATAATTTGGCGAGTGGTTTCGCGATTTATATAATTTGGCGAAATTGATCGACGGGATATTCAAGTAGTATTGCAGCGAATTTGGCGTTAAAATTCCCCAATCAAAGAGAAATGAATAGAAATCCGTTTATAGGGAGATCGCCACTGTTTTTTAAATTATAATTCAATCTTTCGAAATCTTTTTAAAGCCGATCTAATTAGCGTGCATTTAGAATCTGCGGTGTCTGGACGGGGGTTGGCGAGCGTAGCTCGTAGGGGGCCGAGCCCCCTAGTAAAGATAAAAATTAAAATATAATAACTTGGTTAAAGGCATCCTTGATTTAAAAAAAAAAAAAGAAAAATCAGAAAAATCTAAATAAGATTAGGAAGTTATCGATAAATTATATGAATTAATTTTGTTTCTTTTAAACAAACAAGTTAGAAATTGTTCGTCAAACGTGGCAAATGAGGTGCATTCGTAATATAACTAGTTTTATAAATATTGTTTGCACCGAGTTGTACTGAATGTATATTTGAGTGCACTTCATAAGTGCATATAAATTTCATTCTGTTCGAAAGGCTGTAACATCATTAAAATACACTTGCAATTATTTTTTTCCCATTGGCCGTAATGTAACGGAAGATTTTGACTGTCTCCGTCATTAATCTGTACATTCGATTTACATAAAATTTGAAACGACTCGACAAGATTTTGCAAAAATTATATATTTAAAATTTCAGACAATTCGGAAGGCTGTAACATCATAAAAATGCACTTGCAATAATTTTTTCCCATTGGCCGTAATCTAACGAAAAAATTTGACTATCCCTGTAATTAAACTATGCATCCGATTTTCATAAAATTTGAAAGGACTCGACAAACTTTTGCAACAATTATATATTCAAAATTTCAGGCTATTCGGTTGGGTGGTTTTTTCTCTGTTATATGCGCGGACAGACGGACTGAACGACGACTATAGGTGCTACGTATTTATATAATTACGAACGCACTTAAAAAATCATTTAAAATTATGTTAATGTTACAAGTTAACGATTTATAAGAAAGTATTTAAATAGTAAAGCATTATTATAAGGAAAAATTGAATATAATATTCATCAAATACTACTAATAATAATAATATTTTGCCCTAGTATATACTAAATTAAATTCAGGGGTAATTGCAGGGGTTTTTCTTTGCGGTGTGGGGGGTGAAGGAGGCATTTTGCGAAAAGTAAATGCTAAAGTTTTCCTTTCGGGGGAACTTGTTTTCTTTACAAATTACATAGTTTTAAACCTAACAATATTAAAATAATTAATTAATAGTATGTTTTTATGGAATAGAATTTTGTGAAAGGGCCTGTTTTATAATTACGATTTTTGAGAAGAGGCCTGTTTTATTAAATGCATTTTTGTAACGGGCCCTAAATAGACATCAAGTGTTGCATTTCTTAATAATAATGAATTCTTAATAATAATTCTTTGAAATTAAAATCATTACAAGTTAGATCTGGTTTTGAAAATCCGGTATGGAAAAGGAGACAGCAAAACAGAGCATCTGTGGTCATATCCGGTACCGGTTCTATTTACTGCGAGCATCTAGTTTAAAAAATACTTTTTTTAGCTCACAGGCTATCAAAGCTTGAGAACTAATGTGCCCGCCGGTTCTGTATGTACGTACGTATGTACGTAACGAGATAACTCTTGATGGAAACATCCGATTTACTTCAATTTTTTTTCTAGTTTCATTCTGATAAGGAGCTTCCCTGATTAGTTTTGGGGATTCATTGGTTAAGTATAAAGGGGGACAACGGGGTGCTAATCCCAACTTTAATTTAGATAAATGTTTTCTTATGCAGAATTGTCCGATTCGCTTCAAAAAATTTGTATACGTTCATTCCGATAAAGCTCTCCTCTGATTAGTTTTGGGGGTTCATTGGTTAATTATAAAGAGGGGAAAGAGGGGGGGGTGTCTAGACTACCCTTTAATTTAGATAAATGGGTTTTTCATGCAGAATTATTCGATTTGCTCCAAATTTAGTATACCAGTTTATTATGTTAAGGAGCTTCCCTGATTAGAGTTGGAGGTTCATTAGTTAAGTATTAATCGGGAAAAGAGGGCTAGTCCCCCCCCCCTTTAAATTAGATAAATATGTTTTTCATGCAGAATTATTCGATTTGCTCCAAATATGGTACACAGATTTATTATGTGAAGGAACTACCTTGATTAGGTTGGGAGGTTTATTGGTTATATATAAAGGGGGTAACGGAGAATAGTTCCCCTTTAATTTAGATAAATGGGTTTTTCATGCAGAATTATTCGATTTGCTTCAAATCTGATATACCGGTTTATTCCGATATAGCGTTTCCTTCATTAGATTTGGAGGTTCATTGGTTAAGTATAAAAGGGGGAAAGAGGGGGCCACGTCCCCTTCCTTTAATTTAGATCAATGGGATTTCATGCAGAATTATTTTAATTTTTTTTCTAGGTTCATTCTGATAAGGAACGTTCCAGATTAGATTTGAAGTTTCTTGGTTAAGCATAAAGGGGGAAATGAGGGAGCTAATATTCTCTTAATTTAGCGAAATGTTTTTTTTCATGGAGAATTATCTGATTTGCTTCAAATTTGGTATACAGGTTTATTCTGATAAGGCGCGTCCATGGTTAGATTTGGAGGTTCGTTGGTTAAGTATAAAGGGGGAAAACGGGGGCTAATTCCCTTTCATTTATTTTTGGAGGGGCATTATTCTTTGAAATAAGAGTATAATATACAATTTGTGTGAATAGCCTATGAGCTCAATGCCATCATTTTAACTGGGCACATTTATTTTTATTTATTTATTTATTTATTTATTTAAAATACCGTAATTTTTATTTTATTTATTTGTATAAGTATACATTCCATACCTGCCAAGTTTTACGCTTTTTCTCTCACCACTATTTTTGAACATATAAATTTGTCTTATTTAATCATCGAAAACCTAAGATTAAATAATTCTAATTTTTCTGATCAAAAATAGTGGAACAGAAAACGCGTATAAGTTAAAATTTATGGTATATAATATTCTTTCAAAAGGCTTTTAATTGTAGGAAAATGATGGTTAAAAAAAATCGCCATTTTTGTAAAAGTTATGTCTTGCTATCTGCATAGGATTTTTGCTGGGGTCGGGTCGTGAAATGTATCAGAATAAACTATCTGGGTTTGACATCGAACAAACTTTAAGCTTTTTTACATTTGAGCTGAAAATTGTGGTCCCTGTAAACCTTTAAGTGTACTATTTTACGCTAAACGTAGTATTTCAAATTTATATATATATATATATATATATATATAAATATTTTATAGAGATAAGAATTACTGAAACCTCGTTAAAAGGAAAGCAGTATTATTTGCTATTTTTGAAGCAAATATAGTTAAGTTTGGTAAAGTGGCCGTTCCGTTTTCTTTCAATTCTTTTTTTTTTCTTTTGTAAAATTTTGTGTACAGCAAAGTTAATTTTCTATCTATTACTTAAAATAGGATGAACCCAGTACCGTCTGTGTATATTTTTTCTAATTTCTTGAATAACTAATATAAAATTACAAAATCATTATTTCCTGCAGAAGATCCATTTTGCTTATTGAAAACATCGAATGGAAATCATTCTGTTGCGGCGATAAATAATGTCGTCTGCTCTGTGTGGCGGGAAAGGTGCATAGATCGCTCGTGTGACCTGGATAGCGCAGGTGTTTATTTTTCTTGTTGAAACCACAAGCGTTCAAAAAGTCGGTCGTCTGACATTTGCCTAATGTTAACAATTTGTCTGATGTTTGTGTAAACGGTCTGTCAATAAAAGCAGATGTATTTATTTTTTATATCCCGATATTAAAGGACGGTTTTTTTAGAGGCATACAAATTTAAAACGAAATAAAACTCTTAAAAATAATGTTAATGGCCATATGATATTGGTTTTATTAAATAAATAATTTTATGCCATTAGTGTTTAAAAACGATTTCGGGCGTATGGAAGCCGCGGCTGGCAATTTTCGACCACTTTATCCATCAAATGGAGCTGTATATCCGCAATAACGCGAAGATTGTTGATTTCTAAGTGGTGCAACGTTTGTGATTTATCGGCGCAGACCAGCGACTTTACATATCCCCACATCCATTTGTGTGTGATCACATGACCGTGGAGGCCAGTTCACAGGTCCATTACGCGAAATTATGCGTTCACCGAAAGTCTCCCAAATTAAGGTGGCGGGGTTTTGCACAATTTGCAAGCATTGCCCTGGCGTAAGTCTATTCATGGTGAAATGGCAAAACATACTGAGCGCAAATAATCTATCAGCTGTCAAATTGACTGTGATAAAAACATTATTGCCAACTTCAAAACTACACCTCTAAAAAATCCCTTTACATTACGGTTTTGAACACAGTGAAAGAAATACAAATCAACGAATAATTGCACTGTTTAGAAAACAATTACATAACGATTTTTAGAAACATTCCTACCTTTTTATCAGTAAGGAATTATCTTTGTTTTTTATTTCGAAATAGCACGTACGTGTAAATAAAGATATTCCAATTCATAATTATATTATACGTTACGCTACTCATGCTTTTAAAATCTGTTAGGTAACAAAAAAATTCGTAAGTGAAATGAATTTGAAAATTCAGATAATCGTTTTCGGGGGAAAAAACTTTCAACTTAAAAAAAAATTAAATTAAAATTAATGACACTGCAGAGGAAAGAGTTATGTAATAATTTTTAGAAAAGTTACAACTTTTCATTGTTATTTCTTTCTAAAGAGCACGGGCATATAAATAAAAATATGAAACTTCATAATTATATAATGTTACATAATTAAATAAGTCATGAAACTTCGTAATTATATTTGATTATTTAATGAAATAAGTTCATTACTCATGCTTTTAAAAGGTATTGTGCAACAAGAAAATTCGTAACTGAAACTGTTATTCACATAGAAACACTAATATGACGTGTTCAGTGTTAACTTCCATTTCTTGGTTTTAAATAAATAATAAATAAAATTTTAAAATTTATTACACCAGTATTCATTAACCTTTACAAATTTGAAACATCCTAGGCAACATTGTTAAAACGCTGCAGCAATAAGCTGTCCTGTGATTCAACCATTTTTTAAGATAACGGTTACTTGACCATATTATTAAACGTATCGGACCATATTATTGACCAAATAATGTTTAAACTTAAGTTAAATTATGGTAATATAAGCGTTTGCAATAAATAGGCTGAATTACTGCATAGTTTGCTGCAAACTTTTAACAGTGTAGGGTCTTGTATTTAGGATCCCAGTTTTGAACTCAAGTTAACCGGTTTCGATTCCCGGCAAAGGAAGATCTCTTAATTATAGTACAAATCCTATCCACGCGTGCAGATAGAATATGCTGAATGCAGGAAAATTTGTAATAACTCTCAATCGAATAAAGAATTTCATTCTCGTTAAAACCGTGGTTTTGGAAATATTCATTTTTTTTTTTAAAGATTTGTGTATTTGTATTGAAAAATGTATTGTGCTCTCGTTGGTGAGTGGTTAACTCTTTACGTACTGAATTATGAATTCATGAACATTTTATAGTCTAAAGCATTTTTCGTGAATTTTTGAAACTACATTAGAAGATTTACATAATCATTTAATAAATATTAGACCGATTTTAGAAGGATTAATTAAATTTGAATTTATAGGGATTTTGTGCAATATTGATACCCAAATCTTTTATTTAAAAATTTTTCTTAGTATTTTGTAGAATTAAGAAATGTAGAAATATAATTAAGAAAAAGAAGAAACAACGTATAAAGGCACAAATAAAATGTGTTTAAAAGCATACAGCTGTTTCAAAACCTCTAAGGTTTCCTCATCAGTGCTTAAAATAAAAGTTAAAACTAAGACATTGTGTAAAAAGAGGGGGAGGGAGAGAGGTGGACAGAGAGTCAGAAAAGCGTACCTTTCAGCTCTACTGCCAACGGTGAAATGCGACCTACGGCTGACAAACAGTTACGGAGTTGATCTCACGCGCATATTCAGGGAGACCAATCAAAATACCCAACTGCTCTGGAAGAGTTGGGTATTTTGATTGGTCTCCCTGAATATGCGCGTGAGATCAACTCCATAAATTGTAACTGTGCGATTTTAGGACTACAAATTAACTCTAACAGAAAGATGGCATATGGCAAGCATAATTATATTATATGAAGAATAGTAAGTTTTCAAAACAATCAGCCCTCTAATTACTGACATAATCTACATTTTTATGTTTAATTAATAAAATTATTCTTAGCAGTTAAAACTATTATAAAAACTTTAAATTAGTTATTTTATTATGTAATAGATGCAATAAAATTATGTGCCTTAATATATTGTAATAATTATGTAAGCCCATATTAAATACTCCAGATATTTGCATCTATTAAAATAATAAATAACTACATTTAATAATAAATTGTTAAAACTGTTTAAATTTATTAATTATTAAAATATTAATTATCTTGTTAAGAAAATATTCTACATTTTATATATTAATGAATGAAATTATATTTAATACAATTACTGAAAAAATAAAAACTTAAAATATGTAATTTCAGTAGTTACCCCAATATAACAAATCAAACAAATATCATGGCAGCATGCTTTGCATTTCTACTGATAAAAATTATTGTTATTACAATCAATATAAACCTACCCACATGTATGTATATGCTAATCAAAACCAATTATGAAAATGATTTACGCCTATCAATTCATATGCACGAAGTAAATATGAGTTGAGAATGACCAGTTACTTCTGAAATCCTTACAATATTAAATAGCAGCATTGAATTTACATATCATTTTAAAATTAAATGCTTTTTATGCCAGATAAAAGCTTGAGTTTTACAAACTTATTGCACTTATTTTTTTACAAATCTAACCAATTAAGCTTATAAAAACACATTTAAAGCATTTTCTGTCTATTCATTAAGCAAAATGACTATAGAATATTTTCAAATTATGTTCACGTTAGAATAAATGCTTTTTTAGATCATTTTAAAAATTTGGGTATATAATTTTAATAAATTATATGTACACACATATATATATAATCGTTTAAAATCGCGATTTAATCTGTGATTTTAATCATCTGATTAAAATCATTGACATCCTTATTAAAAGTATTAAAAGTATTATTTTTTATTTACAAATTAAGATTTAATTTGCAGTTTATGTTTATAGGTTGCTTTTCTGTATGAAAAAAATGCCTTTTTTTTATTTGAAGTTTCATTTTTCTTAGATATAAAAAAAATAAGAAATGTTTAATCTGTTATGAAAGAATTACCATAAAAAATATTTATTTCAACGTTTACTATATTTAATAATATTTCAATATGAATTTATGCATTTTATATATTTTTTTTATTCAAAATATTTCATTTTTGAATGTTAAACTCTGAGTCAAATACAAAAAAATAACTTCCAATTATATTATAAATACTTTCATCTTTCAATGCATAAAAAACACCCCTGTTTGTTGTTTACATGAATTTATTATTATTTAATTTGTATACATACATATATTTATTTATTTAATACGCTTTTAAACTTTACTCATATTTTGTTGCAATCATTAGATAAACAATTATTTAATTTTCCATTCCTTTACCATCAAAACCATCATACCCCTTATCATCAAAATATACTTCACAGAATCAACAGAAATACAAACACATATACAATAATTATTTCCCATTAGAATTCACTAGACTATCTAAAAAAATGAGTATATTGTAGAGATTATATTACTGTAAAATATGTATTATGCATATTTCAAAAAGATTAATAATGTACTTGTATATATAATCTAAATATTCCTGACTTTAAAATGAATCAAATAATTTTTTATTAACCATAAAAATATTGAAATCTCATTATCTTGAAATTTTAAAGAGGCATACAACTATTAAATCATCAAAAATTTGATTTTTCGGAAAATTATATATGAAAGAACAATGTTTTTTATTGCATCTTAAAAACAATCTGCTTAGAAATATTTCTATATTATTACGCAAGTTATGACTAAAAAAGTCTGTCAGTTGTTCTTACTGTGAGCAATGATTATAAGGAATGATTTAAAAATGTTTTCACTATATTAAAAGTTACGTACCTCATTAATGGTAATCCATTTTTTTTTGTCCGAATCTCAAAGAAAAGTTCATGTTAACATTCGTACAAAAAGTGATCAGATTCATCACACGTTATCGTAATTTCAATACTGTAATGTTGTCCGGATACGTTTGTCTTTACAAACTTATTGCTTCCATTAAATTAGAATAAAAAATATATTTTTGATATTTCAGCAGGCTAAATAAAACAATTGTTCTAAGACACAAGTTTCATCTGACTCGATCGTCTGCGCAGCTGCAAATGGCGGATTTTGAATTAAAGCAGGTGTTTTCTACGATATTGTTTATAAGTTTTCTTGTGATAATAAACACCGTATAACAGTATGATAATCTAGTTAAACTTTCGTTACTGAACTTTTTCAATAATTCAATAAATGAAACATAATTTCGAACGTTTAGATCATAGCACACACACACACAAGCAAACAAACACACACTCCCACATATACTCGTATATGTATATATAGTATATAACAGAAAGTTATATATGTATATATATGTATATATATCCAAAAACCAAATCAAAAATTCGAAACTACGGAACTGATCCAACAATAAATAAACTAAACCAAATGACAACAACAAAATAACTAAAAACAACTAACTTCAAAAACAACATACTTTAAAAACGGCAAACTTTAAAAACATTCAAACTAAAACCAGAAGAAATTGAATCCATGGAGACAGGCGGCATGCACTTGCGACATGCAACTGCGTGGTTAAAACTAGTTTTTATGTGCACAACGCTCCCCAAACAACCTGTCAAGACCAAAAAGAAAAATCTAACAAATCGAATGAGCTGCCTAGACCCATCGAAAACCAACAACTGGACATGAAACCCCAAACAATCGTGCACGCAAACCCTGAACAGTCAAAGCCACAGTTACTCCTCTCTTCGCATCCACATTACCTCTAAATCTCTGCGATAAGTCTTACACTTTACGAAATTTCGCAGCAGACTCTTCAAAAATCTCTCAGGATAGCCATGGTGCAATGCCAGAATATACCATTTGTAAAGTTCTTCAATTTTTTCCCCAGTATTATGATGTCAATCTATTTATACGGTTTAACCCGTTAATAAAAATATTTCTATATATTGAGATATGCACATTTGATCCAAAATTTAAGATTTTTATAGTTTCAAAATTAAAGCTTTTTCGTTTATCATATATATCTGTTTTTATCTCACCATTTTTTATCTCGATATTAATGTCTAAATAATTGACAATGTTTTTACTTTTTGACTCCAATTTCAAATTTAAACCTTTAGGATAGCAATCAAATTTTTTCTTTTTTCACATCATTGCATCTGACTATTAAAACGTCATCAATGTAACGAAAGCACCTCATATCCTCATTTATATCAATTTGTTCCCCGTACATATATAACTAGATATCGGCTAAAATCGAACTACAACATCCCCCCATTGGAATACCTCTAACTTGTTTGTAAACAATTTTCCCGTCATATAAGTAGTTCTCACTCACTACAAAGTTAAACAAATTAGTAAACCATTCCTGTCCGATAGTTGAGGAATTATATTTACTAAAAAACTCCATAATTTTTATTTTAAGATTGTCCAAATTTATACTATTATACAAATCTTCAAAATCATACGCTGTTAAACTTGAAATGTTTTTCATTAGTATATATATATGTATATATATATATACATATGTATATATATATGTATATATATTATATATAGTTATATATATCTATATATTATTATTATTATTATTATTATTAATTTTAATTACCTACGTAATAAAGTCCTTTAAAATATAATATGCTTGCATGTATACATGAAAAATCTTTATGTTACAGTAAAAGATTATATGTTGGCCTATTTATTCCGCATATTTTCATTAAAATTGTTTGAATGCTACGTTTTTTTCAAAATAGTAATATCCCTCTTTTTTTTAATCAGGCATTAAATAAATCAAATTCAAAAACGAAGGTGCAATCAACGAGTTTCAATTGAAAAAAAAGTTGTTAACAATATTTTCCCCCGAACTATTTAAAATAATTTAACACTCCCCCCCCCCCCCTTTGTCACAACCAACATCCTCGAATTCCTTGCAGAAGATAATTTCTAATTCTCTTTCCTTGTAAATGCTTATGTTGGTCACAGATGTAACATGAACACATGGCTGGCACTGACGTCGCAGTGACATCACAGTGTCTTCTGAATCCCTTTCAGAAGACAATTTTTACTTTCTTCTATCTTTACATGAAGAAAGTATTGGATTCGTGAAAATTTTTGAATTCCGGTTTTTGATGGATTTACACGTTTTAGGGGTTAGAGATCCCGAAAAACATGTTTTTACAAAAAGTCTGTCTGTGAGTTTGTCTGTCTGTATGCGACCCAAATTTTCTGGGCGCTGTATCTCAATGAACAGAATTTAATAAAACTTTAGATTCAGTTAGTCCCTGATATAAATTGGTGCAGATTGCTTTTTGGTGTAAATCGCCCAGCTGGTGGCGCTGCTATGCTGCATTATTCATGATTATCCCAATAGCTCTATTGCAAGAATTAATACGCGAATTTTCATCAAACTTCAGATACAGTTAGTCCCTGATATAAATTAGTGCTGTTTAGTTTTTGGTGTAAATAGCCCAACAGGTGGCGCTACTTTGCTGCATTTTTTACGATTTCCGCAATAACTGTATCTCAAGAACTAATGTATGAATTTTCACCAAACTTTAGATTTAGTTAGTCCCTGTTATAAATTGATCCTGATAAGTCTTTGGTGTAAATTGCCCAACAGTTGCCACTGCTAAGAAATTCAATTAGAAGTTGACGTAAGTTGTTGCTGATTAGATTTTGACGTAAATCGCCTAACCGGCGGCGCTGCTATGCGGCATTTTTCAGGAAGTATTAACATGTATGAGATCGAAGAAAGTTTTGGGTTTGCCACATCCGACTAGTTAATTATGTTTTCATTTAAATGTTCACGTGTTTCCAATATATTGGTAATGGGAGGGGTTAGGGAATCAGAAGAAAAGGACCCCTTGCAAAAAATAAATAAATAAATAAATAAAGTCTTTCAGTTCCTTATTTTCAAAATGCTGTTATAGTACTGTATTTATGCAACGGAATAATTAAAATAAAATGTGCATTTTGAATCTTATTATTATTATTATAATTTTTTTTTTGTAATTTATACACTGTCTGTTAAGATTTGCACACTTATAACTACATGTAACAGTACAATTCTTGTACATCCAGGTATTTTTTACATTTACACACTTGTCTGAGTCTATCAAACGATAACAACTTACATAATTAATGTCATAAACTAAATACACATAACAACAGGTAATTTTTTGTACAAAATGTGTAATTTTAATGACAAGTGTGTGAATTTAAAAATTTACACACTTTTACGTGTATATATAATTATGCTTAAATTAGAATAACACTCTAATTCGTGTAAATTCAGGCATTTTTCTACATTTACACAGTTGTCTGTGTATTTCAAGCGATAACAATTTACACACTTAGTTTCATAGGCTAAATACACATAAAAATGTGTAAAATTTTGCAAAAAATGTGTAAATTTTATGACAAGTCTGTAATTTTAGAAATTCACGCATATATGTGTGTAAAATTACACATTTATTTTTTAGAGTGTATTTTCTGAAAAGAAATTTTTTTTATATTAAGAACTTTGCAAATTATAAGCAAAACACTTGGCGAAATTTGGGACTGTTTTTATAAAAAGCTTAATTTCTCTACGAGTATACATGCTAAAATGACCACAGTATATTACAATAAGCGAATTATTAATAATCTCGAGTTTGAACGCTTTTGCTACATTAGTTTTTACAGAGTTATCCAAAAGATATTCGTTCTTTCTCAATTTGTTGACGGTCCCCTATAGGGTTTCGGGAAAAAATCTTCGCGGAAATATATGACTTATACTATACTGTTTACACACCTGTAGTTTCAGGTTAATGTCTCATGTATTTTACTAGATATTTAACAAAACATCTAAAATTGCAAGTGACCGGTCACCTTTGGCCATGTAGTGTATATACATTTGTATATATACAACATAGTACGTAAGTTTGTTCAGTTTGGAAACGCCTAACACAGTTAAAAAAATTTCCGGAATTTCCGTTAGTAAACGGAAATGTACTCGAATTCTTTTGCTCAAATTTTGTAATCTATATAATTTATACACGCCAAGTAAAACGCAAAAAATTAGTTAAATTTTAAAACGCATCCCACAATTCAACACGTACTATAATCAATTATCGGTCATTGACAGAGTACTCTAAACGTATTATCCCTGTAAATGGATAATAAAGTCCTATGCACGTCATATTCTACTTTAAACGTCTTGTAGTGCATTTCCCTGATGTATATCATTTCAATATATTTGACATACAGTAATACGATTAAAATACATTGAGAACGACTTTTCCCATAGACCATAATGTAACGAAACTTTTTTGTGAGTCCCTGTAAAAGAACAATAAATGATACACACCTCTTTTTGAATACCAAACATGTCAGTTTAAACCTCGATAACGTGCATCAATTACTTGGCAATCCGAGTATATTTACGTATGTTTTTAAAGAAAAATGGGTTATTCCCTAGTTATTTTTTTTTCTGTGAGAATCGCATATTCAAAACCTTCTCTCGCAACAAAAATGCCTCGCAACAAAAATGCCTGAAGACAGTTTGGATTCAAATTGGAATTCCTAGGTTATGTAAAATATTGTCCGATGTATAGAACTTAAGGAAAAGCCGTTTTAATTGAAAACTCAGATTTTTTTTTTTTTTTTTTACATTTTAATACTTTGCTTTTACTTTGCTCACTATGAACACAAAAAAGCTTTTTTATATGAAAAATATCAATTATTCATTCAAATAAAGTCTTAAAATCTACTAAAAATTGTACTTTCATATTAACTTCATGCGAAGGAATTAATAACCAAAGAAATCGCCAAAGATTTCCCTTTTTACAGTAGCCTATTTTATTTTGATTATTTCAGAGTAAGACATCATTCGATAACATATAAGTAAAATTTAAGATGAGGGGTGTGTTTTGTTTTGCTTTTGCCGTTTTTAAATTAATTTAATTGTGTTGTGAAGTAGAATCATGTAACAAATGCTAAACTATTTACATAGTTTAATGTGAAAATGTGTAAAACTTCCATAATCGGATTGCATGCGATAGAGATCAATTTAAAAAAATCGTACTAAAATTATTTTAAAATCCGTTAAAAAGAGCGTTAAGATACATTTTTTAAACAAATTGCACTTTTAATTACTTTTCTCTATAGCGAAATTCATTGCTCAGATCGTCATCACCGGCGATATGACGTCAGCATTACTCGAGAACATGTTTTCGCTTTATAAATATAGATTAAGAGGCATCAATTTTAATATAGAGACTATTCAAAAAATATATTCTGAGATAAATTGATTTAAACTTTTAAGTACTCCTTAGAAAAATTCAGTCCGTACAACACGAAAAGGATTATATTTTAGACTTATTTAATGAATTCAATTGATGCTTGCGTCATTTTATGAATTATATAAAATATATAAATTATTTTGATATTATGAAGGGCAAAAAATGTGAAGTGATATTTTCAAGATTTTTGTGTCAATTACTTATTACACACTCAGTATGTAATATTGTTGTCTATCGTTAAAAAATAATGTATGTTATATTTAAAAGTTATCTAGATAAAAATGGTGTGACAGGAATTATTTCGCCATAAATATTTCTTTGAAGAGATGCCTTTCGTGCAAAATTATATTCATCTGTGAAATATTTTTGAAAGCGAACGGCCTTTATTAAATTTTCAATCTGTTTGTTTCACACTCAATTTGCATAAACATTTTGTTTTAATATAAATATCTTTTGAAAAATAAATAATTCATCTGGACGTGAATGAAATCTTTTATTATATATATATATATTACTCAAGATTTTTCTTTAATCTCCATCAATTTATGAAATGCAATATGCGAAAAATGTTATGAGAAATAAATTTTCATAGTATTTTGTATTTGCTACATACAGTTTCTACGATAATTTTAATATAAATATTTTTCATGAAATCTAGTAAGAGACAAACGGTTTTAAAGAAAAAAAAACTTTACAACTATGTTATATGTAGGTGAAATTTAATATCCAAAATATTAAATATCACCAATGTAGGATCATAATAATATTTTTTCTAAAATTTGAAAATATATTAAATTGAAGAGACATTTTATATATGCATTACGCCTTTTTTATGAGAATTCTAACTAAAATGTGATCTAAAATGCTTACTTAGGTATATCTCTTTTACCTTATTTAGTAGTAATATTTTGTTTATGTATTCTAGAATTGTTGGAAAGTGTTTGATAACATAGTTTTCACCCATGATTTTTCTTTCTCGTTTTTTACTTCAATAAATCTTTTTGCGTATTTTTCTAAATTCTCATTTTCACTATGAGAAAAAAGAACACTTGCATATTCAACCTCTTGTGTATTGATTTGTATACCTCAGCATATCGAAAACGTTAGAAACATCTAACACAGAGAAAAAACAGAAACAAAAAATCATGCGTACTACATACATTTTTAAACACTTTCCAGCACATTGAGAATACTATAACAAAGCTTCACACTTTACTAAGGTTAAAGATGATGCCTAAATGAACGATTTGGAAAACGCATAACGCATTTAAAACCCGATTTCTGCTATTATCATGAATAGTCGTTAAAACATGCAATTTATTTCAGCCCTGTATATGATGTACAGATATATATGCATACTACATAGTATGCTAAAAGTTAGTTCAGTTAAACGCATAGCACAGTTGAAAATTTCCACTCGGCAATTTCCGGCAACAAACGGATGTGGTTGAGAGCTTTTGTGCCACGCTGTATATGATCAATAGAATTTATACACGCCAAGTACTATTTAAAACATATTTAAATTTAAAAATTCCCGCAATTATTGTTCGTAAGCTTTTACCCTTTATTTACTGACAGTACTCATAAGTATCATTAAAATAAGTTATGAAAGTCATTTAATAGATCGATTAGTAATAATACAGTTTAAAATGAGTTATAGATGCATTATTTTATCTTGTTCCAAAATCATTATTGGTCACACTAAACAAAAATATTTTAAAAAGGATGATTTCTTTTGCCTTTGCATATTTTCAGCTTTCTTGCGGCATTGGAAGGGGGGGGGGATTTTTCAATTCAGAAATATTTCAATATTTCTATTGTAAGGACTTATATTTCTATATTTCCTAATTGTACAAAATACGAAGAAAAAATTTCAAATAAAAGATTTGAATGGGGTTTTAAATATTGCACAAAATCCCTACAAATTCAAATTGAATTAATCCTTCTAAATCCTTTAATCCTTCTAAAATTTATTAAATGTTTATGTGAATCTTCTAACGCAGTTTCCAAAATTCACGAAAAATGCTGTACAAGATAAAATTTTCATAAATTTATAATTCAGTACATAAAGGTTCAGTACATAAAGTTCAATTATTTCTAACTGTCTTCTATAGCCAAATTCTTTTGTGCGTCCCTGTAAATAAATGATAAAAGTGTTTTGCTCACTATATTCTATAGTAAGAACCTTGTAGTACATATCAGAGATGTATATCGAATTCAATATGTTTAAAATACTGTAAAATCATTGAAATACACGGCAAACGATTTTCACCCATATACAGTAATGTAACGGAATTCTTTTGAATGTCCCTGTTAATGAACTGAAAATTCTATACTCTTCCTTAGTAATACCAAAGATGTCATATTAAACCTTAATATCTATCTCATGGCAATCGGACTATATTTACTCGAGTTTGTGCACGGACAGACAAACCAAATTCATAAACACTTTTAAACTAAGTTGGAAAGTGTTAAAAAAGTATTAATTTGCAGGCTTATGTTATGTAGAATTCTCGACACATTAAGGGGACCTTCTAGATTAGGAGACCAAAATAAAGCCCTTTTTAGTGATTTTATTGTAAGAAAACTCCATGATGGATCTTTTTGAAATTTCAACAGTTTATTGCACATATCTTAAGATATACGCAAGAATTTTGTTACTAGATTTTGTTGCTTCTACTCTAAGTTATAAACAAAAATGTTCAACTGCTTTTGAAATTTTCGTCTGGACGGTGGGCATGATAGCGCCTTGTAGAATTATCTGAAACACAAAAATAATTTTTTTTCGTAAACTTCGTGAGTATAGCTTCTAGTTGAATTAAAGGAACCCATAAATTTATTCTAAAAAAGCTATGCAATGGCTGATTAAAAAAAAAATTCTGTTAAACAAATTCGTTCTTATTTGTTAATTACATTTTTTTAAAATAATTGTAGTAAAAGCTTTAATTCATATTGCAGGCAATTAAACAAGCTTTAATTTAAAAAAACAAAATCAAGATGATTCATTGAGTATTTTTTTTTTTTAATCTTGCCCAGCGTGTCAAAAAATGTGGTTGAACATATTTGTTTATAACTTAGAGTAGAAGCAACAAAATCTAATAAAAAGTTTCTTGTGTATACCTTAAGATATGTACAATAAACTGTTAAAATTTCAAAAAGATCCATCATGCAATTTTCTTACAAAAAAATCATACAAAAAGTGCTTTTGTTTTGGACTCCTAACGTAAAAGGTCCCCTTAATTTTAAATTGAAGAATAAACGATTGGAATCTTTGAACATTCACTTTAAGAACTCTTTTATTTAGAAATTTTAAAACCTTTAATCGGTATTTTCTTTCTGCGTTAATAATATGTCTATAGAAGGGTTGGCGAACCTATGGCACGCGTGCTACATTTGGCACGCGAAAGTATATTTTTGGTACGGCACTGCTATGGCTCTAAATCAGAATAAACTGAGAATACACAAAATGACTGATATTTTCTACACTGTAAAAAAACCATTGTAGATTTGCCAGCACAAACTCGATCACAGTCGAATGTCCTGTATCTTTCTTTGGTTTCTTGGCTATATAAACATGAAAAATACAGTAGTTGCGTAAAATTAACAGCACAATGTGCTGGCAATTTTACGCAACTACTGTATTTTTCATGTTTATATAGTCAAGAAACCAAAGAAAGGTACAGTACACTCGACTGTGATCGATTTTTTCAGCGAGATAAACTTTGTACTGTAAAAATGTCGGTTTTTCTTTCAGTGTAAATTCGATTAAATGTAAATTGAAAAAATTAAATCGCGGCATATTACATAATACTACACTGCTCAAAACAATTAAAGGATATTTGAAGTTTTATATAAAATAAAGATATAAACGAATTTTTTTTTGCCGAAAATAGAAGAAGAGAATCACAAATGCAAATTTTTCTGGTTTTCAAACTGTGGAGTATGCAAATTTTGAGTTCGACGTCAAAAACGTCGCTTCAGCGGCAGCGAATGAAATTTGACTTTCAACTGGATAAAAGGGAATGAAGACAAGGATGATCGGCATTCAGTGATTGCTTTGTTTCGATGAGTACGATGTCTCAGCGAAGTCATTTGACAGATTCAGAAGCTTTGAGAATTGTTGGTAGGTTAGAAGGGGGCCAAACTCAAGCCGAAGTAGCGCAAGCCATTGGAGTGCCACAAAGTGTCATTTCCAGGATCTGGAACCGTTTTTTGGAGAGTGGATGTGCAGGCCGAAGACCAGGGCAAGGTCGTAGACGGGCAACAACGCCCAATGAAGATCGGTATTTAGCATTAACAGCTCGGAGACACCGAACCATGAACGCTACTCTTCTCCAACAACACCTTCGCTCGGCTACAAGCACCACGATTTCAACTCAGACTGTCCGAAACCTGCTCCATGCTGTAGGTCTGTATGCTCGCCGACCGATGGTATGCGTTAGATTAGCATCAAGGCATCATCGCGAGCGCAGGGAGTAGCAACCGAGCATGTCAACTGGAGGAGAAATGAATGGAGCAATATTCTGTTTTCTGACGAGTCCCGTTTTTCTGTGCATCCGGATAATAGGCGTATTTTCATCTGGAGGGGCCGTGGCAGTAGGAATAATCGTGCGTTCGTGCACGAAAGTGTCAGATTTGGCGGTGGAGGAGTGTTGGTGTATGGTGGCATTTCCATTGATGGGCACACTGACCTCTACATCATTCGAGATGGAGCTCTGACTGGTCGCCGATATAGGGATGAGATCCTCAGACCTATTGTAGTCCCTTACGCTGCAGCAATCGGAGATAACTTCATTTTAATGGACGATAACTGCAGGCCACATCGTGCAAACCTGGTGGAGGATTTCCTTTTCGAGGAAGGAATCGTTCGAATGGAATGGCCAGCGTGTTCTTCAGACATGAGTCCAATCGAGCACGTTTGGGACGCTCTAGGAAGACGAGTTTCTGGCCGCCAACAACCCCCACAAACTCTCCAAGAGCTGAAAAGAGCTCTTCTGGAAGAGTGGGGCAGAATACCCCAACTCGTCATTAATAGCCTCATTGAGTCCATGCCTCAAAGGTGTTTAACGTTGCTGGCCGCCCGTGGAAACCATACCCCCTACTGAAAATGATTTTCTTTGACGAAAACACCTTTTCTTATTCTTTTTTTCTCATATGCACAAATTGTGTTTTTTTTCCTTTAGTACACAAATGCGGAATAAAATGCATTTTTTTCTGCCAAACATGTGTAATTTATTCTCATATAACCTACTATGTCTGTCGACCATGTATCAATCAGCTAAACAGTTTACCAGATACAAAATCCACCTAAAACTGCAATATCCTTTAATTGTTTTGAGCAGTGTATATTTGAAAACTATCGATAGGAATTGCTTATTAGACATTACTAAATTCCGATGGTAAAGTTGTGATAATTTAGAATTTATTTCAGAGCTTTTCAAAGAAACTGGTGTTTGCTATTTTAAGTTGCCTATCTATTCGTTCGAGTCATTGTTTTCACAAATGAATAATATCAAAGCTGAAACTGAAAGCACTTGTCAGATAAATCCGATTCAGTTTGCATTAAAATTAACTTGATATTAAGGTGCAACAACAGAAATCAAATTACATTGCATTAAAATTTTTAAATTATTTTCAAAAATATATTTGTTTCCATAATTATTATAGTGTAATACCTACATGTATATTACTCAGATTTTTTAAATCTTAATAGAAAATTTTAAGTAATTTTAAACCAATATTTTTCCACCTACTAATTTTTTTTTTCTGTGATTTAGCCCGTCATAGTCACGTAAAATATTTTTTAATCGAATTTAGCACGCGGCAACAAAAAGTTTCGTCAACCCTGGTCTATAGTATCTGGACTTCGTCCGTCTAGACGATCACTTAGAGAGATCCGCTCTCTAAGTAGAGCCCGTGTTTTCCCCGGAACCAACAAAGTGCATTTTATATGCAAGCAGATACTTTATTCTGAATTATACGAAAGTAAATAATAAAAATATAAAAAATCATCTATATAATGATCTAGAGGCATAAATAATAAATTTTATTCATGAGTACTTAATTTATTTAAAGACAGTAAAGAACAAATAAATAAATAGAAATCTAAATTTATCTTTAAAATTTTAAACTTAAAATTACACTATATGCAAATTATTTAAAGGATGACAAAATATTTAAAAATGTATTAAATTACTTTAATACTTATGATATAGAAGTGTTAAAGTAATTTAGCACTTTTTCTAAGTATTTTGTCATCTTTTAAGTAATTTGCACATAGTGTTAAATTACTTCAATATTTCTTTATCATAAGTGTTAAAGTAATTTAACACATTTTTAAATATTTTGTCATCTTTTAAGTAATTTTCACATAGTGTAATTTTAAGTTTAACAGTAGAGGACTATATTTCATTACAAACTGTAATTTTTCATAATCAGAAAAATGATCTTTGTTTCAATTGAAATTTGTCATTTTTTTTTTTTTTTTTTTTACAAATTGTTTTTTAAATGTCTTATGTTACTAAGAAATTGTAGAATGTATTATATTTTCTTTATTATCATTCCTATACTTTGTTCTACTAAAATATGTCGTTTTGGCACTAGAAATAAAGAAACGATGAGTCCTCAAAAAATAAAGTTGTTTTAGTACTTGTATTAGAAGTTATTTGATTTATTTCCATCTATTACAAATATGATAAACATCGCATATTTTCTAAAATATTAAGGCTGATGCGGTACCTCCAGACGTAAAACATTATTTATTTTATTTTTTAATTTTACTAAGCTACCCTTGAAGTAAGTTTTCCGAGGTATAGCGAATCAAAAAATAAAAATAAAATAAAAAATTCGACCACCCTAATAATTAGTATTCTTCCTTCTCAAAAAGAAAGAAATATAAAAAAACAGAAAAAAGTAGTATAATTTGATAAATGTGTAGCTTTTTCAGAAGGAAATAAAATTATTATTGTTCTAAACGCTGATATTTACAACATACGATACATACATATTAGGGTCCTTCTACAACAATTAATAAGATTTTTGGAGCACTGTAACACATATTGGTGATAGTGAAATCTAATCGCAATGGTGCTGTTATAGTACAGGTAAAATAGGGGGGAGGGTAAACAACTTATGGCCATTCACCAAAATTTGGAAAGAAATTCCTTCTGGCAATAAAAATGAAGATCCCACGAGTCCCAAACAATAAAGTTGTATTAGGGGAGACCGGGGCTAGTTGGCTACAGGGGTAAGTAGGCACAGTCTCCATAAATCGCCTGTTCGTGAATAGATTGTGCAACCAGTCACAGAGTACATTTCTTCTTGCGTTTTACAATCCTCATTGTAGTTTTGCAGCGTTACCTACGTGAAGTGGACATTTATTACGATTTTTCTGTTTTATGCGCTCATAAGTATTTTTTTTTTTTTTTTTTTTTTTTTTTTTTTGCTTCATTCTTTTTCTAATTTTGAATACTTATCTTAAAAATTGCGATTTAACTTGTGCAATTTTTCTTAGTGTATGATTAACTGTACCTACCCCATATGTAATTTACTTGGATTATTTATATTTAGATGGTTACGTGTCCCTTTTGTGAAGAAATCTATTATGGGGCTAGTAGGCGCTTTGAACAGGGGGCAAGTTGGCTCGGTATCTGGTGTATGCTGGTAGCTTGAAAAACAGCAAACACCGAAAAAAGTGGTTGCAATGCAAGATTTTGGGCACACGGTGCTTGCCCGAACGGAGACACTCAATTTTTTATTTATGACATCTGTAACTCTGATGATGTTATCGAGTAGGATAGAGGTTATTCAATGTTAATGTTTTATTCATTATTTTTATATCTGTATGATTTAGAATTTACATTGTACGGCGATAACGCCTTTGATTAAACCTACTGGTAATAAGGAAATTGATTTCTCTTAACTGCGTGTCTTATTTAAATTTTTATAAAGCGCGTGCCAACTTACCCCATAGGTATAGGCAACTTGCCCCGTGACGGGGTAAGTTGGCGCACAATTTTCCTTTTACTTTAGGCTTCCGCTAAACATAAACTACAAGAGCTTCAAACTCAAATCTCCGGGAACCCAATGCCTGTTCTTTAAAAGTACAGTTATATTTTCATAAAAAACTTAAATAAAAAATTAATAAATATCAATAACTAAAAACTGTGCCTACTAGTATCGGTCTCCCCTACCCTATTTTGGGAGAAACAAAAGGGGGAATTTTAGCACAGGAATTGGGGAAATCAATTTTGTAAATTAGGTCAACTGGGGTATTGTTTATTATGAATTTTTTTTAATTCTAAATCAAATGACACCACCCGCAAATCAGTACGATCATTTTTATACAAAATTAAGGCAGGTTTTATGAATACAAAATCAAAAATTTTATTTTATTCTGGTAAAATAGGGCTTTTACATTAACAAATGATATCTATTCACGAAAATTTGGGGATAACATCGTTTTTGCAATAGAAATGAAGAAACGATGAGTCTTCAAAAAATAAAGTTGTTTTACGGATGCAAAAGAGGCATTTTAACTCGGAGGGGGGGGGGGGGGGGGAGGGAAGATTCAACCTAATTTTAGAATTAGGTCAAGGTAAAACAGGTAAAAACCAAAAATGAGTCACTGATTTGAAAAAAAAAAAGTTGTTTTCTAAGTCTATTTTTAGGTTAGTTCGTAATTATATAAATACGTAGCACCCATAGTCGTCGTCTAAACTGTCTGCCTGTCTGCCCGTCTGTTCGCATATAACAGCGCAAAAACTACCCAACCGAATGGTTTGAAATTTAATATATATAATGGTTGCTGAATATTGTCGAGTCATTTCAAATTGTATGAAAATTGAATCAAAACTTGAAAAGATATTTATAAACGTTTTCTTCATTCTATTAAATCTTATTATACGCAATTAATTCAATGCTATCTCATGTTAGGTAATGATTCTAGGTTGCCATGATGATTACATCCTACTTAAGACGGAGTCATATTATGTCCGTATTATTGAATTTAACAATATATAATCGTAATAAATTTTGCATTCGGGAATTTTTGCGTAAGAGTGCAGCTGCTATTGCACCAATGTTTGAATATTTGTAAAATTAGTTATAGTACGAACGCACTTCATTTACCACGTTTGACGCACAATTTCCTATCCGACTTGTTTATATAATAAAGTCCTTTTCTTTTCTGAGCAATATTTTGAGCCTATATTTTTTATTTGTGTTTTGATAGCTGTGTATGTATATATGTTTAATTTTCAACAATTTCGTCCTATAAAGTCAAGATCCCGCTCTTCAAATTCAAACGTATTAACATAGGTTGTCGATTTTTTTTTCTTTTTTTACTGTAACTATAATGCCTAAGAATTTTGGTACTGCTTAGTTATGCCGCCGACTAATTTTGCCAAATTATATAAATCGCCAAATTATGCAAATTAACATATTTTTATTTTAAATAACGAAAGAAAAATTAGCATAACATTAATAAAAATAAAATAAAACGTCGAAATAAAAATCACTTGATGACGTAAACACGTGTAACTTGCTTAAAGTCAAGTGAATGTGACATTTACGATCAACCATTATTGGCATTTAATCTTATAGTTTGGCGATAAATTTTTGGTTGACAGGATAACTAAGTAGTACCGAAATTTTAATATCATTGCAACATGATACACTACTTTATTGCGAATTTCGTGTCCAGCACTGAAATTTCCTTAACCATTTTTTCGCTATATAGTTGACCGTTTTATATAGCTGTAAGAAGTAACTCTGCTGAAGCAACAAATGTGATTGTTTTCACTTTTTCTTGTGATTACTCTTCCAGTAAAATTGCTTTAATTATGGGAGAGTTGTAATCAGTGAGACAGATTTAAAAATGAAACATAAATTAAGAGAGATATGTATGATCGACGGAAGACATATTAGCCATTGCATATATAAATTATATTATATCTTGCATACAGAATTTACTAATAATACACAGGGACAAAAACGGGAAAAAATATCTTTAAAATAATATTATTCATCGTGTTTTAGAGCTACGATAGCGGTTTACCACACCTAGTATACAGTGAGACAGTATAGTTTTTAGGATTACGTTCATCTGTCGAAACCCTATTCATCTCACTCCTCTGCCTGTCTGTCATAGACTTCGTTCTCGGAAACTGTAAAAGTTACAGACTTGAAATTTTTCATACTTACAGCTGAATACCTCCTATCTCACGGCACGTCAAAAATTTTTGAATATGTCTTATATTATTTTAATTAAATAAATTAAATTAATGGCATCCGACCATTTCTGCCATTTAGATTTCAAAACAGAACATTAATTCTTGTAACTTTCACGCAGGTTAGATATATTTGTCGCAGGCAGGCTAGATATATCTGTGGTAGTGCATTTACCTGCTATTAAAAAAGGTTTCTGGTTCGAAGCTCGTTGTTGGAGTTTGAAATATTCCCGGGAATAGAATTAATTACCTAAAACATTCAATTTCATAGATTTTGTCCACCATTTTAAGGCTAAAATTTGATATTTTCGATTTTTCCCTCGGACTACATTTCATCGTCCGACGAATTTAATTAAAAGAACTTTCCTATTTTTTCTTCATTTTAAAGATTAATTAAAAAAATAACTAAATCTGTGACTATACGATACATACATTGCCCAACTCTGTTTACTTGGCCCTCGGCCCAAGGGTGCTATGCACCATGTGTCCCGGCTGGGTGCTCAGTCCAACGCGAGACCCTTGGTGTTTAGTTTCCAAGCAAGCTTGGCACTCATTTTATCGACCCCGAAAGGATAAAAGGTTGAGTGAACCTTGCCCAGCCGGGAGCCAAACTCGGGACCTGTAGCGTGGCAGACAGGCGTGCTGACCAATTCGCTAAAAGGCTTCAAAGATTAATTTTACTTTAGCAAAAATTAAATCATGTAATTAAATGTGCTTTATTAAGTATACAAACATATTTTGTTATAATTGTCTAAAAAGCAGTTCTTTTATATTTTTAGTTTGATTAAAAAATAGCTTCTAGAGTTAAAAAAACGGAAAAAGGCATTTCAACATGGGAATAAAAAAGAAACAAATTGGGTTTTCTGATGCAAATAAAAAGGGTTTTTTTTTTTTACAACTCCCTTATTTAAACTGTTTCAGTTGGTAAACGGAATTTTTAAACCATCAGAAGTTAAACGACTGGTGCCCCAATTCTTGTTACTTTCATTTTTATTTTTATTTACTTTATCCTAGATTATTATTGAATACATTAGTGCATTGAAATTGTTTTTAGATACTTTTTATGTATTATAAATCAACATTTAAAAAAACAAAACAAGATTAAAATTGTGTCAAACAGTAATTGTGTAACATTTAAAGCAAATGAAACATTACGCCACATAATGATCGATTTATTTTTTTAATTTTTTGGAAATATATTATTCGTGAATTTATTATAATAATTAAGCACGAATGAAAGGAAATAATTCGAATATCAGAATATTGCAAAATGTAAAATTATGTTACATATTTCCTTATATTGCATAAGAACAAAGCTGTTTTAATTCATTTGCATGAAATTTTTAATTATCTTTCGAAAGAGTTCAATAAATAATGTTGATATTTAAAAAAAAAAAAGAATGAAATGAAAAACGTTTTTTAAAAATTAAATTTCGAGTTTTATTATTATTACTATCTGTACCCGGCCACGCGTTGCTGTGGCTCAATCTGGCTAAATGGAAAAAAAAGAAAATAGAAGTGCACGTTTCTAATATGTTTAATTTCACAATACTTGTGGGTATACAATATTTTTTGTTGTTATTGTCTGTGCAGATATAGAGATTGCTTGATTTGCCAGTTCTAGAACATGAATCATATAATTGCTCATGTGAGAAGCAATTCATGTCTAGATCTAAACCGCAGAATTTTAAAGTTTGACCCTAACCTGTGTTGATGGAGATTACAAACACCAATTAGATAGGTAATTGCAATCTCTTAAATAGAAATTGCGCATCCACTGGAATCAAAGGAATGCGAAGAATGAGGACATCTTCACCTTTGAAAGGTCCTGTCAAGATTTTCCTTATACGAAGTCGCTCATTATTTTTTTTATTGCGAGCAGCGTACTGTTGCAAATATTTGACTTGTGAATATTTTGCAACATCGTAATTGGCAGGCCGATTGTCAATTGCAGTACGTGCGGCGGCATCCCTTGCATATCGAGTGAATCAAAAAGATATGTGCCGAGTTAAACTTGTTGCATTGAGCTCACAGGTTATTCACACTAATTGTATATTATACACTTATTTCAAAGAATAATGCCCATTGAAAAATAAATTAAGGGGACTACCTCCGTTTCCCCCTCTTTATACCTAATCAATGAACCTCCAAATCTAATCAGGGAAACGCCTTATAGGAATAAAACCGAAATACCAAATTTGAAGGAAATCTGATAATTCTGAATGAAAAACTCATTTATCTAAATTAAGGAGGGATTAGCCCCCATTCGCCCCTTTATACTTAATCAATGAAATCCCAAAACAAATCAGGGAAGCGCCTTATCAGTTAGAACCAATTGACAAAATTTGAAGCAAATCGAATAATTCTACATGAAAAATCAAGTTATTTAAATTAGCGGGGGAATTAGCCCCCGTTCCCCTTTGCACAACTAATAAAACACTAAAACTAATCAGGGAAGCACTTTATCAGAATGAACCTATTTACAAAATTTGAAGCAAATCAAATAATTCTGCATGAAAAACCCATTTATCTAAATTAAGGGAGGATTAGCCCTCCGTTCCCCTTTTTAGACTTAACCAATGAACATCCAAAACTAATCAGAGAAGCGCCTTATCAGAATGAAACTATTTACAGAATTTGCAGCAAATCGGATATTTCTATCAAGAGTTATCGTGTTACATGCATGCGTACATGCAGAACCTGCGGGAACATTAGCTCTCAGGCTTTAATAGCCTGTGAGCTAAAAAGAAAAAAAAACACGAACTAAAAAAACAAAGAAAAAACAAATATCATAAAAAATACTGACGAAATATTTCAGTAATGTGTCTCTCCGGAGAGCATAGTGAGGGGAGATGCATAATATAAAAGAGTGGTCAAAGGCCTTTCTAATGATATACCTCAAAATGGATGCCGAAAAATATTTAAAAAGTGCCCCGGGGGATGAAATTGGGGGAGGGGGATGCGAGGTTCATAATAGTAACATAAAAACACGCGCGCATTCAAATGCAACGCAATCGGTGAATTCCAAAGAAATCGGTGAAGAAATCGGAGGTTTAAGATTTCGTACAAACGAACATTTACATTTTTTTATATAGAAATGTGTCCCACGCAGGGAGAGTGGGATGAGGGGAATGATAGGTGCATAATACGAAAGAGTAGTCAAAGGGCTAGTCGTCAAAGGCTAATCATATGTCACATGACGTGCGTCTGAAAAAATTTAAAAAGTCCCCCCTGGCTTCGAGGAAATTGGAGAAGGGAGGATCGAGGTTTGTGATAGGTATATAAAAACACGCGCGTTTTCGAATGCAACGCAATCCGTGAATTTCAAAACAATCGGTGAAGAACTTGCGGAGGTT
The DNA here is from genome assembly GCA_963932465.1 of Maratus speciosus. NCBI lineage: Eukaryota > Metazoa > Arthropoda > Arachnida > Araneae > Salticidae > Maratus > Maratus speciosus. The sequence continues at coordinate 346,633,062 of OZ010795.1, read as the reverse complement.
TAAGATTTTGTACAAACGAACATTTATATTTTTATTTATATAGAAATGTACCCCCACATGGGGAAAGTGAGGGAGCGAGATGCAAGGTGCATAATATGAAAGAGTAGTCCAAGGGCTTTCTAATGATATATCACATGATGGGTTTTGTAAAAAAATTGAAAAGCGCCCCCTGGTGAGGGGGGTGGAAGATGGGGGTGGGGGATCGGGGCTCATAATAAGTATATAACAACACTTCCGTATTCGAATGCAACTCATCCCGTGAATTTCAAAGCAATCGGTGAAGGACTTTCAGGGATTAGCGATTTTGAGCAAACGAACATTTACATTTTTATTTATATAGATTATTATTATTATTATTATTATTATCAGGAATGGAAATTGTAAAAAACATGTTTCCAAAAACGATAGCAGAGTACCTAGCAATTGAAAAATCATATTTTAATAGATGCAATAAAAATGTCATTACTGTAAGTTTAATTAATATATCATAATTGGGCTGTCATTCTTATTTATCGAAGGATAGGGGAAATAACGTAATGGTTAAATTTTAGATAAAAAGAAATTTTCTTTTTTTTTCTTTGTATGTAATTCTTCTCTTATTTAAATGTTATGTGGCTATTAAAAATTTTGTTATCTGTAATTTTATATTTTAAAAATGTCACACACATACACATTGAAGTAAAGACAATAAAGGGGGTGAACTATAATTATACCGTTATTATTGTCCTAACGTCAAATTTTATCTTTATGCTTCGACAAAACATGAAAAAAGAAAACAATGATGCCAGTATTTAGTTTTTCATCAAAGTAAAACATAACACTGATGTCACCTGATTCAGTGATAACAGTATGAAATTTACGAACCTTTCCGATGGGCTTCGTTAATTTTTTTCATGATGGTAGATAACGGTAAAGAATAAAAACGAAAAGAAAAGAAATTTAAGTAACCGAGAAACTTGCTACCATCAATAATTTCATTAATGACAGAATAATAATTTATAAAGATAATACATATTGGATTGAGAAAGTCACTCTTAAATTGTTAAAGCTTTTAATAAAGTGAACAAAGAATGTATTATACAGAATGAGTCAAAAATGCTAGATACGTTTTAAAATGCAATAAAAAGCTAATTAATTGGTATACGAGTGAGGAGTTTGAATGAAAAGGTATCATGATGGAAAGTTTCGCTTACGCAAATAAAAAAATTCACCTCCAAAAATCTTCCATTGATGGCGCTTTGTTTTTAAAGTTACATGAAAGCAATGACTGCAGGCTATTTATTTTGTATAATCTACTATCACATTCCAAAGGTCAAATCACAACAAAACAGTTCTCAGTTTCATTCTACACATTTAAGTATGGTAGTAGATTGTACAAAATAAATTATCTGTAGTCACCTTTTTCGAGCTTATAAAACTTTCATGCAACTTTGAAAACAAAACGCCATCTATTGGCAATTTTTTTTTATTTGCAGCACTAGCCATAGAATTATACAAGAACGAGAAGGAAGACAACCCCAACCGGATTAGCTCTGAAGCGCGCAACGCCGACGAACTGCTTGCAATCCCTCTAACGTTGTTGCAACCCCCCCCCCCCCACCTGTAAAGCTGAGCAATAACTTTACCTTACTATCCAATGGGCTTTGTTACTATTCACCCTTTTCCCGAAAGTGCTCATGGGAATTAACGAAAAGAAAAATTCCGGTGGCAAACAGCAGCCAGGGAAGATGCAATGCAAAGATATGCTTGCTTTTTTTCCGTCTTAGTTCTTACTTCCAGGGTTCTATGGTATTATCAGACTACCTGATATATGTGCTATTGTCTGTTGCGTCTTTCGGACGACTTATTTCTGCTGTAAGTAGGCGGGGTTTTTTTTAAGACTGAATGGAACGCGTTAACTCAAGCACCACGAGAAACATTTCGCAAGTAACCGCTTCTAAGTATTTTAAACAGTTGTATAAAGAGCAAGAAATGGGAACAACTATTTTTATACCGCTCTTATTGGTATAATTAGAATTCATATGTATTATAGGTAAAGCAAATAGCAATAAGTTTGTTATTGGCGAATTTACGAGTGATAAACTATCACTTGGTGCCTTTTTAAGAGTTTTTCTTCTAAACAACAATTTATGAGAAAATATTTGATATTGTATATGAAAGGAAAGTAGGTGTGATCGCAGCTTTATTATTCGACGTTCATTTTTCGCACCTATTCCGATTGGCGCCAAACTCAACAGGTCGAAAGCATCAATGCCAGAAATAAATCTGCAAATATTACGAAGTTTCTTTAAAATAACATTCTAATATTAGAACAGAAGAACCCAATTTCTTTTCCCACTTCATTCTGATAAAAATAGAATTAAAGTAACTTGAAATGGAATACGTAATTTTTAAGGATAAAAAAAGATCTTTTTATTTTTTTCTATACGTGAATAAATGAAATTTTCATTTTTGAAAAGAATGCGTCCGAGCCCTAGAACGTGTCGGGCTGGGTATCAGTCAGTCTTATCCGAAATATACAGGGTGTTTCATAAAAGATCGGCAAAATTTTAAGAGTGATTAGTACACATCCAAACAAACAACTTTCATCAGAGAATGCATGATCTGAAATAACACGCAAAGGTTCTGGAAAATTTGGAAACTTGGCCCATGCAAATGTTAAAGTGCCATTCCTATTACAAGTTATCGGGAGATGAACTGCATTAATAGCATGCAAATGTGATATGGGGAAGGAGAAGAACGCGTATGCAAAATTTCGTCTTGATTAACCCTTTGTGTACTGAATTATGAATTCATGAAAATTTTATCTTATAAGCATTTTTCGTGAACTTTGAAACTACATTAGAAGATTTACATAATCATGTAATAAATTTTAGAAGGATTTTAGAAGGATTGAAAGATTTAGAAGGATTAATTAAATTTCACTTTATAGATATTTTGTGCAATATTTATAGCCCCACTCAAATCTTTTATTTTAAGTATTTCTCTTAGTATTTTGTAGAATTAGGAAATGTACAAATATAATGTTCTTACAATAGAAATATAGAAATATTTCCGAATTGAAAAATCCCCCCCTCCTCCTACTCCAAGAAAGCTGAAAAGATGCAAAGGCAAAATAAATCATCCTTTTAAAAATAATTTTGTTTTGTGTAACCAATAATGCTTTTGGAATAAGATAAAGTAATGCATCTATAACTCATTCTAAACTTTATTACTACTAATAGATGTATTAAATTAATTTTATAACAAGTTATTTTAATGGTACTTATAAGTACCGTCAGTAGACAAAGGGTTAATACATAAAAGCCACTGACCCGATTGTGCAACTGTCAATCGCCGTATCGGAATACGTTGTCCTTCAGTATTAGGGAAAAGGCCGATATGCATTTTATCTAGAGAACTGCAAATGAAAATGGCTCAGAGGCTCAACGATTGTACAGAGAGCAGTTTCCCACTTTGCTTTTTTCACTTAACCGTACTTTATGTGTTTTTTCTTATATAATAACATCACATTCGGTGCGCTGTAGCACCTTTGCGTTTTAATTCCGACCATGCATTCTTTGATGAAAATTGTTTCTTTGGATGTGTACTATCACCTCTTAAAGTTTTGCCCATCTTTTATGAAATACCCTGTATATATATATATATAGAGAGAGAGAGAGAGAGAGATACATAGATAGATATACTGTAAAAAGTTGTTTATTTTACATAACAAACTGTCATTCAGGATGCCAGGAAAAAACTATTTATATTACTGCAAAATCTGTTAAAATTACAGAAAATTATTATTAAATACAAATTGCATTTCAGAGAATTTCGTAAATTGTGTATTTTATCGCAAAATCTGTTAAAATAACAGAAAAGTTTAATAAATACTGATTTTATTTCAGGGGAAGTCTGTAAACCGTTTATTTTAAGGACAAGATCTGTTGGAATGACAGAATGTTCGTAATAAATACCGATTATTTTCATAAATTAAACGGTTTTTTACTGGCGTCCTCGGTGACAGTTTTCTTATGTAATATCAACAGGTTTTTGTATTGTGTATTGAAAACAGACCATTTGTTTATTTCCTTTCGTCCTGTGAAGAAAATTTGTAGATGATCAGCTTCATAGAAGTTATCTAATGTTTTTTTTTTTGTTTTTTTTAAGGTATACACATACAGAGACGTTATCTAGACTAAGTAACAAAATGTTTCAATTTATTTTTGAAACAACACATTTGTTTGTGATTAATAGGTCAGCTTTTACAACATTATGGTATTTTGTTTGATGTTTAGCACTATATCATGCATCCGGTGTTAAATTAAATGCCCTTCAAAATACAAATTTTTATGTTTTTATTTCATCGATATGTGCTAGAACGATAAAATCAGAACTTTTGGCAATGAAATGACCATTGTCACAGAAACGTATAAAAGAAAATTAATTGAAAATCTGGCGTAATAAAGAAACATGTTTTATATTGCTTCATACAGAAGTACGAGTTACTTTTGGACAAGAAAAGTTAACATCACAACTCATATATATAAAAACATGTAAAGAAAAACATATTAAAGATGTTTTGCTGTTTATCATAAATCACTAAATATTTACAAATTTTGCTAAATTAAAATATTACTTACAAATTTTGAGTTACAATGTATTTTTCATCGTATGTTTCATTTAATAGATCTGTTGCTTTATTATTAATTGAATTTGTACATGTATATACCGGGCGTCCTAAAAAGGACTGACTGATTTTAAAATTCAATAACTTGCAAACGGTGACAGATATTTAAAAAATTCTTGCAGGAGGGTTATGCATGAGATCAAAAGTTTTTTTACAGTGATTTTCGATTTTAGTTCGAATTACAAGCAGTAGATGGCGCTGCGATCAATAGACGCTAAATTCAGGCTCGATTTTTGGTACTTCGTAGCCCGCTCAATATATTTCCATCTCCTTTTTCGCATGAAAGAAGAGACCCGCCAAAAAATCGAGCCTGTTTTTAGAACCTATTGCTTACAGCGCCATCTATTGTTTGTAATTCGAACTAAAATCTAAAATCACTGTAAAAAAAACTTTTGACCTTATGCATAACCCCCCTGCAAGAATTTTTTAAATATCTATCACCGTTTGCAAGTTATTGAATTTTAAAATCACTCAGTCCTTTTTAGGACACCCGGTACATATAATTAAATGTGAGCATTTTTAACCTCTTGAGCTGGAAAGACGTGCTAAGTACGTCGCCTTAGATTAACACTAGAAAGCCCGTGAGCAGTCATTTTGACTGCTATTAAATTAATACATCTCGGTTCGAACCAGAAATTTTTTTATAAAACTAGTTTAAAAGATACAAAGAAAAAAAACTAAATAAATGGATAAGTTAATAATTTTGAATAAAAATTCTTGTGTGAAATATTTTTCTAAAATATGGACGAGATTATCACGGTTTCTGCCAATTAATTTCTAACGCAAGAGGTTAAAATTGTGTATTTTAATTGTTTCGCAATATTTCTAATAATGATAATGTGGTGTGTTCCTTGAGAAAATAATCTTTAAAGTCAGACGTTACTTTTTTTCTTATAAATGGAAACCTACATATAGCACTGAATGGTAATATATATGGAACGAATAAACCCTTGTAATATTACTCCTTGAATTCTTTGTACTTTATCTATGTCCATTAACCACTTGAGAGTAACTGCAAATTGCGAAACTTTTGTACGAAGCAAAACTAATAAGAGGGCTTTTACATAGTTAGAAAGAATAGTTTTTTCATTACTTTTCTTATGAAAGTTATGACGTAAAGTAACGGAGAAGTTTCGTATGATTAATAAATATTGTTTTAAGAAAAAAATAAAACCGACGTCAACGAACTTTCTCTTATATTCGTGTTTTTGACAACCAATTATTGTTACCCACATCACAATCCTGAGCTGCTCGAATAAAACTCGACCCGAACCAAAACATTCTTATTGAAGTCAACCTAAAACCCGACCCGAACTCGACACATTTAGCCGAACCCCAGCAGGATAAGATCTTTCCAAAAAAAAAATTAATAGAAGCATCCATTAGAGAATCAAATGTTGAAAAATAATGTATGCGAACGCTTTTCATAAATTCCTTTATTGGAAGTCTGTTAAAATGTTCAGAGTTTCATTGTATTTGTAGCAGAGTAACATTATTAAAATACGTTCTTTATAGATTATAATATTATGGAATACGTTTGGTGCGCCTCAGTAATGTACAGAGTACCTCATAAGTTCGAACAAACTTCAAAAATTTCATAATAAAAAAAAAGCAATACTCGGAAAAAGAATTCGGTTTCTGCGAATATGATCAGAGGGACATTGGATTTTTTTCCTTCCATATATAAAAAAAATATTCCAAAAGTAACAGATAGAGGGCGCTCACACGTCATACTGAGACGTTTTATGCAAATCAGGCAAACACAAACAGACAATGAAACAAATCAAAATAACATGACCCTGTGCATTTATTTTAAAGTGAAAGATTTTAAACATGATCACCATCTCCAAGTATTAGGCAAGTGAGGCGCGTCAATATGCCTATGATGAAAAAAAAAAAAAAGAACAGTTATCTATTTATCAAGGTCGGATCAAAAATCAAAAAATCACTCTTGCATCATATCTGTAAATCATATTTCGAGTAATTCGAATCGTAAATAATATCAAAGCATTCTAAAATAATTATATGGTCTGGAAAAACATGAAGAAACAGCATATCAGTGACAAAACTTAATGAATCTTTACGCCTCCATTTCTTTTTAAGAAAACATTTAAATGAGAATAAAACTATTTACAATTATATTACATATTTACACGGTTTTAAATCATAATACTGGGAGACGCAATGCTCCACTTTCGTTTTTATATATCGACAATAATGTCACATTTTTAATCGTAACAAATCATTCCATCTTACAGTAATGTTCGTTGCATTCTGTTTATAAAAAACAAGGCATTCTGTGAGTGTTCTATGAGTGAAAGTAGAAGTAGAAATTGCATTGCGCGTTGCGCCAATCTAACTGCAATTCTTTTTCTTCAATAACAACTGAGTGTAAGCATGTGGTGTAACCTACGGTCCATCGAATGGCATCTTTCAGTTCTACCAAAGTGGCTGGGGAGCTCAAGTACACACGAGACTTTAAGTATCCCCACAAACAGAAATCTGCCGAGGTCCAGTCTTGAAATCATGAGGGCTACTCAAACTTAAAACATCGTCTTATCACTGGGTCGTCAGTGAAAGTGTTCAAGAAGAACGTCTTTGACTTCACGTGCAAAGTGGGGCGATTTATCAATGCTGCATGAAGGTAAGGACAGGTAACGCATGTCTTTCCTGCAATGCAGGCACAACATAGTTACGCAAAATCTTCGCCTCACTTGCCTAATACCTGGTGGTGGTGGTCATATTGAACATCTTTTACTTTAAAATAAGCGCACCGTGCCATGTTATTGTGATTAGTTTCATCGTCTGTTTGTGTTTACCTGATTTATATAAAATGTCTCGGTATGACGTGTGAGCGCCCTCTTTCGGTTACTTTTCGAATTACTTTTTTTTATACATGGAAAAATAATCCAGTGTCCCTATGATCATATTCACGCAGACCGAAATTTTTTCCGAGCGTTACTTCTTTTAGTATGAATTTTTAAATTATGGCGCACCTTATATTCATTATGTTTAAAATATTGTAACACTACTAAATTACGCCGCAACTGATTTCCCCCCTTAGACCATAATATAACGGAATAATTTCGAATGTCCCTGTAAATGAACTATGAATGGTACACATTTCATTTTCAATACCGAATATGGAATGGTGAACCTCTATAACGTACATCAATAACATAGCAATCCGAGTATATTTAAGCTAGTTAGAGCATGAACAGACAGACGGACACACAAACTCAATTCATAAACACTCTTCAACTACGTTGGAAAATATTAAAAATAAAAAAAAATAAAAATAGTGAACCAATATTGTCTACATCAGTTACATAGTAGCTCAATACTGTTAGCTAGCCCTGGCAACTATTTTTTTTTTTATTGTATTCCAAAACACAATTTCAAAGCAATAAACTTCATGATAATTTTTACTGCTTTCCAACATAGAATTTCATTGCTTATAAATAGTGATAGAAAAAATATAAAAAAAAATTATCGTCAGTGGCAGCCTTGAATATTGCGTTAATATTTCATTCACCAGAAATACATCCTATGAAACACAAACATCGGTTAAAAATTCGGTTTACTTTGGAAATATTTGCAATAAAATGTCAAAATTTCAGGTATATTGGCTTTACATTAGAAATATTGGAAATAAAAGAGAAAATATTCGTGTAGTTTCGACAAAATGTAACTACATACCAACGTTGGTGCAATATTTCATGCAGATATTTGACAAGATATATTTAATTCAAACAGTCTTGAACAAAAATTAGTTTTAATTTCGCTTAATTGGTTTTTAACACTTTCCAACAATGTTGAAAAGTGTTTATGACTTCGGTTTGTCTGTCCGTCTGTACGAGCTCTAACTCTCGTAAATTTACTCGGATTGCTTTGAAATTTTTGGATGTTATTGACGTTTACCATAGCACGAACTCTATTTCAAATGAAGTCTTCAGCATGTTTAGTTCATCTACAGGGACAGTCAAAAATATTCCGTTACATTACGGCCAATGGGAAAATATCGTTTCAAATGATTTTTAATGATGTTACACGCGTCCAAACATAACAAAATGTATATACATTTATGAAGTGCACTAAAATATGCAGTCAATAGAATATTTGGTGCAAAGAATAGTTATTATTCATTTACAGAGCCACACAAAAGATATGATCATACTGATATATGAGGGGGAGAAATCGTTTGCGGCGTATTTTAATTATGTTAAACTATTACATATATAATGAAATTTATATACGTCGCTGAGGTTTACTATAAGTTATTTCATGTATAACATGAAGTGCAGAGCATTTACAGGGACACACAAAATATTTCAGATACTATATTGTATCAGAGGTACTGTACATTAACGGTGATTGCTGGAAATGCATTTTCAATTATGAAATGCGCTTTTATGTTTCAATATATTTATGCATACTATATGGTATGTATAAATTCTAAAATTTATATACAGGACTACACAAAAGAATTCGTAAGGGTTACTGGGTATGAGCGCAAATTGCTTAAAGGTGATTTTTAAATGAGTTATGTATTTTTACATTGGACTACATTTAGTTTATTAAGAAATATTTGCAGAATATAGATAAATGATATACAGGGTCACGCAAAGAATTGGATACATGCCGTCTATCGATGATAATTTCTGGAAATTTGATTTCAGTAGTTTTAAGAGTGTTTTCGTTTGAGTTAAATCTTAGCTAAATAGCGGCGTGTATTAAAGTTACTAGGTAAACTACAGGGCTGTACAAAAGTATTCAAGTATGTTTCCATCTATTAGTAGAAATTGCTGAAAGAAAAACTTCAACCTGTTATGCGTTTTCTTGCTAAACTAAATTTTCCCATTATATAGTATATATATATAAACATACAGATCAAATACAGGGCGGTTCAAAAGAATTGGGATACGTATTTGGCTATGGACGGTAACTGCTGAAATCAATTTCTTAAACGTTTACTTAGTTACCTTATTTACCTCATTTCCTTAAATAAGGATGTTTTTTTAAAGCTTTCTGGAAGTGCTGAAAAACGTTCCATAATCTATGCCGTACGCATAATTTTTCTTTCTTTCTTTTTTTTTTTTTTTTTTTTCGAAATAGAAAACTTACTTGGCATAAAAGAGTTTACTTTTTATATTTTATTGCATGAATTTTTTCTCTGGATACGAAAGAGAACAAAATCTGACATAAATAAAGTTGTGAGCATTTCCATCTAACTATGGCAATGGTTTCATAGGTACTAACTTAAAATTCTCTACAAGTTGAAACTGATAAGGTAATAACAAAATTAAATATTTATGAAAAAGGCTGAATATTCAACGTCTAGATATTTTATACTCTTCTATTTGTCGTCACTTAAAGATTATATATATACTACTGAGAATTGCAATATTTCGTTTTCTTAGAACATCTATAAAACTTCTTTATATGACACAGAAACACGCAACGCGAGTTACTGAAACTGGATAAGGGAAAAATACATAAAATTATAATAAAACTAGTCAAAATTGTACGTTAAATGTGTGGTACTTTCGCACTATAACTAGTTTTATAAATATTCAGCTCTTGATGTAATAGATTTTGCACTCTTATTCAAAAATGCATGAATACAAAATTTATTACAATTATACATATTAAAATCAGTAATGCAGAAATAGTATGATTCCATCTTAAATTAGGGCGTTAACAACATGGTAGACTATAATTACTACCTATCATGGGGTATCGTGGAATTAATTATGTATGATAGGATTTAATAGGATGGAGAAAACTTTTATTAATATGTTTTTCAGTTTTGATTCGATTTTCATAAAATTTGAAATTCTGAAACGATTATATATATTAAATTTTAAACCATTCGTTTGGGTAGTTTTTGCGGTGTTATATGCCGACAGACGGCCGGACCAGACGACGACTATTGGTGCTGCGTATTTATATAATTACGAACGCACCTAAAAAACTGTACCTGATTGATATCTGTTACTTTGATGAATCCTTTAATGAAGTGGATTTTCAGCGTTGTCATTAAGTATATTCTCAAAAACTTAAAATTAGAAATAATATTATTTTGTCAAATATGCTGTTTAAATATAATTGAAAATTGAAAATCTAAAGCTTCATAACCTACAAATGAATACCTTTATAAATGTCTTTTGAAAGAGTTTATTGATTTAGACCTTTTCCACATTATTTATATTGTCACTAAATTAACAAAAAAAAAAAAAAAAAAAAAAAAAAAAAAAAAAAAAAAAAAAGATATAACATTTTAAATGTTGTCCATAAAATTTTCTAATTCATTTAGTCATGTACTTTTGTACAAAGCTGTGTAGAAAATTACAGATATCTAAACCTTTGAGCTTTAGAAGGAGCCCATAGATCTCTACAATTTCGTAAGTTAACATAATACACTAAACCAGGCTCGGCGAACCTTTTCACGTGCGCGTGCCGAAAATTCACAAACAATGTGTATCAACAATGTAACGTGCCAAACTTATACAAAAATAATTTTGAAGAGTACGGTTTTTATACGAAACACTGGTTATAAAATCAGTTGCTGGCATGCATTAATAATTAACTCAATAATTAAACTCAAAATGCAATTTTTCTGTTTACTGGAATCAACTATTAAATGAATGAATATTTAATTCAGAAATAGAACTCATTTATGCGGAATGTACTGTAATGAGGGGAAAATACGAGTTTTTATTTCATTAATTTTTAACTTATTATTAATGCAATATCTTTGTTATAATTTTCCTTGTTGCATTAAACAATCTACTATAATGTATTGCTGATATTTTTGCTGTTGTACAATCGATTAAAAATTCTTTATATCTGGTTCGGATTTTGTTATTTTTACAAATTTACATAGCTAAATTGCATCCATTTGCCATTCTATTGCAGTGGCTATCAAATGAAATTCAATTGAAAATTACATATTTGTAAATTCATATATAAAGTCAAAATACATGTCAAAAACACTGCATAGTATGACAGGAAAAGAAAATTATTCTCATGTGTTAATTGATGCAAAAAATTATTGCATTATTTGTGATCTGTCCGTATGTATAAAATTTAATGTTTATAACATAAATAAACAAGTTGGAAATTGCTCGTCAAACGTGGCAAATGAGGTGCGTTCGTACTATAACTAGTTCTATAAATATTTTTTGCACCGCATATTGTACCGAATGTATATTTTAGTGCGCTTCATAAGTGCATATCAATTTCATTCTGTTCGAAAGGCTGTAACATCATTAAAATGCACTTGCAATAATTTTTTCCCATTGGCCGTAATATAACAGAAAACTTTTGACTGTTCCTGTAATTAAACTATACATCCGATTTTCATAAAATTTGAAATGACACAACAAAATTTTCCAACAATTATATATTTAAAATTTCAGACCATTCGGAAGGCTGTAACATCATTAAAATGCACTTGCAATAATTTATTCCCATTAGCCGTATTGTCACGGGAAACTTTTGACTGTCCCTGTAATTAAACTATACATCCGATTTTCATAAAATTTGAAATGACTCGACAAAATGTTGCAACAGTTATATTTTTAAAATTTAAGACCATTCGGTTGGGTAGTTTTTGCCCTGTTATATGCGGACAGACGGACTGAAGACATCTATAGGTGCTACGTGTTTATATAATTACGAACGCACCTAAAAATGGATTTTATCTGTATAACGATTACCAAATTAAAATTTTTCACGTGACAGAAAAATTAGCTTACGTGCCAACTCTAGCACCCGTGCCATAGAGTCGTCAACCGTACACTAAGTGACGCAAATGGCTACGAAGAGTAACATCAGCAGAAATATCCTGGCGTGCAATATGTATATTATAATTGCTTACAATATGTATATTTGTACGGGTTTTTGTTCAATTTCTAAAATTCATGCGCAAATCGTTTTAAAATAACTACAGTGGAGGGGTCGAAGGACATTTAAAATCAATTTTTTATTTTTTGTAAATTTCACTTTAAATATTATTCAAGGGTACATTATATGCATTATGGTATACATTTACCACAAAAAAAAATTTGAAAAAAATTTTTTTTGAGAAAAAAAAAAGGAATTTTCTGTAATATTTTAGAACTTTTCAAAATGCACCATGCGAACTGCATATCAGTGAAAATCCCCAATATTTTAAAGTTTGGTATACATATATAGATACTAGGGCGCTCTGCCCCCTGCAAGCTACTCTCGCCAACACCCGTTCAGACACCGCAGAATCTAAAAGCACGCTAATTTGATCGGTATTAAAAAGATTAGAGAAAACTGTATTATAAGGAAAAAACCTATAGTGATCTCCCTGTAAACGGGTTTCCATTCAATTCCCTTTGATTGCGAAAATGTGAGGCCGAGACATCCAATGGTTGTTTTCGTGTTTGATTAAAGAAGGCCGGTTAAACTTTTGAAAGGAAGCTAAAATAAAATGAATTAAGTAAACAGAGTCTTTGCCTCCAGGTATTTTTAATAGAGTTATAAAACGATTGACATAATACAATTTACTACAATTTACTGCTTTAACCCCTTCAAGGGCGGTGGTTCATTTTTGGATCACTTAATTTTAATTCTTAAATGCCACATTGGCACCAGAATATTGGAATGAAAATTGTCCTTCTATTAAGTAAGTCAGCAAGAGCATTTTTGTACTTCGAAATTTGTTTGTAAATTCACACTCTCCGTAAATTCAAACTCTCTATGCAAAACTCTATGCAAACTCTGTAAACTCTCTGTTTGTAAATGCAACACTCTGTTGTCCATCTCTGTTGAAAGTAAAGGGAAATATAGATTACTGTATAGACCAATCAAAAAACGAATAAAATTCGGATTAAACCAATAAAAAGCTTCAGATATGCTTTTGATTTCCTACCCTGACTAGGACAATAGCCATTTTTCCAAATGGTTAAAAAGTTTAATTGATAACTATAGAACGAAACAATTTATAACATTTAAAAAATAAATAGAATTTTTTTCATTCGTCAGAGGCGATTATTTTCTGAACAAATTTTCTAGGAGCTGCACTGTTGCTTAGCAACGAAAACAACTTTGAGGACAACTTTGGCGAATGCATGGCACAATTTATGACCGGAACGAATTTTCGGCAACGGCGACGACACCAATGATGAGGAGGAATTTTCAGGCTTTCAAATTTGCCAAGAAAAGGCCGCAGTTTATGAGCAGATTGAATACGCAAAATCTGAAAATGTATTAAGTGCTGGAAATAGGGATATAGATGATTGGCTAAGCATTGACGAAAATGCGTCAACGACGAACAATTTAGCAGACAGCGAGACCGCCGATAATGCTAGTAGCAGCTCAGAAGACGATGATGAACAACCGACAGAAGAAAAAGTGTCACTAGAAAAATTCATAAATTTGACTGGAGAATTAATGTATGCTTTAGAGATACAGGACTGTATTTCCAAAATAGACATTCTTAATTTGTATAAAATACAAAAAAAATCTTGTTAAAGAACAGTCAAGTAAAATTGAAGCAAACAAAGTTGACATCAATGTTTCCGAAATTACAAGAGAAGAAATAATTTCCCTCTTTATTGGATTTTTTTCCCTTTTTTTTTTTTTTTTTTAACCATTTGGAAAAATGGTTATTGTTCTCGTCAGGGTAGGAAATCAAAAGCATATCTGAACGTTTTCATTGGTTTAATCCGCAATTTATTCGTTATCTGATTGGTATATACAGTAATCTGCATTTCCCTTTGGTTTCAACAACGATGGACAACAGAGTGTTGCCACTATGACAAAAAAGTAATAAAAACTACAAAAAAAATTAATAAATCAGAAACAAATTAAGATACTGCTTTCAAACAAATTGCATTTAAAAGTACATTTTTTTCTCTATCCGACGGTATAAAAAGTAATATTGTCGGATGTGTAGCAGTTTAAAAATGAAATTTTATTTAAAATTGGTCGTGATATTTTTTGGAAATCTGATGATAGGAAAGACTTTTCCCGAACAGCCAATGAAATGCTTGGCTATTACGTAAGCTTCATAGGAAATCTAACGAGTCGCAGGCGATTTTTCTTGCTTGCAATTTTTACGTGTAATAACACTATTAATCTTTAATTCATGGCGTACGTAATGTATGATCAACTCCGTAGAAGTTTAAAAATTTACAGTACCGAAAATTGTAAAACTGAAATTTCTTTTAAAATTTGTTCATGATCGGTCCAGGAATGTTATCGTTTAATCCATGGCGTACGTAATGTAGGATGAACTCCGTGCGATTTTTTATGTCTTAAATTTTAGTCTTTCAAAAAATCATTTTCCAAATGGCCGTTGTAATTTGTAAAATTGATTTTTTATTTATTTATTTATTTATTTATTTATTTTGTAACACGGAAAATATCAATTAAAGTAAGTTTTTTTAAATATTCAGTTTTGTCTTTGACTTACATAATTATCACTTAATAATGAATTAAATTATTGCTAGAAGTACCATTAAGAATATAGAACTATTTTTGATATTCCTAGTTACTGCTTTTGATACTCCTTCAAAAATTCGGCATAGTCTCGGTCCCGATGATGCCGGATTTTTGAAGTTATACTGTATACTAATTTATTTGTTCTTTCATTATTTAAAAAAAAAAAATGACGTCAATTTGTGTAATTTGGTGGTTGGTTTGGCGATTTATATAATTTGGCGAAATTGGTCGACAGGATAACTAAGTATTACCATTAAAACATTGCTTTGAATTTGAAATTAAATGCCAGGATTTGTTGCACTATTTAATCGGGTTTGGCGTGATTTTTTTTTTTTTTTTTTTACGACAATTTGGTGGAAACCTCGTTTACGAATATCAGTTACATATTTATTTTTAAATTATTCTATTATTTTTAAAATGAAATAACAATAAATATGAAAAAATTAATTAATAACTATAGAACAAAACAATTTATAACATTTTTTTTAAATAAAAAGAAAATAAATGTAAATAAACATTTATTAAAAATATGCAACAATAGCCGGGTTACCATTTCAGGCAAAATAATGCCATCTTGGCGCCATTAAGGTATCCCGGTGCGTATATGACATCTGCGCCCAATACTTTCCCTTTCGTTTCGTTTAAAAAAAGAAAAAAGTGAAAGCCATTAATTTTAAACTTTTCAGTTTTAAATAAAAGTTTTGTATTAAATAAAATGATAATGAAATACAAAGAAAAAAAAAAAGCATTGTTTTTAGCATACATTTAAGGGAGACCAAACTGGTCGCTAAATTAGTTAAAAATAATAACCTTTACTAAAATATGAAAAAATATCTGTTATGATTAAAATTTGAGTTGCCATCATTAGAAAAAAGTATTTAAAATTAGAAAAAAATTAATATTTCGAATTTAAAAATTTTAAAACCAGTTTTGATATCTGCGGATCAATACCGATTTTTGGTGTTAATTTCATCGCAAAGTATTCCATATTTTAGCAGAAATCGCCGCGAAACATAATCAGTTGTTTAATCAGTCGTTTCATAGAATCGTTTCATAAATTCGTTACGTTTCCGTCGTTTCATACATCCGTTTCATAAATTTGTTTCATTAGGATTTTATATATATAGGGTAAAAATAAAACTGTGCATCGAATTCGATATATTTGAATATAAAGGTAAGAAAAATATGTATATATTTTTCTTTTTTTCTTTCTTTTTTTTTTTTTTTTTTTGGCTCAAAATTTCAAAAAATTTAGAAAATATTTTTTACGCCATAATGCATATAATGTATACTTGAATAATATTGAAAGTGAAATTTACAAAAAATAAAAAATTGATTTTAAAGGTCCCTCGTCCCCTTAAGGAGACAATTTGTTTTCTCCACCATTCCCTATTTTGAACTAATGTTAAATACATCGCTTAAAGCGCACTATTCATCGGATAATGCGGACTATTTTTTCACAAACTGACCGGGCAGAATCAGAACTACCGTTATTCTTTCAAAGCACTTTGATGCTTTGATTGTTTGTTGAGGCATCAAGAAATTATCAATGTCAATAATGAAAGGAGAGAAAGGTTTCTACCATCAAAAATGTGAGTGATTCAAAAATTGGTGAATGTTGTTCTCCGATATTAAGATTCAAAATGCGCTAGAACAGATAAATTTTTTAACCGTGTTTCAAAATATGAAAATGGTGTAGTAAAAAAGTACTCGAAGACAAAATTGAGAGATAACTTTAATGAACGTTAAAATACATAAATACGGCAATTTCTTTGCTTGTTTTGAATAGATTTTTAATTAAGAATACTAGATTAAAAATACTAGATGAATACTAAGAATATTAGATGAATACTCGGTAGAAAAAGTTGCTTATTTTAGCAATATTTACGTATCAGATTTAACCCTTTATGTACTGGATTATGAATTCATGAAAATTTTACCTTCAAAAGCATTTTTCGTGAATTTTTTAAACTACATTAGTAGATTTACATAATCATTTATTAAATTTTAAAAGGATTGAAGAATTTAGAAGGATTCATTAAATTTGAATTTATAGGGATTTTGTACAATAGTTATAACCCCACTCAAATCTTTTTTTTTAAATATTTTTCTTAGTATTTTGTAGAATTCGGAAATGTACAAAAACAATGTTCTTACAATAGAAATATTTCCGAATTGAAAATTCCCTCCCCCTGTCCCAACGCCAGAAAGCTGAAAAGATGCAAAGGCAAAAGAAATCATCCTTTTAAAAATATATTTTTTTTTGTGTAACTAATAATGCAAGAACAAGATAAAGTAATGCATATATAACTCATTCTAAACTATATTACTACATCTATGTATTAATTGAATTTTTTGACAAGTTATTTTAATGGTACCTATAAGTACCGTCAGTAGATAAAGGGTTAAAAACATGCGAAAAAACGATTTTTAAGTGTCTATTCTTCGTGAAACCTTTCACAGAATTAATTTTAAAGATGAACTACACCGAAAAATGTAAGTTACAACCAAACATTTTTTACCTTAATTAGAAACAAAAACTAATATGAAATCATGAAATTTGAACTAACTAATTCGCCGAGCAGTTATATATTTAATTTCACATACTTTTGACTTGATGTAGGTTAAAAAGTAAATAGTCAAAAATTTTAAAATAAATCCATGCTTTTAACCCTCTAAGCGGCTGCCTCGGATTTTTCCGTTTCTAGAAATCATGTTAAAATGGCTGTAGACAGAAATATTTTAAACGGAATTCTATTTTGAACCCTATATAGAAACAAGTGATATTAACGATATTATGGCATCAAACTGCGATTAAATGATATATATATCCTGAGATTTACAAGCCTTATTATCAAAATATTGGAAAACCCTCGGACGGTGAAAGGGTTCAAAGAATAAATGAAATGCTTTGTGAAACATCAAATAACCGTGTTTTAAAAAGGGTTGCCTCATGACAACAGTACACTGTAAAAAAAAAAAAAAAAAAAAAAAAAATCCGTCAATATACACAGACTTTTCAATAATATTTTACGGAATAGTTTCATTTTTCTAAGAAACCAGTACAATTTCCGTAATTGACATTATGAGATTATAAATCCGTATAAATCCGTTAAGTTTTCCATAAATTTTACGGAATATTTCTGTATTCCTTTCAAAATAACACAAAGTCCGTAAATGATGTTCAGATATAATTGCTATGTTTAAAAAGTGAAGTAATTAATTGTTGTATGTACTTGTCTTACAGTGATATTGTTTTCAATGAAAACGCTATTTTGGCTAAATGTGGCTCTATATTGAAAATATATCCAATGATTTCCCAATGGCTAATTTTTTTAAAAATTATTTTAAGATGTTCACGTTACTTTAAGTGGTCTCAGATCTCTTAAAGCTTCAAAATTTTTGAAAATCTAATTTTTTTTATGTTAAATTTCTATATTTTCTGAACATTCTGGTATGATTGTTTCCTTGAAATTCCAATTAGATCAGAAGTTATGGCTATTAAAATTATACCCGCTCAATAATTAAAGCGGCGTTTCTGAAATTTTGAAGTCATTTTTCTCCAAATAACGTTTTTTTGAAATCGAATTTCTTGTCATAAAATTTCTAAATATTTTTTCATTAAATTTTCAAAACATATGTTTCATGTTAGTATAAACTGAGCCTTAAATTTTATTCTTATTGTTAAAAAAAATTTCTTTTCAATGATTATACTGTTGAAATTTTCAAAAATTTTTATTAGCTAAGTACAATTTTGCATTAAAATATAAAATTGCTTTAAATACAAATTTATTTAGATTCTGGGTAATTATTAAAATTTGAAGTATAATTAGTCACAAAAAATTTCCTTCTAGTTGCGAAATTTATTTTAAAATCCTGCGAGCAACCTATTATACCAATTTTCTTTTCGATAAATGTCTGTCAGTTTGGAGCACCCTATAAATACTAATTCCGTATCTTGCAAATTTTTTAAATCCATGAAATGAAAGACCATGCTTATATCTTTTAATACCAATAAGAATTGTGTTTTTAAATCATATACATTTTAAGAAATTAAATGTTGAAAATTGTCATTTTTTTCTTCCAATTTTAATAGTTTTGAGACCTTTTCAAAAAGGGATGTCTCGTGACAACAGTAATGCTTGCGTATCCTTGAATTTACATACTTACAGCCAAGCCATCACACCAGAATGTGAAAAAAAAACGTTAATTAGTTCAGCAATTTAAAGAAACTTGGAGGAAGACTTAAAAGAACTGCATCTTTCAAAACAGTTCCAAAGCTGCTCGATATGATTAACCCTTAAATGCGCGATTTTTTATTTTGTTTGGAAAAAAATATATATGATCCTCTGAAAGGTTTTTTACTCTGGAAAAATAATGAAAAAAAATCAGAGATACATTTTTCATATAATACGTCAATCTTCTCTTCTGTTGCACATCTGAAATACAAGTAAAAACTACTGTCGGATGGCTATTTTACGCTAAAAGAATGCAAATTAGTAAATACTTTAATAAGTATGTCTCCAAATACCTTATTTTATATAATTATTTATTTTATAAAACTTAAACTTTAACCCTTTAATTCCCATAATAGAATACGTTCTAGAAATTACGTACTTGAGAGAATCTGACTTTACACCAGAAAGTTTCGGTGGTTAATTTCGCTTTATTTAAATACGGGATGCCTGTTTTATAATTAAAGCAAATACTGCTATTTTAATTTTCTGGTGTAAATTAGGTATATACGAATAAAAAAAAACTATTAAATTCAAAACAGTGTTGTTTGCATATATGCAAAGCTGCGCACTAAAGGGTTAAAATTCATAGATAGTTGATGCATTCGTTCTCTAAACTGTGACTGAAGATAGCTTTCCACAAGTCTAAGTAAGGTCGCGCATTTTATCATCCATTTGAATAGTCATCACTAAAGGCTCCACCATAAGAACTCGCACATGGATAAAAAATGTCGTATAGACATCTCTCACCAAGGCTTGGAGGTCAGCGTAACCATTCAGAGAAATAATCTTCTAAACCATGATTACAGCTCCTGTGTTTAACAAAGAAGTTAAATGTATATTTAAATACAAAAGTGTTCCTTTCTTATTTCGGTAACTTGTATTATTTTATTTCGTACGACATGGTTTTAGTTTTATTTCATTAAGCCCTTTGCCTATAATTTGAATATTTTTTACATTTTATTTCAAATTTCTAATGCCTACAGACATGAACCACCGACAAAAAACCATTAGAGTAAAAATGCAAATAAAATTTTTTTAAATGATATTTCTGTTCCAAATAATCCGTATAAATACAAATTTATGCAACATTTTAAATAATTCAAAGAATTATTTACATAAATATTTAAGCCAAAACAATTTGAACGATTTCAATGCATACTTTTATTTAAAATGTGAAGCACGAACTAATACGAACTAGTATTTACGTAATATGAATCGTTTCACCAGAAATAAGTGCAATGTATGTTTACGCACTTGAAAATTTATTTCTAATATATTTTAGATTTGTCCATATCGAATTTAAGACTAGATATGAGAAGAAAATATATAGCCATTGCTATTTGTTTTAAAATAGCGACTTTAATTTCATTCTGTGTGGACACTCACAAACGGAATGTCAAAATTAAATATCCAAGAAAATTTCTGTAGATTTTTGTTCGTCTAGACATTTTATATACTTCAATATTTCTTTTGTTAAGGTTGATATATTTGTTTCAGCTAAGCCCTATATTTCTTTTTCAAAGTAGGCCATAAAATCACTTTTTATAACAAAGCGACCCACAAATCGAGTTATTAAATTTGGGGAAGAAAAAAATTGTCGTAAAACTGTTGTGTAAAAACCTTAGTACTGGTATTTATTAAATTTTGTGATCACGGTAGATTTTCAACAGTGTTATGTAACAACACTGAAAAATTAAATTATATGTTTCGTTTTTCAAATAAATGTAAGAAGATATGGTGATCAAAATCTTAAAAGTAAAGTTATGTACATCAAAATATGTCTGTATTAATATCAAATTATAGGATTTATATGTTTTCCTGTAATTTTTCTTCAAGTTTTATTGTTTTAAAGATAGGTTTATATTATGTATACTAAAAGAACACCTAAAGTACGTTTTAGGTTCGCGCCAGTGCATGATTAGACTTGAAATACTTAACTGTAGCAGAAATTATATCTTCAAACTAATATATATTTTTTTTCATGCAGGAAACTAATTTACCCGGCCGGTGGTGCCTGGCCGACTCGCTATAATATCCTTATATATACTTAAAAACAGTGTTGAGTGATTTTATATTTTTAAACGAATTTTTTTTCAAACGAACCTAATGTTGGAATAATGTTGGGGATAGTTCTAATACATCGCTAGAAAGATAAAGGTGCCCCGAATAAGTGGGGTTTTACTTATTTATTTATATTTTCGTCCTGGAAGCGGATGCGACAGTTTCAAATCGCAGGAAAATAGAAAACTTGAAAACTGAGTCCTAAGTCCAGTAGAAACGTTTTCTGAAATAGTAATTATCAATATTTTTTTAAAGAAAGATACCATTTGAACCGGAAAGGTAAAGAAATAATTTTCAGGACTTTTTTGTGTAACTCTAAAGAAGTCCCAGCGATCGCAATTTCAAAATGCAGAAGAACCTCAGTTTCATCTCTGTGAAGAACCGCTGAACATGAGGCAGAACGAAAGAAAATTACAATTTTGCAATGGTCATTGGGGTTTTTAATTCATATCTCAGCTAATTATCCAAAAATGAAAAATCTGGCATCAGGGGCACTCGGACGTGTCTTCGTCTATTCTCATCAAACTTTTCATACCTCTACGTGTGAGAAATTTTTCTAGCCATCGTGGGCAGACACAGACAACATTTTTTTTTAGCAATATTGATTTTGTTTCTTCGAATGCCTGTAAAGCAATATTGTGACAATATGCAGAGATAACGACTATAAAATTAAACCAAGAAACATGTTCATACATTTGTATTTTATTTCAGGTGTAGTTTTGTATTTTTCAAGTTACAGCAGGGAAAAGAAGTTTCAGTCATTCAGCACATGTCGACAGATTTGGATCAAAATTCAATATCGACGTTTGCAAATCATTTACAGATAGACAGTGTAGCTTGTTAACATCCAGATCATTCAGATGATTTTACATAGAGTACACGCAATCTAGAGAAATGTGACAAATAATAGATGTTTCAAAAGGTTTTATAACATTTCTCGCAGCATTATATCTGGGGTGTGAAGAACATTTTAAACAAGTGAAGTGTATAGTAGGCTCAAGCAGATAAGTCAAACTGTTAATGCGACAGCCTATAAAGATATAGATGTGGCGTTCTAGAAGCGAAAGGAATAGACGTCACATCAAATATAAAGTAATAAAGTGCCGCCAAAGAATAGCGATTATCAAGGAATCATGTAACAAAACATTTATATACTTAAACTGTAACAGCCTGTCTACAGAAAAATTGTCTATGTTACTCTTTCATAATTACATCGCAGTAACCATCTAAAAAGGTGTTGTATGGATTGCTGTTAGATTGAGGATAACTGGGTCAATTTATTTTTAAAGCTTGCAGTAGCTTTAGTCTTTTATCTCACTAGGAAACATCTCCAACTGTCAGTTCTGGATTTTGACGTTAGAAAGCTCTTGTTACGATGATCACGAAATTTTTCGGAACTAAACTCTCGAATCCAATCTTTCACGAGATATGGGTCCTTTTCTGTTTTGGAAGAAGACAAATAAAAAAGGGGAACACAGTATGGGATTTCTTCAAAAGCTATCGAAGGAAGGAATTTTGTCTCTTAATTAATCATGTTTACATGATAGTGTTTCATGATACTGTGATAATGAGAATACTATCCTGGTACTGGGTAGATGTAGTTGCTAACAGAAAAAATATATGCATTGAAAAACTAATTTCTTCTGCCATACGACCAGTCTTCCTCCATACTGGGTCTACAAAATACCTTCAGCCACTGGATTTTTATTTTTTCGAAGTCTACGAGTACTTGATAAAGAAATTTGGTGAATACGTAAAAACTCATCGAAGTATTTTCTGTGATTTTAACACTATTACTATAGAAGACATACTAAAAATACATCACTTGGCCCACAAGCAGTTCTCTCCACCTACTTTCCATGCAATGTATCGGTATGCTTTCCAAAAGCTTTAATGCGAAACACGGATACAGTCTTCCGATCAGTAAAGCATGTATGCTTCACTCATAATAAACAAACCTGCACTGACTATCAAGCAATAATGCTGCGTTTACACTATGGCTTATCAGGTCTACAAGGTCTGCGAGGTCTGCCAGGCGTGGGTTTAGCCGGGTTTAGGAGGGTCTGCGTGGTCTGCGAGGCTTGGTCTCTGTGGTCTAGGCCTTGGCTTTAAAATACTAGACCCAACCAATCAGCGTGCTTTATTTTTCTGTATTCCGCCATTTATAAGATCGAAGAAGCAGACGACAGCTTATGATTTTAAAGATTATTTGAAATTAATAAGGGATTTACAAATTAAAGATACGTAATGGTTTTTCAGATGTTTTTAACATTTATTTACATTGTTTCATAACTGTAGAAGTTTCTTTTATAAAGCTATACAATCGTAAGTTACTATTTTCATGTATTTACATACTACGCTACTAAAATTAATTTGTTAACTATGTTACTTTTTAATATTTCCAAACTCTATAAAACGATGTATTCGTAAATTCTTTAATTAGCATCTTCCTGTATTTACATACAACGCTGCCTATGCATTTGTTAATAGATAATTATGTTCCTCATTTCCAAATTCTTTAAAATTAACCTGGTTTCATATGCATGAATTTAAAAACAAATTTGATAGTACATGAATACAAATTAATATAATACGTCGTCATTCTATTATAATGTACGGAGGGATGCCGCGGACGCGCTATAGCGCGTAAATTACGCGAAAAATCGGAGACGGGACGCAAAAAAATAGCTGTTACGCGTCCCGTGCACTGTTAAAAATTTTGCAGCATTCTGGCAGGTCATTCGACCGTTTTTTGAAAAACGGTTTCATAATCATAATTTAACTATATTCTGACTATAAAATGGCCAATAATATGGTCAGAATAGTGTTTAAATTACGGTTGTGTAACCGTTTTCGGAAAAACGGTCAAATGACCTGCCAGAATGCTGCAAATTTTTAACAGTGTGGGACGCGTAATTTCGTCAAAAAATCGCGGAAAAAAGCCGATTTTCGTCAAAGAATCGCGAAAAAAGCGCAAATCTCATCAAAATATCACGCAAAAACAGCGATTTTCGTAAAAGGACCGCGAAAAAATCGTGTACTTTGTCAAAGGGTCGCGAAAAAAAGCGAATTTCGTCAAAAAATCGCGGAAATAAATGCAAATTTCATCAAAATATTGCGAAAAACGCGATTTTCGTAAAAGGGCCGCGACAAATTAGCGTATTTCGTTAAAAGATTGCGAACAAATAGCGAATTTCGTCAAAAAATCTCGGGAAAAAGCCGAATTTTGTCAAAGGATCGCGAAAAAAGCGCAAATCTAATCAAAATATCGCGCAAAATAGCGATTTTCGTAAAAGGGCCGCGAAAAAATAGCGTATTTCGTCAAAGGATCGTGGAAATAAGCTCAAATTTCATCAAAATACAGCGAAAAAACGCGATTTTCGTAAAAGGGCCGCGACAAATTAGCGTATTTCGTTAAAAGATCGCGAAAAAATAGCGAATTTCGTCAAAACATCGCGGAAAAAGGGCCGAATTTTGTCAAAGGATCGCGAAAAATGCGCAAATTTCATCAAAATATCGCTGAAAAAAGTCGATTTTCGTCAAAGGATCCCCAAAAATAGCGAATGTCGTCAAAAATAGCGTAAAAAAACGATTTTTGCCAAAGGATCGCAAAAAAACACAAATTTCATCAAAATATCGCGAAAAAAAACCGTTATTTCCGTAAAAGGGCTGAGACAAAACAGTGTTTCGTCAAAAGATCACGAAAAAAATAGCGAATTTCGTCAAAAAATCGCGGAATAAAGCCGAATTTTGTCAAAGTATCGCGGAAAAACACGATTTTCGTGACAGGCTCGCGAAAAAATAGCGAATTTCGACAAAAGGATCGCGGAAAAAACGCGAATTTCGTCAAAATAACGCGGAAAAAAACGTGAATTTAGTCAAAGCACCAAAAAAGATGTGCAAACTAAACTTATAGGTAGAAAATTCATAATATGGGATTTATTTTTTTTATGAGATTCTTAAAAATACAGAATGATTTCAGTGTACTTTGATAATGTATTCAGTAGGTGGACCAGTGAAAAATCCCCCCCCCCCCTCTTCTTACTGCATTGAAATGTCTCCCACCTTCAGAACATTTAGGATTTGATGTTTATTAATGATTCAGATGTAAATTTCCCTTCCAAGAAAAATATCTGATTCCAACACAGATCTATGCTGACAAATAATTCAATGGGAAGTATAATGAAAGCACCCATTCATTCAACAAAAAGTACACCTTTACTTAACATAAGTATTCTTTTTTTCAGCAAAAATATCTTTTTCAATAAACCTATCTTTGCCCCTTTTTAAAAGAAATGCGAACATTAGTGATACTTGTTAGTGGAACTTGATATCTTCTACTCTCATATAAACATTATTTTACAATTAAAATTGTATTTTGCATTTTTACTTTTAAAAAAGTAAAGAAAATTTCTCTTAATATTTTTAAAAATATCTTATTTGAGTGCAAATAATACTGGTTTTAATTCATTATTTAATTATTATTAAAACAATAACTAATGCATTTAATTTATCTTTTCCAAATAATCAAGTTTCATTTATTCCTTTAAAATATAAATTATTATTGATGGGGACCCGCTTTTGTAAAAAAGGGACCCAGATTTTTGGAAATCCTGGGTCCCGAGGACCCAGGTTTTTTCAAGTACAGCGGCATCACTGGTACGGTCAGGGCCGAAACTAGCCTTTTTAGCGCCCGGGGCAAACATGGATTTTGGCGCCCCCCCCTCCCCCCCTCCACCACAAAGTAAATTTACAAAAAAGAATTTTACTAAATATCTAACGGATAACTTATTTTTAAATTTAAAATATATAAAACTGAACTACCTAATCAGCTTTGTCAAACATTGATCCATTAAAATCTTTGAAAAGTTATTGAAAAGAATTGCATTTTAATCTTTTTAAACTTTTTTTTTTTTTGCATAGTCTGAATGAGGTCGATATCTAAAAAAGAAAGGTTTTACTAAGAATTTTACTCTGTGCATTCCCCTACCCGTTGTCCTGGGCAGTCAGCGCCCATGGCAAGACGGGATAAAAAAGAAAGAAAGGAAGCTCAGCACTGTTCAGCGGAAAAAAAACAAACAGCTTTCATGGAATTTTTTTATCTAGAAGAAAAATCAGACTGAGGGGTCACTTCTCCTTTGGTAGTTATCCGTAGTGGACAGTAGGGTGTCCCACAATAGAGACTGACCTTGGAAAACGGTAATGATTCTCCCTCGGATTCTCCTCACAGGAAGTGATTTAAAAGATAGAAAGCAAACGCATAGGCATGATACTTTGAAATTTTGTATTGTAATGAATCTTTTTATCTATTTGTAGAGTTTAATGCATTTGGTTCAGTTTTCCTTTTAAATTTTCCAGCTGCGAGAAATTTTTATACAAATTTCATAATATATATATATATACATTCTTGTGTCAAACGTCAAACAAAATCTTCATTTTGGCGCTCCCTTCACCTCCTGTTAAAGCGGCGCCCGGGGCACGTGCCCCCTCTGCCCCCCCCCCCCTAGTTTCGGCCCTGGGTACGGTAATGCCTTTTTTGTGAATAAATAGTTTCATTTCCTTCAGGTATTTATTTGATACTCTATTTCAATGCATTTTTAGTACTGATACTGACAATTTTTAAATTTATCCTAAAACTAGCAACAAATTTTTAACCATAGAATTAATTTTGAATTAACTCCAAAGTTTTTATATTATTTTTATATAATTGACTGATCATAACAAACTCTGCATACATGATTTACATTATTATTAAACAGTTTTAAATGTGTTAATTTTTACAATGATACGGTGCTATCTAAAGTAATATGAAGACTTTGAATTGTATTTAGCTTCTTATCCTCCCCCTAAAAAAATTCTAATGACATATAAAATTTAACTTTTTTTAAATTGAACAAACTTGTTTTTAAATAAAGTTTTTACTTGTAATTATTATTATTAATAATTTATAAACCATCCCTTATTCTTTTTAAAATTTTATCTTACATGTTTATCTTTCTGAAGTTTTCTTTAATAATTAATCAGTAGTAGTATATTAAAACTGTAAAATCTAGAACATGAATTTTTTCTCTCCACTTCCCCACAAGAGATGATTTACGATTGAAAAGTTCGTAAATTATTTTTTTTTTTTTTCAGAAAGAGTTTGAAAAACTTTCAAACCTATAAAAGTTAATACTAGAAGTAGAGATTAGAATCTGCTGGTGCCAAGATAAATACATATTTTACCAAGTTTGCTCTCAGATATCGCAGGTGTGTAGTCTTCTATAATAAGTGACTACCATTTGTGATCTTCTGCAAGAAAGTGGATTGTCTGATGCTCTTGGACTATGTGCTGTTTTGTTGTTTTCCCTTAAAATTCATCAATCAGGAACTGTCGTATAAATAACGTATTACTAACTTGTATGACTGACTGTAAGTATGTATTAAAATAGCAATTAAAGCCTTTGTGCAGGAATATTGAAATGCAGTAAACCAACATTTATAATGCCCAAATAATGCGTGAAAAAGCAGCAAACAGCTGTTTCGAATCTGCAGCGAGATTCTTCTTCAGTGCAAGAGAGGGAAAAAAAGGAACAGCGTGCTAGAAAAAGCAAGGCTGAGCCGCACTGAAGAAGAATCTCGCTGCAGATTCGAAACAGCTGTTTGCTGCTTTTTCACGCATTATTTGTGCATTTTAAACGTTGGTTTACTGCATTTCAATGAAAGTATGTAGTTTTTTTATATATTTATTTTCTGTTGCTTAGAACGAGGGACTTTGAAATGCATTCTACATTGTTTTTATTAGTTTATTAGTCTTTTTTTTTCTATTTATTTACATTGCAGGATGTT
Source organism: Maratus speciosus (assembly GCA_963932465.1). Classification (NCBI taxonomy): domain Eukaryota; kingdom Metazoa; phylum Arthropoda; class Arachnida; order Araneae; family Salticidae; genus Maratus; species Maratus speciosus. Next base: position 346,604,784 of record OZ010795.1, on the reverse strand, counting down.
TTCAATGGGACATTTTCAACAGTTATGTGAATGTTTGTCGATTGCCTGTTGACCCGACTTTTACATGAGATTTGCATGCTTATTTTGAAGATATGAATCTTCAATAATATTCGTGTATGATGATTGTAAGTAAGTCATTTTTCTCAAAAGTACATGTTCTGTATTTTATTTATCATTGTTTTATCTTTTATATATAACGTCATTTTTCTCACAAAATCAACCTGTATCTAAGAAATTTTTATTCTCAATACAATATTTATTATTTAATTCCTTTTACTCTTTAATCAATGTTTTCTTCACATTAGTTTTTTTAATTTATAAAATGGCGTTAAATGATCAATTAAAAAATGTAGTTTATGTAAATATGTAAACTATGTTTTATATAAACATCGAGTATATGAGTATTCTGTTAGCAGGAAGCAGTTAACCTCTCCCTCCCTCCCTATACACACTTTTTAAGGATTTGATATTGCAAAAAATGTATCGCTCAGACTTAAAAAAATTCAGAAATTACACGAAAGCTAGAATAACTTATCAGATTTGTCTAAAATAAGATCACAGTGTTAAATAAGCAATTTAAGCACGGTAATTAATTCGTAATAATCTATATATTTGAGAATATGGTTATGTATATTGCTTTGTAGCTGTGAACTATAATCAAATGATATCTCTTCTATTTCTAAAAAAATTTTTAAATGGTACACCTGGATAATTTAAATTTAATATCAGCTTAATAATTATTAAACTGCATATATTTTATTTAATATTATTACTGAAATAATATAAAATGTATTATCTATGATAGTATCATGTTTTTTATTTGTTTAATAATTATTAAGCTGCATATGTAATAATCTAATGTATTTGATTTAATATTTGTTAATGTTGAACTAATCTAAAATGTATTACTATTATTATCAATGTTCTTGTTGTTGTTTTTTTGTTGTTGTTGTGATTTGGGTTGTTTATTTACAAATCTTTGAAGTGATATGAATTATTTATTTCATTAGTATAAGTTATTGAAATTATCAGGAGCATATGGTGTATTTTAGAATTTAATTAAAATGTGTCAACATTGTAATTAATTTTTATAAAGCTCTGAGCTGTAAAATAAAATAAGTGATATCGTTTGTTTCGCTCAATCAATGTTTATAATTCACTGGGTCATTCGATGGTAGCTTACGTTGCATTTAGAACAGTTTACTTCAGTAATTTTAGTAATAAAAGACCAAAAAAAAAATACTCACAATGCAAAGTTGACATGATTTGCTAATTAAACCTATTCAAAGATAAATTTAGATGATAATGGCCTAATTTTAGTGTTTTTTCTTGAACTCTGCCAGTTATATTTGTTATGCATAACAGTTACCATGGTAACTGACATTACTGAAAAAGTAACGTAAGTTGCCATAAAAAATATAATTTTCATTTTCTAGGTAATTTTTATCCAAATTGGCCTTTGGATAGGTTTAATTAACAAATCATGTCAACTTTACATTTGAAAATTTTTTGGTGTTATATTACTGAAATTACCGCTGTAAATTGTTTTAAATTATAACGTAAGTTACCGTGGAATGACCTTAGTATTCAACGACAATCAAAATTGGAATTAATACGTATCCGATTCCATAAAATGCTATAATTTGAAATAAGGCTTCTAAATTTTTGTGTCAAAGTTCATTAAAAAAAAAAAAAAAAATCTGAAGCCATGCTTTTATGATTTTTACGCTTTTAGATTTTGCTCACAGAATTTTCATTTTTCGTATAATATATTTTGTAAGTAAGCTGCAGCTTCATACTTTATTTTAAATATGAACTAACTAAGAAATTGTGAGCATAGCAAGTAAGTTTTTTAATTTTATTTTTAGCTCAAAAGATTAGTTTTGAGATGTTAATGATAATATTCATAGCTGCTGCTGAATCAGAATTTAGTTCAAAAGCGTTTTGAGAAATTTAAATGACCATAGGTATAAAATTTATCACTTGTATGGTTTGGTTATTTTATTTAGTTGTAATTAATGCAGTTTATAAATATAACATATGGAAAGTAATGATGTTTATTAGTAAAACATATTGTGCATTAGCTGTGTTTGGTTGTCCCTGCCCTGCTTTTTTAGGAAAAATAACCTTTATGTATAGTGTGTAATATAAATAAGTGTGTTTTATTGAATTATCCCACGTGTGGAAAGCATTTTCTCCTATTTTTTCTATTTAAATTATTCTACACTGACTATTACTCATGCTGGTTAAGCTATTTAATACTTATATTTAACTTCTGAGTATTTTTGGTACTTTTATGTTACTCGTGTACAAATCTGTCCAAAAATAGCTTTTTTTTTTACACACATGAAAATTAGAAACAATATTTTGGTGATATATTTTTTTTCTGCAATTGAATCGAAATGAGTGAAAGGCATGTATTTAAATGTGACATATGTATTAGAATGAAATGAGTGAATGGTTTATATTTAAAATTAAGTGAATGCAATGCGACTGACAAAGGAAAAATATTTGTTGATTTATCGCCTGTGCCGACTAACAGAAAAGTACCATATTTTAAAATTATTTTTTATATTACTATGCAAATCGTGAAATGAAGAGTTTTAATGTTATTAATAATTAATGTTATTTTGATTTCGGTTTCGAAATTTTAAGTGTATTTATTAATTATACTATGTTAACTCTCATGGGAAGATGCTTGCAAACTAATGTTAAACCAATGGCAACTTTACAAATTTCTCGTTTGCTTTTGAATATTTTTAAATAATTTTTTCTGTTTTGCATAGGACATGTCTAATTGGGTATCTTTTTGCCCTTGATTTCAGGTGCAGTTTTTCAGAGGAAAATTTCAGTTCCTGAACTTGTTTCAAAATTAAGTGTCCTCAGAAGAAAAAAAAAACTGCAACCAAAGAAATAAAAAGTAAACATATTTGGTTAGACATGAAGTTCAGGTTACCCAGGCCAAAAAAAAAAACTAAAGTATTGAAATGCAAATAAGAATTTTGAAAAGAACATTGCCGTTGGTTTAACATTTAGTTTCAGTGTTATCGTGTTACTACTAGAGATGAGAGATATGGGCTTGGGCTACATTTTTGTACCATTCTTCGAGCTCGGGTGGGCCCGAACTCATTCATTCTGAAATTAACAATTTTATTTATTCTCATACAGAAAAAATAAAACAACTTTTCCCCCCTTAAAAATTACTTATTCCATTTCAAGTCATTTTAATGTTATTTTTATCAGAATGAAAGGGAAACAGAAATAGTGTTTTTTAAGCTCTTTTTAGATGTTTGTAACTATATAAATACGTAGCACCTATAGTCATCATCTGGTTCGTCCATCTGTCTGCATATAACAGTGCAAAAAATACCCAACCAAATGGTTTGAAATTTAATATATATTGCATATCATTGCAGAATTTTGTCAAGTCATTTTAAATTTTAAGAAAATCAAATCAAAACTTAAAAAGTTATTAATAAAAGTTTTCTTCATTCTGTTAAATCCTATCATATATAATTAATTCAATGATATCCCATGACATGTAATGATTCTAGGTTGCCATGTTGATTACGTCATATTTAAGATGGAATCCTATTATTTCCGTATTACTGAATTTAATATATAGAATCATAATAAATTTTGTATTCATGCATTTTTGCATAAAACTGCAACAGCTATTGCACCAAGATCTGAATATTTATAAAACTAGTTATAGTATGAACGCACGTCTCATTCGCCGTACAATTTCTAACTTGTTTAAATTAAGTATGAGTTTTGACTTCCCTGAAAGCAGTTCTGTCAGCCACACAATAAGTTTCTGTTATTTATGAGAAGTAAATATACAATACTCTATATACATTCTTGTAATATTTTTAGAAATTTTGATGTGTAAACAATAAAGATTTCCCTTTTAATAGGATCACTTGCATTTTGTATGTCTTCAATCTACTGATATTCTTAGCAGTTTGAATTAGACTTATTTCTTTTTGTCTCACTAAATATTATTTACTAATTTATGTATTCTTTATTTCAATTAATGGACTGAAAATTTTTTTCTTTCTTTTTTTTAGGTATGCCAAGAACATGCTTTTTGGTTTTGATGCACTATTTATTACTTCTTAATTATTATACCAACTGAAAGTTATTAAATGATTATCTCGCTTCTTTCCAAAAAACTGTCTTAATAGTTCACAATTTAGCTAGTTACACAGTTTATTTTTACTCAATTTTTACTAATGCTTTATCTTCGTTTCAGATTGAAATATAAATACCTGTTTCTTCAGATCAATAAAGTTTTCTGCAAAACATTGTCATCATCATAGACCATTATGATACATATTAATATTGTTTCATTTATTATACGTAGTAATCATTATACTCAATAATAAATTTTGTTATGTAATAATATTTATAATATAAAGAAATTTTATTTTGTTTCTGTAACTTGTGCTTTCAAATAAAAGAAATTTATTAAAAAATTTTTATCTTTTATTTGACTATATATTTTTATTATAAATGGTATTTCAGATATTTATTTGTTTTTAATTATCTATTTATTTTTTATAAAAAAAATGGCTAAGATATAAAATGAGAAAAATACTTTCAACATGGTTGAAAAGTGTTTATGAATTCAGTTTGTCCACACTTGTAAATATACTGGGATTGCATTGTAATTATTAAATGCTAATGATGTTCGCTATAGAGAGTGCTATTTAAATGTGAAATTCAATAAATATAATGCATCAAAAAGTGTTATGGGGACAACAAGTGCTGAAAATGCATTTTTACTGAGTTACGTGTTTTTAAATGGCACATTTAGATATTTCATTTCATTGCATGAAAATATTAAATTTCTAAATAGCTACTTGGAGAGTTTTTCATAATGTATGCCTAATTTTTCATAATTTGTGTATATTCTTTATACCAGTGGTGCAGCCAGTATCCTTATTTGTAAGGGGTTTTGGAGAATCATTACTCCTTGTGTGATACAATATGTGACCAATAAAAACCAACGTAATGAAAAGCAAAAACAAACATAATAAGTTTAGCATTTATATGTTTAAAGGTTTCATAGAAAAGCTTCTTTAATCTTCAAAGGGAAAAAAAAGAAGAGAGTGGGAAAGAAAAATAGCTGTAATATATATGTAGAACTTAGCACATTACCCTTACACATTAATAACACACTGATAATTACTCCTCATATTAGCCATATTGCTCTTAACTTTTGCTTTCATTAAATTTGTATTGAAATAGAGGTTCCTTTTATAAAACCTTGAAACAAACGATAAACATTTTATGCTGCTTATGCTTTTCTTTGATTTTTATACATTTTTATCATCTTAATATAAGGTATTTTCAATACAACTTATTTGTTTTTTAAATAATGTGGGAGGAATTTTGAAATGTCGCCTTCTTTTGCTGCTGCAGTGTTTATACAAATCTACATTTTTTGACCGATTTGCATGAAACTTAATATAAGGGCTGTGCATATATAAAATTATCATTTTAATGTGTGTGGGAGGGGGGGGGGGGAACCTGATGTTTGATTGTCATAAGATATTTTTGGGGAAAGTTTTTTTTTTTTTTTTTTTTTTAATCCGAACAATATTTTTTGTTTTAATTTTTTCTTTACATCAAAACAGTCTTATACCATTTTAAATAGTAAGTGCCCCTTTTAGATGTTAATTGATATACAGTTGTTTAAATGTAAAATCATATCTTTATGCAAACGCAAACATATAAAAATAAAAAGGGTTTTTAAACATTGATTATGATTTCATTAAGGTGTGTGTGTGGGGGGGGGGGGGGGGCGTCGAGGAATGATAACGTATGATATTGTAAGTGATGGGGTGGGGACTAAAATTACCTAAATGTTGATAACATTATATATGTACAGCACCATACAATAGTTTTAGAATGAGAGTAAAATTATTGCAAATTTAAAACAATTATCAGATTTCTCAGCCCTATTTCCGACCATCTGCTATAGTTTATAATTTAAAAAAAAAAATGTTATTTAATTTTCTAATGCAACTTTTTCTTTCATATTGCCACAAAAAGAAAAAGGGTGTGAGCATTATTTTTATAAATCAATTAAAAATCAGACTCACTTTATTTTCACATGCAAAAATGGCATCATTTTGAACAGATAATGCACATTTTTCACATATAAATTTTTAAGCCTTTACTATAAGTGTTACCATAGTACCTTTATTTAAATGTAACATCACGACTAAAAGTGTATAGAAAATGGGTTCATTTTCATGTAATCATTGTAGATTTAATTTTCACAAGCGATAATGTAAGTTTCCATTTAAAAATATTGTTTTATCATCAGGTGAGGACACTTGCTCTTCTGAAATTAATGTCCATTATCTATAAATGAAAAGCTTTATTTTCAAAATGTCCAAAAGTAAAATTTCACGAAATGTTACATTTAGTTCCTTTTTTCCAGTATTGTCAGGGAAATGAAATATTTTCTGTTACATGTGCCAAAGAAATTCTGTATTCTCCCATATAAAACAGTGGGAATTTACTATTATTGTGTCAAAGTAAATTTTTCCTCATTGTCATTTTAAAGATTTATTGCTCAGAAGGTAGTGTCACAGATGACAATAATATAAATGAGACAGGCAGTTAACTGTTGCACCAGAGAGTGGTGTTGCCATAGCAACATCATATGCTCTGCTGCAATGTGAAATGAGTGGTAACCTGATTACTGGTGATGTCTTCGATTAGGTTTTTCATCAGTGTTGGTATTCATTTCACATTGTAGCAACATTAAAGCCAAACCATACATATAACAATTAAGAAAACAAAAGTAAGCTCCTACTGCCATTTTTAAAATGAAGAATTGAAGCAGTTATCCCTTTTGTCAGTGGTCGACCCTGCCCTCCTGGACCCTGTTTAAAGTAATTTTTGAACACTTAAATCAAAAAGAAAAATCGTTCTTACCCTCTTGGACCCCTGTTTAAGGTAATTTCTGAACACTTAAGGGACAGTTTCCCTTTTCAACAATTTTCTTTATTTTAAATTTTAAATATGATTCAAATGGTGAACTCACTGAATTTCAATGTTCAACTAAAAGTACAGTTTGAAAAAAAAATTAACTGTGTATTTAATTAAAAATTTTTAAAAAGTTTATAAAAATTTGAATTTTTTTAAATCTTTACTACTATTTAAAAAAAATTGATATTTTTGCCCAATTTTAGATTTTTAAATGTGTACTACACAAACTTGCACATGGATTTTTAGACATATCTAATATTACATTTATTATGATTTTTTTACTGATATATATATATAGAGTGCAAAACGATGAAATCTAACACATCTTCATATACTTTTATTTATTTTTTTTTAAATAACGAAAAACCTAAAGGCTAATTCCATGCGCAGATTTATCACATATATAATAAAGAACATGCACAAAAAAGCTTAAATCTCTATCTCAAATACAGAAAAAGCCTTAAAACATAAAAGTGAAGAAAATATGAAAATGGAGAAAAAGTCATTTAAAGTTTTAATTTGTGTGGGTAATTGCGCTGAGTGTTTTAACAAAATTTACAATACCTCGCGATATATTTACGGTATGGATAAAAATGAGGTGTAAAAATATTTACAATTAAACAGGCTTTCATTTAATATTAAAAAAGAAAAATCAATTTTTTGACCAATTTTAAGGTAAAATGCCCCGTTAAATCAAAAGGAAAAATAAATGTAAATTTTATTTTGTGGAAAGGAGGGATCGTACCCCTTCCCCAGACACCAACAACAACAAAAAAAAAATTAGATTCATTTTCTCTCTGTGTTTCATTATTTTAAACTGTTTGAAAAGAATAAATTTTGTTATTTCCGTCAGAGAAAAAGAAAATTAGGGGGCAATTGCATTTTCTTGCTTCCCTTGTGGGCAATGAGCTTAGAAAAACGCGTAATTTTTACTAATTTACACGTAATTAATGTCTGTGCAAAAGAAGTTACGGCGCAAACAATTCTGACACGTTCATTTCGATACGAATACGAACGTAAACAAACAAACACGACTGTCCCTCCCTTCCCCCAACCTGCAAATATACGCATGCGCAAGCCAAGTTCTTATGCCGTAGTGTGGACGCAATTTTTTCGATTCTTGGACCTGAAAGACCCAACAGACCTGACAGGCCACATAGTGTAAACTCAGCATAATGGACTTCATTGGTTGTGCCAAATGTTGGAAAGACTTATCTTTTCACCATTTTTGCGTAGAAAAACACTATAATTGTTAACCCGAGAGTAGTCGCGTCTTTTTTTAGAACGCTATTAGTCGCGCTCGGTCTATTTGCCGCCGTTCCCGTTTGGCCGAAAAAACAGAGGAAAATTGCCAGTGTTACTAGAAGATCGAAAACGGTGAAAATAAAGGGGAAATATCGCTTGAATGCGAAAAGATAAACGTTATAGCAATTAGCACGCATTTACGTTAAGCATATATTTGGTTAACATTTAAATAAATGTTCTAATAACTTTTTTTTTTTTCAAAATTTGTAAAAATGATAAAAATTATTATAAAAACTGACAACATTTGTAAAGATTCAATGAATAACAAATTAAAACAAATTTTCAGTTATAAATTTGAAATCGTGATATATACTTTTCGAAAGGACAGCAGCACAGTCAGGTTGGTTTTAACGGTGGTCCGGCACTAGGAGCCAATTGAAGTTGAAAAAATACATTTCTAATATATTTTTCTTACCATATCTATACAGATAATAAAAAAAGGAGATATAATAACTACTAATTTTAAATTATTAATATAACAACAGTAGCTACTTTCTATTTCATTATTTTTTTTTTCTTTTCGTTGAGTCGTTTTTGTGTGTGCAACTTTAAAAGAAATCTTTGCCATATTTGTTGGCAGAATATTCGACCATTAGATTTGATAATTCAATACTTTTTCTCAAATGAAAATATATGAATCAAATGAAAATATATGCATGAAAATAAATGAAACAAATGAAAATATACGGACATATTTCAGGGTGAAGCAGCGTTCTTTTTTCACCCTTCTGGATATGAGCTTCGTATAAGAAGTAAATAATAAGTAATAATTTATTAAAATTAAATATTTTATTTCTATAAATTTCCACTGTGAATTTTAACCCCCCCCCCTTTTTTTTTTTTTTTTTGCAAAATTTGTAAAAATGATAAAAATTGTTATATAAACTGACTGAATTTGTAAAGATACAATGAATAACAAATTAAAACAAATTTTCAGTTATAAATTTGAAATCGTAATTCATATTTTTTGAAAAGACAGCTGTACAGTCAGGTTGGTTTTAACGATGGTCCGGCACTAGGAGATAATTGCAGCTGAAAAAACTACATTTCTAATATATTTTTCTTACCATATCTACTTATACATGTAATAAAAAAGGAGATAAAATAGCTACTAATTTGAAATTATTAATATAACAGCAGTAGCTACTTTTTATTTCATTACTTTTTTTTTTTTTCGTTGAGTCGTTTTTGTGTGTGCAACTTTAGAGATTTGATAATTCAATACTTTTTTCTCAATTGAAAATATATGAACCAAATGAAAATATATGCATGAAAATAAATGAAACACACGAAATATACGGACTTATTTCAGGAGGGGGCAGCGTTCTTTTTTTACCCTTCCGGGTACGAGATTCGCATATATGAAGTAATAAGCAGTAATTTATTAAAATTAAATATTTTATTTGTATAAATTTCCACTGTGGATTTTAACCTTTTTTTTTTTTTTTTTGCAAAATTTGTAAAAATGATAAAAATTATTACATAAAATGACTGAATTTGTAAAGATACAATGAATAACAAATTAAAACAAATTTTCAGTTATAAATTTGAAATCGTAATGCATATTTTTCGAAAGGACAGCAGCGCTATCAGGTTGGTTTTGCTGATGGTCTGGCTGTAGGAGCCAATTGAAATTGAAAAAATACATTTCTAATATTTTTTCCTTACCATATCTATACAGTTAATAAAAAAAAGAAGATAAAATAATCATTTCTCTGAAATTATTAATATAAAAGCAATAGCTACTTTTCATTTCTGTACTTTTTTTTCTATTCGCTGATTCGTTTTTGTATGCGCAATTTTAGAGATTTGATAATTCAGTACTTTTTCTCAAATGAAAATATATGAAGGAAAATAAATGAAACATGAAAATGTACGGAGCTATCTCAGGGTGGGGCAGCGTTCTTTTTTCACCCTTCTGGGTACGAGCTTCGTATATATGAAGTAAATAATAAATAATAATTTATTAAAATTAAATATTTTATTTGTATAAATTTTCACTGTGGTTTTTAATCCCACTTACGGATAAATAATTTTAAAGAACCGAACTGACAAATGGTTCATTTTGATTGTACCGCTTCATTTAATTAAAATAAATATACATTTGTGCATATCAATTCATGCTATGAATAATTCACTAAAAACTTTTTCTTAGAAATACATAGCAAAATAATAAAAACACGAAGATAGCAAATTTTCTGTCAAATTATAAGCATGCAATAATCGCTAAATTTGAATGAACATATGTACATATAACATATACATATTAAACCTTGATTTAGATAAATCAATTTGGGAGAACAAAACCCGTCAATATTGATTTTGTTAATGTTTTAGCACTAGGCGCCAATCAGAGTTAAAAAGATTCAATCATTTAATTAAAATAAATATTAAATCGTAGTTTCTTGATAATATTTATTAAAGCATAATTTAATTTGAAAGAATTTTTACTTTTAAAATGAAAAACATTATTTATGAAAAATAGTTTGTACAACTGAATGCCAACACAGTTAAATTTGTCTTGGTGGATTCTTTTCCCGTTTTGTAATATTATCCTTACCAATAAAAAAAAAATGGATGGCGATACTGAACATTAAGTTCCTATCTCTTCATTTTCAGATTCTTCATTATCAGTTTCCTCATCTTCGTTCAAAATTAAATTATTATCTTCCTCTGATGAACTGGCTTCATCACTAATGTAATCTTCTTCTAAATTATCAAAAAGTTTTAGAGCTTCTTGAATAGTTAAAAACTTTTTACGTGACATTGTTAAAATAATCAAATACTCTATGAGCAAAATATCAGAAAAAGAAAAAAAAAGAGAGAGAGAGGGCACACGGAAGAGACTCCCCAATCCTTTCTTCCGCCTTCCAGGAAATTCGGGGGGATGGGAATGAAGAATGGGTAGGGAGAAAAAAAAACAACTTACGTTAGTGATCGCACGCCGGTCATTCAGACCGAATTTAACTTTAGAATGCTATAAAATCTTGACAAAACGCAGGAATGACTTGTAACTTTCTGTAAACAGAAGGTCGAACAGTGAAGGTCAGCTATGCGGAACTCCACCATTGTAACTTTAAGGGGAGATAGGTTTTAGGAAGAATTACGAATTTTGGCGGGGAAAAGACCAACGCGCGACTAATAACGGGTTAATTTTAAGACAGAATTCTAGTCTTCGGTAGATTTCGAAGGAATCTCATGCTGTTTTCCTTTCTTTATTTACAATCTTCCGAAACAGAAAAGGGTCCATATCTCGTGAATTATTAGATTCCTATACATTTCTTGATCCTCGTCATATGATCTTTAGAACTACACCACACTCGTCAAAATCCAGAACTGACAGTTGGGGATGACACCTAGTCAGTGTAAAAACTAATGTGGTGTGACATCTATAGTGCTTATCGTCCAGAAAATATGAGAAAAGTATCAGGCACGGTGCATGTAATATCATGTATAATAAGACCTAATGGTCAACTGCTTCGCGCAAATACGTCTTTTTGACACAGGATCACCTTTTAGCCTGTGTAAGACGCATTAATGATGTTCTGCAATCTCACGCTCTATTTTCGGCAGCTCTTCCGTTGATAAATTTCCTTTTCATTGATGGTATGATTGAGCTATGCCATATACAAACATCTACACTACACGCACGAATATCTTGTCAGCGAGAATATTCACCATGTATCCTCACCTGCGCATACTCCTAATTTTAACACCATTGAAAATTTATGATGTGGCTTGATATGACAATATGCTTCTTCAAGATTTCTTCCAGACACTTTGCAATGAAATAGTTGAGAATTGTTCTCATATGTTCTTTATTGATGTAGTTAGCATCATGCCACAGCGTATGAAAAGTTACATCTCAATGGTAGCGCATGAATTACTTTATCCTGACTTGACTTTATCCTATTCACAAAATTTTAGATAATCAAAATATTTATATAACCATACACCTGGTTCAAAATATCAGAATAATGCATTGTAAATATACGTGTTAAAAAAAGGAAAAATAGTTATTTTTAATGTTTTTTAGTATCGCCTTTACTTTTTACAACAGCACGAACCCGCTTTGCCAAGCTAGCTACAAGTGGTTCACAATGTTTTCTACCCAGACATGCCATGTCAACTTTATGTTGGAAAGAAGCTCACCTTTGTTTTTTGGCGCAATATCTTGCAGTCTTTTCTTCATTATTCCCCACAAATTCTCTGTTGGATTTAAATACATCGAATTAGCCACCCAAAGAGTACGTTAATTTGGTATTGACTATTCAAAGAATTCATCCATTCGTTAACGATACATAGACTTCCAGGACCATCTGCAATCATGCAAGCCCATATCATTACACTGGCTGCAAATATCACTGATCGTTTCATGCAGACCTTATCTTATGCTTCTTGCTTCATTCACCATACACAAACGCCTTAATCACCATATGTTAAGCAAAACACACTCTCATCACTAAACAGTATCTTTTCCCAATCATCCAGACCCCATGAAAGCCTTTTTTGCATCACGTTAATCTCTCCCTTTTCTGTTTGATAGTCATGAGGTGCTTTATCTTTGGTATACGAGATTGAAATTCAAGTTTATGGAGACGACTTAGTGTTGTAGATTTACTCACATCAACACCGTGTTTTTTCCACGTTCGATGCAAATATCTTATACATCTAAAACAGTTTTTTTAGCAAAGCTCTTTAGCTTTCTATCATCTCTCTGATTAGTTTTTTGGTTTTCGATCGGTATTCAGATGCTTATTTTTAAAATGTCTGTCGTTTAAATACCGCTTTATTGCTCTACTAACACTTGGTTGAGAACATTTTAAGTAACTGGCGATACATTGCTGATTACGACCTTCTTTATGCAAATCAATAACACGATGCTTTGTATCAATAATACGATGCTTTGTAAACTCCGTTACGAACAACTCATGTTTCACGCAAAATGAAAACAATAATGATGCAAAAAGTTTTTATAACTTATGAAAAAGCCCCACAGAAGCTAATTTTATGCTTAATTTATGCAATCTTCTGAACCAATCAGTAACATATATAAGTATTTTAATTTTTGAACCACCTATTTTAATATTCTAATATTTTGAATAATGAAAATAATTTTACAAAAATGCAATACTCACTCAAAATTTAATCTTTCAGTTTTAATTTTTTTAAATAACATGCAAATCTGTTAAAACATCAACTGTTGTTCTTTTTCAATTGAACTGCACTGAAATAAAGCTAAATGCAATTCCAAATACAAATGAAATGAATTATTCTAATTTTTTGCATTGGAGCTGTACATAAATAAATATTTTAATAAACTTAAGAGCAGTACGCCTTACAATGTAGTTTTAATCTTGAATTTTTTTTATTACATACACAAAAAAGTTTACTTGAGAGGTCTCGGGACTCTTAAAGCTTTAAAATTTTCAAAATTTTGATTTTTTTTTATGTTAAAGTCCTATCTTCTCTGAACATTTTGATATAATTGTTTTTTTGAAATTCCCATTAGAACAGAAGTTACGGCTTTTATAATTATACCCGCTCAATAGCTAAAGCGACATTTTTGAAGCTTTGAAGTCATTTCTCCAAATGACATTTTTGGGCATGAAGCGGATGATATCTGAAAAATTTCTGAACTTGTTTTCATGAAATTTTCAAAACATATGTTTCATATTAGTCTGTATAAACCGAACCCAAAATTTCCTTTTTATTGTTCAAAAAAAATAATTATTTAGGTGATTATACTGTTGAAATTTTCTAAATTTTGCATTAGCTAAATATAACTTTGTAGGAAAAATATAAAAATGCTTTAAATACAAATTTATTTAGGTTCAGGGTAATTACTACAATCTGAAGTATAAGCATAAGCACTAAAATTTTCATTCTAGTTGTGAAATTTATTTTGTAATCGTGAGCGTAATCTGTTGTGCTGATTTTCTGCATGTCAAATGTCTGACAGTTTGAAGCACCCTGTAAATTCTAATTCTGCATCTCGCAATTTTTTAAATACATGAAATGAAAGAAAATATTTATATCTTTCATCCCAATATAAAATTGTGTCTTAAAATCAAATACATTTTAAGATATTATATGTTGAAAGGTCTTTTTTTCCAATCTTAAGAGCCCTGAGACCCCTTAAAGACGTAGGTAAGACATATAAAATAAAACTTTTAAACTGTAAAAGTTAAAGATCTAAAAATATTAAAACCAACAAGTTTCAGCTACACTGTAGCCACATTCAGTGTTACACTTTCCTGTGTCGAGAAAGTCAAAATATTTATGGATTTTAAAAGTCATAAGTAAACATACTACGTTGATACTGCTGGTACCGTTACACCATCTATAATGCTATAAGTGAACCAGACAGAAAAAAATGGGAAAAAAACCAAAATAAAAAAGTTTTAATCATAAGAAAATTTTTTAACCTTGTGTTAAACAAAATTCTTACGCTGTTTCAAAAAATTTAACCATAACTTAGGTATGATACTCCCTCTTCACAGACATTATTTAATCTCATCTCAAATCTCTAGTGCTTCTCTCATCAGACTTTTCTGTGAATAATTAATAAAATGATATTTAAGAAATCGATTACGATACTGCAAAAATTATTTCGCCAAGTAATTATCCACAGAAAAATCTGATGAGAGAAACACGAGAGATTTAGATGAGATTAAATTATGTCTTCAACTTTTATGCAGTTTTATTAAGAAAAATAATTTTAAGTACAAATGGGCACATAGTATATGAAAAGCGAAGCGTATCAACACAGAAATCTTGACGACAGTCCCGTGACTTGACTTAGACATTTATTATAGAGATACTTTTTCTTATGTATGGGTATAGTTATATATTATGTTAGGTAGATTTCGTAAGAATCTACCAATTACATTCTCCCCTATATTGGAATTTCCGAAAACTTTTAACAGATCTACTCCGATCATGACCCTTAGAACTCAAAACCACCCCAGTTCAAAACTTTAAAAGGAAAAACTCCGTAACTTCTTAATTATAATAGATATCAAATGTGTTTAAAGTTATTATTACTTATAGGAAAAGGGCCAAAAATTGACATATTTTGGTTGGTTGGTTGGTTGTATTTATGACGGCCAATCATCTGCACGAGGGATATAGGCCCTTGGGGGGGAGGGAAGTGCCCTTCGTGGGGGTCTTTCTAAGGGAACCTAACCCGTATTAACGCTTGGAAATCCAAGGTTCGAAGAAAACCACGAAAACTCCGAACAATTAGGCCGACGGGCGCGATTGGGATCGAACCCAGCACCTCCCGTCTACCAGCTTCGAGAGCAGAACCTCTGAGCCACTCGTGGGGCAAACTTTTGGATATCATTAAAAATGGGTTCATAGCGTGGAAAAAAATAGGGTTTAAAGAAGAAAAAAATTCATAACCACGTCAATTCACAAGATATAAAATACGCTTAAATTTATTATAAATCTTCTTAATATTACCTACAATATTTATATTGACAAGTTTTTGAAAGGACCAACTTTTACAGCAAAAAAAGAGGGGGGGGGGGGGCTGAAGAAAAAAATATTCTTGACTTCGTCAATTCACAAGATATCAAATTCGATTAGATTTTTTATAAATATTCTTAATATTATCTACAACTTTTATGTTAAAAAGTTTTGATAGGACCAACTCTTATAGAAAAAATTGGTATTGAAGAAAAAACTATCGTATTAACATGATTCTGACAAAACCAGCTCTTACAGAAAAATGAAATTAAAAACTCGTCAAAAGCGGCCAGATAAAATTGTTAAACTGTGTTTATCTCTAATCTTGAATTAGTTTTTGTTGGTTAAATTAGTACTTAACTTAAAAATCTACCTGTGACTGTGGGCCGAGCTGGCAGAGATTTCTATTCTTAAGAAAATTATTTAAAATAGCAAATATATTTCTTTTAATTTCATTTGATTTTTTAGCTGAGTATCGTAATGTAAATACATAAATAAATATGCTTAATAGAACTCAAATTTATTTAAATAAATTAAACTCTGTTTAATTTACGTATTAGACAATGTGAGCGACCACATTAACTTCAGTTTAAGGTATCTGCATAATAGCATCATTTATATAGTAGAATGCTGGTACAAATCGAAGTAGAAGCATGCTTACAAATTAACAGTTCAGCAATATCTTCACTAAAATATTTTTATTCATCAATGTTTATCAAGCTTGCTTAGTTTAAGCTCGTTGGAGGCATATATATTATTACTTCCCTGCTTAAGAATATTAATGTCATTCCCTTTATGAGTATTAATGTCAATTTTTAATATATCTTAAATTAATAATCCGCGTAGTATTTGTTAGTGAATTCATTTTAATCGCATTTATGAAATGTGTTTAGTTTTCATAAAGTGAAGTTATGAAATTTTACAGAAAAGCTTGTTTAAATAGGTATAGAGGAATTGTTTCATACAATAACTAATATTTACTGCATTTATTTAAATAAAATTAACATGATATAGGATAATATGTGGCTGTAATATTACAATAAAGATTGCCTATATATTTTGCTTTTGTTAATGTATCAAAAAACTCATTCATTAGTATTAACAAGGAATATTCAATGTTGTAATCATAATAAAGCAACGAAAGCTTAATATCGGGGCAGTGGTATTAAAGAGGAAAGTATTATGTGTCAAATATGATGTCATGTGCACTTTAAAAACATCGTAAAAACCTCAAATTTTATTAATTAGCACACAAACACTAATTTATTCAGTCAGCAAGAAATAGAATATTGCCTATGCTGAAACAGGGAGTGTCACCATTAATTTTCTAAAATATCTTTTCAAGTCAGTTCGGTAGTTTCAGACATTACCCCTTACAAACACACAAACAATAGTTACTTCTTTATAACATTAGTATAGATTAGTGTTTTTAACGCGATTGGTCTTTAACAATAACATATGATTGTCTATTAACAGAATTCTGTCAAACATTGATTGGGTTATAGGCGCAAGTTATTTTTCTGATGCACTGCAAAACTGATAAATGAAAAACTTGGTTTGCGAATGATTACATCCATGGTTTAAAAATTTAGTTACCCTTAGGCAGTCAAACACAATGAACAAATCTCTTGTGTGTTTTTTTTTTTTCTTTAATAGAATGAGATTTTGGGCTTACAATATCTGTTTTAAAATGTTGAATAGAAAACAAATAAAAGTTAATCAAAAATTAAAGAACAATTTAAAAGTTAAAGAATAATTGCACAAAGACATTATTTCCTAATTTTACAGAAAATTACAGTTACGTATCCTGTGCTTTTCTCAAGCTGTAAGCATGTGACACCCTTCAAGAAATTATATATTTCGTGCTTGATACTTTCTATCTATTTTCCCCTCTATCTGAAACCCACAGAATAAAATTAAATGTAAATAATATTAATCACATTTTCTGGACATTATCTTTCTTTCTTTTTCGAGTATCCTAAGAAGAAATATAAGTATTCGATGAAAAATCACATATACTTTTTCATTAATCACTTTGTGTTTTGAAAACATATAAATAATTCTTTCTGATAACAGAAGTGAAAGGTAATTTATATTTAATCCATAAAACATTGTTCACTTCAATCTAGGTTGACACCAGATGAAGCAATATAGAGGTTATGGAAATTATCTCTTAAACCGCTAATGATACAAGCATAGTTTCAATTACAAAAAGAATAGAAATTAAGAATAGCTTTTAGATATATGATTTATTTTAGAAGGCGATGTGTACTTATTAACATTAAAAGGGCCTGTATATATATTAAAATATGATGTTTCATTTTTTACACTGACCAATTTATCAAATTCATATAAAAAAATAATGTCATTCTAATAAGAACGTTAAAAGAAGTCCCATTCATTCACGGCCAAAATTTACAGAATTATGATATATTGAATTTTAGGAATTTTCAGAACAATTTTGGGGCTTTGACAGAAGTGGAATAAACAGTAAAAAACGGAAAAAAGCTAAGAAATTGTGAAAACCAGCAGAAAACAAAACAGACGTATCCCTTTACTTAAACTCGTATCAAGAAAAATGTCATTCTAATAACAACGTTAAAAGAAGTCCCATTCTTTCACGACCAAAATTTCTCGAATTATGATGTATTGAATTTTATGAATTTTCAGTGCAATTTTGGATTTTTGCCGGAAGAAACTGGAGAAAGCGGAAAAATGGAAGAAATAGTAGAAATCAACAGAAAACAAAACCGACGTTCAAAATAAAAACGTATCTACCCTATATATATAAAATCCTAATGAAACGAATTTGTGAAACAATTTTTTAAACGACTGATTATGTTTCACAGCTATTTCTCCTAAAATATGGAACGTTTGGAGGGGTGATTAGCACCGTTACCCTTATTGATCCACCGGTGTCAAAAGTGCGATTCGAATTTTAAAATATGAATTAGTTTTCGAGATATTATTTTTTTTTCTAATTTTAATGACATTTCTGTAATGATGGCAACTGAATTACTACAAGTTTGTAGAAAAAATGGATAAAACGAAAAACAATAGGTATTATTATATTACGTTTTTTTCGTCATTTTCAAATTAAAATTGAAATTATCTTTTATTTCAATCGATAGTGAACACTATGTTGCTTAAATTATGTTTTTCAGGAAAATTTAAAAAAACTTTTTTCACTCTTCGATTTTTAGGAATCAGTTTATTTAAGAACATAAAAATTGTCTGTCATCTTGAACTTTGATATAAATTTCATAGATGTAAATAAATAAATAAATAAAATAACAATAATCCATTTTTCTAAGGCGAAAAAGAGAGAAAAGGGAAAATGAAAGAGATTATTAGATTTTTATTTTGTCGTCATTTTCAATTGAAATTGAAAAGTTATATTGTTAAAAATAGAAAGAATATTTTAAAATAAGAAATAAATGACCACGTGTTAAAAGCATAAAATATGGGAAATTACGTCAAAATATTTACACGTAAACATTAAAAAGTGCGAAAACCTTAAAATAATGAAAACATTACGCTCGAAACGCGTTTAAAGACGATAATTACATCATGTGTAAAATGCCCCAAAATAAATTATCGCCATATTTAAAGAATTTAAAATAATTAAATTATTACGACTGAAAAACTTTTAATGAGGAATATTAGATCTCATTTAAAAGCTCAAATAATAATATTCCCAAACACTTTTAAATTAAGTAATGTACGAGGGTGGTTCAATAATTATTGTCCCGAGTGTGTATAAAATATTTGTACTGCGATGATTGATGTGGAATATTGAAGCCTAATGTCTTATATGCCTATAAGCTCAATTTCAGAACCTTAATTGCTATATTAACATATTTTTTTTCGTTTTAGGTGTAAAAGGTGTCATTTAGCTTGAAAGGCGGGGGGGCGGGGGAGGCTGATTTGGAGCTTATGGGGCCCGACCTGTGATAGATTTGTAACAGTGGATGAGACGTAGCTACATCACTATGATCCCTTTTCCAAACGACAGTAGCCACGTCTCATCCACTGTCACAAATCTATCACAGGCTTATCTATCCCCATAAGCTACAATCCAGTCTTTCCCACTAACCCACCCTTTCAAGCTCGGTGCCACTTCTAATACCTAAAACGAAACAAAATATCTTAATATAGGAGCTACTGTTCTGAAATTCAACATATAGGCATCTAAGACATTAGACTTCAATATTCCATATGAACAATCGCAGTACAAATATTTTATACACACTCGGGATAATAATTATTGAACCACCCTCGTATGTACCCGTGAATCTTAAAAGAGAAAAAAACTATACAATAAATAGGGTATTACATGATAAATGCATTTAATAGTAAACATTACGTCTATATTAAAACGATACATTTAAAAAAAATTTCATTCCAGATAATTTTAATGTGACATCACATGGTATTAAAGGTAGTGCGGCTAGCAATGGTTATATACTTCATCACTTGATGCAGCATAAATACAGATAAATGTATGCACAGAATACTTTCGATTTAGTTTGTACACAACTACTATTCGATAAATACATATTAGAAAATTCGGATATTCTTATTAATTAATATAAACAATATACATTGTAAAAATAACATGAAAACATGCATGGTGGTGTATTAAAATAGGGAAAAGAATTCACTAATGAGCTATACCTGTTATTTAAAATATCTGAAACTGGCTCAAAACATGGAATATAAGCGTAAAATTTCAACACACAATGCTTTTCAATACCGGGATTTTGAAAGTTATTCCAGAGCCGACGGGGTTTTTTAACATCGAACATAAAGGAAAAATATTGTACATAGCGTCGTTATAAAAGTCATAAAGATAGCGACATTTTTAACCTAACTATTTTATTCAAGCTGATTTTCAAATATGTAATTGATCTTACTTATCAATAACGGAAGCAATCTCAGTTGGTACGACAGAGGTGGATGAGGCCATGGTAACCGAAAAATGCCCCATTTAAACGGAAAATCATGACAACCCGATTACAGAAGGTAACCGCCGTTATAGTGATATAGTGATTATATCATTCAGTCTCCCATAACCTGGTAATATTTTTTTAACTGGCCACATTACTATGTTTTTACAGGCAGCGAAACCCAAAGAGTAACTCTTACTATTTCGGAAAAAAGGAACAAACGTTCTAAAATGTACCGATCAATTCATTTAAGAGCCCACTTCAGTCACGGCAAAAAAGAAAAGCGCTAATGTAAAGTCCATGGGGGCATTATTTTTAAATTTCTCGCTTTGATTTTGATATTTTTGAATGATTCTTTTTGCATAGGATAGCAGAGGACGATCCACGACCGGGGTTGTTTTTTAATTTTTCGATTTTGGTTATAGATTTTTTTTATATTATGGTAGTTTCAATTTCAGAACCGGTTCAAACCGCTTCAGAAAGTTAAAGTAATTTTTTAAAAAAATATATGAAACAAAGTCAAAAAAATAAAAACAAGCCCGGATGAAGATCGCCCTAAGCTATCATATGCAAAAAAAATCATGTAAAAATATTAAAATCAAAACAAGATATTTGAAAATAACTTCCCCATAGGATTAACATACCGGGTCTTTTTGAGTGACTAGTGTGGCCTTTTAAGCTTGCATTATCAATTTTAATTACACCTATCCCCACTTCTGAAATTTTAGTGCTGTGTAATGTAGAAATAAGTTTGAAAACTCTTTAGGATTAAAATACATTTTAACAGACAATGAAAAGAAATCCTAATTTTAGCTCAGACAGTTTGTCAGACAATAAATTTAATTTTTTTATTGTTCCTAACTAATGCATACCTTATTATTATTTTATATAAAAATTATACAGTTGCATGATATGAATTTCGTTGTTAACTGGTGAAATTTTGCCACAGAGCTTCCTGAACTACATGACCAACTGCCGACTTTAAAGGATACACTATAAAAAATTGAAGTGTAACTGGTACAGCAAAAATGGTGGCAGCTACTTTGCACAAAAAGTGTTATATTCCGTTGTAGTAAAAGTCGAAGAAATATTTTTGGTGTTTTATTACACTGTTTTTGGTGCAAAATAGTTGTTAAGATTTTCGGTGTATAGTTACACTATTTTTTCAATACTTCAATGTATGGTGTTTATATAAAAGAATAATAGGATTAAAAACAACATAGTTGAGACAGATTTCCTGAAGAAATGCCAAAAGAAAGAAGATATTTTTTTCACTTAATTTTTCAAAACATTGACAATGAAAATCTTGCAAAGTTTCAATTCATTAAAATTGAAACTAATGATAACGCTCAATCCATTTAGAAATACTAGGACTTCCCTTTGAGGGATTAGTCTGAGCGATATTGCTGAGAACATAGATTTAATAATAACATGTGGAAGCAAAGAAAGTGAGATGTTATCTTTAATTGTCCATATACTGAGATAAACTGAGATGATGAAAATAAACGAGTCGTAGAATTACAAAATCTTATATATAAATTCGTATACACTGTTTAAAATAATGGGAAAGCAAACCATGCAAGACAGACATGCATGGATATAAAATTGTAAGAACGCAATATATTAAAAGTAAAATTGAAAATGAAACTCTAAATTATTTTATATCGTAATTGTAACTGTATAAAATGATGTCAAAAGCCCAATCAGACGCTTCGCACCAATTTGAGTAACTTTAAATGACAAATATATGATATTTGAAAAGAATGGACTATACTTTATATAGTGTGTGCTCCCCCGGAAAAGTTAATATTGTACAATATCTGTTTTCCACGAATGCAATGAGGTTGTCGATAAGAGATAAGGAATTCTCTCTTGAAAATCTGTTATAGTATCAAAGTACCGAACACATCAATAGTGGCATGCAATGCATCGTTAGAGTCTGTTTTAGATATGCTCGATCGGATTTAAATGATGAGTGCTTTCTGGCCACTACATACGCTGTATTGTTTTGTTTTCAAACATATTCTGCACAAGTTGAGCTGTATTTAGCATGTATTAAATAAAAGAAATCGGCAATGATTGCAGCATAAAGTATGACACAAAATCTGAATATATGAATATATGAATATATGATAACGGTTATCCATGTCTGCATAACCTTTGAGCTGTTAAAGTATCATTTGAAGTAATTTATAAATCCATACATATTTTTTCAGCAAATCATGCAAGCTAAAATACGCCCATATGAACCCGATTACGAAATTTCACCAGAATAAGTTAATATATAAACAAATCTACTAATGACAATTGAGAATATGACATTATGATAAAATCTCTAGAAAAATGAATCAGAAAAAAAATTCATGTCAAATTTAAAACGGCACTTCCCGCTGTTAGTGGCCTTGGCGAGAGAGAGAAAACCCTTGAGAGGAAGCACTTTAACAAGTACTTTCGGGCAACCTACTCACTGTTTCACACAGGTCTTTATTTACTATTTACACAATTTATTTAATGCTAGATGGGTATCTATCTGTTTTGTTGCATTTAAATTGCATGTTTTGTGGAGGAAATGCGGCATTATGAAATATTTAAAGTTTCTATACCTAATAATTCCAAATTAACGTTAATTGAGAACGCTTTCCGTTCATTTCATCTTTTTAGATTTAAAGTTTTTAGAAACCATTCACAGAGACAATTTTAAATTTTAAAACTAACCCGAAGCAAAATTTCAAGGTTTTGGGCTCAGCAGTAACACAGAAATAGAAAATTTTCGAAAGTTTTTGTTTCTGCAGTGTTTTATATAGCGACATTTTTAGAAACTGTTCTATTGCGAGAATTTACGTCAAGATAAAAACAGCCATGTCAATTTTCATGTTTATATTCCTAACAATTCCATGTACTTTGTTACTTAGATAATCTTTAGATCTTTTTTTTTTTCGCTTTGTTTAGACTTTCGATTTTTTAGAATTCCTTCTACAACGAGTATTTACATCGTATAAATTACTGCCATGCCAAAGTTCTAGTTTCTAACCCAACAGTATCCCAGAAATTTCCGTATTCCAAATAAATCATAATTTAGAACCTTTCTAGACATTTTTACGTTTATCTGTCAAATTGAATTTTCGAACCTTTTAGAGAGCATTCATAACGAGTATTTACATCTTAAAAGTAACCATCACACCGAATTTAAAGTTTCTAACCTAATCACTATGACAGAAATTGCAATTTTAGAATTTTTTTGCTCCTGCAGTGATGTAGGTTGTTGCACTGACATAAAATATAGTCTTTTCTTCGGAGCAGAAATGGCCACCAACATTTTTTTAAGTTGGCTATGTAGTTTCAGACTTAACACCTCACAAACGCGCAAACATTATTAATATTATACACTTTATAATATTATATTGCTTTATAATATTAGCATAGATGTATAAATACAGAAGCCATTTATCTGTTACAAACTAAAGTTTCCGGCGTTGCCCAGAATTTCAAGAATGTTTGTTCTGAAAAATTAATTTCAAAATTTAACATACAACATAAAACAAACATTAAAACAAGTAAGAAAAATCATGCGTACAGCATAGATTATGAAACACTTTCGAACACTCCCTGAAAGCTTTAAGGAAACTTCGTTACTTAGGGAAATAAGATAAATAAGATAACTAAGTAAACATTTAAAAATCTGATTTCAGTAGTTACCACACATAGCCAAATATGTATTCCAATTCTTTTGAACAGCCCTGTATTCGATCTGTATGTTGATATATATACCATATAATGGGAAAAATTAGTTTAGCAAGAAAATGCATAACAGGTTGAAATTCATCTTTCAGCAATTTATACTAATAGATTGAAACATACTTGAATACTTTTGTACAGACCTGTAGTTTACCTAGTACCTTTATTACATGCCACTATTTAGCTAAAATTTAATTCAAACTAAAACACGCTTAAAACTACTGAAATTACATTTCCAGGAATTACCACCCATAGACGGCCACGTATCCAACACTTTGCGTGGCCCTGTATATCATTTTATCTATATTCTACAAATATTTCTTAATACACTAAATTCAGTTCAGCGTAAAAATGCATAACTCCTTTAAAACCCACCTTTAAGCAATTTATGCTCATACTCAGTAACCTTTACGAATTCATTTTTGTAGCCCTGTATATCAACTATAGCATTTATACGCACTTTATAGTATGCATAAATATAGTGAACAAGTAGGTAAGTGTGATCACAGATGGCACAGAGGGTTTCATTTAATATTTCTTTCAAAACACTTTATCCTTTTGAAAAATCTCTTAGTTCCACATTTCGCAACCAGGGGCGCACTCTATTCTAAACAAACCTCTATCCGAACGAAACTCCGTTTTATAGATTATCCGTAGATATATTAGTCGAGGGGATTGGGCCAATAGCACCCGAGATAAGAAGGCGCCCCTGGCGGTAAAAAGTGGGACTAAAATATGTAATGCTATGGTGCATAATATGAAAGAATGGTCAAAGGGTTGTCGGCAAAAGGTGGAAAAGTGCTCCCCAGGCGAAAAGGGTGGAGGTTAGAAATTTTTTTTTTTAAATACCCAAATTTGAGCCTAGAGGAGTAAATAATATAAGACTTTTTGAAAATTTTATTATTTGCCGTGTGGTCTGAGGTATTCAGCTATACGTATGCAAAAATTCATGTCTCCAACTTAATTAGGGGCTCTCTTAGAAAGAATTGCTTAAAATACATATGTGGTAGCTCAAAGGGTTAAACGTAAGACTTTTTCAAGGTTTTATGATTTGTCGCCTGGTCTCAGATGTTCTGCTATAAGTATGCAAAATTTCAAATCTCCAATTTCTCAGTTAGAAAGATTTGCTTAAATTGCGCATGTGGGAGCCCAAAGGGTTAAATGTACGATTTTTTCAAAATTTTATTATTTGTCGTATGATATGTGGTGTTCAGCTATAAGTATGCAAAATTTCACGCCTCCAACCTAATTAGGTACTCACTTAGAAAGAATTGTTTAAACTACACATGTGGGAGCCCGAAGGGTTAAATATACGACTTTTTCAAAATTTTATAGTTTGTCATTTGATGTAAGGTGTTCAGATATAAGTATGCAAAATTTCATGCCTCCAACCTAATTAGGGCTCACTTAGAAAGAATTGTTTAAAATACATATGTGGGAGCTCAAAGGGTTAAATGAACGACTTTTTCAAAATTTTATAGTTTGTCATTTGATGTGACGTGTTCAGCTATAAGTATGTAAAATTTCACGCCTCCAACCTAATTAGGGCTCACTTAGAAAGAATTGTTTAAAATACATATGTGGGAGCTCAAAGAGTTAAATGAACGACTTTTCCAAAATTTTATAGTTTGTCATTTGATGTGAGGTGTTCAGCTATAAGCATGAAAAATTTCACGCCTCCAACCTAATTAAGGCTCAATTGGAAAGAATTGTTTAAAATACACATGTGGAGCCCAAAGGATTAAATATACGACTTTTTCAAAATTTTATGCTTTGTCGTATGATAGGTGGTGTTCAGCTATAAGTGTGCAAAATTTCAAGTCTCCAACATGTATAGTTTCTGAGAACGGGCTTTGTGACAGACGGACAGACAGACAGACAGAGGAGCGAGACGAATAGGGTTTTGTCAGATGTACGAAATCCTAACAAATAAAGAAAATAAGAAACAAGTAATATAAAAATTTTGTTTTTAAAGTCAATTCCTACTTAGGTCATCAAAGAAAAATTTAATATAATCCCTTAAGCTAATATTAGTTTTTGTTGCATTAAAATATCTCAATTTGTTGATTTTCTATAAGCAAGTAGTTTTACAATGGAAGTCTATGGGAATTTGGCGAAATATTAGAGATATCGCCAAGTTGGCGTCACTTTTGGCGACTCATTTTGGTAGCCAAATTTGGCGATATATCGCCAAGTTGGCGACAAATTTGGCTGTATTTGGCGACAAAACAGGGTCCCCCATATGGTAACCCCTTATTGAAAATACTTTCATTGATCTTCAATAACCAATGGCCGCCATTTTATCTCCCATGCAAAACTAAAATAAATTAATTAAAATTTAATTAATGAATTAACATTTGAAAAAACTGTATTAACATCAATTGTCATCCAGTACAAGTTAAAAAAAAATTATTTCAACTTGATAGGATGAATAATAAGTATTTTATTAACGATTGAAAATTTGAACAAGATAAATAAATAAATAAATAAATAAATAAATATAGGGAGAGTGTGAACTAATAGTAGGAATTGAAAAATGATGCTACAAAGCAAAATACTTTATTAAACATCATATAATTCTTTCTATTTTCACACGCGAAATATAAAATATGCTTTTGGCGATTAAAAAGTGCTATTGAAAGATTATCGCAAAATTTCAAATCAAAGTTTTTATGCCTTTTTTCTTTTTAATGGAATAACAAACAGATCTCTTTCCTGTTTGATTAAATTTAAATTTTTTATGGCACTTCATTATTATTGCGTGCGTTTTTTTATTATTATTATTTACTCCATGTGTTCAAACCAGTTGTCTACGAAAACATCTACCAGTGAAAGTGACGCACAACAAATACCTGTGACGTATGCAGATAAATTTTGCTTTTTTATCAGTTTTTTTAATATAATTTTTCAACGGTTTGGAACTTATTTTTCATAGTAGGTGCATTCAGTAGGCGACCCTCATAGGTACCTGCTGGTGCAATCAGAAACGAAATCCGGCAAATATTTTTTGAGTTATGCTTGACGAAAGTTTTTATTCGGGTTTTTTTTTTAGTAGGACATGGCCTTAATATCAATCGTAGCTGTAATATTGCGTTGAGTATTAGCCTTCGCTTCGCTCAGACAATTATACCATTTTCCAATTCATCATCTCCAGTTGTAGAATAAGTTTATATGAGTGTGAATACATTTAAGTATGCATTCAAATATAAAATTATTCTGCATATAGCTAGAAATTAGAAAGTTCTATGAAATTTGTAAATTAATTTTTTTTCTTTAATTTCAATTGTAACGAATTAAAGTATCAGCAATATCAAAATGCTTATCATGCCCCAAGACTCTCAAAGCCAAAATTCTTATTTGTTAAGCAATAGAGTTGATTACTGCTTTCATTCTCGAAAAATATATGTTTTTTATGAAAAAAGCAGACCGATTATGAATAATATTTGTCATATCGATTGATATGTTATGATTTAGATATTATAAAAGAAATTAGGCAAGAATATACTTCAATGGGGGACAAAGATTACCTCGCAGAGATATTCTTAAATATAGACTGGGATATTTTATAATTTAAAGGAATTATCAATTATTCTGCCTCACGTACCCTTGATATCCAATGAGGACCCGAGTAGGATAATGGATAATTATGATGCTATTAAATTAATGTGGATGGAGGGGGGATTTCATTATTTAATTAATAGTGGCATTTGCATTTCTTTGAATTTTCTGCAAACGATATGACAGACAAACCCTAGTCTCCAATGAAACTTAAAAGTTAATAACTTTTACGTCAACTTAATATATTTATTAAATTTTAGTAAACTCAGGATTGTGGAAGATTGTGCGGTAAAATGCGTTAAACTTATGTACTTGCTAACGCTAATTTCGATGAAAATTACGCCTTTCTCTGTAAATGCAATAAAATACTTTTTTTGTGAAAATCGACGTATGCTTTGAAATAGCTCCAGGATTAACACCATCTTTCGTCACGGAAAATCTTTCGTGCTATCTAATCCTTCTCAATGTAAAACAATTTTACTTCATGAATCATGTACAAATATGCAATTCAGTTTATTTCAAGCATGAAAGCGTTGAAAAATTTAGCTTTTATGGCAGCATTAAAAAAAAATTCCTAAGTCTAGAGAAACATAGTCTTTATTTTTTTTAAAAAATTCCTAAGTCTAGATAAACATAGTCTTTATTTTTTTTTTTAAATTCCTAAGTCTAGAGAAACATAGTCTTTATATTTTTTTTATTATTATTATTCCAAGAGGATTAAAAATTCTATATTCCATAAATGTACACTCATGACATCATCTAAGAACACATGTAACAAGAAGTTGACGTTTAATGAACTGTTATCGAAATTTCCATTTCATATAAAATTGTGACAAGAAGAAAAAAAAAACAAGTGGGTAAGTGTGATTACAGATCGCACAGAGAGTTTCGTTTAATATTCCTTTCAAAACACTTTATCCTTTTGCGAAATCTGTTAGTTCCACATTTTGCAACCAGGGGGCACACTCTATTCTACACAAACCTCTATCCGAAGGAAAATCCGTTTTACAACCTATCCGTAGGCATATTAGTCGAGGGGATCGGGTCTATAGCACCCGGGATAGGTAGGCGACCCCCGGGAATAAAAAGTAGAACAGAAATATGTAAGGCTATGTGCATAATATGAAAGAGTGGTCAAAGTGGTGTCGGCAAAAGTTAGAAAAGTACCCACCAGGTGTAATGGGGGAAGGTTAGAAAAATTGCTTAAAATACACAAGTTAGAGCCCGGTGGGTAAATAATATAAGACTTTTTGAAAATTTTATGATTTTCCATGTGATCGCAAGTGTTCTGCTATATGTATGCAAAATTTCAAGTCTTCAATTTAAATAGGGTCTCAGTTAGAAAAAAAAAGATTAAAATACACAAGTTAGAGCTCAGAGGGTTAAATATAAGACTTTTTCAAAATGTTAGGATTTGTTTGATGTGAGGTGTTTAGCTATAAGTATGCAAAAATTCACGCCTCCAACCTAATTAGGGTTCACTTAAGAAGAATTGTTTAAAATACACAAGTTAGAGCCCAAAGGATTAAATGTACGACTTTTTCAAAATTTTATGATTTGTCGTTTGATGTGAGGTATTCAGCTATAAGTATGCCAAATTTCACTCCTCCAACCTAATTAGGGTTCACTTAGAAAGAATTGTTTAAAATACACAAGTTACAGCCAAAGGGTTAAATGTACGACTTTTTCAAAAGTTTATGATTTGTCGTTTGATGTGAGGTATTCAGCTGTAAGTATCCAAAATTTCAGGCCTCCAACCTAATTAGTGTTCATTTAGAAAGAATTGTATAAAATACACAAGTTAGAGCCCAAAGGGTTAAATGTACAACTTTTTTTAAATTTTATATTTTGTCGTTTGATGTGAGGTATTCAGCTATAAGTATGTAAAATTTCACGCCTCCAACCTAATTAGAGGCTCACATAGAAAGAATTGTTTAAAATATACATGTGGGAGCCCGAAGGTTTAAATGTACGACTTTTTCAAAATTTTATGATTTGTCGTTTGATCTGAGGTGTCCATCTATAAGTACGCAAAATTTCACGTCTGCAACCTAATTAGGGACTCACTTAGAAAGAATTGTTTAAAATACACATGTGGGAGCCCAAAGGGTTAAATGTACGACTTTTTCAAAATTTTATGATTTTGCATATGATGTGTGGTGTTCATCTATAAGTATGCGAAATTTCAAGTCTCCAACATGTATAGTTTCTGAGAACGGGCTCTGTGACGGACAGACAGACAGAGGAGCGAGACGAATAGGGTTTCGTCAGATGAACGAAACCCTAAAAAGGAAGCATATTCATATCGAATATATCAAATAATAATGTGAAAAATAAAATTAAATATATGAAATAATTTTAAA
This sequence comes from Maratus speciosus, assembly GCA_963932465.1. Lineage (NCBI taxonomy): Eukaryota > Metazoa > Arthropoda > Arachnida > Araneae > Salticidae > Maratus > Maratus speciosus. Next base: position 346,574,393 of record OZ010795.1, on the reverse strand, counting down.
ATTTAAATATTAAAATATAATTATAATCAACATTACCTGCCTATCATAGTGTAATTTTTGACAGTAAAAACGTTTCTGTACTTACACTAGATTAATTTTAACACAATTATTTTAATTGGTAAATAAATCATATTAGATGTAAATTTCCAACTGGGCGAAAAATGTCCGGACCAGGATTCGAACCAGGGATCTCGTGGCTGAAGTCGCCAGTGCTGGGTGAAAAAGTTCCACCAGATTCGTCCGGGATAGCTCAGAAGGTAGAGCACTGGCGGCTTCAGTCAGGAGATCCCTGGTTCGAATCCTGGTTCGGACTTTTTTCGCCCAGTTGTAAATTTACATCTAATAAGTTTCTGTACTTATTTATATTTAGTTCCATTTTGTTTTCAAATATAATCACTTTTCCCAGTAAAATCTGTTTTTAATAATGTAATTCTTAGTCATTTTTCTTTTTCTGTTAATCATGACTTCATTTTTGAAATAAAATTCTTTTCTGCGTGTAACTAATACCCATGCTCAGTAATCAGTTCCAGTAAAAAATATTTCAATTCTCCATTTCAAATATGATATCATATACACCTTCCTTCTGTACTTACTAGGAAACTGCAAGAAGTGTAAGTCACCGGTTTTGACGAGAGTAGTATCGTCGGTAAGATCTCGTCGTGTGGAATAAGAAATTCACTAACCACAACCTATTACAACCAATCCGTAGGCATATTAGTCGAGGGGATCGGCTCTATAGCACCCGGGATAAGTAGGCGCCCCCCGGGGGTAAAAAGTAGAACTGAAATATGTAAGGCTATGTGCATAATATGAAAGAGTGGTCAAAGTGGTGTCGGCAAAAGTTAGAAAAGTACCCACCGGGTGCAACGGGTTGAACTACCCGTTAGAAATGAGTCATTTTCGTAATATACGAAAATTTATGTCACACAATTCGTTTACTTATTTATTTTTTTTATAATGCAGTTATGCTGTAACATTTGTTATGTCGTTAATGTTTTTATTTTTGCTGTTAAATGGTTTCCTGCATACTCCTATGTAGAAGACCACAACCACCAGTGAACACTATATCCAGCATCAACAAACACTCACAGCACTCAAAACAATACATTTAAAAGACTGCCACTGGCAACTATTTTCTAATTCATCTCGCATCATTTCCTCGAATAAAAATCTTTCACAGGTACATTGGTAACATATGCAAGAGAAATTTAGAAGAAAATTTATTTTTTCAAAAATAGTGGTGCGAATAGAATATAATAATAGTCGCCGTGGCAGCCGTGAATTTACAGTCATTAATTTCTTTTTATCTTTTTCCACTGTATTTTTTGTTTGCATACTTTAACTTCCAAACATAAGTAACATAATTATGTGGACAGCCATTTAACAGCAAAAATTGCGAATTTAAAGATATGATAAATGTAATAGCATAAATACATTGTAATAAATAAATAAATAAATTGTGTGACATAAATTGTCGTATGTCGCGAAAACGGCACATTCCGACGGGTAGTTTCATTGAGTATTTTACTCTCTGCGACGAGATATTTTCACCAATACCACACTCGTCAAAATCCGCGAATTGCACTTCTTATAGTTCCCTAATTAGTGATATTAATTCTCCTTGTTTTATTTTAATATATTTGAATATATCCGTTTTATTTCAAACAAGCACGTCATTATTTCGAAGCGAAAACTTTCCTTAATAATATAATTCTTGTTTATTTACTTTTCCTCTTAATCATAACGTCATACTTGAGAGAAAACCTCTTCCGCGCGTAACTGATATACATGCTTTATATATCAGTACAAATAAATTCAGTTTTTCGTTTTAATTATGACGTTATAATCACCTACTCTTTAATTCATGAAACTTTTTATTTCATTTACGTTTATTCAACAAAAGTTCTAAAAAAGGCTTTAAAAATTTTCTAAATTACCTTTTCTATGGAATATTGGGAAATATCAAACCGATTTCAAAATTAATGTTGGCTAAATAATGCTGACATTGTCTGTTTCACCATAGGCATTTTATGTTTGTGCTACTACCGCCAGAGAGGTGACACCGTTAGACAAAAAGCTTGGAATTTGACATGATGGTTAATAGGGTGGGCCGAAAAAAACTGTTTTTTTTATTTTCTATGATGGGTAGTGCGGAAAAGTGGCACCAAGTTCACACAAAAAATTTGAGATTTTTAGGATAATTCCTATATTTGCCGCTTTTGGCTTGAAGTTTTGCTAAAATGCTGATTTTTGAACTTTTTTTAGCAAAATTTTTAAAAATATTAAATTAAACTTATTTTAATCGTATTCACTTGAAAAGTCATAGTTAATGTGCCAAATGTATAAATAAGCGCTGATAATGTATTATTTAATTGCTATGTGTATTTTAAATTAGACGATTTTTATAGCCTTTTCGCGTATAAGTGAGCAAAAGTTCCTTATATTGTTTGAATCTTTCAACGGTTTCTCTCTTTTGTCTTGTTTATGTCCCTTGGTTTTCCTTATTTTTTTCGATGCTTTAAGGGTCATATATTTGGATGACGGGCAGCAGAATCCCTCAAAAACGGATCTGGAAGGAGAGAAGGGGATTTAGCGAGAACTTAAGTAAAATCTTTTCTCGTGTGATACAGTGCTTTTTGGATCATTTAACGTGCCATTACTGTGTTTTGTGCGTTTTATTACGACGAGTTTAGAAATGGTCAGTGCGAAAGATCATGGTCATGTAAAGACACGTGATAGACAAATTGAAAGACTTGCAATTGCCAACTTATGCTGACATCATGCGTCACTACTATTGGTTGCGAAGCGATATAGAAGAAAATCGAGATATTTATCTCCAACCAGTGGATGATATTATTAAAATGGTAGGTGAAAAAGTTTCCGAAATCTGGATAAAATCTTCCATACCAGTGGTTTCCCAACGAACAATTAACGGAAAGATTAAAAACTATTACAATTAGTGTAGATCATTGGAGAAATGCAGTAATAAAAAGGGAGTTAAAAGCAAGACGATCCGCGAAGATTTCGTACGAAATGCGGAAACCTCTCTGTGATATTGCAGCTTGTAAGTGTAGAGACTTGAACAATTGTAGCTGCGACATCAGGCGTAAAGTCCCACATCGAGAAGTGAACTTCTTGAAGGATCAAAGAACTCCTCGAAAAATGTTTATCGGAAATATTGATTTAAAAACAAGCAAAACTCTTGGAATGAAAATATCGCGGAAAATGAAAAGGGATACAATTTCAACGAGGAATAGTGGTTCTGCGACAAAGCCTTCAACGAGTGGAGTCAGATCAAGATGGAAGACAGATATATTGTTGGAAGATTCAAGTAATGGGAGCTTTCAAACAAGCAGTTCGACTGAATCTGAATTTGAACCAGGCCCTTCAAAGCCAGACACTCCTAAACGCATATCCCTGTCTCACACAGCGTCTGCCACATTTAGGACTGGTGTATCAGAGAGGGAAGTTGCGTTAATAGCTTCATCCGTGCTTCAAGATGCAGGAATTGTGACAGAAAAAGATAAGAATCTCGTCATTAATAAAAACAAGGTCAGAAGAGAGAAACATAAAACTTGGAAAGAAGATACAGGAGGAGGAAGTTCTTGAAGGATGGAAAATTAAAAGCATATTCTTTGATGGTAGAAAGGATAAAAGGATCATGATAGAAAAAAAAGACAACAAGCGACACCGTCGAGAGAAAGGCGAGTAACATATCACCGTGTTGTCTGAAACTGGTTCGGAATATTTGGGTCACTTGACACCTCGTTCCGGTCACGGAAAAGAAATAGCTCAATCCTTATATAATTTTCTAGGTCAGAATAAAGTGGATTTTTCTGAACTGATAGCACTCTGGTGTGATGGCACCGCTGTTAATACAGGAAGACTCAATGGTGTCATTGCCTGTCTTGAAAAAAAAATAAGAAGAGAGCTGCAACATTTTATATGTATTCTTCATACGAACGAACTTCCACTCCGACATCTACTATCTAAACTTGATGGTGGAACCACGGGACCTAAGTCCTTTGCCGGCCCAATCGGTTCTAGACTAACAGGGTGCGAAAATCTACGTGTCACTTCGTTCGAACCTATTGCTGTTTCATGGACATCAGAAATGGAAAAGACTGAAGATCTGAGTACAGATCAAAAATATTTATTTGATATTTGTGTAGCGGTTTCAAGCGGACAGTGTCCTCGAGGGCTGGAAAACAGAAAACCGGGACCAATTGTGCAATCGAGATGGATCACAACTGCCTGCAGAATTTTACGCTTGTACATTAGTAGTTCAAATCCTGATGAAGCGCTTAAATATCTCGCGCAGTACATGATAAAAGTTTATGCGCCAGAGTGGTTTTCTGTAAGGAAAAGGTCAGGTTGCGCAGACGGGTCTAGACATCTGTGGCAGATTATTCAACTTTCGACGTTTCTACCAGATGAGCTAAAAGAGATAGTCCATTCAGTCGTACAGACAGATGGATACTATGGCCATCCAGAGAATTTACTGATAGCAATGGCAACCGATGATAGCATAGATATTAGAAGAATGGCGTGGGAAAGAATAAAAAAATGCCGCAATTTAAAAAAGATAAAAACCAACAAAATGCGAGAGTTTCAGGTTCCAAAGCTGAACTTTAAAGCAACGGGATACTATGATTCCATCGACTGGGTAGGCACAGAAATCAGCGAGCCTCCTATCACAAAAACTCTTTCATTAGAAGAAATTGAAGGAAACATAATTTCAGGATCCATGTTGGATAAAGCATTAATCCCCTTTCCAAGTCACTCCCAGGCTGTGGAAAGAGTCGTTAAAATTGTTACAGAAGCTTCATCAAAGGTATGTGGGAGTGAAGGAAGAGATGCGTTCATTAGAACAAAACTGCAAGCGCAGAAAAAGATGTCCAAATTCATTTCTAAGAAGGACTTCGTAACCTAAAAAGGTATGCAATTTGAATAAATAATATTCTGTGGGTAGGAGGGCGGGTGGAACTCGCAGTACAGCTACCACCTCGCGGTGAGTTCTGGGTTGTTTCGCGTTGGTACCGAACGCAAAACAAGCTAAAAGCTGTACATATTAAAAGCACGTAGCACAAAAATAGTGCATAATCAGAGCATATTTAAACATTTGGCACATTAAATATGACTTTTTAAGTAAATACAATCAAAATAAATTTATTTTAACATTTTTAAATTTTTTGCGAAAAAAGTTCAAAAATCAGCATTTTAGCAAATTTCAAGCCAAAAGCGGCAAATATAGGAATTGTCCTAAAAATCTCAAATTTTTTGTGTGAACTTGGTGCCACTAGTGGCCACTTTTCCGCACTACCCATCATCGAAAAAAAAAAAAAAGTTTTTTTCGGCCCACCCTAATGGTTAATTTCAAGATGTGAATGCGTACTAAGAACAGTTTCTAAAACATTCAAAACTTCAAATTAATACTGAAATGAGCATAAAAGCTTCAAAATGCTTTCTAAATTATCATTTATTTAGAATCAGTTTTAGTGTTTCTTATTAATTTCTGTCTCATTTCTGTCGAATACAGTGTAATAATGAAGTTTAGTCAAACTACCGCTTAATTAGTAATTTTTGAATTATTCCTAAAAGTATAATTTCTTATAATAAAAATTAGACATGCAAATATCACTTGGCATTTTTCAACTATTACGCGAGCAAAGCCGCGGATTTAGCTAGTGTGTCATAATTGGATTCACTTGATTATAGAACTTTACTCATAATTCTATAGCTAAGCAACGTAGAACGAAATGTTAAATACCAAAACGTATTATGAAAAATTAACAGTTTATATCCCATAAAAATCCATATACACTGCTCAAAACAATTAGGGAAGCAAGCAAAATTGAAGAGAATAGTGCAAGACAGCCATGTATGAGTATAAAATGGATAGTACACGTGTATCAATGCGCAATACAGAAAAAAAGACGCAAAATAAGTTGTAAGGGAGCTTTTATTATTTGAAAAGATGAAAAGAACATAAAAAGATGGTTTAGGGCAACAGTTTGTTATCATGTAAATGATTAAAAAAAGTATTGTTTAGAAATGATGCAAGATTTTTAATATGACGTGTGGTCTCTTCGAACAGCTAAGACTGCTGCACACCTGTTTTCCATGGATGCGGTGAGATTATCGATAAGACTTTGGGGAATACTGTTCCACTGCTCAAGAATTGCAATCTCCAAGTCCCGAACAGTAAAAGGAGGCTTCGGTCTCACAGCAATGCGTCGCCTGAGTATGTTCCAAACATGCTCGATCGGATTTAGGTCAGGAGACCATGCTGGTTATTCCATACGCTGTATTGTTTTATCTTCAAGCATGTTTTCCACAAGACGAACTGTTTGAGTTCTGGCATTATCATGCATGGAAAAAAAGAAATCACTAATTTCTGCAACATAAAATACGACATGAGGTCTCAGTATCTCGTCTGTATAACTTCGGATCGTCAAAGTGCCATTCCGAATGCTATTCAGGCCCGTACGTCCACCTATGCTGATTCCAGCGCATAGCATCAACCCACCTCGTCTGTAATGTGATCTTTCACGAACGAATGTGGGATTATTTTGAGTGCTTCTTTCTCTCGATGCCAAAACACATCAGATGTCACATCCAGACTGAATCGGGACTTGTCTGTAAACAGAATTTGACTCCAACAACGTGGCCTCCAAACTCGATGTTCAGTTCCTCAACTTCTTTTGGCCGCACAGTGACTTGAGGTCAACGGAATACAGACCATTGGCTTACGTGTATAGAGACCACCCTGATGAAGCCTATTTCGGACTGTTCGGCTGGACACCTTTCGAACAACTGTGTTTGCAGCTGAGTAGCATTGTCCGTTTCGTCTCGACGAGCTGTTAACAGGATATATCGGTCATCAGTTTCTGTGTTAGCACATTTTCGACCTTGCACTTGTCAATGACTACCATTCCATGTGTCTTGGAGTCGATTCCACAGCCTTTCATGGACACTTCTTGCGACTCGAACACCGTCCACTACACTTCGTTGTGTTTTCCCAAATTCAACTGTCCCGATAACACGCCAAGTCATGGATTGCGGTAAATCATGTTGTTGTGACATTTTCAAGTCACCTTTTCTCAAAACACAAGCTTAGCAATTGAATTTTACAACCTAGGCAGTGAAACAAACATTTCTGCAAAATCCCGATTTCTGCACTTATCTCCTTTTTCTAGTTTTTAACGTCATAAACTTTAATTTACATGTGAAATTTTCTTTATCTGTTTTCTACAACACTTTAAATTATGGATATTTTATTTTACGTTACTTATCGGTGTAAATATTTGCGTAATTTCGTTAAAACCATGTGCTCCCTTAATTGTTTTGAGCAGTGTAGCTGAATCTTTAAAAAAGGTTAACCTTTCATAATAGGGTCCATTAGATTATAGAACTTTCGCCCATGATTCTATAACTAAGCATTGTAGAACGATATTATTATATGCTAAAAGCTCTCCTGAAAAAAAAAATCTATTTGACAATGCAAGCCCATCAAAATCCATTCAGTAGAACTCAAGTTATAAGCGGCCGGAACGAAATTCTTCTCTACGTTCATATATACAATAGAAGTGTTTCGCTTACCCTCCATTCTCCTCCATCTACCCCATTATTGTTTATTTAGCAACACACTCTACTGTGAATATAAATTTTTCAGTCCAAACATATCATCAATAATGTATCACAGATGACATTATCAGTTACAATAACACCAACACATAGCTGTGCAATGGTTTTAAAAGAGAGAACGCTGGGAAAAAATCTTATTTGCTAATATTAAGATTTTTAATAATAATTTACGATAATAATTTTGCGATAAAACCTGTCAAAATGGATTTTATACGTAACGAAATCGTTCCTTAAATGGAAAAAATGTTATGTTCCTCTAAAAAAAGTTACAATATAATTACAGGTTATTAAATTTTACATATTGCAATTATTACATTTACTACAGTAATGCAGACATTAATTTTCAAAATAAAACTGGATTCATTTTGTTTCCAAGTTAACCACACACACTGAAAGACAGAAAGAATACTTATGAAGTATAAATTTGGCGTTCAAAAAAGTCTTGGAAAAATGTGTATTACTGAGAACATACGTAAATATTTAAAAATTTATTTATGCAAAAAAGATAGAACTAATTATTTTTATTAAATCTAACTGACGTTATTATATAAGTGACTAAAAATACACATACTTCTAATTGCGAAATTCGATTCAATGGGGATATCACACATGGCGAGATTTTGAAAATATACAATTGTTTGACGCCACCAGATAATTTCCAAAGAAACTCCTAAAATAATTCGCGGATAGTATAACTAATAACTTTAAATTTAATTTTTACATTTTTTTTTCTAAATTTCTTAAATTACGCTCTTTTAACATATTTTTTTTTTAATTTTTGTTTTATTTACGCAGTAGTTTTAATAGCTACAATTATTCTCTCAATTTTATATAATATTTTAACCTTCCTTTTAGTCAACCATGCTCAACATTAAATTTAATTATTATATTACTTTTGAATTTTTTTATAGTCAACCACGCACAACTTTAAATTTAAGTTTTATATTATTTTTCATTTTTTTTTAATAATCTCTTTTTCTCATTTTTTCTTATATCATTATTTTCTTTATTATTTTTAACTTTATCAAGTAGTTTTTAACTACATTTTAACTATATTCCCAATGGCTCACACTATAGCAAGACATTTTATGTGTACATTGGGCGTTAAGTTGACTGCAACTAGGAAGCCCCTCAAGCTGATTACCTGTTTGGTACTAGTTCAGAATACTCAGGTATTGGTATTTGAAGCAAACAAGTAGAAATGAAATTTAAAAAATTAAAAATCCAACTGCGTAAAAAGCGAACTAATTAATTATTTATCATCAATGGGAAACTATTTTTTATATTATTTAACCATTTTTTTATTTACTTGTATTGATGACTTTAAAGTTGTGTTTAATTGTTAGTTCCTATCTATAAACACTGTTTTAATGAGGCCTATATATGTCTATGAAAGTTAGAGTTGCTAGAGTAAAGCTAGAGATCCTACCTACACAACTTCCAGGTTGTATAATATTTAAACGGAGCGTCTGACTGTAAAATAGTCTATGAAACATCGACTTCATTTTGAAAGACCTATCCAATGATATGCCAGACAATAGGGTGCCTAAACATTTTTTTTTTGTCTCTACCGCTATTTTTTATTTTACAGCCGCCATTTTGAATTTATAAAAACAAAACCTAGCCCATATCCATCGGACGATTAAGACGAATCGATAGAGACCTCATTGATTAAAATCCATCTGGCCGTTGGGATGTTTCGAGGGTATAAAGAAATCCACTTACCCGGATATGCGTGAAATACATAACCCTTCTTGGCAGTCGGGTAATAAAGAGAAATCTACACCACTTAAAATATCTATCAATTTGTGATTCTGTTTTAACAGGAGATGAAGTATTTGTTCACCTCATTTTGGAAATGTTTTAACCCCGAATTACATGCGACATTACTCCATAGTGTGCCTTAAAATATGGTATTTGAGTATTAGAATACAAAATTATCTTTTGTTAATAGTCAAACATAGACAAAAAAAAAGTCTAAAAATTATATAATGCTTTCAAGTGGTCTTTTTTGGCAGCATTATCTAGCATTACTTAATTTTAAACACTTTCCAACATAGTTGGAAATTGTATATGACTTTGGTTTGCCTGTCTACCGTCGGTCCCTCTAACTCACGTGAATGTACTCGGATTGACGTGTAATTGATATACTTTATTCGGGTTTGCAATGCCAAGTTCGGTATTGAAAATGAAGATTTTGAAACGATCTGATATTTGTCACGTGATAACACGCGTATTTATTAACCTATTTCGATGTAAGAAGGCATGTGGATAGTATATCGTAATGTCTCGACCAAGTTCGCTGGCCAGCATCATCAGCCATATTGTTTCAAAATGGAGGCCATTAAATTAAATAAAAAATTATATTTAAAGTGAGGTGCAAAAAAATTAGAAATTGAAAAAAGTTTCTTTCTTAAGTATTTGACCATGATATAGGGATTCCGGAGCCTTTTTTTTGTTTTGTCTTTATTTTAAAAAATGACTCAGATATAGCAGTTTCAATTTCTAATGTGGGTGACATTTTGAAAAATCTCATTTTTTGCCTGCGACAGCACTTGTATATATCAACCGATTCCGATGTGAGTGAGCATGTGCATAGGAATTACTAAGGTCTCAACCAAGTTCACTGGTTAGTCTCATCCACCATGTTGTCTTAAAATTGCAGACACTTCAAGATATCGCCGAATTTGGAAACCAAATATAAGTTACTTTAAATAAAAACAGCTTGGATAAAGCTGACTAATTCTGCGAAATTCTCATTCATAATCATTTAGCAATGATAAAAATTAGTATTGAATCTCCTATAATCGGTTTCCACTGAATTGAGCTTCGTCTGTTTGAATAATATAAGCTTGCTTTTTAAAAATAAGGAATATGAAAGCTACCTCTTCCTCCCGGCACTGGCCGGAAGGACTTTTTATTTTATATAACTTAACCTTTAACCCTTTAATTCCCATGATAGAATAGAAATTACGTAGTTCAGAGAATCTGACTTCACACCAAAAAGTTTCAATGATCCATTTCGCTTTATTTAAATATGGAATGTCTGTTATTAATTAAAGCAAATATTGCTATTTTAATTTTCTGGCGTCAATTAGTTATAAGGTTAGTTGGGGTAACTGGACTCACGAGGTAACTGGGTCATAGTCTATTTTATAAAAAGCCGTTGATGTATTTTAAGTTTTAGCTTTTGTGAACAATGCCCCTTAACCTCACTTTCCTAAAACAACTTGTGTCAACTCAATCATAACTCTCTCTTTGCTGTGATACGTTATCGAAAATTTACGTTTCTTTCTTTAAAAACAACGACACTTTGGTTGAACTTCCTCGGCTTTTTATTAAAATACTGTAAGTACTTTTATTAAACAATCTTTTTTTTAAGATTAGGCATATAACTTCGTTAATATTATTAGGTATCTATACATATTTACTTCATGTTTCAAATGTAAGCCCGGTGTCCCAGTTACCCCATAAAATTTTCAAGAATGGGGTAACTGGGACATGTATCCGGCGTAACTGGACCATGCTGGATCCAGTTAACCCAATAGTTATAAATAATTTTTTTGAGTTTCCCTTACAACTGGAAGTAAAATTCACCATTTTTTTGCTCACAATAAAGAAAATTATAGAATACCTTATTAAAATTAGGTAATAAAATTTTAAAAAAAGAACCATATTGGGTGGTATCAAACAAAATTTCTTAACCCCTTGAGAAACGGCGATGCCGTTATGGCATCACATAATTTTAATTACCACATTGGCACCGGCATTTTATAATGAAAATTTCACCTTTATTAAGTACGCGAAAATATACTTTTACTTGTTTTCAAATAGATTCTCTTGTAAATACTAGTGTCATTAAATTATTTATACATTTTACAAATGCAAGTACCTTGCCTCTAAAAGCGAAATAGCCAAACCTTGAAATTGTACGATGATACAGATAAAGTACTTAAGTACTTACATAGCCATTTTCTCATCGATTTACCTTGATATTTATCTCCTTAAAATACCCATGTAACTTTTATATTTATTACCTATACTAAAGTACATAAGTATTTACTTAATTTTTATGATTTTGGTATAAATAAACCTAATATTTTCACTTTTAGTGCTTTTTTTAGACACATTGACAGCAAAGGTTTCCCATACAACGCTCTTTATTGACATATAATTTACATGATCTGCCGGGTTTAAATTTTTTTAAGTTGTTTACATTTTTTCAAACAGGAGCTGATATCCCATATGAAAAAAATAAATGCCTGTGGAATATAGACCTCCCTGGTCCACTTACCCCATTTCTATGGGGCAACTGGACCCATGAGGAAAAAAAGATGAAATATGCATATTTTTATATTTTTAAATATTAAAATGTAATTCTGTCTGATAGAGGGAACCTAAATGAACACATTTACAGAAGTTCAGACTTTAATCCAAATGAACATTAGCTTTTTGAAGCTGAACTGCCAGAAGCTCCAGGGTCACATTGTAAAATCATGGCCCAGTTGCCCCAACTAACTTTATATGAATCAAAAAGATCTATTAAATTCCAAATACTGTTGTTTGTATATATACAAAGCTGCGCACTAAAGGTTTAAACATAGTTAAATTTATGTACATTATTGAGGTGCACATGCAGATGGTTACTTTAGAATATGCTATATATAATGCTTATGGTACGCGTATAGGGGAACTCAAATGTATTCCGTTATATTATAGTATATGAAGAAAAATCCTTTGCGGGGTATTTTATTGTTGTTACTATGAAAGACAGAAAATTAAATTGATATGAATTTCTGATGTGTCCTAAAGCATACTTCCTGCAAGATATGCGTATTTAACAATCATTTACAAGGTCATACAAAAGAGACCAGTTATGGTGTACAGGGTAAACATTTTAGCAACGTATTTTAATAATGGTAAACTACAGACATCCCCCGACTTACGTAAGTAATGCGTTCCGTAAAGTTTTACGTAACTTGAATTTTACGTAAGTCGAATTTGTAAGTTGTTTAAGTAAAATTTTGTAAGAAACAGCAATATTTATTATATATATATGGGTGTGTGTACATATATAACCATTATATAATTACCAATCATCATCTATTTCCAATTACTAAAATTAAATTAATAAATTTAGCTACAATTCATAACTCTGACATTATAAACCTGGAACCTTTAGACTTCGCAGAACGATAATAAACGAAAGATGGAACCTTTAACTAGTAATATAGAATCAAGCACAATACCACTAATTCACTACCACATTGCGGACGATTAATCGATATAAAACAAATGAAAAACCACCAAATTTTGGTAAAATATCCTATTAAAGACAAAAGATACAAATAACCAACGAAATAATGTTGAACCATTAAAAGACATATCGTAAACAAACAATAGATCAAATGGATGGATGTAGCCGGAAGCTTATATAGCATTTCACTTTTTCAAGGGTACATAATATACATATATAAGCAAAAACATGGTCGATTTCTGTAATAGAATCTCGCAATAAGCTAAAAATTGAATTCCATTTTATTTACACCGTATTATTTTATAAATAAACATCATGCGACAGTTAAAGGTATATATAAATATTATACAGACATACAAACAATAAATACAATAAACCCAACTGGAGAGAAAAATTAGCCAGAGCCAGGAATCGAACCCAGGACCACAGTATACAAGACTGCTGCTCTAACCACTGAGCTACTCCGGCCGATATTTATATGTACCTTTAACTGTTGAATGCAGGCGTTATTTATGTGTGTATGTGTGTTTTAATATATATTGCAGTATGAGTGTTTTATTATAATCATGCGACAGTATTTAACCGTATATCTACCCTATATATATAAAATCCTAATGAAAAGAATTTATGAAACGGAAGTATGAAACGGAAGTATAAATCGACTGATTAAACAACTGATTATGTTTCACGGCGATTTCTCCTAAAATATGGAATACTTTGCGATGAAATTAACACCAAAAATCAATATTGATCCGCAGATTTCAAAACTGATATTAGAATTTTTAAATTCGAATTAGTTTTCGAAATATTAATTTTTTTCTAATTTTATATACATTTTTCTAATGATGGCAACTCAAATTTTAATCAAACAGATATATTTTTTTTTATATATATTTCAGAAAAGGTTGACATGGTAACCCGGCTATTGTTGTTTATTTGATAATAAATGTTTATTTACTTTTATTTCTTTTTACAAATTATATAAATGATTTTGTTCTATGATTATTAATTATTTTTTTTATATTTCCTTTAGAAAATAATAGAAAATAATTAAGAAATACAGTACTACTTAGTTATTCCGTTGAACAATTTCGCCAAATTATATAAATCGCCAAAACACTCGCCAAATTATACAAATTGACTAATTTTTATTTTAAATAACGAAAGAACAAATAAATTAGTATAATATTAATAAATATACGAATAAAACGTCGAAATAAAAATCACTTGATGACATAAACACGTGTAACTTGCTTAAAGTCAAGTGAATGTGACATTTACGATCAACCATTATTGGCATTTAATCTTATAGTTTGGCGATAGATTTTTGGTCGTCGGGATGTCTAAGGAATACCAAAAATGCATATGTAACTGGTATTTGAAAACGAGGTTTTCGCCAAATTTTCGTAAAAAAATAAAAATCACGCCAAACCTGCGGTGCGTATCTGGCCAAATATTACCACTCGAAAAAAAAATGCTAACTGGCGAGTTGAAAAAAAGCTATTGGCGAGATGTGCATCCTGCTAGCGTAACAGTACCTAGAATTCTTTGTGACCATGGCAACTTTTATGTAGTTTTATTCTAAAAAAATATTTTGATTTTTTTTATCAAAATGGAAAACTTACGGTCCCATATTGGCGCGATTTTTTTCTCACGCAAATGTCATATACGGAACGGGCACATAACTGGCGCCAAAGTAGCGTTATTTTGCTTGATATGGTAAGCCGGATGTTGCTGTTTATGCTGTTGATGCATTCCCCAAATTGGCGTCGTTAAAATATCCCGCCAATATGGGACGTATATGACATTTTTGCCAAACTCATATGAACGGCGAAGGGATCAGACCATATTTGTTTATGGCAGTTGGTGACTTGAACTATTATAATATAGATGAAATGATGGCGATAGAATAATATTTGGTGACTTAACACCTGTGCCTGGCTAACATGAAAGTACCAAAATGGCACCTAGAGTATAAAAAGCGAAGTGGTCCGCCTGGAACTGTTGATGATAGTCACATGACTTAGGCTACTGTTATAGAGATTGTTTTAAAATACCGGGAGACAAAGACTCTTATACTTAATTTATTTTATTTTAGCTTCTTTTCAAATGTTTAACTGATCCCCTTTAATCAAAAACGAAAACAACCATTGGATGTCTTAATAGCAACTGATTCGCCCTTAAATTTTTCAATCAAAGGGAATTGAATGGAAACCCGTTTACAGGGAGATCTGCACAGCTTTTTTCAGTATAATTCAATCTTCTCTAATGTTTTTAAAACCCATCAGATTAGCGTGTTTTTAGATTCTGCGGTGTCTGAACAGGGGTTGGCAAGCATAGCTTGCAGGGTGCAGAGCCCCCTAGTAAACTATAAAAGTATGAAAAAATATTTAAAAAAAAAAACCCTTAAAGAACGTTTTTCAAAAATCTCGTGGAATATGGGATTTATAAATCTAACATTGATGAACTGGTCTATAATAACTTTGAACCTTAATCAAACGACTATAAAAATAAGAAATAACTAAAGAGGACTAATTTAACCTATTCTCCTTAAATTTCTCATGGCAAGACAAATGGAATTGCACTCACAAAATAAAATAGTCCTTGATAAGCACAAACTGTATTTATTATGAATTAGATGACTACTATAAATGACTAACAATAAAGTTTATGTTGTTTTTTTATAGATTTGATTGTATATACCAATAGAAATATAACTTTATCTAATATATACCCTATCACGGTTGTGGTTTATATCTATCTATTTTATTTATAAAATAAATATCAAAAGTATGCAACTGCGTATAAAACACACTAGTATGTTCACATATGTAATTTACGAGATTTATTACGTAACTGTGAATTTACGTAAGTCGTCTGTAAGTGTCTGTATTTAAAAAAAGCGGAAATTTATATATGTCGTAGGCAAACCAAAATGTTTCCTGTAGACTATGATATCCATCGTATCTATCGTTCATTTACAAGAACACATAAAACACATCTGACACAATACTGCATCCGAAGTATTGTCTATTAGGCATGACTGCTGAAATTGCGTTTTCAGTTACGGTATGCGTTTTAAGCTTAGCTACATTTTTGCACACTGTATGGTGTGTATAAATTCTATAGACCCTATACAGGGTTACACAAAATAATTTGTAAACATTAATAAAAAAAAAGAGCGGGAATTGCTTAAAAGTGTGTTTTAATTTAAGTTATGTATTTTCAGGCTCAACTACATTTAATATACTAAGACAGCTTTGCGGCATATAAATAAAATCATATAGAAGTCTATTAAAAAAATTGGATACATGGTTGCCTGTGGATAATTTTTCCAGGAAGTATAATTTCAGTAGTTATAAGCGTGTTTTTTGCCTGAATAAAATTTCAGCTGAATATGTAGTTGTATATAAAAATAAGTAGGTAATGTACAGGGCTGTACAAAAAAATTCAAGTACGTTTCCGCCTATTGGTGGAAATTGCCAAAGGTGGTTTTTCAATTGTATTATGCGCTTTCTAACTAAACTAAATTTTAGCATAATATGTAGAACATATATAGTAATCTCTAGATCATATACAAAGGTGTACAAAAGAATTGGAGTACATTTTTGGCTTCGTACAGTAATTGTTGAAATATGGTTTTCAAATGCGTATGCGTTTTTTAAAATGCTTACTTAAACATCTTTTTACCTTATTAAACGGCAAAGTTCGGTTAAAACATTCTAGAATTGTTGGAAAATGCTTCATAATCTATGTTTAACGCATGATTTTTCTTTCTTGCTTTTATTTATATGCAACTAGCAAAACCCGCTGCTTTCCTCGCGTAATATTTGAAATGTGCTAATTGATATTTGTATGCTTAAGTTTTATTTTCGCTCAATTCATCCTTTAAATTTGGAATTTTCTTAGAAAGTTCTTGGAAATTTTTTGAAACTTTTAAAAAATTATACTTTTTGGAATAATTCAAAAATTGCTAACTAAGCCACAGTTTTACTAAACTTAATTATTACACTGCATTAGGCAGAAATGAGAGTAAAATTAATAAGAAGATCTAAAACTAATTCTAAATAAACGATAATTTAGAAGGTATTTTGAAGCTTTTATGCTCATTTAATACACTCATTTCAGTATTCATTTGAATTATTGAATTTTTTAAAAAGCGTTTTTGGTAACCATTTAAATTTTAAATTAACCATCATGTCAAATTCCACGTTTCTTGCCTAACGGTCTATCACCTCTCTGATGGTAGAAGCATCAACATAAAATGCCCATGTTGAAACAGAGACTATCACCATTAATTTGCTACCAATAGTTTTGAAATCGGTTTGGTATTTCCTAATATTCCATAGAAAACGTAATTTAGAAAGTTTCTAAAGGCTTTCTTCTGTAGAACATTCGTTGTTCCTGAACACTTAGGTGGTAGCAACCGAAATAAAATGTAGCCTGTGTAGGATCAGAGACTGTCACAATTGATTCGAAAACATTATTTTTTAAATCAGTTTGGTATTTCATAAGATTGCATAAAAATCGCAATTTAGAACGTTTAGAACAGCTTCCACTCACTTCATCCTTCAAATTTGGAAATTTCTTTCGATGGTTCTTAGAAAACATTTGCATCTTTTAAGTGCCAAATTAAAAAATGTTAGACCCCTCACTATCACAAAAAACATAATTTAGTCAATTTATTTATTTATTTATTTATTTTTGCTCCTGAAACCCCTAGTGGTACTAACAACAACATAAAGTTTAGTCTACGTTGGAGCAGGGACTGTCACCGTCAATTTGTAACCATTACTTTTGAAATTGATTTGATAATTCCTGACATTCAGTAGAAATCGCATTTTATGACGTTTTTTAGAACGCTTTTCGCGCAATATCATCCATTCTAAATTTTGAATTTTTTATGTAATTTTCTTAGAGATAATTTATATCTAATAAGTAACTGCCATGCCATATTTCAAGTTTGTAGGAACTTCAGTAACACAAAAATCACATTTTTAGAATGTGTTTTGCTCCTGCAACTACTTTGGTGTAGTGGCACCGACATAAAATATTGCCTATATTGGAGCAAAGGCTATCAGCATCATTTTCACACCATTATTTTTTAAATCGGTTCGATACTTCCTGAGATTGTTCAGAAATCGCCATTTAAAACTTCTTTAGAACGCTTTTTGCGCGCTTTTACACCTTTTAAATTTCGAATGTTTTAAGAAAAGTTCTTAGAGATCATTTATATCTTATAAATAACTACCATTCCAAATTTCCTGATTCTAGGCTCTTCAGTAACACAAAAATCGCATTTTTAGAACGTTTTTTGATCCTGCACCCACTTTGGAGTAGTGCTATAAAAATAAGACATAGACTATGTTGGAACAGGGACTAACTCCATCGTTTTAATCCCATTACTTTTGAAATCTGTTCGGTAGTTCCAGAGATCCCTCAAACAAAGCAACAAACAAACTTTACTTCTTTATAATATTAAGTATAGACTACGGTAGTTACATAAGGAATGGTAAATCATCCTTAAAAACAGTATAAAAACAAATAATGGATAATTAGTTTTCATAGATTGAATCCTTGTTTTTTTATGTTAAAACAATTGCAGCCTTACATACAAAAATAGAAAAGAAACAGCTCCTTAATTAAGGAATAAACACTATTAGATAAAATTTCTAATATTTATCAAAAACGTAATTTAAATCTTTTCTACTAATCTTACAGGTTGATTCATAATTATTTTTCAAATAAGAACAATCCTTCAATTAAATGAAATTTAAAAAATGATATTTTGTTACACTTATCATTTTTTGCAAAAATAATAATTTCGAAAAATAATTAGAGGAATTAAAACTGAATTTCAAAAAGAACCATACTTAAATCATGAATTTTACGGAAGCAATACGTTCAGTCTTTTTATATATGTATATTTCAAAAAGCGTGCCTATGCGTAATCACTCTCTTTGGCACGTTCACTAATCTTTAAAACAAAAGCCAAAATATATTTGTTCAATTTGAAACATAATTAACTTTACCATACACTAAAGATATCTATGAAACAGCTGTTTGTTTCTCATTAATTATAAGAACAGATTTAAATAACTATATTTTTTATCCACATTATAGGAGAATATAATTAAAGATTTTTCTTTTTTGCACTAAGGTAATTTTTTTAAGAGGAAAATATTAGACAGTCTTTTTAAATTATCTTCCTCAAGCATATTTATTTTGAAAGCAACAGAAGCCAAGTTTATGAACAAAATCTATGATAAGAAAACTCCATTTTAGACATGAGCATTTGATCATATGGTTTAAATTATGGAAAAGCAGGCAATTATATACTTTTAATTGTGGAATGTTTATGCATTTTCTTCTACGATAACAGCATTAACATTCTTCCTTTAAAGTATATTTAAGTAAAATTTATTATGTAAATCAAACATAATTCCTATCCTGGAAAAGTACTTTTCCTGTATAAAATTCCTTTGCTAAGAAAAATGACTGAGATACGGAAAATATTTTAAAATCTTCATATGTTTTTACTTAAAAATAAGACAGTAACCGGTAATAAAGGAAAGTTAAATTTTACTGCTAAATTCAACTTGAGTTAAATAATAAAAATTCATATAAAAAGTAAAATTAAATGTACAATAAAAAGCGCAAATTGTACAAAATTACCTTAGGTGCATACATATAACATAAAATTATTTAAAATACATTAGAAAAAAATCCTTTCGACTCGGCCTACAGGCACAGGTAGATTTCGCCGCTTTGGACGAGTTTTTAATTTCATTTTTATATAAGAGATGGTTTTATCATAATCATGTTAAGGCGGTATTAAAATACAGTAGAACCTCTTTTATCCGAAACTCTTTTAACCAAAACTCTCGGTTAACCGAAATCCATTTTTTAAGCCTTTTTTTCTTTCTTTTTTTTTTTTTTTTTTTACTATCACATTCCTTGTGTGCAAAATCCATTTTGAAAGTTTTTTTTTATTCCTTGTGTGCAAGCGGTCCTTTCCGAACTACGAGTACATATAAATATTTTTGATCCCCTTTTTTTTTAATTTAACTTAAGCTCCCGTCAGCAGCAGAGTGGAACTAAGAAAACGAACAAATTAGCAACTCTGAAGCTTTTGAATGTTTTGCAAACGGTTTGACATAGCTGAAGCAGCAGAAAGACTGTGAACTGTGATACTGATGAACTAATGATATTAAAAAAACTCCGTGAAAGAGCTTCAAAGCAAAGGCAATCGAAACTGCGACAAACAAAGAATTTTTCAAACCCTTGTGATATATGCACAAGGTACTTAATTTCAAAATAAAAATTCAGGTAATATATTATTGTTTCTATTTAGTTATTGATTTAATTTTATTAAGCACTGGTCACCATAATAAGAAATATTGCGTATATTTCTCCTTAATCTTAAAATTGAAGCATTCTCGATCATCCGAAAGTTCGATTTTCCGAAAGATGGTCGGTCCCAATTACTTCGGATAATCGAGGTTCTACTGTATATACATTTTCATGCTCGAAAATTCGAAATTTTCTGGTACATTTTTAGATTTATTTTTAAAAGAAAAAATATCAAACTTGCTGACGTGATTTTTGAAGAGATTTATAAGCGACCTGTGTTTTTATTTTTCGTGCAATTAATTAAAACTTGATACATAAACAATTATTTTCTCAGTAGGACAATATTTTACGTTTCCAACACAATCGCTTGGGAAAATTCGGTTCAAAATGCCCACTTTGACATAATTTTTTTATATATATTCTGCATCTATAAAAAAAAATCGACCATTTCAGTACATTATATAGTTTCTGAATAAGAGAATCTACTAATTGGATGCGTTTGAGAGCAAAAATGAATTATAAAATGAGTCAGAAAATAAGCAGCTTGGATTTGAATACACCGTTAATACGATGATTTTTTTTTCTTCAACCGCTATGTATTTTTAATTTGTTTTTGCTGTAAGAATTGATCCTATCAAAAACTTGTCAGTATAAATATTGTAGGTAATATTAAGAAGATATATAATAAATTCATGCGGATTTCATGTGAATTCACGAAGTTATAGACCTTTTTCTTCTTCAATCCCCCCCCCCCATTTTGTTTTAATTTTTATTTATTTTATTTTTTTTTTATTTTTTTTTTGGTACGAATTGGTCCTATCAATAACTTGTCGCTATAAAAGTTGTAGATAATATTAAGAAGATTTATAATAAATTTTATTTTATTTTATATCTTGAGAATTGAAGAAGTTATGATTTTATTTCCCCCTAAAACCCTATTTTTGCGCCCCTTGAGCCCATTTTTAATTTCATCAAAAGTCTGTGATACATAAATTTTTGGCCCTATTTTTAGAAGTAATAAAAACTTTAAACTGATTAGATGTGTACAAAAATTAAGAAGTTATGGAGTTTTTTCGGTTTTCACAAAACCCCTCCCTATTTCCATCCATTTGGTCTGATTTTGCCCATTAACGAACTTGACCAAGATTTTATGCCCCTTGATTTTATGTATCAGTTTGGAAGAGATTTGTGCAGAATTACGGAAGTTATCGTGTCTATAAAAAAGTGATATATATATATAGAGAGAAAGATAAAGTTTTTTTATTGAGGGTGGTTTTGGGTTCTAGGGATCATGATCGGTGTAGATCTGCAAAAAAATTTCAGAAATTCCAACATAGGAGCGATCGCAATAGGTAGTATTTCATACGAAATCTACCTAAAACCCAGAATGTTTTCAGCCATTACAAGGTAAACATCAGTGGGATTTATAATAACAACATTTAAATCCGACTGATGACGGCCCTTGTAATAGCTGAAAACGTTCTGGTTTTTTTCTTATGTATTTTCAAAATTTTTTAATGTATTTTAAATAATTTTATACTATGTGTATGTACCTGAAAGTAATTTTTGTACATTTACTTGTGCTTTTTATATGAATTTTAATTAGTAACCGGCAATGCTTTAAAGATTAATTGTGTCATAAATTTACGTGGCTAGTTGTTTTTCAAATAAATTCCTTGTTATTTATTATACTCCTAGATGATGTATCCACCTTGTCGCATTGGTGTAGGATTGCGTAACACAAAGATCCTTGACGCTATGTTGGCGGGAGCTTTGCTCCTGGTAGGGCCACCCAAACCAGAAATGTTCAAGGGGGGTGTCCTAACGAAGAGAGACACCTGTTCTTCTAGGTTTGGGGTTGTTACAACGGGCTAGCTTCTCGTACAACGTCAAAACTCATCCACTGCTAAAAGACCCATGAAGAATAAGAATTCCGGACCGTCTTTAAAAAAAGACTCAGCAATCGAAAAGGAATATGATTTTTGGATGTTGGAACGTTCAGGTAAAAACAAATAAAAACGACATACTACCAGTAGAGTTAATGGCTGTTAAAACTGACATAGCAGTGCTTTCTGAGACGAAGGGGAAAGGAAAAGGAGAAGAAGTGACAGGTCTTCATTTTTAGAGCGGAGTAGAAAAACAAACATTCAAAAGCAGGAGTCTCAGTCATGATTAAAAAATAGCTCCGCAATACTATATAATTAGAATTACCATAATGAAAGTATTCTGGCAGTGCACATGACCATTCTTGAAGAGAAATCTGTATTATAGGAGCATATGCACCAACAAACTATGCCAGTGAGGAAGAAAAAGATATATATTGGGGTGAGTTAAGGGGTATCATCGGAAGTACACCGAAAAGGAAAGAGATCTTTCTATTCAGAGGCCTTAATGCAAGAGTAGGTAAAAGATTGAGAAATAATGTAATTACAAGATTTGAAGAGGCAGTTTGCAATGACAATGGAACACGGTTGATTGAAATTTGTGAGCAAGCTGATCTTAAGATATAGAATATGCTTTTCCAACATAATGACATCCATCGTTATACATGGCACCAAGAACAGAAAATTCAGCAATCGATTATTGATTTGATTATTACTAGGCAGAATACTTCAGCCATAATGAAGGATGTTAGAATTTACCGAGGGACAGATTGTGGTTCAGATCATTATTTAATAAAAGTAAAAATGGGATGGATTTGGTTAAAAAGTAAAACTAAAAATTCTTGTGAACAAACAGAAAGGAAATACAGCAAACCTACTTTTAAAGTAGAATTGATACAAGATGACAGTATTAACGGCATATATGAGAAAAAGATGAATGATAGGCTACTCATAGATTTTAAAGAAACGACAGTAGATCTGTATAACCACCTTAAACAAAATTGTTTAGGATTGTTGCTCGAGAGATTTTGGGAACAATGTGTAGTAATAAACGCAACAATAGAAGCTGCTAAATGAAGAAATTCTTAAAGGAATTGGGGAAAAGAAAGAAGCATTTTAAACTGGTTAAATAAAAAAGTTTATGATAGTTTAGATGCATATAAAAGTAAGAAAAAGAAGTATTCAAAGAAATTAGACGATACAAAAATGAGGCTTGGGAAAGAGCATGTGCTAACTTAAATTATCAATTAGGATTTAAAAAGTCCTCTAAAGCTAGGAAGATTTTAAAAGAATTGCGATCTGATGCTCATCATAAAACGAAACTTCAAATGATTAGATCGATGCTTGGAGATCATATTTTGAGGAACTTCTCAGGGAGAATAGAGACGATCTTAAGGAAACGGAAGTGTTTGAACATCTAAACGTTGGATTTCAAATCACAAGCCCAGAGGTCGAAAAAGCACACAGAGAGGGAGGAAAATGGTAGATCACCTGGGCCTGGTGGAGTAAATCTTGAACTGCTAAAATATGGGGGGAAAGGTATTGTAAGGGTATTAACCCAACTCTACAATAGGGTCTAGGCAGGAGATACAATACCGCAAGAACTAAAAGAGAGATATTTAATACCTATTTTTGAGAAAGGGGACAATAAACAATGTAGCAACTATAGAGGAATATGTGATATAAGTCCAGTAATAAAAATATTCGGAAGAATTTTAAGAAATAGACTGGAAGAAGAATAGAAAGGAATTGAAGAGCAAAGTGGCCTTTCAGTAGGAAGATCCTGCGTTGACCACATTTTTGCTCTGAGAAAGATTCTGAAAAAACAGAGAGATAAAGGAAAAACTACAGAACTTATACTTGTGGATTTTAAAAAAGCTTATGACAGTGTACCGCGAAGTTTGCTTTATAAAGTACTAAAAATAGCTAATGTTAATGTAAAGCTGATCAATATCATTAAAGCAATTTATTATGGTAACAGCTATAGTGTTAAACTTAGAAATAAAGTGTCTGAACCTTTCATCACTAGTAAAGGCCTTTTGCAAGGATGTTGTCTTTCACCAACGTTATTCAAAATATACATTAATGTCTGTCTCAGAGAATGGATAACGAAATTTCATAAAATGGGTTTGAAACTGAATGAAATATAGTGTATCCATCCTTTATTGTTTGTGGATGATCAAGTCATCATTGCAGAAGATGAAGAAGATGCCACTTAGATGCTTCGTAAACAGGAAACTTATGAAGAATGGGGATTAAAGATAAATATGAGTAAAACAGAGCATTTAACTACAGGTCAGAAAACGGATATTTTATTGAATGATACTTGTATTCAAACTGTAGAGGAATTCAAATATCTTGGATCTATCATTCGTGAAGATGTATGAAGCCAGAAAGATGTTAAAAGGAGAATTAGTGAAGCCAGAAAAGCAATAACAATGTTGAATTCTGTTCTGTGGAGTAGTAACATTCTACCTAAAACTAAACGATTAATTTATAATGCTATTGTGCAAAGCATTTTGCTGTATGGCGTAGAGACATGTACATTAAATCTTCAGCTAAAAACGAAACTCCTCTCTACCGAAATGGACTTCTGGCGAAGATCATCGAGAAAGTCTAGGCTGGAAAAAATTAAAAACTCAAGAATACGTGAAACTATGCAAGTCAAACAAAGTGTTGTTAATACAGTTGAGAATATCAAGCTTGGATGGTATGGTCATGTCCGCAGAATGAAAGAGTAACGCCTTCCTAAAATTCCCTTTGAATGGTGTCCGGAAGGCAAGCGTAGGAAGGGGAAACCAAGGATGACGTGCGAAAGGTCTATTCGAAAGAAAATGAATATTTATAAGTTAAATGATGAGATTTCTCTGGACAGTGAGTGAAGGAAAGGATCTCTCAGAACTATTTTTATGGGTTGTGGAAACCAACTGTTTAGTGGAAACTCCTGAAGAAGAAGAATTTATTATACACTGTTATCATTATGGAAATGTCTATTGAATCATAAAATTATATTTTCATGTATTAAAATTTATATAATTATAGGAATTACATTTTTGTGGTTTTAAAATATTGAAAATGTAATTATTTTTCAACCTATCTAAAGACCTTTTAATGCGCCAAGGAAATTGTTAATTTAATTATGTAAGTGTCTCAGATATCCATTTCAGATCTTAAAATCAATGACATGATGAAAGGGTAGGACCAAAATTATACAAAATTTAGGGTCATAATTCCTTTTTTTTTCCCCTAAATTTAAAGTTAAAAATTCCTTATTGTCACTATTTTCAATTAAATTATTACTACATTGACGCTATTTTCGTAAAATGTTTAAGAACTTTATTTTAAAAAAATATATAATAATTATTTTTTTAATTATATACTTATATTTCTATGCATGCAATTGGTGATCTTATTTTCTGAAAAAGAATTGCATACTTAGCTTTCAAGATTTTAATATTTGAATGTAATTATTTTATATTATTATTAGCAAGCTACGCCCGCTACGCTGGTCCATTTTCTACGACCTTGAATCAAACGAAAGGGCGAAGTTGACTTTGTATTTTAAGGTAATATAGAACTTCACCTGGAAAGTCCTTACACATTGCAGAATACAATGCAAACGCCATTTAGCTATTATATTATCTTGTGATTTGACAAAATTCGGGATATTCAGAAGCAACTTTTTTTAGTAGATCATTATAGTAGAGTTTGGTAGGGAAATGTGGACGTTATGACAATCAGAAGTTAAAATACTGTGTAGTCAACTGACTAATAAAAAAAGAGAGAATTACAATGATAGCAGAGAGTGACCATTGAACTGAAATAATGTTCGAGTAATTCACTTTCATTTGTGAGTTATTGAACGCCGGGCTTCTCAGTTTGGTGGAACCAACTGTTTAGTGGAAACTCCTGAAGAAGAAGAATTTATTATACACTGTTATCATTATGGAAATCTCTATTGAATCATAAAATTATATTTTCATGTATTAAAATTTATATAATTATAGGAATTATAGGTGTTGTTCTGGTAACTTAAAAATAATGTCTCTCTACGTCACATTATACTTCGTTTTATACGTCTTCTTCTGGCAGGTCTACTGGAGTTTTCATATTTTAAAGAAATATGAATCATATAAAAGTGTATTTTTAAAGCTGAATTGTTTGAATAAAGTTTAAATAATGTCATTTTCACTGCTGTTTCTTTTTATATACCAGTTGCGATCATTTAACTATTAACATGGAAAAATCCTTGATAAATGATTCTGCTAGAAAAATAAACATCTAGTTTTGATCCAATAAAATCATTCCAATCTTCCGTAATTTTATTTTTAACGATATGGTTACAAATGTACCAGAGTTAGCTACAGAACAAAGTTAATTACTCGCAAAACTACATTTCATTAAATAATGATAAATTTTTGTTCACTGATGTATAGATCTTTCACCGATAAAACTCCTTGAGAATGATAAATAAAGGTAGTTAGGCAAACTTTTTAGTTATAATCTTTTTGATAAACCGAAGATTTTTTTTTATTTCATAAAAGTAGCAAAATTTGCGCAACCCGCGATTTCCGTGGGGATGCATTTAACCAATTTTATCAGAATTTCGCTTTATATGATTGTTCTTCAAATTCAATTTTCTGAAAATCTTTTTTATGATCTAATTCTATTTTTTAACTCTAAAATATAGGATTTTTTAACATATTTGATTTTTAAAAAATTACGCAGTGGAAGGGTTAATTGTCCAAGGTAAACAGAAAGTGCAAGTATTGTTGCAATAATTATGTTTTTTTTATGAAAGAAAATATAAAGTTTTTATGAAAAAGAGTATGTTTTTTATGAACATGCTTTCTTAAATGTCAAGTAATTTATGTTAAGTAACTTTTATAACTAAATTTTAAATTTATGTAATTTTTTATTTTGTTCAAATGCTCATACATATTGCTGCATTTTATCAGTTTGATAATAGAAATATTTCATGAAAATGCAATATTTTTATTAAAGATAAAAGCGTATCGTTACCATTTTTATGTTTATAAAACTAACTTTGTATTTTAGAGGTTTTTTAGTTTCCCATTATAAAATGGTATACTTTTTGTTTCTAATTCAAACGAAGTTTTGAATTGTTACATAAAACACTCTGAGATGTTTTCAATTACATAAAAGCGAGTGCCTCAGTCAATTATTCAATATATTTTTTTCCTTTTCAGGCGTGATACTAACAAAAAGACTTTTCCAGTAAAAGCCGCCGACTTTTGTAAAAAAATTATGCATATAAAACAAAATAAATAAATAGTTTCGTAAGTTTTAATTAAGAATATCATTTTGTGTAAAGCCTAATTGCTGAAATACTGAAGAACAATCAGAGATAGATGTATAAACTGTAATACATGTTTGAATTTACGCCGAATATGTGATCATTTATTGATTTTATTTTAATGCTGTAATCATCTATGATTTTCTTCTTTCTGTAATTACACGGAAGTAATTATATTATTGTGTTTTACATTTTCCTTAATATTTCAGACTTAATGCAATATTGACAGAATTTTAAAAAATGCCTTGATAAGACATTTTGTTGGCTTCAAATTATTCAATGTTTTATCTTCTGACGCATATTTCTATTCTAATACTTTTAGTTCATAAATTATAGCAGCTGCATAGTAAAAATAGTACATACAGAAAATTAGTTGTTTGAAAACAGTACGCTTCAAGTAGCATTTCATATAAAATACTGTGGAAAATATCTGAGTCTTAACACGTATTTTCTATCTTGTTCATATCGATTGATCGAAGGGATAAATCAAGTAATGATATACTGTTATCATTCATCACGAAATATAGTAGGATGCATTTTCTTGTTGAAAAATTTATTTGCCACTTCCTAAGAAACCAATCTATACCAAAAGTTTTATTTCCAAAATATGTTTGTACATTTAAGAGTTCATTTTCTTAGAAGCAATAACTAAATCAATATTACATTACGTGATATAGCACCACCAAAACTTAATTGACTTTTCTTTATTTTGACAGCTTCATGTAGCATTTCCATTCTTCTAAAAATCGGATCATTAGTAAAAAAGTCCTTCCGGCTAGTGTCGGGAGGAAGGGGTACCTTTCATATTCCTTTCTTTTAAAAAGTCAGCTTATATTATTCAAACACACGAAGCTCAATTTAGTGGAACCATATTATAGAAGATTCAATACTAATTTCTATCAATAGTACTAAATAATTATGAATGAGAATTTCGCGAAATTAGTCAGCTTTATCCAAGCTGGTTTTATTTAATGTAACTTATATTTGGTCGCCAAATTTGGCGATATCTTGAAGAGCCCGCCATTTTAAGACAACATGGTGAGTGAGGCTAACAATTGAACTTGATCGAGACCTTAATAATTCCTCTGCACATGCTCACTCACATCGGAATCGGTTGATATATCCGAGTGCTGTCGCAGGCAAAAAATCAGATTTTTCAAAATGTCACCCAACTGCTTAATCTGAGCCCTTTTTTAACATAAAGACAAAACAAAAAATGCTCCGAAATTCTTGTATCAGGGTCAAACACTTAAGAAAGAAACCTTTTTCAATTTCTAAATTTTTTTGCACTTCACTTTAAATTATTTTTTTTTATTTAATGGCCGCCCATTTGGAACAAAATGGCGGATGAAACTGACCAGCGAACTTGGTCGAGACATTGCTATATACTATCCACATGTCTTAACACATCCAAATAAGTTAGTAAATACGCGTTTTATCGCGTGACAAATATCAGATCGTTTCAAAATAAGAGCCATGCTAGAAATTCAAAGTGCTATAACTCAATCATTTTTTAAGATATAGACGAAACAAAAACTGCCCCGGAATCTTTGTATCAAGATAAAACATATAAGAAAAAAAATCTTTTTCAATTTCCAATTTTTTGGTATACCTCATTTTAAATTAAATTTTTTAAAATTTAAATGACCGCCATTTTGAAACAAAATGGCGAATGAAGCTGTCTAACAAACTCGGTCGAGACATTGGTATGTACTATGTACACACCAAGTTACATCCAAATCGGTTCATAAATACGCCTGTTAATCGCGTGACAAAAATCAGGTCGTTTCAAAATGTCAGCCACACTAGAAATTCAAAGTGCTATAACTCAGACATTTTGTAAGATAAAGACGAAACAAAAACTGCTCCGGAATCTTTGTATCAAAGTAAAACATATAAGAAAAAAAATCTTTTTCAATTTCCAATTTTTTGGTATACCTCATTTTAAATTAAATTTTTTTAAATTTAAATGACCGCCATTTTGAAACAAAATGGCGAATGAAGCTGTCTAACAAACTCGGTCGAGACATTGGTATGTACTATGTACACACCAAGTTACATCCAAATCGGTTCATAAATACGCCTGTTAATCGCGTGACAAAAATCAGGTCGTTTCAAAATGTCAGCCACACTAGAAATTCAAAGTGCTATAACTCAGACATTTTGTAAGATAAAGACGAAACAAAAACTGCTCCGGAATCTTTGTATCAAAGTAAAACACATAAGAAAAATCTTCTTCATTTTTCAATTTTTTGGTACCACATTTTAAATTTTAAATTTAAAAAACATTTTAATGGCCGCCATTCTGAAACAAGGCGGCGGATGAAGCTGGCCAACGAACTCGGTCGAGACATTGGTATGTACTATGAACACACCAAGTTACATCGAAATCGGTTCATAACTACGAGAGTTACAGTGTGACAAAGATCAAATATATATATTATATATATATATTAAAGTGGGGTGAAAATGAGCAATTTTTTTTTTTTAATTTTCCTTCAGACAGGTCTAAAACGTTGCCTATTGGCACTGTGAATATAAGATTAAATTTTCATTTCATTCGGAATTCATCTTTAGGGCTCTACCAGCTCTTAAAGATTATGCCTTTTATACCTGAAAAACCAAGATTTCACTGCGTAACTATAAACTATAAACTATTTAAACTAGTCGGATGTACCAATCCCAAAACTTTCTTCTATCTCATACATGTCAATACTTCAAAATTCGTTATCACTGTGCCAAAATTAAATGGCAATCTATGCTCATCATAAGGATTCTCAAAAGTCCTTCCGGCCAGTGCCGGGAGGAAGAGGTAGCTTTCATATTCCCTATTTTTTAAACGCCGGCTTATATTATTCAAACACACTGAGCTCAAATTAGTGGAACCCGATTATAGAAGATTAAATACTAATTTTTGTCAATATTGAATATGAATGAGAATTTCATGAAATTAGTCAGCGTTATCAAAGCTGATTTTATTAAAGTGATTTATATTTTGTCACCAAATTCGGTGATATCCCGAATTATATTAATAATTATATTAACCCGAATTATCGGAGATATCCCGCAACATTAAAACAACATGATGGGTGCAACAAAGCTCACCAATGAACTTGGTAGAGCCTTAGTAATTCCCTGTGCTCATGCTCACTCATATCTAAATCGGTTGATATATACGAGTGCTGTTGCAGGCAAAAAATCAGATTTTTCAAAATGTCACACACATTCGAAATTCAAAATGCTATATCTGGGCATTTTTTTTTAGATAAAGGCAAAACAAAACAAGTGGGTAAGTGTGATCATACATCGCACAAAGGGTTTCGTTTAATATTCCTTTCAAAACACTTTCTTTCAAAACGTCCAGTACATTTATCGCCATGGAATACCTTCTAAATTTTGGCAAACACATCCTAAACTATGTTAAAGTTTCAAACATATTCGCCTTGTTATATTTCCTAATTTTGTTCGCCCCCTCCAAAATGTTACAATATATCACATGACGGCTATCTGCCAAATTTAGAAAAGTGCCCCCCTTGGGGGGGGAGTGGGCAGATGGTCACCATGATTTTTGACGCGGCCTGATTTTAAAAATTTATGTTATGTTTTATAAGCCATATTGAAGTTTCAAACAGATCGTCCAGTTTTATTTCCTAATTTTGTTCGCGCACCTCCCTCAACCCCCTACCCCCTCCTCAAAATGCGACGCGCCCTTCTTCTTTATAATTTATTATCGTGTGTTATAAAGTATCTTAAAGTTTAAAACAGATTGAATTGTTAGATTTCCTACTTTAAATGAAATCGCGGTCTGTTAATTCCACATTCCACCACCAGGGAGCGCACTGTATTCTTAACAAAAGCGTATCTAAACGAAACTCCTTTACACAACCCATTAGTAGATATGTTAGTCGAGGGGGTGGCGGTCTTCAGCAAGAATTTAAGATAACTGTTGAAATTAGTATTCGGAAATAGTGCTAATTTAACTTTTGACATAGTTATATTTAATAAGTATAAGTAGCATGTATCTGAGGACTCCATCAAAAAACGCACCTGAAACGGTATGAAACAAAAAAGAAATATTTTGCCCCTTCCCCTTTCCCCCACCTTCCCGAAATTTCACGCGCCATTTTTTATAAACTTTTTCTAATGTGTTATAAACTATCGTAAAATTTCAAACAGATCGCCTTGTTATATTTCCTAATTTTAACAAAAATGTTAGTACCGCATTCCACCACCAGGGAGCGCACTCTATTCTTAACAAAACTGTATCGGAAGGAAACTCCGTTAAACAACCTATAAGTAGATATGTTACTCGAGGTGGTGGCGGTCTTAATAAGAAATTAAGATATTTGCTGAAATTACTATTAGGAAATAGTGGTAACTAAACTTTAGACAATTTTATATTAAATAAGTAGCATATATCTCAGGACTCCCTCAAAAAGTCACCTAAAGCGGTCAGAAACGCTAATTTTTTAAATAGAAATCTAGCGCCCCCCTCCTCCCCGGAATTTCGCGTGTCATTCTTTCGTACACTTTATCTTATGTGTTATAAAATATCTTAAAGTTTCAAACAGATCGACTTGTTAGATTTCCTAATTTTAACAAAATCGCGTTATGTTAGTTCCACAATCCACCACCAGGGAATGCACTCTATTCTTAACAAAAGCATATCTGAACGAAACTCCTTTACGCAGTCTTTCCGTAGATAGATGGGTCGGGATGGTGGCGGTCTTAAACAAGAATTTAAAATATTTGCTGCGGTAACAAACGCTAAGATTTTAAAAATAATTCTAGCTCCCTCCCCCTCTCCTCGAAATATCACACTCCATTCTTTTTTACACTTTTTTCTATGTGTTATAAACTATCTTAAAGTTTCAAACAGACTGAGGGGCGGTCTTAACCAATAATTCAAAATATTTTCTGAAATTACTATTAGAAAATAGTGGTATGAAGTAAACTTTCTGATGATGAATGAGTTATACTTATCTCATATCGCTGTTCAAAAAGCCCAGGAAAATTATTAGATTTCCTAATTTAAGTTAATTCGTGGTTAAATAAGCGCGTCTCTTCATTTTAATCGACGCATTTGATAGGAATAAACCGATTAATTAAATAATAATTAATATTTCCGCTTGTAATTAAGATAGGACTTAGATATGGGTATCAATGAAATCAGCGAGAAATTTGACATCGGGATGCCAAAAAATTTAATCAAAAAATTTAATATTTAAAAAGTTAAAATTTCGTATTAAAATGTGCTATTATGGAAAACCGCAGCGTCGTCATGTCTACCTGCTTTCCCGCCGAATTGAAATCTTTTTATTTCCTTGTCTTTCCGCCCCACCAGTGGCCGAGAGGTTCTGCTCTCGAAGCTGGTAGACGGGAGGTGCTGGGTTCGATCCCAATCGCGCCCGTCGGCCTAATCGCTCGGAGTTTTCGTGGTTTTCTTCGGGCCTTGGATTTCCAAGCGTTAATACGGGTTAGGTTCCCTTAGAAAGACCCCCACGAAGGGCACTCCCCCCCCCTGGGCCTATATCCCTCGAGCAGATAATTGGCCGTCAAAAATCAACCAACCAACCTTGTCTTTCCAATTAAAGAAATTAAATTTTTATCGATCGATTTTTAGTGGATATTTTAACTTATACACATCGCAGAAATGTGAACTTTATACCAAATGACAGTAGATTTTTTTCTGCGTCTGTCTATTCCATTTACAAATTTCTCGGACCAATATTTTCTGATATACGATTTCGCTTTAAAATCTCCACTTCATTTTTCGGCTTAATTTCCTCCGTGGTAACCGTGCATTCGGCAGATTTTACTGGCAACCCTTAGGAGAAACACGGATGATTTCGAGAAAGGCTGTTTGAATTTGCGTTAAAAAGGTGGATTGGTTAATTTTAGAAGTTAATTAGCCCGTAATTCGGTTAATTACCAACTTTTTCAAAATTTTATGATTTGTTGTTTGATGTGAGGTGTTCAGCTATAAGTACCCAAAATTCCAAGTCTCTAACATGTATAGTTTCTGAGAACGGGCTCTGTGACGGACAGACAGACAGACAGAGGAGCAAGACGAATAAGGTTTCGTGAGATGAAGGAAACCCTAAAAATGATCCGCAATCTTTGTAACAAGCTGAAACACATAAGAAAAAAATCTTTTTCAATTTCTAATTTTTTTGTACCTTATTTTAAATTTTTTTTTTTTAAATTAATTTTTAAATGGCCGCCATTTTGAAACAAGACGGCAGATGAAGTTAGCAAACGAACTCGGCCGAGAGGTTGCTATGTACTATGCACAGGCCTTGTCACATCCTAATTGGTTCATAAATACGCGTGTTATCGCGTGACAAAAATCAGATCGTTTCAAAATGTCAGCCATGCTAGAAATTCAAAGTGCTATAACTCAGCCATTTATTAAGATATAGACGAAACAAAAAATGGTCCGAAATCTTTGTATCAAGGTCAAACACATAAGAAAAAAAACTTTTTCAATTTCAATTTTTTTTACCTCATTTTAAATTAAAATTGAAAAAAAAAATTAATGACCAACATTTTGAAACAAGATGGCGTATGAAGCTGGCCAACGAACTTGGTCGAGACATTGCTATGTATTATGCACATGCCTTGTCACATCCAAATCGGTTCATAAATACGCCTGTTATCGCATTACAAAAATCAGGTCGTTTTAAAATGTCAGCCACAATAGAAATTCAAAGTGCTATAACTCAGCCATTTTTTAAGACATAGACGAAACAAAAAATGCTCCGGAATCTTTGTACCAAGCTCAAACACATAAGGAAAAAATCTTTTTCAATTTCTAATTATTTTGTACCTCACTTTTAAATTTTATTTTATTTTTTAATTTTTAAATGGCCGCCATTTTGAAACAAGACTGCAGATGAGGCTCGCCAACCAACTCGGATGAAACATTGCTATGTACTATGCACATTCCTTGTCACATCCAAATCGGTTCATAAATATGTGTATTATCGCGTGACAAAAATCAGATCATTTCAAAATATCATCCATGCTAGAAATTCAAAGTGCTATAACTCAGCCATTTTTTAAGATATAGACGAAACTAAAAATACTCCAGAATCTTTGTATCAAGCCCAAACACATAAGAAAAAAATCTTTTTCAATGTCTAATTTTTTTGTGCCTCATTTTAAATTTAAATTTTTTTTTAATTTAAATGGCCGCCCTTTTGAAACAAGAAGGCGGATGAAGCTGGCCAACGAACTCGGTCGAGACATTAGTATGTACTATGTACACACGAAATTTTATCCTAATCGGTTCATAAATACGAGAGTTACTGTATGACAAAGATCAGATATATATATATATATATATATGATACCAAAATCACATACTATACATCCAATCCCAAAACTCCTGAACTACAGAGGAAAATTAACAAAATAACCATGGAAAAATCTTACTAACAAAGCCATGAACATAAAGAAAACATCCAATGGAGACAGACTGCAAGGCTAAAGACTTGCATGCTGGGTTATACCGGTGGTCAAAAAACCTTTCAAATGATGTCTCATTCATTATTATACACTTTGTAAATGCATAGAAAAAAGGATGTAGACAACAGAAATAATATATATGATAGTTTATCAGATTTGCTTTCATAGCTGTTTATATCATTTGACAACAAACCAGCCTGAATTGATAAGCCTTTTATAAAAGTAATAAGGCTCCTATAGCAGGGAAGTACCAAATTATTTAATAATCTAAATTAAAAACAGCAATATAATACTTTTGGGATTAGTGGCACCAACTTTTAAAAAATATTGAGTAGGCTCAACCCTTTTAGGGTAACATGACACTGCCATTTTGCTGTCTTGGAAAGTTGTGGAAAAGATGATATTTCAAGTTATGATAAGCTAGAATTTTTCAGAGTAGAATATAAAGCTGCGATTTTATTTAATTATGTTTTCATGAGGTCATGAAACTTCCCCCATGTCTGTCGAGACCAAACTGACCAAAGAAAGCTTTAAACAGGCCATACAAAGCAGCAACCTAATTCGAAAAGAACGACGCTTCCAGACAGAGCTCCTTATAAAGCTTACAATTATTTGGCGATGTTTTTAATCGCCAAAAGTAAAGCATAGCGGTAATCTTTATCTTTGACGAAATTATTTGTCAAACTATTTAACAAACTAATAGGATAATTCTGTACCATTGCATCTTGATAGAGATTTATAATGTCATTTATTATACTATTATGATTAGAATTTAACTTTGCTATCCTTATTAAACTATTGATAATGATATTTCTGAAAATGGAAATATGTACATTGGAATTAAAATTTAATATCTTTATTGTTTCAAAGTTGTAATCCTTTCTCTTATCATAAATACAAGTACTCAATCCACCCCTCTCAATGTCGATAGTGAGATCTAAATAATTTAAATGTTTTTCGTCATATGAAGTTTTCTTTAATGTCAAACTATATATATATATATATATATCAATTTTGAACGGAGGGTGGTTTCGGGGTCTAGGGGTCATGATCGGTGAAAATATACCAAAATTTTTCGAAATCGTTTTCTTCGAACGGCTGCAATAGGTAGCTTTTTGTAATGAACGCTACCTAAAACAAGAAATTCCGTGCATTAGTTCTTGAAATATGACTATCGCTGAAATCGTGTAAATCCAGCCAAATGCATCATAGCAACGCCACCTGTAGTGTGATTTACACCATAACCTAATCATCATCAACTTATGTCAACGTCTAACTGAATATGAAGTTTGGGGGAAATTCGTGCATTAGTTCTTGAGATAGAGCTGTTGCACAAATTATGATAAATGCAGCATAGCAGCGTCACCTGTTGAACGGTTTGCACCAACACATAATCAGCAGCAACATTAATCAATGTATACTTGAATCTGAAGTTTGATGAAAATTCGTGCATTAGTTCTTGATATAGATCTATTGAGGAAATTGTGCTAAATTTGGCACAGCAGCGCCACATATTGGGCGATTTACAACAACACGTAGTCAGCATCATTTCATATCAAGGACTAACTGAACCTGAAGTTTGATGAATATGAGTGCATTAGTTCATGAGACAGAGCTACTGCGGAAATCATGTAAATCCTGCAAAATGCAGCATAGCAGCGTCACCTGTTGGACGATTTACACCAAAACGTAAACAGCATCAACTCATATCAAGGAGTAACTGAATCTGAAGTTTTATAAAAATTAGTTCTTGAGATAGAGCTATTGCTGAAATCCTACAAAATGCAGCATAGCAGCTCCACCTGTTGGGTGATTTACACGAAAAACTAACCAGCACCAATTTGTATCAGGGAATACCTAAATATAAATTTTTATTAAATTCCGTTCAGTTGTTCTTGAGATAGAGCTCCCACTAAATTTATGTCACACACAGACAGACAGTCTCTCAGACTCACAGACAGACATTTTGTAAAAACATGTTTTTTGGAGTCTCTGACCCCTAAAACGTATAAATCCGTCGAAAACCGGAAGTCGAAAATTTTCACGAATCCAATACTTTCTTCTTTTAAAGATAGAAGAATGTTTAAAAAAAATGTTTTTTTACTAAATTTCTAATTTTATTAAAATAACCCATAAAAAATGATTGATTAAAAACTTGTGAACTGTGCAAATTTAGTCTAGTTTCTGAATTTCGTAATGTTTTTCCCTAAAACAATAAGAAATTTAAGTTTATAACAACTATTTGGGGGGGGGGTTTCAGGGGGGGGGAATTTTGGGAGTAAGTTAAAAATTCGGATTCAGCGACCCAAAAAACTTAAAGTAAACCTTATAAGGAAAGTTAGGAGGGGAGATGGGAGAGCGAATGTAAACGTGTGAGTGGTTAAGTGGAATTGCGCAACTTAGTCCACGCAGTACCGGGCGCATGTTCCGAGGCAGATCTCCCCTTCCCCTTCATCCTATGTCATAATGTCATATATCTAATTTTTGGAAATTTTTGTCTACTTTCTGAATTTCTAGATATTTTTCCCCTAAAACAATAAAAAAAATTGATTTTTTTTAATAAAAACCTTTTTTGGGGGGCTTTTTACCAAAATTGGGGGGGGGGGGGTTGCCGGGGGAAATTTTGGAGGGAAGTTACAAATTCGGATTCAGCGACCAAAAAAACATAAAGTAAGCCAATTTCCAGAACTACCATTAATTTTGCTTGGTAAAATTCCCTATTGCCTGGACTATAACGCTATCTAGGTTCTTTGCAATAAGCCTGAAAAATATTAAGCTAATTAAAAAGAGGGAGATATGATTCTCCAATTAGCCCGGCTCTTTGGAAAGAGCCTCATTTCTCAATTAACCTATGACATATATATGTATCAACATCTGAACGGAGGGTGGTTTCGGGGTCTGGGGGTCATGATCGATGAAATTATACGAAAAATTTTTGAAATCGCTTTCATCCGAACGGCTGCAATTTTTGTAATTAAAGCTCCCTAATACATCATTACTCATGACAGGAGCGTTTTTAAACCAAAAATAAGACGTTATTACATTGTGTGGCTTTTTTATCCATTTAATGATGGGAAATTTTCGTTCGATTTTGTGATGTTGCGTTAGACTAGGTTTAATGTTCATTTTCATATATTTTAAGATTTCACAATCAAACTTTGCATGTTTAATTTCCCATATTTTAATATAAATATTGTCTACAATTGTGTTAGATTACATCTAATGTGCTGTTAATATGGCGTAACTCGTCAACCATCTCTCACTGATAATTTTTTTATGCCTTTTACTTTTCATTTTACATCCATTTTCAACACGTTTGATGATTTTCCTCCACGAAACTTTTCAATTTGTGAATTTCAGACAGTATTTGTGAAAAAGAAATTTTTCCCTAACAAATTGCTTTCACTCGTTACAAATTCTGCTTCTCTGCTAACTCCATCTTCTGACTAGGGAATAGTGATGCTTAGCTTTGAAGGGCATCTGCTCTATCATATTTTCTCCTAATTAGCAAAAATCTACTTTATTTTATTTTTTTTAAATTGGTATTTATTGTACTTATATAACTATTACAACATGAACACTGTTTTTTTTGTTGTTGTTGTTGTTTGTTTGTATATTTTGTAAACTTTATTTACAAAATTTTGCATATATATGGTGACAGGAAATGGAGTCTGTACCGCAAAGCTAGGCAGATTCTTTAGTGAGGCTCTGGGAGATAAACCTCAACTACCAAACAATAAGAAAAGTGTTGAGTCTACAGTTAAAATCGTGAGATTTAAAGAGAGACGACACTTGATTGCGCCTGTGAGCACACGTGCTACTGACAACGGCGTGTTCGATGGAAACCCGGGTCAGCGGACCTGGAGTAAGCGAAATCTCTCCGGCCAGCTAGATGAGCTGTTCCTTAGTAATGTTTTACAGGCAGACGGCCTATTTTGATGTTAAATGTAATCACCCATGTTGTATATATATTCATCCATGTGTAATCAAGAAATTATTAAAACTTCGTTATTAAGCTAAAAAGAAGACTCCTAGAAGACTCATGCCATTTACATACACTTTAAACTTTTCATCTGTAATCCGAAATTATAATTATCCTCCCATATATAACTGTCTTCTTCTGCGTTTCTTGTAATTGCCATAAAAAATGGCTGTCTTTTTAATGTTGACCATAAGTACAGCACTACAGAATAATAAACTGGGGTGATTATTACTAGCATTTGTAAAGAACTTTTGTGTCTTTAAATTCAGTTAGTTTTATAACTTCATTCTTTATTGCTGTAAAATTATCAATAAGTTAATCGACGTTATAAATTAATAAATAATATTACCTTCTACAAAATCTTTTTAAATTACATATTTTAAACTAATTTAATATTTGCTTAAAGTGACAAAAATATATTTAAAAGGCAAAAAATACCTTTTAATACTCAGATACGACATGTTACATTTCCTGACTACAACATTCTCAAGAATTAAAAATAATACAAATATTTTCGCAAAAAAAAAAAAAAAAAAAAAAAAAAATTAATTGAAAACTGGTAAACAAAAAACATGCGAACTAAAGCATAATGAAATTAAATGTACAAAATTCGAAGTTATCTTTTTTACAATATTTTCCTGGTTCCTTCGAAAGATTGAAATAAATACAATATCTCCATTGTTGCAAAACCTTCCGTAAAATTAAATAAACGATGAAGTGCGAGTAGTAATAATAAAACACACATGCTACAATATATAACACACACAAATAACGCCTGCATTCAACAGTTAGAAGTATATATAAATATTATACAGACATACATGTATATCTATACTCATATTATAAAGAGGTAAAAATTGTTTATTTGTAGGAGGTAAGCTCTGGAACTACCGAACCGATTCCAAAAGCAATGGTATCAAAATGATGGTGTTAGTCCAAATTAGAACATAGGCTATATTTTATGTCGGTGCCACTACCCCAAAGGGGGTTCAGGAGCAAAAAACGTTCTAAAAACGCGATTTTTGCGTTACTGAAGGGCCTAGAAATATGAAATTTGGAATATTAGTTACTTATAAGATATTAATGATGTCTAAGAAGAGTTCTTAAACAATGCGAAATTTAAAAGGGGTGAAAATGCACAAAAAGCATTCTAAAAAACGTTCTAAATGGTAGTTTCTACATAATTTCAGGAAACCAAACCGATTTAAAAAATATTGGTGTTAAAATGATGGTGACAACGCTTGCTCCAAGATAGACTATGTTTTATGTCGGTGCCGCTAACCCAAAGGGGGTGCAGGATCAAAAAATGTTCTAAAAATGCGATTTATGTGTTCCTGAAGGGCCTAGAAATATGAAATTTGAAATATTAGCTACTTATTAGGTATAAAGGATTTCTAAGAACAGTTCTTAAAAGATTCGAAATTTAAAAAGGGGTGAAAATGCGCGAAAAGCGTTCTAAAAAACGTTCTAAATGTTGGTTTCTACACAATCTCAGGAAATACCAAACCGATTTAAAAAATAATGGTGTCAAAATGACGGTGACAACCCTTGCTCCAACATAGGCTATGTTTTAGGTCGGTGAAACTACCCCAAAGGGGGTGCAGGGGAGAAACGTTCTAAATTGCTGTTTTTGCGTTACGGAAGGGCCTAGAATCGTGAAATTTAGAATGGTAGTTAGTTATAAGATATCAATGATCTCCAAGGGCATTTCCTAAAAAATCGAAATTTAAAAGGGAGTCAAAATGCGGAAAAAGCGTTGTAAAAAAACGTTCTAAATTGCGATTTCTATGCAATCTTAGGAAGTACTGAACCGATTTCAAATATAATGGTGTAAAAATTATGCTGGCAGATCTCGCTCCAAGTTAGGCTATATTTTATATCTGTTTCCACTACCCCAGAGGAGATGCAGGAGCAAAATGCGCGAAAAGCGTTCTAAAAACGTTCTAAATGCCAATTTGTCAGCGATATCTCAGGAAGAATCAAACTGATTAAAAAAAAATGGTAGGAAAATGATGCTGACAGACTGTGCTCTAACGTAGACGCTATTTTATTTCGGTAACACTATCACCTAGACGTTGCAGGAGCAAAAAAGCGTTCTAAATTTCGATTTTTGTGATCGGTACGGGCTAGCAACTTAAAATTAGGCATGATACATATTTATTAGATATAAATGATTTTTAAGAACAGTTTCGAAAAAAAATAGAAATTTAAAAAGGGGTGAATATGCGCGAAAAGCGCTCTAAAAACGTTCTAAATTCCGATTTATACTCAATCTCAGGAAATACCAAAGCTATTTCAAAAGTAATGGTTGCAAATCAATGGTTATAGTCCCTGCTATAACATAGGTTATATTTTATGTTGCTGTCACTACCATCTGAGGGTTGCAAAAGCAAAACATGTTCTAATTTGCGTTTTTTGCACAACGGAGGGGTCTAACACTTTGAAGTATGGCATGGTATTTACTTACAAGATGCAACTGCTTTCTAAGAACAGTCGAAAGAAAATTCCAAATTTAAAAACATGAAGTAAGCGAAAAGCGTTATAAATTACAATTTTTATGCAATCTTATCAAATACTAAACCGATTAAAAAAATAACGATGACAAATTTTTGGTGTTAGAACCTGCTCAGCTATATTTTATATCTGTGCCACTACCATCAGAGGGTTGCAGGAGCTAAAAACTTTCTAAATTGCGATTTCTGTGATACTGAAAAGGCTAGAAACTTTAAATATGGCATGGTAGTTACTTATAAAATATAAATGCCCACGAAGGACTGTCGAAAATAAATACGAATTAAAAAGGGGTGAAGCGAAGGGGAGGTGTGAAAAGCATTCTAAAAAAGTCCTAAATTACGATATCTATGCAATTTCAGGGAATATAAACCGATTATAAAAGTAATAGTTGCGAATCAATGGTAACAGTCTCTGATCCTACACAGGCCGATGATTCTACCACCTGGGGTTTATAGGAACAACAAACGTTCTATAAAAGGCCTTTAAAAGCTTTCTAAATTACGTTTCTGTGGAATATAAAAAAAACGATTTTAAAATTAATGTTGGCAAATTAATGGTGATATTCCTAATTCAAGATAGCCCTTTTTGTTGTAAGAGATGGTAGGACTTGGAATTTGACATGATAGTTAATTTTAAGATGTAAGAAGATGGTTTCTGAAAAATTCAAAACTTCAAATGAATACTGAAATGAGCGTATTAAATGAGCATAAAGGTTTCAAAATATTTTCTAAATTATCATTTATTTAGTTTTATTAATTTAAGTCTCCTTTCTGCCTAATGCAGTGTAATGATGACGTTTAATCAAACTGTGTTTTAAATAATAATTTTTGAATTATTCTTAAAAGTAA
Source organism: Maratus speciosus (assembly GCA_963932465.1). Taxonomy (NCBI): domain Eukaryota; kingdom Metazoa; phylum Arthropoda; class Arachnida; order Araneae; family Salticidae; genus Maratus; species Maratus speciosus. Next base: position 346,532,122 of record OZ010795.1, on the reverse strand, counting down.
TAAGTAAAAATTTAGTTAGTACCTTTTAATAAAAATTAGACATATAAATATCACTTAGCATATTTCAACTATTACGCGAGCAAGTCTGCTAGTCTGTATAATATTTATGCATACTGTTAAGTGCGAGTATTACTCGCTCACTGAGGTCTCCGTACAATAAGTATATTACGGCGATTCTCAAAAGGTAGTCACTGGACACACGTCATAACTTTAAGCCTTTCAAACATAACTTTAATTATCATTGACTTTATTTTTTATTTTTTTTTACACTGAGTTTTTAATTCTATTCAGAGACAGAAAATGACATAATTTATTGTTAAAGCTTTGTATAAATATCTTAAGATTTTATTATTTTATGCTAAAGAGGCCAATTTCGGACATTCATAACGTTAACTGCTCCAATGTACTACCACGAAAAAGAATTTTAACTTTTTTCCAGGTGGTTTTAATGGTAAACAACGAATGCATAAAGGAAACGGATATTTTTTTGATAATTTCGTTAAGAGATGGCAGGCTGATTTATTGCTTTTTTGAAGATAGAAGGACTTTTCTATAAAGCATTTTTTTTGTATTTTGTTATGTCCGAAAGTAACGTACGCGACAAAGCATTTGATTTTATTATTATTGTTACTGGATAACAAAAAGTTAATTATACATATATATATGTATACACATACAATTATAGGACACATTTACTATATTCTTAGTCTTAAGAATTTTTTAAATACTAAGCGCAACGTCCAAAATCTGTATCACACGTGCGAAATCATGTCCAAAATTTGTAACGTACACAACTGCTAATTAAATGCTTTAATAATTAATTTTCCAGAATAGTTGCTGTCTTTTAATGTTTGTGTATAATTTTGTAGATATACTATTAAAAATATTAATATATTATATTTATAAACAAAACACTATACTATTAAAGAAAAATTGGCCTTAAATTTGAAAATTTGAAAATTACATATTGTTAACGTTTAATGATCCTACCTTTTGAGAGTCTCCCATTAATTAGTAACTATATTATTACAAAAAAATCGTTGCTAAAAGTAGAATAAGACTTTTTTAAAAACTATACAATATAGAGTTGGATATTGCTGTATATATACTAAAAAATTATAAACGGATATTATGAAAGTTCAAAGAGATATGAAGTATAAATATTATCAAGTATTGCTATTCTGTATAGCTCTTTTTTTTATTTTATCCTAATCTGTTTGTGATGAATTTAATTCGGTGCTGACAATAAAAGTAGTGCATATTTAAACTTCATTTAACATTTCATAAACCCAAATTCAGCGTAGAGGTAATATTTTTTTTACAATGTACCTAAAACAAAATCCTTGTTCAAGGTTTAACCTTGACATTGTGCTGAGCGCCCTTCAGAAGAAGGTCGCAAGTTGTAACGCCGCTTTGGTCCGTGCCGAATTTTTCCAGTTAGGTTTTTAATTAACCTTTAAAGACACGGGTGACGTATTGAGAGAGCCATTCAATGCAAACTACTTGCGAATCCTATAGTAACTATGTGATTAATTCTTATTTAATTAGTCTGTTTATAGTTTATAACTATTTGACGTTATTGCTTTTATACTACTACTGGGTATTGCATTACACAAATATATCATTGAAAATTTTTATCTAGGCTTTAAAAGCCGATGGTGCAGAGAGTTCGCCGCCCTTGTCTTTAAGTAAGTCCAAACCGTCCGTGTCTTAATATCTCGACTAATTGGCCACAATTTTTTTTCGAAAATCATTATCAACAATTGTTTAATACCTCGCTGTAGTTTTCCTGCAAGGATAAAAATTAACGTCTACTACCTCTAACGTTTTCATAATTTTAGTTTCGGTAGATTTGGAAATAAAAGGGGGTCGGGTACATATTTTTGCATCACATTTATGACTATATCTCTGAAAATATACTACCTAAAATTAAAAGAAATGTATTTTTGAGTTCGGCATTACGAAAGCTTTCACACGATATACAAAGAAAAGATTTGGTTTTTCAAGTAACTTAATTATCCCCACTACATTTTTCCTAAATATATTTATGAATTTTCAATAATCTGTAAATATTCGAATCAATAGCTTTTATTAATTCCCCAAATTTTAACGTTCCAAGTTCTAAAGTTTACGAGTAAAATGGCTGTGGCAGACAGACAGGCACAGGAGTGGTCTTATAATAGTTCCGTTTTTACTGTTTAAATACGGAACCCTAAAAACATAGTGAATAAGAAAATAGTAGACTTCCGGAGGAATATTTCTAAATTGAAGTAGGACCTGCTTGGCCACAGCCAAACACATACACACAAAATTTGGTTCAATTGTATACATAACTTTATACACTTTTCGATGGTAGAATAATGAAAATAGAACAAAAATCGCTATTACAACGTCCCCTTCTGGCAGTTTTTTTTTTTTTTTAAATTCAGGGAGGATCTGTTTGCCATAGCCATAAACATACACAAAAAATTGATTCAATTCTATGCATAACTTAATAAACTTTTCGATGGTACAATATTGAAAATGGCACAAAAATCGCTATTACAGCACCCCGTTCCTGATTTTGTTTTTTTCAAATTCAGGGAGAACCTGCTTGCCATAGACTGAAACATACACAAAAAATTTGGTTCAAATCTATGCATAACTTCATACACTTTTCGATGGTACAATAACGAAAATAGCACAGACATCGCAATTGTAGCGCCCACTTCGTGTGGAATTTTTTTCAAATTCAGGGATGTCCTGCTGCCAACGCCAAAAACATACACAAAAAATTGGTTCAATTCTATGCATAACTTCATACACTTTTCGATGGCTCAATATTGAAAATGGCACAAAAATCGCTATTACAGCGCTCCCTACAGGCGGAATATTTCTAAATTGAAGGAGGACTTGTTTGCCATAGCCAAAAATATACAAAAAAAATTTTGGTTCAATTCTATGCATAACTTCCTACACTTTTCGATGGTACAATGGCGACACACGGACAGACGAACAGACAGACATTTTGTATAAACATGTTTTTTAGGATCTCGTGTAAATCTGTCGAAAACAGGAAGTCAAAAATATTTCGAGTACAATACTTTCTTCTATTGAAGATAGAAAAAAGTAGAAATATACAATATCATACGAATATCTGTCAGATCTCAAGAAAACCTAAATTTATCTTAACTATATCATTGCACTGTATGTTTTTATTTAATACCTATCACAGGATATATCTATGAATTACATTTTATTTTTCCTAAAATTATATCTTTCTTTTCTTGGAAATCGATCCCATTCTTTTATTATTTGAAATATAATGAAAATTCTCTTTCAAAAATAACATACAATTGAAGGGCAGATATCATTTTACACGTGATGTGCCCAAGTTTCATTTTATTATCTTGAAATACTTGAAAATTATAGGATGTTTTTCATTTTGAAATATCAATATCTATTTAAATGTAAAGATTATATGCTAAATGTATGGAAACAGTTTACTATAACAATATAGTGGATAAATATCATATATTACTGATGACATTTTCTTTATGTATTTTTTTTTTTTTTTTCATTCAATTTTAAAACGATTTTAGAGGTTTTTTCAATTTCATATAAATAATATTCCTTTCATCTATTATATTAGAATCTGATTGTTTGTTTCTATTTTACAACTATTCCTCATAGAATATGGAACGCTGAGCGATTAAATGAACTCCATTTATCCGCATGGATCCGAGGCTGTCATAAGCTCTGGCAATTTAAAACATAAATAGTATTGATTTTTTTTTTTACTTTTAACAAAGTTTAACTCAAGATTACAACTCAATTACTCCAATTTTGTGCGAAAAAAAGGATAAAAAGAGATAAATAATATTTATCGTCGACTATTCAAAATGGTGAACAAATATTCTTATTTGTGTTTTGTTTGAGTAAATTGAGTAAATTGATTTAATGATTTGCATTTTACATTCTCTGTAAAAGTTGTAATGTAAAGAATACTTATGTGACTTACTTCCACATTTACTAAATTTATTATCAAATAGCTGAAAGATTTTAATATTATTTATACGTATGAAATAATATTTTCCGAATTCGTTTAAAATGTAAATTAATATATTGTTGCAGAAAATAGAGTTTTAAATATGGAGTTGAAAAATACTACCACGACATGTGCCCAGATTAAAAGATTTTGTCCAAACTATACAGGTCTGGAAATGTACCGGAGCCAACCGGAACGACATTCCGGTTCGTGTAATTATGACAAATATTGTTCCAGTTCGTGAAATTGTGGTAAATTTCGTTGAATTATTTAAAGATGTTGCAGTTTCTATGTTACAGTTCTTGAAAAATAATAATATTTCCATTCCGGTTCAGGTTCGACTTAAAAAATGGATCGAAAGAGCGGTCATGCACTTAACATCACTCTGGTAAGCCACCACGCATATCCATGGCGTTGAGGAAGATGCAATAGTTCCCGCTCCAAGCGAACGACTCGCGAGGCAAACTATTGAATTCATCCATTTTTTAATTTTAGTGACTAAATAAATACGACAGGCGATACATCCAAGCTTTTTAATTTTAATATTTCGATGTAACAAAGAGGGAAGATGATGCAAAAGAGAAATTTTCGCCGTTTTCATCATGTAAACGTAATGTTTTATACGTTATTGTGTTGTATTCATATATACAGCTTATTCTGTATTTTTTTACTTTCTTCTATCTTTACAAGAAGAAAGTATTGGATTCATGAAAATTTTCGACTTCCGGTTTTTGACGGATTTACACGTTTTAGGGGTCAGAGATTCCAAAAAACATGTTTTTACAAAATGTCTGTCTGTGAATCTGTCTGTCCGTCTGTCTGTCTGTGTGTATGTGACACAAATTTTGTGGGTGCTCTATCTCAAGAACTCATGCATGGAATTTAATAAAAATTTATATTCAGGTAGTCCCTGATACATATTGGTGCTGATTAGTTTTTGGTGTAAATCGCTCAGTAGGTGGCGCTGCTATGCTGCATTTTGCAGTATTTCCGCAATAGCTCTATCTCAATAACTACTGCACGGATTTTTATAAAACTTCAGATTCAGTTACTCTTTGATATGGGTTGGTGCTGTTTATGTTTTGGTGTAAATCGCTCAACAGGTGGCGCTGCTATGCTGCATTTTGCAGGATTTACACTATTTTCGCAGTAGCTCTATCTCAAGAACTAACTCGCACATTTTCATCAAACTTCGATTTTAGTTAGTCCTTGATATGAAATTATACTGACTACGTGTTGGTGTAAATCGCCCAATAGGTGGCGCTGCTGTGCTGCATTTAGAACGATTTCCTCAATAGCTCTATTTCAAGAACTAATGCACGAATTTGCATCAAACTTCAGATTCAAGTATACTTTGATTAACATTGCTGCTGATTATGTGTTGGTGCAAATCGCTCAACTGGTGGCACTGCTATGCTGCATTTGTTATGATTTGCGCAATAGCTCTATCTCAAGAACTAATGCTCGAATTTTCCCCAAATTTCATATTCAGTTAGACGTTGACATAAGTTGATGTTGATTAGGTTCTGGTGTAAATCACCATATAAGTGGCGCTGCTATGCTACATTTTGCTGGATTTACATGATTTCAGCGATAGTCATATCTCACGAACCAATGCACGGAATTTCATCTTTTTAGAATCCTTATGATGAGCCTAGATTGCCATTTAATTTTGGAAAAGTGAAAACGAATTTTGAAGTATTGACATGTATGAGATAGAAGAAAGTTTTGGGATTGGTACATCCGACTGGTTTTTTATTATTTAGAATCTTGAATGCATTTTTTAAACTGTTTTTATAAGGTTATAAATAAATTTGTCCATACTTTTAAAAAAATTTCCCAACAGTTATTTTGAAATAGCGTTCCAGTTCGTGGATTTTTCCATTTCGAGCCCTGAAATCATAGCAACACACACTACAAAACTTGGCTACACTCATCTAGACAGATTCATTTGCACGATTTAGACAAGGGAACAATCGATACCTTGGCAATAATAGTTTCTTCAGATTGTTATCAAAAATTCTCTCGACTAATTGAATTTTATTGCCCGTATGTCGCCATTTTCTTATGAAGGCCTTCTACTGTAATTGCATCAAAACTTGCATAATATATTTTTCGTAAATATCATTTCATTTGCATTATAAACACGATATTTTGCTTATATTGAGAAATTTAATAAAAATAATATTGTAATTTTTTTAATGTAGTGTTAAATCAGATTTCTTTTTCTCTCAATATCGAAAGGCCCCACCAGTGGCTGAGAGGTTCTGCTCTCGAAGCTGGTAGACGGGAGGTATTGGGTTCGATCCCAATCGCGGCCGTCGGCCTAATCGTTCGGAGTTTTCGTGGTTTTCTTCGAGCCATAGATTTCCATGCGTAAATGCGGGTTAGGTTCCCTTAGAAAGACCCCCACGAAGGGCACTCCCCCCTCGGGCCTATATCCCTAGCGTAGATAATCGGCCGTCAAAAACCAACCAACCAACGAACCTCAATATCGAAAGATCCCATGCCATTATAATGCAACACATCGGATTGCTACTCCATATTATAGTTTTTATTAAATTTTGCTTCTTTTAAAAAATAATTATTATTCAATAGAGAGAAAGTAAAATGCAGCAAATTGGCACCGTTTTGTCAGAAAAGATATTGTTATACACTGTAAAATAAATCCATAAAGTTACTAAGAATTTTCTAGGAAACTGGGATGCCTAGAACTTTTTCTGTTACGGCAACAAAAAAAGTTCATGTAACAGTTACACGTTTGCAAGGTAAACCAAAAAATCTGTAAGGTTAGTAAGAATACTTTAGGAAACTGGGATGCCTAGAACTTTTTATGTAACTGCAACCCAGGTTACACATAAAATTTTAGTAAGATTTCTGTAATTTTAGTAGATCCTTTTGGAATGCTGCAGTTATCTGTAGCTTTACAAAAACTAGTTTTATAGATATACATCTTTTTTTCTACAGTGTACAGATAAAATTATGTAAGCATACATATTTCGGTAACTTTACACCTGTAGAATTTCATCTTTTTCTTTACAGTGTACTCGGCAATTTCAGACACAATCTAGATTGAAAATTCAATATCCTTATTTATAATGAAATGTACAAGAAATTTTCGAGTTTTATTTTCTTTAACCACTGGTACGTTGGGTAATCTCGTTAACGTTGATCCTAAGTAAAAGACTGGGATAGAAAGTAAAAAAATAAATGTCTCACGTCATTTTTACAACACATTATCGAGTTTTGTTGAACGGTACTTTCATTAATATACAGATAAAAACCACATTTTTCATATTAATGAAATCAAAAATATGATTAATTACAAAATTTCTCAAAAATGGATTTAACACGTTCACTGCCAGAACTATAAAGTAAGAATTTTCAAATTTCTTATTGAAAATCGTTTGCCACCACAAATTCAGAAAGATAAATTCCACTTTACTAATACAGCGAAATTTTTGCCAATAAATAAGGTATTTTTTTTTCTAAAATAGTGGTGACAAAGTAATTAATAAATTAAAACTACAAGTATTAAAGCCACAAGTATACTCGTAGCTGGCAGCGAATGGATTAAAAACGTAATAAAATCCGTATGTTGCTCATGCAATCTTTTTCTAATTTATGTAAGAGTTTTCATTATTATTATTATTAGCGGGAATTACTTCATCTGTTTGCATGCATTGTAGGAAAAAACACTGGTTTTTATTATTACTATTTATTAAAAAAAAACTTTTAAATTTTAACAAATGTTTTATTTCAAATAAATGCATTTTTGTTAAGTCAAGTGTAGTATATTTTTCGGAATTCATAAGCTTGTTTTAAACATGAAAATTTTAATGCATAAAAATGTTGTATTTGTGTTTTTAAGTATAAAATATGTTTTTGCAGATGGTTGACTTCAAATACAGAAATTGTTATATAGATTGCATTATATTGCTTATATTTTAAAAACCACTATTTATAATTTTAAGGCAAATGTAATAAAGTATGAGAGGACTCTCAATAGTTAAAATAGGTTACAGCTGTTGCCTTTTGTTATTTGGAAACACATTCAAAATGAAATAACAAAACAAAATGTCTGACACTATTTTTATAATAAATCAAACGTAGTTATTGAAAGGTATTTTAATTAAAAAGCAAATCAGGAAATAAATTTCTTACCATTTTTTTTAATAAAAGTTATCAAAATTTACAAATATTCTCAAAATATATTTCGAAATCAAGTTAAATGCATAAGCTTCTTCGAGAAATCTTTATCGAAGAGTTTTTTTTTTTAAACTATGAGTGGAAATTACTTCAGCGAATTTTTTTTGAGGGGGGGGGGGGGGAGACTTTGCAGATATCTTCAGCCCAATATAGCAAGATATTTTGTTCTATTCCCCTAAAAAATCTTATGAAGCGATAAAATACTTTTTGCAATAAATCTTTTTTCCCGCTTAAAGGCAAAAAACAAATGCATTTTATTATTACTATTTATTTAAAATCAGAATTTAATATTTACTAATTTATTTCCAAAGGGCTATTTTTTATATAAGTTCCTTTTCTCCTTAGCAATGGGTCATAGTTTTTTCGGAATTAGTCCATTTAAATTTTAATGCATTAAAATTTACTATTTCTATTTCAAGATAAAATTATTATGATATCGCAGACTTCAGTATTAAATTGACTAATAAATTGTAATTGCTTTCAACACTTTTCAAAATAGTTGAAAAATGTTTAAGAATTAGGTTTGTCTGTCTGCCCGTCTGTCTGTATATCCGCCTGTCTGCCGTCTGTTTGTGTTCCAAATCACGTAAATATAGTAAAATTGCCATGAATACTATGGCATGTTAAGGTATTGAAAATGAGGTGTGTAACATTTACGTTTCATTTAAAAAAAGGGACACTCAAAATAATTCCATTACATTACGGTCTATGGGTAAAATCGTTTGCGGTGTAATTTAAAGATATTAAATTATTCTAAACATATTGAAATTTATATATATCACTTAGGTGTACTATATTGTAAAAAAAAATCTGTGATTATACAGATGTAAAGTTACAGAAATCTGTATGCTTACTAAAATTTTATCTGTACACTGTACAGAAAAAGGTGTAGATCTACAAAGTTATTTTTTGTAGAGCTACAGAACACATTTACTAATTAGTTTTACAAAAGAATCTACTAAAATTACAGTAATCTTACTAAAATTTTATCTGTAACCCGGGTTGCAGTTACATAAAAAGTTCTAGGCACCCCAGTTTCCTAAAATATTCTTAGTAACCTTACAGATTTTTTGATTTATAGTACAAACGTGTATATGTTGAATTTTTGTCGTTGCCGTTACGTAAAATGTTCTAGGAATCTCAGTTTCCTAGAAAACTTTTAGTAACTTTACAGATATTTCTTTACAGTGTACGAGGCGCTTACTGTAGAAATGTAGTGCATAGAATTTAGCGTTCATTTACAGCAGGCATGTCAAACACGCGGCCCGCGGGCCACAACTGGCCCGCCGACAACTTATTTGTGGCCCGTGAAGCCTTTGGCACTTTACCTGTATCTAATTCAATTGCTAGAACGTGCATGCTGAAAATATACTTTGGACGAATAAACTTGCACGAACCGCGGTCTTAAAGATAGTAATAATCCGAAAGATATGTATTCGAATATTTCGAACAATTGTAAAAAGTTACAATTTTTATTTTAAATCAATAAATTATGAATGTATATTTTCTAAAGACTACCAATAGACAAAGTGCTTGGAGCTTCCATTTGAAATTAAAAGCACCTGAGTAAATTTCAACCTCACAGTAAATTTTATAATGCTATCTAGTCGAAAATATAATATAAATTTCGAAACTCTGATGGAGAACCCAGCAACAGCATGGTCATTCCAGTGTTTGGAGGATCCAAAGCCCAATGCTAGATAAAGATTAGTGTGCACAGTAAAATTTTAAAATAAATGCAGTTTAGAATATTCTATTAAACTTTATAGATTTTTGTTGAAAAGTAATTTTGAGTTTTTTTTTTTTTTTTTTTTCGAGAAATAACATACAATAAATAATGTATAATAATAACTTTGTAATTTTGTGCTAATTTTTTTTTTTTAACATGGCTACGTTTTGTACGAAGAAATTTCATTCTATGCAACGGTAATAATACACTGCTCAAAACAATTAAAGGATATTGCAGTTTTAGGTGGATTTTGTATCTGGTAAACTGTTTAGCTGATTGATACATGGTCGACAGACATAGTAGGTTATATGAGAATAAATTACACATGTTTGGCAGAAAAAAATGCATTTTATTGCGCATTTGTGTACTAAAGGAAAAAAACACAATTTGTGCATAAGAGAAAAAAAGAATAAGAAAAGGTGTTTTCTTCAAAGAAAATCATTTTCAGTAGGGGGTATGGTTTCCACGGGCGGCCAGCAACGTTGAACACCTTTGAGGCATGGACTCAATGAGGCTATTAATGACGAGTTGGGGGTATTCTGCCCCACTCTTCCGGAAGAGCTCTTTCCAGTTCTTGGAGAGTTTGTGGGGTTGTTGGCGGCCAGAAACTCATCTTCCTAGAGCGTCCCAAACGTGCTCGATTGGATTCATGTCTGGAGAACACGCTGGCCATTCCATTCGAACGATTCCTTCCTCGAAAAGGAAATCCTCCACCAGGTTTGCACGATGTGGCCTGCAGTTATCGTCCATTAAAATGAAGTTATCTCCGATTGCTGCTGCGTAAGGGACTACAATAGGTCTGAGGATCTCATCTCTATATCGGCGACCAGTCAGAGCTCCATCTCGAATGATGTAGAGGTCAGTGCGCCCGTCAATGGAGATGCCACCATACACCAACACTCCTCCACCGCCAAATCTAACACTTTCGTGCACGAACGCAGGATTATTCCTACTGCCACGGTCCCTCCAGATGAAAATACGCCTATTATCCGGATGCACAGAAAAACGGGACTCGTCAGAAACAGAATATTGCTCCATTCATTTCTCCTCCAGTGTACATGCTCGGTTGCCCACTTCCTGCGGTCGCGACGATGCCTTGATGTTAATCTAACACATACCATCGGTCGGCGAGCATACAGACCTACAGCATGGAGCCGGTTTCGGACAGTCTGAGTTGAAATTTTGGTGCCTGTAACCGAGCGAAGGTGTTGTTGGAGAAGAGTAGCGTTCATGGTTCGGTGTCTCCGAGCTGTTAATGCTAAATACCGATCTTCATTGGGCGTTGTTGCCCGTCTACGACCTTGTCCTGGTCTTCGGCCTGCACATCCACTCTCCAAAAAACGGTTCCAGATCCTGGAAATGACACTTTGTGACACTCCAATGGCTTGCGCTACTTCGGCTTGAGTTTGGCCCCCTTCTAACCTACCAACAATTCTCAAAGCTTCTGAATCTGTCAAATGACTTCACTGAGACATCGTACTCATCGAAACAAAGCAATCACTGAATGCCGATCATCCTCGTCTTCATTCTCTTTTATCCAGTTGAAAGTCAAATTTCATTCGCTGCCGCTGAAGCGACGTTTTTGACGTCGAACTCAAAATTTGCATACTCCACAGTTTGAAAACCAGAAAAATTTGCATTCGTGATTCTCTTCTTCTATTTTCGGCAAAAAAAATTTCGTTTATATCTTTATTTTATATAAAACTTCAAATATCCTTTAATTGTTTTGAGCAGTGTATTATTTACCCTATTAATGTGTCCCCAGCTTTCTATTAGCCCCCGGTACGGTATGCTATTTCTTTGCTTATTTTGTGTATTCCAAAAAATAACGATACCTTACAGAAGCCAGTCGTAAAACAAAGCACTACGATTAAATATTCTATAGCAATTTTTTAAACTTCTAAGCATCGCACATTTTCGATTTTTGTACCGTCGTATTGGAAAAAAAAAAGTTGTTTTAAATGATTTTGTTTGAAAACTGTATCTCCATTTATTTTGAGATATCAATTTTTTTGTCGTTTTTAGAGCCATTTGCTTAATATTGTCAACGGAAGTACTCAATTTCTGTAGAAAGTAAAGAAAAATAGTTCTAAAATAGTAATTATATATTTTTGTTTCCATTTTCTCATAACAACCGAAAGAAAATGTAATTAAAATACGTGCTGTTTTGAAAAAATATATAAACGAATGATTTCTGTTAAAACAATGGAGCTATTATCAACTATATTTAATTTTAAGTATCTACGAATCATTAGATAGCCGTTTTTTGGTTTTTTTTTTTTTTTTTTTTTTGTTTTTTTTTTTTTTTTTTTTTTTTTTTTTTTTTTTTGTCTACTTTCTTGAATGACGGCATCTTTTTGCTGCATTTGTGCATTAATTAGCGATAGTGCTATGCATGCTTTACTGTAGATGTTTAAGAGTAGATCGTAAATGTGGAATTCTTAAAGGGATGCGAAAGACGTCATTTTACATAAAATAAAACGCGTGCTTTAAGTCTTAAAATTGAAATATGTTTTGTACTGCAGTAGAGTCCCGCTTAACCGAGTTATTTTCTTCTGATGGACTGGTGGCTTCTATTATTATGAAACAGCCATTATAAATGAAGCGTTAAATGAAGATGAAAGAGCAGCCGTAAAAAGTTAGAACTCTGCTTTTCTGGTCAGAATGGGGGAAAAAATGGCCATATATATTTTTTTTTTTTCAAAATAAATTATGCCATTTTTCCCCCCATTCTGATCAGAAAATCAGAGTTCTGCCTTTTTACGGCTGCTCTTTCATCTTCACCTAACACTTCATTTATAATGGCTGTTTCATAATAATAGAAGCCATCAGTCCATCAGAAGAAAATGAAATAATGGAAATGCCGGGGGCGACACTAAATTCTGAAAAAGCAGAATTCCTGTTTTCTAGTTTAATATTTTTCAGACTATTGATGGTAATTTCAGATAACGGGTTTCAAATGCAACATGAGTTTTCCAATTTTTTTTTTTTTTTTTTTTTTTTTTTTTTTTTTTTTTTTTTTTTTTTTTAGACATCGTCTTTTACTGTAATAAACTGTGAAGTTTTCTTACAGTATTCTGAATGTGTTGGAAAGTGTTTCATAATATATGTTGGATGCATGATTTTTCGTTGCTGTTTATATTTTGAAAAGCATCACTTATAATGTCAAAGCAAATGAAATAAAATGCAAATATTACTAAAACACTAACAGATTTCAATTATTGCTATTTATTATTTGGCGAGATATAGAAAATGAAAGTTTAAAAGTTGTTATATCATTTATACCAAATTAAACAATTTTATTCAATGGTGTTTTTTAGTAATATGAACAGTTTTTATTATTTATTTTAAAATAAAAAAAAATAGTAATTACGAATTCTTCTCAAAGAGCATTTTTAGGAAGCTAATAAAATGGTGCTTCGTTAATCTTTTTCTAATCTATGTAAAAGGTGGGTTTTTTATTATTATTATTCTTTTCAACTGGAATTACTTCACGGAAAGCTTTTATCAGAAAAGAATTTGGTTATTTATAAAACCAAATATAACAAAATTTTTTGTTTTATTCAACTTTAAAAAACTGTTTTAAATAGCTTAAGAAATCATCAAAGAACTTTTTTAATTTAGAGGGTTTTTTTGCTTGTGTGAAGAAAAAACGATGCATTATTATTATAATTTATTTAAAAAAAGCTTTTAAAATTTAGCAATTTTATTCCAAAAAATACTTTTATTAAAATTTATTTTTTTCACTCAGCGCGTTTTAAAAATGTAACTTTTAACGATTCAAAATGTAGTATTTGCATTTTTAAGCAAACAATTTTATGATATAGCAGACGACTCATTTCAAGTACTATATTAACCCTTAAATGCCGTGTGTTGTCTTTAGTCAACATACGCAATTTATGCTTCTAAAATACTATTAGAATAATATTAAAGGTATAACGCCTAATGTTGCCAACTAAATGCATTCTGAAAATATTTTTAAATCGATTTTCAACATGTAGATGGCAACACTTGTGTTGTTTAAAAATAAAGACAGATTTATTTTTCAATTGTTGCTACATGTTCTTTATGTTTTGTTTCGAAGCTTGCGAAATATCCTATTTTTTTCTGCAGTGAGCAAATAAAATTTATTTCTTATGATAGTTCTTAAAATTCTTGTGTGTTTAATATTGTAGAATTTTATCAAGGAAAAGTATTTTTTCAATTAAAGACCAGTATTGTTGATTAGTAACAAACTGTTTTTTAGCCGAACAACACTTAAAATAAAGTATGATTTTTTAAAGTAATTTTCCCATAATTTATTTAAAAAATGAAAGCCGAAAAAGATTTTTTAAATGATTTTTGGAAAATCAGGCATTTAAGGGTTAAATTTCCGTATAGATATTTTCATTAGATTTCTTATATTTTAAAAAGCATTACTTGTAACTTAAGGCAAATGCAATAAAATATAAATACTATAGAATTCCCAATAATTAAACAATATCACAATTGTGGACATTTATTAGGTGGGAAGACATTAAAATTAAAAGAAAAAAAAGTGACATTCTTTTATAAAAATTTAAGAAATGTTACTAAATGGCATTCCCCTTAACATGCAGATAATGAAACTATCTATATTATAAAGGACAAACACATCTGTGCGTAACGCATACGTCATTTTGCGAAACGTCATTTTGCGAATGGCAATACTTTGAAATTTGAAATAAAATTTTGGTTTTGCAATATTCTCTACTGCAAATTTTTAAACTTCTGAACATCGCACATTTTAAATTTTTACACCGTCGTATAAGGCAAAAAATGCTCTTTTAAATGCAGTTTGTTTGAAAACTGTATCTTAATTTATTTTTGAGATATTAATTTTTTTGTAGTTTTTAATACAATTTTTCTAATCGTGGCAACAAAAGTACACCATTTCTATTGAAAGTAAACGGAAAATAGTCAAAAACAGGAGATTATTGTATCTTTTTGTTGCCATTTTCTCATAAAACTTGAAAAACAGTTGAAATTAAAATACGGGTTATGTCAAGAATATTATCTGTTATCCCGTGATAATGATGTCATATGCATACTTCTCTATAGACGAAGTTTAAGACTGGATTATAAAAGTGGATTGCTTCAACGGATGCAAATGACGTCATTTTGTAAAAAATCGTGTATTTTAATTCTTAAAACTGAATTATGTTTTGTAGAAGTGCGTCATTTTCACAGTCCAACTGCTTTGAAATCACTTTTGAAAATAATGTAATCGAAATCACTCACTGATAAAACGCAATGTTTTACAAAAAATTAGAGTGTCTTTATAAAAGAGGGGTAATATGCAAATAATAGATATTTATATTACAGAAATTGATGATTCTGGCCTGGATGTATTTGCTTCGCCGAGTTAGACAAGCAAACAAATAATTCGAGGTTTAAAATAATATCATGTTCCTGAAGTTTTTGTCAAAAATTCTCTCGAATAATAAAATTTTAATGCTATTCTTTAAGACATTCTACTATAATTTTATCAAAATAACATAATTTGCTGAATTTAATTTTTCATAATTTTATATAATCTATATCTTTAAAACACAAGTGTGTCTTTTAGTCATCTGCTCTGATCTTTCTGCTGAACCAATTTTAGTAATATTTTTTCTAACTGAAAGCTGTTCATTTGCAGATGTGATCGCACTATCTGTGTTTTTTTAATGTCTCCACTTTTATGTTTTAATTTTAAAAGCATTTTATGAAATTTCTTCAATATGGTGAAAATTAGACAGCTTTCATTATTGTAGACAAGAGAGAAATAATGAGGTATTTTTATCTTTATTCATGCCATTTTCTGATAAAAATGTTTTGAGTTAAAATGATTTTAAAATGATCAAACAAAATATAATTTTTTTAAAAATGATAAATATGGATATGAGAAGTGCTTATGCAAATTTTGAGAAGGTGAAAATTGCTGTTTTTCATTCCAGAATACCAAGCATAAGAGTCTCAATTGATAACTACATCCTAATAACTGATCTTTATCATATTTTACTGATTATCTATATTATAAAGAACAAACGTATCTGTGCGTAACGCTGGCGTCATTTTGCGAATGACAACACTTCACGATCAAATTTCGGTCTTGAAATTTTCGCTACTACAATTTTTTAATCTTTTTACGATCGTACATTTTCAATTTTCGTCGTATAGGGGAAAAATTTACTTTCAAATGAAATTTGTTTAAAAGCTGTATGTTAATTGACTCATGTATTAAATTTCTAAAATAATTTTTAAGCATGATTTTTTTAAAGTTTATCTTATCACGTGCCAGTTTTAATACATAATAATAATAAACATTTTCTGATTATTTTTGCATAACGAAATTAATACTTCCTTTATAAACAAATAAAATAATAATATTTAAAAAACCCTAACCTAACATATTTGTGAAAGACAAGTTAACGAAATTAATACTTATTTTATAAAAAATAGAAGAATGATAGTATAAAAACACAAATCAAGCATATTTGTAATCTTACAAATTTTTTCTTTTTTTTAATTTTTATTTTCAAATGGAATTTGTTTGAAAAGTTCATTTCAGCTTACTGATTGTCTATGGCTTTAAAAACAATTTTAAAGCATGAAATATTTTTTAATTTATCTATATCGCGCGGAGCTCGATTACGAAAGATTTATCCGTTTGCCCTTAAAACAAAATAAAGAGTTCATCATTTTCTTTCAGCTAATATCTATTAAAAAAACCTTCCCTATGAATAAAAAAATAAAATAATATAAATAGAATACAAATTTAACTGACATGTATAAGCTCTGAAATTATCAGAATATAAAAGGATGCCGTAAGTAGCAAAATCTTGATCAAATAACTCTTAGCATACGGCTAATAAGAAAATATCGCTTTTGATAAATTTCAAAAATTTATTGTATAATTCGTATTTTTGATATGAAAAATGCTTTTTTAATGTACGTGGGTGATCTAAAAAATTTATTGCAGATAAAAAAATTATTAGTTTTCAACTAAAAAAAAAAAAAAAAAAAAAAAAAAAAAAAAAAAAAAAAATGTATTCACCTATATTCTGTAACCCGGCAAGCCCGGGTACGATCCCCTAGTTTCTAGTTAAAAACAATTTGAAGTAAAAATTATCACATAATTGCGAAATTTATTTAAAACTTATTTATTAAACTAATAAAATGCATATTCTGCTTCGATAAGCTCTTTTTAATCCATATAAAAGATATTTTAAATTCCTTGACAGAAACCTTTTATCGGGAAAAACTTTGAAGATTTATTCAGCTAAATATAGCAAGAAATTATGTTCTGTTCCTCTCAAAAACTTACTTGGAATAGCTTACGATATGATTAAAGAACTTTTTGCTTTAAAACTTCTTACTTTCAAAAAACAATTGTTTTTATTATTTCAATACATTAAGAAAAGCTTTCAAAATATAACCATTTTTATTGCAAAGGAATGTTTTCATGTAAATATTTTTTCTGCCCTTCAAAGTACTTTCAAAACATAAATTTTAATGCACCAAAATATAGCATTTTAATTTTCAATCAAGAAATAATATGGTGATGCAAATGAGTTGTTATAAGCATTGCATTAAAGTATTGCATGGATAATATAGGCTTTCTTACATTTTATAAGGCTGTTCGATAAAGCATCATCTATAACGAGAAACATGTTTCTTGGCATTCCTAAAATTTGTTACATTTCTCACCACTATTATGAAGCAATAAATTCTATTACAAATGTCGAAAGAATGTACCACTAAAATCTTTGTTTAAAAATAGTGGGAGCAAAGAAGAAAAATAAAATGGGAATGCTGCGAGCCCTGCGTGAACGCCAACGCACTAAACAAATAAAAAATACAGAACTAGTAACACACTGTAAAAAAAAAAAAAACGGACTAAAAAACGGAGATTCTACTGGCAATCTAGACGCCAGTACTATTTCCTTATTTTTACGGTAATTTTCCCCCATAAATTACAGAAAAATTTCCGTTTTTAATCAGAAAAACTGAAATTTTTCTGTAATTTATGGGAAAATTTTCCGTAAAAATACGGGAAAAAGTCCGTTTTTTTTTTTTTTTTTTTTTTTTTTTTTTTTTTTTTTTTTTTTTCCAGCGAATCCATTCTAATTGCTTTTATTTATTGGATGCAAAAATATTGGGCAGATTCGTGGAGATACTTTATAACTATTGTTTGAAAAAAAACTTGGTATAGTTCGCTTTTTGATTAAAACATTAAAATAAGAAATCTGATCGTACAATTTGTATGCCATACGATATTCTTGGCATTAATTCATAATTGATGCAAAACTTATAGATATTGTTGCGAACTTACAAAGCAGAATGTGTGAGGGAAATGTTTTGTATATAAATATTCTGTATGCAACAAATTACAATTAATGAATTAAAAAAGATTTTTCAGGATTATATCTACTATTAAAAATCATAATAATACCACATATGATAGAAGACATCTTTATATTTTAAGAAATTATACATTTTAGAAGCAAAATTAATACTACTTATAATACTTTACCAACATCTTCTAGTACAGTACAAAGTCTAAAGTCCAGAATGGTCGGGACTTTACCAAGTCCGAACTTCAGATTTTTCCGAAATTTGGGTCATCAAAAATATTGCTTTCCCAGGGAAAAGGAGATTAACTACATAAAAAGGCAAAATATGACGTTCATATGTTAAAATTGCATATAACAACTATTAATATTAAACAATCATTTTCCTTAAATAAATCATAACAAAATAAAACGTAAAACAAAAACATTTACTTAAGTCTGTTCTCAAAACCAAAAGGGCAACTTTGTGACATAAATTTTAATTTATTTGTTCCGAGATGCATGAAACTAGCAGGTGTTGTCGTTCAGAAAGTGTAATCGGACTGTGTTTTCCGTTTTATTCCAAACGCAATAGATCTTTCAGAAAATATTGTCAAAGTGAGAGTTTTGAACCAAAAGATGAATAACCACACAGGAAGGGTAAAAAACGTCTTTGTCACGTGATCAAAATCACTTATAACTCAATAGGTAATTTATTTATTTAAAAAAATGGCAAACACAGCTCGATTCCAAATCGCTTCCATAGTCAGGCCTTCTAATTTCATGACTTTCCGTTAAAAAAAATGAATTTGTAAATCTGTCAAAACGTTTTGCACTTGTTGAGCAGAGCAGTTGAGAACAGCCTTAAGGGAACAAACAATTAAAGAAGAAATTGTAACTTTCAGAACTATTGAACATTTTATTTAATGTTATCTGCTTTATTAACTTAGGTATATCATTAAGAAGTTTTTCTTTTATTCTGTACATAGACATGAGTTAAGATTCGGTAAAAGAGCTTCTTTGCTTTAGACCTTTTTTCGTTTCAACAATTTTGTTTTTTCACTTCTTTCTTGAATACTCCCGCTTGAAAGTTCGAGCTTTAGAGAATTCCGAACTTTGGGTGTCCGAACTTTAGACTTTGTACTGTATAACCACCATTTACTTGTTATATCCGTAATCATTATAAACAAAACAAAAAAAAAGAGAAAAATACAATATAATTCGTAATAGAAATTTAGTAATCTAATTATTGGTATAGAATTTAAATCCTACTTTTATTTATTTTTTAAAATATATTAAATTGGTGTGTTTTACATAAGAAATGTCATCTATGTTATGTCGGGATACTTTTATGAGTAATATTATTAGGAATAGTTTAAGTGGTTAAATTTTCAATTCTCATCCTGCAAAAAATTTATATTATAATGCAAAACCCTGTCTGTAAGTAACTCCGATATCATAATAACGGTGGCAACGACCTCAGCAATAAATTTTAATTTTATGGTAAATTTCTTAACTTCTAAACATAGCATAATTTCAATTTTTACACAGTCAAGTAGGAAAAAAAAATGTAATTTTAAAATTCAATTTGTTTGCAAACTGTATCTCAGTTTACCGATATTTTATGGATTTTAAATTTATTTTCAAGAATGATTTTTTTTTTTAAAGTTTCTTCTACAGCGTGCAGGCCGATTATGAAAAATTAAACCGTTTGCACTTTAATAATATACATAATTTAGCTTTTACTATCGACAAAAGGTTCCATAACGAAATTAAATCTTCATTAATAAATAAATAGATGAAATCAAATAATATAGATAAAACAAAAACTTAACAGACATATATGTAATCAAATTACGCGCTTAAATACTAAAATAATCCGAATCAAAAAGCATTCTTTAAATTCCGATATCTTTCGCAGTTTCTTTGTTTATTAAAGCCTAGCATGCATTGAATTTGAAAGTTTAGCTTTAAATAAACTTGAAAACTTAATTAACACATAATCGATATTTTTCAAATAAAATTGCTTTTTGATATTGCTAGAGGGCAAAAGAAAACTACAAAACAAGAATTCTGCTTTTTCAGAATTTAGTGTCACCCCCGATGAAAAAAAAATATATATGTATATATAAATAGTACAAAACTTATTCCAACTTTAAAACTTACAGCACACGCTTTTATTTTATGTAAAATGACGTCATTCGCATACGCTTAACAATTCCACATTTACGGTCCACTCTTAAACATCTACAGTAAAGTATGCATAGGACGTCACTATCGCGAAATAATACACAAATGCAGCAAAAAGATGCCGTCATTCAAGAAACTCGACAAAAAAAAAAACGGCTGTCTAATGATTCAAAGGCCTTTATTTGTTTGTAACAATAATATAGATACTTAAAATTAAATATAGTTTATAATAGCTCCCTGTTTTAACAGAAATTATTCGTTTATATTTTTTCAAAACAGCACGCATTTTAATTACATTTTCTTTCGGTTGTTATGAAAAAATGGCAACAAAAATGTATAATTAGTATTTTACAACTGTTTTTCCTTTACTTTCTACAGAAATGGAGTACTTCCATTGCCAATATTAAGCAAATGGCTCCGAAAACTACGACAAAAAATAATATTTCAAAAATAAATGGAGATGCAGTTTTCAAACAAATTGCATTTAAAAGTACTTTTTTTTCCCAATAAGACGGTATAAAAATTGAAAATGCGCGATACTTAGAAGCTTAAAAAATTGCTATAGAGTATTTAATCGTACTGATTTGTTTTAGGGATGGCGTCTGTAAGGTAACGTTATTTTTTGGAGACCACATAAAATAAGCTGGGAGAAAGAAATAGCATACCGTACCGGGGGCTAAAAAAATTAAATGTAAAAAACATTTTCAGCTATGTCCTGTAACCCGGGAAGCCCGGGCTGAATCCCCTGGTATCAATAATTTAAAGTCATCTTTAAAAGTTAGATTGCCGTAGAAGATAATTCTTTATTCAGTTTTTTTTGCTTTGGTTTGGAATTCTTCTATCTTATGATTTATCTTAAATCTTTCACCTATTACAACGGACGTTTAACAACGTTCTCAAATACAGCTGTTGAAGCTGTCATTCGGATATGCATACACTTTTCTAGCAGCTTTTTTTCACTAAGAGTTCTGAAGATAGGTTTTATTTTTAAAAGAACAAAAAGCGAAGAGTAACAATAGAAATATTGTGTGTTACATTCAAATGCCTAATTAAAACCACACCAACAATGCTTGTTTACCTTTCTGAGCTGCTAATAATCAGTGTTTGAGAGTTAAAAGGTGCAATTTGTAATCTGCATAATCTGCTCAATTTTTTAACCCTTTAACCGTCTGGCCCGGATTTTTCCGTTCCTAGAAATCCTGTTAAAATGGCTGTAGACAAAAATATTTTAAACAAAATTCATATTTTGAACCTTATATAGAAAGTAGTGATATTAAAGCTATTATAGCATCAAACTGCGGTTAAAAAATATATATCCTGGGATTTGCAAGCATTCTTTTAAGCCCCCGTTTGAAAAATCGATTTTTTAAGGTATTTGACATCGCATTTCTGTCAAGCATCACATTAAAACGTTGCCTGTGCCTTTTTCTTCTCAAATTGTCTGGATTTGATCGTGAAACAAAATATATTGTTATTGCTAATTCTGTCTCTGCAGATACGGTGATAGTATCGCAGCAGCGTTAAATAAATCTCCTTCCATAACAACAAACTCACTAACCTGAGTTAAGAGACATTTAAACACTGTTAAATATACATAATTGGTTTTTCATAGATATTTTAATAATATGGGGGGGGAGTTAAAACATGCATTTCCGAAACATTTTAACTATTTTATGAATACATTTGCAACAAGCGTAATATGTTTTAATCTTGAAGACATGTATTTATTAACTAATTACCACTTCTGTTGTTTATAGGTAGACAAATCCCTTCAAGAACCTTTGATAATCTTGATGGTATTTACAAGAAAGAAGTTTTATCATCAAAAGGGATTTACGAAAGAGAAGTTTCCTTGTCACCGAGTGTATAAGAAGCATTTGACTTCTAATCTGACAGTTTAAAATATCAGTATTTGCATCTTTGAAAATTAAATAAACTGTTTGAGAATTTCATTGTTTCCTCTAAATTTCCTAATAGTATTTTGAACATTTAATTCTGAAAGTATCTATTTACTTTATATGTTACGTAGAAATACCTAGTATTTCAAATGTCTGGAGCAAAAGTAAAAAGCAATAAAAAAAAAATATATGGGTCGGGTAGGCTTGACTATTCAAACGAGAAGTCTGTGGAGTATCCCTCCAGTTCAGCTTTCTTAAAATCTTCAGAAAAAAAATCACCGGAACTGAACCCGCTAGTAAACGCGACAGGGTACGGTGTGAAGAATAAGTAAGTGGAAAAGAATACATTTTATCTCATTTGTCAAAGAAAACCAAATATAAAAGATAACACGAATTTAAAATTTCATTCTTACCAGAATTCACTGTCGAGGTAAAATACCCCAAACCGAGAAAGGGCAGTAAGTAATTGCCCAGAGCGAGACCAAAGCTAAGAAGAAAGTCAGTTGTTATTGAGATCACATAAAAAGAAGAAAATATTTTTTAGTTTTTAAAGAAAAGTTGGACGGTACAAAATGTTGTCAAGCCAACAAACTGGAAAATCAAGTGTACTTAGAATGTGCCAATGAGCAGTAAGTAGACATTGACAATAGTAGTAGGAAGCATGAGTCACTCACACCACACTCACAAAGAGGAGAAGAGGATAAAAGATATTTAGAAAGGTAGGCTTCAAAGGGGCCAAGACCTTCTAGAAATAAGTGGTATCATTAGCTCTCACATCCGAAATTCATTGCCCACAATACCCTATGGGATGCAACATGACCTAAATGAGTTTTATGCAGTAGATTCCTTAGAAAGGATTTAATTTGCTGCTGAAAGGAAAACAATGATAGGTAATAATGTAAAATGTTAACATTTTCAGGCATTATTTACAGCTGCAAGTGCTCAGTGTATCTTCCACCATATTCCAGTGCTTGTACAGTAACGATATTGCGCCTTATACAGTATGAAAGAGAAAATTAACGAGAGTGGGTTCTACTCCTGTCATATGAGGTCTTTTTTTCATTGCCTCTAAAAAAATGTAGATTTCCTCTTATGTGATTTGAAGCAGCTTGAAAACCAGAAATCACACGGTGTGTTTTGGCATATGCTTAAATTTTGCGTTGCATAAGCTATGTGCATACTGCATTCCCGTAGTATTACCTGCAGAAGAGCCCTCTTCTGTCGAGATTTTTAACTAACCCTTTGTCATGCCATACAAACTCCCCTGTCATAGTTTAGACTGCAAATCTCTCCTATCCAAAGATATTTCTTTTACCTCGTTTTACTTTTGCTCTGTACTTTTGAAACACCTGCCATATCTCTGATGTGCTTTCCAGATACAGATACACAGACATTTTTTAAAAAATAATGGTTTTTAATTAAATTTTTAAACTCACCATAATTTAATTTGAAGTCTTCACTCACATTATACATATATATGTAAGAGATCATACATATATGCAGATCATCATAATGATTTGCCTTGCACTCTGCCCTTCAAATTCTGTTCTGTCAAATTAGTACCAAGCGAGTGCCTTATATCACTGCCTTCTAGAGATCTATCTCTAGAAGGCAGTGCTTAATATATGCACTGAATCGTATCTTGACAGGAGTATTCGTAATCTGATAAGCTCATCTATTTAGCACTAGTCTGTCGTTATAATAAATATGTTCAGGGATCTGCTTGCATTTATATCAAATGCATTTTGGAAATAGTAAACATATAAAATTTACCTTAAGTTTTATATCATGGAATAATCAACAAGTAAAATATAAAGTGCTGGAAAACAATTCGAATTTTTACAATAAAGCTTTTTTGAAGGCTAAACAAAAACAAATTTAAATCCCTTTACGTGAGTGAATTAAAAGTTAGTAAATTTGTGTTTATTGAATTTCTACTGGCGAAACATGGTAGGAACATTGGCATGATTGCCACATAGCGACACTGTTACTTTTATATATATATATATATGTTACCGGCCAAACCCGATTTTAGGCCAAACCAGATTGGCCTAGGCCAAACTAGTTTATCCTAACGCGCATCGGATAAACTAGTTTTTCCTAGGCCAAACTAGTTTATCCTGACGCCCATAGGATAAACTAGTTTTTCCTAGGCCAAACTAGTTTGGCCTAACGCTCATAGGACAAACTAGTTTAGCCTGCTATTTATTAGTCTGAACTAGTTTATTCTAGGCCAATTGAATTTGGCGTGCTTTTATTGATCCCAAAGACCGCTTCGATGCCAACCTTCTAGTTTATCCTACACTGTTAAAAATTTTGCAGCATTCTGGCAGGTCACTCGACCGTTTTTTGAAAAAACGGTTTCATAACCATAATTTAACTATATTCTGACCATAAAATGGCCAATAATATGGTCAGAATAAGATTAAAATTACGGTTGTGCAACCGTTTTCGGAAAAAACGGTCAAATGACCTGCCAGAATGCCGCAAATTTTTAACAGTGGTCAATCTAGATAGGTCAATCTAGTTTATCCAAGGGCAATTCAAACACAAATCCAATTTCTCAAAAATTAGTCAAATTCACGCTCAAATTCAAAATTTTTCAAACGAATCCGCTCAACTCAAACACATCTATTGAAGTGAGCAAAGTTCACTAAAAACTCGTTTTAAAAAATATATAAAATAGAAGTTTAGAGTCCAAATTTGTGAAATTTTGTGAGCTAGTATTTTGGTTATTCGATGTAAGGTCTTTACGGGCCCGCCCAATTTTCCTCCCCGACACTCGGTCCGGACTTGGTTTAGGGATTACTGTTTTCGAGAGGTTCGAACCGTGATGGACCGGGACTAAATTCTTTAAGTTGGGACTGTACTGCATTCTTCTTGAGGTCTGCACAGGCAGAAATTTTCCGTCCAATTTCCAATCCAGCTCATATGAAAATCATTTAAACCGGAAGGATCTCTCGTTTGTTCAGTAAAAAATATAAGTAACATTTGGCCCGGCCAAACATTTTTTTGCACGTATTTTTAAATGGCTATTATTCCACAATTGAAATTTATACATTTATTCTTATTATTTATTTTTTTAAGATGAGTAGATGCATTTATAGGTAATAAAATTAAAGTACGATATAACATGAGAAAAATAACCTGCCTATGACGGAATCCTCTGTTTAACAAAAAAATATGTTGATCTATGTAAAATGAGCACATTAATACAATTAACATCCTCTAATCCGTTATGTTCGGGATTTACAGCATGCGGATTATGAAAAATTCCGAATTACAGGATGAATGTTGGGAAAAACGTGTAGAAGTAAGAATTAATCAGAAAATGCCATTAAAGCATGTTTTTTTTATTATTTAAACAGCTTGAATAGCATATTAAAAATATTCAATAATGTAAGTTTTGTACAACATATGTACATGAGTATAAAATGAAAACGTGCACTGTTGGCCTACTCGTAGAAGCCATCTTAAACAAATCTCGAATATCAGTTTGTTTTCTAGTAGTCTTTTCTCTTCATTTATTAGGATGTTATTTTTTATGATGTGGATTTAATAATTTCCGTATGGTTGAAGGATCGGCTCCGCACAAAAAACCTGATAAATGTATTCGAGGCATTAGCTACTTTATTTAAACTGATGTTGTTTGACTCGTGCACATCATATTCATCTGAGCCAACGTCTTTGGGGGCTGCTAGGTTTATAACACTCTGAATGATGGCCTCGTCAGTCAAAATTTCAACTGCCGGTTCATCAAAATATTCTACAACTCACTCCTTTATTTCTTCTCGATTGAGTTGTGTTTCCGAAAGTCTTGCGGTATTATCCAGCATGCCGGACATTAGGATGCCGGATTAGAGGATGTTTACCGTACTTCTAAAAATAATATAATGCATTTACAACAGATGATGAACCTTCTAATAAGGGAACCTGTCTATAACGGATTTTTCTTCTTTCCTATTCAATTCTGACTTATAAGATTTTACTGTATAGAATTTAATTTTTTTTTTAATTTCTAAGCCATAAAATGTGGATTAACGATATTAATAATTCTATTGTAAACTGTATTGATTTTTTAATGAATCTTTATTTGTATGTAAATATCGGAATAATTACTAATCCCATCAATTTTTTTACACGGCTTGGAAACTTAAAAATTTAAAAATTTTTATATAAAAAAACCTTTCAAGTTGGAATCACGTCAGCGGAGAAAAAAAACTTAGTTATAGTTAACTTCCTTTTTTAGCAGGTCCGTCGTCTCTAGCAAATGTATTATGATTTTTTTCAAACGGATCCAATAATATACAATTTGCACTGATTAAAAAAAAATATATATATATATCAGTTTAAACAGGATTTCGTCACACACAGATTCTTCTAATAGGTTTTGCAGTTCTGTATCCCCATCCGTATAAAATGTATATGTACTATTTTTTAAAGAGAGTTTTAATTGCGGAATAATGGTAGCTTTAAAATATATGTATTTTAGGCCAAACTGGAACCGGGACTTCGCCGGATTTTTAAAAATTCTAAATTTTTGAAAGAATATTAAATGTATTTTTGGCATTCTTAATGTTGCATTCATTCATAATTAATTCAAAGCCAAGTGATATTTATGCGAGAAAAAAAAGATAAATATAAATTATATTATTGATTTTTTTTAAATATTTATTTTTTTTCTCACATAAATACCACTTGGCTTTTAATTAATTATAAATAAATGCACCATTAGGAATATCAAAATTACATTTAATATTCTTTCAGAAATCTGGAATTTTCAAAAACACAGCGAAGTCTTGGTCTCAACGATACCAGATTTTCGAGATTATACTGTACATTATTAATCAATCCTCTAAATTCTTTCTCTCCTAAATATTATAATAACCTCCTATCCCATTCTTTGGCCCTCCAGCACAAAATTTGTCATAGGGAACATATTTTGTAACTACCGGTGGCGGTGAAATGGGGGAAGATAGGGGGACAGTATCCCTCTCCCCATTGATTAAAATATATTATACAGGAGTGACGACAATACTACTTTGCACAAGGTTGGCGACGGAGCGGTCGTTGGGATCAATAAAAGCACATCAAATTGCATTGGCCTAGGATAAGCTAGAAAGTTGGCGGCGAAGAGGTCTTTGGGATCAATAAAATTACGCCAAATTGAATTGGCCTTGGATAAACTAGATCGGCCTAGAATAAACTAGTTCGGACCAATGAATAGCAGGCTAAACTAGTTTATCCTATAAGCGTTAGGCCAAACTAGTTTGGCCTAGGCAAAACTAGTTTATCCTGTGGGCGTTAGGATAAACTAGTTTGGCCTAGAAAAAACTAGTTTATCCTATGGGCGTTAGGATAAACTAGTTTGGCCTAGGAAAAACTAGTTTATCCTATGCGCGTTAGGATAAACTAGTTTGGCCTAGGCCAATCTAGTTTGGCCTAAAATCGGGTTTGGTCGGTAACATATATATATATATATATATATATTTAAAGCGGATCAAATGTTTAGACGTTGTTGAACTTGCAATTAAAATAAATAATTAAAGATATGTTGAATCTGTCGGAATAAGACCTCCATCTTATAACATTATATAGTAATCTGGCTTCATCTGAAATATGCAATCAGAGCTGATATTGCCTGCCGCAATGGGATAATTTGCAATAATGAATTTTTTATTGCAGTCACCGTTACTATCTGTCGCCCTGGAATTTAATGACCTATTCTGAGGTTTAGCAAAGATCCACATATCTTTGCTATTTATCGTATTATGTTACATAGATGAGTAAAATTTAAAATTATTGACACCCTTAGTATGTTTAATTTGATTTGTTAAAAACTGATGGTTATAATTTTAAATAATGACTAGATATAGAGAAAATTAATCCTAACTATTGATTTTAAAAAGTTGCGTACTTTCTACTGAAAGAAAATTTTTTTAAGTGTAATTTAGAGAACCAAGTTTCTGAAATTAATTATAAATAACAGAAAAAAAAAAAAAAAATAATTAGAGTAAAATTACTTTATCAAATTTATATCCTCTTTTTATTTATGTCTTATTTAACTCTTTATATAATATAATAATAATAACTTTTAATGTATGCCAAATCCTTCAACTTAAATAGCAAAACCATTTCGAAACAGAGAATTTTTCTTTAAACTCAAAATAATATTCTGTTGGACTATTCGTGATCATTATTAAGAATTATTTTTGTGTATAATCATTGTTATAAAAAATTATGTTTTCAGTTAAAATATATTTCAAATGGCTCTAGCTTGTCGGAAAATTCAGACGAAAAATTTATTTAATGCCCAGTATTCTTAAAATTGTATTGTAGATATTAAGTACTTAGACTCAATAGTTTTTATGCAGTTAAAGTGAAAATGAAAACAGAACAATGTTTAAAATTTTAGATCATTTTGACGTGGAATTGAAAAATAGCCGAATGAATACTTTAGAACCGGTTTCACTTCAGCACAAATTATCAGTACCTGATTTACGGCAGGGCATTCCCCTGCCGCAAATCAGGCATTTGGGTCCGTGCAACGGGGCATGGACCTAGGGCCGCAGATTTTCGGTGTCCCCCAATTGCTGCTGAAGGTTTTTCAATTATTATCCAAAATCTGATGTAGTTTTAATATCTACTGCAATTTTACATTTCATTCCACATTCTATTGTGTTCATGTTGTATTTTTATAACGTTGTATATTTGTCTGAAACATCCATTTATAATTACTTATTATACTGATTATATTATAGTGAATATTTTCTTTTAGCTTTATCAGTTAAAAAATATTTTTTATAATTCTTATTTAATCCTGTTCCTGTTCGAGTCAGATTATTTTGGGTTGTTGTGCGTAGCTTGCAGGCAGTAGAGCTGCCTAATATTTTAAATAATTGTAGCTTGGTTTGTCGAAAATTTATTATTAGTTGTCGCATACTTTATCATTCCAAATATATAGACTTGTATAGGAAAAGATAATCAACACCACACAATTTATTATAAAACGTCTACTCATTTAAATTTCATAATTGTGAAATAATTATTTAAAAGTAAATCAATGATTGTCATATTTAATTTTTTAATGGAAATTTTAAAGTAATTATTAAAGTCAATAATGGTTATTTTAGTAAGTACCTTTTTCACATTTTTTTTTACTCAATCCCTCTGTAAATATCGATGCTAGGAGACCCCCGTAAGCATCTGTACCCAGGGCCCCCAAATTTATAAATCGCTCCCTGCAAATGAAATAAATGAGAAACCTAGAATAGAAGGGATACAAGTGACAAAATTTAGATTTGGAGCAAATTGAGTTCAAAGTTGAACATGAATAGTAGCTAACTGAATTAAAATAAGAAATTGTTTCTTACTTCCTAAGTTATCTATGAACTCTTATTTCAATAACTGTGAAAGTGGAGTAGAATATTTTTTTTTTTAATTTAAGTAGAGATTAAAGAGGTTAAGTAGTTTAGAGAGCTTAAGTAGTTGGCCAGTAGAACGCAGTACATACTTAGAAAATCACTTATATCTGTTTATCTCCAAACAAATAGCCTTTTTTCTATATAGCCTGTGCACTTAGATCAGTTTTTAAATTTTGTCACTTATACCCCTTGGCTTCTGGGATCCTCAAATATAAGTTAGAAACATGCAGTTCATTCATTAAAGTGCAAGTATAAAAATTTTATTTTGTTTTATTTTACTATATATTTTGCTACATGTATGCATGAAATGATAAGAAAATACAGAATTTTTTTTAATTCAAAATTTAAATCAAAATCCCTAATTTCTTTTTCCTAACTTTTATCTTCAAAACTCGTTTTGCCACTGGTAACTTTATTTCCCAGCCCAACAGTTATTACTTTCAGACTTCAATTTCGGACGATCTTTAAGATAAAAATTACTGAGTATGTGCTTCTTGAAAGCGTTTGCGATTCATTGCACTCAGTTCTTGATTAAGCCTTGTTTTCGTCATAAGGCTGCAGACATCAAGAGCTAAGTAACCAATAAAGTTAAATTATCCTCCCAGTTTCACAGCTTTCGCTCCCTGCTGGAAAATATCGCAAATTCTTATCAAAACTCCTGTGTTTCTGGCAAAATTTAAGTTTTTCAGAGATTTCAGACTGCACTAGTAACCTGATCATGTGAGACAACAAAAAATATGGTTTGTTTTCTCCGGGTCTCCGGCGTATTCGCGACTACCGTGTATCGTCGAACTGGAAAATAAACGAATGTTTACTTCAAAGAGTGAGGTTCCGAGTCAAATTATTTTAATACTTCTGCATCAAAAATTTGGATTTACTATATAAATCCAATTTTGAGACAGAAAGCAAACCCGCTAATCGGCATATTTCACATACATTGTCAAAAGTTTCAAATAATTAAACATATTACGTAAGAATCAAAATTTTAAAATGATTGAGACATTTAAAATCAGCCTTTTAATAAAATACAAAACTGAAAACAACTCACAACAAGTGGGGAAGTGTGATCACAGATCGCACAGAGGGTTTCGTTTAATATTCCTTTCAAAACACTTTATTCTTTTGCAAAATCTGTTAGTTCCACATTTCGCAACCAGGGAGCACACTCTATTCTAAACAAACCTCTATCCGAACGAAACTCCGTTTTACAAACTATCCGTAGATATATCAGTCGAGGGGATCGGACCCATAGCACCCGATATAGGTATGCGCACCCTGGCGGTAAAAATTGGAACTAAAATATGTACAACTATGGTGATTAATATGAAAGAGTGGTTAAAAGAGTGTCGGCAAAAGTTAGAAAAGTGCACCTCAGGTAAAAAGTGTTGAGGTTAGAAAAATTGCTAAAAATACAGAAGTTAGAGCCCAGGGGGGTAGATATAAGGTTTTTGTCAAAATTTTATGATTTGTCGTTTGATGTGAGGTATTCAGCTATAAGAATCCAAAATTTCAAGTCTCCATCATATATAGTTTCTGAGAACGGGCTCTGTGACAGACAGACAGACGGACGGACGGACAGACGAACAGACAGAAGAGTGAGACGGATAGGGTTTCGTCAAATGAACGAGGCCCTAAAAATCACATGATAACATTAATTAATTCAGTAGACGTTTCGAAATCTATCAAAAGCCTCTTATAAGTATAAATGTCAGTCGAGGCAGAAGTTTTTTTTTTTTTATAAATATTCGGGAGGGGAAAATACGTCACAGGAGGGCCGCAAACTCAGGTAAAACTGTACATACTTCTTGCAGAGGCTTGGGGGATGGGGGATATTTCTTTAATTTTGTAAACCAATCTTCCAAAAACAATACAGTAACTTCGTGCAAGCGCTTGGGGGAAGGATTTCTTTACTTTTGTAAATCAACCTTCCAAAATAATACAACTTTTATAATTATTGCAGTTGGATTAGAGAATTGAAAAATCTTCTAAATCTGGTATATGGCCAGCACCTATTCCATGATTAGCAAATTTTGATCGTAAATCTCCGAATTTGAAAGCACGTTTTTGTTCTAAACGAATGTTGCATGAAACCCAGTTTCGTCAATATACGATCAGGATCGGTATCCCTACAAAGGATACTGTAAGCTATTCCAGTATTATGTAGAAGGGGAGGGATATTTTTTGGCTTAAATTCCATAAAGGTATTCGTTATAGCATGCTGAGGCTTAAAGACTGTATCAACATTAATTCCTTTTTTTATTAATTGAATATTTCGATAATTAAATCCAACTGCAATAGTAACAAAAATGCTTTAAAAAAAAGTTTGTTTACAAGAGCATAGAAATCCCCCTGAACGAAGCATGTGCTATTTCTCCTGCATATATGCTCCTGCTGTGACTTATATTCCCTAGCGAACATTATAGACAACTTCAGTCTCAATTGATATTTGTACTGATAAGACTCTATACAGAGCTCGAAATGTTTACAGTATTAGTAGGTTTTACTATGAGGTTGTAGTGTGCTGTTTTTAATTTTGTAATTTATTAAATATTTTATTGATTTGTCTTAAATCCCTTTACGTTTCAAGCTTTTTTATCATAAGCTATACATATTAAGATTTTAATATTACGTACAGTGTTATTGTGTATGGAATATTTTCTGTTTTTTTTTTTTTTTTTTTTTTTTTTTGTCATAATTACAACTACGATCTTAAAAAAAAAAATAAAAAAAATATAAAATAAATAAATCCTAATTTAAATTGTTTACCAGTTATCAACCTTCAAAATTTCAATGCTATGATTACAAAATTTATATTGCTTTACATTGCTTGTGACAACAAGTAGGGATACACCAACACATGCCTTTGTGAAACATATTTAAGTAACTTAACTATGTAAATAGATATTAGCACAAAATATATCTTATTAAATACAAATAGTTATTAAAATTCCAATAAGAAAATTAATGACTTTTTGAGTACAAAGGTAAAGAAAACAGTTTTCACAATTTACATTTAATTAATTGTGTGGTGTTATAAAAAATATTTGTATAAGTAGAAAAAAAAAGAAATAATTATCATTCATGTAGTTTAGTATATTCTTGAAATAAATTCTCTTATTTAAACACACGCTGTTATTCCAATTAATTTGTTCTTCAACTCATTTAAAAAAGGTGTTATAAAAAATTTTAATTTTCTGACTAATTTAAAATAAGCAAACATTACATTTCTTATTAATATTGGTTGTTTTGTATTTTTACGTATTTTTTCGATAAGCTAAACGAATCAAAATTTTGCAGCAATTCTTAAAGACCCTTGAAAGGTTATTCTGGAGTAGACTGCTACTGAAAATAGCGAATTATAAATAAAATTTTATAAGTTGTGTAAGTAAACCTTTGATTTTCTTTTTGTTAGCTATCTTTTTGAGAGACAATGAGTACGATACGAGTATAAAAATCAAACGGATTCTTTAAAATCTTTTTGAAAATTAGTGTTTTCACGCAAAAACTTTTTTTTTCGATATTGATTAAAAATAAACGAAACGCAAAATAATTTCGCTATTTAGCTTTAAAAAAAAAAAAAAAGAAAAAGAAAAAGAAAAGAATAAGAAAGAAAAATCATACTAAGCTCTTAAAAACGAAAACAAGCTTTACTATCAGAAATGAAACAGATATTTTAACAAACTATTCGAAAACTTTATATTTTATTTGAACATACCTAATTTTTGTTTTAATCTACTTATATATATAAAATCGAAACGAAAATTTCTTTCCGAACCTCTATATTCTACTGCATGGATTTTGACGAAACTTATACTGTTAGATAGGTATTGTTTCAGGGAAGGTTTTAAGTTATAACACATCGTTCTACGTAGATTAATTATAGAATTATGACGGAAAGTTCTGTTATTTTGGACGATAAGGTTACCATTTTATTTCTTGACGAAATTTATCGTTGATAAAAACCTTTACATGTGTATATACCTTTACATGTGTATATATTAAAATTTTACTATCGTAATTATACGGTTTAATACAAAATTTAAGTTTATTAAATTTGTTCTAAACTCAAAATTAATGTCCGACTCTGAACACTGGCAATTTGACTTCGATATTGTTAGTGTCAGAGACAAGAAGTGAAGGTTATTGTTGCCATGGAATGTATGCCATGGAATGTATGCCTATGTAATATGAAAATGTCAAATGATAGCATTTTTAATTAGCCAGCTACTTTTAAAACAAACTTAAAACGGTACTACTTGATTATCCCGTCGACAAAAAAACTATCTCCAAACTATAAGATTAAATGCCAATAATGGCTGATCGTAAATTTTACATTCGCTTGACATTAAACACGGTAAACGTGTTTGTTGCGTCATCAAGTGATTTTTAATTTGACTTCTATTTGTAATTTTATTAATGCTTAAAAATTTCTTTATTCTTTCGTTGTTTAAAATAAAAATTTTGTCATTTTGTATAATTTGGCGAGTAGTTAGGCAATTTATATAATTTGGCGAAATTGGTAGACAGGATAATCAAATAGTACCCTTAAAACATTTCCAGCCGGTGAAGCCATGTAAAATTAAATAACTACTGCAAAACGCAATCTGTATATATTATATACGCTTACAGATAAAAAATAATACGCTAATCCTTCGTTTAGGTTTAAATTCATTGAGTTTTAGGCATTTAAACACTTACTTAACAAGAAATTTTCAAATGCATTTAGCTGTCTTGCGTTTGGGAAGGAAATGTGTTAGCTAGCCAAATAGCGTGGAACATTCGTCTTTTTTGCGTCAAATATTCAAATATATTTCTTTTTTTCTTTTTTCAGATTTTTACTGAGATTCCGCCACCAAATTTGACTGGCGTTTTAATACTTACATGAGTAGTTTTCTAAGCATTTTTTTTTTCAAAATAATTTGAGTATGCTCTTTAAAGAGTGAGTAACAATTTTGTTTTTGATTTGTTCTTTTTTATTTCTAACTCCTCAATCATGTGACTTACAAACAAAACTAACAGATAAAATTGTAAAAATGATGGTACTTATAATTTACACGTTATATGTTTATTTATGATTTTGAGTTCACTTTTGCCGCCAAACAATTTGATTTTAAGCCAAAAAGACGTAAGCGTGACATAGGTTCAATCGATGTTTACAATAAAGGTGATTTTGCATGTGTACGAAAGCATTTTAGAGTATTTTTTTTTAATTTAAACGTACAATTTATAAATAGAAATTAATATTAAAAATTGAGTCAAATATTTTAATTTTAGTATAAATGTCTCCCACACACGCACATACATAGTGTAAAATAATTTAATATCAGACATTTAAAAAATTTTTCACCATACATTACTGCGAAACATGTCTATTTCTTTTCCCCAAATTTGTGACTTTTATAACCTCGAAGCCAGATTAGCTAATATTGTTCACTCTTTTTTTTTAATAAAAAAGATATCTCCAATTTTCCTTATAGAAACGTTCAATACTTGCAATGTTAAGTAGTAAAGATTATTCTTAAGAAAATGTAAGCAATTATGCGTTATTATTATCACGAAAGAAAATATTTTTTAATAAAAATTTCTTTCTGAAATCACTTTTCGATATTCCATTTAATTCGTCATTTTTTTCCATGTCCGCCCTTCTTTTAGAATTGTTATTAAAAGATAGTGGATGAATCTTCCATAATCAACCTCCCTAACAATTGGCGAATTTACTATATAATGTTGGATGATTCGTTTATATTTGAAAGGAACGTCGCGTCGACAGTAAATCCGATTTCAGAAGATTACGCGAAATTTGTACTTAGCGATTAGTAAATTTATGTTTTTTTTTATTATGGATCAAATGGACAAAAGAATATTTACTATTATATATTTTTCATCTGCATGTTATTTTACTATCACTAAAAAAGCATGACTTTGAATGTACAAAAAAAAAAAAAAAACTTTCAAATGCCAAATGTGGCCAATGGAACAATATCTGTTCATTTAGACTAGGTTTTAAAAAAAAGTACCTCAGATTCAAATAAAATTTCAATCATTATAAAGCAATTTTAGCTGATGCACAGCCCGAGCAGCTGATCGTAGTCACAAATTAATGTTTTTAGTTTTATTTAGGCAACAGACTGATGAATAATGACGTCTTGAAAATAACAAGCATGTTTATTTCTCCGTCTTATTACGCACATTAGAGAAATGCGAAAAAAATCTTCTGTTTGCCAAAAAGACCATTACTAAAAATTTTGCATAACTAACTTTATTTATCATTCGCAAAGAGTTTTGATAGTGAAAGATCTAAAATTCAATCAGCAGCAAAATAACAAGCATGTTTATTTCTCTGTCTTATTACGCTCATTAGAGAAATGCGAAAAAAATCTTCGGTTTGCCAAAAAGATCATTACTAAAAAATTTGCATAACTAATTTTATTTATCATTCGCAAAGAGTTTTCATAGTGAAAGATCTAAAATTCAGTCAACGGCAATTTGACGTTATTTAATGGATTGTAGTTTGGCGCGTAATTAACTCTGTTTTATAGCTAACTCTGGTACATTTGTAGCCATACCTTTACGAACATTTCTAACGTTTTGCATCAAACTTGGTTGTGGATCCAATTACGGATGATTGGGAAGATTTTACTGAATGTAAACTAGAGGTTTAGTTTTGTATTTGAATCAGTTATCGAGGTTATTTTCCTAGGTTAATAGTTGCATGATTAAAACTGGTATATAAAAAGAAACGACAGTTAAAATGACATTGTTTTAATTTTATTCACACAATTCAGCTTTAAATATCCACTTTTACATTATTCACATTTTTTAAAATATAAAAGTTAAATCCTGTTTTGATTGTATTTACTCTACTGGAATTCGAAGATAAGAAACTGTAGGAATCCTGTCAAAAGAAGACGTATATTACCAAATATAATGTAAGGTAGAGAGAGATTGTATTTATGTTATCAGATCCATACATAACACGAAGCTGAGAAGCCCGGAGTAAAAGAACTAACAAACGAAAGTGAATAACTCGAACATTCTTTAAGTTAAATGTTCATTCTCTGTAATCATTGCAATTCTCTCTATAGTGTGGTGATTAGAAAACATTTTAATTTCTGATGATCGTAATGGCCGCATTTCCCTCCTAAACTCTACATGATGTACTAAAAAGTTGCTTCTGAATTGCCCGAATTCCGTCTAATGCATCAGATAATATAATAGCGCAGTGGCGTCCGATGCGTGTTCAGAAAATGCGGAAGGACTTTCTTGTGAAGGTCCATATTAATTTAGAATACAGGGTCGAATTGTCCATTTCGTTTGAATCAAGTTTTATCTGAAAAATGGACCAGCGCAGCGGGCTCAGCCTGCTAGTATTTTATAAAAATCCTAAATATTAAGATTAATATCACAGCAATCATACTTTTTTGAATGATTTGAAATGAAAACCTTTTCTCTAAAATATTTATCTTTTACTTCTCCAATATCAAACTGTCCTTAAAGTATTTGTTCTATTTATCTATAACTTATAAAAGAGCTTTAAGTTTTTTTCTGGCTTTGGTAACTCACCCAAAGTCTCAAAATAGAAAAAAGTTTCCCTTTTTTTTATATAATTACCCGCTTTTAATTAACGGGTTTTTTTTTTCTTTTTTTCTATTTATGAACACTTTAAAAAAAGATAAATGTTTCTTAATCTGCAAAAAAAAAATGTTATTACTACGAACGCGAATATGTAATCAGTTATTGACTAAATTAAGGCTTTTAATTTACGAGTTTTCTTTTATTATTATTATTCTTTGCTTCTATTTATGAACACTTTAAAAAAAGACAAATGTTTCTTAATCTGGAAAAAAATAACATTACTACGAACGAAATTATACAATAAGTTATTGACTAAATTAATTCTTTTAATTTACAGCGTATTTTTTTTAATTATTATTCTTTGGTTCTATTTATGAACATTTTTTAAAAAAAAGGCAAATGTTTCTTAATCTGGAAAAAAATAACATTACTACGAACGAAAATATACAATAAGTTATTGACTAAATTAATTATTTTAATTTACGGGGTTTTTTTTTATTAATATTCTTTGCTTCTATTTATGAAAATTTTAAAAAAAGACAAATGTTTCTTAATCTGGAAAAAATAACATTACTACGAACGAAAATATACAATAAGTGATTAACTAAATTAATTCTTTTAATTTACGGGGTTTTTTTATTATTATTCTTTGCTGCTATTTATGAACATTTAAAAAAAAAAAAAGACAAATGTTTCTTAATCTGAAAAAAAAATAACTTTACTACGAACGAAAATATACAATAAGTTATTGACTATATTAATTATTTTAATTTACGGGTTTTTTTTTATTATTATTATTCTTTGCTTCTATTTATCAACACTGTAAAAAAAGACAAATGTTTCTTAATCTGGAAAAAAATAACATTACTACGAACGAAAATATACAATAAGTTATTGACTAAATTGATTCTTTTAATTTACGAGGTTTTTTGTATTATTATTCTTTGCTTCTATTTATGAACATTTAAAAAAAAAAGACAAATGTTTCTTAATCTGGAAAAAAATAACATTACTACGAACGAAAATATACGATAAGTTATTGACTAAATTAATTCTTTTAATCTATGGGGGGGTTTTTTATTATCATTCTTTGCTTCTATTTATGAACACTTTAAAAAAAAAAAGACAAATGTTTCTTCATCTGGAAAAAAATAACATTACTACGAACGAAAATATACAATAAGTTATAGACTAAATTAATTATTTTAATTTACTGGGGTTTTTTTTATTATTATTATACTTTGCTTCTATTTATGAACATTAAAAAAAATGACAAATGTTTCTTAATCTGAAAAAAAAAAATAACACTACTACGAACGAAAATATACAATAAGTTATAGACTAAATTAGAGTTACAAGATATCTCCAATCCCGCAAAGTATTCTTTATCTTCAGAAACCCGAGAAATCCATATATTGTCGAGTTTAAAGGAAGCACTTATAAAAACAAAGTTTCATTCGACGCCACTGATTTTCGGAAATATTTCCGAGTAGTTTTTATAGTTTGCTAATCAGCTTCCTCAATCTACATTATCAATTTTTTGGATGCAATCAATTCTCAAGTAAACAGTTCCATGTTCAGCAACCATATTTTAAAGGTAAACGTGATAAATTAACATAACATTAACATTATAACTAATATTTTTTGTTGCTCTTTCATGCATAAATTCAGTTACGCCAGCTAAAAATGTTTAAATGATAATTGATAGAATCCTAAAAACGTATATATCGGGTTGAGAAGACCTATTTATACATTACAAAATGTACACGGAAACATTTCCTAAAATCAATGACAGCAAAAGAAACCTTGTTTTTATAAATGCTTCTTTAAATCTCGAAAATACGTTGGTTTCTCAGGATCCCAAAGATAAAGAACGTTTTTCGGAATCATGGGTAACCTGGAAGAAGTTGCTGCATATTTTAGATCATGGTTACATTATAGTTTCATATATTACGAAGCATTTGTCTTTTTTACAGCGTAATTTTGTACAAGGAGTTCGGACATTTCTTGAAAGATTTCAGGAAGAAATTTACAATATATATGTCTCCTCCCATAGTTGCTCAAGAGTTAAATCCTGCAGCGTGAGTTTTAGAGGTATAGTTCCAATTTCTCAACTATTTCAAATATCGTTTTCTATCACAATGAAAGTCTATTTACATCAAATAGTTATTTTTATAAAAGTTAAGAAATTAAGATTTTTATGCGGTTTCTGGGTCTTATATGTTGCTTTAAAAAATCTTTCTCCGTTCTCTAATAATTAAATTTAAAAAAAAAATTATTTTGTTATGAACAAAACTTATTGACTTTGAATTTTAATTTTCAAAGTTTTTTGGCACTGAAAATAGAAAGATATGCTTTTGAGGACGAAAAATACGGAAACTTACAAACTTTACTACAAAAATGTCAAAGTAGTAATAAAAATAATACTGGAATAAGTTTCGCTTGCACAAAAATTTGTGTTATGTTTTATTTTTGCTTTTCTCTTACTATTCGAGGCATGGAGAATTTTTTTTTAAATATAACTTAAAAGATCCAAGAACAGTATCGAAGTTTAAAGTTAGTAACTTTTTATAAAAAAATACTTATTTTGACGAAAATACCTTTTAATATAACGGAGAACAACATTTAGAGTATATTTTCAATTGAAATTATTTCTCTAAAATTACCGGTTTCGGAAAGACCTATTGGATGTTTTGTGTATCGATTTTTAAATAAAATTTTTGAGTTTTCAAGATTTTATTTCATAACTCCAATTATTCACTTGTATTCTTTATTATATCGTCATATATCGTACAGTATCGTCATTTTTAAGTCCACGAGTGGTTTTCGAACAATGTATGAAATTTATAAAAATTAAAAACATTAAAGTACACAATTGAGAAACCTGAAAACTTAGCAGCTAAAATAATGAGGGATATTGCTTTGATGTCATTTAATTTTTGGAATAATTTTACAGTTGGTTTGGTATTTATCCGTTATGCGAACACCATGCCAAAATGGTGTTCGCCATTTATTTCAACCCTGAACGTGCAAAAGATTTTTATTGCAAGCTGTGCCAAGCATTGTGTTATACATATTATTGAACGTGATTCATTTTTAGGTGCCTTCGTAATTATATGAATAGGTAGCACCTATAATCGTCGTCTGAGACATCCGTCTGTCCGCATATAACAGCGCAAAAACTACCCAACCGAATGGCGCGAAATTTAATATATAGGGTAAAGTGCCCTAATTTCGCTCCCCCCCCCCCTTTACTTTTCCGGTTCTGCGAAAAAGTCGCCACTTATCACGCAAGGCACAGGGAACGGAAAGTAAAAGGAGTCAGTAGTGAAAGTTTCGTTCGCCAAGACGCATACATATATTAAATACGCCAGATTTTCTATTTTTAGAAGACCTGAGTTCTTATTACGTTGTTTGTAGAACGTTATTTTCTGTTCTGTAAGTATGTATTTTTTAGTCATTGCATGTGTCTTACGTAGGTAAGATGCTGACAGTAGCATACAGTGAGTTTTACGACGCTCAGTTCATCTTAGGGGAACTGAAGCTCCGCCATATTGGGATGTAGCGTGGTCCCAATTTCGTCTCCCTTGCAGTTCTTATTTTCGTCCCGGAGACGAAATTATGAATGCTTTTTCATGACATTTTTTTTTCAATTTTTTTCTCATGTTG
Source organism: Maratus speciosus (assembly GCA_963932465.1). Classification (NCBI taxonomy): domain Eukaryota; kingdom Metazoa; phylum Arthropoda; class Arachnida; order Araneae; family Salticidae; genus Maratus; species Maratus speciosus. The sequence goes on along the minus strand of OZ010795.1, from coordinate 346,491,068 downwards.
GATGGCTAATATTTCGTTATGTTATTCTTCAAATGACAATTAGTACATTTTTTCTACCTTAATTTAATATAAATTAAATTACTTACTCATTTTGAAATAAATTTTGATATAGTTATAAGTTAAACCTCGGCGTATTGCATTTTTTGAGGCGGACGAATTTAAGACCATTTTTTTCTTTTGCCATATACTAATACTTTTGAAAAAACAATTTTTCGCACTGCTAAAATTTTTTTGTACGATATTTGCCTATGTTTCTATGTAGATGGGTAGTTATTCAATGTAAAATCCAAATTTGGTACGTTTTTACTGAAAATTACAACATTTATGACCTAAAAGTGACTGGGGGACGAAAATAGGGCACCTTACCTTAGAATCGCTGCAGAATTTTGTCGAGTCATTTCAAATTTTATGAAAATCGAATCAAAACTTAAAAAGATATTAATAAAAGCTATTAAATCCTATCATACATAATTAATTCAGTGATATCTCGTGATAGGTAATGATTCTGGGTTGCCACGGTGATTACTTCCTACTTAAGATGGAGTCATATTATTTCCGTATTACTGAATTTAATATATATAATCGTAATCAATTTTGTATTCATGTATTTTTGCATAACAGTGCAACAGATATTGCACCAAGTTCTGAATATTTATTTTAAAAAAAAAATTAGTTATAGTGCGAACACATCTCATTTGCCACGTTTGACGTACAATTTCCGACTTGTTCTTCTTATTATTATTATTTAATCGTAACCTCCCAAAACTTCTTAATTTACTATTTTTCGAATCGAAATTATTTATTGTTACGTTTAATACTTTACATTTATTTCTGACTCTGAGATGGATTTTACCTTTTATCAGTTACCTGATGACGAGGTAGCTGCAATAAAATTGTTTGAGGATTTTGGAATTATGTATAAACAAGAAAGAAAAAATCATGCTTCAAGCATAGATTATGAAACACTTTCCAACTCATTCAGAATATTGTAACATAACTGCACCGTTTAATAAGTTAAAGTACTGTGTTTAATTCAACCATATGGAAATGCATAACACAAGTGAAAACCCATTTTCAGCTGTTCCCATCTACAATCGGAAAATTATCCTAATTCTCTGAGCAGCCCTGTATATAGATTTGCTTGTATTAACTATGTGCATGCTAAAATTTAGTTCAATTAAGAAATACATATATACATTAGTTGAAATTTCCCCTTCCGCAATTCCCGCTAAAAAGGAGAATGAATGTGAATTCTTTTGTGCAGCCCTGTATATGAGGTATAGAATTTATATATACTAGTATAACACGAAAAAAAATAGTTAAATGTAAAATCGTATGCCGAAATTGAAAACTCACTTCCAGGCATTATTCCTTAAAGACAGTACTGTAATCGATTTTTTTTGTGTGTCCCTGTAAATGAACAAAAAATGCTATGAATGCCCTAATCTATCGAATCCTCTTGTAGTGAAATATTCAGTGATTTATATCAGTTTTTATACATTTGAAATAGCGTAATGTTATTAAAATACTCTGGAAATGATTTTTCCCCACATACCATAATGTAATGTAATTCTTTTGAGTACCCCTGTAAGTGAACTATTAATCCCACATGCTTCATACACAATACCAAACATGCCTAGGTGAGCCTAAATAACGTTTATCAATTGTATGAAAATCTCATCATATTTACGCGATTTACTTAGAGCGTGGACAGACGGGCAGACGGGCAGACGGACATACAAACCGAATGCATAAACATTTTTCAACTTTGTTGGAAAATATTAAAAAGAGTTTTTTTCAAAAAGCCATGAACGTCTTCATTCAAAATTGAAATATTTACTACAATGATAAGAGATATTTACAATTTCATTCCGGCAGTTTAAATCGAGTTTTATTTAATTACTTTATTGTATGGTATTTATATGTTCTATTAATTTAAGTATTTTATGTGATTTTTTTATTAATACAAAATTATGAATGCACTGATTTTAACAAGTTTAATGACCTTGAAGAAGACTCAGATGTTCCTGATTTTGATTATTTCTATCTTGAGGACATTTAATAAGTTTGAGACTATTTGATATGATATACAGAACATGTTTTGAAGGTAAAATAAATGTGATAAAGCTGTGCTCATTAATAAAGTATACTTCTAGACTTTGTATTCATAAAACCTACCATAACTTTGTCATGAACGGTCTTCAAAATACTCATTAATTGCTATAAGTGATAAACATGAATTTTAAAACGGCAAAATACCTTTATTTATTTACATTTCGACATGTTTCATTGCATCAGACGAAAACATTCTCAAGAAAATAAAATGATAAAATATTTTCGCAAAAATTCAAATTAAAAAACTAGTAAACAATATGAAAAACAAAAATCACCCGAACACAAGCATAATGAAATTAACTGCAATATTAAAATAAAAATTTGCAAACGTGAATTATTTTATATTATTATTTCATTATTCTGACTAGCATTTCTTTCCAAATTTTAGGGACCTCCATGGAGGCTGAATCATTTCAAATATTTCCATTGCGTAAGAAGATCTCTATTGATTCTCTGATGATAGATGGCAAATAAGATCTTGATGGATAAATTATTTTACTATTTTTAAAATCTATTTTCAAAGGTTCTCTGTTATATAGTCTGGCCAGAGCTGTAATTTTCTTAATGTATTTCATGTCTGCTATATGCTCTTTTATCCTAGTTTCAAGCTTTCTGTTCGTCATTCCTATATAAAATTGCACTGTTCCATCTTCTTTGGTGAAAGGTATTTCATATACCCATGATAATTGATTTGGTTCTATTGGGTCTATTTTCTTATATATTATGTTTTTTAATTTTGCAACAATGGAAATATTGTATTTATTGAGTTTATATTTCAATCTTTCTAAAAAACCAGGAAAATATTTCAAAGAAGATAACTTGGAATTTTGTACTTTGAAATTACCATTCTTTTTATTCCTGAAGCTCTTAATTAATTTATTTATTGTGCTTTCTTTATAGCCATTGTTTCTTCAGGCGTCATATATCTTATTTATTTCGTTGTCTAACTGCCCCGGGATATGATGTATGAAGTATGTAATTTGATGTTTTGAAGTGATTTTTATGTATAGTTTATGAATGATCTTATCGACTTGCGGATGGTTTCATTCGATTCAGAATTAAAAAATACATAAAAAACAATTCTCCACTTGACCTAATTAAAAATTTGAATTTCCCCCACCGTGTTAAAATCCCCTACCCCCTTTAGCTCTCCAAAACAGTTCATTTTTGGGGGGTTCATTGGATCTTCGTTTCTAGTGCGACACCCTTTCCCAATTTTCATGAATAGCCATCAGTGTTGTTACTGAGAAAACATATTTTACTTGCATAAAGTGTAATTTTAAACTTTCTATTCATAAAACCTGCGGTAGCTTTGTAGCAAATGATTGTATTGACTTGCTTGCATTCGATTCAGAATTAAACAAGAAAGAAAAAAAATCATGCATCAAGCACAGATTACGAAACACTTTTCAACACAATCAGAATAATGTAAAAAAAAAAAATTGCAAAGTTGAAAAAATCAAAATATTACGTCTAATTCAATCATATGGAAACGCATAATACATTTCAAAACCCAATTTCAGCTGTTCCCATCTACAATCTGAAAATTATCCGAATTTTTCCAGCAGCCCTGTATAGGATATATAGATTTGTATCTACTAACTGCATGCATAACAAAATTTAGTTCACTTAAGAAATACATATACTTCAGTTGAAAATTCCCCTTCAGTAATTTTCTCTAATAAGGAGAATGGCACGTGAGTACTTTGCTGCAGCCTTATAATTGAGGTATAGAATTTGTATATAGTGAGTAACATGCATTCATTAATTAAATTAAAAGCGCATACCGAATTTTAAACCGTACACTCCAGCAATTATTACTCAAAGACAGTATTGTAACGGATTTCTTTTGTATGTCCCTGTAAATGAATAAAAACTGCTATGAATGTCATGTTCTAACGTGATCGTAGTGAAATTCAGTGATTTATATCAGTTTCAATACATTTGAGATAGCGTAACATCATTAAAATACTCTGCAAACGATTTTTCCCCATAGACCATAATGTAATGGAATAATTTTGAGTGCCCCTGTAAATGAACTTTAAATCCTCCATACTTCATATACAACACCAAACATGCTTCGGTGACCCCAAATAACCTTTATCAATTGCATGAAAATCTGAGCATATTTACGGGAGTTAGAGCGTGAACAGACGGACAGACAAACCGAATGCATAAGCACTTTTCAACTTTGTTGGAAAGTGTTAAAAATGCGTAAGAAACGATACCTAGTTAAAACTTTTTGAATTCCCCCCTGTCCCTTGGTTAAAAATGCCATAAGTTTAGCCCCAAAACATAGTAAAATAACTGGGGACTCATCGGATCTTTATTTCTGTGCGAAAACGAAGTTCTTCCAAATTTTAGTGAATGACCATCAGTTGTTTAAAAAAAACTATTTTACCTGTACATACGTACTGTAGTGTATTTATTTTAACTGTTTATATTAAAAGTGAACTTCTTTTCAGAATGCATTAGGTCTTTATTTTTAGTAAACAAAAAAGGTTTTAGCGAAATTTTTACACTCTTGTTTAACTTAATTTAGTTCATGTATATAAAGATGGAATTTTTTAAACGATTTTTCACTCACTGGATAGCCTAGAAATACAAACATTATGGACATTATGTGTATTTACAATGGCTGTGTAATATTTTAATATCTTTAGAATTTAATTATAGATTAATTAAACAATTTTAAGGGGGTTTTCCTTATCCGTGCGCAGGTCATGAATTGCCGAATATGTTGAATGGTTATATAACTGTAATACGAGTTAAAACAGTAATTGAGTTATTATGCGCACCCCCCCCCCCCCAAAAAAAAAAAAAAAAAAAAAAAAAAAAAGCTTGCTAAAATGTAGAAAAATGTAGAAGATTAAAATGTAGAAAATAAAACCTAAATGAAAAATAAATAGTATAAAATATTTTTTAAAAAAATACGTTTTTAACAATTAATACAAGGTGTTGTGGCTAAATATTTCCAGGCTTACAATTATTAAAATTGATACTTTGTTGATTGGCTAACGAAGGTACTTGAATGGTCACGTATTTGGCACGATATCTGCGCTGTTCGTCATTCTTGTATTACTTTTTTTTGTTGAAACACGCAAGCAAACGTTCTCTGCCAAAGCATTGTTGTTGAGATGAAACTAATGAAGTAGAAAATAAACATTAAATTTTATTTTAAACTGAGAAAAAGTGCTAGTGAAACAAGTAAATTTGTCGCAGCAACTGAACGGTGATGACGGATTACCACGTTCTCGCATTTCCGATAAGTTTCAGCGTTTTCGTGATGATCCGAAATACGTCGATCTTTTATATAATTTAATGTATATTTTATAATTTCAAACTTTTGATCATAATTTATATGTGTATATCAGCAAAACTGCTTTTATTTATTACCGCTTTCACGAATTTTAATTGCACTTTATTACTTTTTATGTTAATGCAAATTTTATAGATTGTCTAAACTTTTGAGACGTGGTGTATATTATAAATGACAAGCGTGACCGTGCGTAACGCTGACGTCATTTTGATGTTGGCAACACACTCTCAGAAATACTTTATTCAATTCTCGGAAGATTTCCTGCCAGCAGTTCTACCTGAATTTTTCTGTTAATAGACGAATATTCGTTTTTTTTCCTCCGTTACAGGCGTAAACTTTACGTCAGTTGAAGAAAATGTGGAAATATTAAAAGTCGCTGACCTTGGGATCGAACCCAAAGCGATATAAGTAAGCGTACAATGTAAATACTGAATCTGGAGTATATTGACACAGCTGCGCCATCTGGTAGACGGGGTGCATAATGCAAATACGCGGGGTTTCAGTATGACGGCATATATGACAGAATGTCTACTATCTGCGCATATCTTGCGCATATTTTCTGAATCTTTATTCACTTATGGAAGATGAATCTTGTTTACCAGATTTATTGCAAAATATTTTTATTACAGTTTGTTTTGATAAAATTATGTACATTTTAAAAAAAATAGTCGCAATATCATTTTAATTTCGGGAGAAAAGCACTAATGCTGCGGAAGCCTTACTGCCTTTTGCCCTTAAACTAAAATGACATTGAGACTTTTTTTTTTAAATACACATATTTTTATCAAAACAAGCTGTAACAAAAATATTTTGCAATAAGTCTGGCAAACAAGATTCATCTTCTGTGAGTAAGTAACAATCTGAAAATCGTAATTGAATTTTTAACAGGGATTCTCTAAATAGCTTTGTCTGTTTCAAAAAAAATCTAATCTGGTGATTTTAGGGAAATTTTTGAAGTTATTGCCTAGACTCGCAAAATATTTAAACAAATAAATGAACAACGCTTGCTCGTTTAATAGTATAACATTTAACGCAAGCGTTTTAAATTAAATGAATGAAATATTTGTTAGTTAAATAAAAGGATTACAATGCGATTAAGAGAATATTGAAAATTTCATCGTTTGTGCATGATAAGCGAAAAGAAGGACTTAAAATTGAATATTTTATTTATAATTAAATTCAATACATATTCTAAACATTCATAAACATTATTTTCTTATCGGGAATACAACCTTGTATATAATTTTTTATAACTTTAGCACATCAAAAATTGAGTAAAAAATAAGACTACAAAATTCAATCTTTACACATTAACTACTTAATAATTTTTATGAGTCATTTTTCATTTCATTATAAGAAAATAATTAAAATCGAGCGTATTTAAATCAACAACATTTGATAATATATATTAAATAACATTTTATCTTTTTTAATAAATTAAAGTTAAAATAAGTAGCTAACTAGCTAACTTGTTTTACTCTTTGGCAAAGGACAGATATGGATTCTATAAGAAAAAGAATTTTCTTACAATTTCGAAAACTACAGTTATTCGATGGCCGCCATTTTAACAAATAATATTCGTTCTAAAAAGAACTGTTTTTATTTAAATAATTAACTATAATAAATAAGTCTAAAAACACGAATAAAAATTAATAGAATTTTCTATTACTGTCAGAATATAAATGCTACAAACAAATGAAAACACGGCGTTTGCGCTTGCACAGTTATTTCATAGATGTGCAATTAATAGATTATCCATAAAGAAGAAAACAGTTGGGCATCTTTCTGTAGTTCACCCCGTCCGCTACGTGGCGTGTGATCTTGATTCATGTGACCTCGCCTTTAATCTCGCGGTTACCTCTCCTATTTAAGATAGGACGCTTACTTATATCGCTTTGGATCGAACCAGCTACCTTAGTGTTACGGAACCAGCACTCTAACCACATGGCTACAGTGATACAGAATTGAAACAGTTTGAAGTTAATATGTTTGCCTCAGATGGATACGGCTTGATTAATTTCTTTCAAATCTTTGAGATTGTGACTGGCGTTTTAATACTTTAGTATTAAAATAGGATAAGAATATGAATTATAAATATTTTTATGTAGATTACTAGATGTAAAATATAAATATTATATTTTTATGCTTTTTTGAGTAAAATAACTTTTTTTATATTTAATATTTTAGTTAAAATATGTATTTTAAATGCGTTGATTTAAAATATATTTTAAATGCGAATGATTTTTTTATAACTTAAAAAATAAATTGGTAAAACTTTTAAATGAATAAGAAAATTAATTGTTATTTATTTTAAGTTTGAGAACGTTTCTTTCCTTTGTTGTTGGTTTAGTTTTTTTTTATATATTTATTTTTTTAATTAAATTAAAAATCTTAATTTATGGAATTTTTGGTTTTCCGGTTTCAAAAGGAATTTGCATTTTAGTATTAATAGCGCCAATACGCATGCGTGCTAGGAATGAACGGAATTACCCCCTCTTTTTCAGACCTTAGGGAAGAATAATTCACGGATAAAACATGCTCTCTAGGAGTACGAAAATTATTTGTTATAAAATGAGGAATAATTTAGTGTAAATAGACGAATTTTTCTGACAGTGCAGAAGACGATTAAATTTCCCTTTTACTACAAATTTTTAAAAGTCTAAACATCACACTTTTTCGATTTTTACATCATTGAATAGAAAAAACAAGAAAGAAAAATCATGCGTTAAAACATAGATTATCAAACACTTCCTAGCACTTCCTGAATGCTTTAACAAAACTTGGTTATTTAGGGAAATAAGATAACTAACTAATTAAACACTCTTAAAATTACTGAAATCACATTTCCAGATATCATCATCCATAGACAGTTATGTATCCAATTCTTTGCGTGACCCTGTATATCATTTTATCTATATTCTACAAACATTTCTTAGAAACTAAGTGCAGTTCAGCGTAAAAATACATAACTCCTTTAAAAACCACCTTTAAGCAATTTATGCTCATACTCAGTAACCCTTACGAATTCTTTTGTGTAGCCCTGTATATGAACTATAGCATTTATAGACAGCGTATAGTATGCATAAATATAGTGAAACAAAAAAGCACATATCATAATTAAAAATGTATTTTCATTCATCGCTTACGTACAGGACACAATATAGTATCTGAAATATTTTGCGTGTCCCTGTAAATGCTATGTACTTCTTATTATGCATGAAATAACTTATAGTAAACCTCAGCGACGTATATCAATTTCATTATATATGAAATTGTTTAACATAATTAAATTACGCCACAAACAAACCCCTTCCCCATCATTATGTAACGCAATTCTTTTGTTTGGTCCTGTAAAGGAATAACAAGTATTCTTTGTACCACACATTCTTCAGAATGCTTTTTTTAGTGCATTTCATAAATGTATATCAAATATTTTATGCTTGAAAGCGTGTAATATCATTAAAAATCATTTCAAACGATTTTTTCCCATTGACCGTAATATAACGGAATATTTTTGACTGTGCCTGTATATGAACTAAACATGCTACAAACTTCATTTGAAATAGAAATCGTGCTGTGGTGAACCCTAATAACATTAAAAAATTTCAAGGCAATCCAAGTATATGTACGAGTGTGAGAGCGCAGACAGATGAACAGACGGACAGTCAAACCGAAAACATAAACACTTTTCAACTTTGTTGGATATAATTCTAACGGGTATAATTCTAAAAGCTATAACTTCTGTTCTAATGGGAAATTTCAAGAAAACAATCATATCAAAATATTTAAAAAAAAAATAGGAGTTTGACGTCTAAAAAACATTAAAATTTTGAAAATTTTAATTTTTAGATCGAAATTTTTAATTTTTAATTTTTTTTTAATTTTTAATCTTGAGACCCCTTAAACTAAGCATATTTAGCGCAGTACAGGGTAGTGCATTTTTTAAGTGCGCCGTGCTATTTTTTGGGGGGGGATGGGGGGTGCGCTGTGCTATATTTTAAATACGTTGACTCAATTCTGTTAGAGCGCCGCGACTTTTTTTTATGAACGAGGGGTGATTCTGTTTTTGAAATAATTCGAAATTTCCGCAAATTTAAGGTATTCACTTCCGAAAATTTAAAAAAAAATCGATCATCAGTCCGAAAATTCGGCCATAAAAAAATTCTCATTTTTTTCTTCACATAAAAGCCTCATCATTTATATCAACTACGAGACAATCATATTTTTGCGAATATTTACATTACGAATTTCCATTCTCAGGTGAAACGAATCGGATAGCGCCAGATAAGCCGATTTTTCCTCGGATCGGATTTCTTTCTTTTTTTTTTTTTTTTTTTTTTTTTTTTTTTCGTGAGTACGTTTGTGATCGGCTTAGTTTTAATTTATAATTATATTCGAATTGAATAAAAGTTCTTAAAATAGAGTCCTGTAACGGGTCGAGCGACTAGATTTGACCGAGTGTCTAATTTTTTGGTGTGGTTCAAGTACTTTTCTGCTATATATTAAGAGTATTTGCAATATTGTTTAAATGGCTTTGTTTAACAAAGTTATTTTTTAGAATTATTTATGTTGTTGTTTTTTTATTCTATGTCATTTTTTATGTCTCGTATTGTTTTTTTTCTCCTCCGTGCCACTTTTTCCACCGCCGGCCGTGCTGTGTATTTCCTCGGCGCGCTATTTTTTTTCACCGCCGTACGGCACATTTTTTCTAGAGTAAATGAACGATGAATACAATGCAATCTTATTTAACAGTAAGCATCTTGTAGTCCATTTCAGTTAACCATATCTGTCTAATTACGCTTAAAATATCGTAACATTAATAAAATGCAGCGCAAACGATTGTCCTCCATAGATCATAATGTAACTGAATTATTTTGTGTTGTCAAAAAATATTAAAAGCTATAAATGCTTACGTACTTCATTTTCAATACTGAGCATTCTCTGCTGAACTTCAAATACGTATCAAAATAACATGGCAATCTGAGCATATTTACGAAAGTTAGAGCACGGAGAGATGGTGAAATGAACAGACAGACAAAAAAAAAAAAAAAAAAAAAAAAAAAAAAACGAATCCATAAACAAGTTTAAATTACGTTGGAAAATGTTAAAAAAATATTTTTCGTGAGTTCTAATGAAATATTTATGCATATTGCGAAAGAATATAGCCTGATGAGTTACATTCTTTGGGTTATAGTAAAATAATATTTTCGATTCATTTGTTTCTGTCTGCAAATTACTTTTATGAATGCATTCGTTTTATTTTGTTTGTATTTCGACACATAGTTCTCATAAGATCCACGCATGTATTAAAAATCAATTAAGCGTAGACTTTGCATATTTGAAAAGGTTTTGCAATGTAAAAGTCGTATTTTGTAGTGAAAATGAAATGAAATTTTGAAACATATTACTTGCATAATGTGCTTGTATAAATCATTCAAAAAGTAATTGAGATTTTCTTATACGTTTTTTAAATATTATGTTCGATTTAATATTTCACGACTCGGGGAAAAAGATTTCTAGACTTTTCTTTCTATAAAAATACACAAATTAATATCGTATCTCGTTCGTCATCTTCTTTTTCATTTTGATTTTATCACGTTTTTCTGTGTTACATAGTTTAGTGCTCATAAAAATGTTATTTTAATGCATTATTTATTGAATTTTACATTGAATAAAACAAAGTCATTTCAGGCCAGTGACAAAAATATTACATAACGATATTGAAAATAAAAAAAATTTCTTAAGGTTATGATGAAATATTTCAGCATATTGCAAAAGGATGCAAACTGCTACTGATAGTGATGAAATTATTTCAAGCTTCATATACATTTCAAATATGTATGTTTTAATAAGGTTCAATTATTAAATCTATTCCATAAAAGTATCGACTTGTTAAATATTTTTTATGGAAAATGAAAATTCATATTATTACATGTGAAGGCCTAGGGTCGATATAACTATGAAAGTAGACAATTTTGAATTTGAATATAAAAGTTTTGTCAAAAAAAATTTTATATATATGTTATATAAAAAAAATTTACTTTTACTATTCATTTAAATTATTCTAAATTGCCGGCATATTCATTATTTCCTTTTTTTTTAATGCGCTCTATTATTTATTTCTAGTTAAATTTCTATAATGTAAAACGCGTATCTTAATAATAGATTTATTCCAAAACGTAATCTAAACTTTTAATCCCTTCATTAATTTTTATCGTCTACCAAACTGTAAAGTTCTGAACGCAGTTACTTATTTTTCGAATGTTTATCAAAGCCATTTTTACATTTTTATTCTATTTCATCTCATTTTCCCGCCCACACTAGGCGACAGCCTTTTCACATCGAAATCCTTCCATTAGCGGCGCCGGGATTCTTTTTTGTGACGTTTCTCGGTCGCTCTCCATTGGCTGTGTGACGGATTGCAGTTTCACTTCGAATCTCGTTCGTGATTTGGTTTGGCTAGCCTGAAGTTTTCATTTCAATCGGCTTTCCTCCGCGCATGCTAATAAATAGCTAGAGCATGAGCTCAGAAGTAGATTTTTTGTGCTGTTGGATTGTTTACTTAATTTGTTACCCGGTGTCCTAAGCCATGTAGAATATTCATTTCGTGAATTAACATCTATTTCGCATGAGTAACTAGTTCATGCTCGAGTGGAATGCTCTGATTTCTCATCCTGTGGGAATTGTTTAATGTTAGTATGTTCTGATGGAATAAACAGTTTCCTATGACTACGTTTCCATGTTTTTAATTGGGAAAACCCCAGATTTCTTGATACGCCTTTTTTCACCACTCACGCAGCCTAATATGCCTTGTCTTCATCATGAATAAATAAGAGTTTGATTGGACTCTACCAATATTATCATCGCTCTACAGCTGCTAAATTTTCACAGAGTTGATACCTCCACTAGCGATGCTTGTGCTAAGTGGTATGATTGCTATACAACATCACCAGCGGCTGATTAATATGTGGTACTAATCAAGTAATATGAAATAAAAAACACGACGCGATTGTTCGACTTAACCCATTAAATTGTTTCGTAATATATATATATATATTTTTTTTTTATTATATCTATTCAATCAATGTAATAAAATACAAACATGTCTGTAAGAAACGTTGACGTCATATTGGCGATGGCAACAACCTCAACAATAAATTTCACTTTTACGGTAAACGTTTTATCATCTATATATCGCATGACATAGTTTCAATTTTTAAACCGTCGAATAGAAAAAACATATGTACTTTGAAATGGAATTTCTTTGAAAACTGCATCGCAATTTGCTGATTTATTATGGATTTTTAAAAAATTCAAGCATGAATATTTTTAAATCTGCGGGCAATCGAATTACAGAAGATTAATCGTTTACACTTAAAACAGTGTAAATAATAAATAAAACACGAATTTAACAAATATGTAATTGAATGATGCGCTTAAACACTGAAACAATTAAAGTGAAACAGGTTTCTATAAATAGGGAAATGTTTCGGAATTAACCGCCGGCATGCGGCTGACACAAAAATGCTTTCTGATGTAGTTGTTGGGCAGTCTAAAAAATTATACTAAATGTAAAAAATCTGTTTAAGTTTTAAATTTAAAACAATTTTCATTTATATTCTGTATATCGAGAATGTTTAACCAGGGTAGCCCAGGATATATTGCCTAGTTATTATAATGTTTATATCAGTCACACTCAACCAACATATATATTTCCTATGTTAGGTGGGCACAACACGTATGGCTCTATAATAAAGTTTAAAAAAGAGGATAATTAAAATAGTAAGACAATAAAATTTGTATAAGAAAGCAGGGCTTCCACTTGTTCGTTTTTTGTTCGATTTCTGAAGAAACTTTTTCGTGCCATGTTTTTACAGCATTTGCATCAAAAATTACGTTACTTGTAGGATTTTGTAAAATTTATTTTTAAAAAAATCAATAATAAAGTGTATTGAAAAAGTGAACCAAGTGGGAGGCTTGAGACATAATTAATATAATCAGTAATTAGCTTTAAAATAAGTATGAAATTTAATAATACAATAATGTAGAAATTGCAAGATATAAAAATAAAAAATGCGATTTTCTTTAATAAATCATATTCTTGCTGAATGCACAAATTTTTTATATTTTTAAAATGAAAAATATGCAATACAAGTTTATTTAATCTTAAATAATGTTTCATCAGTGTTGAAGCTTAAATATATATATATATCACTTTAACGCAAAAAGTGCTACATGAAAAATGAACTATAGATTCTGTAAATGGGGCATTCTCACAATCTTTTGATTTTTAAGTCTCTCAATAATAAATTTTATTTTAGTACATATTCAAGTGGGTGTTTTTTTTAATATATACTGCGGAACATCTCATTTCATGACTCTATAACAATATTAACGATATAAATAAGTTTTGGATGATGTTGGGGGTCCAAATATACCAGGAAATTCCTATACCGTCCCGTGTCTCTGATGCTGATTTTTAAGTTTAGAGCTGTCTGTATAAAATTGTTTCAATAAAAGTAATTCAATGTAATTTTTTTTCGAAACTGAGACTATTGTTTTATATAAACATGTAGCAAAAAATTAACTTGCACACATTTTTACGGTTGTTATTATTTTTTTAACTCTGCCCCTCAGTTTTAGATTCCTTACTGTCCCTCTTGCTAAAAAACCCAATCGTGCCTGTCGGCCTAATTGTCCGGAGTTTTCGTGGTTTTCTTCGAACCATGGATTTCCGTGAGTAAATATGAGTTAGTTTCCCTTAGAAAGACCCCAGGAAGGGCACACCCCCCTTGGGCCTATATCCCTCGAGTAGATAATTGGCCGCCAAAAATCAACCCAACCCTCTTGCTAAAATTATACAGAAAATCACTTCAGATGCAGCTATAGAATTTTTTTAACTTTTTCTTCATGCAGAAGTATGCTAGAGAAAGAATGGTTAAATTTTTTTTGTCAGGAAATTTATTGCAGAATTTAAATCGCCATTTAAATATCAATTTCAAGCATCGTGTTTTTATTGATAGTCTTACCATCCCCAAGGTTTATTCCTGCGTTTTTCGAGATAAATTTAAAAAATAATAATAATTTAATCGAATGTAAATAACTGTTTCTAAAAATCAGTGAACATTGTGGCTATCACTTAGCCTTAACATGATTTGCCTAAATATAGGTGGTAATTTTCTTTACGGTCCCATCCTTACCATCCTTTTTTTTTCCTTACCGTCCCTTTTTTTCCTATACCATCCCTTTTTTTTTCCTTGCCGTCCCTTCTTTAACACCCTTTTAAGACAATGTTATACCAAAATTTTGTACTCAAAGTACTACATTGTTATTATTTCTTATTTGAATGTCCCGTGGGTACTGTGTAAATTCATTATAAGTAAAAATTTAGAAGAAAAAAAATTATAGAAGTAAAATGGCAAGGAAAATTAAACTCGCAAGTTTAACTTAAATCTCAGTTAAATGAAACATTTTTCGCTGCTGACCATTTTTTCTTTATTTTGAATCATTAAGGCATTCGCCTATCAGTTTAAAATGTTATTTTAGAAAGTTTAGTTTCACCAAATTTTTTATTCCTGAAAGTCAAAAGATAGTGAAAATTCCTCAAATGACATTGCAATAAACAGAATTTTTAATTATTTAATAAATAATAATAGCCTAAATCATGTGACTGTCATCAATAGTTCCGGGTTGACCGCTTCACTTTTTATATGCCAAACAGTCAATTTGGTAATTTAATGTTATCCGGGCGCAGGTGATAAATTGCCAAATATTGTTCCATCGCCGTTGTATCATCAGTATTATAGTCCATCTCATGCCACTGTCATAAACGATTTTTCGCGAGGTAAATTAAAACAAAGCTTTGATGTTGAAATTAAATGTCATAGTTTATAGTATTATTTATCACTTTTCTTTTCTTTTTTTTTTTTTTTTTTTTTTTTTTTTTTATTAAGAAATGAGAGAAAATTGAGAGTCATAAATTTTAAGCATTTCAGTTTTAAATTAAAGTTATGTATTTTAAATAAAATGAGTGAAAGTATTATATTTTAAATGAAATTAATGAAATAAGAAAAAATACGATGGTACAATGCTTGGCGATTTATCACCTGCACTCGGCTAACATAAAAATACCGAGTTCATGATTTCTGTATCAGAATCTTCCGATTTGGCGAAGGTTTGAGCAAGTAAATTCAATTATGAATGAAAGTAACATGATACAATGCTTAGCATAGATTTAAAGGAGACCAAACTGGTCGGCAAGGCGGCTAGTTAATAAATAACAAGGCACACTTTATCTTATCATAAAAATACAGGGTGTCCATAAAAGAATGTCCCAGTTATAAATTTTTATCAACTATAGTATCAACTGTAAGTGTTATAGAGTGCTGGGTCAACTTCACACATTAAAAAGTAACTGAAACAGTTTTAGGTAGACGCATGCGCGAGTACTGCTTCGTTATTGACTCGCTTGCAGTGCCACATACGGCGACTCCTGAGCGTAAAGCGTTTTGTGTTCTGTAATTTGCTAAGAGTGAATGTGTAATTTCAGTTCAACGTGCGCTTCGTTTAAAGTTTAACTGTGGCTAAAAGATCCGCCGATCGCATAGGCAGTTCGAAACGACCGGATGTGTTTATAAAGGGAAAAAGCACAGGACGACCAAAAGTGTCTGTACAGGACGTTGACCGTGTTAGAGCATCTTACCTGCGTAGTCCTAAGAAAACTGTTCGGAAAGTAAGTTTTGAACTTCAGTTGCCAAAAACAACTTTTTGGAAGGTTTTAAGTACACCTTTATACATGTGCCCATACATACCAGTTACAGTTGGCACATGCCTATGGGAAGAATTGCACTTTAACCCTTAAATGCCTAATTTTTCAAAAATCATTGTAATAATGTTTTTCGGCTTTCATTTTTTAAATAAATCACGGGAAAAATACTTAGAAAAAATCATATTTTGTTTTAAGTAAGGTTTACGGCTAAAAAACAATTTGTTACTAATCGGCAATACTGGTCTTTAATTGAAAAAATAATTTTCCTTGATAAAATTCTATAATATTAAACACACAAGAAGTTTAGGTACTATAATAAGAAATAAATTTTACTTGCTCACTGCAGGTCAAAATAGGATATTTCGCAAGCTCCCGAACAAAACAAAAAGAACAAGTAGCAACAATTGAAAAAATAAATCTATCTTTATTCTTAAACAGCACAAGTGTTGCCATCTACATGTTGAAAATCAATTTAATAATATTTTCATAATGTATTTTATTGGCAACATTAGGCATTATAGCTTCAATATTATTCTAATTGTATTTTAGAGCCTAAGCTGGGTATGTTGCCGAAAAGCAACACCAGGCATTTAAGGGTTAAGTTGGATGTGTGCCGTATAACTAAAGGTGCACATAATTGAACATTTGTAAGAAAAACTAGGTTAGTTTTCCTTTTTATTTGATGCATGAATTGTTGTAAATAGTCTAAATTAAACTGTTATAATATACCATTGAAACTAGTCCATTCTTTTATGGGCTCAATGCATGTAAAATAATAAAGAAAATCATAAATATACTTTATACGCGTATCTGAAATCTTTTTAAATATGGACGTTATGTCTCGGGCCACCCTCAGAAAGTCATCGGCCAATGCGGCACCGCAGGCCTCATGTTGAGTATGGCTGGCTTATACAGTTACGTGAGGTTTCATTGCATTATTCTTCTGAACGGTGTCCGATTTTTAAAAATACAGCATAAATGTTACTTATGCCAGATAAAAATGTCAGAAGTATTGATACCACTATTTTCGAATAGTAATTTCAGCAAATATATTAAATTCTTGGTTAAGACCCTCCCCCCCCGCCCATGTATCTACTAATAGGTTGTGTAAAGGAGTTTCGTTCAGATACACTTTTGTTAAGAATAGAGTGCGCTCCCTCGTGGTGGAATGTGGAACTAACAGACCGCGATTTCATTTAAAATAGGAAATCTAACAAGGCGATCTGTTTGAAACTTTATGATAGTTTATAACACATAAGAAAAAGTTTATAAAAAAATGACGCGTGAAATTTTGGGCAGGTGGGGAGAGGGGGAGGGGCAAAATATTTATTTTATTTTATCTCTTTGTTTCATACCGTTTCAGGTGCGTTTTTTTTTTTTTTTTTTTTTTTTTTTTTTTTTTTTTTTTTTACGGAGTCCTCAGATATATGCTACTTATTAAATATAAATATGTCAAAAGTTAAATTACCACTATTTCCGAATAGTAATTTCAACAAACATCTTAAATTCTTGCTGAAGACCTCCACCCCCTCGAGTAACATTTCTACTGATAGTTTGTGTAAAGAAGTTCCGTTCAGGTACGCTTTTATTAAGAATAGGGTGCGCTCCCTGGTGACGGAATGTGGAACTAACAGACCGCAATTTCATTTAAAGTAGGAAATCTAACAATGTGATCTGTTTTACACTTTAAGATACTTTATAACACATGATAAAAAAGTATAAATAAGAAGGGCGTGTCGCATTTCGTGGGGGGGGGGGGGGGGTGAGGAAGGCGAGCGAACAAAATTAGGAAATATAGCTGAACGATCTGTTTGAAACTTTAATATAGCTTATAAAACATAACAAAAATTTTAAACATCAGGCCGCGTCAAAAATCATGGAAACCATTACCCCACTTCGCCCACCCCCCCAAGGGTGGCACTTTTATTTGTCTATTATTTGGCACTTTTATTTGGCAGCTAAATTTGGCTAATACCCGTCATGTTTTATATCGTAGCCTTTCGGGGGGGGGGGGGGGGGGGCACGAACAAAATTAGGAAATATAACAAGGCGAATCTGTTTGAAGCTTTACGATAGTTCAGGAAGGGTTTGCCAAAATTTAGAAGGTAAATGGCGATAAATGTACTGTACGTTTTGAAAGGAATATTAAACGAAACCCTGTGTGCGATCTATGATCACACTTACCCACTTGTTTTTATTTTTTTTAAGTACAAGACCTTTAAAAGCTGCCATGTATTTTATTTATATCAATTACATTCTCTAAAAGCCTAATTTTGAAACTTGATGAAATTAATTATTTATAATACATATTTTTTTTACTTAAATTTTACTTTACTTTTTTCTTCATTTTTTAAATATTAAACCAGGATATCAATATAATTTATTTTATAGTTCTTATATGAATATTTTCCTTTCGTTCCGTTTTATTTATTTATTTATTTATTTATTTACGGAAAAGAATGGCAAACTTTTCCTTCTGACTCATACACTTATATATTCTTGATAATGGTAAAAAAATATAAACAAAAGTTGTGGATCAGTTCAATTTATTTAATTGATAATTACTTGCGAAATATTTTAGGTTAAATATTTTAAATATAAATTATTTTTTCAAAATATTTTTGAGTGTTAAATTTTATTTAATGGTAAATCATTCAAATAATAATAAAATTAAAATCATATAACTTCCCTTCTTAATAAAATATGTCATTATTAAAATGAATTATCGTCAAAAATGGTACAGAAATCATTTTGCCGGGCGTTGGACTCAAACCTGCGTCGTCTACAAAGGTTCAGTGCTTTAAACTGGTGGTTGGTTGGTTGGTTGGTTGGTTGGTTGGTTGGTTGATTTTTGACGGCCGATTATCTACACTAGGGATATAGGCCCGAGGGGGAGTTCCCTTCGTGGGGGTCTTTCTAAGGGAACCTAACCCGTATTTACGCATGGAAATCCATGGCTCGAAGAAAACCACGAAAACTCCGAACGATTAGGTCGACGGGCGCGATTGGGATCGAACCCAGCACCTCCCGTCTACCAGCTTTCGAGAGCAGAACCTCACAGCCACTGGTGGGGCCTTTAAACTGGTGCTTTGGACCACTCGGCCAACCAGACTGGCTCTACCTTTCCTCTAAACTGAAGATCTAGTAAATTTAACTTCAGGCATGCACAAATGCGTGAATTTTTGAGTCTGACCTTACAGGATCAGGTTTACGCTTTAATATATATGATTATAAAGGATAAACTTGCCGTTCGTAACGCTGATGTCATTTTGTCGGTGGCAAAACCACACGTTTACATTTAAATTCTACTGCAATTTTTTTAACTTCCAAACATCGCACATTTTCAATTATTAGGAAAGGGAATATAGGGAATAAAATGTACTTTCAATTGAACTTTTTTTAAAAACTGTATAGAGATTTGTTTGAAAACTGCATCATATTTTACTCAATCTTTACTG
The DNA here is from genome assembly GCA_963932465.1 of Maratus speciosus. Classification (NCBI taxonomy): domain Eukaryota; kingdom Metazoa; phylum Arthropoda; class Arachnida; order Araneae; family Salticidae; genus Maratus; species Maratus speciosus. Next base: position 346,471,408 of record OZ010795.1, on the reverse strand, counting down.
TAATTTTCAAGCATGAATTTTTGTTTATCTATTTCTAGCGACATGCAATTTCGCTTTTTCGTAATTTACAATTACGAAATATAAATCAGTCTGCACTTAAACGAATATATATAGCTCAGCATTTGTTTCTAGCTTATATTCTATAACAAAATTAAAACAGTTATCAATCAATAAATAAAATAATAAAATATTAATAAAAGAGAAATTTAGGACATGTTATCGAACTATACGATTAAACCACTGAAGCAATCAAAATCAAAAAGGCCGATTGTAAATAGTGATCTTTGGTTATTCCTTCGGCTGTTAATTCCTGACGCGAGGTCAGTACGAATGTATTGACTTTTAATATGTTTCCAAAGCTTCATTTGAACCATAATTGCTATTTTTCATATAAATACGATTTTTGGTATTGTTAGTGGGTATTCTATAAAGTATATATTAAATCTAAAAAATCTACTAGAGTTATCAATTTTTAAAATAAAATGAAAACTGTCCAGTTAAATTGATGGCATTGAGTATAATATTCAATATATTATACTTTTCAAGGAATTTCAAGGAATAATGCCCCTCGAAAAATAAAGAAATCGTAAAAAAAAAAAAAACATTTAGCTAAATTACGCAGGGGGATTAGCTCCCTGTTCCCCCTTTTATACTTAACCAATGAACCCCAAAAGTAATCAGGGAAACGGCCTTATCAGAATAAAACGGTATACCAAATTTGGTACATATCAGATAATTCAGCATGAAAAACCCATTTATCTAATTAAGGTGGGGGGGAGGTTGGCCCGCGTCGCCTCCTTTATACTTAATCAATGAACTCTCAAAACTAATCAGGAAAGCGCCTTATAAGAACGAACTTATATCTAAAATTTGAAGCAAATCGGACAATTCTGCATGAAAATGTCATTTATCTAAATTAAGGGGGGATTAGCCCCCCGTCCCCCCTTTATACTTAACCAATGAACTCCAAAACTAATCAGAGAAGCACCTTATCAGAATGAACCTATTTACAAAATATGAAGCAAATCGGATATTTCTATCAAGAGTTATCGCATTACGTACATACATACATACGTACATACAGAACCTGCGGGCACATTAGCTCTCAGGCTTTGATAGCGTGTGAGCTAAAAAGTATTTTATCCTCTATTCTGTAACTTGGGAAGCCCGGGATTTTCCCCTTGTATTATAAATATCTACTGTATCTTTTCACAGTTGAATACTTATAAGAAAAATAAATAAGTGAATATAGATTAATTTTTAACGGTTCCTCAAACATCAAACAATGAATGATTTGAATCAATCTTGGTGGTTGATTAATTTTAGGTAGATTTCGTAAGAAATACTACCTATTGCATTCTCCCCTATGTTGGAATTTCTCAAAAAATTTTGCAGATCTACGCCGATCATGACACCTACAGCCCAATCTATTTATCTACATATATATATATATATATATCACTTTGTATGGACACGATAACTTCCATAATTCTGCACGAATCTCTTCCAAACTTATACATAAAATCAATTGGCAGAAAATCTCGGTCAAGTTCCTTAATTGGTAAAATCGGACCAAGGAGGTGGAAATAGGGAAGGGTTTTGTGAAAACCGAAATACCCTATAACTTCTTAATTATAATACATATCAAATATTTCTAGGAAAAGAGCCAAAAATTTATGTATCACAGATTTTTATAAAATTAAAAATGGGCTCAAGGGACGAAAAAAATAGGATTTCAGGGGAAACAAAATTCATAACTTTGTCAATTCTCAAGATATTAAATTCAATTAAACTTTATAAATCTTCTTTATACTATCTAGAACTTTTATATTGGCAAGTTTTTGACAGGACCAACCTCTTACAGATTTTTTTTTTTTTTTTTTTTTTTTTTTTTTTTTTTACGAAAACAAAAAGGGGAGGTTTGAAAAAGAAAAACATTCATAACTTCGTCAATTCACAAGATATCGATTCCGCTTAAATTTATTATAAATCTTCTTAATATTATCTACAACTTATATATTGACCAGTTTTTGATAGGACGAAATTCTCAGCAAAAACAAATTAAACAAAAATACGAGTTGAAGAAAAAAATACCATATTAACATGATTCTGTAAAAACTAGCTTTTACAGCAAAATGAAATTAAAAACTCGTCAAAAGCGGCCAGATAAACTTGTTAAACTGGGTTTATCTCTAATGTTTATTTAGTGTTTGTTGGTAAAATTAGTACTTAACTTTGAAATCATCCTCCGCCTGTAAGCCGAGCAGACAGGGATTTTTAGTTAATCAGATGGCTGACATAGATTGCTAGAAAAATTACAGTTCCTTGTAGTTTCAGTAAATTGTGCAACCGGAAAGTATTTTGTTTAATACTTTCTCCAAATATCTTTTTGCGAAGAAAATAAATTTCCGCTCTTCAAGTTTCGTATTCCAAAAACGTGGTGTACAGAATTGCACCACACCATTCACTCATCAAAATTGGTAAGTTTAAACATAACTGTATTTGGATTGAACTGAACTCATACCATTCATTCTTCATTTTTGAAAGAATAACTAAAATTATTTTCAGCTACGTGTGACATTTATAGTGAAGGGTTGTTTTAAACAAGTTCTGGAATTTTTTTTTTTTTTTTTGCATGTTACTGAAAAATAAACCTAAAGATTATTCTTTCCGCTCACTATCCATGAGTCAGAAGTATAACATCATCTGGAAAAACAAGATTTTATCCAAGCTGTTTACAGAAGCATTCTATTTTTATTTTTGTGGAGTAGAGATTAAACAGTTGAAAATCATTTTCCTTCGAGTTTTCTCCAAAATACTTTTCTTGGTTAAAAAGTGTTTTTATTATTATCATTTTTATTTGACACGCGGTTAACATTATCCATATTTCACTGTTCGAAATACAAAATTTTCTAAGAAAGAAAATAAACAGAAATCTCTGGACAATATTTGAGTCTTACTGAACACAGACCTTGCATATTTCGTTAATGTAGAAATATATTAGAAATACTGAAGGTGTTAAAAAACATTTCAAAATAGTTGTTATTTAAGCTACACGCTGAAAAGTGTTTGCAACATGAGCAAATACGACAAGTTATTTATATGTTGAGCTGCATACTATATTTGGTTTGTCTGAACTCTAAATATGCGTTTCCCTTTTACACATAAACAGCTGGTAGATTTTAAAGTTTACATAAGGCACTTGTTTATATATCTTGATTCTTTTAAAGATGCTATATTGAGCTTAAGTAAAACTGGGATCGTCTTTAATATAACTTTAGTAATACATGACGTAAACGTTTAAAATATGCTGTTTTTTCTAAAATATAAGTTTCCAGTTATCAGTTCGAAAATGTTTTTCATGGACATTTCTGGAGAGCTAATGCGAAAAGAATAAGTGAGAGCATGGGTGTGGTATCGTGACACATCTTTCCAAATGAAAAGATACAAATTTCAAACATACCAAAACTAAAAATAAATGTGAATTATGTTAAATAAAACTTTGTATGCAAATTATTTATAGGCAATCGCTTCTTGATTGAGTGTATTTGCTGCGAATCCCATTAAAGTCTGATAACTGTAACTCCTGCAGACTGAAGACTAATGCATGCATACAAATTTTTAACATAGCATCGGCACCCTAATTATTAAGATACTGATACTCTTCCGATACTGATACTAATACGTTTCTTGCCAATCTTATATCCATACAACATAGTCTTCTATGGAAAATTTTTGGTTCAGTTTTGTTTTCATGTGGCTAACCTCAATTTTCTCTGTGTGTGTACGTGCAATAACGGAGGCATTAAATTGGTCAATTATACCTAACTTTTTCCAATTTACATTATTGGGAATCTTTTTAACACAGGCCTTCAAAAAAATAAATTTTTTTAGCAGCATTGGACATTTTTGGTTAATTATATTGTTTTTAGGGTTCTGAATCCAAAAATAACCTCCATTTTCCTCCATCACGTACAATATTGTTGTAAAACATGGGGAGTTTACATTAGAAAAACAGAACTTCGATGAAAAAAGTCAATATTTTATTACAAGTAACTATGTTAAAAGTTATACTACAAGTTCCAAATTATATTTTCCTCCTTGCTTACACTTGACATTTCAGTAGATGTCGTGTGAATAATGGTAGAAGCTTGTCTGTGTGTAACTGTTTTTGTTTATTCCTAAAATTCCTCCCATTTTCTATTTGCATTTCTCTGGAGCGTCGCTATTAGAAATATGAAATTAATATATGGAATCATTATTGGATATGGTTTTTTACTCAAGAATGGAATACCAGATTTCAGGTGAAAAAGAAATTTTTACGCTTAATTAAACTAAAAATAACAGTTGCGCAAGAAAACTTCACTTGGTGGAATTTTTTTAATATTTTTCTCGGTTTCATTGAGTAAAAATCTATAAAAAACAGCCAATAAATATTATGCAGTTTTTTGGTTGCAGGCCTGTGTAATCATTGTTTCTTAAAGTTACACTTCTTCAGATTTACAATATAATTTTTTCTATGCATGTATTTTACATTAGTTTAAATAAAATAATTCAATTCAAGCTCATAATAGGAACATTATTTTTTTATGTAAAACTGAAAATTCTGAGATTTAGTAAAAAATAGGAAATTTAGAATGAAGAAATTTACAAAGTAAATGAATTGAGAAGTTTTGATTTTATGTCCCAGTTCTCCTGATAAGATCAAAAGTTTTTCTTAAGGAATTTTGATTGTTTTACTATAACTAGTAGATCCAAACTTTCTTTCCGGGTTACAGAATATAGGTAAAAACCATGTTTTTATCGAAAACTCAAAATAGATTTTTTACATTTAATATATATATATTAGTTTGTTGGTTACTCACACCAAAACACCAACAACCAACTCCAAAAAGTATTTTTATGCGAAAAATAACAATTATGTACTCAAAACATAGTGTTTTGAAATTTATTAAAAGCGACACTTTCGTGTTAGAATCGATCCAGTAGTTAATAGCCGAAACAATCGCCAAACATTTCACAACTTAAATCGATCTTTATGGTTCTGATATCTGCAGTAGTTTAACCGCTTGCCTGTTGAATACTTGTTTTATTTAAATTAATTTATTTATTTATTGTCGAAGTTTTAAATTCATTGGGTAATATTATCTGGTAACAAATGCTGAATTATTTATATTGTTTTATGTGGAAATTGATTAACCTTTCGTAATTAGACTACAAGCGATATAGATTTTAAAACACCATACTTGAAAATTATTTTTAAAACAATGAGATCTCAGTAAATCGAGATACAGTTTTCAAACAAAATGCATTTGAAAGAAAAATTTTTTTTCGACGGTGTAAAAATTGAAATTGTGCGATGTCTATAAGTTAAAAAAGGAAAATAAAAGCAATATGTATTGGTCAGGTGTTGTCATTGACAATATGACGTCAGCGTTTCTCACAGACATGTTTTCACCTTATAATATAAATTTAGGATGTATATTTACTGCATCTCTGAGTGATGTTTGCTAAAAAAATTAGTTGAAAGGGCTACACAGGATCAGAAACGTGGGTTAATTATATAAATTTTAATACATTTCAGTGATAGGGTCAATCCATTTTAAGCGGTCCAGAAAATCATGTATTCGTTGCTTGACCATTTTTTAAAAATCCGAAATTTTTTGTATAACAACCCTAATATGATGGAAGTTCAAAATGAGTATTATTTTAATTTTATTAATTTTATTTTGTGCATGGCTGCCATCTTTGTTTTATCGTCTGCCGCAATTTTCTCACAAGAAGGGTTTACGGAATTGTAAATAATTCATCGTTTATTCATCCAATTCAACTGCGAATTAAAGCAATTTGTACAGAATACTTTGGGCTAAAGATTTGGTAATGGAGTAGTTTCCGAAACTAACTGCTTATTAGTAAAATTTAAGCATAAAGTTTCAGTTTTTTTCCAAAATTTGTCCGTTTACAAGAGGAAATTTTTCTAGCAAGGAATACTGTCAACATGACATAATTTTTTTTACAAATAGGCCGAAAGTACTTGTACTCAGACGCCGGGTTCCAGATCTGGGACTTGCTTTCTCTTCGCTAAAAAAAAATCCCAAATTTTTAAAAAATGACAAAAATCGTACTTTTCAGGCTTTGATATCTCTGGTGGGGCACGAGATAAAAATCTGATTTTTTTATATATATATATATAAGAGTATTGTATGATAGTGTTATGCACAAGAAATTTCAGGATGGAGATTTGACTACAAGCTGAGATATGGCAAGGGAAACAACAATGGCAAGGGTCAAAACAATACTGCTAAACTATTGTTTTGTTGTAGTCACAGCTAAGTATTTATCTCAGAGTGTCATTTAAATTTATGTTTTTTATTATCTTTAAATAATAGTAACAGAAAATAAAGCCCTTTGCAAAGGCCACACATTTTGTATGGTTTCAATAATTTATGTTGTAAGTAATTTTAGTAACTCAAAGAAACCTCAGCACTTTTACATAAAAAAAAAAAATATTTTTATACAAGACCTGAGACAAAAACAACATAGGGAAAGTGAAAATCTGTTAATGCTGTCATACTTGTTGAGACATGATCAAACGTGTCAAAACACATTCTTGCTTGTTGGTTCAAGAGCCACAATTTTGATCTTTCTCAAAATTTTATTTGTAGGAACCAAGTCTTGTCATCTCTTGATAACTTGATTGAAGATCTTGGTCCTGCTGGCTCATAGAAATATACTTTGAAATCACCATGAGCAAGTCTCAATTCATTAATAATTCCTAGCTTACTTCTTATACAAAAATGTGTTTTTTCTGCAGTATAAATTTTGAAAAGGTTTTGGGTGTCTTTACTTTCTGAAAATTACTTGAGGCTGATGCATGGTAACATCGCATAATGTTTCATTTACAGGAACATACTTATGGTAGAACAAGTTTCAAGGACTGGCAAGCAGCATTAAAATTGTGGTTTTTAAACCAAGAAGCAGGAATGTGTTTTGACACGTTTGATCATCTCTCAACATCTCAACAAGTATGCCAACATTAACAGTTTTCTCTTTCCCTATTCTGTTTTTGTCCCAGGTCTTGTATATATATATATATATATATATATATATATATATATATAAATGCTGAGGTTTCTTTTAGTTACTAAAATTACAACAAAAATTACTGAAACCATACAAAATGTAGGCCTTAGACATAATTATTTTTTAAATTAATTGCAAAAGGCTTTATTTTCTGTTACTATTATTTAAAGTTAATCTAAAAAGTAAATTTAAATGATACTCTGAGATAAATACTTAGCTGTGACTACAACAAAACAGTAGTTTGGCAGTATTGTTTTGACATGTTGCCCTTGCCATATCTCAGCTTGTTGTCAAATCTCCATCCTGAAATTTCTTGTGCATAACACTACCATACAATACTCTTACAAAAAAAAATTTCAGATTTTTATCTCGTGCCCCACCAGAGATTTAAAAGCCTGAAATGTGCGATTTTGTCATTTTTGAAAAATTTCTGATTTTTTTTAGAGAAGAGAAAGCAAGTCTCAGATCTGGAACTCGGCGTGTGAGTACAAGTAATTTCGGCCTATTTTTAAAAGAAAATTATGTCATGTTGACAGTTTTCCTTGCTAGAAAAATTTCCTCTTGTAAACGGACAAATTTTGGAAAGAAACTGAAATTTTATGCTTAAATTTTACCAATAAGCCGTTAGTTTCGGAAACTACTCCATTACCAAATTTTTAGCCCAATGTATTCTGTACAAATTGCTTTAATCCGCACTTGAATTGGATAAATGATGAATTATTTACAATTCCGTAAACCCTTCTTGTGAGAAAATTGCTGCAAGACGATGAAACAAAGATGGCCTCCGTTCACAAACAAAAATTAATAAAATTAAAATAATAGTCATTTTGAACTTCCATTATGTTAGGGTTGTTGTACAAAAAAATTCAGATTTTTTAAAAATGGTCGAGCAACCAGTGCTGGACCACTTGAAATGGATTGACCCGATACCAATGACATTTTCGATTGATATGAAGCTCTCATAATAACATCGTAGTGCTTACATATATTTTACATTATTATACACATATTAACATACAAAAAATATTACTGTTATGAGAGTATCATATTGAAAGAGAATCAAATTGATATAATTTAAATAGATTAAGCCTTTCTAAATAAACCTATGTCCCTATGGCGAGGCCATATATTTGTGTTATGTTTTCATTGAAAATTATTCCTTTTTCTATGTTTATTTTCCAAGTATGAAGAAGTTGAGAACAGGTTGTTATGAAATGGGTTTAAATTGAATTTTTGAAAAAACACCTATCTTGAGTAAGAAATGATGAGTAATCGTAAAATGTTAATTCAAAAAAATTGCGAACAATAATCCAAGGTGATTGTTTCCTGAAAATTAATCCTTTTTCTATATTTATTTTCCTTTCTTCTGTTAAAAGCTATCATTCAAAAATGATTCTCTTTATGTCTAATTTAAGCACATTCATTATCTCTCGTTATCCCCGCATAAATATTATTTATTGATATTTTATTAGAAAAACGCTTCTTTTTACAAGTCTAAAGATCATAAATTTATTTTAAGCCTGCTGGCGCCTCGTATAAGCATTAAAGAACCATAAATTGCATTTTCACATCTGCTTGCAAATAGATATTGGCCATTAATTATCCTCAGCGTAAGACTTTCTGTATGCAATAATATGTTTGACCTTTTATTTCACTTTTTAATGGATAGTCAAATGTAGTTTCTGTACTTGGCGCGTATCTCGTTCAAATTTTAATATATCTCCCAGTCTAACGAATATTTTGTGATTGCGTATTCTCTCGGGACAGATGTATTCTTGGCGTTATTAAATTACGCAGACTGAAGACACTTCGCCTCTGATCTTGCTTCTGGTAACAGCTTCAAAATTGGGGAGTATGGAAGGGGGCACCACTAAGTTTGCATCTTAGCCTAATAAAATAATTTTTTCCATGGAAATACTGCTGAATGATGAATATTTACAGGCAACGATCACCTTGGATTATTGTTCGCAATGTTTTTGAATTTACATTTTACGATCACTCATAATTTCTTAGTCTTATAATTTCTAGTCTAGTCTAATTTCTTATAGTCCTGCATCATGTTGGGCAAACTAAACCCAACCCGGCTGGTGGTTTGAGTCGGATCCGGAGAGAATACTTTTTGAGAGGGTGTTGTGGTTACTTAGAACCACTGCCATATTTTTATTTAATTTCATTTAGAAAATATTTTTATTAATCTTGTATTCATTTAATTTTAATATCCGCATTCCAAAATTATTTTAATTCCTTTTTTTTTCAACTCTCCCCTGTAAGTTTTTCTTTCTGGCATAGCATTTCATTCATTTTAAAATCATAAGCATCATTTTGAAATCTTTACTTCCGGTAAAAGAATGATCTGGAAAATTCCATATCTTTCTATTTGTGAAGTCATATCCTTTGGTAGCTCCACCCCTTAACCAATAATATTTAAATCTGTTTAATTCGTAATTTCAAAATTCTTAACTCTTTACTATTATTTGGCATCTCATCTCAGTGAAATCTATCAAATTTCCTTTTTTTTAAAGCAGTTTTTTATATACTTTAGCAATGCATTTTATGCCAGCGCAGGGCGCCTGTATGTTCTCTCCGCCAAAGTTGGCGTGTTTCAAGGATTATAGCAAGCCCCCTTTACTCCTCTTCTGGGAGAGCTCGCGCGCATTCAGCACTAGCAGTTGAGTTGAAACTTCAATGCAGAATGGCTGCCCCTTTTGCCGTTCTGCGAAGAAATTATGTCCGCGCGCACCTGCGTAAGTGTTCTGTCAACGAACGCAGAGAATGGATGGATACCTCTTCCCCTTCTACAAAAAAAATAGTAAACGGATCTCATATCTACAGTAAGAAATATTAAAAGAGCAAGAATATTTCTTTAACATTGTGTAATCGGCTGCATAAGTTCGTATTCAAATTATGCTGTCATTTCGAGTCGTAGAATTGTGATGCTAAAAATTCATCTAAAAGCCTGTGCCTCCATACTCCCCAAAGGAAAAGTTATTTTAATTTCCTTAGTGAGAATGTAGTTTGTGTGTGCCCATCATAAAAAAAGGGTACATCTAAAAGAATAAGAGATGTATTTTATGACATATGCGCTAAGTTCTGCAAAAAAAAAAAAAAAATTCCTTCATAAATAAAAAGATTTTTAAGGAAGATTTCTCTTCTGTGTATTTTCTTTCTGCAAATATCTCCATCATTTTTCGGTTCTTTCGTGTCAATGCAGGTAATGCTTTTACCTTTTATTTATTTTTTTGTTTTGTTCTTAATTTACATATGTATGATAAGTAAATTCAGATTTTCTTTGATTAATGACTGTTATGTCAATGTGGTCTTTTGTGGCCGCAACAAAATGTTAAATGCACACTATACGATCGAGCCTAAAAAAAATGATTCCTGGATTATATTTGGAATCTCAATATCCAAAATAACTTTGCAATGATATTCTTTCACCTCCTGTCTTCCAAACACAACATCTATCTTTCCTGGTACCGTGAACCATTGGAAACCTTTATGACATGACAGTTATTAAGTTATATTTTGATATGAAAATGTGTTTTAGTGTATTATTTTTAAATATTTGATATTTAGAAAAGGTGGCTTCCTTAAATTTTTTATACGATCTTTCTAAAAAAAAGAGAAAGAATTCTTGTAATATTTGCAGTTTATTATTAGGGGAAAATGATTGTTTATGATATTATTTACAAAAAAAGATGAGTTAAAAAAAATTCTTACTTATAAGTAAATGATTGATTTTGATGCCATTTTGTTTTGATGATATTTCGAGAACAGTTATTACATTATTCTGTTGAATTGACATTTTAAAAGGTGACTTCATATGAGATTAATTTTTTTTTTACTTCACCACATTATTTTAAAATTTATTCGGATTTGTTTTGAAATTTGTTCAACATTGTTTTGAAATTTGTTCAACATTGTTTTGAAATTTATCACCATGCCTCCAAAAGCAAACTTAAACCTTTGTATTCAACCATTCGATGGAAATCCTCAGACAGTCGAATTTTTCTTCGACCAGTTATCAGATTTGAAGGAATTATATAATTACTCTGAAAAAGAACTTTTTGCTCTTTTCAAGTCAAAATTACAGGTTACAGCATTACATTTCTTTCTCGAAACACAATTTCAATTCAAAAATTCTAACCTTCAAACCATTCGCAAAGAATTTATTAACTATTTTCTGCCAAGTAAAAAATCTGACACTTGGAAGTCTCTTCAAAATTTAAAATTGGATTCTAATGAGTCAGTTAAAAATTTTTCATATCGTCTGGCTAAACAGCTTCGACTTGCTTATCCTAAGTTAGATCCAGCTGCTCTAGATTCTTTGAAATTTACTCATTTTATTCAAGCTTTACCTAAGCAAATTAAAAGGAAAATTCTAGAAGAAAACATTTCCACATTTGAGTTAGCTCTTGAACGAGCACAATTTTTACAAGATATCTATGATTTACCACCTACTCAAAAATCTAATCAACATTATGACCAGGTTTATTCTCTGAATAATGAAAATAATGGTGAATGTTCAAAATTTTCTGATAGTTTTGTTGAACAAGCTCCTATCAGACATAAAAAGGACAGAGTCTATAGAAATTCGCAAATAGCATTCTCGCCATCTGAATCTCACAATGGACATTCTCCTAGACATAGAACTGTTGTTAAAAAAAAGCGTGTAACTTACTCTCCCTCACCAGTTAGACATAACGTGGCTTCTAGAAATAAAACAAACTTTATTCAGCATAAGCCAGATCAAAAACGATCTTTCTTTCGGCCAAAGTTTGACAAGTTTTCTCACAAGAAAAACTCTTCAGAGTATTTTCGCAAACAAAATGTTATCCAATGTGCCTTTTGTGGTCGTTTTAATCATCTTATGGAGTCATGTTACAAGTTTAGAAATCTACTTGACTCTTCTAGGCAAAATGCCAATCACACTCAAGACTCCCCTTTTTCTTCGAATTCTTCTCAAAGAAAGAAAAACTTTACTTCTTTTTCTAAAAATAAAAATGATGATAAAAATTATCATTTAAACAAGTAAGGGAGATTGGTCCAACTGACCACCATCCCTCCCAATCTTACTCTTTAGGATCAGTACACTCCTGTGACAATCCAAGCGAATGCCACATTGACAAAAATTCCTCTTCAACTACTTCCTTTTCAAGCGCTGTTACACAGACATCACCAATGGTGCAAAAAATGAACAGACCTTGCTGTTCTGAAAATTCTTTGTCATCAAAGTATTCTTCTCAAATTGAGGATTGTGTACAACAACGACATGTAATTTGCAGCTCTTTTGATAACACTTATTCACTTCCATGCATAATTATGAATGTTCAACATAATGAGATATCAACTCTCATTGATACAGGCTCCACTTTAAGTTTGCTGGATCATGAATGCTTTAATAGCATGAAATCCAAAATCCATTATAAATATTTATCTAGAAATGTTTCTGTATCAACTATAAACTCTAAAGTTTTCTTTAAAGGATGTATCGAGATTGCATTCAAAATAGACAAATTCTTTTTTCATCATGTCTTTTACCTTACTGATATAAAGAATGTTAATTTTGAAGTCATACTTGGTTTTGAGTTTATAAACAAACATTCTATAACCATCTCTCCAACTTTTAAGTCTATATTAATTAAAGATAAACATATACCTTTTAACATTCAAAAAGAGTCTCCTACCAGTTTTTATTTGAATTCTCAGTATAATAATAATGACAATATATCTGTGCCATATTCTTTTGACACCAATAAAGTGCCTATTTATGAAAATTCTATGTCAGTTAACACAAATAATGGTACTTATTTTGATAGTGTGAATGGAAATTTTTGTGATAATTATTTGCATTTGGTAAATAATTATGAAAACTATCCTTATAATTACAGTTTTCCAAATAATGGTTTGTTTACGAATAGTGTTGGTAATACTGCTATGAATTATGATAATTCTTTTATGAATGCTAATCTCAATATTCGGAATTTAGAAGGTCATGCTCAAGTTTTTACTCAGTTTCCTAATTATTTTCCCACTCATACAAACTTTGATTATCCTAATGTTATAAATAATATTTCTAATACCAATACCAAAATTACCTCTGATGACAAAAATGTCAATCTGAAGATGACAATGACATTAGTTATGTTGGTAAAAAGTGCACCAATTTTAAAAATGGTAATGAAAAATTATTGAGTTCTAACATGGTACAAACTGTAAATAGAGAATTGATTCCCCCCAATTCTTCTGTTTATTTACATGTCAAATACTTGAATTCCCCATCTGAATATTTTATTTTTAAGCCTGCTTTCAAAAGTAAAGCTCTTATTTTGCATGAATCATTGCATTCTAAATCTTCAATTCAAAAAGATTTATTCTTAGTTGTATGTCAGAATATATCCAAAGTGGATGTTCATTTAAACAAACATACAATTCTTGGTGAGTGCATTAATGTGGATGAGAATGATATTGAAAAATATTCCTTTGATTTAGATTCAGAAAATGAATATTGTAATTTAATTTTACCATCTGAGGAAATTAAAAGAAAACGAATACAAAAACTGTCACCAGATGATTTTGACTTAAAGCACTTGTCCCCACATGAAAGTGACTGTTTACTAAAATTATTGTGCAATAAAGCTCAAGCATTTTCTAAATCCTTAGACACTTTTGGTCATACAGACCTAGTGAATCCTCAATTTTCAATGATGAATTCTCATCCTGTGAAAACCCTACCTTTTCCTGTGTCACAGGCACTAGAGCAAGAAGCTCTTGACCATATTAATCAAATGCTAAATGCTGGCATTATAGAAAGATCAAATTCTTCTTGGGCTTGCCCCCATGCTGTTAGTTAAAAAGAAAAGAACTGACATGTCAAAACCTCAAAAATATCGTTTGGCTTTAGATCTACGATTATTAAATTCTATTATTATTCCTTCTTCATATCCTCTACCTCGCATTCAAAACCTATTAGTACAATTGTCAAAATTTAAATACTACAGTACACTGGACTTACCCTCTGCGTACTGGCAGATTGCGGTTCCTAAAGAGATGCAAGATAAGCTCCGTTTTACCACTCCATGGGGAATGTTTACCTACCTTCGTCTTGTTTTTGGCTTGAAGACGGCTGCAAGTACTTTTCAACAGTTAATTGATTCAGTTATTCAATTATCCGAAATTGACTCTTGTTACGCATACCAAGACGACATAGTTGTTGGCGCTAATTCGTTTGAAGAAATGGTTGCAAAACTCACAAAACTCTTGGATACTCTAATTGCCAGCAACATTACACTTTCACCTGAAAAATGTTCTTTTATGCAAACTAGCATTAACTTTTTAGGCTTCCACCTCACTGATCATAAAATTCTTCCAATTACAAGCAATATTTTAAAAATTACTTCTTTTCCAAAGCCAAAAACTAAAAGGCAGACAAAGAGTTTTATTGGCTTATGTTCATTTTACAGGTCAATCATACCTCATTTTGCTAAATTAATTACTCCTCTTATTGAAATCACCAAACCTAAAAATAAATTCTGTTGGAAATCTGAACAAGAAAATGCATTTAATAAATTGCAAGACATTTTTTTCCATAAACCCATGCTCAATCTTCCAAATTGGAATGAGACCTTCTATGTTAATACAGATGCCTCAAAGACAGCAATTTCAGCTGTTCTTATGCAAAAAATTCAAGATGAACTTCGCCCCATCTCTTATTACTCCAAAACTTTATCTCAATCTGAAAAACAGTACCCAGCCATTAAACTGGAACTTTATGCCATTTATAAAGGTATAACGGCTTTTAAATATTACATTTTCGGCAGACCTTTCATTCTTTTGTCTGATGCTAAACCTCTCAATAATTACAAAAAATCAACATCTCCTGCTGACATCACTACACGTTGGATGTTAGAACTATCCGAATACTCTTACACATTTCAGCATGTTCCAGGCAAAGATAATGTGTTAGCAGATTTTCTAAGTAGGACACCTCATATTCCTACTGAAGATCTTCATACTAACCCTGATCTCATTTTTGAACAAGAAGTACTGCCTATTGTTGATAATCAAAATGACCTACATAATGAAATTGCTCGGTATCCATGTGGATTAATTGGTAAAAAACATCATAACTGCCATCTTCAAAGTGACCCTCCATCTATAAATAATGTTAGTAATGAAGACCCATTGTTAGAAATTTTTGATCAAACCATCCTTTCTGAACAACAAAAAGATCCTCAAATTAAGAAAATTTATGAAGATATTAAATCTAATAAAAAATCTAAAAGTTTAAATGGTTATTACATTAATCCAAGTAATGAGTTGCTTTGTTATAATGGACACTTCTCTTCAGAAGACATTGAATTACATAGAGCTCTTTTACCATCTTCACTTAGAACTAAAGCTTTAAGAATTGCCCATATTACTCATACTGGTATTCATAAAACCATTGTTAATTTGAAGAAAAGATTCACTTGGAAAACTCTAATTTCTGATACAATTAATTATGTCAACTCTTGTGAAATTTGTTTAGTAAATAAAAATCATAAGAAAAACACTGCTCCATATCTGCCAGCACCTATTCCCACAGCTCCCAATCAAAAAGTTTCGATGGATTTACTTGGTCCTTTGAGAAATCACCAGTTTGTTATGACTGTAATCGACCATTTTTCTCGTCATCTTGAATTATATGCCTTGAATAGCATTCATGCTTTTCGGTGACTAAAGCTCTGTTGAATTACATTTTCAATCATGGAAAACCCGAGTTATCTCTTACAGATCATGGTTCCCAGTTCACTAGTGATTTGTTTTCTTATTTCAACAAAAAACTTGGCATAAAGCTAGAGCACAGTACAGTAGCGCATCCACAGGCTAATGGATTGAGTGAGAGATGTAACACTCAAATAAAGTCATCTGTCAATACAATGGCTTCCCAAGGATTTGATGTTCCAACTGCTTTAAAAATTCACCAGTCCATATACAACGCTACACCTCATCCAGCTACAAAATTTACTCCAAATCTTCTTCATTTTGGAAGGGAGGTGAATGATATTTATGCCAATTATAAAACCCATTTTTCCTGGAAAATCCTTAACACTGCATATGAAATCCACAAATTAATGAATGTAATTGAAAAAGTATACTACCAAGCTTACAAAAATAACGAGTCTTCTAGACAAAAAGTGTATCAAAAATCAAGGGAAAAATTAAAATTTGCTAATATCAAAGTTGATGATATTGTTTATGTGAAATTTCCCAGTGTATTTAATAAAAAAGTACAAGGACCTTATATGGTAAGAAAATAATTTCACCTGTACTTATTCAAATTCAAGATTGCAATAATAATCAAGCATCACCTGTGTTAATTCATACTAACAGAATCTTGAAACTCCAGAAAAGAAATGAAGCATTGCTTCATCCTTCTGATTCATCTAGAAGTGCAACACATGATCAAAGGACTGTTGATAGTGCATCTTCTTCTCCTGTGAAACGACATATGCCTACTCATACTACTAATTGTGATTCTCCTCAAATTCAGACCACTTCGAAGTGCCAACAAACAACTTCGCATTCACATAATTCAGTGCATTCTCAAGCATCTGGTAGTAAAACTTCCACTACAGTTCTAAATAAATCTACTCAAAGTAAAAAAAATTATGATCTTCGTCCTCGCAGTCATAAACAATATAAAATATAAATTAATCTTCAATTTTATTTAGGATGCCTTTACCATTGTAAAAAATCTCATCTATGCTAGCTAGATTGGATTGTCAAATACGAAGACTGACTGTTTATTTTATTTTTTACTTCTACCAAAGCTGCAGGCAGCATTTGTGTATTTTTTTATATTTATTTTTTTTTAAGTCGCCTTCGTCTTGACACTGTGGAATTGTTATCCTGCAAAAGTATGTAAATCTTGTTTTTGTTTACTATGTTGCTCACTGAAATATTTTCTTCAAAACCTTATTCATCTTTTAGAATTTATATGTATTGTAAAAAAAAATGTGCTAATAACTCAGAATTTTTAATTTCAGTATTTGATTTAAATATTAAGACAGATTCTTAAAAAAAATCAAATCAAAGTTTTATAATTCATTATTTTAGTTGCAAATGAAGTGTCATTGATTGCTTTATTTTGATATGGTATTTATCTTAAAAAAGTAAATTGTTATTGATATAAAATATAATATGAGTACATATGTCATCCTTTCCCTATTGTGACTTTTAGAGTAACTCAAAATGTTACTTTGTTCTTAATTATAATTCATGCGTGTTCTAACAACTAACCTCTTTCTAACATCTAAAATAATAATAATGATGAAAGTTATGCATGCTAATGCTTCTACTGTTATTATTGGTGTATGTAAAGTGGTTGAAAATACATTAAGCCTTTTTTTAAGTGTTTGAAAATTTACAAATTGAAAAAATGTTTGTATACATGAAAATTATTTACTTTGGATCCAAAGACACTCTCCAAAGATTATTTTAGGTCTTTACAAAAAAAAAAAAAATACTCATGTATTTGATATGAAAAATGTAGCAACATGTTTATACTTACAAAGATTGTTTTAAGTCTTTACAAACAAAAAATACTTATAAAAAAATAATCACATATTTGTTCAGAATTCGATAAGCATTTCAGAATATGTAGTATAAATATTTTGTGTGATAATTTTTTGTAAGACAAATGTTATTAAAGTTATGTGGTACTACATTTATGAGAGCATAAAAATCCTCTCTTTGCATTTATTTTCTTTGAAAGTATTATTATCGTTGTTATAGAATAACACGATATTAGTGATTCATCTAAGAAAAGTTGATTTCTTAAAAAGTGCTATATTTATATATAAATATTTTTAATGAGAGTGTAAATATTCTCTCTTGACTATTTACTTACATTTTGATTTTTTGTTATGGAAAATTCTCAGATGAGTAATTTATTGAAAAATTGATTAAAAGAAAATAAAAATGTAGTTCATCGACTGTGACTTGAAATAGAGTTGTGATTTAAAGGTACTACTTTGAATTATTGCTATTTTTTTTTTCAAAAATAGAAAGGTTTTATTGCTCATATATTGTACTATATAGATGGATGCAAAGTCATTATTAATATGAATGTCAACTTATAGCATGTAATATTATTTGTCTATGTGCACATTATTTCAATTTTTACCCACTCTTTTAATATACAGTGTTGTATCTGCTATTTCACAAATCAGTGAATGAACTTTTAGCAACTTTATTTTAAAAGACTTTGTGTACCTTTGTCAGAAGAATGTAACCAAATATTATTTTTATTTTGTTTCTCATTATTTGAAGTTATATGCATGTTGTATATGTATATGGTTTAGAAAATATTGGCTCAATGTCAAAATTATTAAATTTCTCCATCTTACCAATATTTTCTTTTGGGGAGGCCGGAGTAATATGTTGTGGTTACTTAGAACCACTGCCATATTTTTATTTAATTTCATTTAGAAAATATTTTTATTAATCTTGTATTCATTTAATTTTAATATCCGCATTCCAAAATTATTTTAATTCCTTTTTTTTTTTCAACTCTCCCCTGTAAGTTTTTCTTTCTGGCATAGCATTTCATTCATTTTAAAATCATAAGCATCGTTTTGAAATCTTTACTTCCGGTAAAAGAATGATCTGGAAAATTCCATATCTTTCTATTTGTGAAGTCATATCCTTTGGTAGCTCCACCCCTTAACCAATAATATTTAAATCTGTTTAATTCGTAATTTCAAAATTCTTAACTCTTTACTATTATTTGGCATCTCATCTCAGTGAAATCTATCAAATTTCCTTTTTTTTAAAGCAGTTTTTTATATACTTTAGCATTGCATTTTATGCCAGCGCAGGGCGCCTGTATGTTCTCTCCGCCAAAGTTGGCGTGTTTCAAGGATTATAGCAAGCCCCCTTTACTCCTCTTCTGGGAGAGCTCGCGCGCATTCAGCACTAGCAGTTGAGTTGAAACTTCAATGCAGAATGGCTGCCCCTTTTGCCGTTCTGCGAAGAAATTATGTCCGCGCGCACCTGCGTAAGTGTTCTGTCAACGAACGCAGAGAATGGATGGATACCTCTTCCCCTTCTACAAAAAAAATAGTAAACGGATCTCATATCTACAGTAAGAAATATTAAAAGAGCAAGAATATTTCTTTGACATTGTGTAATCGGCTGCATAAGTTCGTATTCAAATTATGCTGTCATTTCGAGTCGTAGAATTGTGATGCTAAAAATTCATCTAAAAGCCTGTGCCTCCATACTCCCCAAAGGAAAAGTTATTTTAATTTCCTTAGTGAGAATGTAGTTTGTGTGTGCCCATCATAAAAAAAAAGGTACATCTAAAAGAATAAGAGATGTATTTTATGACATATGCGCTAAGTTCTGCAAAAAAAAAATTGCTTCATAAATAAAAAGATTTTCAAGGAAGATTTCTCTTCTGTGTATTTTCTTTCTGCAAATATCTCCATCATTTTTCGGTTCTTTCGTGTCAATGCAGGTAATGCTTTTACCTTTTATTATTTTTTTTTGTTCTTAATTTACATATGTATGATAAGTAAATTCAGATTTTCTTTGATTAATGACTGTTATGTCAATGTGGTCTTTTGTGGCCGCAACAAAATGTTAAATGCACACTATACGATCGAGCCTAAAAAAAATGATTCCTGGATTATATTTGGAATCTCAATATCCAAAATAACTTTACAATGATATTCTTTCACCTCCTGTCTTCCAAACACAACAGAGGGGCTCTTTTTTCAAACTGGCTTTCGCTAGAGTGTCTTTTACTCGGAACGTTGCCGGGGATCTAAGAACCTAGCTTCCGCAAAAGAGTCAGAATAAGTGGAAGAATAAAGGGCTGCGGACGAAGAGAGGCCGCTCGCAGCGGCGGTTGACCCATCCCCCCCCCCCCCAACCGCCGACCGAGACTAATAAAGAGCTCGAAGTAGCTAGGAATCGTTCGGTAGAGTAGTAGGAATAAGTAGTCGGAATAAGTGGAGGAATAAAGTGCTGCGGACGAAGATGGGCCGCTCGCCGCGGTAATTAATATATAATATAACTTATATAATAATATACTATATATATATATTTATATATTTCATATATTATAGTATAGTATTAATAACTTATATTAATACTATAATAAAATAATTATTGTGATTAATAATGTGCTCGAAGTAGCTAGGAGTCGTCCGGTAGCTTCATTGATAGATGATTTTTTTTTCAAAAATTCGACTTAATCCCATTTTATAATAACCGGTCCTCAACTTCTTCATAGTCTCTGATCTTGTATAACACATCTTAACAATTTCTAAACAAAAATCCATCAGAAAGGCTGTAAATATAGATATAAAAACAATCAAAACTTCTTACAAAATAATCGGTCACTGCAATATTACAAAAAAATCGTTGCTAAAACAATAATAAAACTTTGTAGAAAACTTGGAACTATACTTTGAGTTATTTTTCAATAATTGAATTCAATTGGAATGTGAAACATTGACTATTTATCATCATGATTCGCATTACCTAAAAAAAGACCTTACAAAGTTTAAACCTGGTATTGTGCCAAATGCGCTTCGAAAGGAGGTAGAAAACTTGCAATGCCGCCTTGGTACGTTCTGTGTTTTTCTAGATAGGTTTTTAATTAACATCTTGGCTATTACAGATAATTTATTTCAAAAATCTTTATCAACAAACCTTGGACGATTCCGTGTTGAGAGGTACCTCGAGCGCTCTCAACTCCCTCCCTGAGCGCCTACAAATCAGTGTTTGCGTGTAAAGTAAAATGCGATTTCCAACATAGTTGAAAAGTATATAAGACGTAAATTTCGAACTGGGTGAAAAATGTCCGGACCAGGATTCGAACCAGGGATATCTTGGCTGAAACCGCCAGTGCTCTACATCTGAGTTATCCCAGACTAATCTGGTGGATCGAATTCACCCAGCTGGTCTGATATCGGAATCAGGTCAACAGAATAAATCGCGGGTAATGCACTGTACAAATAAAATCTGTAATTCTACAGATGTAAAGTGACAGAAATCTGTATGCTTACTAAAATTTCATCTGTACACTGTACAAAAAAAGATGTAAATCTACAAAACTAGTTTTTGTAAAGCTGGAGAAATCTGTAGCTTTACAAAACAATCTCACTAAAATTGCAGTAACCTTACTAAAATTTTATCTGTATCTCGGAAAGCAGTTAAAGGAAAAGTTCTAGGCATCCCAGTTTCCTAAAAAATTCTTAGTAACAATACAGATTTTTTGATTTAAAGTGCAAAAGTGTATCTGTTACATGAATTTTTACAGTTGCCGTTACATTAAAAGTTCTAGGAATCCCAAATTCCTAGAAAAATTTTAGTGACTTTACAGATTTTTGTTTACAGTGTGGAACTCTAGAAAACGTAGAATAACTAGTCTAGAAATACGTAATGACACTAGATTAATTTTCACACAATTATTCTAACTGGTAAATATACATCTCATATGATTTATTTACCAATTATAATAATTGTGCTAAGATTAATCTAGTATAGTTGAAAAGTGTTTATGCGTTTGGTTTGTCTGCAGTTTGTCCGTGTTCTAAATCTGGTAAATATACTCAGATTTCCATGTAATTGATAAATAGTTATTAATTTTTACTATGGAATTTTCGCTATTGAAAATGAAGAGTGTAGCGTTTAAAGTTCGTTTACATAGACACTCAAAAGAATCCCGTTACATTATGGCCTACAGGGAAAAATCATTTGCTGCGTATTATAATGTTATACTTTTTAATCATAATAAAATTCATATGCATTTTTGATGTGCACTAAAAGACACTTTATGTAAAATATGGCGTGTAAAGCATTTATCATTCCTTTACATCGTCACTCAAAAGAATTCGGTTACAGTGACTGTCTATGAACGATAAATACTGTAGGCGAGTTTTCAGTTTTGGTATGCGTTTTTAAATTTAAATATTATTTGCGTACTGCATGATAGCATGATAGGTATAAGTCCTATAGAATATATACTGGGTTGCACAAAAGGGTACGTAAGCATTAGTGTGCATGAGAGTGAATTGATTAAGGATGTTTTTTAATTGAGTTATGCATTTCCAAGCTGAACTATATTTAATATACACTGTAAAAAAGTTATGTAACGCTACTCCATAAAATTGGTGGCAACCTTGCTGCCTACTATTGAATAATTTAACCGATGTAACTGGTGTTAACACTAATGTGTAATTTTACACCAGTTATATCAGTTTCAATTATACCATTATATAAGTTAAATTACTCCTTAAAATTGGACACAGCATGTTGCTATCGATTTTATGGAGTAACGTTACATAATTTTTTTTTTTTTTTTTGCAAAGCACTAAGAGATGTTTCTAGAATATAAATATATTGATATACAGGGCTACGCAAAGAACTGAATCCATTGCCACCTGTGGAGGGGTATTTCTGAAAGTATACTTTTTCAGTTTTTATGCATTTCCTAAATTGTTTACTTAAGATACCTTCTTTCACCTTCGTAAATTATGAAGTTCCGTTACAGTATTCTGGCAGTATTGGAAAGCGTTTCATAATTGTTGACGCAATATTTTTCTCCTTGAATAAATTCGTAAGCAAATGCGATCTTCATTATTCCCAAACATTAAATTTTACTCACAAATACTCAATAGGCCAGTTTCACTTAAATCATACCTTATTTTAGAATTACCAGCAATATTTCTTTTAATCTAATGAAGAATTTAAACAAGAACGAAAACACACGCGTACAGTATAGATTATGAAGCACTCTCCAACACATTCTTAACACTATAGCAAAACTGTACAGTTTAGTAAGTTGAAAGATAATGTCTAAATGAAAAGTTTGAAAAACACATAACCATGATGTATTTGAAAACTAAATTTCTGCTATTACCATGAATAGTCGAGAAAATATACAATTTTTTGTGCAGCCCTGTATATGATCTATGGATATGTAAGTACACTACGTAGTATGCTGTAAGTTAGTTCAATTAAACGCATAGCATAGTTGAAAATTTCCATTCAAGAATTTCCGCCAATAAACGGATCTTGTTGAGAAATTTTCTGCGGCACTGTATATGATCTACAGAATTCATAAACACCAATCAATATTTAAATAGTAGTTAAAATTATAAACGCACACCACAAATGAAAATGCACTTCCAAAAATTATTGTTCATGGGATTCAACAGTTCAATTATTCTTCATTTTCTTCAGTAGCCAAATTCTTTTGTGTGTCCCTGTAAATGAACGATCGATTCTATGCACACCAGATTCTATAAGAAGAATCTTATAATACACCTCAGTGATATATATATCAATTTCAATATGTTTAAAATACTCTACTATCACTAATATACACTTTTTTCCCCATAGATGGCAATGTAACGTAATTCTTTTGAGTATCCCAGTAAATAAACTGTAACTGCTACGCACTTCCTTTTCAATACCGAACATGCCTTAGTAAACCCCCAATGTCAATTTCATGGCAATCGGACTATATTTTTTCCGACAGACAAATGATCCGGACAGACAGATGAACAAAGAGACAGACGCACAGACGAAAAAGCAGACGGACAGACAAAGCGAATTCATAAACATTTTTCAACTATGCTAGAAAGTGTTAAGAATTACAAATGTAATCTGTCAGATTTTTAATTATTTTGCAGTTTCAAAAGCATGAAACTCTAAAGGCTTATTCTTTGGTGTCACACTAAAAAATATGGTACAATTAGAGAAATTCTATAACTTAAAGAATGTTATAACAATATAATATAAAGAAAAAATATAAAGATAAAAAATGCCAGAGATCTATTAGCATGTATACTTGTTAAACAATCTGTCCAAAATGAACATTGGCATCTTGCTTATTGAGAGAAAGAAAGAAAATCTGACGATTTTTTTAACATGAAAATTTATATGCCCTTTATAATTAAAGAAAAAAAATACTTTCGTAGTTTTAAACTTGTCTGTGTATTTTATTTTCTTTTATTTCTGAAATAAATATTTTACATTAAAATGCGGTTGAAGAGAATACTCAAATAATTATTCGACAATTCAAACTTTTTTAATTTAACATAGAGAAAAAAAAAATTTTTGTTCATAATTTCACGGTAATTTCGACATCGTTAATAGATTTTGATTTCTAAATGCTTTTAAAGAACACATTTTTTTCTGTTAAAATAAATACATATTTTATAATTGTGATGTATAAAAAAAACTTTTAAAACAAAATATGATTGAACAAAAATCGCTGATTAAGTCAAAATTTATTTTCAAAATATGATAATATTTGCTAATAATGTGTTCCCTTTTTAACGATTTCCAACAAAGTTTAAAAGTGTTTATGAATTCGGATTATCTGGCCGTCTGTCCGTCTCACCGTCTGTCTGTCTGTCCAAATTCTAACTCGCGTAAATATACTCGGACTTTCATGCAATTTATATATCTTAATTATATTTACCATGGCATGCTCGTTAATGACTATTAAGAGTGTAGCATTAATAGTATACATTTTCAGGGGCACTAAAAAGAATTCTGTTTCATTATCATCAATGGGAAAAAATCGTTTAGAGAATATTTTAATGAAATTACGCTCTTTCAAGTACATTGAAATTGATATAGATCACTGAATTCACTAAAAGATGATTACTATTGAGTAGGGCATTTATAGCATTTGTCGTTCATTTACCGGAACACACAAAAGAAACCTATTACAGCACAGTGTTTGAGCAATAATCGCTGTAAAAGCTTTTTTAATTTCGATATGTGCTTTTAAATTTAACATTTATTTTATTTTACTCGTTGTGTATGGATTCTATACCTCGTATACAGAGCTGCACAAAAGAATTCACGTACCATTCCCATTATTAGCGGTAATTGCCGAAGGGGCATTTTCAACTGAGGTATGTATTTCCTAACTGGATTAAATTTTTGCATACATGTAGTTAATAGATACAAATTTATATATCATATACATGACTGCTGAAATAATTCAGATAATTTTCCGACAATCGATGGGAATTGCTCAAATTGGGATTTCAAATGTGTTATGCGTTTCGAAATGGTTAAATTAGAGAATTAGACATAATATTTCAACTTATTAAATGGTCAAGTTTTGCTATATTATTCTGAATATGTTGGGAACTGTTTCATAATCTATGCTTGATGAATGAGCTTTTTTCTTGTTTATTATTGACTCAAGCAAATTTTCTTCAACTGTTTTATAAGCAAAACAGAAGTTCATCAACAAAGGAATTTGTTGATAAACTTCTTTTTTATGTAAACTCTAAAATCATTAAATTATTCATTGAAACATTAATAATAGTTTCTAACAGAGATGTTTTTGTGCCGGGCGATGTTTACATAGTTTACTGTTTAAATATGGTTTATGGAAGAATGTTGTGTTATACTTCAGCATATTGCCATATAAAAAATTTTAATTACATTATTTCCGTGTGTTACTACCTTAAAAAATATACGTAACTATTACTACGTAAAAAACCCTTTTTAATTAAAATTATGTAAGCATACTATTAACAATATTCAAACTTTTGTCAATTGTATTTTCTTTTGTAACTTTCTATCAGCACAAAAAATGGGTTAAAAACAAACATTCCATAAATTTTTCATTTTAAAAACATTTAACTCTGCTTATTGCTTTTTTATTATCATTATAAATATTTTATATATGACGACCCCAGAAGCCAAGGGGTATAAGTGACAAAATTAAAAAAATTGAGTTAAGTGCAGAGGCTATCTGGAAATAAGTCTATTTGTTTGTAGGTAAAGAGATATAAGTGATTTTTTAATTATGCGCTGCGTTCTAGGGGTCAGTTACTTAATCCCTTTTTCGAAACCGTGAAACGCTTGGATCCCAAGGGGTATAAGTGCTCTTGTATCCGTTGAAGTTCACATAGCTGAACCGCGACCAACAAAACACAAGGCCAGTTCATCACTTTTAAACCCCACAAGCATTTAATCATATTTAAACGGCGACTGACACAAAAAGACGAAGATGTTTCTAACAAACGTTTGCGAAACATAGTAACCAAAAAGGAAGAAACAGTTTCTGGCGTACCATCTCACGATAAAGAGGAAGAAAAGAACTGTCGAATAAAATTCCACAAGACGGTATTGAAATCATCAAAGAACATTTAAACAAGTTTCCCTGATACACAAGCCATTATACTAGAGAAAACACACCCAACCAGTGTTGCCAGCGGGCTACTTTTTTTTAATTCAGATTTGTTGTTTGATACCACTTTTCTGAAATGGTAAAATTCCCCTTGTTTTCGCCTTAATTAATATATCATTAAATAAGGCGAATTTTACTATTTCAAAAAAGTGGTGCCAATCAAGAAATCTGAATTTTAAAAAAGTAGCGACTGGCAACACTGCCCTCAAACGAAATACCTGAATCCCGAACTCAATTAAAAGGAGGTGTACAAATTCTATGTTCAGTTTTGCCTTGAAGAAAAAAGCGTAGAGCCGGTCAAGGAAAGTTCCTATAGACACATTTTTAACACCCATTTTAATCTTAGCTTTCACCGACCGTGGGCTGACACACGTGTTATGTGTGACAAGCTACAATTGAAAATAGATCATAGAAATTCAGATCAGAAACCACAAGCAAAAACTCAAAGGGAACTACATATTCGCAATGCAAAAGCTGCCAGATTAACCAAAGACGCATTCCACAGTTTAAAGGATGATTCAAAGGTCGCCTTATGCTTTGACTTGTAAAAAATCACGCCAACTCCACATGTAACCAATTCAAAGGCTTATTACCTACGTCAACTTTGGACGTACAACTTGAACATTCATAACCTTGAAAGCGAAACTGCTCACATTCACATATGGCATGAAAGCCAGGCTTTTCGTGGTTTCAAAGAGATCGCATCCTGTCGCTTGAAATTCATAAAGACTCTTCCCTCTCAAGTCAGGCATATTACAGCTTTTAGTGACAATTGTGGAGGACAAAATAAAAGCCACTTGAATGTGAAGTTCTGGCTGTACATCATAAAAAATGCACACATAGAAACAGTCGATCATTGCTTTTTGATTTCAGGACACTACTACCATGAATGTGACCAAGAATTTGGTCTTATAGAAATCAGAAAGAAAGGGGATAAAAAGGATCTGTATGTTCTAGAGCACTGGACTCAACTTGTTAATGATTCCAGCAAAAACTTGCTAAAAGATGAAGGTTTTATTAATCGAGTCACTTGCACCATTCTTTATAAAGTCAGTGAAAGTTATCCGAAATCTGCAGTGGCTGCATTTTGAGAAAAAAAACCTTCACATTATTCTACAAAGAAACTGCTGGTGGTGAATTAGAACCTTTTCACGAGCTAAAGGTGAAGTTCAGTCGTGCCCGAAGATACCCTAGAGTTCTGTGTGAGTGTTCCATAGCACAAGAAAAACCAGAACTCAAGTACCTTAAGTTTAAAAATCTCATTGAACTGTTGCAGTTTGTACCATCAGTGTACCACGCTTTCTACCAAGATTTTTCTCACCGAGTGGCAACAGGACACACTGAAGCCCTGCACGTTTCTGAAGATCAGGCTGATGAGCCTAATCGTGCTTATGAAACTGTTGAGGATGAGATAATGTAGATGTATTGCTCCCATGTTATCAGTAGAACAATATTGTTTCATATTTTCAAACTTTTTTGCGTTATTTTTTCCCTTTTAGAATTTACTTTCTTATACGCTAAATAAATGCATTTTAACTGTTAAAAAATTTAAAAAATTCAATATTTCAAAACTTATATTAAAACTTATATTAGAACAAAATTTTGTCCTTTCATTCATTTGTATAAACATTGTTCTTAAATATTTTATCAATTTTTTTTATTTCATGGTCTTTCATTTTTAAAACTTATATTAAAACAAAATTTTGTCCTTTCATTCATTTGTATCAAAACTGTTCTTATATTTTACGTAAAATCATTTTTTTATTTCATATTTTTTCATTTCTTGTCTATCGCTTGGAAGCCAAAGGGTACAAGTGACGAATGATGATCAATATTGCTTAATTATAAATTAAAAAAAAAATCCTTTACTCCACTTTTTTTTTACAAATATTGAAATAAGAGTTCAAAGACCACTAAGAAATAAGCATTTCATATTCCAAGTCAGTCAATTACAGTTGATGTTTAACTTTGAACTCAATTTACTCGAAATCTGAATTTTGTCACTTGTATCCCTTGGCTTCTGGGGTCCACATATATGTAATGCATACATCTATATGTTTTTAGTAGTACACCATGTAAATAATACCAAAATAACCATTTTAGTGACAATAACTAAGTGTTTAGTATTAGACGCTAAATTGCAATCACTGCTAATCTATATAATAAAAGCCTAAGTCATGTGACTGTCATCAATAGTTCCGGGTTGACCGCTTCACTTTTTGTATGCCAAGCGGCCAATTTGGTAATTTAATATTAGCCGGGAGCAGGTAATAAACTGCCAAATATTGTAAATATCGTGTCATCAGTATTATAATAGTCCATTTCATGCGACTGTCATATACAATTTTTCGCTTGGTAAATTAAAACAAAGCTTTGATGTTGAAATTAAATGTCACGGTTTATGGTATTATTTATTACTTTTTATTTCTTTTTTTTAAAAACAATAATTGAGAGTCATAAATTTTAAATATTTAAATTTTAAAATTATGCATTTTAAATAAAATGAGTGAAAGTACTATATTTTAAATGAAATTAATGAAATACGAAAAAATACGACTGGAACAATGTTTGGCGATTTATCACCTGCGCCCGGCTAACATAAAAATACAGAGTTCATAATTTCCGTATCAGAATCTTCCGATTTGGCGAAAGATTGAGCAAGTAAATTAAATTATGAACAAAAATAACATGGTACAATAATTAGCATAGATTTAAAGGAGACCAAACTGGTCGCCAAGGGCGGCTAGTTATAAATGTTTATTTAAAATGCATATAACTGATCAGTAGAAAAGTAGAAGCGTTAGCTAAACCGAAGCTAAAAGGCTTATACTTTTAAAACTTTGAAAAGATTGTAAGTTACGGGTTTATTTTTATTTCATTCTGCACATGTCAAATGGTTTTTGGGAGACATTTTGAAAGACATATTTGTACATTTCCTAAGTCTCAAAATACTAAGAAAAATATTTAAAATAAAAGATTTGAGTGGGGTTATAAATATTGCACAAAATCCCTATAAATTCAAATTTAATTAATCCTTTCTAAATCCTTCAATCCGTCTAAAATCCTTCTAAAACTTATTAAATGATTATGTAAATCTTCTAATGTAGTTTAAACAATTCACGAAAAATGCTTTAGAAGATAAAATTTTCATGAATTCATAATTCAGTACGTAAAGAGTTAAATAAATAGTGTATGCTTTAAAATAAATACCGTGCGTTCTTTGAGTTTAACAGTATAAAATATTTAGGAAAAGATTCTGCGTTATAAAAAGGGAATCGTGATATCAAACTCATAATATAAATCTGCTAACTTAATCTAACATATGCCATTTTATCTAATATTAAGAAAAAAAGCCTTTATCAATTGCCACTGTGTTTAAACATATCTTTACCAAAAATGTTAAATGTCGAATGGTGCGTGTATTGGAATACTCATGGTCGCTGGTTCAGTTATTACAACTTATTGCTTTAATTTATTTTATATACAAAAAAATATTATTTACAGGTATATTTACATTATTCGAAGAAATGTGGATCCAGCGAATACACGAACACACTTGGTCCGCATAAGTCATCGATAAACAAACAACTGACGATTCTTAGATGTTGCCAAACGGCAAAACCCAAGTTACAGTAGAATGCGCCGTGGAGGCACGCGTGACAGCCAAGGTCAAGGAAAGCCGTAACATACCGGCCCCCATTGACATGTGCAAACATTCTATATAATAATATTAAATATATAACAATAAACAATTACGAACAATATGAATTAAATTTCTAAAAACAATATACTACTACTTTTCGAAAAATTACAAATATACTACTTTCAAGCACTATGCATATAGTTTTTCAAAAATGAGAAAGGGATAAATTATAATACAAGTGTTACACTTGAATATTATAAAAGACAAATATCAAAATTAGCACTCAATAAACGTAGCAATCTAATAAATTTAACAAAATTAATAATATTTAATTCAAGAAAATATATGGATACAATAGCAGTTAGGTTCAGATTCTATGTGATTATATGAAGCCAAGAATTGCGATCTGTTAAACTCAAAATTAACCTTTATATAATAAACTACTAAAAATAAAAATATACAATAATTATGATAACAATACAATTAGTTAACACGTTAAACGCCACATCAGTCACTGATGGCAGACACCGAACTTTCCGTTTAGAACGCGTCATTTACCGATGACTGACAGTCTAAGATATGATATAAAACTAAATAAATATGTTACATTATTAGATCTAATTCCGCGATTTCCTTATCTTATTCTAAATTACTACTTTATATTCACTAAATCCTTATTCTTAAATAATATCTATCGTTAATTCTGTTAAATTCTCTTTAATTTAATGTCTCACTTGTCTAAATTGCTTAAATATTACACTTTTACAGGGTGCGGAGAAAGTATTGATAGTAAAATCAATCTCTACTACAACGCCATAGATACAATTATTTCAATAATTTTTATTGCGTAAGATTAACAACTAAGTATCAATTGATATTCTATCATTCATTTTCGATTCGGTCTTCTTTTGCCTTGATACACTCGCAGAGAAAGTGCGGGAAGGCATCCACGGTGCGTCACAAGTAGTCCGCATCGAGACCGTTCCATTTACGCGTCAGAGCAGCTTTTAAAGAAGTGATATCTTTGTGAGGATTAGCACAGACTCTTGCTTAAAACACTCCCATACTGAGTAATCAAGTGGATTAAAATCCGGAGAATTCGGAGACCAGTCTTGAGATGAAATGAAATCACGAAGATTTGCTTGGCACCACCGTTGCGTTTGGCAAGACTTATGGGCTGGTACTGAATCTTGTTGGAACACATATGGATTGTTTCCAAAATGAGAATTTAGCCATGGAAGGACCTCCTTTAGAATATCGTTGAGATAATTGATCTGATTAATCTTGACACCAGCATCATTAAAGACCAAAGGGGATTTCCCATTGCTTGTGATGCAGCCAAAAACCATCACGCTAGCTGGATGATCTTTTCTGGCTACTATTCCACCACTTGAATTAGCAGTTTTACTGTTTTTGGCTAATATGCAGTCATTCTGATGGTTAACAGCTTATTCAATAGTGAACAGTTTTTCGCCACAGAAGACGCAATGCAAACAGTAACCCAAAAATACTTACTTATAATGCAATATTTAGATTATAAAGAGCAAATATACACAAAAAAAATAATTCTACATCATTTAAAAGACACACGCAAACATTAAGAAAAATTTATCAATACTTTCTCCGCACCCTGTAGTATTCTTAAATTAAATGTTCCATTTCCGCTCTTTTTTCTTTTAGGATGTTCTTTTAACAACCATTTTATTTTCCCTTCCGAATTTTACTTTCCCGCGCATATTCCGGAATTACCCTTTTTACCTTCAAATTCATCCACTCGCTCTGTCAGCACTCTTTCCATAGCATGGTATTCTTAATTATTAATTGGTTGAGAGAGCGACCTACGTCATATTTGTATTCCTACACTTGACGCACAAAAAGCCGATGCTCGCTGTGTTTCAGCAGATTTTAGTCGTATTTCCATTTTTCATACCACCCCCTTCTCACCATCCACGTATTCGATTATCTACAACTTTGTTCATCCCTAAATTACGACTATGAAGCGATGGCTAATATTCTTGGTCGAAACTGTGCCGCCGAAAGATGTTTAAATAAAATGCTGAGCTGAATTTACGTTTTGTCTCAATTATTTCTGGGGAAACTTTCACGGAAAAATGCATTCCATGGCCTTCACTCGTCGACTGATACAACTTCCAATTCATCATATAATGTCAATGTCGTAATCTTTAACAGGAAAGGATTCCAGTCTTCGTTATACTAGTACAACAGGATCAAATTTACCTGTTCTGACCTCTATTACTGCTGGATGTGATCCACTACTGATATCGTGAACACCAGTTTACTTCAACTAGAAAAATAATCCAATGTCGCCGTAATGCAACATATATATATATTATTTTAAGTAATTACTGTAAATTTATTTAAAATTTACTTACCTTTTATTTATTATAGGATTTTACTTTCTTAAAAATTACTTAAAACATTGTAAATTTTTCATCTTCAGTGTCAGTCACCATGGCACTCAATGTGTTAAATTTTTCAAGATAATAGAAATCAGCAATCATCTAATGGAAGAGGACATACTTTTGAGTGATTGACTTCTTTTTTTCTAGAAACGCCATTAAATTATCAAAGCTTGGAACTTCAGATTACGAAAGAAAGTCATTAAGTAGGTCACAAACCGATATGAGAGGTCGGAAATTAGTAGTAAATTGTTTCCAAATATGCTAATAGGTGGCAGCGCTGTCCAACTGTAAGATGTCAATTTCGAATTTATGAGACAACAGTTGTACAAGATAAACAGGGGCGTTCAAAAATTGCTGACGAAGAACGAAGTGGTCGTCCTGTTAAGATTGCGACAGAAGAAACAGTGTGAAAGTTTGAGGAAATGGTTAGAGCTGACAGGCGAACAACAACAGACAGTATTTGTAACAGGGTATTCACATGGTATAGCCTACAGACGACTGATGCGGACGTTGAATGTGAGGTACACAGATGACTGAGAGTACAGTAAAAAAGAGTGCAGTATTAGAAAACTCATAAAGAGATGGGACAAATGTATCAATGTAAATGACGGTTATATTGCGAAATAAACATGCCTTTTAAGTAAGTATCTTGGTTTCCCTTTTTTATTCACTTTTGTGACGTACTTACTGACTTGCCCTCGTATAAATAATTATTACCATAGACTTCGCGTTAAAAGAAAAACCTGTGTGTTTACATAATTTAGAATGTGTGAGGCACTACTCACTGCCTTGCCTCGTATTTATTGACAATTTGAATTGTTTTTTCGTTTCCTTATCGAGTTTTTCTAAAATCATTGTTGTAAACAAAATGTCAGTGACAATATAAGAACCACATAATAAAAAAACCGAAGTTATTTATTAATACTTCGTTTATAATAAATTTCAATAAAATGCAGTTCTAAATTTTTCTATAAGAAGCATAGACGTATTTTTAATTTCTAAAATTCCTTAAAAATTAGTGAGAAAAGAATTTAAAAATTTAAAGATATTAACGTAAAATATCAATAGGGTAACTCCGGGAGAGTCACCGCATACGGGATAGATGCCGCACCCCTTATATTTCTTGTAATTATCGATAGATGGTCGTCAAACGCACAGTATAGGTGCGCAATGAGATTATTTCAACCAGTGTATAGTGTGAATCCCATTTCGATGTTTACTTGTAGAAGTACAATCCTTAATTTGACGTAAGTGCATGATTTCACTGTCTAAACTTTTAAACACGTTATGTTTAAATACTTTTCATACACTAATTTCTAAATCCATGCATGATTTCGAAGTCAAAACTAAGTGTAGCTTTTGTATAGAATACTGTATGTATGATTACGCCATTCCCCTTAGCGATGGGAGGTAACTGTGATGGCCGCAGTCTGCACCATGCAAAATGTGATACATGCCCCAGTTTCTTTTGTACGGGATGATTAAGTGTTATTAACTTTTCCTTTTCTTTTTGCACAGACTAACCATGTAAGGCATG
Organism: Maratus speciosus; assembly: GCA_963932465.1. NCBI lineage: Eukaryota > Metazoa > Arthropoda > Arachnida > Araneae > Salticidae > Maratus > Maratus speciosus. Next base: position 346,437,500 of record OZ010795.1, on the reverse strand, counting down.
TTATCAAGTTTACTAAAACCAAAGAAGAAAAAGGGGAAAATAAAGAGTAAGAAAAGCAAGAAAGATGCAAATCAAGAGGATAATAATGAAAAATTGAATTACGCGTAATGCAGACGTTCTTTGCAAACTACTCCAAAAAAAGAGGAAGTGTAATTGGCTTCGTTGCATCATGTGTTTAAATATAGTTACATAAAGACTGTACTTTTTCGACATTTTTTCTGTAGATTGAAGTCGATCTCTTAACCCATTCGATACCATAGGTGCATATAAGCACCTTCATAAAGAGCTTACAATATTTGTTTCTTGCACCAGTAAAAAAGAAAAGTAATATTTACTTTGTTTAATTAGAGCATTTTCATGGTTATTTAAGTAAAGGTGACTTCTTTTAAAAAAAGTGGTACGAACCGAATAAAATTTGTGTAAAAGCCACCGGTCCCGAAAGGGTTAACAAATAAATTATATAAACACAATTTTACTTTTTTTCTTTTCCCTTTCTAATACATTGATGTTACGTTGTTGCTGAAATAACAATTAAAATTTAATGTAATAAAAGAAGTCGATAAATTTAATAGTGAAAGTAGGCAACAATTATTAATTTGAATCTACTAATACGTTTCATTATACTCATTTAGTTTCATTTTGTTATTACATCCATAATTAGAGTCCAGATATGAATAATTTTTTTTAATATTTTTATTTTTGACTTCATTCTGTTCTTGTTACAAGCGCGGCATAACTACCGTAAAAGTGCGGCGTCTCAGCCTGAAGGTACGGGTGTCGCGCCGCAGTCTAATGTTTTAGAAAAAAAATGTTTAAAAATATTAATAATTCGTTTTGAATTTTTTTGTCGCAGTACACGCATTGTATATTTAACATTAAATAGCACAGCATGATTTTTTTTTTATGTCCACCATGGGACTTTATACACAAATTCCAAAAAATATGCGGCATAAATCCCGGAATTACGCTACACAATTATTCCAAATTTTCCATTTACAAAAATATAGTCTGTTTGAAAATTATATACAGTTTAAAAATATATTCCATAATTATCGAACACAATATGTTAGAAATCTTGCATATATAATAATTTTCATTTTATCTAAACTCTTTGATCTTGTAATTTTAAACATTTAACCAAAAATACCAAACAAGCTGTATTTAAAGCTAGTAAGTATCTATAATTTCCCCCTACTATATTTATCCCTTAAAACACTATTTTGTGATGTTTCAATAACATAGGATTCTCTGAAATATACATTTTCGCAAATACTTTGACTAATCTTCCGTACATTTTAACATCTTCCTGAATGTACTATTTATTAATCTTTACAGAATATGTTTAACTCTTTCTATTTCTGTCACTTATTTCGACGTATATCGTTTCACAAGACTTTAAGAATTATCGTAGAATTTCTACGAACTTCCAAGAGTATAGCTTATTTATTAAAAGGTATATCAGAAGGAATTTAACAGCGAATCTGACATCTTAAAATTTATAAATTCCTAATCTTTAGAAATATATGATAATATTTAAGTATTTCACAGTTGTTGTCAAACGTTTTTCCAATATCTTGAGCATTTAATTCTCAAATAATGTATTTTACTTTCTCCTATAGGGGAAGGTGGGGGCAAAATCGGGTACCATAAATGTTTGTTATTCTCAAATGCAGTGAAATGGGAAAATAAACTTTGAACACCGTTTTTAATATAAAATGAATCTTTGGCTATACTAAAACATATTCTTTTCAATAAAATAATATAATTGATTATATAAAAAAATAGTTTTTGTCACACATATGCAAAAATCCGGTTTTACACCACAGGTTGGGTAAAACCGGGTATCCATTTAAAACTCTTGGAAAACTCATTTTGTTCAACGATTTCTTGTTTAATATAGTAAAAAAATACATTTTTATTATTTTTAACAAAAAAAAATTGCATATGTGTTCTTCCATGAGTAAAAAATAAATCGGTGGCAAATTTTCTACGTTGTATAGGCCTACCTATTTTACAATGAAAGTCTTAGAGTTTTTTAACTGAAAAAATCACAAATGAATTTGTCATCATATTCTTCTGCATTATACTACATGCTTCGTGCGCCCATCCATGGCATTTTAAACATTGTATCCAACCTTCTTTGGATTTTGCATGTGAGTAAAGTTCATTGCAAAACATACAGGTTTCATTATTTTCTTCTTCTTCTGAAGGTGTCTCCGCAACCTTTTTTGGTTTCTATTTCTGTTGATTCTCAATTTCTTTTTTCTTTTAAAGAATCTTCTTTTTTCGTCTTGCAGTTTGGTTTGGCTCATTTCTTCTTAATATCTGTTTCTATCTCTAATTTATAGAGAGAAGAAATCAAAATAACAGTTTACCCCTTCTTTTTCAGCTCTTTTCTCAATTCTGAAGCCTTCCTTGGGAGGGGATAATAATATTTTAGACGAAATTGGAAATTCAGATTGCTGGGCTGTATAGTCTGAAGATGTCGAATGGATAATTTTACTAATGTATTCTGTAGATGTAACATTTTGAATCACTGATGACTTATGTGATTGTGATGTTAACTGCTGCACGTGGAAGCAGCTTGACGTGAAAGAAACTGGACGCTGTCAACTGCTGGATGTATAATGTCTACTCGTTTAGGTTTGAAAGGTTGAGCTCCATTATCCTGTGATGTTTCAGAAATATTTATTGCTGCAACTATGCCTAGGAAGGATTGAAGAAGAAAACAATTCACAACTTTGTCAATTCACAAGATATCCAATACGCTTAAATTTATTATACATCTTATGAACATTATCTGTGACTTTCATATTGACAAGTTTTTGATGGGATCATCTCTTACAGAGAAAAAAAAATTAAACGAAAATAGGGATTGACGAAAAATTATCGTATTAAGGGTGTACTAAAATCCAAATGACCTATTTTCTGACTCATTTTTAGATTAATTTTTGCTCATACACGCATCCAATTGGCAGGTTCTCTTATTCCGAAACTATATAATGTGCCTTATTATCGATTTTTTGATAAAGGCAGTATATGTTTTAAAAAATATGCATTCAAAGTGGGCATTTTGAACCGAATTTCACGAAGCGATAGTGCTGGAAACGGAAAAAATGGTCGCACTGAAAAAATAGTTGTAAATCAAGTTCTAATTAATTGAACAGAAAATAAAAACACGGGTCACTTATAAATCTCTTCAAAAAATCAAAAAATTTCGAAAAGTCAGAAAATTTCGAGTTGTTGAGCGGGGAAAAATATTTTTTTAATACCGACTTAATATGATATTGATATAATGAGCTCTTACAGAGAAATAAAAAATTCGTCAAATGCGGCCAGATAAATTGTTAAACTGGGTTTATCTCTAATCTTTATTTAATTTTTATTGGTGAAATACGTAAGTACTTAACTTTGAAATCTACCTCGGCCTGTAGGCCGAACCGGCCAGATAAATTGTTAAACTGGGTTTATCTCTAATCTTTATTTAGTTTTTGTTGGTGAAATACGTAAGTACTTAACTTCGAAATCTACCTCAGTCTGTAGGCCGAGCCGGCAGGGATTTTTTTTTTTTTCTATTTGACTTTGTAAAAATTGAAATTGTGTGATTTATAAAAGTTACAAAAATTGCGATAAAATTGAACATTATTGCTTAGGAGGTTATCACCACCACTATTATATCAACGTTAATCAAGGTTTTGGTTTATAATATATCCGTTTGTGTGTTTTTCAAATTTGATGCTTAAATGCTTGGAGCAATTATAAGTCGGCAGAATACATAAAAATGGGTATTTTCTTTATTTGTATGTAAGTGTTTAACAGTATATTTTTAAACAACTAGGGGGCTCTGCTCCCTACGAGCTACGCTCGTCAACCCCCGTTCAGACACCGCAGACTCTAACAGCACGCTAATTTGATCGGTTCTAAAAAGATTTCGGAAGATTGAATTATAATTTGAATCTGACAATTATAATCTGACGTAATTTTCACCAAACTTTTCTTTCTCTTTTTAATATTCACGTAAAAATACTTTTGTTAGAAATGAAATATTATGATCATCTTAAAATATCAAATAAATATCTCGCGCAATTTTTAAATTTAAACTGTTTTGCAATATTATTTTTTGTTCATTTTACGTAATAAGTGTAATGTGGCGTAAATTCTCCTATTTAAGACTTCTAACGCATATTAATGAATTTATTATTTTGCAATATTCTTTCTCTTTTAAAATTCACGTGTAAATATAGTTTTTATGAAGTAATTTTCAATGAGTTCCTGCTTTTTATATTTTCTGTTTATAATAGTCACGTGTAAAATAAATTTTTAATTTGAAGCAAACATTATTGTTTGCGCTGTTTATACAGTTGACAAACAGTTTAAATTAATACAATTTTCTAAAATATGTAAAAAATATCTCTTGAAATGCTGAAAATTTGAATTTAAAATAGAAATAAAACCTCAAAAAATGAGTAAAATTAAAAAACTAAATGCAGTCTGCACACCGAGAAATTCTGACGCATAAAATGATCTAAAAATGATTAAATTCCTATGTACAGTTTTTGCTTCTATAAAACTTTTTTAATGGAACGATTTTGACCAATTTTGGTATTAAATATCTCTTAATTCTTCTATTTGAAAACTGCCTGCATCAGCGTGTTTATCAAATATTTCTCTATAATACTATCGATTTTCATATTTTTGTATGCAACAGTTTTTTTAATGTTAACGAAGAAAGGCCATGCTTAAGCATTCAAATTGGATGCCGATCTGCCGGGAATATCTACGCAGATATTCATTGGTTTATTTCCAAATCAAAACTTTTATATATATATAGAAGGATTCCTTTTAAGAAATCTATCTAAGGAAAGATCTGAATTTCTAGCACAGAAATTCATCTCTCAAGGCAGTATGATTTGTCATTTAATCTAGTAAATCCCTGACTGTCTGTCATATCGAATTAATGTGAGGCGTGCACTGTGGTATGAATTATCTGAATACTGCCGTAACATGACAGTTCACATTCTAACAACCTCTTCTGCTTGAGATAATTTTGTAATAATAGTGAAGATGCACAGGAGTTACGTTGACTTAGGAAGGTGAATTATAAATATGTATGCGTGAGTTTAACTTTTTTTTTCCTTGTTTAGATTCCACTAAAAAAATGTAAAGTGTACAGGGTGGTTCAGAATAAATATCCATTAATTTTCAAGAAGACAGGAACACAAAAATAATCAATAACAGCATATGAGATGTAAATTTCCAATGGGACGAAAAATGTCCGGACCAGGATTCGAACCAGAGATCTCTTGATTGAAGCATTCCTTGGCTGAAGTAAAGCTTCCTTACAGGTTTTTCTTCTTCACATCTCATGTGATTTATTTACCAATTAGAATAATTGCGTTAAAATTATTCTAGTGTAATTATATTCAAAGTTTACTGGAGTTCCATTACGTGCAATTTATTCTATTTGAGCTGATTCAGATATTAGGCCATGTGCTATAATCAATAGGATTAGATGAGTGAATTAGGTCCTCCAGATTTATCCGGGATAGCTCAGTTGGCAGAGCATTTACAGCTTCAGCCGAGAGATCCCTGGTTCGAACCCTGGCCCGGACCTTTTCGCCCAGTTTGAAATTAACATCTCATATGATTTATTTACCAATTAGAATAATTGTGTTAAAATGAATCTAATAACAACATAGGCTCAAATGGTCGCGAATGCAAAATAGATTCACTACATACTCATAGAGACAAGCGAAGTAACCACAACATTTGGTGAACAAAATGATTTACTTCTTTTTATTAGGTATAAAGAAAACTGTAAAAATGACTTATGTCTTACAAACCCTTAAACAACAATAACATTTCATAGTTCGTTTGCAGTAAATGTTCGAAGTTACGGCCTTGCGAAGTAGCAAGCTTCACGTTGATGGTACATTACTGACGAACTTAAGCACACATGACTGGTGTATCACTAACTTAGGATTTCCTAAGGAGGGCCGATGAAACATGGAAACTACGTCTGTAGAGCATAGATATCCTCACCTCGACACATTTATGAATGTTTTAGACCGAAAAATAAAGTACAGTATTAAGTCAGTAGATTCGAGTCGCCGAAGAAAAGGCGCGATAAAGGGGCGACTGTAACAAACATGAAAAATACATAAAACACAGTAGATCATAGACCAGTTAGTCATAAACGCGACAAGGGATCGCAGTAAAACCAAAGCGACAGCTGTTTAAGGTTAAAACTATAACCCAGATCTATAGGAAAAGAACAAAAGAAAAGGGAATATTGCTTTATGTACCAAGTAGTGAACTAATTCTTATATAAATCCACCAGGAAACTAAAAAAAAAAATAATTTTAAACGAAGTGTGGATGAAAAAAATTATTAAGTCAAATGAAAGTGGTTGACAGATGGTCTCACACACAGTTCACAGTAGTTATGCGGCAATTTCTGTATGAGCAGTTAAGGGTTAAACAAGTTTAGCCTTCGTTATAATTATTCTATTGGCTTCAAAGTTTGTATACTGGCGTTTTGGGGAAAGGCAGTGTGTTTATTGTTTAGAATGGCTACATGAGACATGAGAAATGCACATTGTGCATAATATCTCAGTAATAGTTTCAGTATTAGCCAGAAAAAAGAAAAATAGAAAAGCAATCCGAAATTGTTTATTTTCGAATCCAATATTGCATTTATCGAAAACACTTCCAATGAAATAGCAATATTGGTTAAATGTTATCGATATAGTGTGGGCTTTAATTGTAGTGCTGGTCGTTTTAAGGGTATTTAGAATGCTAAGCTGGTCACGGTTGATATTGATAAGTTTCATAACAAATCTATGTGGAGCGTGTATTGTGATCCGAATTTATCCGAATCCTACCTTAAAAGGATAATTCGCAGTCTGAAAAAACTCCTGTTCATATTGCGTAATTACAGTCACGATGGAAATTGGTCACTTTGACATTAGATAAAAAACACTTTGTGAATTAAATTCAGATATAAATTTATTTCAATTAAATTCAACATTACATTCAATTGTACGTTAATATAAATGTTTGTTGAAAATTGTTACGATTTAACAAAAAATAACTATAATGTACAAAGGTAGGAAAAGTACATTATGTCATATTACATTATATGATATAATAATAACTATATTTACATTTTAAGACTTAAATTATAAAATCTTTGCGTATTTTAGAGTGTTCCAATTTTCTTTATTTTACATGCGAGGCCACCAAGATTAGGACAACGCAGGGCAAATCTGCTAATTTATCATAAAACTTAAATTAAGAATATATCATACAGCACGATCGTGCTGTATAGTAGAGCTCAGCCGCATCTTTTACGTTTTGAAACATGATGAAAAGACAACAACTCAATTACAATCCCAACCAGAAAACATTCAGTGATGAATAACAACTTTTTGGAAAGGTCCTAATTTAGCGACTGCCTTTCGAAGGTCGGGTCAAAAAATATCTAATATTAAGGGAATGGCACGCATTTAAACTTTACATAGGGTTCCATAATTTAACAATATAGAAATATCTCCTTCAATATTTTTTCCTGTTGCCACATCCTAAAAAGCGGCACAATAATTTAAAAAAAGTGATAACACGCGTATTTTGCTTTAAATAAAAATCAGATTTTCTCGCTATATTTTTGCATTTTTCAAATCGACGTCATTTTAATCAGAAAATGAAAATATTTCCTATATATATGTAAAACGTTTAACTAAACACGTGTTAAAATGACGCAGTATCTTCATTTGAATGTTTTTAATATTTAAAAATCTATTTTAATACAGGAGTGTCAGGCTAGCTCAGATTAAAATCACACAGAAATTTCACACAATTTCAAAATAACAATTTCTTCTCGGGGTAGCTTTTTAAATATTTTTTTATTTCTTCTTGGTAAGACGGCACATAACAAATAGAACTTCACACGTACACATAAAAATAATAGCTCGAATAATTTTCTACATGTTAGCACAACTCGAAACAGAACAGAACTGTAACGAACTCACAGCATTTCTCATTCGGCAAAGCTCACGCAAGCTGGTCACGTGACTGCCGGATGAATCTATTTTTGAAACGGGGAGCGCGCGTTACATCCTCCCCCTCTGTTTCCGATTTATGTCCCAGGGAGGAAACAGGATGCTTTCTGGGTCTTCTTCTTTTTCTTAAGGGTGCAACTGGAATAGTTTCAGATTCTTGAAAAGGTGACAAGGCGGAAATATGGTAAGACACAATTCGCTCAGTAGGATTTTCCAGGCTAGCAATGTCATATGTAACTAGTGTCTTTTGAGTCAAAACTATGTATGGCCCATCTCTCTTAGGCATACATTTTGCTGTTTTATTTTTACTTGCCTTACTCACAGGGTGTAGGGTAACCCATACTTTATCACCAGGCGTGAAATACACTCGTCTACGATTTTTATCGTAATATTTCTTCCGCTGATCTTGTTTCATTTCAACACGCTCTTTCACACTTTTTGAAATATTTGCAAGACGTTTAAGATATGGGGTTATTTCCGGAACAAAATTGTCCTTTTCCACAACAGCTCTGAAATCGTTCACCACATCATCGATTGTTCTTAATTCTCGACCAAATTGCAAATAGGCGGCAGTTTGGCCTGTTGTATCAGATTTGGCAGAGTTCATAGCAAATCTAATAAAAGGAAGTTTATCAATCCAGGAACTGTGTTCATCTCCAACAAGGATTGCTATTCGAGGTTTCAAGTCTCGATTTTTGCGTTCGACTGGATTGGCCTGAGGGTGGTACAAAGGTGTCAATGATTGGTCTATTCCAAGAATGTAACAAACTTGATGTAGAACAGCGCTCACAAACTGAGGGCCGTTATCACTTATGAGTCTTCTTGGGATACCATAACGAAGGAAGATCTCTTCAATCAGAGTAGTCGCACATTCTTGTGCAGTGGCAATTGTTAAAGCAAATAGTTCTACCCATTTAGTGGCACAATCTTCTACTATAAAAATCCATCGATCTACTATAAAAATCCATCTTTACTAGGAGGCAATGGTCCAAAGAGATCAATGCTGAAGGTCTCAAACCGCTGAGCATAAGCAGGTGTTCGTAATAAACCGGCTGGTTTCTGATTTGTTGCTTTATAACGGGCGCACTCTGGGCACTTCTTCACATATTCAGAAATGTATGCACTCATGCCTGTCCAATAATATCTCTTAGCAATTCTCTGATAAGTTCCTGCTTCACCATAATGTCCGGCTGAGGGGTCGTCATGATGAAGTTTCAAGATATTTTGTCTTTCTTGTATTGGAATGGCCAGTTGCGCTTCTTCGGCATCTGATTCGGGAGCATACCTATAAAGCACACCTTGATTCATCAGGAATCCTCTATCAGTCCAATTGGCGAAATCTTCGCTTTTTTGTTCGTCTTCAAAACAATCTATAATCTGTTTAAGGTTTTCACCTTGCAACTGCGCTTCTCTGATATCTTTTGGACTTCTTGTTGGCATGTCTATGCTGACAAGATTGCATGTTTCACAGAAAGCAGATTGATGATTGCAGGCAGGGAGTGACAGCATGTCAGTCACAATATTTGATTTTCCAGGTTCATATTCTATTTTCTTCTTAAGAATTTCTTTCTTAGCAGGAGTCATCCGATTAGGTGGTGCAGCAATAGGAGCACTATCACCTGTATTCATACGATGCTCCACAAACGGGGTTGTCTCTCCCCCTGGTTGAAAACATTTTTCATACCTTTTTAGAACATCATAAATTTTCTCCCTTTCATCGGAATTTAGATTTTTGCCTTCATGTTCACGTACAGCGTACGGACTGACTTCGACCGCACTAGCTGACGTATTATTTTCTTCTTCGTATTTGTCTACAAAATAAAACTTTTTCCGAGGTTTATCACTGAAATGCCATGTTTTGTTGGCGGTATCTAACACTATGTTAGCATTATGCAAGAAATCCATACCTAAAAGAGTTCTATTACCCTTGGCATATGGTAATACGAGGAACTCCGTTTCGAAGACTCGGCCTTCAATCTCTACGGGCACAGTGCCTGACAAAGTGTCTCTAACCACCGTAATTCCGTCTGATAGTGTTACATCATGAGTATGAGGGTTCAGGGCAACACCAGTTTTTAAAAATAATTGATACATACGTTCTCCCGCAATAGAACGATTCGCTCCCGTATCTGCACAGTCTAGCACCTTCTTATTGCAGATCGTGATAGGCACATTTGGAGCTGAAACTGCTGATGTATTTAAACTATATAGCTGAAGACGATGTGCTTAAGCAGTTTGTTTTTTAGCCGTAGGTTTTTTAGGGGAACAATCTGGACATTTCTTCTTGATAAATCCCAATTTACCACAACCATAGAAAACAATATCGGATTCTATGCGTCGATTAGAAAAAGGGGAAGATCTGTCTTCTTTTGGAGGCTTACTCTGCTTCCAATTATTTTCTCGACGAGAAAAATCTTTTTTATCTTGGGGTACAACCGGATCTCTTTTAGAAAACGTAGATCTGATAATGTCATAAGCATCTAATTTTTCGGCAAGGTCGACTGGCGAATTTTAATTTTCCCAATCGTCTAACATATATTGTTTGCATTCAACAGGCACGCGCCTTTTCATTTCATCAGCTATGATAAGATCCTGAAGAGCTTCAAAAGACGTTACAGTTAATTCTTTAAGCCAGTTTTCAAAATAAGCTCGAAGTTCGAAATAATAATCTCGCCAAGTAATTTCCTTGGCCTTGCGGTGAGTAAAGAATAGCTGTCTAAACTTTTCGGCACTAATTTTAAACCTTTTTAGAAGTAAATCTTTAACATGTGAAAATTTTGAAGCCTTTTCTTCTGATTCACGAGCGATAAGCGTAGAGATAGAAGATGGTACAACACTGAGTAAATACGAAACCCACAGATGCTCTGGTACCTTCGAGAGCTTTAGCTGACGTTCCAGGAGCACCAAAAACAAAATTACATCATCAGTTTCTGGCCTGAATGTAGGCAACAGCTTTTGAATATCTATCTTACTCTCCGGGTGAGACATTACCCCTGATGCATTACCACCTGCCGCTCCACTGGAAGCACTTTGGCTCTGAGCCTGTAACTTAAGCTTCTCAAGCTCAAAATTCATCTCAAGCTTTTTTAACTCTAACTCTTCCGCTCTATGCTTCTCTTCTAATTCAAGTTTAAGCTGCTCTAACTCTGTTGCTTTTTGTTTTCCTCTAAGTCCCGTCTGCGCTGTTCTTCCTCGCGAGTCGAAATTTGGTTTCTGACTAATGAATTTACAAAATCAACTTCGTACGTTGGGGAGGATTTAATTTTTTCACGCAATGTGACAACTGTCATAGAGGGTTGAACATCTAAATTCATTTCTAGCGCAACCTGATGTAAATCCTCTTTACGAGCTTTATTAAGTTCAGACATTTTAAACTTTAGCAAAACAACAAAACGAGTACCCACAAATGCCGAAAATTTGTTTAAATTATTCCCGAACGTGAGCTTTACCGTTACAACTCATATAAACAAGACTTTAATAAAACAAAATAGTAATCTTTAACCTTAACAAAAATCTTACTACAAACAGAACAAACTTTAAATCCCTGCAGGTATAAATAAACTGGATTGTCATAACGCGACATTTAATCAGAACAATATTTTAACCAATATAAAACCATTTACTGAATAGTTAACACTTTCAAACAATATTCTAAATAATATGAAACACAAAATTGAATAATTAAAATTTCAACCAATATTATTATTATATTACTAAGACTACTTAATATCATTTTCATACAATATAACTTTAAAAGAAAAGAAACTTTTATAAACAAACAATAAATGCAAAAACTTACTCATTCCGTTTTGAAAATGAATCACATTCAAGGCTTTTTTCATCAGTAAATCAGCAACTCAAAATTAAATACTTACGTTTAGCATTTAAATAATAACAAACTCTTAAATAAAAATAGTTATCAATTCTCTTATGAAACCAATAAAAAAAATTAAGGAAACAAACACGTATCTTTATGAGAATTGCGATAAAATTATAAATACATTTGACTGACAGTTTATTTTCCTCTTTTAAAAAGAAAAGAAAGAAAAATCATGGAACGTAAATGAATAAATGCTTCTTTCGCTTCCGCTCTCACTGACTCTTTTTTTTTATCAAAAAAATATCTTACTTAAAGCAAAGTAAAAATAAAACATACAAGAACAGAATCAAAAGTAAATTTCAGAATGGGTCAGGGGTGGGGGGAAGGGGAAATATACAATACAAACATAACAGGAAATTAATAGAGTGAATTAAAATTAATAATGTTAAGTATATGAAAAATACCGATAATGCTACGAAGAATGCATTCTTTTTATTAAACAAAAAATGGATCCATTCTATTTAAAAATCGTTTACTTGTTGATAATATTTTGTAGAATAAACAAATCTTGTAGAATAAACAAATCTTGTAGAATAAATCACTATAGGCATCGTTGTAAGAACGAATGAAGTGGCAGTCCTTTAAAAACACAGACATCCTAGAACTTTCTTAGGACATTAACGAAAGAATTTGTAGAACTTGACAACTTGAAAAAAATAAGAAAACACACATTATATGGTGGAAAGATTATGAATTAAAATGGCAAACGTAACGAAACATAGCAGAACATATTTCAATCTTCGACTTAATCTGTAGATTTTAGGAACATATTTTACACACAGACGACGATCGAATCTGTAGAATATTAGGAACACGTTTCACTCGCACACGACCTAATCTGTAGAATTTTAGGAACATATTTCACACACTGACAACGACCGGTCGTGCCATTTTTTTTCTCTGCTAGTTGAAAACCACACATTATCAAGATGCTTCTTAATTAAAAAATATTACTATATCACTTGGTTTGAAGAATGATGAAATAATATTGCAAACGCTTTTGAAAAATTAGGATGTGAACATTTTTCTTCGAATTCGTGGCCGAACGTTGGGCAGCCAATTGTCAGGCTAGCTCAGATTAAAATCACACAGAAATTTCACATAATTTCAAAATAACAATTTCTCGGGGTAGCTTTTTAAATATTTTTTATTTCTTCTTGGTAAGACGGCACTTAACAAATAGAACATCACACGTACACATAAAAATAATAGCGCGAATAACTTTCTACATGTTAGCACAACTCAAAACAGAACAGAACTCTAACGAACTCACCGCATTTCTCATTCGGCAAAGCTCACGCAAGCTGGTCACTTGATGAATCTATTTTTGAAACGGGGACCGCGCGTTACATGAGTTTTAATTTCAAAAAAACAATTTAGGAAACGATAATAATAAAAAAAAATCGTTTGCTAGGTATGACGTCAATTTCTGTTTAACTGACATAACTTTGTAATGATGTTTTATTCTGAAAAGAGACTCGTAATATTCTGAAATTAATCCTTATTATTATCATCCATAAAATGAAAGATTTATTTTTAAGTTACACGAAAGAAATTTTCGGTAAATGCTAATTCAGTTGGTTGTATTTATTGCATTTTCCTGCGTATTTTCCTGCGTCCAAGGAAATCGTATACTCCTATTGCACGCCTTAAAGAAAACATGCATTTTAATTAAAAAAGCTGAAACACTTTACTATAATTAGGTCATTATAACGCCAGATGAAATTCAATTTCGCGAGTTTTAAAAAAATAATATTGTTGGACCGAAAGTAATAATCTAGTAAGAGCTAGCAACGTTTTCGTCACTTGATTTTAGCAAGGCTCATGTTTCTATATGCTCTTCCGTTTTATGGTTTAGTACGTATGCGGACGGTCTGGCTTTCGGGAGACTTTGCGTTTACCTGCGGGAAAAGGGGTAATGCAGGTGAAAAACTTCAAAAATTCGTCATTTTAGCAAAGCTCATTTTTCTATGTGCTCTTCCGTTTTATGGTGTAGTATGTATGCGGACAGTCTGGCTGGAGGCAGACGTTACGTTTATCTGCAGGAGAAGGGGTTATGCAGGTGAAAAAAAATTCAAAATTACGTCCTTTTAGCAAGGCTCATGTTTCTATATGCTCTTCCGTTTTATGGTATAGTACGTATGCGGACGGTCAGGCTTTCGGGAGACGTTGCGTTTACCTGCGGGAGAAGGGGTTATGCAGGTGAAAAAACTTCAAAAATTCGTCATTTTAGAAAAGCTCATTTTTCTATATGCTGTTCCGTTTTATGGTGTAGTGTGTATGCGGACGGTCTGGCTGGCGGCAGACGTTACGTTTACCTGCAGGAGAAGGGGTTATGCACGTGAAAAAAATTCAAAATTATGTCATTTTAGCAAGGCTCCTGTTTCTCTTCCGTTTTATGGTGTAGTATGTATGCGTACGGTCTGACTTTCGGGAGACGTTGCGTTTACCTGCGGGAGAAGGGGTTATGCAGGTGAAAAAACTTCAAAATTTCGTCATGAAACACTGCTGACCTTCATTGTACCTTTCAAGGTCAAGGTTGAGAAAGGTTGTATGAAGGAATGTCTTTAGCTTGTTGGCTAGAAAAGTAGAAATATGGCTTTTGGGATTAAATAATCCCGCGCGTGTACAAACGTTACATTTCGATATGTTCATTCGTTACGGAATAACACACTCTAAAATAATTTTACTGAAAGAGTGAAATAAAAGCTACCTGCATATGTTGATGAAAAGAAGTAGTACTGATGCATTTTACAATATAGAGTAGTAGACTTTTTTTTTTAAACGCATTTAGCCAAAAATATAATGGGAGGAAAAATGAGGTGAGATTTACCCCACGCATGTGTTAACGATACAAAAATAGGTGCGTGCGCTTTCGGTTCAGTTAATTATGCCTAAATGACGCCGGTAACATGCGCCAATTGTCTGTAGGCTCAATTATATAATTTATCCGTACCAAATACGACAATTGTCAATAGACTCGTTTACGTAATTTATCTCCTTAATTAATGCATACTTTACAAAGGACACCTACTTTCCAGTTTTCCTGATTTTTTTATCAATGGTTACAGTTAGATGTAAATATGTTAGTCATTATCGTGTTATTTTAGTTTGACCTCCGAAATATTATTATAAATATTTAATATTAGTAATATTTCTGATATTATTTACAGGTGTATTGTATAATATTTTCAATCACTTTTGATCATTTGTTTTGCATTCAGTCGTTTTCAGACTTTTTTTAATTTTAAATTCCCATTAAGTTCCAAAAACAGAAATTTTCCCTTTTTATAGTTTTTTCGCAGTTTTAATTCATTTCTTGTGACTGTTTCTTACACTAGCATTTTGTGTGTTTGAGGGGTTGGCCTAGGATGCTGCATAGTCCCTTAAACCAGAGGAGTGTAGGTGCATAGTAGAAAAATTCAAGAGATCACATTATGTATAAAACTTGTCTAAGGACTAGTCTGGCGGTCAGTCCTGAGTAAAGTATAGGTCAATATCCCAATATGGGGTTTATCAATAAGTATGGGGTCATCAGAGCTCTTGAAATACACTGGTGAACCAATGTTTCTGTTAGTTTTTGATTGGGACAATTGGTTGGGCTGGTTAATTGGGATCATTGGTTGGTTAATTGGGACGATTGTTTGATTAGTTGAAGTTGATTGATTAAATTCCTGAAAGGATCTGAAAAAGATGTGAAATGATATAAAAAAACTGGTGGAACCAGAGAGAAAAGTAAATCTCGATCTAAAAAAGTTACAGTAAAAAATTGTCAAATAGTTTCAGTTTAAAAAAAGTAAGTAGTGCGTAGAAAAGTAATGGAATCAGATTATCTGTAAAGCTCATGAAATTACCCAAATTTTTGTTGATAGTTGAAAATGTGGACTGAGCCTTATATTCAAAATCATATTATCCACTCAAAATGAGTACTGGATATAGTAATCAGAATATGTAGTTATGTGCAAAAAAAAATTCTGTCAGGCCTAGAATTGTGGACATGATTGCATCAAGTCAAGCTAAATTCCACAAAGCTTAAAGAATGTAAACCATGAAGTAATATTTTAAGTATAACATTAATATAGTCAAGTTGTGGAGGAATTGTTGTTATTAACATTTCTGACATAACACATGAAGCGTAATAATTTTTATTTCATGTAATTACTGTGAAAAGGGAGCCTTATGTCAATAAACTTAAGCCAGCCAAGTAGTTAGCATAGGGTTGAATCGTACATGCTTATGGGTTTGGGCTTATTTTGGACTTGGATCTTCCAGGCTTATCAGTGACCCATGGAATGGAATTTGGTCCATACTTCGTACTGAACGATCTCTCATGTTCTCGCTCATTTCCAAATCAACCTCTAACCTATTCTTATGAACCCAAACTTTTAAACTGCTTATGAATGATTGGAATTCAGAATGAGGTAAAAATGCCTTTACTTCCCTGATTGATTTTAAGGCACCAGTAAAGCTCAATCCACATTTTCAGCTATCAACAAAAATTTGGGTAATTTCATGAGCTTTACAGATAATCTGATTCCATTACTTTTCTACGCGCTACTTACTTTTTTTAAACTGAAACTATTTGACAATTTTTTACTGTAACTTTTTTAGATCGAGCTTTACTTTTCTCTCTGGTTCCACCCGTTTTTTATATCATAATTAAATGCAACTAAATAATATTATTCATTTAACCAAGGACATTTTTTTCAATATATTAGTACACAACGAAAATATTATAAAGTTTATTTAAACATATAACTGACTAACTATATTAACTAATGACTGGAATACAAATTGCTAATAAACATCTGCACCAATTAATTGAAAATAAATAAAGAACTATTTTATGTTTTCGTATTTTTGGACTTAATACGTTCATTCTTGCTTTAACGTTTAAGATGATGTTATTCTAAATAAAATTATTATCAAATACTATTAGAAAACTATATTACAAAAAAAGTACTCTTAAACTACTCAACTGAAATAATTTCTCTTTTATATTAATTCAATCTCTTTCGTTGCTCGTAAAAGCAGTTTAAAATTCAATATTTAAAAGTTATATTATGAACTTCGACATGAAATAAAAATTTATACCGATGGAGAATTTTTCGAGCTCTCCGCGACAACTATTGTAGCATTTAAGAGAAATCTATCAATAGATGAGGTATGGCTCGAGTAAGTTACCTTACCAGGTGGTCGATATCAAATATTTTAATTTTCTAAACCTATTTCTTTAATCCAATTTCAGACGCAATAGATCTCTTTGATCAAGGTTTGCAGATTCTACAGAGTAATCTGAAAATTTCAGACTTTTTTTAAATTTCAATTTAAAATTAATTGGATTATGATAGTGCAGTTTAGAATATAATTCATCTCGTACTGAAAAGATTTGTTTAAGAAAATAAAAAAAAATATTTAAAATTTTTCTGATACAGGATGCTACCTAAAAGCAAAGTCAAATCATTAAAAATTCAAACCAAGCAGTTATAAAATATTTATTTTGTCTCGAGAAGTTATAGAGCATTTATTTTATGCAATGTATTATCATATTTTAAAGTTGGGAACGTGTAATACAGTCCTTTCCGTATCAGTGCTAGCGAACACGTAGATTGAAGTTGGATAACGTTTAGATGTCGCAAATTAAAGTGCGTACTTCTAAGAGGGATAATGGAAAAATTATTTGATTAGATAATCCTTACATATGGAGGTGCGTCGTAAGGAGGTGATGGGGATTTTTTTATAAATCAAAAGGAGTAGTTCCAAAAACCAACAACAGAAGGCATGCAACATGTCTCTGCACAATACACGACATGAACTGCGCTATTTTACTGTCTATCGATGACAAAACATGTTCGAAATTATAGCAGCCATCATCTGCAATTATCTGGAATCGTAACACAAAAATTTCAATTTTTAGTAGTATTCCTTCTATGCCATTTTTCTGATGTCAGAATAGTCATCAGATGTCATTTTCCTACTGCTTGACTTGCAAGATTCCCAGATCTGAAAACATGCGACTTTTGATTTTGAGGATGTTTGAAAGACTAGATCTATCGTGATCTCATAAAATTTCTATCGTTATTAAAGACAGCATTGCAAGGTATGTGTGTAAAAGTCCGATTTATATATTGCAATCAACCATTAAACATTCTATGTTAGGATTCAAAATGGCAGCAGAGTATAACGATCATCATATGGAATATCATTTATGCTTATTAGACGGATAAATACTGCAGTTCATGTAACATATTGTTTACAAATGTATTACATGACCTCTATAAGTAGGTTTTGAAACTAATTTTTTGCAACAAGAAAACTTCACATCGTCTCCTTAAGATGCTCCTTCACCAGATTATATAACTTCCAGTGAATATTTTTTCATTATCCCTCTTGCCGAAGTGTACTGTAATTTGAGACACATGTTTTTCAAACTGCACTCATGTTAAAAATTAAGATAATTTGCATATTTTGTCGAATTTCATGAAAAGTACTGAATGAAATATAAAACTAATGCTTCGAAACAAAGATGCAACTCTTTAGTGTGGAATACGTAAGCGTACACGTGTGTATGGGCCGAGTAGCTAGAGAAACGGGCTTTATAAGCGAGCGTGGCAATTTTCGCGTTTTGTTCGCTCACACAAGTTTGGTACCCATACTCCTATAGTCGGTTACTTTATGTCAAAAAAGTAAACTACCATTCATGAGCTAATCGAGGATTTGGGCAATCCTCATTCATAAACCTTTTGGCCAGTATTTTCTCTGGGCTTCTGTTTACATGTCTATTTGGTCGCTAGATCTAGACAGACAAGGGATAACCTACGGTGGTTACATGTAAGACTATCACTTTAAGACTAATTGGATTGCACTGTTTAATTTTTCGATGCTTATCCATCCTACGGCCCCTTTGGTTTGACAAAAATAATTGAATACCCCGGTTTCTACAAACCAACCCGGATAACACTGAATAATTAGCTTTACATTTTTTTTTTATGCCTGAAGCATTTCATGCAAAAAAAAATATTCAGTCTAACTAATAAAAAAAGAAAAGATATTTAACATTAACAAAAATTTTATTAACAGGATTTATAAACTCATTAAATAAAAAAAATACTTAAAATGATAAAACAATTAAAAAAGAAAAACACTACTGAAAAAATGGATCTAACTGGATCCTAACCTCGATATTATTAATTAAATGACTCATAAATAAAATGGTGACGCAGTTTCTCCTGCGGGGTTTACTTATATAACAATAAAACACTAATTCATGCATGGTACATATAATACTTTTTTAAAAGTCGTACCTGGAAACTCAGAATGAGCTGCCGGGCTCCTCGTAGGATGCATAGACATGGCTATGTCATTGGTAAGCTAAAGTCACAATATTAAAATTCTATATTTCTTTCCTACGATTAGACATGACCGAGAAAATACTTCTATTTCCTTTACTGAAATTTTTTTACCAAGGGACATTTATGTCCTAACTTTTATGAGACCTCTTATAGAATAGCTCCCAAAAGAAAACCTTCCCCTCTCTTTTTTTTCACTCCTCTCTCCAAGCCATTCTATCTCCATTCTGCTATCCAAAAATTTGCATAGAGCCTGTGAGTGGTCATCCTGAATTAACATATGGCGCATAATTTAGGAGCTGGCCACTCATGAAAAATTGGCACGCCACAGCTAAATCTTAGCGGACAGAGGAACTTCTCTATGCTTTAAGCCACTATTTTTCTGCAACACCTGGTGGGTCACTAAACGGCAATCACGTGACTTTTTTCTCGTGGGTGCGTCCACATATGTAGTTTGACCCCTTATCTCTCATAAATTGCAAAGTCATAAAAACATCAGTTGGTAAATATATATATACAAAATAAAAGAATAATAACAATTTTAAGTGTTCTGCTATGTATACAGGCAGATAACTTTCGTAATTATATTGAGTATTAATGATTGAAAATAAAATTAATGATTGAAGAATAAAAATGGTGGAACACGCCGCCAAAGATGGTGGCGGGGTTCCAGGATTGACTTTTATTTACTGACTTTTAGAAAAAAGTTAGTATTTAATGAATATCTATGAGTACACTTGCAAGAAATGCTTCGATTTTGATACTTATTTTTATCATGGAATAGGCTCGTTCTGGTGGTTATCCAAGAAGAACTAAAGCATCAATAAAAAATGAAAATGAAAATTGACAATTTGTGGAAAATCCCTTATCATTCAGCTGCTTTTAGAGAGCAACTAAAAATCGTCTCACTCTCTTGACGATATCTTTCTCAATTTTTAAGAAATTTGACTGGATTTTTTTTTTTAGTTTCTCCATAGAGTTGACTATTAAATTATGTAAAAAAATCTTTGCTATCTTTCGCGCATGCGCAGATGAAAATTATTTCATACAACTACTCATTATTCATAAAATGTTCAATACATTTATATTCAAATTGCACTATATGGTTACTACAATATTTTGCCAATTTTTCTGAAACTGGTGTTAAATTTGGTTGAAAACTCTGCGTGATATAAGCTAAAAACATGTATGATTTTTTTGAACTTTTAAAAACAATCGCTATATCTCAAAGAATATACGTGCTATTCTTACAAAAATCAGTAAACATGTTGTATAGTATCCACAAATTAGTATTCTGCAGCAATAGATCATTTCGTGCATTTTAATTTACAGAGTGATCCCAAGTATTATTTTTTTCTTTGATTTTTTGTTGGTCCTCTAACTGTCCCTCTTATGAAACCGACGTTGATAAATATGAGGTAAAACCTGTTCTTTTTAATCCTGAAATTGCAGAAAATTTTGAAAAGTATATTTCTAAATATTCGACAAAATTTCTAAAATTGAAAATGCCTGGTCATTAATGGTCATATAGTGAATATATTTATACAAAATAGAAATATTTTGGTAAAAGGAACAAATATTAAATATCTATCAAGGATTTATATAATAGGCAAATATCAAGGATTTTACATAAAGCATCCTTTCGAATGGAATTGTATTTTAAAAATATGTTAGTAACAGGAAACCTACAAAAGGGCGCTAAAAATACCTTCAAAGGGTGCCATGTCGCAGGCGGGTACCACGTTGGACACCCCTGCAGTAACTAACGGGCAGCGAAATTTGCGGTTTGCAAAAATAACAAGTAGTGCAGCGAATGTATTGTGATATATTGCAATTTTAACGAAAGAGCGATAATCACTGAAGGGGAATATTCTGATTTAATTAAAGCGAGGCATGGAATAAATGCAGTGTTCGGAAGAAAGAAAGGATTGTAAAGGTTATTGCGATATTAGTAGGGAATATTCGGCACTTCTTCTCAGGGTTCGAAGTTGCGGAGAGCGGAAAAAAATGTTCTTGTGCTATATAGGTAGAGTCAGAGCTTAGATATTATTATTGGGATATATCGTCAGAGTCAAAGCTTAGATATAATTATTGCGATAATTTAAAATTATCAATATTTGACGATATATTGATAAATAATCCAGCCCTATTCATTGTTCTATGTTAAAACTACGATGAGTTACAGTGTCCCTGTCCATCCTCTTTTTACGTAGCGCTTCCACCTATCAGTTGGCGGCAGTCATGTTTTAATATATAACTTAAGCAAAATACATTTTTTTTTTACTTTAATATGTGTACAACAATTTAGTGTAAATGGATTTTTATAAACACTTCACATTTCTTGAAAAATAAAAACGAAAAAATTAAATTTTAAGGCGTCAGTGTTATATTACCTTTTTAACAAATCTTTTCCCATGAGAAGAATTTTTGTTTTGAATCACAACAGTCTTACGCTAGTTGCTTGAGATTATATTGAATTTTGATTTGTGGTCTGGACATAGGCAAGCTGAATTTTAGATTTAGTTTGTGATTTCACTTCAGCAAAGTACTTCTACTGCTAAAATGGTAAAAGGATTAAATGACACCAGGATTTGCGAACAAATTTTTTTGGAGATAAGTAAAAGCTTTTCTTCACGTACATTATAAAAACAAAATTTTCTTACGAAACTCTGGTGTCATTGTGGCATTTGGGTAATAAAATTAGGTAGCATATATAATATACCATCGGCCTTCAAAGTGTTAAAGACTGAAGGATTTAAATAAAATGGGTACTCTATCGAAAAACATTTGATAGTTACGCAAAAACCTACAGATCGTGATTCTAGATACCATGTGTTTGAAAAGCAAAAAAGAATAGAAACATGTCACATTTATAAAACCGAAATCTAAAATTACTTTATTATTTTTTAGACAATATAACGAACATCAGTCCAGATTTAAAGCGGGAGAATGTGTAACAGGAGTATTAATTAACCAAGTAATTGAGCGTCTTGTAATTGAGTAGTAATTATAATGGTAAATAAAAAGACTGTGATGAATGTCTTTTATTCACATTTTCAGTTATCTGATATTATAACAATAGATATTTCTTTGAAATAAAATAATTTCAAAAATTATTTGAGGAGACAGGGATTCAAATGAAGATTATTATTTCTTCCTGTCTGCCGGAAATCCTTAAAACAAAAAGTTTTTTAATTATGTCTTAAGGTATTTCAAACAAGTGAGATTTTCTTTTGTTTTCTCTTTACAAATTTAACAGAAAACAAAGAAAAATCTCACAATATCCTACTGAATAAGTCTCTAAAACCACTCGCTTTAAAAGCTTTTCATGAAGTAATTTAAGTTTTTCTTTTTTTTTTAAATCGAATCACACAGATTAAGAAGTATATGCAGCATATATTTTTTTAGCTGCTTGTTTTGTTTTCTACGGACATATTCTGAGAGATTTTTTTTTATCTATTGTCTTTTTAATACTTGGAAATTTTTCTTTCAAATTATTCATGAATAACTGTATGATAATTCGTTTAAATTTCTTAATTCAACATCAGGGAATAGCGGAAATATTCTTTTTTATCTTTGACTTCAGCGCTCTAATTAAAATTCTATAAAGACTTAACAAAAGAATTTAGATATTACATTTGCTAATTAACGCTTATGAAAAATTGCTTTTGTTTTTTAGTATATTGATTTTTTTTCTACTAATGGAGATTGAATTTCAGATTGTTAAACGAATTTATTGTCTTTTAATAAAAACTTCAATTTAATTTACAAATTTATCTATTGAGTAGACCAATGAAATTTTCTGTATTTAGTTTTGTATATGCATCGAACATTAGCTAAATTATAAAAAAAAGTTAGGAAAGTACTACCAAGGAGGGAAAATCCCCGGAATACTAGCATCACGAACAAATTATCCATGTGATTTCTAGAAAGTACCATCCTTCAGAAATTAAAATCAATTTTCCATGACATTTCGGCAATTTCTTTAAGTATTGCGGTGGGGTACAAGTGACACTACATTTGACTTTGTAAAAACAATGGACAAAAGGAAATTCTGTGTTTTGATTAAACATTGCGTTTTGGCGAAAACGAATACGATTCAAACACAAGAATTGATCGTGAAACATTAAAGCATATCTGCTCGGTCGAAAAAACCATTTGTTGATGGTTTAAGGAATTCAAATTTGCCATACAAGCACTAATGATGCACCACATTCTGGAGGATCAATTGAGGCTTCAACTCCAGAAAACTCTAAAAATGTCCTATATATTGATTTAAATGACCGCTGTGAAAGTCACCTACACTCCGTGGTCCAAAGACTCTTTAGGAAACTGAAAATGGCAACAGCCAGAGAGAGAGAGACGATGTAATCTTGGATGTGTTCGAACAGGCGCGGATGAAATATGTAATCCTGCAGAGTATTATTATGCGCTTATATTATGTGTGTTTGTGTGTTGTCAACGTGTTCGTCTAATGTACATAGATTAAACTTAGTTAATCATATAACTGCTTAGATCTCACTGCTTTAGTCATATCTTCTATTATGTCTTCATCAATATCATGGAACTCAAACCGTTCATGAGAACCGCAAAGTGAAAGTGGTGGAAATAGGTGACATCATAAGGTTATAGACAGAATGATTGAAGAATATTTTGCATATTTATTTACATATGAAAAAGCTTTGTGCGAGATGGATCCGCATTTCTTTAGAAAAGATCAAACACCACTACGTGTTTGGTCTTTTCTAAAGCAATCCAATTTTGAGTCCAATAAGCAGTCACCTGAGTGGTCGGATCCGCGTGCATGCTGTCCAAATTCGCCAAAGACGTAGCAAACAGCTGCAAAGGTCTTAGCCAGTATTTTTTGGGATGTACGTGGCATAATATTTATTTACTCTGTTGAGAAAGGTGAATCGTTTAAACAAAGAAATCACGCGGCACATGGAGAAGGAAAAAGTTTTGTTTCATCAAGGCAACGCACCGGCTCACACACTGTAAAAAAAATTCTGCAAAAATCAAGAAAAATTCCTGTAATAGACACTGTTACAGAAATTTTCCTTGTTGCCGTTACATAAAAAGTTCTAGGAATCCCAGTTTCCTAGAAAAACTTTAGTAGCTTTACAGATTTTTTTTTTTTTTTTTTTTTTTTTTTTTTTTTTTTTTTTACAGTGCACATTCATGAAAACGATAGCAAAATTACATGAATTGCACTATGGATTCCTCTACCACCTCTTGAAATTTCATCTGTCCCCTAGCGACTATTATTAATGTTTAGATGCGTTCGTAATTATATAAATAAGTAGCACCTATAGTCGTCGTTCGGTCCGTCCATCTGTCTGTTTGCCCGTCCGTCCGTATATAACAGAGCAAAAACTTCGCAACCGAATGGTCTGAAATTTTAAATATATGATTGTTGTAAAATTTTGTCGAGTCATTTCAAAATTAATGAAAATCGGATGTATAGTTTAATTACAGGGACAGATAAAAGTTTTCTGTTACATTACGGCCAATGAGGAAAAAATATTTCAAGTGCATTTTAATGATGTTACAGCCTTTCGAACAAAATGAAATTGATATGAAGTGCACTAAAATATACATTCAGTACAATATGCGATGCAAAAAATATTTGTAAAACTAGTTATTGTACTAACGCACCTCATTTGACACGTTCGGCGTGCAATTTCCAGCTTGTCTAACTTGAAGTGGTGGCTCCAAGGAAAGAGACTTATGTCGAATGATGGTTTAGCATGCGTAATTCATGCATATTTTAGAGCCATTAGAAATCGTACTGCATGAAAAATATCCGAAAGTTACAGGAGCATTGGAATAAGTGTATTTCTTTTGAAGGAAACTATGTTGAAGAATAAAATCAGTTTTTGACAAATATATTTTTTTTCATTGCTAGTCCCGGATCAATCCATGTAGTATGTGCATTCTCCTTTTGTGCCATGTAATAGCAAATTATAATGTTTAAAGCTACTCTCTTTTTATTCTTTTTTAAATGAAGGCACACACTTTTTTTAAATCAAACTTTTTGACCCATGAAATTTTTGAAAACGTTCGAAGATAATTTAGAATATAGAGTAACTTAATGTAGGATCTTGTCTTCTAACTACTTAAAGTGTCACCTGGCTTAAAACTACAAATGAATGTGTCTATCAACTTTTCAGTTTTATACAACATTTATTATTCACTTGAACAAATAATATGCTGAGTAGATCACACAATTAAACCACATCAATAATATAATGCATTGGTAAACATAAATACTGTAATTCGAGTAGAATTCTTTCTCAAATCTTTAATTTGGCATTTAGCAGACTTTCATGTTGAGATAAAAACAATGGAATGCAGTCAACCTCTCTCTGTACTTTTATTTAATTCTTTCTTACACGCGAAGATCACTTCATATCATACAATTTCTCCACATTCCTCGTGTTATGCTTTTCCTTTCCATATGATATTGTGTATCAATTAATTAAACCTTTTGAGTTTGTTAAGTTGCATTGTTAAGGATATTTATTATCCCACATTAATTCAAAGTCAAGAGAAAATATATTAAGCTTGTATTTCATTAAAGTACAAATTCAAAATTGTTTTGTAAATTTTAACTAGTTTAGCATGAAATGTAAGATTTAAAGTTTAATGACTTTTATTAATAGTTTAGATTTTGATTATGTTCAGCATCCGTTTTTCTCTTAGGTATTTGAGAAATGTATTTAAAAAAGTCCTTCCGGCCAGTGCCGGGAGGAAGAGGTAGCTTTCATAATCCTTATTTAAAAAAAGCCAACTTATATCATGCAAACACACGAAGCTCAATTTAGTGGAAACCGAATATAGGAGATTCAATACTAATTTTTATCAATATAATGAATGAGAATTTCGCGAAATTAGTCAGCTTTATCCAAGCTGCTTTTCTTTAAAGTAACTTATATTTGGCTGCCAAATTCGGCAATTTCTTAAAGTGCCTGTCATTTTAAGACAACATGGTGGATGAGGCTAAGCAGTGAACTTGGTCGAGACCTTAGTAATTGCTGTGCACATGCTCACTCACATCGGAATCGGTTAATAAATAGGAGTGCTGTCGCATGCAAAAAATCAGATTTTTCAAAATGTCACCCACAATAGAAATTGAAACTGCTATATCTGAGCCATTTTTTAAGGTAAAGACAAACAAAAAATGCTCCTGAATCCTTATATCAAGATCAAATACTTAAGAAAGAAACCTTTTTCAATTTCTAATTTTTTTGCACCTCACTTTAAATATATATATATTTTTTAATTTAATGGCCGCCATTTTGAAACAAGATGGCTGATGAATCTGGCCAGCGAACTTGGTCGAGGTGTTGATGTATACTATCCACATGCCTTCTTACATCGAAATAGGCGAATACGTGTGTTATCGCGTGACAAATACAAGATCGTTTTAAAATGTTAGCCATGCTAGAAATTCAAAGTGCTATTAATCAACCATTTTTTTAAGATATCAACAAAAGAACAAATTTTCAGAAACAAAAACTGCTCCGGAATCTTTGTATCAAGGCCAAACACATAAAAAAAATCTTTTTCATTTTCCATTTTTTTAATACCTCATTTTGAATTTTAAATTTAATTTTTTTTAAATGGCAACCCTTTTGAAACAAGATGGCGAATGAAGCTGGCCAACGAACTCGGTCGAGACATTGGTATGTACTATGTACAGATCAAGTTACATCCAAATAGATTCATAAATACGCCTGTTATCGCGTGACAAAAATCAGGTCGTTTTAAAATGTCAGCCACAAGAGAAATTCAAAATGCTATTACTCAGCCATTTTTTTTTTAGATATAGACGAAAGAAAAACTGTTCCGGAATCTTTGTATTAAGGTCAAACACATACAAAAAAATCTTTTCATTTTCCAATTTTTTGGTATCTCATTTAAATTTTTTTATTTTTTAATTTTTTTAAATGGCTGCCATTTTGAAACAAGATGGCGGATGAAGCTTGCCAACGAACTCGGTCGAGATATTTGTATGTACCATGTACACACCAAGGTACATCCAAGTCGGTTCATAAATACGCCTGTTATTACGTGAGAAAAATCAGGACGTTTCAAAATGTCAGCCACGCTAGAAATTCAAAATGCTATAACTCAGCCATTTCTTAAGATATAGACGAAACAAAAACTGCTCCCGAATCTTTTTATCAAGGTCAAACACATAAGAAGAAAATATTTTTTCAATTTTCAATTTTTGGTACCACATTTCAAATTTAAATTTTTCTTAAAAATTTAAATGGCCGCCATTTTTAAACAAGATAGCGGGTGAAGCTGGCCAACGAACCCGGTCGAGACATTGGTATGTACTATGTATAAACGAAGTTACATCCAAATCGGTTCATAAATACGCCTTTTATCGCGTGACAAAATTCAGGACGTTTCAAAATGTCAGCCACGCTAGAAATTCAAAATGCTATAACTCAGCCATTTTTTAAGATATAGACGAAACAAAAACTGCTCCGAAATCTTTGTATAAAGGTCAAACACATAAGAAAAAAATATTTTTCCATTTTCAATTTTTTGGTACCACATTTCAAATTTTAAATTTTTTTTAAATTTTTAAATGGCCGCCATTTTGAAACAAAATGGCGGATGAAGCTGGCCAACGAACTCAGTCGAGAGATTGGTATGTACTATGTACGCACTGAATTACATCCAAATCGGTTCATAAATACGCCTTTTATCGCGTGACAAAATTCAGGACGTTTCAAAATGTCAGCTACGCTAGAAATTCAAAATGCTATAACTCAGCCATTTTTTAAGATATAGACGAAACAAAAACTGCTCCGGAATCTTTGTGTAAAGGTTAAATACATAAGAAAAAAGTATTTTTCCATTTTTAATTTTTTGATACCACATTTCAAGTTTTAAATTTTTTTTAAAATTTTAAATGGCCGCCATTTTGAAACAAAACGGCGGATGAAGCTGGCCAACGAACTCGGTCGAGACATTGGTATGTACTATGTACACACCGAATTACATCGAAATCGGTTCATAATTACGCGAGTTACAGTGTGACATAGGTCAGATATATATATATATATATAACCAATAATTAAACATAACCTACCACCATCAAAAACCGTAATATATATATATATATATATATATACCGTCATGATCGATGAAAATATATCAAAATTTTTTGAAATCGCTTTCCTCCGAACGGCTGCAATAGGTAGCTTTTTTGTAAAGAAAGCTACCTAAAAATTATGTGACTGTCATCTAAGATCTGTAAGTTTTGAGCATACTAATTAATAAAAAAGAAAAGTGCCCAGCTAAACTGATGGCATTGAGCTCACAGACTATTCACACTAATTGTATATTATACTCTTACTTCAAAGAATAATGCCACTCAAAAAAATAAGTGAAGGGGAATTGGCCCCCGTTTCCCCCTTTATACTTAACCAGTGAACCTCCAAATCTAATCAGGAAAGCTCCTTATCATAATAAACCGGTATACCAAATTTGGGGCAAATCGAATAATCTTGCAAAAAAAAAAAAAAAACATTTATCTAAATTAAGGTGGTGGACTAACCCTTTATCCTTAACCAATGAATCGCCAAAACGAATCAGGGAAGCTCCTTAACATAATAAACCGGTATACCAACTTCGGAGCAAATCGAATCATTCTGCATGAAAAACCCATTTATCTAAATTAAGAGGGGCGGGCTAACCTCCCTTTTCCCCCTTTACCCTTAACCAATGAACCCCAAAACTAATCAGGGAAGTTCCTTAACATAATAAACCGGTATACCAAATTCGGAGCAAATCGAATCATTCTGCATGAAAAACACATTTATCTGAATTAAGGCGGGTGGACTAACCCTGTTTCCCCCCCCCCTTTATCCTTAACCAATGAACCCGCAAAACTAATCAGGGAAGTTCCTTAACATAATAAACCGGTATACCAAATTCGAAGCAAATCGAATCATTCTGCATGAAAAACACATTTATCTGAATTAAGGGGGGTGGACTAACCCCGTTTTTCCCTTTTTATCCTTAACCAATGAACCTCCAAAACTAATCAGGGAAGTTCCTTAACTTAATAAGCCGGTATACCAAATTCGGAGCAAATCGAATCATTCTGCATGAAAAACACATTTATCTGAATTAAGGGGGGTGGATTAACCCCGTTTTTTCCCCTTTATCCTTAACCAATGAACTCCCAAAACTAATCAGGGAAGTTCCTTAACATAATAAACCGGTATACCAAATTCGGAGCAAATCGAATCATTCTGCATGAAAAACCCATTTATCTGAATTAAGGGGGAGTGGACTAACCCCGCTTTTCCCCCTTTATCCTTAACCAATGAACTCCCAAAACACTCAGGGAAGTTCCTTAACATAATAAACCGGTATAACAAATGCGGAGCAAATCGAATGATTCTGCATAAAAAACCCATTTATCTGAATTAAGGGGGTGGACTAACCCCCCTTTTCCTCCTTTATCCTTAACCAATGAACCCCCAAAACTAATCAGGGAAGTTCCTTAACATAATAAACCGGTATACCAAATTCGGAGCAAATTGAATGATTCTGCATGAAAAACCAATTTATCTGAATTAAGGGGGGTGGACTAACCCCGTTTTCCCCCTTTACCCTTAACCAATGAACCCCCAAAACTAATCAGGGAAGTTCCTTAACATAATAAACCGCTATACCAAATTCGGAGCAAATCGAATCATTCTGCATGAAAAACACATTTATCTTAATTAAGGGGGGGGGGGGGGGTTGACTAACCCCGTTTTTCCCTCTTTATCCTTAACCAATGAACTCCCAAAACTAATCAGGGAAGTTTCTTAACATAATAAACCGGTATACCAAATTCGGAGCAAATCGAATCATTCTGCATGAAAAACCCATTTAACTGAATTAAGGGGGTGGGGTGTGGCCTAACACCGTTTTACCCCCTTTATCCTTAACCAATGAACTCCCAAAACTAATCAGGGAAGTTCCTTGACATAATAAACCGGTATACCAAATTCGGAACAAATTGTATGATTCTGCATGAAAAACCCATTTATCTGAATTAAGGGGGGTGGACTAACCCCGTTTTTCCCTCTTTATCCTTAACCAATGAACTCCCAAAACTAATCAGGGAAGTTCCTTAACATAATAAACCGGTATACCAAATTCGGAGCAAATCGAATCATTCTGCATGAAAAACCCATTTAACTGAATTAAGGGGGTGGGGTGTGGACTAACCCCGTTTTTCCCCCTTTATCCTTAACCAATGAACTCTCAAAACTAATCAGGGAAGTTCCTTAACATAATAAACCGGTATACCAAATTCGGAGCAAATTGAATGATTCTGCATGAAAAACCCATTTATCTGAATTAAGGGGGTGGACTAACCCCGTTTTTCCCCCTTTACCCTTAACCAATGAACCCCCAAAACTAATCAGGGAAGTTCCTTAACATAATAAACCGCTATACCAAATTCGGAGCAAATCGAATCATTCTGCATGAAAAACACATTTATCGGAATTAAGGGGGTGGACTAACCCCGTTTTTCCCTCTTTATCCTTAACCAATGAACTCCCAAAACTAATCAGGGAAGTTCCTTAACATAATAAACCGGTATACCAAATTCGGAGCAAATCGAATCATTCTGCATGAAAAACCCATTTAACTGAATTAAGGGGGTAGGGTGCGGACTAACCCCGTTTTTCCCCCTTTATCCTTAACCAATGAACTCCCAAAACTAATCAGGGAAGCGCCTTATCACAGTGAACCTAGGAAAAAATTTTGAAGCAAATCGGATGTTTCTATCAAGAGTTATCGCGTTACGTACATACGTACATACATACATACATACATACATACATACAGAACGGGCGGGCACATTAGCTCTCAGGCTTTGATAGCCTGTGAGCGAAAAACTATGAGAACTTGAAAAAGCAGGCAAAGACTCATTACCTATTCACTAATCATATTTCAGGGAAATAAATTTGTCAGGTTTCGTACGCTTCAGGCGATTTTAGGTGTTTTATTACCAGAAATCTCCTGAAGTACTGGTTGCTATATCTGAAGCTGGAATTTTTTCGATAAATAAGGCAAATATTACGCTACGAAAATTCTGCTAAAAGCCCTTGAAAGCCCTTGAAGCACATGACCCTATTTGTTAATTTCATTCGTACATTATTTGTTTATCATATCATGGATTTTATCAAGTGAACGGCGATTCTGCATAGAGTTTGTGCATCTGTAAGTTCTTAAAATTTTTTTATGTGTAAAAATTTTTAAGCTCGCTTCTAAAATTATTTATCTGTATGTATAATCGTAATGAATTTTCCAAAAATTGTGTAAATCTGTACATAATCAAGAATTTAAATATTGTATGTTTCTTTTCATAAAATTAGAGTTTTTATTTTATAAAAACACGTTTTTACTAAAAATCTGCAAAATTCTCTTTTTGTAACTTTTACTTTCTAAATGATATTCATTTCTAGGATTTAGAAAAAAAATTACATCGGTAATTCTAATTGAAGTTTCCTGAACTTCAGTCAGATTCAAAAATGACGGTTCATAAAAAGACTTAAAGGAAATCAATTTCAGATACGTTGAATAGCTATTAATACTAGGACTTCCCTCAGAGGGATTAGTCTGAGCGATATTACTGAGAACATAGATTTAATAATAACATGTGGAAACAAAGAAAATGAGATGTTATCTTTAATTGTCCATATGCTGCGATAAATTGAAATGATGAAAATAAACGAATCGTAGAATTACAAAATCTTATATATAAATTCGTATACACTGTTTTAAAAAAATGGGAAATCTAACCATTCAAGACAGCCATGCATGGATATAAAATTGAAAGTACGCAATATATTAAAAGTAAAATAGAAAATGAAATACTAAATTACTTATATCGGAATTTTAACTGTATAAAATGATGTCAAGAGCATAATCAGACGCTCCGCACCAATTTGAATAACTTTAAATGACAAATATATGATGTTTAAAAAGAATGGACTATACTTTATATGGTGTGTGCTCCCCCGGAATAGTTAATATTGTACAATATCTGTTTTCCCGGATGCAATGAGGTTGTCGATAACATTTAAGGAATTCTCTCCTCAAAATCTAATATAGTATCAAAGTACCGAATACATAAACAGTGACATGCAATGCTTCGTTTGAGTGTGTTTTAGATATGCTCGATCGGATTTGAATGATGAGTGTATGCTGGCCACTACATATTCTGCACAAGTTGAGCTGTATTTAGCACGTATTAAATAAAAGAAATCGGCAATGATTACAACATAAAGTATGACACAAGATCTGAATATATCGTCTGCATAACTTTTGAGCTGTCAAAGTGTCATTTGAAGTAATTTACAAGTCCATACATATTTATTCAGCAAATCATGCAAGTTAACATACGCCAATATGAACCCGATTATGAAATTTCACCAGAATAAGTTAATATATAAAAAATCTACTAATGATAATTGAGAATATGACCTTATGATAAAATGTCTAGAAAAATGAATCGGATAAAAAATTCATATCACATTTAAAACGGCACTTCCCTCTGTTACTGGCCTTGGCGAGAGAGAAAAGCCCAGAGAAGAAACACTTTATCAAGTACTTTCGGGCAACCTACTCACTGTTTCATACAGGTCTTCATTCAATATTTACATAATTTATTTAATGCTAGGTGGGTATCTATCAGTTTTGTTTCATTTAAATCGCATGTTTTGCGGAGGAAATGCAGCATTATGAAATATTTAAAGTTGCTGTACCTAATAATTCCAAATTAATGGTAATTGAGATCGCTTTCCGTTAATTTCATCTTTTTAAATTTTTTAGAAACCATTCATAGAGACAATTGTATATTTTAAAACTAACCCGAAGCAAAATTTCAAGATTTTGGGCTCAGCAGTAACACAGAAATAGAAAATTTGTGAAAGTTTTTTGTTTTTGCACTGTTTTATATAGCGACATTTTTAGAAATTGTTCTATTGCGAGAATTTACGTCATGATAAATACAGCCATGTCAATTTTCATGTTTATATTCCTAACAATTCCATGTACTTCGTTGCTTAGATCATCTTTAGATGTTTTTCCGCTTTGTTTAGTCTTTCTATTTTTTAGAATTCGTTCTACAACGAGCATTTACATCTTATTAATTACTACCATGCCAAAGTTCTAGTTGCTAACCCCAACAGTATCCCCAAAACTTCATTATTCCAAATAAATCCTAGTTTAGGACCTTTCTAGAAATTTTTACGTTTATCCGTCAAATTGAACCTTTTAGAGAGCGTTCATTACGAGTATTTATATCTTAAAAGTAACTACCGCACCAAATTTAAAGTTTCTAACCCAATCAATATCGCAGAAATCACAATTTTAGAACTTTTTTGCTCCTGCAGCGATGTAGGTTCTTGCACTGACATAAAATAGTCCTTTTCCGGAGCAGAGATGGCCACCAACATTTTTTTAAGTTGGCTATGTAGTTTCAGAGATAACACCTCAGAAACGTACAAGCATTAATAATATTATATACTTTATAATATTATAACGCTTTATAATATTAGCATTAGATGTACAGATACAAAAGCCATTTATCCGTTACAAACTAAAGTGCCGGCGTTGCCCAGAATTGGAAGGATGTTTGTTCTGAAAAATCAATTTCAAAATTTAACATACAACACAAAACAAACATTAAAAAAAGCAGTCGAAATGTTGTATGAATGAATCATATGAAAACGCTACATAAAAATGTATAAATGTCTATAACAGACGCAAAAGAATACAGCTATAAATGAACTCATTTCAATTTATAATTGGAGCAATAATGTTAAAATAGGCCAATAATTTCCCTAATCGGGTTTTTATCATGCTTCAATACATTTTCCACACTCATATGACGTTATACTATATCCACCACGTCCTTTATATTTCCAATATGACGTAATATTTTCCTCTTTCACGAGGAAACCTTGAAATAGAAAAGTTATGAAATTTTATTAACTTTCATTTAAATTCGTCAAACCATTTATTTCATTTTCATATTTCACGTGAATATCTTGCAATAGAAAAGTTATGACGTAATATTAACCTTTTTTTTATAAATTCATCAAACTATTTATTTCATTTTCATTTTTCACGTGGAAATCTTGCAGTAGAAAATTAATTGTTGTAGTAATAATTTTATTGTATTTTTTAATTGTTGGAAACTGCTATAACGAAAGATGTTTAAATTTGATAAGAAATTGCTGTTAAATTGGTGGTTTTTTATTAATTAAAAATTCACTATAAATTATTTCGATTCCGGATTACTTTAGTTGCCTCGGCCATGTTTTAATACACATGTCCGTATCTTTTCACAATTTTGGCTTCCAAATTGTGGATTTTTATAAAATTACAAACAGACAGATAGACAAGTTTTCATTTTTATATATCTCTCTATTCTAAAAAAAGTAACACGTTGTCACCGCTGCCGCCGGTTTTGAATTTTTTGTGACCGGAGGTCTTTTCTTCGTTAATATTAAGAAAACTATTGCATACGAAAATATGAACATCGGTGGTATTATAGCGAAATGTTTGATCAACACGCTAATGCATACAGTTTTCAAATCGAAGAATTATTTTAAGAGATATTTAATGCTAAAGTTGGACAAAATCGTTTCATTAAAAAAAAAAAAAAAATTATAGGAGCAAAAGCTATACATGGGAATTTAAGCATTTTTAGATCATTTTATTCAATAGAAGATCCCGGTGTGCAGATTTCATTAATTTTTTTTTTAATTTAACTCATTTTTTGAGGTTTTATTTCTATTTTAAATTCAAATATTCAGCATCTTGACAGATATTTTTTTACATATTTTAGAAAATGGTATTAATTTCAACTGTTGCCAACTGTATAAACAGCGCAAACAATAATGTTTGCTTCAAATAAAAAAAAATTATTTACACGTTACTATTATAAACAGAAAAAAACCTTCAAATTAGAATTAAATAATTAGGTATTAAAAGCAGGCACTTATTGGAAATTACGCCATAAAAACTATATTTACATGTGAATTTTAAAAGAGAAAGGATATTGTAAAATAAATTCATTAACATGCGTTAGAAGTCTGAAATAGAAGAAATTGCGTCACATTACACTTATTATGCAAAATGAACAAAAAATAGTATTGCAAAACAGTTTAAATTTAAAAATTGCGCGAGACAAAATATTAGAGGTTAAATATTAGATTTTTTCAAAGTTTTATTATTTGTCATTTGATGTGAGGTGTTCAGCTATAAGTATGCAAATTTTCATGTCTCCAACATAATTAGGGGCTGAGTTAGAAAAATTGCTTAAAATACACAAGTTAGAGCCCAGAGGTTTAAAGAATAGACTTTTTCAAAATTTTATTATTTGTCGTTTGATGTGAGGTGTTCAGCTATAAGTGTGCAAAATGTCATGTCTCCAACTTAATTAGGGGCTGAGTTAGAAAAATTGTTTAAAATACAGAAGTTAGAGACCGGAGGGTTAAATATGACTTTTTCGAAGTTTTATGATTTATCGTGTTATCGCAAGTGTTCAGCTAAAAGTATGCAAATTTTCCTGTCTCCAACATAATTAGGGGCTGAGTTAGAAAAATTGCTTAAAATACACAAGTTAGAGTCCAGAGGGTTAAATATCAGACCTTTCTCAAAATTTTATTATTTGTCGTTTGATGTGAGGTGTTCAGCTATAAGTATGCAAAATGTCATGTCTCCAACTTAATTAGGGGCTGAGTTAGAAAAATTGTTTAAAATACAGAAGTTAGAGACCGGAGGGTTAAATATGACTTTTTCGAAGTTTTATGATTTATCGTGTTATCGCAAGTGTTCAGCTAAAATATGCAAAATTTCATGTCTCCAACTTAATTAGGAGCTGAGTTAGAAAAATTGCTTAAAATACATAAGTTAGAGCCCAGAGGGTTAAATATCAGACCTTTTTCAAAATTTTATTATTTGTCGTTTATGTGAGGATTTCAGCTATAAGTATGCAAAATTTCATGTCTCCAACTTAATTAGGGGCTGAGTTAAAAAAATTGCTTAAAATACATAAGTTAGAGACCAGAGGGTTAAATATCAGACCTTTCTCAAAATTTTATTATTTGTCGTTTGATGTGAGGTGTTCAGCTATAAGTATGCAAAATGTCATGTCTCCAATTTAATTAGGGGCTGAGTTAGAAAAATTGCTTAAAGTGCAGAAGTTAGAGACCGGAGGGTTAAATATGACTTTTTCAAAATTTTATGATTTATCGTGTTATCGCAAGTGTTCAGCTATAAGTATGCAAACTTTCATGTCTCCAACTTAATTAGGGGCTGAGTTAGAAAAATTGCTTTAAATACACAAGTTAGAGCCCAGAGGGTTAAATATTAAACCTTTTTCAAAATTTTATTATTTGTCATTTGATGTGAGATTTTCAGCTATAAGTATGCAAAATTTCATGTTTCCAACTTAATTAAATTAGGGGCTGAGTTAGAAAAATTGCTTAAAATACACAAGTTAGAGCCCAGAGGGTTAAATATTAGACTTTTTCAAAATTTTATTATTTGCCGTTTGATGTGTGGTGTTCAGCTATAAGTATGCAAATTTTCAAATCTCCGACATATATAGTTTCTGAGAACGGGCACTGTGACAGACGGACAGACAGACAGACAAAGGAGTGTGACAGGTAGTGTTTCGTTAGATGAACGAAACTCTAAAAACATGCTGCGGATGACTGTAACAACATCCTAAAATTACATTACCATCAGCGATCTACCAATCCCGAATTTAGTTTATATTCGTTTCATATATTCTTATTTTTCTGTGTGGCCCTGTAAAATAACTATCAAAATTATATACAGTAAAACCTCTGAATAGAGGACACCCTGAGAATGCAGAATTTGTCCTCTATTTAGAGATGACTGCTACTGAGAGTAAAACATGTACAGTTATTTAAGAGTTGGTAATCGTAAAAATGTCCGCTAAATAGAGGTATCCGCTAATCGGGTGTGTCCGTTATGGAGGTTTTACCAGTAAAACCTCCAAATAGCTAACACCTCGGGAGGGCAGAATTTGTCCTCTATTTGGAGGTGTCCGCTACTGAGAGTAAAAAATGTACAGTTATTTAAGGGTCGGTAATCGAAAAAATGCCCACTAAATAGAGTTGTCCACTAATCGGGTGTGTCCGTTATGGAGGTTTTACTGCATAATAATATCATCCTTTACAAGAAAATTGCATGCTGTATGATAGACAGACAGACATCCAGAGAAAGTTAACCTCCGGAGCAATAAACACTCATGTCTTTTGTTTTAATCATCCACAATTGTATGTCATACAACAGGCCAGATTTCATACAACAGGCTAAAAACGGTCACCGTGGTATGGAGTACTGTATTATTATTTGTTTGCCCACCAAAACTGATTGCCACGGGTTGTTGCAAGGTTTGTGATCACGTGGTTGAAACTGATCTATTCGATATTACTGCGTGCGTATTTTTTTTTATTTGCTCCATGTGTTCAAACCAGTTGTCTACGAAAACATCAACCGGTGAAAGTGACGCACACCAAATTTCTGTGACGTATGCAGATAAATTGGGTTTTTTTATCAGTTTTTTCTATATAATTTTTAAACGGTTTGGAACTTATTTTTCATAGTAGGTGCATTCAGTAGGCGACCCTCATAGGTACCTTCTGGTGCAATCAGAAACGAAATCCGACAAATATTTTTTGAGTTATGCTTGACGAAAGGTTTTTATTAGGCTTTTTTTTTAGTAGGACATGGCGTTAATATCCATCGTAGTAGTAATGTGTCCGGACAGTAATATTTCGTTGAGTATTAGCCTTCGCTTCGCTCAGACAATTAAACTCTAATTAGGTTCAGATAAAATCAATCGTCTTTTCAAGCTAAATATAAATTTGTACGCTTTTCACTTAGACGTTGAATGAATTTTACAAAGTTAACTGATTTATTTTTTCTTTCGAAGCCTAGAATATTGCACTACTGTCAAACTAGATAACTGAAATAGTCATTTTGATAAGATAAGGTTAATTGGAGTAACTGGAACCACGAGGTAACTGGGTCATAGGCTATTTTATAAAAAAAACCGTTGATGTATTTTAAGTTTTAGTTTTTGTGATCAATGCCCCTTAACTTCTACTTCCTAAAACAACGTGTGCCAACTCGATCATAACTCTCTCTTTGCTGTGATAGGTTGTCGGAAATTTACGTTTCTTTTTTTTAAAAACAACGTCAATTTGGTTGAACTTCCTCGAATTTTTATTAAAATACTGTAAGTACTATTATTAAACAACCTTTTTTTTTTAAAGATTAGGCATATAGTTACGTTAATATTATTAGGTATCTATACATATTTGCTTCTTTCAAATGTAAGCCCAGTGTCCCAGTTAACCCAAAAATTTTTCAAGAATGGGGTAACTGGGACATGTATCCGGGGTAACTGGACCATGCTGAATCCAGTTACCCCAATAATTATAAATAATTTTTTGAGTATCTCTTACAACGGGAAGTAAATTTCTCCATTGTTTTTTTCTCACTATAAAGAAAATTGTAGAATACCTTATTGAAATTACGTAATAAAATTTTAAAAAAAGCATATTGAGTGGTATCAAACCAAATTTCTTGACCCCTTGGGAGGCGGTGATGCCGTTATGGTATCACAAAAGTCCTAATTGCCACATTGGCACCGGAATTTTATAATGAAAATTTCACGTTTATTAAGTACGCGAAAATATACTTTTACTTGTTTTTCAAATAGATTCTCTTGTAAATACTGGTGTCATTAAATTATTTCAACATTTTACGAATGCAAGTACTTTGCCCCTGAAAGCGAGATAGCCAAACCTTGAAATTGTACGGTGATACAGATAAAGTACTTAAGTACTTACGTAGCCGTTTGTCCATAGATATACCTTGCTATTTTTCCCCCTTAAAATACCCAGTAGCCGAGAGGTTCTGCTCTCGAAGCTGGTAGACGGGAGGTGCTGGGTTGGAACTCAATCGCGCCCGTCGGCCTAATCGTTCGGAGTTTTCGTTTCTTCGAGCCGTGGTTTCTATGTGTAAATACGGGTTAGTTTATCTTAGAAAGACCCCCACGAAGGGCACTCCGCCCTCGGGCCTATATTCCTAGAGTAGATAATCGGCCGTCAAAAATCAACCAACCAACCTTAAAATACCCATGTGACTTTTATACTTATTACCTATACTAAAGTACATAAGTACTTACTTAATTTTTATGTTTTTGGTATAAATAAATCTAATATTTTCAATTTTAGTGCTTTTTTTAGACACATTGACAGCAAAGGTTTCCCTACTCTTTATTAAAATATAATTTACATGATCTGCCTGGTTTAAATTTGTTTAAGTAGTTTACACTTTTTCAAACAGGGCCTGATATCCCATATGAAAAAAAATAAACGCGTGTGGAACATAGACCCTCCTGGTCCACTTACCCCATTTTTATGGGGCAACTGGACCCATGAGGAAAGAAAGATGAAATATGCATATTTTTATATTTTTAAATATTAAAATGTAATTTTAAGCATTTTTGTCGGATAGAGGGAACCTAACTGAACACATGTACAGAAGTTCAGACTTTAATTCAAATGAACATTAGCTTTTTGAAGCTGAAATGTCAGACATAGCTCCAGAGTCACATTGTAAAATCATGGCCCAGTTACCCCTACTAACCTTACATATTTCTATTAAATAGGGTACTAAAGCAATCCCTCTTTTAACCCCTTCGGGATGAGCGTCTTTTACAGAACTTTTAATCTTTTATCACCGGTTTTTCAAAATAGAAATTTTTGCTTAATTGAATCGGGATAATGCTCGTATTAAATAAGGTAAAATTTACAATAGAAATTTACTGGTGAGAATAATCACGGATTCTGAGCACCTTACGCGTCACGTATACCGGTCGCTCGTCCCCAAGGGGTTAAAAAATAATTAAATCTATCATTTTTTTAAAAACCTTAAATAATACATTGTAATATCTATTACCCAGTATACTGTAAAACAAATCTATAAAATTACTGCGAATTTTCTAGCAAACTGGAATGCCTAGAACTTTTTATATCACGGCAATAACAAAAATCCATGTAAACAGATACACTTTTGACTGTAAATCAAAAATTCTGTAAGGTTACTAAGAATCTTTTAGAAGAGCAGGATGCCTAGATCTTTTTATGTAACTGCAACCCGGGTTACAGATAAAAGTTTAGTAAGATTACTGTAATTTTAGTAGATTCTTTTATAAAACTACAGATTTCAGTAGTTTTGCAAAAAACAATTTTGTAGATTTACATCTTTTTTGTACAGTGTAACTAACAAAATTTTAGTAAGCATACAGATTTCTGTAACTTTATATCTGTAGAATTACATCTTTTTTTTTTTTTTTTTTTTTTTTTTCAGTTTAACAGACCAGCCGTACTTTGCCTGGAATAAACATGAATATTCAAAATTTACTACGTTCGAAACTACATCTATATTTGAGGGAGTGAGTTTTAAAACTCGCCTTATCCAAAATTTTAAAAATCGAGTTTTCTCTACAATCTGTTCGATTGGTGAACATACATCAAAGAAACACTACAATCTGCAAAAAAAAAAAAATAATTTTATTGTGTATTTGTGGCATTATAAAATCTTGGTTTACAATGAAAACCAATGAACGCAATCAAAGGTTTTTCGTTTAGAATTATACCCGCTCAATAGCTGAAGCGTCGTTTCCGAAATTTTGAAGTCATTTTCCTCCAAAAAAAGTTTTGGGGCATAACGCGCAGGATATCTCAAAAACTTCTAAATATTTTTTCATGAAATTTTCAAAACGTAAGTTTCATGTTAGTCCGTATAAACTGAACCTAAAATTTTCTTCTTATTGTTCAAAAAGAAAACTTTTTTTTAGTTGCTTATACTTTTGAACGTATTAGCTAAATACGAATTTGAACTAAAAATATAAAAATGCTTTAAATACATATTTATTTAGGTTCAGAGTAATTATTACAATGATTATTACAATAATTTAACTAGGCACAAAAAATTTCATTCTAGTTGCAAAGTGTATTTTTAATCTTGCGCGTAACTGTTATACCAATTTCCTGCTTGACCAATGTCTGACAGTTTGGAGCCCCCTATACATACTAATTCTGCAGTTTGAAATTTTTTTAATACATGAAATGAAAGAACATACTCATATCTTTCATCTCAATAAATATTGTATTTTAAAATCATATGCATTTTAAGATGTTAAATGTTGAAAATAGTCTTTTTCTCTTTTTTTTCCAATTTTAAGAGGCCTGAGACCCCTTATGAATTGTAATCGAAATTTCTTGCGACTTCTGGTTTTCGACAGATTTACACGTTTTAGGGGTCAGAGATCCCGAAAAACATGTTTTTACGAAATTTCTGTATGTCCGACTGTGTATCCTTGTATCTGTGAGTCCGTGTGTCCGTGTATCCATGTGTCTGTATATCTGTGTGTCCATGTCCGTGTATCCCTGTGTCCATGTGTCCTTGTTTTCTTGTACATGTGTGACAGTGTGTCCGTTTCTGTATATGTCCTCTTTGTATCATCGAAAAGTTTATGAAGTTACGCATAGAATGGAACCAAGTTTCATATATATGCTTTTGGCTATGGCCAGCCGGTCCTAGTAGAATTTGGGGATATTCCGCTGAAGGGAGTGCTGTAATAGTAATTTCTGTATCATCTGAAAGAGTATGAAGTTACACATAGAATTGAACCAAACTTCACATATACGTGTTTGTTGCCGTCTGGACCTAAATGAAAACAGGTATATTTTCCAGGAATATCTCTGGAAATCACCAATCATCAGGAATCCCCAATTTGTTCGATTTTTTAAAAATCTGTTATGCATCGGCTGCTCGTGCAGTAACGGCACTTCGCTTCCAGCTAAGTCGGCGATTCGCAAGCAGCTGACGTCCAACAAAATTAGAAAAATATTGATTTTATTAAATATCATAATTGAGATTAACTCGTTTTTACTTCGATTAATAAAATGAGGTAGACATTTAAGATGAAAATGAAAGATGGTGGTGTACTGAAGTTTTAGAATTAAAATTTTAACATGTGTAACAACTTTTTAAATATTAATATGTATGAGAAATACGAAAGTTTTGGGATTGGCACATCAAATTAGCTTCCAACTCCGACAGGGTCGAAACTGTATTTCAGTGGTAAAATATCAAAAAATTATATCAAAAACGCCTTCGAAATAAAGCTTGAAAGAGGAAAGAAATATACTATAATTTGTAAAAAAATTTAAATCGAATCGCTAAAACGAGAAAGCGTTAAAGCATTACACAAAAAATGTGTACTCGAAGATTCATTTGGGAGAAAGTCAAAAAATCGTCCTATGACTTCCAAATAAGGTTTACTGAAAAAAAAAAGAAAAACATTTTCTCTATTTTTTATTTTTTATAAAGTTTGAAATCGAATCCATAAAATGCGGTATTATTATTATTGATTTTTTTATGAATAAATGTTAACAAAGCTAAAAGTTTTCGTTTTCATTTTCGATTATAGACTTTTTTGTAATAAACAAATTTAAATAGAATTGTTTTTTTCATATTAATTATCGGCTCATGCTGTAACAAATTGGTTTTGTTTAGTTATTTTATATTTCTGTTTTGCATTTATTTACACATATATTAAGTTTTTATTTGTAAATGGTAAAGATAAATGGTAAAAAACATAAGCAAATAGAAATATTTTTTACATTACATGTTAATTAAGAAATATTTCCTTACGGCAATCTTTTAAATAGGCGGAACTTTTTATTTTATCCGACGCCTGTGATATTAATTCAAATAGCTATTCGAAAAGAACTATTATTTATTTTCCATTAATATTTAAATAGATGAGGAAATATAAATTTGCTTTTGACTAAACATGGCAGATGAGACAATTCATCAAGCGGGAGATATTTAAATCTCTATATAAATAATATATTGTAGTTAATAACTTCGGACTAAATTTTAAAACTGTGTTCTTAATAATCTATATATCTAAAAGACCAAGCTTTTTTTTAGTCATCAGCCTGTTTTTTCTACTAAAACAATTTTGATAATTATATTTTTAATGAAAGCTATTGATTTGAAGAAGTGTCCGTTTTAGCTATTTTTTAATTTATTTCCATTTTTTTAATTTATTTCCATTTTTATATTTTATTTTTAATTTTAAAAGCATTTTATGATATTTCTTCAAAATGGTGGCAATTGGATTACTTCCATTGTTGTAGAGAAATGAGAAATAAAGAGGTTTATTTATTTTTATTGTTTATGGCCTTATTGATGACATTTTCTCATTATAAATAAAAATCACTTTTAAAAAAATGAACAGAAAATGACAACAGCCTTAAAAAAAACACACATTTTTACTCATATTTTTTTTCATTTCAACATTTTCTTTCATTACTAGGGGGCTCGGCCCCCTACGAGCTACGCTCGCCAACCCCCGTCAGACACCGCAGACTCTAAATGCACGCTAATTTGATCGGCTTTAAAAAGATTTCGAAAGATTGAATTATAATTTAAAAAACAGTGGCGATCTCCCTATAAACGGATTTCTATTCATTTCTCTTTGATTGGGGGATTTTAACGCCAAATCCGCTGCGGTACTACTTGATTATCACGTCGACCCATTTCGCCAAATTATATAAATCGCCAAACCACTCGCCAAATTATACAAATTGACATAATTTTTTTATTTTAAATAACGAAAGAACAAATAAATTAGTACAGCATTAATAAAAATACAAATAAAACGTCGAAATAAAAATAACTTGATGACGTAGACACATGTAACAACATTTCAAAATAAGCTAATATAAAAGGAATTAAGTAAACAGAGTCTTTGTATCCTGGTATTTTTTAACAAAGCGAAAAGAAAGTTCTTTTAAATGAGACATTTTAAATTAATCGTTTTTAATCTGACGTAATTTTTACCAAGCTATTCTTTCTCTGTTAAATATTCACTTGAAAATACCAGTTGAAAAGTATCCTCTCAAAATATCAAATAAATGTCTAGCGCAATATTTAAATTTAAACCGTTTTGCAATATTATTTTGCGTTCATTTTATGTAATAACTGTAATGTGACGTAAATATGACGTAATTTCTCCTATTTAATACTTCTAACGCATGTTAATAAATTTATTATTTTATAAATTCCTTTCTCACTTAAAATTCACGCGTAATTATAGTTTTTATGACCTAATTTTTAATAAGTTCCTGCTTTTTGCACATAATTATTTAATTCTAATTCCAAATGTTTTTTTGTGTTTAT
This sequence comes from Maratus speciosus, assembly GCA_963932465.1. Lineage (NCBI taxonomy): Eukaryota > Metazoa > Arthropoda > Arachnida > Araneae > Salticidae > Maratus > Maratus speciosus. Next base: position 346,392,868 of record OZ010795.1, on the reverse strand, counting down.
AATAGTCACGTGTAAATAAATTTTTAATTTATTTACACGTATAAATATTTTTTTTTTTTTTTGAAGCAAACATTATTGCTTCCTCTGTTTATACAGTTGGCAACAGTTTAAATTAATATCACTTTCTGAAATCTGTAAAAAATATCTCTAGAAATGCTGAAAATTTGAATTTAAAATAGAAATAAAACCTCAAAAAATGAGTCAAAATAAAAAAATTAATGCAATCTGCACTCCGGCAAATTCTAACGCATAAAATGATCTAAAAATGATTACACTGTCATGTATAGTTTTTGCTGCTATAAAACTTTTTTAGTGGAACAATTTTGTCCAACTTTAGCATTAAATATCTCTTAAAATAATTCTTCGATTTGAAAACTGTCTACTTCAGCGTGTTTATCAAACATTTCTGTATAAAACCACCGATTTTTATATTTTTGTATGCATTATTTTTCTTAATATGAACGAAGAAAGACCTCCAGTCACAAAAAATTCAAAACCGGCGGCGGCGGCGGCGGTGACAGCGGTAGTTACTTTTTTTTAGAATAGAGAGATGCTGAGTTTGAGACGCTAGGCGAAATGATTCAGTGAGTAAAAATGATGTCATATTTAAAACAAAACGATCATTTTCTTTTATAAAACTAAATATTTGACTAATACTAAATGGCCAGTACTATGACAACTAAAGGCATATTTCTGAATTTTTTATTCGCGAGTACTGAGATTAGAACTTAAAGTTTGTGAGAATGTTCACATTCAAAGTTGTATCGGACAAACGTGACTTTAAGTTTGAAAATACATTCATTAATAATCTATTGCTCGTTAAAATACATTTAAATTGTGAATTTGAGTGGTACGTATGAACATTTTTACTTTCTTCTATCTTTACAAGAAGAAAGTATTGGTTTCATGAAAATTTTCGAATTCCAGTTTTCGACAGATTTACACGTTTTATGGGTCAGAGATTCCAAAAAACATGTTTTTACAAAATGTCTGTCTCTGAGTCTGTCTGTCTGTCTGTATGTGACACAAATTTTGTGGACGCTCTATCTCAAGAACTAATGCACGAAATTTAATAAAAATTTATATTCAGGTAGTCCCTGATATAGATTGGCGCTGATTAGTTTTTGGTGTAAATCGCCCTGCAGGTGGCGCTGCTATGTAGCATTTTGCAGGATTTCCGCAAAAGCTATATCTGAAGAACTAATGCACGGATTTTTATAAAACTTCAGATTCTGTTAGTCCTTGACATAAATGGATGCTGTTTCGTTTTGATGTAAATCGTCCAACAGGTGGCGCTGCTATGCTGCATTTTGCAGTATTTACACTATTTTTGCAGTAGCTCTATCTCAAGAACTAATGCACACATTTTCATCAAACTTCGAATTTAGTTAGTCCTTCATATAAAATGATGCTGACTAGGTGTTGGTGTAAATCGCCCAATAGGTGGCGCTGCTGTGCTGCAATTTGAACTATTTTCTCAATAGCTGTATCTCAAGAACTAATGCACGAATTTTCATTAAACTTCATATTTAAGTATAACTTGATTAATATTGCTGCTGATTATGTGTTGTTGCAAATCGCTCAACAGGTGGCGCTTCTATGCTGCATTTGTCATGATTCGCGCAATACCTCTATCTCAAGAACTAATGCACGAATTTTCCTCAAACTTCATATTCAGTTAGACGTTGACATAAGTTAGTGATAATTAGGTTCTGGTGTAAATAACCCAATAGGTGGCGCTGCTATGCTGCATTTTGCTGGATTTACACGATTTCAGCGACAGTCATACCTCGAGAACTAATGCACGGAATTTCATATTTTTAGAATTCTCATGATGAACACAGATAGCCATTTAATTTGGCACTGAGATAGTGAATTTTGAAGAATTGACATGTATGAGATAGAAGAAAGTTTTGTGATGGCCACAACATAGTAGTTTCTTTTTGCTGATACTGAGTTTGAGACGCAAGACGAAATGATTCAGTGAGTGAAAATTATGTCATATTTAAAACACAACGATCATTTTCTTTGATAAAACCAAATATTTGACCACAAATGCGTTTTAAAGAAAAATTTCAGATTTTTTTATTCGCGGGTACTGAGAGTAGAACCTCGTGTGAAGAGTGCGAATGTTTACATGAAAAATTGTATCAGACAAAAGTGACTTTAAGTTTGGAAATATATTCATTAATAATCTATTGCACGTTAAACTATTTTTAAATGATGAATACAGATTTGAGTGGTGCGTATGTAAATTTTGAGAATGTGAAAATAACGTAAGACTTAGATGTTATGGAGAAAAAATTCTACGATTTGACAAAGCCATTTCTTTTTGCTTATTTTTCATCCCGTAATACCAAACATAAGAGCCTCAATCGATAACTTCATCTTATTTACTCATCTTCTTGATTACGTATTCTAATACACTTTAATTTTTCAATGATTGAAACAGTGAAATTTGTGGAAATAGTATTTTAGTATCTTTAGGTTAAAAATATTATTAATTTTAAGAGTTAGACATTCAATGTAAGATGAATTTGTTATTGTAAATATTTTTGTAAGTTTACTATAAATTCGATCTAACAATTCTTTTTTAAACATTTTAGTTCGTCGAATTTCGATGGCTAGCAACTCGTTAATTTTAAATAACACGACTTGGAAGGATTTTGTTCGTTGTAAAAGTAAATGATGTTTCAATAATAGAAAAAAAATTAGTAATATCGTGGTTTTTTTTTTCACATATTAAATATTTATCCCCACATATTAAGTATGTGTCCGCTGATCAAAATAGCCGATTTTTCCAATACAAAGTTTTTTCAACCCCAAAACTGGATTATTGGGAATTACATAACCGCACTTTTTTTTTTTTTTTGCAATAATTAAAGTTATTACAACAAAAATATTGTTATCAGGTTACCCTGGCATTACAGTTAAATAAGAAACTATTACTTCTCCTCGAGGAAATTTTACTGTTTCGTAAAACGGATTTCGGGGATTATCGTCAGAAAAGTAGAGAAAATCAACATTTAGGGTTCTTTATTTAAAGCTTATGACATCTTAGATCTCGTATCTTGAAAAATCATGTTTGTCGGTGTTCGTGCACCTTCCCTCACTCCTCCCTCGTATCTAGCCTTAAATCACAAAACTCAATTATTTGTTGACCTGGATGTTTTTCATACATACATTCTTTATTTCACTTAAAAAAGAATAAATAGCACAACGCTAAAAAAAAATTACAGATGCAAATAACATTCTATTGTATCGTTTCTAAGGAATTGCAATAATACTATGATTGCAGCTCTTCTAGGTCCCTAACCTCATGGGCCAAACTCTAAGCAAGGATAAAATACATATAAAGAAGCAATTCTGGTACAGCAATGAGCGATTGGAATTGGAAAATGTTTAAGCAAAAACAAGAAATGCAGAGGAGATGAAAACAGGCGTTTTATTGGCATAACAAATTCCATAAGTGCTCATATGTGCCACCACCAACATCTATTCAGAACTGGCAGCGTCTAAAAAGTGACTGACGTTTATTTTGAAGATGCCAGGTGTTTCATCTACGAGGCACCAATTGACTCTGATAAAGATCTCATTACATGACTTTCAGTGGCTGCTGCAACTGATCACGAAACACCTGGAACCATCTAAAGCAGGGGTTCTCAAACTATGGTATTGATATGTGAAGTTCTGTTTACTGGTTCGAGAAAGTCCAATATGGTACGTGAAATGAAGTAAAAAATACAGCATGTGAAATAAAAAAAAAAAACAGCTCCATCCCTCCTCCACCTTTAATCTTTCTTGATTTGTTAGTTCATCGGCTCCGTGGTTTCTGCTCTCAGTTATTAATACTTTGACTGCGCTTTACTTTGCCTTATTTTAATGTAATTTCGATTAGAATTTTTATATAAATGGAACTAATTCTGCTGTAGATTTGAGTTGAACCGTCACCTCCACTGAAAAAAAGTTTTCTTTTATTTTTATATTGTATCAGTGTATATTACTTAGAAAGACTTACAAAGACTACTTACAAAGAGGTTCGCTCTCGCGTTAATAAGCTGTTTATTTTCAGAGGGTGCGTAAATTTCTTAAGTAAGTTATTCACTTATTAAAATTTCTTAAATGTATTTTACTATTGATATAAACATAGTATTCATATAACACAAAATTGACGAACAAGGCGACTTCAAATGTCTATTTTTTTCGTTTAACAAAGCTATGTAGTATATTTCCTCTATTTAAATACATCTATATTTGTCACCCAAAACTGATACACTTTATATTGATAAATACGCTTTAAATTATTATAAAAAATAATTTTTTCCTTCGCATGCTTTTCAGAAATCTTTCATTTTGTTTTCATTTTTATTTTCAACCAGAAACCTGTTTACAAAGGTTTTTAGGTTTTAGCTTTCAGCTTGTCATCTGGTGATACGCGGAAGTATGAGCTTCTGTTTAGTGGTACGTCTCTCTAAAAGTTTGGGAACCCCTGGTCTAAAGGATATGTTAATGACTTGCTAGACTCTCCCCGGCCTGTACCGACATTAGTGGTGTCTTATTTTAGCATTTACTGTAATTGCTATGTCAAAAAAATACGCCTATTGTTATTTACTCCTCATTTTCTGTTTTTCGCCAACACTTTTTATTTCCGACCCCACATTGCTACACCAAAATCTGCTAGAACGATGTCAATCTACAATAATGAAATCTTACAAACGTCTTATATACAGGGTGTTCCTGATTTTATGGGCCAAACTGTAGCGGAAGATAAAGTACGCATAAAGAAGCAATTCTGGTATAGCAGTATGGAGTCGGAAATGAAAAGTGTCGTCGAAAAACAAGAAATGCAGAGGAAATGAAAACAAATGTTTTATTGGCATAACAATTACAGTAAATGTGCCATCACCAATGTGACATACAGGTCTGGCAGCGTCTACCAACTGATTGACGCACCTTTTCGAAGATTCCAACTGTTTCATGAACAGTTGTAGAAGCGACTGTAAGTCCTGCATTGAGTTCCTCATCACAGACAATTGGTGTCTGGAAGATGAGAAACTGGAATCTTCAAAAGGGTAAATCCCTTTCTAGACGCTGTTAGACCTGTATTGATGTTGGTGGTGGAACATTTCAGCACTTACTGTAATTGTTATGTCAGTATAAGCTTGTTTTCATTTCCTCCGCACTTCTTGTTTTTCGCCAACACTTTTAATTTCAGACACTACATTGCTACACCAAAATCTGCTAGAACGATGTCAATCTACAATAATGAAATCTTACAAACGTCTTATATACAGGGTGTTCCTGATTTTATGGGCCAAACTGTAACGGAAGATAAAGTACGCATAAAGAAACAATTCTGGTATAGCAGTATGGAGTCGGAAATGAAAAGTGTCGTCGAAAAACAGAAATGCAGAGGAAATGAAAACACGTGTTTTATTGGCATAATAATTATAGTAAATGTGCCATCACCAATGTATCATACAGACCTGGCAGCTTCTAGCAACGGATTGGTGTACCTTTTCGAAGATTCCAAGTGTTTCATGAACAGTTGCAGTGGCGACTGTAAGTTCTGCAATGAGTTCCTCATCAGAGACAATTGGTGTCTGGCAGATGAGAAACCTGGACTCTTCAAAAGGGTACACTAATCACTTTCTAGACGCTGCCAGGCCTGTATTGATGTTGGTGGTGGAACATTTGAGCACATACTGTAATTGTTATGTCAGTACAACGCTTGTTTTCATTTCCTCTGCATTTCTTGTTTTTCGCTAACCCTTTTCCTTTCCGGCCTCACATGGCTATTCCGAAATTGCTTCTGTATCTGTACTTTACCTTCCCTTACAGTTTAGCCAATGAGTTCAAGAGCATCCTGTATAAAACAACTAATGAGTGGCTATAAAGAAACATATTGAAATACCCCTGAAATCGAGAATCAGAGATTGCCAGAAATTCGATCATGGGTAGTTGAGAATATTTCTAAAAACGAACATGCATATAAAATGCGGATTACATTAACATGAGATCTGAACATTAAAATGAATTAGAATTTTTTTTTTTTTTTTGTACTCTGCAAATATCGCAGTAATCAAGATATTACATTGAGCCATACTGCATTAAATGGTTTAACTTTATACCAATGTTTGGACAGTTAAGGCTGCTAGTCACTCATCTTCCGAATTCCCTTCACTAATGATGAGTTTATGCGTATGTGATGCATCCGTATATTTAAAATATCTCATCAAGAAATCAATATTTTTAACTTTTTTTTTGTGTACTCTTCTTAAAGGATGTCTCTTTTTCTCTTAGCTGTCAAAGTATTTCTAAAATATATACTTAATTTTATGTGAGGTGTTGAAATCTTGCTCCCAGTTCGTTATCTTTTAACATATAAAATATTAAATGAAGCATATAATTTAGAAATATTTTGAGAACGAAGAGAAAAATAAATGTCTTTTAAGAAGACTACTAAAAAGAAGAGACTGAAAAATATTTATTTTCAGAGGAGATATTTTAAATAGATGAATGCATTCTACGTCCATAGTCTTTCATTATCGAGGAGAATTCTGATGTTGAGCAACAAGCAACCTTCAGAATGGGTAGATAAAAATATCCAAAATGTGTTCATTTTTGAGTATCTTCTCTGCTCATAGTAGATCGAAATATTTAAATTTCAATTTATTTATTTTTGAGTATCTTCTCTGCTTATAATAGATCGAAATATTTAAGTTTCAATTTATTTATTTTTGAATTTATATTTAGCTTTTATACGACTTTTTTTAATGTAACTTCGCTACTATCTAGCGTTGTTTTTATGAATGCTTCAAGGATAAATCACCGGGAGACATAAAACAGTCACACACGAATTGGATTCAAGATATAATAGTTAGTTAGGTTTGAACAGCTTTTATTCTTCAAACTATACGGATAAAATATTTCTGAATCTTTCATGCACATTTCTAAAACAAGCTCTCTTGAAGCCTACAACATGTAAAATAGAGTAATATGAGATAAAATTTAAATTTATGCACAAGGGGTTATTTTTAAATACATTTGGTTACGTATAATTGAGCATGCTATCCTCTCGTTAATGACATTGTTTTTAATGAGTACGTTTTCTTTTTGAATTGATTTAAAAAGAAAAATGTTTGCACAAATACTTTCATTTTAGAAAATCTTTATTCGTACTAAATGCCATTTTTTTAAATGATCTCTGAAGGAAAGTGCTTTTTGCAATAATGATGTTATTTTAAGATTTTTATCTACATCAAGTAAATGGGGTATATTTTATTCTCCTCATTTCTCATTGCTTGGATTCTGTATAAATCACCCTTATCATAACGTTTCAGAAGAATATCCATAGAAGAATGTATGGGACGTTCCGTTATCTTTGACTTTATAAATATCTAATGAATTCGACTATTCTGTTATCGTCTACAGAAGTCAGAAGTTAAATATATTTCATATTGGCTTCAAATGAGATTGTGCACTCAAACTTGAAATAATATTCCGGATTATGTACATAAATAAGAAAAAATTGACTTTATCATTATACTGTAAATAATTAACTTTGTTAATAACGCTTTGAAAGTGTTAAGAGAGAACTGAAATTTTTACATTTATTACTAAATTTGTAATTAAATTAAAAAAAAGAAGTGAAATATGCTTTTATAAGATTCTCACATTGAAATTTTGCAAATTACGAAAATTGAATGTAAATGTAAAAAAGAAAATGACTATTTCAAAAATGCATTTCTAGTGTCAGAGATGTAAAATAATAAAAACTTAAATTGAACGTCGCCATTAGTTTGAATTACCTCAAAATAAGTTAAATATCTGAAAACGCATGAGAGATAAATAGTAATTACTTCTCATAGTACTCTCTTCAACACTATACATTAACTTAATAAAATTTGAAGATTCTGGTTCTAGAATAATGATAACTTAAAAAATTTTTCAATACCTCTTTTCAGTACTATACATTAACTTAATAAAATTTGAACATTATGGTTCTAGAATAATGATAGTCTGAAATTTTTTTTTATATTTTTATGTAATGTTTGCGCTATTATTCCCTAAAGTAATATAATAACGTACAGTCACAATAAATCACAAACCCAAGTCCCAATACAGCCACAAACCTAAAGTTACAATAACAGATTCCCATTTTTTAGTCTTGCATGCTGAAAAATCTAGACAATCGTATTTTTATTTCGATAAAAATGTCAAAATGCATTGCCAGAGAAAAAGATGAATTATTTAAAATGTAAATTTTATGTTCTGTTGAATTAATTTGCCGCACTTTATGAGCAACGAAGTTAATTTTTTTATTTTACTTTCAAAAGAAGAAGACTATTTAAATACATTTTATATAATTATGCAAAAGTTATAGCTGACAATTTATTTAAATTTTCCACCCTCCATTCAGACTGAAATATTTAGTTACTGTTTATGTTCTTTCCAGTGTATTAAGGAGAAAAATAAATGTAATGACAATTCTTTTCAAAATCGAAAGTAGAACGTTTGGAACACTAATTTTTATTACCTTTATGATGCTATTACAATAATAATGGTTTAAGCCACTTATTTTCAAAATTGGTGTTAAGTGCCTGGTTGTTATTTAGACATATCAAGGAGTAACTCTGTAATAGAAAGACCAGTATTCATAATTTCACAAAATCATAGTTTTCCAGTCTGAAAGAGTTCAAATAACAAGGACTATTATTTTTAAGTACTGAAATAGACCAATTGAAAAGAAAACTCTTTTTACAAGCCATTTTACTACTAAATATCAATATTTTTTTCTGGACTGTTTTACACAGGGTACGAAAAGATTATGTTTTTTTACTCCTAAAACTTTCAGAGAGTTTGGACGATAAGGACTATTTTTTTAAAAACCTTTAAAATACTGGACGACTCCTGCTCCTCCCTCCTTTTTCCGGCATATTTCAAAATTACTTATTGATACCGAAAAACAAAATACGCAAAAAAGAAAATACAAAACTTCAAATACTTTCAATTATCTTTGCAACACTGCAAAGCATTTCAAAAAATACGAAAATTAATCCTCTGAAAAATATTTATTCCCCAAAGTCCCTTTTTGTTTTTTCCGCGCAATTTGCCAAGGATTAACATTACGCATATTTTGATTAAAAAAATATGCTTAATTTTATACAATAGCTCTGAAATTTTAGTACTACATACTAAATTTTAGTTAATGACCGAGTACCAATTTGATTCAGGTATAGTCAGATTTAAAATTGAAATAATCAGTTGGTTGGTTGGTTGGTTGGTTGATTTTGTGACGGCCGATTATCTACACTAGGGATATAGGCCCGAGGGGGAGTGCCCTTCGTGGGGGTCTTTCTAAGGGAACCTAACCCGTATTAACGCTTGGAAATCCAAGGTTCGAAGAAAACCACGAAAACTCCGAACGATTAGGCCGACGGGCACGATTAAATAATCAGTTGGAAAATCAAAAAATTTCACTCGGGATTTCAATGTGAAAAAAAAATAAAAATAAATAGTTACGCGTAAATCAGTGATTTTTACAGTTAATTATAAATATTTTAGCACGAAAACTTTGCAGTCGTTGGAAGCATTTCATACCCCCTCCCCCCCCCCCCATACGCACACACCCGCCGGCGTTTCCTGTAGCAGTTTTGTCGAGCCTTTTTACCGCTATATATCAGTTTTGTTTAGTTTTTTAACCGATTTTTCATACAGTCAGCGGTTACGTATTTCCTATAAAATCGTGTTAAATATATAAAATCATTCAGATTTAAGGTTCATTTACGAATATTATCACGGGCCCGGGCAATGCCGGCGGGTCAGCGTGTTTCTAATAAACCCTTCGTTCATGAAAATTTAAGACAATATGACTTACACTACGGTAAGTTAATTGGCCTCAAAACTGCATTTTTTATTGTTGTTGTTGTTGTTCTTGTTTGTTCATGATAACATTTAAATAATACTTTCTGACCATTCTCAAAAGAGCTGATGCAGACTTATATATCGCTTTTTAGAAATGAATGTTGTGTAAAATGATGGAAAAATAACATATCGTCACCTCAGAGATACAGTAGGACATCTATTAATAATAAACAATGAGATGTCTGACTTACTGCTATGAATAACTGTATTCGCACGTAGTGGAGCAACTTCTGAAACACAAAGTTATGTTTAATACTATATCTCAGATGTATTTTATGAGACCAATGTCAGACGGGCGTCTTTTTTGCTGCTTTTTTGCTTAATTATTATCCATTCACAATGTGAATGGATTGTGAATGGATAATACTTAAGCAAAAAAGCAGCAAATAAGACGCCCGTCTGACATTGGTCTAAAAAAATCCCTACTATTCCACTAGATGCAGACACAGTTTTTCATAGCAGAATGTCAGCAGACATCTAATTTTCGATTGTTACTAGATGTCCTACTGTTTCCCTGAGGCGACGTTATAAAAATTATAATTTTTCATAATATCTATATAAAATGGCATTTCATGTATGGTTTGCTTAACTTCATAACTATATTTTTCCGCTAACAACATCAAAAAAGCTGCTTTATATAAACTAATTAATTATAAAATATCGGATTTAATACGAAATAGAAACAACGCAATGTAAACACATTATTTCACTTCTAAAACTTATCAAAGAAAAAGACAATTTGTACAATAAGTGAGAGATAAAACACGAAAGCCTTCAAATAATCTTTTATGAAACACTTTAAACATACAAATTCGATGAGAAATAGAGCTCTTAAAATGATGAAATGTAACTAAAATTAAGTTTCATTCTTTCACTACATGAATCTTAAGATCGATTAATTCTTACACAATATTGCGAGACATATTGATTAAGAATTCGTCATTTATTTCAATGCATTTTTTATTCCTTTTCTTTCGTGAAATCATTAAATTATTTTGATTTAAGAAAAACATAGAAAGAAACAAAAACATTACAAATCAAAGAAAGATTTATTTGATACGCCACAGTTCTGTAAGATTGCGTTATATAAGAAAAACAATAAATGTTAAAAATGAAAATGAAAAGTTGAAAACTCACTTTTACATTTACAAGACATTCATTTGTGAAAATCTTAGTGAAAAAAAAAAGATGTTATGTCACACTTTGCCGAAGATCAGTAGCGTAGTGGTCAGCGTGCCTGTCTACCATGCTACACGTCAAAACTTCGATTCCGGTATGGGTAAGATTCACTCAAACTTTCGTAACTTTGGGCTCGATAAAATGAATACCAAACTTACACTGGTAGAGAAAACTCGATTTTTTTTATTTTGGATAAGGCGAGTTTTGAAACTCACGTCCTCATATATATTCATATATACAAAATGCAGTTTTATATATCCTTTTAAAAGTGGGAAGAACAGAAAATCCAGGGGAGATACCGTCATAATCATTATCTTTTTACCCTCTTTTATTTAAGTTAACGTGGTTTTTGTATGTAAAGATGGAATTTTGCAGTCGATTTTTAACACACTTCCTGATAGGCTATAATTATAAAAATTGTGTGCAAAAATATGTTTCCGATGACAATAAAATTTTTAACATTTTCACAACTTAATTATGAATTAATACATTGATTTAAAGGCAATTTTTCATTTAGCCCACAACAGGTGATAAATCGCCAAATACACTCATATTCAAAATTAAGAGATTTTGCATATTTTGTCGAATTTCAAGAAAAGTACTGAACGAAAGGTAAAACTATTGCTTCGAAACATAGATGCAACTCTTTAGCGTTACATGCATAAACGTATACGTGTGCATGGGTGGAGCGGACTTTATAAGAGAGCGTGCAATTTTCGCGTTTTGCTCGCTCGCACACCTCGCCGAATAGCTTGGTATTTTTTTTTTTCAACATTCGGTGAAATTCAAAAGAAAACAGTAAAAATGAGCAACCATCTGCGTTTGGATGATGCAATGAGGTGGCGAATCATGGAGAGACTGGAAACAGGGAAGTCTGAAGTGCAAATTCCTAGAGACTTCAATGTAATACCCAGTATCGTGTCCAACATATGGAAACAGTTTAAGGATACTGTATTCATAAAGAGAGAGCCTAGGCAAGGTTATCCAAGAGCCACGACGGTCAATGAAGAACGCTATTTGTCCATTACAACGAGAGGTAACAGGAGTGCAACAGCTTCTCCGCTCACTCATGACCTTTATGCTGCCATAGGAAGCCGAGTTTCAAGAGTTACTATTTGCAGCAGGCTACACTGTAAAAAAAATTTTGTAAAGTTACTAAAATTTTTCTAGGAAACTGGGATTCCAGGAACTTTTTATGTAACGGCAACAAGAAAAATTCCTGTAACAGATGCTGTTACAGAAATTTTTGCTGTTGCCGTTACATAAAAAGTTCCTGGAATCCCAGTTTCCTAGAAATATTTTAGTAACTTTACAGATTTTTTTTTACAGTGTACATGACAAAGTGCTGTTTGGAATAAGACCTGCTGTTTGCGTCCCGCTCACTTCTGCACAAAGGAGGGCCCGTTTAGCATGGTGCAGAGTTTATCGACTTTGGACCAGGGATCAATGGGGACCATTCTATTCACTGATGAGTGTCGGTTCAGAGCAAAAACTAATTCTCGACGTACTTTAATCTGTAGAAAAACATCTATCCACTACCTGCCTTCCAACGTCCGAGAAAGACACCATTACGGCAACGGATGTTTGATGGTCTGGGCAGGCATCATGTTGGATGGGCGCACACCCACCTCTGTGCTTGGAAAAGGCTCTGTGACTGGTGTGAGGTGTAGGGATGATATTTTGATACCTATGTTTGCCTTTTCAGGATGCAGTTAGTCCTTATTTCATTTCAATGGAGTACAATGCGCACCCAGATAGAGCTCATCTGGTCGGCAAATTTCGAAAAGTGAGGATATCCGCTTGATGGATTGGCCATTCAGATCTCCAAACCTAAATCCTATATAGCATGTCTGGGACGCTCTGGGTAGGACAATTGGAACTCGCTTTCCACATCCCAGAAACACGCAGGACCTAAAAACAGCGTTGTTGGAGGTGTAAAACTAACTGCCACAAGGACTCATAAACTACCTAATTTCCAGTAAAAATTCACGTTGTGAGACCACGTAAGAGGAGACCACACCCCCTATTAAACCAATTTTGTTGTTCAATACTGTAAGCTCTGTTTTATACCTTCTGACACTGATGAGTCTGGCGCACGATCATGTAATATAACTGTTGAATGTTTCTTTTCTTTTCTGTTTTTTTTTTTTTCATTATATGTGTGTACAAACATAACTACAAACAAACTATGTACAAACATAATTTCATTAAAATTTGTCCAGTAGTACTGGAGATAATCGACCAAATCTGAAACTTCTCTTAATTTTGAACATGAGTGTATTCTCTGTAACTCGTACAATAGTATGGGAGTTGAAAATGCAATGGATTTAATGACGCGCCAATAAACGCTTGCCAAAATATGCAATATCGCTGTCAAACTGAAAAAAATGATACATTTTAAGGACTCAAAAGCAGAAAATAAATTATAAATAAAAATGGGAGAGTGTAATATTAAAAAATGTATACTTTTAACAATTAATATTCTAATATTAAGTAATTTACTAGTAGATATACGATGAGGAATCAATTTAGAAATCCTAAAAGTTTAAATAATGCTTCTTTTTTTTTCTTTTCTGTTAAAAAGAAACACAATAAAATTCATATATTTTTTAATACGCTCAGTTGCCTACGCCTTATACTAAACAGAAAAAAGCGGTGAATTTTGTATAACGGAGTTCGGTGCTCACACCAAATTGATGTATTGTAACGGAACTTTTGGGAAAAAACATGAACTGCATTAAAAAAAAAAGAATAGGCCTGATTTTAAGGCTGAATATTGAATGATTATAAAAGAGTGGATTTTTTTAAAACTATTTTTACTTTTGCATTTATTTTGCAATTACTACATAACATGAGAATGTGTATATTGTTTGCTTAACTTCAGAACCATATCTTGCCGCTAGCTTACGTCTAAAAAACTCCTTTATATAAACTGATTAAGTAGAAATTGTCGCGCTTAATTCGAAACAGAAACATTGCAATGCAAACACATTTATTGCATTGTTGAAATTATCTGGAAAAAGTTGTTGCATAAAAACATTAATAAGAGAGAGAAAAAAAAATACGAAGGTTTGAAAATAATCTCTTACAAAAAAACATTGAGCATTTGAAGACTATGGAGAAAAGAACGCTTGCTATGATGAAACCCAAAAAACTCAAGTTTTATTCTTTCATTCTTCATAAGAATATTAACAAAAATCAATTATTTCTTAAATAATAACTCGAGAAATAATGATTCAGAATTCTTTATTACAATGTCGTTTCTCATTTTCTATGAGATCATTAAATGAATTTGATATGAGGAAATAATGGGAAAATGAAAGAAAAAATACAGAAAAGCTTTACTTGCATGTCATATTTCGGTGAGATTCCATTACATAAAGAAATGGGCAAAATTACATTGAAAATAGAAACGAAAGTTTGACAGCTTCTGCATTCAAGACATTCTTATTTAAAGAACAGATCGCTAAATATGTTATTAAATTATCATTTGCCGGTTACATTCTGCTCTTTATTTTGCTCTCTTTTAGTTGTTGCTGTTTGTGTTCTTTCTTTAAATAAAAGTTTTAAAAATATTTATAACTAGGTAACCTGCCACGCATGGCCTGGAAAAAAATCGATAATTGAAACTGGGCACTGTGTTCCCTGCATTTCATAAAAGCAAAAAAAAAAAAAAAAAAAAAAAAAAAAGAAAGAAATAATGAAACGAAAACGAAAATAACTATAAGGGACAGTCAAATGAAAACCGAACACACACTAAAAAGTGAGAAAGAAAAATTTTTATTCGAAAATAATTGGCAGAATTGTTAAAGACATTTATCCCACTGGTAGATGAGGCTATCAATTCTAATCTTGTAGAAAGAGTTAGGTTGCTGTCGGATCCACAACCTCACCGTCACTCGTGCACTTCATCGTCCGAATGAAACCGACGTGAACGAGTATCTTTCTTCACAGAGGCCAAATCAGTGGGGCATGTCAGTGACATGCAATATTCACCATTAGACAGCAGACATGCGACGTTGAATTTCGCGTGTTCCAGCACCCAAAAACCGAATCTCACCTAACTGCTCTTCTTTGCTTGCCTTCATTTCTAATGCAGGACGAACACACTTTTCACTACGTTCGCCTACAAAGAAATAAAAAAAACAACTGTGAGTGCCTGTAATCTGTCATTATGCATTTCTACCAACACTCGCGATCGAAGTATCGATATGTTACAACAATTTTGCCAACTTTGGTGAAGAAAGTGTTTATGGCGGGTGTTCTGTTTTCATTAGACTGCCCCTCATATTACGGAGATCATTTAATTGATAAATTCACGCCTTTGCCTGGGTTTATCTTAAATAATACCTCAAAGAGTCTTAAACAATGTAATTTAATAATGTTCGAGTACAATCAAACCTTGTTGTTGTAGTCCCCCTGCCTTCGAATAACTTATTTCTTTAATATTATAATCGTAAGAAACATGAATTAAAAAATAAAATCTAAAAATGTGACAGACACGTAACTATGTCTTTAAAAAACTTAATTCATTAATATGCTAAATAATTTAATTAGTACAAATATTGCTTTTTTAAATTAAATTATTTTGTTTTTGCTAACATAATCTATTTTTAAGCATTATCAATTTATTATTTATAACATTAGCGATGTACATTACCATTATCTAAAATATAAAAAATCGCTCGGGATCGATTCATTTCTCATTGCTTGGATTCTGTATAAATCACCCTTATCATAACGTTTCAGAAGAATATCCATAGAAGAATGTATGGGACGTTCCGTTATCTTTGACTTTATAAATATCTAATGAATTCGACTATTCTGTTATCGTCTACAGAAGTCAGAAGTTAAATATATTTCATATTGGCTTCAAATGAGATTGTGCACTCAAACTTGAAATAATATTCCGGATTATGTACATAAATAAGAAAAAATTGACTTTATCATTATACTGTAAATAATTAACTTTGTTAATAACGCTTTGAAAGTGTTAAGAGAGAACTGAAATTTTTACATTTATTACTAAATTTGTAATTAAATTAAAAAAAAGAAGTGAAATATGCTTTTATAAGATTCTCACATTGAAATTTTGCAAATTACGAAAATTGAATGTAAATGTAAAAAAGAAAATGACTATTTCAAAAATGCATTTCTAGTGTCAGAGATGTAAAATAATAAAAACTTAAATTGAACGTCGCCATTAGTTTGAATTACCTCAAAATAAGTTAAATATCTGAAAACGCATGAGAGATAAATAGTAATTACTTCTCATAGTACTCTCTTCAACACTATACATTAACTTAATAAAATTTGAAGATTCTGGTTCTAGAATAATGATAACTTAAAAAATTTTTCAATACCTCTTTTCAGTACTATACATTAACTTAATAAAATTTGAACATTATGGTTCTAGAATAATGATAGTCTGAAATTTTTTTTTATATTTTTATGTAATGTTTGCGCTATTATTCCCTAAAGTAATATAATAACGTACAGTCACAATAAATCACAAACCCAAGTCCCAATACAGCCACAAACCTAAAGTTACAATAACAGATTCCCATTTTTTAGTCTTGCATGCTGAAAAATCTAGACAATCGTATTTTTATTTCGATAAAAATGTCAAAATGCATTGCCAGAGAAAAAGATGAATTATTTAAAATGTAAATTTTATGTTCTGTTGAATTAATTTGCCGCACTTTATGAGCAACGAAGTTAATTTTTTTATTTTACTTTCAAAAGAAGAAGACTATTTAAATACATTTTATATAATTATGCAAAAGTTATAGCTGACAATTTATTTAAATTTTCCACCCTCCATTCAGACTGAAATATTTAGTTACTGTTTATGTTCTTTCCAGTGTATTAAGGAGAAAAATAAATGTAATGACAATTCTTTTCAAAATCGAAAGTAGAACGTTTGGAACACTAATTTTTATTACCTTTATGATGCTATTACAATAATAATGGTTTAAGCCACTTATTTTCAAAATTGGTGTTAAGTGCCTGGTTGTTATTTAGACATATCAAGGAGTAACTCTGTAATAGAAAGACCAGTATTCATAATTTCACAAAATCATAGTTTTCCAGTCTGAAAGAGTTCAAATAACAAGGACTATTATTTTTAAGTACTGAAATAGACCAATTGAAAAGAAAACTCTTTTTACAAGCCATTTTACTACTAAATATCAATATTTTTTTCTGGACTGTTTTACACAGGGTACGAAAAGATTATGTTTTTTTACTCCTAAAACTTTCAGAGAGTTTGGACGATAAGGACTATTTTTTTAAAAACCTTTAAAATACTGGACGACTCCTGCTCCTCCCTCCTTTTTCCGGCATATTTCAAAATTACTTATTGATACCGAAAAACAAAATACGCAAAAAAGAAAATACAAAACTTCAAATACTTTCAATTATCTTTGCAACACTGCAAAGCATTTCAAAAAATACGAAAATTAATCCTCTGAAAAATATTTATTCCCCAAAGTCCCTTTTTGTTTTTTCCGCGCAATTTGCCAAGGATTAACATTACGCATATTTTGATTAAAAAAATATGCTTAATTTTATACAATAGCTCTGAAATTTTAGTACTACATACTAAATTTTAGTTAATGACCGAGTACCAATTTGATTCAGGTATAGTCAGATTTAAAATTGAAATAATCAGTTGGTTGGTTGGTTGGTTGGTTGATTTTGTGACGGCCGATTATCTACACTAGGGATATAGGCCCGAGGGGGAGTGCCCTTCGTGGGGGTCTTTCTAAGGGAACCTAACCCGTATTAACGCTTGGAAATCCAAGGTTCGAAGAAAACCACGAAAACTCCGAACGATTAGGCCGACGGGCACGATTAAATAATCAGTTGGAAAATCAAAAAATTTCACTCGGGATTTCAATGTGAAAAAAAAATAAAAATAAATAGTTACGCGTAAATCAGTGATTTTTACAGTTAATTATAAATATTTTAGCACGAAAACTTTGCAGTCGTTGGAAGCATTTCATACCCCCTCCCCCCCCCCATACGCACACACCCGCCGGCGTTTCCTGTAGCAGTTTTGTCGAGCCTTTTTACCGCTATATATCAGTTTTGTTTAGTTTTTTAACCGATTTTTCATACAGTCAGCGGTTACGTATTTCCTATAAAATCGTGTTAAATATATAAAATCATTCAGATTTAAGGTTCATTTACGAATATTATCACGGGCCCGGGCAATGCCGGCGGGTCAGCGTGTTTCTAATAAACCCTTCGTTCATGAAAATTTAAGACAATATGACTTACACTACGGTAAGTTAATTGGCCTCAAAACTGCATTTTTTATTGTTGTTGTTGTTGTTCTTGTTTGTTCATGATAACATTTAAATAATACTTTCTGACCATTCTCAAAAGAGCTGATGCAGACTTATATATCGCTTTTTAGAAATGAATGTTGTGTAAAATGATGGAAAAATAACATATCGTCACCTCAGAGATACAGTAGGACATCTATTAATAATAAACAATGAGATGTCTGACTTACTGCTATGAATAACTGTATTCGCACGTAGTGGAGCAACTTCTGAAACACAAAGTTATGTTTAATACTATATCTCAGATGTATTTTATGAGACCAATGTCAGACGGGCGTCTTTTTTGCTGCTTTTTTGCTTAATTATTATCCATTCACAATGTGAATGGATTGTGAATGGATAATACTTAAGCAAAAAAGCAGCAAATAAGACGCCCGTCTGACATTGGTCTAAAAAAATCCCTACTATTCCACTAGATGCAGACACAGTTTTTCATAGCAGAATGTCAGCAGACATCTAATTTTCGATTGTTACTAGATGTCCTACTGTTTCCCTGAGGCGACGTTATAAAAATTATAATTTTTCATAATATCTATATAAAATGGCATTTCATGTATGGTTTGCTTAACTTCATAACTATATTTTTCCGCTAACAACATCAAAAAAGCTGCTTTATATAAACTAATTAATTATAAAATATCGGATTTAATACGAAATAGAAACAACGCAATGTAAACACATTATTTCACTTCTAAAACTTATCAAAGAAAAAGACAATTTGTACAATAAGTGAGAGATAAAACACGAAAGCCTTCAAATAATCTTTTATGAAACACTTTAAACATACAAATTCGATGAGAAATAGAGCTCTTAAAATGATGAAATGTAACTAAAATTAAGTTTCATTCTTTCACTACATGAATCTTAAGATCGATTAATTCTTACACAATATTGCGAGACATATTGATTAAGAATTCGTCATTTATTTCAATGCATTTTTTATTCCTTTTCTTTCGTGAAATCATTAAATTATTTTGATTTAAGAAAAACATAGAAAGAAACAAAAACATTACAAATCAAAGAAAGATTTATTTGATACGCCACAGTTCTGTAAGATTGCGTTATATAAGAAAAACAATAAATGTTAAAAATGAAAATGAAAAGTTGAAAACTCACTTTTACATTTACAAGACATTCATTTGTGAAAATCTTAGTGAAAAAAAAAAGATGTTATGTCACACTTTGCCGAAGATCAGTAGCGTAGTGGTCAGCGTGCCTGTCTACCATGCTACACGTCAAAACTTCGATTCCGGTATGGGTAAGATTCACTCAAACTTTCGTAACTTTGGGCTCGATAAAATGAATACCAAACTTACACTGGTAGAGAAAACTCGATTTTTTTTATTTTGGATAAGGCGAGTTTTGAAACTCACGTCCTCATATATATTCATATATACAAAATGCAGTTTTATATATCCTTTTAAAAGTGGGAAGAACAGAAAATCCAGGGGAGATACCGTCATAATCATTATCTTTTTACCCTCTTTTATTTAAGTTAACGTGGTTTTTGTATGTAAAGATGGAATTTTGCAGTCGATTTTTAACACACTTCCTGATAGGCTATAATTATAAAAATTGTGTGCAAAAATATGTTTCCGATGACAATAAAATTTTTAACATTTTCACAACTTAATTATGAATTAATACATTGATTTAAAGGCAATTTTTCATTTAGCCCACAACAGGTGATAAATCGCCAAATACACTCATATTCAAAATTAAGAGATTTTGCATATTTTGTCGAATTTCAAGAAAAGTACTGAACGAAAGGTAAAACTATTGCTTCGAAACATAGATGCAACTCTTTAGCGTTACATGCATAAACGTATACGTGTGCATGGGTGGAGCGGACTTTATAAGAGAGCGTGCAATTTTCGCGTTTTGCTCGCTCGCACACCTCGCCGAATAGCTTGGTATTTTTTTTTTTCAACATTCGGTGAAATTCAAAAGAAAACAGTAAAAATGAGCAACCATCTGCGTTTGGATGATGCAATGAGGTGGCGAATCATGGAGAGACTGGAAACAGGGAAGTCTGAAGTGCAAATTCCTAGAGACTTCAATGTAATACCCAGTATCGTGTCCAACATATGGAAACAGTTTAAGGATACTGTATTCATAAAGAGAGAGCCTAGGCAAGGTTATCCAAGAGCCACGACGGTCAATGAAGAACGCTATTTGTCCATTACAACGAGAGGTAACAGGAGTGCAACAGCTTCTCCGCTCACTCATGACCTTTATGCTGCCATAGGAAGCCGAGTTTCAAGAGTTACTATTTGCAGCAGGCTACACTGTAAAAAAAATTTTGTAAAGTTACTAAAATTTTTCTAGGAAACTGGGATTCCAGGAACTTTTTATGTAACGGCAACAAGAAAAATTCCTGTAACAGATGCTGTTACAGAAATTTTTGCTGTTGCCGTTACATAAAAAGTTCCTGGAATCCCAGTTTCCTAGAAATATTTTAGTAACTTTACAGATTTTTTTTTACAGTGTACATGACAAAGTGCTGTTTGGAATAAGACCTGCTGTTTGCGTCCCGCTCACTTCTGCACAAAGGAGGGCCCGTTTAGCATGGTGCAGAGTTTATCGACTTTGGACCAGGGATCAATGGGGACCATTCTATTCACTGATGAGTGTCGGTTCAGAGCAAAAACTAATTCTCGACGTACTTTAATCTGTAGAAAAACATCTATCCACTACCTGCCTTCCAACGTCCGAGAAAGACACCATTACGGCAACGGATGTTTGATGGTCTGGGCAGGCATCATGTTGGATGGGCGCACACCCACCTCTGTGCTTGGAAAAGGCTCTGTGACTGGTGTGAGGTGTAGGGATGATATTTTGATACCTATGTTTGCCTTTTCAGGATGCAGTTAGTCCTTATTTCATTTCAATGGAGTACAATGCGCACCCAGATAGAGCTCATCTGGTCGGCAAATTTCGAAAAGTGAGGATATCCGCTTGATGGATTGGCCATTCAGATCTCCAAACCTAAATCCTATATAGCATGTCTGGGACGCTCTGGGTAGGACAATTGGAACTCGCTTTCCACATCCCAGAAACACGCAGGACCTAAAAACAGCGTTGTTGGAGGTGTAAAACTAACTGCCACAAGGACTCATAAACTACCTAATTTCCAGTAAAAATTCACGTTGTGAGACCACGTAAGAGGAGACCACACCCCCTATTAAACCAATTTTGTTGTTCAATACTGTAAGCTCTGTTTTATACCTTCTGACACTGATGAGTCTGGCGCACGATCATGTAATATAACTGTTGAATGTTTCTTTTCTTTTCTGTTTTTTTTTTTTTCATTATATGTGTGTACAAACATAACTACAAACAAACTATGTACAAACATAATTTCATTAAAATTTGTCCAGTAGTACTGGAGATAATCGACCAAATCTGAAACTTCTCTTAATTTTGAACATGAGTGTATTCTCTGTAACTCGTACAATAGTATGGGAGTTGAAAATGCAATGGATTTAATGACGCGCCAATAAACGCTTGCCAAAATATGCAATATCGCTGTCAAACTGAAAAAAATGATACATTTTAAGGACTCAAAAGCAGAAAATAAATTATAAATAAAAATGGGAGAGTGTAATATTAAAAAATGTATACTTTTAACAATTAATATTCTAATATTAAGTAATTTACTAGTAGATATACGATGAGGAATCAATTTAGAAATCCTAAAAGTTTAAATAATGCTTCTTTTTTTTTCTTTTCTGTTAAAAAGAAACACAATAAAATTCATATATTTTTTAATACGCTCAGTTGCCTACGCCTTATACTAAACAGAAAAAAGCGGTGAATTTTGTATAACGGAGTTCGGTGCTCACACCAAATTGATGTATTGTAACGGAACTTTTGGGAAAAAACATGAACTGCATTAAAAAAAAAAGAATAGGCCTGATTTTAAGGCTGAATATTGAATGATTATAAAAGAGTGGATTTTTTTAAAACTATTTTTACTTTTGCATTTATTTTGCAATTACTACATAACATGAGAATGTGTATATTGTTTGCTTAACTTCAGAACCATATCTTGCCGCTAGCTTACGTCTAAAAAACTCCTTTATATAAACTGATTAAGTAGAAATTGTCGCGCTTAATTCGAAACAGAAACATTGCAATGCAAACACATTTATTGCATTGTTGAAATTATCTGGAAAAAGTTGTTGCATAAAAACATTAATAAGAGAGAGAAAAAAAAATACGAAGGTTTGAAAATAATCTCTTACAAAAAAACATTGAGCATTTGAAGACTATGGAGAAAAGAACGCTTGCTATGATGAAACCCAAAAAACTCAAGTTTTATTCTTTCATTCTTCATAAGAATATTAACAAAAATCAATTATTTCTTAAATAATAACTCGAGAAATAATGATTCAGAATTCTTTATTACAATGTCGTTTCTCATTTTCTATGAGATCATTAAATGAATTTGATATGAGGAAATAATGGGAAAATGAAAGAAAAAATACAGAAAAGCTTTACTTGCATGTCATATTTCGGTGAGATTCCATTACATAAAGAAATGGGCAAAATTACATTGAAAATAGAAACGAAAGTTTGACAGCTTCTGCATTCAAGACATTCTTATTTAAAGAACAGATCGCTAAATATGTTATTAAATTATCATTTGCCGGTTACATTCTGCTCTTTATTTTGCTCTCTTTTAGTTGTTGCTGTTTGTGTTCTTTCTTTAAATAAAAGTTTTAAAAATATTTATAACTAGGTAACCTGCCACGCATGGCCTGGAAAAAAATCGATAATTGAAACTGGGCACTGTGTTCCCTGCATTTCATAAAAGCAAAAAAAAAAAAAAAAAAAAAAAAAGAAAGAAAGAAATAATGAAACGAAAACGAAAATAACTATAAGGGACAGTCAAATGAAAACCGAACACACACTAAAAAGTGAGAAAGAAAAATTTTTATTCGAAAATAATTGGCAGAATTGTTAAAGACATTTATCCCACTGGTAGATGAGGCTATCAATTCTAATCTTGTAGAAAGAGTTAGGTTGCTGTCGGATCCACAACCTCACCGTCACTCGTGCACTTCATCGTCCGAATGAAACCGACGTGAACGAGTATCTTTCTTCACAGAGGCCAAATCAGTGGGGCATGTCAGTGACATGCAATATTCACCATTAGACAGCAGACATGCGACGTTGAATTTCGCGTGTTCCAGCACCCAAAAACCGAATCTCACCTAACTGCTCTTCTTTGCTTGCCTTCATTTCTAATGCAGGACGAACACACTTTTCACTACGTTCGCCTACAAAGAAATAAAAAAAAACAACTGTGAGTGCCTGTAATCTGTCATTATGCATTTCTACCAACACTCGCGATCGAAGTATCGATATGTTACAACAATTTTGCCAACTTTGGTGAAGAAAGTGTTTATGGCGGGTGTTCTGTTTTCATTAGACTGCCCCTCATATTACGGAGATCATTTAATTGATAAATTCACGCCTTTGCCTGGGTTTATCTTAAATAATACCTCAAAGAGTCTTAAACAATGTAATTTAATAATGTTCGAGTACAATCAAACCTTGTTGTTGTAGTCCCCCTGCCTTCGAATAACTTATTTCTTTAATATTATAATCGTAAGAAACATGAATTAAAAAATAAAATCTAAAAATGTGACAGACACGTAACTATGTCTTTAAAAAACTTAATTCATTAATATGCTAAATAATTTAATTAGTACAAATATTGCTTTTTTAAATTAAATTATTTTGTTTTTGCTAACATAATCTATTTTTAAGCATTATCAATTTATTATTTATAACATTAGCGATGTACATTACCATTATCTAAAATATAAAAAATCGCTCGGGATCGATGCTAGATTCCCTGAAAACGAACTGGACACTAATTTAACGAAATATAACGGAGTTGGAAAATTATGTTACCTAAATTTAGCTGTTATAAATGTTATTTTTTTTTCACGTTACTTGAAGGTGGGGGGGTCGAATTCTAACGTAATCAAACAAAATACAATATATTAGATGTAAATTTCCAACTGGGCGAAAAATGTCCGGACCAGGATTCGAACCTGGGACCGCCTGGCTGAAGCCGCCAGTGCTCTGCCATCTGAGCTATTCCGGACGATTCTGGTCGAACTTTTTCACCCAGCTAACCTTGGGGTTAGCTTAGTGAGGTGGGTTAATCAAGGTTAGCTGGGTGAAAAAGTTCGACCAGAATCGTCCGGGATAGCTCAGATGGCAGAGCACTGGCGGCTTCAGCCAGGAGGTCCCGGGTTCGAATCCTGGTCCGGACATTTTTCGCCCAGTTGGAAATTTACATCTAATATGATTTGTTTACCAATTAGAATAATTGCGTTAAAATTAATCTAAAATACAATATAATCTGATTTCACATGCCCTCTGTTCTACATTGTCTAAGTGTGTGTGTGCATCTTAATCAACTCATAATCTTACTTATTTGAAGGGTTTTTCGAAATCTAATATCATCAAACTACTCGTAAATACTATATAATCTGATTCCACATGCCCTCTGTTCTACATTGTCTAAGTGTGCGTGCGAAAATTAATCAACTCATAATCCTTAATATTTATTTAAACGGGGAATCAGCCGCGATAAAAAATATTTACGATCTACACAAACATGTCTACTTATGACAATCTCTATTAATGAATGTCTCTTAAGGAAATTCATCATCTGGTCTTAATGTTTATCTGATTATGTAAGTTTGATTTTATTTCCTAAAAAAGAAAATTTCAAGTTTTTTAAGTGGCTAATTTTTCTTGAATTTGTCTGAATTTATATGTCTGCACCCTCCATTGACATAAATTAACAATATGGAAATTGCACGTCTAGTAGGTGTCGTACTATGACTAGTTTTATAAATATTCAGATCTTAGTACTTTAGCTGTTGCACTCTTATGCAAAAATGCATGAATACAAAATTTATTATGATTCTGCATATTAAATTCATAATACAGAAATAATAAGACTCCGTCTTAAATAGGACCTAATCAGCATGGCAAATCTAGAATCATTGCCTATCATAGAATGTCACTGAATTAATTACATATGATAGGATTTAGTAGAATGAAGAAAACTTTTATTATTATCTTTTAAGTACTCATTGATTTTCATAAAATTTGAAATGACTTGAGAAAATTCTCCATTGATTACATAAATTAAATTTCAAACCATTCGGTTGGGTAGATTTGCGCTGTTATATGCGGACAGAAGGACAGAACAGATGACGATTATAAGTGCAACATATGTATATAAATAGGACATTTCCCCATAGACTATAATGTAATGGAGTACTTTTGAATATCTCTCTAAATAAACTATGAACGTTACGTACTTTATTTTATATACCGAACATGGCATAGTAAATCTCAATAACATATATCAATTACAGAGCAATCCAACTGTATTAACGCAAGTTAGAGTTCGAACAAACAGGCGGACAAACAAGCAGAATTTTAATACACTTTCAACTATGTTGGAAAATGCTAAAACACATAATAGATTGAAATTTGACTTTCAAAAATTTATACCAATAGATGGTAGCATACTTGAATACTTTTGTACAGCCCTGTATTCTACCTACTATCTTTATATACATGCTACTAGTTAACTAAAATTTAATTAAGACTAAAACACGCTTAAATCTAGTAAAATCACACTTCCACATATGGATTATCTTCCATAGACGGCCATGTATCTAATTCTTTGCATGTCCCTGTATACCATTTTTTCTATATTCAAACAAACATATCTTGGTATACTAAATGTAGTTTAACATAAAAATGCATAACTCATTTAAAAACCACCTTTAAGCTATTTTCGTTCATACTCTGTTACCCTTACGAATTCTTTTGTGTTATCCTATATCTGATCTAGAGCATTTATACACACAACGTAATATGCAAAAATTTAGTTAAACTTAAAAACTCATATTACAACTAAAAATGCACTTCCAGCAATCATCGCTAATATACAGGATTTGGGGCACAGTATATAATATCCGAAATCTTTTGTGTGTCCCTGTAAATACTATGCACTTTCTATTATACAGGAAGTAACTTGTAGTAAACCTCAGCAACGTATATCAATTTTATTATATGTGAAACAGTTTAACATAATTAAAATATGCCGCAAACAGTATTTCCCCCTATACCATTATGTAACAGAATTCTTTTACGTGGCTCTGTTAATGAAAAATAAATATTTTTTGCACCGCATGTTGTACTGAATTTATATTTTAGTGCACTTCATAAGTGCATATCAATTTCATTCTGTTCGAAAGGCTGTAACATCATTAAAATGCACTTGGATTATTTTTTTCCATTGGCCGTAATGTAACGGAAAACTTTTGACTGTCCCTGCAATTAAACTATACATTCGATTTTCATAAAATTAAAAAAGACTAACAATAATTTAATTAATTAACTAATAATTTTACAACAATTATATATTTAAAATTTCAGACCATTCGGATGGGCAGTTTTTGCTCTGTTATCTGCGGACGGACGGACGGACAGACAGACGGACCGAACGACGACTATAATGCTACGAATTTCTATAATTACGAAAGCGCCTAAAAACGCAAAGTAAACAGAAGTAGCATTTCAAGTGTTTAATTAATTAATTTAAAAATTACCTAATCTGAGGACGTGAGTTTCAAAACTCGCCTTACCTAAAATTTGAAAAAAAATCGTGTTTTCTTTATCAATCTACACTATTGGTAAACA
Source organism: Maratus speciosus (assembly GCA_963932465.1). NCBI lineage: Eukaryota > Metazoa > Arthropoda > Arachnida > Araneae > Salticidae > Maratus > Maratus speciosus. The sequence goes on along the minus strand of OZ010795.1, from coordinate 346,365,662 downwards.
TGCACCAAAAAAACACAACAATCTACAAAAAACTAGTTTTATCCTGCATTTCTGGCATTGTAAAATCTTGGTTTACAATGAAAACCAATTGACCCTGTTAGAGGCTTTTCGCGATTTCCCAAAATACTCTATAATTACTCTATAAATACTCTATAGCAATTTTTAAAACTTCTAAGCATCGCACATTTTCAATTTTTATACCGTCGTATTGGAAAAAAAAGTTCTTTTAAATGCATTTTGTTTGAAAGCTGTATCTCCATTTATTTTTGAAATATTAATTTTTTTGTAGCTTTTAGAGCCACTTGCTTAATATTGGCAAAGGAAGTACTCCATTTCTGTAGAAAATAAAGGAAAAATAGTTCTAAAATATTAATTACTAGCAGGCCCGCCCGGTGTTGCCCGAGGTTTGTAAATGATAACCTTAAACAAAACTTAAGTTTGTATGATTTTAAATCTTTGGAAAATCTTTTAAATTAACCTAATTTCGGAGACCCCATTGACTTCCGCAGCATCTAATGTGTTCCCATCAAACTTCTTTCCGAACGAACCTGTAATCTAGATCCCCACTACCTATGGCAGCATTTACCGGAAGTGCCCGCACGTGCCGGAGACAATCGAAAACCAAGTTGAGTGAGCCAAACCTCGTAGGAATCAAGCCCACAGATTCAAAAAAAAATAAAAGATTGCACCATAAATGTTAGAAAATGTATGTAACTAAAGTCTAAGATAAAATTTCATAATACAGAAAGTAGATGAATTGTAATCTAATTTGAAGGCAGCAAATCCCGTTGAAATTGGGCCCTTAAACCCGAGAAAATAACACGCCACCAAGCGGTGGAAGATGCCTCCTCACCTTGTAAATTTCATGAATTACTGTTAGCATTAACACGACATTTAATAAACGGATGAAATCCCTTAGCTAAAGTTACCTTTAAAGTAACGCGGTTTTTAATTTACGGCTGTAGTGAGTAGACGTAAGTTGATGCTGGAAAAAGGAGATTAATGTTCGAAAAAGGTGGTAGCTGAGGTATAAAGAAAGACCGGGCCCTGGAGGCCAGGGTCTTAACTAGAATGTAACTGGGTATAAGAACATTTTTGAGCGGTTTTAAAGTAGCTGGAAGACGCTAAAACTATGTTAGAAAAATTGCAATAGAATAGGATAGTTTTTAAAGAAGCTGCAACAAGAACCCAAGAAGACGATTAAAATTCAAAATTGGTGGTAACTGAAGTCTGCAATTTTTTTTTGTTGTTGTTGTTGCTCATGTGTTTTGTCGTTCTGGACAACTTAAGAAGTTGTTAGGAAAAAAGAGTTCCTGAATCGGACCATTTTTAAGGGAGCTATAACAGGGTGCCCAAAAGGGAGAGTAGGGCCCTAACATGAAAACATGTTTAAATGTTTTAGCACTTAGCCTTTTAGATCTTCAATCTACAATTAGTCAAAATTAGTCATAGGGTATAAAATAACTATTAGAATAATATTTTAAAGAGATGCTCAAAAATGGGGTAAATGCTTAAAAAGGGGCCCTAGAGCCCTAATAAAAATATGAGGGTGTTGGTCTAAGGGAAGAGTCCAAGACTCAATTTTAAAATTATGCAATAAGAAGGTGAGAAAATTAGGGTTTAAAAATGCATAGCACACAAAAAGTTCAAGGGGCCCCGGATAGGGCCCTAAGGTGCCCCAAGATTTTAACTGGAACATAGAAACTGGAGAATAACTAAATGGAAAAATGGTTCCAAAAATGATGATCGGATTAAGAGGGGCAATTTATTAATAATTTATGGTGCAAAAGCTTCAAGGGGGAAGGGACTTAAGTGGCATGTAGTTTGGTATAAATACACTTTTTAGTAGTTTTAATGTAATCTGAGGACGCTAGAACTATGCTGAAGAATAGTGAAAGGAATTCAGATCATTTTTAAAGAAGATGCAACAAAAGCCCCGAGAAGACGATTTATATTCAAAATTGGTGGTAGATGAAGTCTGAAATATTTTTTGTCGTTCATGTAATAGCTGGAGAACCTAAGATGTTGTTTAAACAAAAAGCTAGTGAATCGGAATATTTTTAAGGGATCATTAGAGTATAATTTAAAAGAAATGTGCGAAAAATTGGCGAAATGCTTAAAAAAGGACCCTAGGCTCCCAATAAAAATATGTGAGTATTGGTCTAAGGAGAAGAGTTCAAGACTCAAGTTTAAAATTACGCACTGCGAAGGTGAGAAAATTAGGGTGTGAAAAACGCATGGCACACAAAAAATTTAATACGCCCTGGACTGGGCCCTACGCACCCCTAGACGGGCCCATGGTCTTAACTGGAATGTAGAAATGGGAGAATAACTAAATGGAGAATGTATCCCAAAAATAAAGATCTGATAAAAAGGAAGCAATTTATTAACAATTTAGTGTATTAAAACTTCATGGGGCCCTGTACTGGGCCCCTTGACAGGGTTCCAGGGTCTTAACTGAAGTGTAGAAATGGGGCAGAAACAGAAAAGAGAATTCACCCCAAAATCGGCGAAGATCGGATAAAAAGCGGCATGTTATTAACAATTTAGTGCACTAAAACTTCAAGGGACCCTGTACTGGGCCCCTTGCAAGGGTGCCAGGGTCTTAACTGAAATGTAGAAATGGGGCAAAAACTGAAAGGAGAATTCTCCCCCAAAACGAAGAAGATCGGATAGAAAAGAAGAATGTTATTAACATATTAGTGCACTAAAACTTCAAGAGGCCCTGTACTGGGCCCCTTTCAAGGGGGCAGGGCCTTAACTGAAATGTAGAAATTAGGTAGAAACTGAAAGGAGAATTCACCCCAAAATCTAAGAAGATCGGATAGAAAAGAAGCATGTTATTAACAATTTAGTGCACTAAAACTTCAAGGTGTTCTATACTGGGCCCCTTAACAGGGTGCCAGGGTCTTAACTGAAATGTAGAAATGGGGCAGAAACTGAAAGGAGAATTCACCACAAAAACTACGAAGATCGGATAGAAAAGAGGCATATTATTAACAATTCATGCACTAAAACTTCAAGGGGCCCTGTACCGGGCCCCTTGCAAGGGTGCCAGGGTCTTAACTGAAATGTTGAAATAGGGTAGAAACTGAAAGGAGAATTCACCTCAAAAACGAAGAAGATCGGATAGAAAAGAGGCATATTATTAACAATTTAGTGCACTAAACTTCAAGGGGCCCTGTACTGCAACCCTTGACAGGGTGCCTGGGTCTTAACTGAAATGTAGAAATGGGGCAGAAACTGAAAGGGGAATTTACCCCAAAAACGAAGAAGATCAGATAGAAAAGAGTCATGTCATTAATTTAGTGCAAAAAAACTTAAAAGGGCCCAGGGGCCCCGGCCCTTACAAAATTAAAAGTCTGAGCTTCAGGTGCATCAGGACGTGTCTTGAACTAATCACTCCTGAATTTTCAGACTTCTACACACGGTAGATTTCGCTAGCCATCGCCGACAGACACACACACACAGACACAGAGCGATTTGTTCTCTTATTAGTATAGATATATTTTTGTTGCCATATTTTCATAACAACCGAAAGAAAATATAATTAAAAAACGTGCTATTTTGAAAAAAAGATAAAAGAACGATTTCTGTTAAAACAATAGAGCTATTATAAACTATATTTAATTTTAAGTATCTATGAATCATAAGATAGCCTTTTTTTTTCTGTCGATTTTCTTGAATGGCAGCATCTTTTTGCTGCATTTGCGCATTATTTCCCGATAGTCATGTGTTATGCATGCTTTACTGTAGATGTTTAAGAGTAGATCGTAAATGTGGAATTCTTAAGCGGATGCGAATGACGTCATTTTACATAAAATAAAACGTGTGCTTTAAGTCTTACAATTGAAATATGTTTTGTACTGCAGTAGAGTCCCGCTTAACCGAGTTATTTTCTTTTAAAAAAAATTATGGCCATCCCCCCCCCCCCCATTCTGACCAGAAAATCAGAGTTCTACCTTTTTGCGGCTGCTCTTTCATCTTCACCTAACGCTTCGTTTATAATGGTTGTTTCATAATAATAGAAGCCATCAGTCCATCAGAAGTAATGGAAATGCCCGGGGCGACACTAAATTCTGAAAAAGCAGAATTCCTGCTCTCTAATTTATCTCTTCATCCTTTCAAACCTATTAATTAAGAAGCTTTCGAAAGTCTGCCAATATCTAATCTCAGCAAAATCCTTTTAAAAATGTATTTAACAAAATAATGGCGGCAAGATTATTTCTAAGCAATCTAAAGAGATATTTTCTGTAAGCTTTCCTGTCTTCCATTCTATAAAATGTCTGGAACGAACTAACTCCATATATTTAATTTTAAAAGTTTCAAGATGAAAGCTTTAAATTTGAAATGTTTTTAACATTTGGTCACTTTAATATTATTGTTATCAAAAATCATTGTTATCAAAAACTTACATGTGATAATTTTTCAACAAATTGCAACTGTTTTGAGAGCAAAAACAATTCTGCCCTTCATTAATAAGAAAATTACGACATTCAATTCGCATTCAGGTATTTTATCTAGCACTTGTAAGGTTACGTGGGGCAACTGGGCCATGATTTTACAATGTGACTCTAGAGATTTTGGAAATTCAGTATCCAAAAGCTAATGTTCATTTGAATTAAAGTCTGAACCTTTGTAAATGTGTTCAGTTAGGTTCATTCTATCAGACAGAGAATTACATTTTAATGTCTAAAAATTAAAATATATATTTATATTTCATCTTTCTTTCTACATAGGTCCAGTTTCCTCATGAAAATGGGTCAACTCGACCAGGTAGGTGTCTGTTCCATACCCGTCCTTTTTTATTTATTTATTTATTTATTTATTTTTTAAGGGGTATTAGGTCTTGTTTGGAAAAGTTTAAATGACTTTAAAAAATTTAAACCAGGCAGATCATGTAAATCATATATCAACTAAAGATCCTTGTAAAGGAAACCTTTGCTGTCAAGGTGTCTAAAAAAAGCACCAAATGAGAAATTATTAGATTTATTTACATAAAAAAAACATAAGAATTAAGTAAGTATTTATGTACTTTAGTATAGGTAATATGTTTAAAAATTAGATGGGTATTTCAGGGGAGAAATATACAAGATGTATCTATGAACAAACGGGTACGTAAATACTTAAATATCTCATTTTCATTTTTATTTAAAAAAGTCCAATAAATCTGTGGAGAATGTAACCATGTTTTTTATATCGAACAGAACTATTTTTTAATAAGACACTCATACTACAATATATATTAAAACACACATACACACATAAATAACGCCTGCATTCAACAGTTAAAGGTATATATGAATATTATACAGACATACAAACAATAAATACAATAAACCCAACTGGAGTGAAAAATTAGCCAGAGCCAGGAATCGAACCCGGGACCACAGTATACAAGACTGCTGCTCTAACCACTGAGCTACTCCGGCCGATGCCTGAGTCTGCAATTTCTCACTAATAAATCATGTTGGGGAAGTCACCAGCCATCTATACGATAGCCTTGGATGACCGGACAACGATGAATAGATTTTACTATTACATCGATCTACGATAATAATAATAAGACACTCATACTACAATATATATTAAAACACACATACACACATAAATAACGCCTGCATTCAACAGTTAAAGGTATATATAAATATTATACAGACATACAAACAATAAATACAATAAACCCAACTGGAGTGAAAAATTAGCCAGAGCCAGGAATCGAACCCGGGACCACAGTATACAAGACTGCTGCTCTAACCACTGAGCTACTCCGGCCGATGCCTGAGTCTGCAATTTCTCACTAATAAATCATGTTGGGGAAGTCACCAGCCATCTATACGATAGCCTTGGATGACCGGACAACGATGAATAGATTTTACTATTACATCGATCTACGATAATAATAATAAGACACTCATACTACAATATGTATTAAAACACACATACACACATAAATAACGCCTGCATTCAACAGTTAAAGGTATATATAAATATTATACAGACATACAAACAATAAATACAATAAACCCAACTGGAGTGAAAAATTAGCCAGAGCCAGGAATCGAACCCGGGACCACAGTATACAAGACTGCTGCTCTAACCACTGAGCTACTCCGGCCGATGCCTGAGTCTGCAATTTCTCACTAATAAATCATGTTGGGGAAGTCACCAGCCATCTATACGATAGCCTTGGATGACCGGACAACGATGAATAGATTTTACTATTACATCGATCTACGATAATAATAATAAGACACTCATACTACAATATATATTAAAACACACATACACACATAAATAACGCCTGCATTCAACAGTTAAACTAATTTAACTGTTGAATGCAGGCGTTATTTATGTGTGTAATTTAACTGTTGAATGCAGGCGTTATTTATGTGTGTATGTGTGTTTTAATATATATTGTAGTATGAGTGTCTTATTATTATTATCGTAGATCGATGTAATAGTAAAATCTATTCATCGTTGTCCGGTCATCCAAGGCTATCGTATAGATGGCTGGTGACTTCCCCAACATGGTTTATTAGTGAGAAATTGCAGACTCAGGCATTGGCCGGAGTAGCTCAGTGGTTAGAGCAGCAGTCTTGTATACTGTGGTCCCGGGTTCGATTCCTGGCTCTGGCTAATTTTTCACTCCAGTTGGGTTTATTGTATTTATTGTTTGTATGTCTGTATAATATTTATATATACCTTTAACTGTTGAATGCAGGCGTTATTTATGTGTGTATGTGTGTTTTAATATATATTGTAGTATGAGTGTCTTATTATTATTATCGTAGATCGATGTAATAGTAAAATCTATTCATCGTTGTCCGGTCATCCAAGGCTATCGTATAGATGGCTGGTGACTTCCCCAACATGGTTTATTAGTGAGAAATTGCAGACTCAGGCATCGGCCGGAGTAGCTCAGTGGTTAGAGCAACAGTCTTGTATACTCTGGTCCCGGGTTCGATTCCTGGCTCTGGCTAATTTTTCACTCCAGTTGGGTTTATTGTATTTATTGTTTGTATGTCTGTATAATATTTATATATACTTTTAACTGTTGAATGCAGGCGTTATTTATGTGTGTATGTGTGTTTTAATATATATTGTAGTATGAGTGTCTTATTATTATTATCGTAGATCGATGTAATAGTAAAATCTATTCATCGTTGTCCGGTCATCCAAGGCTATCGTATAGATGGCTGGTGACTTCCCCAATATGGTTTATTAGTGAGAAATTGCAGACTCAGGCATCGGCCGGAGTAGCTCAGTGGTTAGAGCAGCAGTCTTGTATACTGTGGTCCCGGGTTCGATTCCTGGCTCTGGCTAATTTTTCACTCCAGTTGGGTTTATTGTATTTATTGTTTGTATGTCTGTATAATATTTATATATACTTTTAACTGTTGAATGCAGGCGTTATTTATGTGTGTATGTGTGTTTTAATATATATTGTAGTATGAGTGTCTTATTATTATTATCGTAGATCGATGTAATAGTAAAATCTATTCATCGTTGTCCGGTCATCCAAGGCTATCGTATAGATGGCTGGTGACTTCCCCAATATGGTTTATTAGTGAGAAATTGCAGACTCAGGCATCGGCCGGAGTAACTCAGTGGTTAGAGCAGCAGTCTTGTATACTGTGGTCCCGGGTTCGATTCCTGGCTCTGGCTAATTTTTCACTCCAGTTGGGTTTATTGTATTTATTGTTTGTATGTCTGTATAATATTTATATATACCTAGAACTATTTTTTATTCGTTTCGATAATTTTCTAATAACGTCACTTTGTTTTATGTACGACTCTTCATCTGTATCGTAAAATTTCGGGTATCTCACTTAAGAAATTTGGTTTTATACACACCAACATGCTTTTTACAAATTTTATTATGTAATTTTAATAAGATTATAAAAAAATTTTATTGGAAGCCAAAAAATGGAGAAATTAATTTCCCGTAGTAAGAGAAGCTCCAAAAAAATTATTTATAACTGTTGTGGTAACTGGATCCCACATGGTCCGGTTACCCCATCCTTGAAAAATTTATGTGGTAACTGGAAGACTGGCCTTACGTTTGAAACATGAAGTAAATATGTGTAGATACCTAATAATATTAATGTATTTATATGCCTAATCTTTAAAAAAAAGATTGATTAATAAAAGTACTTATCCTATTTTAATAAAAAGCCGAGGAAGTTCAACCAGATCAACGTTGTTTGTAAAAAAAGAATGCTAAATTTTTGGCAACCTATCAGAACAAAGATAGAGTTATGATTCAGTTGACACACGCTCTTTTAAGAAGTAGAGACGGGGGTGCAATGTTGACAAAAGCTAAAACTTAAAAGATGTCAACGGTTTTTTATAAAATAGCCTATGGGCCAATTACCCCAGCTGGCCTTATATGAAAATATAACTGAATAAGAATTTCCTTTTTTTCCCTTACACAACAGAAAATTTCTCAAAATGCATAGGTTTTCTTTGTTATAAACCAAATGGATTGAACCCAAATACCTTCATAATAAAATAACTTTAATTTATAATTGATATTTAATATACGATTTTCTGTCGTACTGTATATATATCCCTATTTTTCCACGTTAGTTTAGGATGTGCAGAACGGTGAACAAGAACATTCAACCTCACAATCCTTTTCTCTCGGGATCAATAGATAGCAGAAACGAAAAAAAAAAAAAAAACACCCCGCGGCACGCAAAACCTAGGAAACGTTCATTTCACAAAGCCTTTGAAGACTCTATCGTAGCACAAAGCATGTGGCTCCGCGCATCATATGTGCACACGATAACACGACAACATCTCCTTGGAAACTGCCACACGAGTTTATATCGCGCATCTGATGTCAACCAGACGTCTTGTAAGGAGTGTTTAGAGACCCCATCTCGCCCGAACACCATATAATGATTTTCTAGAGACTCCATCTCGCCCAAACATCATATAATGAGTTTTTAACCCGGCGCAGCTGACATGAACTTTTGCTCGATGCTATAGGGCTCGTCTACTATTCAAGGGCCCCTGGTTCGATCCTAGCAACTGCTCTACTTCTCCCACATTAATAACACAAAAGGGTCATATTATCTTCTAAAGATCAAATTAACTCCCCGTTGTAGAATTCTATTCTGCGTGTCTAAGCAACACACAAATGAACCTTTAATACTATTTCTGCCGGCGTTAAAAGACACCTAGTAACTAAAACTGAAAGTGCTGCCACACTTTCTCTGTGGCTGAATCTTTGACATCAACTCAAATATTAGCTTACAAATGGTGCTCGAAAAATTCTATGTGATAAGTCTTTTGCGCATGTATCATTACTTGCAACATTTTCCGCAACACATTGAAAATGCTTCACTGTTGCAAGTAGCCAACCAATGGCGTAACTGCAATGATATAACTTTTCGATTACTTAACAGGAAGAAAACATCTCTATCTGATAACATAGAGATTTATTTACATATTTACAAATCGCGGTAGAACCTGCTAGAACGAAGCCAATCTACAATAATGAGTTCATGCTACATGTGACTTGCATGTTAGTCTTACAAACGTTTCATATAGTCATAAATATCCATAGTCATAAAAAGTTATTATATTCATTGGAATATAATACATACCTTCTTCTTCTATTTCAAACGAACTACTGGTTTGCAACGTCGACTACTACTTCGAACTGGTTGACTGTAACGCACTTCAGTCTTTCCAGACGCATTCTTCTCTAAGTCCACGTCATTTTTTTTAATGTCTTACCATTCTTCTCTATGTCAAACATTTTAATTGATAATTGCATACTCAGTTTAAGCTTTAGTCAAAATTTTTCGAAGATCCTGTGAAGCGTGGTAACTTCTACAGAAAACTCACACAATTATAATACTGCATATTAAATAGTGAGAAAATATTACTGAAAATTTGAAATTCCCTGCATATATTTGTATTTTTATATAAGAGCTTTTGTAACCGCTTGACGTGTAATTTTATACTTATTTATACATATATCTTAAATTCATTCAGCAAAAACTAAACCTGATTTTAATAAATATCTTAAAAGGGAAATCCTATATGAAACTATTCCTAGTTTAATTAAAAATTTATATGTATACTAAGGGGCTCTGCCCCCTGCAAGCTACGCTCGCCAACCCCCTTTCAGACACCGCAAAATCTAAAAACACGCTAATCTGATGGGTTTTTTAAATATTAGAGAAGATTGAATAATACAGGAAAAATCTGTGCGGATCTCCCTGTAAACGGGTTTCCATTCAATTCTCTTTGATTGCAAAAATTTAAGGCCGAATCAGTTGCTGTTAAAACATCCAATGGTTTTTTTCGTTTTTGATTAAAGAGAATCAGTTAAACATTTGAAAAGAAGCTAAAATACAATGAATTAAGTATACAGAGTGTTTGTCCCCCGGTATTTAAAACAATCTCTATAACAATAGCCTAAGTCAAGTGACTATCATCAACAGTTCCGGGCGGACCACTTCGCTTTTTGTACTCTAGGTGCCATTTTGGCACTTTAATAGTAGCCAGGCACAGGTGATATGTCGCCAAATATTATTCTATCGCCATCATTTCATCTATATTATAATAGTTCAAGTCATCAACTGCCATAAACAAATACGATCTGATCCCTTCGCCTTTCGTATGAAAGTTTGGCACAGATGTCATATACGCCCCACGGCGCGATTTTTTTCCGACTCCAATTTCGGGAAAGCATCAACAGTATAAACAACAACATCCGGCTTACCATATCAAGCAAAATAACGATAATTTAGCACCAGTTAAGTACCCGTAAATGACATTGGCGTTAGAAAAAAATCGCGCCAATAGGGTGCCGTATGTGACATCTGTGCCGAAAAATTTCCATTTTGATTAAAAATTCAAATTTTTTTTTTCGAATAAGACTACATAAAATTTGACATGGTCGCAAAGAATTCTTGGTACTTTTACGCTAGCCGGGTGCAAATCTCACCAATAGCTTTTTTTCAACTCGCCAGTTAGCATTTTTTTTATTTTTCGCGTGGTAAATTAAAACATTGATTTGAAGCTGAGATTAAATCTCATGGTTTGTTGCATTATTTAATATTTGGCCAGATGTCATATGCGCACCGCAGGTTTGGCGTGATTTTTTTTTTTACGAAAATTTGGCGAAACCTCGTTTTCGAATACCAGTTACATATGTATCTTTGGTACTACTTAGTTATCCCGTCGACCAAAAATCTATCGCCAAACTATAAGATTAAATGCCAATAATGGTTGATCGTAAATGTCACATTCACTTGACTTTAAGCAAGTTACACGTGTTTACGTCATCAAGTGATTTTTATTTCAACGTTTTATTTCCATATTTATTAATGTTATACTAATGTATTTGTTCTTTCGTTATTTAAAATAAAAATTATGTCAATGTATAATTTGGCGAGTGGTTTGGCGATTTATATAATTTGGCGAAATTGGTCGACGGAATAACTAAGTAGTACCGTATTTTTTAATTATTTTCTATTATTTTCAAAAGGAAATAAAAAAAAATATAATTAATAACTATAGAACAAAATAATTTATAAAATTTTAAATAAGAAATAAAAGTAAATAAACATTTATTATTAAATAAACAACAATAGTCGGGTGACCATGTCAATGAAAACAATGACATTTTGGCGCCAATTAGGTAACCCGGTGCGTATATGACATCTGTGCCTAATATTTTGCTTATCGTTTTGTTTAAAAAAAAGAAAGAAAGAAATGAAAACCATCAATTTTAAATGTTTCAATTTTAAATGAAAGTTTTGTTTTTTATATAAAATGAATGAAAGGATTATATTTTAAATGAAATTAATGAAATATAAAACAGTGCGACGGGAAAAATGTTTAACGATTTATCACCTGCGTCTCGCTAACATAAAAATACCGAATCCTTGATTTCTCTATCAGAATCTTTCGATTTGGCGAAAGATTGTTCTAGTAAATTGAATTATAAATAAAAGTAACATGATCCATTTCTTAGCATACATTTAAGGGGGGCCAAACTGGCGGCCAAATTAGTTTAAAATAATAACCTTTTCTGAAATATGAAAAAAAAAAATATCTGTTATGATTAAAATTTGAGTTGCCATCATTAGAAAAAAGTATTTAAAATTAGAAAAAAATTAATATTTCGAAAACTAATTCGAATTTTAAAATTCTAATACCAGTTTTGAGATCTGCGGATCAATACAGATTTTTGGTGTTAATTTCATCGCAAAGTATTCTATATTTTAAGAGAAATCGCCGTGAAACATAATCAGTTGTTTAATCAGTCGTTTCAAAGAATCGTTTCATAAATTCGTTTCATTTCAGCCGTTTCATGTATCCGTTTCATAAATTCGTTTCATTAGGATTTTATATATATAGGGTAGATATATATATTTATTTAATTTATTGTATCCAAACCTTTTCAAACAAAAAATGGAACATAATTTAAAAGATTTTGATTTAAAAATGGATTTAAGATGTATAAAAATTTCAAGAACAGTTATGCTTGCTCTATTATACTACATGAAAGATCAGTAAATATATAAATTCGTAATTTTCCGAAAATAAAATTTCCTAACATTTTAATTAAAATGTTCATAATTTCGAAGTTGTACTACTACAGCCAATTGCTACAAATGCATATGCTAGTTTATACCATACTTTTTTTATTATACTCTTTTTGTTATAAATTTCAAAAATTTCTGTCTTAGCAATATATAAATTTAACACGAATGAAACAATAGAATTTTGCATAATTTACCACTTTTGAATTTCCTGGTGAACCATCATCTTTAACAACCTTATTATTATGTCATTAAATTAAAATATGATACCGAGAATCTAAATTCACAACTGACGTAAAGCGTCAATTTCTGACTGCCTAGTCATTTATATAAGGAGATCTTCTAACCAAATTTAATCTTTAAATGCTGTAATTATAATCAGGTCAGCCTGTTCAATAGCTATCCTTGATTGTAAGAACTCATTCGAAATGTCAGAAAAGCGATCATATTAAGATTTCAGTCCATTTTACTGACATCTTGCTTGATAAAATATATACTCTATTGCGATAAAGAAGAAATTTTCGGTTTAATATATAGAGGATCATTTTTTAAAATGTAAAAATATTTCAAATCAAAGTTATATTGGGTCATCCAAAATAGGCGGTAGGGCAATTATCTATTATACCGTTGATGATAGAGACATACTTCCAATTACAGAAAAGATATAAATCAAGTATAGCTTTTATAAATGGAACTTTTCACAAGAGGTTATATACATATTAAAATACGAAATTTTACATTTTATACTTCCATAGTTTCCTATAACTTATATTTAGAAAAATGTTGAGATGTTTTCCTCGGTGACTTGTTTTTTAGGCTTGACGCAATTCGAGCTTCAGAAAATGAGATGCGTTGCCAAATGATATAAACAGCTATGAAAATAACCTGATAAACTTTTTAATATTTTTATAAATTTATATATGTGTGTATGTGTGTGTGTGTATGTGTGTATTCAAATAATGCAGGAAAATAGCTTAAATTTAAGAGCATGTGTATATAGTTAGTTCTAAAACTTAATGAAGAAACGTTTGAAAAATTAACATAAAAACAACATATCAGTGTCACTAGGTAAAATATATAATGCAGAATATTCATAACCCAAGATTAATCCAAATGATTCAATTTATAGTTAACGAAATTACAGTTCACAAAAATAATAGTTGAGGGAGAGCAAATTTCAAGATATCACGATTTACACTAATTTTCATGACTGTTCACACTCTTTCAAGCTCAATGTAAATAAGTGCTGATCAAGCAAAAGTAAGCACACAATATGAAAATATATTCTTGATTATTATGCAAAATTAATATTTACACTTTAAACTATATATATATATCTTTATACACTGTACATACAACGAAATATTTCCAATTAACAATTTCTTTTGTTCCTCTCAGGAAACACAATCTTTTGAAAACACTTTTCAACTCATGTATTTAATTAATAAAATAAAAACTTCGACAGCTAGTTTCTTCTATTTAGAAGTCATAGCAAATATATAGCATAATATGTTTTCATGCTCGAGATCAATTTACTTAAAAATGAAATTAATATTTCTTCCATTTTGGAAGATCAAGACAAAAAAAGCAGCTTGCTTGCTACAATCAAATTGGCATCTACTTAAAAAACTAAAGAACAAATATTTATGAAAAGTAAATGGCAACACTGTGGATTGGCGGAATGATCATATTTGGATGTCTGCTTCTGGAACATTCCTTATGAATGTATTTTCCCTCAAATCTTATATTTGAAAGGGTTGCCATGGATGTTTGAATCGAAAGAAGTGACTTGAACAGGAATTTGAAAATTCTGATTTCAGAATATGGAGTGAATTTCGTCTTTTGTGTTACTGCCAGATGAAGGACTTTTGCTGATGTAATATGGGAGGTACTTTTATCCATTCCATTTCATTTATTGTAGATATACGTCGCTATCTTTAATTCAGGTTTATTTTAGAAATTTGATTAATTAGGTAACAGCTGCTATTGCATTGTAAAATATTGTTTGAAGTTTTATTTTGTTTTTGTTTTTTCAAAATATTTCAAATTGCAGTATATATATTTCAAATTGCAGACGCTAAATATAAATTTAAGACTTTTTATCACGTTTTTGAATGTAAGACTAGCTCGTGTTTCGAAACCTAAAAGATTTCACAGTGGGGGTTGGAATTATTTCTGCCTGTCCACCCACTGAGGAGAAATAGGCAGTCATTTTTTACCAGTGTATTTTAATATTTAATTGTTAATGATTCGAATATTTAAGTTTATAGTTGTTGAATTCTTGTTATATACACCTCTTTTTCGAGTTTTAAGTTTTCATTTCTTGATAAATTATACTTTTCTTGCATATTTAGTGAGCGGCTTTTGCGCCTGTGATGCAAAAATTTCTATTAAAAATATTTGAAATTATATATATATATATATATAATTGTTTTTATATATTTGGCTTATAAAAATAGATAAATACCTTCTTCAAACTAAATTATATAACTAAATTAGATAGGATACCTTCTTTATATAAAACTAGAAAGCCAAAAAAAAGACAGTTAGAAGCTCACAGTTAGGAACAATACAATTCCGTCTAGTGGCGGTTATTTCATTAGTAGAATCGGGATTAAGATGTAAAGACGTACATTTTCGTATTATATTTTAAATTCTGATCCATAGTTTTGAAAAAAATCCCTTAAATGCGCGGAGTTTAAATTAAATTGCGGTGAGATCGATTATGAACGGTTAATGGGTTTCAATGGGAATTTCGCCAAATTAGCCAGCTATCGCCAAGTTGGCTTCATATATGGCAACTTATTATTGTCGCCAAATGTAGCGGTATTTCCCCCAAATTTGGATGTATTTTGCCAAGTTGGTCAGAATTTGGTGCTATTGTGGCAACCCCGCCATAACTACTTTTCAACAGTTACTCATTGTTGAAGCTTATACCGGTATCTTCATAGGACGCCTAACATGGCCGCGATCAATGAGGCGGTCCAACCGGAATTGTGAGGGACACACAGAGACTTGGATTTCATATAAATAGATAGAATGTATAAAAATTGAAAAATTCCTTGCGTATATGAAATGGTGAATAGGTTGCCAGAAAATATGCATGCACAATATTCTTCTCTCGACAAAGACATTTTCTCGATATCGCCAAGCCCCTATACTGGAAAAGTAAAAATGGTTGAAAACGTCTAAAGAAGACGGAAAAAAATCCTATTCTTTCACGACCAAAATTTACCGAGTTATGATGCTTTTCATTTTATGAATTTTCAGTATTTTCCGAACTAAAAACATATTATTCCGTTGTTGTTGTTTTCTTTATTATTTTATTACTTTTTGCGTTTAACCAATTTCTCTCGATAAAGTAAAATTTCAATGCAAAAGGTACAAACAAATCATGAAAAAATGCATTTGTTTGAATTTACTAACTTTTTTAAAACTGTTTAATTTATCATGAGCAAGAAATAATTTTCGAAATACTGTGTAAATTAATAATACACTTGTCTGAAGAAATACTAATACCTATTAATTCAACTGAATAATAATGTTAAATTATTTACTTATGTGGAAATCTATTTAATCAGCTTTCCTCTCTCGGCGCTTAGTGCATTTATTTTAATGAAGATTGTCTGTAGAATTTTTTCGGGGATGTTACTCATTTTCGAAATTTAGAAGGCAAATAAATCTTGATTAGTAATTTCAAAAGAATAATCAATTTCTTTAATCTTTTTTGTTCAGAAATCATTATATTTTACGGGTTCTTGAAAATTAAAAAAAAATAGCAAGACTAATATTCGTTAAAATAGTTTTGGTTATCATTATAAAAGTTCCAAAACTAACAAAAAATTTTGTGTTCGAGCTTTTCTTTAATTGGCATGAATGTATAATATTTGTTAAATCAGTTGTTCTTATACAGGGTGTTACCGAATCCATGGACCTACTGGCAGCGTATAGCAAGTGACTGGCGTACATATTCGCAGATTCCAAGTGTTCATTTGTAGCTACGACTGAAAGTCTTGCAATGAGGTCCCCATCAGAGTCAACTGCTGTCTCATAGATTATGTTTTAACTGTATTTAACGCAGCTTTTCATATGTTTTTAATTTTTTTTTCAGTTTACATTTTGCTTACATCTGTCGCCAGCAGCGAGAAAAATTTTGTTTACTTTACCATGCTCTGAAAAGCATGTAGGGCATGTTGCGTTGTTTTTTGTAATATTTTTAATTAATGCCCGTTTTTCGGGCTCTTTTCTGCGGCTGGGTTTGCTAGATGTTGATGGGGATCTTACCACCGGAGCATTAGCATTAATTCATAAACCGAATGGTTGGAGCTCCGGTTGGGTGATTACTGGTGTCTCATAGTATAGACATTTGGAACCTTAGAAAGGGTACATCAATAACTTGACAGATGCTAATTGCTGAATTTGCGTTTTAAATTTTGTTATGTGTTTTGAAAATTGTTTGCTCAGACATAATTTTTCAACTTATTAAACGGTGAATTTTTCTTACAGTATTCTGAATGCTTTGTAAAATGTTTCATAATATATGCTAAACCCTAGCGCCACTGTAATACAGGCTGACTCGTCAAACATTTTGCTTCCCACTTAGACCAATCAGCGACTGTTGCTCACGCGTCGTGGTCAATCGTTCTTCTCCTACGGGCAATTAAATGGCCGCGCGAGTCAGGCCAGATTGTAGGTAGCTTACTTAACCCCTTAAGCATCACGACGTACGTGAGTATACGTCCTCATTTTAAGTCCAGACTGCAATGTTCTGAGCATCTGGGGGGTTTTTGCGTGGCTAATTGCTATTGTGATTGGTTCTGAAGGGTCTTTATAGCATACACATAGATACCTTATTTTTTTATTTTCTACATTTATGCCTTTATTGTAATGTAACAATAATTCGAAAAACTTACGAACTTTACACATGTAATAGTTGTTTACTTCGAACTTTATTTCTGTTTGTATAATATAAATAAACCTTTATTTCATCTCCTTACATTACATGTAATTAAATAATTCACATGTAATTAAATATAATGACATAAAATACTTTATACCGAAATTTAATATATCTAATATTCAGCAGACTATCACTAAAATCTGGTGCATAAAGAGTTAACGTATGATTTTTCTTTCTTGATCTAATATGTTCTTTGTTTTTGCTGGTGGTGGTGTTTCAACAAATAAAATCATGCTACTTCTTCGACAGTCCTAAAAATTTTATTGAGTGTAATATCTTTCATGTAAAAATGCTTTTTATACAGTTGGCAGTCAACAGCTGCAAATGAAAACATTTTTTGCTTATGCTCTGTGTACCAAACAAACTGCAATTTGCATCTCTTTGTTTCTCCGAGTAACATTTAAAAGTAACACACAAAAATGATTTTATTAATGCAAAACTGTAAACTATTCAATTTACAGTCTATTTAGGACAATTTAACTTATCATAAACTTGAAATTAATTTTGAAATGTTATGTAAATTTATAACATATTTCACCTATCAAATGGTGACAACCATTAATTCTAACTGAAAAAAAAAATTAATTTATTCATGGCTAATTCCATTGTAACAGACTAACAGTCATAGAGGAAAAAATAGCCTTACCTTATTTTTAAAATAATAATTATGTAATTCAAACATGGATACAATTAGCATATGATATTAGAAAATAAATTGATATAGTTATTATGAATAAATTATTTAATGTAACTAATTATGATGAAAAAATGGTTTTGTAGGAATTAATAAACAAGAATTAACATGATTTTCAACTTAATGTTTATATTTATTATTTATATTGTTTATTTATATTATATATGAAACCACCTTAATGTTTATCTTTATTACTTCTAAAATAAAATAAAATGTATTAAAACAAAAATGTATTTTCATCCAGAGGGAGTTCAGAAACATATATCTTTCACACAATTTGACTGTTGTCACAATATAGTTACGAAAAATATGTAATCATATCTGCAACAGTCCAACGTCTAACATGTAACAGACAAACAAATAAAAACATAAAATGAAGGAAGCTATGCTGATGGTAACGGATTTTATTTATTTTGACTATTCAAAATTTCATAACATACATTGCAAATACATAAATATAGGTTTAAAACTAACATAATATACGTGCTGTTACCAGTGGTGTAGTCGTAAAATATACAGAGGGTATACGCTTTAAGCAGAGGGTATACGCTCAAGGCAGAGGGTATACCCTAGAGTGTATATACTATAGATTTCTTGAGAAACAGAGGGTATACGGTGTTCCTTAAAAAAATCCAGAAGGTATACGGCGTATACCCCCGTATACCCTCCACTACATCCCTGGCTGTTACGAAATTGTTGCATACGAATTAACACTTGCGGTGTACTCGTATGCGGAGAGCTAAAAATAGCCATAGCCATACCACTACATGCGTGGGTGTGGAGGGCTAAAATTAGCTTACGCGGTGACTGTCAGAAAGGGTTGAGAATTTAACGATGGATTAATTTGATATTGTTCCTCTTGGTCGCAGATCGAAAAATATCGTCTGCGAAATTATGAAACCAGATAACTTAATTGTTTAAATATGTGTCGTATGTTTGCTGTGTTAAATAAATTAAGAAAAGAATTTCAGGATATTTCATTTTACAAGAATCACCTATGTTGTACTCGAACATTATTGCTTCGTGATGTGATGTCAAGTTTTTTTTTTTTTTTTTTTTTTTTTTGCTTCGTGAATTCATGGTTTTTTTTTTTTTTTTTTTTACGTCCACAATAAAATGACCCTATTTAAAAGTTGTCTACAGTTGTCTACAGAAACTATTGTTCAGAATGTTGTGAAATTTTGTGGAGGACATAATAAAACTGAGAGAATTTGTTTGAGCAAAAATATAGTTAGCGTTTTTCCCACCAGAGGGCGTTTTTTTAACGAATTACATATTTAGCATACATTTACGATAGTTTACAAATCTTATTACAACTAAATATGTTCTACATGACGGTCACCATTTTCTGATAGCATCTGGAATCGTAAGTTAGCATGTTTCACAGTTGCCGCAGTGTGTTCTGGGATGTGCTAAGAACATGTTCTGAAATGAGGTCTTTAAGATCAGATAAAGTTAATAAATAAAATTTCTAAACTATGGCAAATGTATGCTAAATGGACAAATCATAAAAAAAAACCTGTGGTGATCAAATTTTGAACTAATTTTTTTTTTTCGTTTAAACAAATTTTCATCTCTTTATTATGTATTTCACAAAATTTCACAACTTTATGAGCAATAGTTTCGTATGTAGACAACTTTAAAGTAGGATCGTTTAATTATGGACACCCTGTATATATATATATATATTGCTTATTTGATGTAAAAATAAAATACTAAAAATGGCAACATTGTCTTGGAATTGCCCTTATGTGGAAATTAACTAATTTGTTTTTCGATTCTGCCTACATTTATTTTAATGAAAGTTAAATATTGTCTCATGAGTCTTCAGGGATATCATCCTCTTGCGGAAATTTAGAACGCCAATAAATCTTGATTAGTAATTGGGAAAAAAAGAGAGAAAGAGAGATTTTTTAAAAGCTTTTTTTTTAATATTATGTTTTATGTATTCTTCCAAATAAAAAAAAAAACCCTCAATTGAAGCGTCGTTAAAGTAATTTCGGCTCTAACGATAAAGTCTCCAAAACTAACAAATAATTACGTATTCGAGATCTTCTTGCATTAAAAGGAATTTATTATTTGTTAAATTAATTGTTCTTCTACAATTAATTAAAAGCAATTATTCTTGTATGTTTCAATAAATTTTTCTAATATGTTTGTATTAGAGAGCTAATAAGTTGTGGAACATTTTGTTCTAAGAATCCAAATAAACCAATGCAAATGTTTTGAAATTCGTCAGCAAAATTGACGGTGTCACTCATTTTCTTAATAAAAAATAATTTGGAATGCAAATTTCATAATCTCTCGTAATAATTGTTCGAAAATGGTTCCATCCCGTGGCAATTCTGAATTGCATCAACAAAATGATTTTTTTCAGATATGTTAAATTTAGTATCTCACATTTGCTTCTATTGAAAACATGAAAGCAACAATTTTCTGATCTCACTAAAAGTTAATAATAAATACTTTCTGATACAACTTGATGGTCTGCAATTAAGAAAAATTTAAGTAAAATAAGATCGGCATACAACCATCGCAACATTTGTACGATGCCTTATAAAAAAAAAATTACGTTCTCTAGGAAGTTAAAATGCTTAAAATTCAAAAACATATTTTCAAAGTTAGCTTTCTTCTACAAGCTTTTTTCCCTTCTTTTTTTACACGTGAATGCATGAAAAATTTCTCACCAACTATAACTAATTTATAGGATCCAAAAGCTGTAAAAAATAATTTTGCGATGTTTTTTTTTTTTTTTTTTAAATATATTTTGATGAGCAGAATGACTTGTAAAAGAAATTCGTACCTCATTAATTAAAATTTTTAAGTAGAAGTATTACTAACGGAAGAGTAATTAGCTATTGGATAGTATTATTGGTGTGTGGGGTGGGTGGCGGGAGGCAAATTCACAAACACTCGACGTCCCAACGCGCTTGACCCCAACCCCTGTAGCCAAGCACTTTGGCGAGAAAATGACCTTCGATGTGCATGCTGCATTCTGTTTCTACACTGTAAAAAAAACACTGTAAATTTGCCAGCACAAACTCGATCACAGTGAATGTGTTGTATCTTTCTTTGGTTTCCTGACTATTTAAACATGAAAAATACAGTAGTTGCGTAAAATTGCCAATACATTGTACTGTTAATTTTACGCAACTACTGTATTTTTAATGTTTAAATAGTCAGAAAACCAAAGAAAGATACAGCACATTCACTGTGATCGAGTTTGTGCGCGAGATTAACAATACTTTGTACTGTAAAAATGTCGTTTTTCTTTTCAGTGTAGTACCCTAGTTCGAAGCTTGCATGTGAGAATATTTATATTCGGTTTACAATGAATATATTGGATACGCTTATAGAGTTCAAAGAGGTTTTTTTTTCTTTTTTTCCCCCTTACAGATTAATTCAGTCTACACAAGTTGTATTATTGATTATACAAGCTCGAATATTGATACTGTTACAATAAGATCACCGTTACACAAAGTATGTATGACACTGAAAAATTTAAACTGTATGGTTCTAGAGTTATGAAGGTGTAATAGTTGAAAGAATAGTTGACATAGTTCCTTATGATAAATGAGCATAGTTGAAAAGTATTTACGAACTCCGTTGGTAATATATGTTTTGGGGGTTTACTAGTGAATGTTCTTTATTGAAAATAATTGTGTAGCATTTACGGTTCGTTTACAGGGACACTCAAAAGAATTCCTATTCATACGGTCTGTGGTGGAAAAATCGTTTGCAGTGTATTTTATTTTTAATGATATTGCATTATTTTAAACATATCGAAATTTATATATATGAAGTGTACTGCAATACGCTAACTGTAGAATAGGGTGTGCATAGAATTTATCGTTCATTTACAGGAACACACTCACACAAGAAAAATGACTATTTGGACAATAATTGGAAGTACGTTTTCAATTGTAGTACGCGTTTTTTATTTTTATTTTTTTCATTTTACTTGTGTCTATATATCCTATAGATTATATACAGGGCTGTACAAAAGATCTCAAGTAAATTTTCGTTTATTGGCGGAAAGTTTTAAGGGGGATTTTTCAAATGTGTTAAAGGTTTAACTGAATCTACTTTTAGCATACTATGTCGTATACATGCAAGTCTATAGATCATATGCAGGGGCTGAAAAAAAAGTCGAATATTTTTCAGACTGTTGATGTTTCAAATGCGCCATGCGTTTTTCAAATTGTTTATTTAGATATCATCTTTCAGCTTAATAAACTGTGAAATTTTGTTACAGTATTCTGAATGTGTTGGAAAATGTTCCATAATCTATGCTGGACACATGATTTTTTGTTCTTTTTAACCATTTGGAAAAATGGTTATTGTTCTCGTCAGGATGGGAAATGAAAAGTATATCTCAAGATTTTTATTGGTTTAATCCGCATTTTATTCGTGTTTTGATTGGTCTATACAGTAACCTGTATTTTCCTTTACTTTCAACAGAGATGGACAACAGAGTGTTGCCACTATGACAAAAAAGTAATAAAAACTACAAAAAAATTAATAACTCAGAAACAAATTGAGATACAGCTTTCAAACAAATTGCATTTAAAAGTACATTTTTTTCTCTATGCGACGATATAAAAAGTAATATTGTGGGATGTTTAGAAGTTTAAGAAATAAATTTCATTTAAAATTGGCTGTCAGATTTCTTGGAAATCTAACGATGGAAAAGCCTTTTCCCGAACAGCCAATGAAATGCTTGGATAATACATAAGTTTTAGGTGGATAATAGGTGCGAGTTTCAGGCGAGTTTCGTCGTTTATAATTTTTACGTGTAATAACACTATTAATGTTTAATTCATGGCGTACGTAATGTATGATCAACTACGTGCGATTTTTTATGTCTTAAATTTTAGTCTTCGAAAAAATCATTTTCCAAATGGTCGTTGTAATTTGATAAATTGCTTTTTGTATTTTTTTATTTATTTTTGAATTAATTTTCCAAAAATAATAAATTTATTTTTATACAGTTTGTTAAACAATGGTCATATGAAATATTATAGTATGAAAAAGTAATAATACAGAACTGCATGAATACCACAAATTCAATAATGAGATGGTTAGATTTTACTTTTTCAAATTAATCATAATTAAGTAAAAGTTTTAATTTTTTTAAATAAATTTGACAGTAGTTCATAAAAGGAGTGTAATTAAGCATTCCATTAATTGATGCTGATCTTAAAATTTTTAAAATAAACGCAGTTTTGTAAATGAATATAAAAATCAAAGTAAAATTCAAAGTTTTCTGTTACTATGAAAAAAAAAAAATGCTAACACGATTGTCAACAATAAAAATATTATAGTACACAAGGAGGAGTTATGAGAAAAAAATTAATAAAAGCTAAATTTTTATTTAGTACTGTTTTTTATGAACCAAAAACTTTGAGGGGGGGGGGTCCATTTTTGGATATTTTTAACCTGTTATCAATCAGCAACAAAGCACTTATCTTAGCATACTCTGAACTAGTAACTACGATAATTATAGTGAATTTTCATTTATTTATGGTTATCATTTAAAGAAAGGCCAAAGTTATAGAGTGGATCTATAAGATTTAGTGTTTCACTTGTTTACAATATGCATGTATGCATATATTCCGAAAATGCATTATTCAGGAGGTGATTTCTGTAATGTATTTAGTATGCTGACACTAGATGGCAGCACGTGGTGCGCATAAAACTCCATAAATAAATAGTTTAGCTTGGAAGAAGAAAGGTTAGACTTATAGAACATATATCTATAAGATTAAATACTTCCCTTGTTCATAATGCATATATAGAAATAAGCATTTATTACTTCGCCTCGTATTCTTGCGAGTACTCCATATGCAAAAAATACGCGGTCAAATGGACGAAATACCGTAGGTCGAAATTAGCTTCAAACTTGCATGCGCACCGAAGTTCATTTCTCGCCAAAGCTCTGGGGTTGGCGTCAAGCGCTAAGTGATTGTGAATTTGCGGGCGGGAGTGGAGTGTGCTTGTGTGCCTGCATGTGTTTGCGTGGTATGTTGCATGAATGTATGTAAAGTTAAGATATCTGTATGCATCAAATTAAGGCTAACCACAGAAAATGTGCTTCCTCATTTATTTTAGTTAGAATATTACCATATTAGATTCTTTATGTCATTTTAAAACATAACTAATAATAAAATATTAGTTTATAGCTTTAAAAAAAAGGATTGTCAGAAAAAAGGTTTTGTTGTTGTTGCTGTCTTTTACAAAAAAATTCGAACATATTCTTTTGAGAAATAAATAAATAAATATCAGAAAATTACACAGTGATAACTGTGTATATGCAAAATAACTCAACTTCTAATTATTCATTTCTAAAAATAATTAAGTATATAAATAAAACAAGATTTTTTTCATTATACATTCTTCAAAAAAAGAACTATAATTAATTTAAATTAATATTTAAACTAATTTATCAATTCCATTTTTTAAGCTTTAGCAAATATTAGCTCACTATCGTAATCAGAAAAATAATCATATCTTTTCTTAATTTCTTCTACCTTTTGAAAAGAAAAGCAAGAAAAAAAGCATAATTAATCTGATTTAGGCGTTAAACAAATATTAATCAAAATGTATCAGTATATTTATAGTTCACGTACGTAAATCGATAATATTCGGTATGAAAGTTCTTTCGATCAATACTTGCGATGTTAGACAACAATAAAAATCCTATATATCAAAAAGAATACTTTTGGAAAAGAGAAACTAATTGCAAGAAAAAAAAATATACTAAAATAGTTCCTGCCCTGAAGAAAGCCAAAGATGGCTGCCTATTGCCAATCTTGCTTATCGTTGCAAATAACGTTCAAAAAGGTAGTTTATTATTATTAAATGCATAAAATTGTTAAAAATTGAAAATGATATAAAAAATAGTACAAAATAAAACAAATAAATAAACTGTAAAAAATAGGAAAAAAACTTTAAACTATAAACTAATAATGCGTACATAAACTAAAATAAACTGTATGGTTATCCAAAAGAAATATTACTGCAATTAGTATTACTGGCGCCATTGTATCTTCAGTGTATGGATACTACGTAAGTACCAACAATTTATGTAGTAAATATAATATCAACGCCATTTTTAGATGCGTTCGTAATTATATAAATGCGCAGCAACTATCGTCGTCGTGTGGTCTGTCCGCCTGTCTGTTTGTCCGTCTGTCCGCATATAACAACGTAAAAACTACCCAACCGAATGGTTTGAAATTTAAGATATACAATCGTTGCAGACTTTTGTAGAGTCATTTGAATTTTCTGAAAATCGGATGTATAGTTCAATTACAGGGACAGTCAGAAGTATTCCGTTACATTACGGCCAATGGGAGAAAATAGTTTCAAGTGCATTTTAATGACGTTACACCCTTTCGAACATAATGAAATTTATATGCATTTATGAAGTGCGCTAAAATATACATTCCGTAAAATATGCGGTGCAAAGAATATTTATTATTCATTTACAAGTCCACACAAAAGAATTCCGTTACATAATGCTATAGGCAAGGGAAACATTATTTGCGGTGTATTTTAATTATGTTAAACTATTTCACATATAATGAAATTGATATACGTTGCTAAGGTTTACTACAAGTTACTTCCTGTATAACAGAAAGTGCATAGTATTTACAGGAACACACAAAAGATTTCGGATACTGTACTGTATCCGAAGTACTGCATATTACCGATGATTCCTAGAAATTAATTTTTAGCTGTGATATGAGTTTTTATGTTTTACTAAATTTTTGCACATTATGTTGTGTGTATAAATGCTGTAGATCATATACAGGGCTACATAAGAGAATTCGTAAGGGTTACTGAGTATGAACGAAAATAGCTTAAGGTTGGTTCTTAAATGGATTATGCATTTTTAAGCTGAACTGTGTTTAGTACACTAAGATGTGTTTGTAGAATATAGATAAAATGACTTACAGGGACATGCGAGGAATTCGTTACGTGGCCATCTATGGAGAATAATTATTAAGTAATGTTCTATAGGTAACATTTATCTTAAAAGTCTAGAATGTCTTTAAAAAAGCGGTTTATTTTTTTGTAATGTAATCGTACGTCTATTAATAAAGTCACTTACGTTGTTTCGCAACAACCCTAAATTCTTTCGCATGTTTCTGAACGTGACATAAAAAAGGAATGTATTAAAAAGTACTTGAAAGTCTTGAAAGTGGAAAAAATAATAGACACCAAACCGTCTGGACAGGAATTGAACTTTTATTTCTCGTGCTGAGACTTTCTGATGAAGGAGGGGTCCATTATCCGGTATCCGATCATCGTGGCATCTCATTCTTAAAATAGAAGAGGGTCATCAAACGGTTCCTTCTAAATCTTGATAAACACTTAAGAGAAGTAGAAACATTCACTAAAAAATGTTAAGAAGACCGTCTGACTTCCGATGTACTTTATCAGCATTTAATAAAAACGTCCAGCATATTGCTAAAGGAATCGCTTGTGCGCCTCAGGCCGAATCCCTCGGATACCCTTCGTATTATCTTCACGATGATTTCCTCAGAATTTGCCTGCGTGCCGCAATAGAGAGAAAGAGAACGATTTTAAACGTTCTCACGGGCAATCCAAGGCTTGCCGTAAAAAGACGTGAGCGCGCCAAGACATTGACAGACACAAGAGGACATCGCGAAAACGGCACAATGAGGATCGCTAATTGCGATTTACGAAACGTCTCGTGATGAATTAAATACAGTGCTGAATTTGAAAATTGGAAATTAAACAGGGCATAAAATAACATATAAAGTAGGCGACACTAGTGTCGCCTAGTACCAAACGATTGTCGCCCAGTGACACGGGATGGTGCCGGCAAATTTTAAATAAAAAATAGGTGAAAAACATAAGCTTATTCTACGACAAAAGAGATGATAAGAGTGGCAACAGTCATTTTTACCGACACTAAGTGTTCGCAAATTGCATCTTAGATGGAAAATTGTTTAGAATCTGCATTTTTTCCTTTTAATCCATCTCCAGCACTGTTGCAATAAAGAAATCCAATAATGCGCCGAAAAATTCTTGATACCGTTGGTGATCTAGTAAAAGAAAACAAAGTATCAGTGTTACGTAATGCTGATTGTTTTGCTATTCACGTGCATGTTTTTTTAATGTAAAATATGGGTTTGATAGCAGGTTTGTTACAGAACGATTTATAACAGAAAAACAAGAAGTGAAATCCGTTTCTCTAGGAGAATGTAAATCAAGTAATCAAGAAGAAGGCGGCCTCGTGGATTCTGTGAAGACTATATTTCATAACTTAAGCATTGAGAATAAATAAGTTAACAGGATTAACTAGAGATGAGGAAAGTGCAAATACAGGCAAGAATAGCTGCGTCTGTGTTCATATGAAACAGTATACTTGGACAGAGACTTGCTTTGCGTTTGGTGCATTGCTCACAGATCTACTTAGCTATGTCTGATTTGGAAACATGAGTTATCGAAGTTCAGCCTTGGAAATCAAATATAAAATCTGTAGCAACATTTTATCGATCTTCTGTTCTACGCTTTGAAGAACTTGTAAAAATAATTGGAACAGTAAACCATACTATCTTTTCTCCCCCTGCATATTTTGAAGTAAGATTAAATCCAACAAACAGTCGAGACTATAAAAAGAAAACTAAAACTCAAGAATGTTCATTGTTCTTAATGGAATTGGAATGGATTTTTATGATCCAAGACCTGCTGTTGCAAAGTGTTTAGATAGCAAAGGAAGAAGAAGAAAGATTCCTGACATATACACCTATGAGACTCATGAGTTTGTCAAAACATTCTTTGCTAAAGACAGTAACTTAACAAGAACTTAACTATTTTAATGATTATTGTAGCATATGGGAAATATTATAAAAATTGAATAAAGTTACTTTTAAAATATAATGAACAAAATCGGTTTTTTTTTTGCCTGTTTAATTACGACATTTACGTAAGTCCGTTCTTTGTACACTCTAAAAAATAAATGAGTAAACTCACACCTTAGAACAGGTATACTGATGATACAAAACGATTTGTATGTATGTGTAAATTGTCAAATACACGCCTGGTGTATCAATTTCAAAATACATATTGTTCTGTGTATTTTGATGATAATAAATTAAGCTGCTTAACCCGGGAGAACGCGCGCCGGGCCTGACAGACCGGGAATGTGTATGGTTCTTACCATTGTCACCACTATCGTTTTAAAAGTAATCTTCGTCTTCTTTTATTGCAAAATTGTCTCCGACTAAATAAGGTGACGATTATTATTTGTATTTATTGGTGACAAAGTAAAAACTATTCATATCCTGGGTATGCGCGCGTTCTCCGCTGTTAAGTGTGTAAAAACTTATCAAATAACTCTGAAATACACTGCTTAACGTGTAAATTGCACAAGAGCACACATATATCTATTTAATATACAAAAACAGTGGATTTTGAACGCATTAATACATAACCTTAAAGTGTGGATGTAAATTTTGAACTAAATATTTTTATGGTGGTAAAACAAATTTGGATGAAGAAAAATCTCATGTGGTTGGTTGGTATGCTTGTTTTCTTTCTAGCAGATTTTTGTTTCAAGACCATAAAATAGTTAATTTACAAGAAACAGTATTGTCTGAAATTATGTTTACTGCATGCCATCTCTCTGTTAGAGTTGTTTTGAAATCCTAAAATCATATGCACAATTTATGCACGGAACCTGTATAATCTAAATAAATTATAAAATAAAATTTCGGTATAATACAGAAATTGCGACGCCTGTGCTATTTCCGTATTTTGTCGGATTTTTTTCTATCAATTTCAGTCATACGTTTTCAAAGATATATCTACATCAAGATGAGAAATTCCCTACTAGGTAGCTTTCATTGCAATAAGCTACCTATTGCAGCCATTTGGAGGAAAACAATTCCGAAAAATTTTGATAAATTTTCACCGATCATGACCCCCAGACCCCCGTTGGTTCTCCAAGCGTTAATACGGGTTAGGTTCCCTTAGAAAGACCTCCACGGAAGGCACCCCCCCTTAGGGCCTATATCCCACGTGCTGATAATTGGCCGACATAAATACAACCAACCAACCCAGAC
Source organism: Maratus speciosus (assembly GCA_963932465.1). Lineage (NCBI taxonomy): Eukaryota > Metazoa > Arthropoda > Arachnida > Araneae > Salticidae > Maratus > Maratus speciosus. Next base: position 346,336,337 of record OZ010795.1, on the reverse strand, counting down.
CCCCGAAATCACCCTCCGTTCAAATGTTGATGCATATATATATATATATATATATATATATATATATATATGATCTTTGTCATGCTATAACTCTCGTATTTATGCACTGATTTGGATGCAACTTGGTGGGTAACATAGTACATACCAATGTCTCGACCGAGTTCGTTGGGCAGTTTCATTTAAATTTTAAAGAAAAATTAATTTAAAATTAGGTACAAAAAAATTATAAATTGAAAAAAAAATTAATGTGTTTGACCTTGATACAAAGCATTTTTTCTTTCGTCTATATCTTAAAAAATGGCTCAGTTATAGCGCTTTGAATTTCTAGCGTGGCTGATATTTTGAAACGATCTGATTTTCGTCACGCAATAACACGCGTATTTAGGAATCGATTTGGATTTAACTTGGTGTGTACATAGTAAATACCAATATCTAGACAAAGTCCGTTGCACAACTTCATCTGCCATCTTGTTTCCAGATGGCGGCCATTTAAAATTTAAAAAAAAAATTAAATGAAGTACAAAAAAAAAATTTAGAAATTGAAAAAGGTTTTTTTTTCAATTATTTGATCTTGATACAAGAATTCCGAAGGATTTTTTGTTTTGTCTTTATCTTAAAAAATGGCTGAGATATAGCAGTTTGAAATTCTAATGTGGGTGACATTTTCAAAAATCTGATTTTTTGCCTGCGACAGCACTCGTATATATCAACTGATTTCGATGGAAGTGGGAAGGTGCACAGGAATTAACTAAGGTCTCGACCAAGTTCATTGGTTAGCTTTATCCATCATGTTGTTTTAAAATGTTGGGCACTTCAATATATCGCCGAATTTGGCGACCAAATATGAATCATTTTAAATAAAACTAGCTTGGATAAATCTGACTAATTTCGCGAAATTCTCTTTCATATTCAGTATTGACAAAAATTAGTATTGAATCTTCTATAATCGGGTTCCACTAATTTGAGCTTCGTGTGTTTGAATAATATAAGCTGGCTTTTTAAAAATAAGGAATATGAAAGCTACCTCTTCCTCCCGGCAATGGCCGGAATGACTTTTTTAATTCAATCGACAGTAAAACAAGCAGTACTTACCAACACGGGATACGAAATGAGGAACTACAACTTTCCGAAGCACTACCTTGACCATTCGGCTACTATTACACAAGCCAAGTTTTCAAGTATCGATATTTATAGCGTTCACATAAGTACTCACATTTCTGTGTAATATTCAGTTCTTACGCATATTGCTGCGTAAAATTTGTACGCATATTTCGGTGTAATATTCTGTTCTTATGCATATATCTGTATAATATTCTTACACATGTTTCGGTGTAATATGGAAAATACGCAGATATTTGTGTAATAAGCAAAATTTGTAAATTTACCTTAACACACCCATTCGGGCAAATCCGTACAATTTTCTACGTTTACACACTTGTTTTGAGATTTTGAATGGATAATAAATTACATACTTTCATTAAGCTGATAACATACATAAATACAGATAAAATTTTACGACTAGAGTATAAATTTATGACAAATGTGTAACTTTACAAATTTACACATATATTTATATAAAAGTGACTAATTTACACATTTATTTTTTATATAGTATAAAAATTTTAAACTATAGTAATTATTGTTATAATGTTTTGGAAATATTTTACAGATAGAGTTTGATTATTTAAAGCAGAATGAGCAAAATACATTTCCTTGTGTAATTCCACTCTTTGCAATATACAATAATATGTAACAGCCAAATGATGTTTAACCACTGTAATTATTATTGATTTAGCATTTGGTAAACCTGTTATAAAATTTTACCATGATAATTTTTTTAATTTTTAATTTGATATTTTTTAAACATCAAAACAAATATCTATTTTCTTGATTAGTTCCACTTTGGGTCTAGTTATGGTACTATTTCACAAAAAATAAATATTTAATGATTCAGGTCAAATGTACTTTTCAGTTTCAGAATTTATTCCAGACATAATCACTCTGATGTATTACAAACAAAGCCATGTGTACAAACTAATTAAAGGAAAGCAATATTTTGACATGATTTTAGATAATAATTTTCTTACAACATAAAATTTAAAATAGCCATAAAAATTTGATAGATTGAATGTATGTTTGTGTCCTCTAGTTGCAAAACCGGCCATCTCCAAAAAATAAAATTTTGAGAAAAAGCTGATTTTTTACCACACTTAGCCAAATAAAGTTTGGAACCAAAATTCTTCAGTTTTATAGTCATTAGGGCAGTATATTTGAAAACACGAAATCAGGTGGCAGGGGCACATAAAGGGAAGGGGTTATTTAGGTCTTTGTTTTGGATTTGGCCACCTTTGCAACTTACTTTGGAGTTGGCCGGTTTTGCAACAAACCAGAAATTAATTTTTGCTAAATTTAATCTGACATTGGGTTTTTAGGGGTTGCAAATACACAAAAATGTTTTGTTCAGCTTAATGTTATTTAACAAAAAGAACTTTAGGAAATTTATTAACGTAAAACGACTTTTACACAGTTACTGATTGTTAAAACTGACTTACAGTTAAAACTAACTGACTAGCTGTTAAAACTGATTTGAATGTCACTAAACAAATAATTTAAATGACATGATATAATTTTAAATAAAATTATTAAATTTTAAAAACTTAAACAAAAATCATACTATGTACATGTGCATACAATTTCAAACTTTAGTGGTCTCATCGTTTTCGATAATCTCACAAATTTCGTCATGATGGTCCATCCATGCGTCTTTTTCTTCATCATCTTTGCTTTCTGCTTTTTAAGCAGATGATGCCAATATATTTTTGTAAAAAAATAACCACTTGCCAGCATCCGAATTTGGTCCGAAATGTTTCGTCAGTAAGTTTTGGACATCCCGAAGTTTTAGAGGGTTCACCACAATGTCCGGAGCCACGTCCTCGAGCTTGCTGTTCATAATACTTCTCTTACTCTTGACAACAGACTTTCTGACTTCTTCCTCAGATTTGTAGAAGACCTCCCATTGCACCAACAGCTTATTTTTATATTGTGTTATGAAATTTTTTTCCGTAGGAGCAAATTTGAAATGTCACAGTAGAAGTGGTTTGGGGAAGAAATTGCTGGTCTTCTTCCAAATATGGTCGGTCTCTTCCCGACTTGAAAACTGTTCCATATTCAGAAAAAAATTTCTTCATACTTTGCGGGCTGAATGAGGGACTCGATTTTCTTCAATCTCCTTTCAATCTGAGCTGAAACATGGTTGGAGGGATAAAAGAATACTGAATCAACGTTGGCAAGTTATTAGATTAATAAAATATTATGGCATCATGATAATTAATTAATAAAAATATGCTAACTATGATGTTATTATGTTATCAATTAATTATGTATTATATTATCCCCAGGGTGGATTACCCATAAGGCAACATAGGCTATGGCCAAGGGGCGTACGTTAGGTAGGGTTCGCAAAATTGAGAACTTTAAAGTTTTTAAATTTAATGAAATAAGAACAATTTAAAATCTTAACGAAAAGTGTTAAATAAAAAATGAATTTGTAATAATTATATTTAAAACAATTTTTCTACTTCTCGATACACCAACACAAAATTCTCTCAGATTTTAAATGTAACAGAAGCCCATTCATTTCCAATGTACAATCCTCAAAATACTATAATTTAAAAAGTAAAATTTAAATGTATTATTAATTAATTAAATTGATTAAAATATTCTTAAATTTGAAAGAAAATTCACTTACAGTTTTATGAAGGGGGGAGGGGGAGGGCGCGGAAAAGTATTTTGGCCTAGGGCGTCAAAAAATGATAAATCACCCCTGGTTATCAAAAGGTGTACATTACCTTTGAATTTTGGATTTTCTCCTTTACCATGTCGTAGATCCACTTTGCCGCTTCCTTGGTTGATTAGTAGACACTTCTTCCAGAAAAACTTAGAGAGAAAACAGAGATAGTCGGAGAAAACACGAAGCTAAATTATTAGAAAATTTGTATGCACCAAGGGGGAGCAGTCACAGGCGAGAGAAAACACGATAACGTTAATCTAATCAACAAGTGAGAAGTTATTGTAGGGTCGAGCAGAAGCGTCAGCTAGCAGATATGGAGATGGCCGGTTTTGAAACTCACCGGCTGAAGGATTTGGCCGCTTTTGCACCACATCATGATTTTCAAACGCATATAACACAGGGATTGACAGGTTTTTGCATGGTTTAGCGTTTCCAGATGATAGAAACCTTTACTTAGAACTAAAAAAACTGAAAAAACACATTTTCAATTTTTGAGGAGTTGGCCGGTTTTGCAACTAGACGACACGTTTAGTACATTACTAACATAACTTTTAAACAATTTGTCTGAACTGAGAATTCAGCTTTTCCTTAATGTTACATAATTATGAATGAGGTGTTTTACATGATTCAATGAAGATTTTCTAGATTACTTAACAGCAACAGAAGAAGTATAATAGAAAGGTGTACAGGTTTGTCTGCCACTCCATATTCTTATTATTTGGTTTGCAGTTATCAGGGAGGGGGAAATTTATGAACATATGTTTCGGACAACAGACCAAATCTATTGTCGCCCAGTTAAAAGCTCTTAATATATGCTCTGAAATGAAACTAGGAAATATAAAACAGAAAGGAATAGATTAAATAAATAAGAGATGTTTAAAAGTAAGATTAATTAAACTGCGTGAGGAAAGTAAACAAAATATATTGCTACACACTAATAATCTCTGGAAGTGTGATTTCAGTAGTTTAAAGCGTATTTTATTCTTAATTAAATTTTAGTTAAATAGTGGCGTGTATATAAATATAGAAGCAAAATACAGATATGTACAGAAGTATTCAAGTATGCTTCCGTCTATTGGTATAAATTGCTGAAAATGAAATTTCAACTTAATATGCTTTTTTAACACTTTCCAACGTAGTTGAAAAGTACTTATAAATTCGGTTTATCTGGCCGTCTGTCTGTCTGGCCGTACTGTAACTTGTTTTAATATAGTTAAATTGCTCTGTAACTGATATATGTTATTGAGATTTACTATGCCATGTTCGGTATTGAAAATAAGGTATGTCACGTTCATAGTTTGTTAACAGAGACACTCAAAAGTATTCCATTACATTAAGGTATATAAGGAAGTGTCGTAGTTATATAAATACGTAACACCTATGATGCCGTCTGGACTGTCCGTATATAACAGTGCAAGAAATACCCAACCGAATGGTTTGAAATTTAATATAAATAATCGTTTCAGAATTTTATCGAGTCATTTCAAATTTTATGAAAATCGAATCAAAACTTAACCACTTCAAGGTTTGCCTCGAGATAAATCGGGGGGGGGGGGGGCGGTAAAAGCACTGTTTCCTTATACCTGCTGCCGGTGAAATGGTTAAAAAGATACTAATAAAAGATTTCTTCATTTTATTAAATCCTATGATACGTAATTAATTCAAGGATATCCCATGATAGGTAATGATTTTAGGTCGCCATGGGGATTACGTCATATTATAGATGGCGTCATATTATTTCCATGTTATTGAATTTAATGTATATAATCGTAATAAAATTTGCATTCATGCATTTTTGCATAAGAGTGGAACAGTTATTGCACGAAGATCTGAATATTTATAAAACTAGTTATAGTACGAACGCGCACCTCATTTGTCACGTTTGACGTACAATTTCTGACTTATTTCTTTTACAATTATCGTAACTCGTTTAGTTTTCCGTTGACCACACTCCGTTTTAAAAAAACTGTCGACAAAGAATGCGATTTAACGCCAATAATAATATAAAGCGTGACTTCACGTTTGATTTCAAATGCAGCGTTAGCATGCGATGTACATATTCCATTTTTATTTTTATTCTTTTTTGTGATTAATCTAGTTATTTTTTTCTAATGAAGGATATAAGTTGACTGCTATTTGTGTGTTTTCTTACACATTTTGTAAAAAAACATGATAAAGATCTGAGATCGTTCATCTACAGAACTTGATGCAATAAACTACTTTCAAGATCATGGATTTTGCCATCAAAAATGTACATTAATTGGCATCATATAAGGCTTTATATACAAACAGATAAACAATGGCTATGTAATTATTAAAAATCTTGATAAACTACTATCTGTTAAATAGGCATTAAAATAAAAATAATTTTATAAAAAACACTTTTTTATAAATATTCAAACATTATCTTGAAAAAGCCTAATTTATTTACTGCAATTTATATATTTTTTCCAAAATTCTCCATTACAATACATATTAGTCGTAGGTGAGGTATTCTCACATAATTTTGACTTTTAAGTCCCTGAATAATAATTTTTATTTTAGTACATATTCTTGGGATGGGGGGGGGGGGGATAGTTATTTCTTAGGTTTTAAAACATCCCATTGCATGACTCTATAACAATATTAATGAGATAAGTAACATTTGGACGATGTTGCGGTCCAAATGTGCCACGAAATGCCTTACCGTCCCGTGTCCCTGAGGCTGATTTTTAAGTTTGGAGCTGCCTGTATAAAAAATTTTCAATAAAAGTAATTCGATGTAATTTTTTTCCGAAACTGGGACTATTGTTTTTTATAAATATGTAGCAAAAAATTTGCCTGCACACAATTTTACGGTTGTTATTATTTTTTTTAACTCTGTCCCTGGATTTTATATTCCTTGCCGTTCCTCTTGCTAAAATTATACAGTAAATCACATCAGATACAGCCACAGAATTCTTTCAACTTTTTTCTCATGCAGAGGTATGCTAGAGAAAGAATGGCTAAACTTAATTGACGGTAAATTTACTGCAGAATTTAAATCAGCATTTAAATATCAATTTCAAGCATAGTGGCTTTATTGGTAAACTTACCGTCCCCGAGGTTTATTCCTGCACTTTTCGAGGTAAATTATTATTATTATTCTTATTTAATCAAGTGTAAATAACTATTGTTAAAAATCAGTGAACAATGTGGCTATGACTTAGTCTTAACATGATTTTCCTAAAAATAGGTGGTAATTTTCTTTACCGTCATTTTTTTCCTTACCGTCCCTCTTTTCCCTTACCGTCCCCCTTTTTTTCCTTACCGCCCCTTACTTAACATCCTTTTAAGACAATGTTATACCAAAATTTTATACAAAAAATACTGCATTGTTATTATTTCTTATTTTAATATTCTGTGGATACTATGCAAATTCATTATAAGTAAAAATTTAGAAGAAAATAAAATGTTAGAGAGGTAAAATAAGGAAAATTAAACTCGCAAGTTTAACTTAAACCTCAATTAAATAAAAACAATAGTGGCTGCTGACCATTTTTTTCTTTATTTTGAATCATTAAAGCATTCGCCTGTAAAGTTTAAAATGTTATTTTATTAAGTTTAATTTTACCAAATTTTTATTTCTGAAAGTTAAAATTTTGTGAGAACACCTGGTACCGAATTCAATTATGAAAAATTCTCTCTTCTTTTTTACGTTTGGTAAAGAGTCCCAGCAAATGAATGTATTAAAAAACATATAATTTTGCTCTGTTTCTTCTGTAAGATAGGCCAACGCGAAAGAAAAAAAAAATAATTCAAACGATCTTTTGAGGATTTCTTAATTGCTTCTTCAACTTATAATCGTTAATTAATTAATATTAAATTATTAATTTATAAAAACCTGTTTCTTTTAAAGCATTATTTACTTTTCATTTGTTATTTATAATTTATTTTTATTTTTTTTTTATTTTTTTTTATGTTTCATTGTTGCACTTTCACAGCCATTTGGCATATTTTGGAAAGCGTTTATCTGCACATCCTTTAATCCATTGTTTTTTCAACTCTCATATAATTGTACGAGTTACAGAGAATATTTTGCTATTTATTATCTGTGGCGGTCTAAATGGAAAACGTCTTAAAATTAATATATAATTTATTAATTTATAATTAAGTTATAAAAATATTACAATAATGTACTGCCATCGAAAACACACCTGTGAACGTAATTTTTATAACTCAAGCATATCAAGAAGTGGGTTAAAAATCAATTACAAAATTTTCTTTACAGAGAAAAAAAAACAGGATGGATTAACCCCTTCGGGCGAGCGTCTTTTACAGAATTTTAAATCTTAAATCTTTTATCACCAATTTTTTAAAACAGAAATTTTTGCCTCATTGAATCGGGAAAATGCTCGGATTAAATAAGGCAATATTTACAATAAAAATTTACTGGTGAGAATAACCACTCTTTCTGAGCACCTTACGCGGCACGAATACCGGTAGCTCGTCCCCAAGGGCTTAAATAATAGAGTGTACAACGGTACGCAGTTCAACAGCTCTAAAGTATTTTGTTTCATAATTTCCAGTTTTTATCTAATTTTTTATGTGCAGTTCATACATTATATCTGTTATTTATTATTTTTGTATATGTTGCATCTGTTTCATTTTCTGACTAAATAACGAGCAATCTGTTCCTTCCAAACTTCCGTTATTAGTGACATTTATTATATCCCTCTAACAAGCTTAACTATAACAATAGTATACTCATGCGACTTGTTTTATCCTGAGACTTTTAAGACGGAAGACATGGCCACAGAGTTCTAATACAATAGAGATGCAGTAAGCTATCAAAATGGTTTGTAATATGAAGCCAATTATCGCTCAAATTAAAATGTCCTCGTTCGGCCCAAATAAGATAAGCATTTGGAACAATGGCTGAATTTTATTGGACGGGAAGAGGTTTTCAAAGCGAGCCGAACACAGACTCTTTGGAGTCTTAATTTAGTTGGGCTGAATTTTGACTGGTTTTAACCGTTTTCAAGGTTGTATTTTTAACGTCATGCTTAATCAAAACACTTCATCACCATCTATCTCTTAACTCCTTTGCCATGCTTAGTGTTTTTAGGAGGGGAACCTGCCCGATAGTTTTCTGTTGTCGTGAATTCAAGGACGAGATATTTAACCAACGTTCTCGGGTGAGCGTGTAACTAAATTTGACGTCACATTCATGCATTTTTGGCGATAAATCTCATTATTTGGCGAAACATATTTTTTATAGAAAATGATCGACAGAAAAATAGAAGTACCCAAATTATTTTTATTTTATTTTACTACAATATAAATCCTTGTTAATATTTGAAGGATTCGGAGAAAAGCGAAGATAATCCACTTTTTGTGACATTTGAGATGACAATACCATCTATTAGGTTTATAAGAATACTATGGTTTGGGAACCTTGGAATGAGGCAATAATGAAAGTAGTCCTTTGAAAAATGTAGTTGAGGGTAGGTATAACAGGAGAAGAACGGTAAAAGTCCTTTGAAAAACGCAGTTGAAGATTTGAATAAAGGGTGAAAATGATGAAAGTTGACTCTCATAAAATGAATAACGATGAATATATATCATCTAACTGTATACGTCGATCATCCTTTTTTCCTCTTATCGTTATCTTTCAATTAATTACAAATTTACAAATCAGTCATCCATATAATAATGCAAAAATTGTTCTAACAAATTGGCGCTTATTTATAGCTGTATCCATAGCTGCCAACCTTGCACTACTCTTCCGTAATATCTGGATTAATTTGACCCAGGTTAACAACTATCGAACCAGAAAATTTATTTCATGAATTTTTATTTATTTAATTCAAGGTTTCTACGTGGAACGCATTTTATTTCATTTCTTTAAAAAAATTCTGGTTCGGAACGTATTAAACCAGGGTCAAATTAACGCACTTATTACGGAAGATCAGTTTGAGGTTGGCACCTATGACTGTATCTTGAATTATTTTGTAAGAAGTGATCAGCATAAAAATTTTCGCAAACCATATCGTTAAGCATAACTATTTTACCAGCCGGCACTAGTTTAGAGATTTCAAAAATTTGCCAAACTGGCTTGTTTTGCGTCTTATCTATTGGAGTTGCAACGCTCCAAGAGACACTATTCGAAATCACGCGTCATTCAAGATAGCGACAAAAACAACACAAAAATAATTTTTTAAACAGAAATTGCTATAAAAACACAGAAAAACGCGCACCGTCATTTTCTTGACATTTTAAATTAGCGAAAACATTTTTTAAAAATGCACAACTTTTAAGCACGATTATCATTTTCAGAAAAGTCACCAAAATAAAATCGCGTCAACCTGTTTCGGGATTGTAAAAAGAAACCTTATTTTGAAATTCTTTGTGATCTTATACTCAATGTCTGGTAGTTTTATTAATCTGATAGCCCAATTCATGGAAACATTATACGGCTTTACAAAACTCTAAATATATAAACCAACAGAAATTTAACACAATTCAAAAATAAAAATATCTAGATTTACGTTCAAATTTAAATTCGTTTCCTATTCATGAACTATTTTTGGAAATTTATCAGTTCATTCTGCTAACACTTCAATGTTTCGTGCATGAACGTAATCCTTTTTCGAAGAGCATTACGTTATGGTTACTTCATAATTCATTAAGCTTCTTTTGATGTGAATAAACTTTCCACAAGTTCAAAGACATCGATGCGATATTTTCAATTATTTAAAATTAATGTAAACCTTTCAAGTAATCCCACTCTAGTTAGACATTTTGTCTTTGTAAAATTATTTCAAACGATATGGAGCAACAGCATATTATTAATTCAATAACAAGTAAAATGTAACATGCAAATTTCTTTTATTGTATAAAACTGAATCTTTTTTTCCTTACAGTGAGTTACTTTAAATAAATTTGAATTCAACATAATAACCAAATATTTCATAACGGTACACTACACAACCTGCTTAGAAAGAAGCTTGAACGTATTCAGCATGGACAGAATGTCTGTATAAAATTTAGAAATTCATCCAAAATAGAAAAACATAGAAACCAGCAATTCTGCTTTATCAGACTTTAGTGTCGCCCCCGATGAAAAAAATATATAAATATCGATAGTACAAAAAATATTTCAATTTTAAGACTTAAAATACACGCTTTTATTTTATAGAAAATGACGTCACTTGCATCCGCTGAAGAATTCCCATTTACGATCTAGTAATAAACAAAATCTATAAAAAAGTGTGCATATGACGTCGCTGTCGCGGAATAATACACAAACCCAGAAAAAAGCGATGTCATTCAAGACATTCGCCAAAAAATCGGGTATGTAATGATTCATATGCCTTCATTTGTTTTTAATATTAATATGGATACTGAAAATTAAATATAGTTTATAATAGCTCTATGTTTTATCAGAAATCATTCTTTTATATTTTTTCAAAATTTAGAAAATGTATTACACACGAGATTAATATTAACACAATTATTCTAATTGGTAAACAAATCATATTAGATGTAAATTTCCCACTGGGCGAAAAATGTCCGGACCAGGATTCGAACCCGGGACCTCCTGGCTGAAGACGGCAGTGCTCTGCCATCTGAGCTATCCCGGACGATTCCGGTCGAACTTTTTCACCCAGTTAACCTTAATGATTACAGCATCTGGTCTGAAACCTGGTTCAGCTCAACAGAATAAATCTCAGGTAATTTCGTATCCAGCGATTTCTGGAATTCCATTACCTGAGATTTATTCTGTTGAGCTGAACCAGGTTTCAGACCAGATGCTGTAATCATCAAGGTTAACTGGGTGAAAAAGTTCGACCAGAATCGTCCGGGATAGCTCAGATGGCAGAGCACTGGCGGCTTCAGCCAGGAGGTCCCGGGTTCGAATCCTGGTCCGGACATTTTTCGGCCAGTTGGAAATTTACATCTAATATGTATTACACACGGATTAATAAAATTGCATTCTTTCAACTTTTTTATGGGAATTAAGTAAATGCGGATAAAATAAGTCACGCAAATATTCTTTAACATACATTTTTATAGTAGACAATATTATTAAGGTAGCACGTATTTTAATTACAATTTTTTCAGCTGTTATAAGAAAATAGCAACAAAAAGATATAGAAATCTACTATTTTCATTTTACATGCTACAGAAATGGAGTACTTCAATTGCCCCCATTACAGAAATCACATTAAAAACTACAAAAAAAAATTGATATCTCAAAAATAAATTGAGGTGCAGTTTTCAAACAAATTTAAAAGTACTTTTTCCCCCTTTACGACGGTATAAAAATTGAAAATGTTCGGTGTTTAGAAGTTTAAAATATTGCAGTAGATTATCAGTATTTAACCGTACAATGATACACCTGCTTTGTTTTACAGGTGGTTTATGGTTAGGTGTAATGTTATTTTCTACTGACGACACTTTAATTGTTGTCTGAAAGAAATAGCATATCGGGGGCTAAAAATGATAAAGAAATAACTAAAAGTATTGTTCGGGAATTTTATAATAGTAAAAATAATTTTAGTTTCAAAAGTCACCGATAGGGAACGCTAACACGTATCTTCCGGTTGTATGAAAATATGGATGATTTTAAAAGAACTAGACTATTGGCTATATTTTTTATTCGATTAAATCATCAGTTTGATATTCAGAACAAATTACTGGCCAAATGTTACCTGTGTCAGATCTACATTTTTTTTTTTAAACTAAGCTGTGTTCATAAACGGAGAAGCAGAATAGAAATCAACATACGCTTAAAATTACATAATTTATCTTGCACACAAAATTAATAATTGAAAAAAAATGTATGGGATCACCGAATAGATATTTTTTTTAATATGTAACCATCCTAATTTCCTTACCTCCAGAAAATACATCTACGAAAATAACGCCCAACTGTGACTATTTCAACTATTACTACTTTTTATGTTAAAAAAAAATCTTACATCATGACTTTAGTGCAAACCACACTTCATTATTATTATTATTCTTTTATGAATTTTTTAATTTATACGGATTTTTCTCTCCATGTCCTTTTCTAAAATTTTATCAAGTACCAAAATCAATGTATCAAGAATAAATTATGAAACACTTTCCAACACATTCAGAATACTGTAACAAAACTTCACACTTTAATAAGATGAAAAATGCTGTAAGTAAACAAGATGTTACAAAGTAAACAATTTGTAAAACAATCTGTATAACTCATTTGAAAACACAATTTCAACAATTACCTTCGATTGTCGGATACGTATCCAAATTCTTTTGTGCAGGCCTGTATATAATCGATAGATTAGTATATTTGCTACACAGTACGTTAAAATTATTTCAAATATGAAGCGCATTGCACAGTTGAAAATTCCCCTTCAACAATTTCCGTCAATAAATGGTAATGAACTCGAGATTTTTTTGCGCAGCCCTATTTGTGATCCATAGAATTTATACACCCCAAGAAATAGGCAAGACTTTAGTTAAATTTAAAAAAAGCGTACCACAACTTAAAGAGCAGTTCCAGCAATTATTTTTCAATTCCTACTATTAGCTCACACTCTCCCTATATTTATTTATATATTTATCTTGTTCAAATTTTCAATCGTTAATAAAATACTCATTATTCATCCTATCAAGTTGAAATAATTTTTTTAAAACTTGTACTGGATGACAATTGATGTTAATACAGTTTTTTCAAATATTAATTAATTAATTAAATTTTAATTAATTAATTTTAGTTTTGCGTGGGAAACAAAATGGCGGCCATTGGTTATTGAAGATCAATGAAAATATTTTCAATAAGGGGTTACCATAGGGGGGACCCTGTTCTGTCGCCAAATACCGCTAAGTTTCTCGCCAACTTGGCGATATATCGCCAAATTTGGCGGCGAAAATGAGTCGCCAAAAGTGACGCCAACTTGGCGATATCTCTAATATTTCGCCAAATCCCCATAGAGTTCCATTGTAAACCTACTTACTTATAGAAAATCAACAAATTGAGATATTTTAATGCAACAAAAACTAATATTAGCTTAAGGGATTATATTAAATTTTTCTTTGATGGCCTAAGTAGGAATTGACTTTAAAAACAAAATGTTGAAATTACTTGTTCATATACAGTACTGTAACTGAATTATTTGTTGTACCCCGTTAGATGAACGATGAATACTATGAACATTATATTTTATAATCTCACCTTGTAGTGCACTTCAATGATGTGCATCAATTTCAATATCTTTGAAGTAGTGTAACATTATTAAAATAAATCGCAAACGATTTTTCCTCATACACCGTAATGCAACTGAATTATTTTGCGTACCCCTTTTAAGGAACTACAAATGCTATATCTTCCGTATTCAAAAGCGAACATAACGTGGTAAATATTAATAATATATTATTTCAATTACAGAGCGATCCGAGTATATTTACTAGAATGAGAATACGGATAGACAGATAGACAGAAAGGCAGACGGAAAACCGTACTGATAAACAGTTTTCAACTATGTGTTTAAAACTAATTTTATCAAAATGTATGTACCGGCTGTCCTAAAATGGACTGAATGATTTTTAAATTGAGTAACATGCAAATGGTGACAGCTATTAAAAAAAGTCTTGCAGGAAGAATATGTATTGACAGGAATATTTTTTTACTGAGATTCTGGATTTTAGTTTAAAATAGCAGCGATAAATAGCGCTGCAAGCAATAGGCACTAAATCGGGGCCCAATTTTTGATCTCCCTCTTCTCTCAGTATTGATGCGAAAGAAAGAAGTTAAATATATGGTGTGGTTCTCAGTCCCCAAACCGATTTCGTTCTTAGGGGCCCACTCCATATATTTAACCTCCTTCTTTCCCATCAATACTCAGAGATGAAAGAGGCCAAAGATCGGGTTCCGATTTAGCGTCTATTGCTTGTAGCGCATCTATCACTGTCATTTTAAACTAAGATCGAGAATCGCAGTAAAAAAAAACTCCTGACATCTTATATAACCATCCTGCAAGAATTTTTTTAATAGCTGTCACCATTTGCAAGTTGCTGAATTTTAAAATCAGTCAGTTCATTTTGGGACACCCAGAATATACAGACAACATCTGTATTAGATATTAACACACTGGTTGGAAAAGTTAAAGGAATAAGTCTAAAAACTTGTGCAACTTAAATTACTCTGCAACTAAAAACAAGGAACTTGCACAACATCTTTATTTTGCCATGCCTGACATCTCTTCAAAATGATTCTACCCCATTTCACCAAAAAAAAAAAATAATAATAATAATAATAATAACAATATAGTAAACTAGGGGGCTCTGCCCCCTGCAATCTACGCTCGCCAACCCCCATTCAGACACCGCAGAATCTAAAAGCACGCTAATTTGATCGGTTTTAAAAAGATTAGAGAAGATTGAATTATAATTGAAAAAACCTATAGCGATCTCCCTGTAAACGGGTTTCCATTCAGTTCCCTTTGATTGCAAAAATTTAAGGCCGAATCATTTGCTATTAAGTCATCCAACGGTTGTTTTCGTGTTTGATTAAAGAAGACCAGTTAAACATTTGAAAGGAAGCTAAAATAAAATGAATTAAGTAAACAGAGTATTTACCTCCCGGTATTTTTTAACAGCGTTATAAAACGATTGACATAATACAATTTACTACAATTACTACAATTTACCGCTTTAACCCCTTCAAGGGCGGTAGTTCATTTTTGGACCACTTAATTTTAATTCTTAAATGCACCAGAATATTGGAATGAAAATTTTCCTTTTATTATTAAGTGAACAAAAGCATTTTCGTATTTCGAAATTTGTTTGTAAATTCTGGTGCCATTTACTGATTTCAACATTTTACGAATAGAAGTACCTTCCCCCTGAAAGGGTTAAACGCATATTAATGTGTTTATTATTTTAAAGTTTCCTTTCTCTTTTAATATTCACGTATAAATACAATTTTCAATATTTTCCTGCTTGTAACACATACTCATTTAATAGTAATTTTAAAGGGTTTTTTTTTCTGTTTTTAATAGTCACGTGTAAATAAATTTTTAATCGTTAGAAAATATTATTCTTTGCGCGCTGTTTTTAGAATTGAAAATAATCTCTATAATAATAATATCCTAAGTCATGTGACTATTATCAACAATTCTGGGCGGATTCCTTCGCTTTTTATATTCCAGCCAGTCATTTTGGTACTTTAATGTTAGCCATACACAGGCGATAAGTCGCAAATATTATTCTATCGCCATGATTTCACTTATATTACAATAGTCCAAGTCATGTAACTGCCATAAACAATTACAACACTTCGCTTTTCCTAAGTAAGGATTCCATTTTGATTAAAGAATCAAAGTTATTTTTTCGAATAAAACTACATAAAAGATGCCATGATCACAAAGAATTCTTGATACTTTTATGTTAGCCGGGTGAAAATCTCGCCAATAGCTTTTTTTTAACTCGCCATTTAGCATTTTTTACTTTCTTCTATCTTCAATAGAAGAAAGTATTGTAATCGAAATTTTTTTCGACTTCCGGTTTTCGACGGATTTACATGTTTTAGGGGTCAGAGATCCCAAAAAACATGTTTATAGAAAATGTCTGTCTGTCCGTGTGTCAGTGTGTCCGTGTGTCTGTCGCCATTGTACCATCAAAAAGTGTATGAAGTTATGCATAGAATTGAACCAAATTTTTATGTTAAGTTTTTGGATATGGCAGGTAGGTCCTCCCTGAATTTGGAAAAAATTCGCCGGTAGGGGGCGCTGTAACGGAGATTTTTGTGCGATTTTGAATATTGTACCATCCAAAAGTATATGAAGTTATGGATAGAATTGAACCAAATTTTTATTTTAAGTTTTTGGTTATGGCAGGTAGGTCCTCCCCGAATTTGGAAAAAAATCGCCGGTAGGGGGCGCTGTAACAACGATTTTTGTGCGATTTTGAATATTGTACCATCCAAAAGTATATGAAGTTACGCATAGAATTGAACCAAATTTTTATTTTAAGTTTTTGGATATGGCAGGTAGGTCCTCCCTGAATTTGGAAAAAATTCGCCGGTAGAGGGTGCTGTAACAGCGATTTTTGTGCGATTTTGAATATTGTACCATCAAAAAGTGTATGAAGTTATGCATAGAATTGAACCAAGTTTTTATTTTAAGTTTTTGGATATGGCAGGTAGGTCTTCCCTGAATTTGGAAAAAATTCGCCGGTAGGGGGCGCTGTCACAGCGATTTTTGTGCGATTTTGAATATTGTACTATCCAAAAGTGTATGAAGTTATGCATAGAATTGAACCAAATTTTTATTTTAAGTTTTTGCCTTTGGCAGGCAGATCCTCCCTCAATTTGGAAAACATTCGCCGGTAGGGGGCGCTGTAACAGCGATTTTGAATATTGTACCATCCAAAAGTGTATGAAGTTATGCATGCAATTGAAGCAAATTTTTATTTTAAGTTTATGGCTATGACAAGCAGCACCTCCCTGAATTTGGAAAAAAATTGCCACTAGGGGGCACTGTAATAGCGATTTTGCATATTGTACCATCGAAAAGTGTATGAAGTTATGCATAGAATTGAACCAAATTTTTATTTTAAGTTCTTGGCTATGGCAAGCAGGTCCTTCCTTAATTTGGAAAAAAATTGCGGGTAGGGGGCGCTGTAATAGCGATTTTTGTGCCATTTTGAATATTATACCATCGAAAAGTGTATGAAGTTATGCAGAGAATTGAGCCAAATTTTTTGCGTTTCTTTTTGTTCATGGCATGAAGGTCCTTCCTGAATTTGGAAAAATTCCGTTGGAAGGGTGCGCTATAATTACGATGTCTGTACCATTTTCTTTATTGTACAATCGAAAATTGTATAAAATTATGCATACAAATTGAACCAAATTTTTTGTGCATGTTTTTGGCTTTGGTACAACAGGTCCTCCTTGAATTTGGAAATATCGCGCGGTAATGGGGCTCTGTGATGGCGATTTTTGTATACTTTTCTAGATTTTTCGTAGTTCTATTGTCCATCGGCGGTTCGTGCAAAGGCGGGAACTCACTTCCTGCTAAGCCGGCTATTCACAAACATCTGATAACAACAGAATAAGGAAAAACTATTAATTTTAACAAATATCATGATATAGATTAACTCGTTTTTAGTTTATTTAATTGACTGAAGCAGAAATTTAAGATGAAAATCAAAGTTGGTATAGTAATGAACTAATAATATTGAAGTATTAACATGTCTAACTAGTTTTTGAAATATTAAGATGTATAAGATAGAAGAAAGTTTTGGGATTGGCACATCCAACTAGTTTATTTTTCGAGTGGTAAATTAAAACGGTACTACTTGGTTATCCCATCGACCAAAAATCTATCGCAAGACTATAAGATTAAATGCCGATAATGGTTGATCGTAAATGTCACATTCACTTGACTGTAAGGACGTTACATGTGTGTACGCCACCAAGGGATTTTTATTTCGACGTTTTATTTTTATTTTTATCAATGCTAGGCACAGATGTCATATACGCCCCATATTGGCGCGACTTTTTTCCGACGGCAATTTGGCGAAAACATCAACAGCATAAACAACAACTCCGGGTTACCATATCAAGCAAAATAACGACACTTTGGCGCCAGTTAAGTACCCGTTGCATATATGACATTGGCGTCAGAAAAAAATCGCGCCAATATGTATATGACATCTGTGCCCAATGCTATACTAATTTATTTCATCACAGATGTCATATACGCCCATATTGGCACGGTTTTTTTCCGACGCCATTTTAGCGAAAACATCAGCACCATAAACAACAACATCCGGATTACCATATCAAGCAAAATAACTATACTTTGGCGTCAGTTAACCTTTAACCGGAATCGCTAAATTATTCCACATTAGTCGAATCTTATATCCAAAAGGACCCTTTAATTAAAATCCAAGTTATTTTCTAATATATATGAAAGTACCACTTAGATGGGTTATAAGCGCATTGAAAAAAGTTTCATGTACTATATGAATCAACTTTCATTCATATATATCTTGAAATTATATATATATATTTTAATTTAGTTCTTTAAGATGCGCGTGTTTCAAAATTAAACTGTTTTTTTTTTTTTTTTTTTTTGTCGTTGTCCGGTCAAAATGGACACACGATTCCGGTTAAAAGTTAAGTACCTTTGCGTATACGACATTGGCGTCAGAAAAAACCGCGCCAATATCCGGCGTATATGACATCTGTGCCTTTATTTGTTCTTTCGTTATTTAAAATAAAAATTACGTCAATTTGTATAATTTGGTGAGTGCTTTGGCGATTTATATAATTTGGCGAAATTGGTCGACTGGATAACTAAGAGTACATTTAAAACATTGCTTTGAATTTGAAATTAAATGGTTAGGATTTCTTGCAATATTTAAGATTATTGTTTATTAATGAAATTGATATGCATTTATGAAGTGCACTAAAATATACATTCAGTACAATATGCGGTGTTTGCCACGTTTGACGTGCAATTTCCAACTTGTTTAAATACAACGACTTTTAAATCTTCAGCTCAGCAATAACGCTATACGCTCAGGAACCGCCTTTTTGTGTATGTGGCACTGCAAGCGAGTCAATAACAAATCAGTATTCGCGCATGCCCTTATCCAAAACCGTTTGAGTAACTTTTTATTTGTGACCTTAAAGTAACACTCTACAACGGTTACAGTTCATACTATTAAAATTGATAACTGGGGCATTCTTTGATGAACAGCCTGTATAATAAAAGGAAATATGGAATTAAACATTTTATTAAAAAAATTGAAGTGTCATTTAATCATATTTTTACATAAAATTCTACTATTTAAAAAATTCGAAAATTAGAATGAAAAGTAGTGTTTAGTTTAAAATATCAAACATTGTTTTAGAATTAAGTATCAGGTAGAAAACTGGGTATTAGTTGATGTTTCTTCATTTATAAATCCAGCAATTTGTTGTATGGATTTACTGTGTGTACCAAAATTAATTCACTGTTTTTAAAATCTAATATTAAGTCAACTGGGAGAGCAAATAAAGTTATTTTTTCAGGATATTATGTGAGAAGTAGGAAATTTCTTTACAAAGCTTCCTTGCTTCAGTTTCAAATATCACTCACAAAAGACGCTGTGCTACCTCAAACTGTTAGAACGCTCAAACTAACATTTAAAGGCGGAGAGTTCTTCTCACTTTACACTGTTCATTCTGTTTAGCTGTGCTTATTTTGTGTAATATTTCAGTCTGATCGCAACTCCATCTATCGGTGATATTTGGAATTAAAACAAGAAAGCGTATTAAAGCAATTTCTTACTTCACTTATTATTTTATTACAAGAGTAATTTCACCTAGATGTCACCCTTTACTTGTTATTTAATTTTAGAACCTTCACTATACAACAAGCAATTAGGACGTCCTGTATATTTGTTTAAAACATTAAAATGAACACTAATAAAAGAAAGATATTTGTCTCTGTGTCTGTGTGCACTAGCTAGGAAAATCTACCGCACCCAAGAGTCTGAAAATTTGGATGCCGCAGGCAGCTCATTATGCGCTTGAGGATCAGATTTTTCATTTTTTGATAATTTGCAGACATTCTAACTAAAAACAAAAATTAAACAAGAACGAAAAATCATGCGTTAAGCATGGATTATGAAACACTTTCCAACACTTCCTGAAATCTTTGACAAAACTTCGTTATTTAGGGAAATAAGGTAAATAAGATGACTAAGAAAACATTTTAGAAAACAGATAAAACATTTAAAAATCTGATTTCATCAGTTACCTCCCATAGCCAAATATGTATTCCAATTCTTTTGAACAGCTCTGTATTTGATCTGTAGGTTGATATATATACTATATAAGGTAAAATTTTATTTTAGCAAGGAAATGCACAACAGGTTCAAATTTCTCTTTATATAATTTATACTTATAGATGGGAACATCCTTAAATAAATTTGTTCAGCTGTGTAGCTTAGCATTTTTATTACATGCCACTATTTAGCGAAAATTTAATTCAAAAGAAAACTCTCTTAAAACTACTGAAATCACATTCCCAGAAATTATCCATAGGCGGCCGTGTATCCAATTCTTTGCGTGGCCCTGTATATCATTCTATCTATATTCTACACCCATTTCTTAGTAAACTAATGCCATTCAGCATAAAAATGTATAACTCATTTAAAAACCACTTTTAAGCAATTTACGCTCACACTCGCTAACCTTTACGAATTCTTTTGTGTAGCTCTGTATATCAACTACAGTACTTATACACACCATATAATATGCGTAAATATAATGAAATTTAAAAGTGTATATCATAATTACGCATGCATTTCTTTCCATAATCGCTATTATACAGTACTTCGGATCGTACTGTATTTGAAACTGTACTGTATCGTGTTGTACTGTATCGTGTGAAACTGTACCGGATCGTACTGTATTTGATAGTACTAACGTACTATCTGAAATCTTTTGCGATACCCTGTAAATACTAAGTAGTTCGTATCATACATGAAATAACTTATAGTAAGCCTCATCGACGTATAACAATTTCATTACATGTGAAACAGTTTAACTTAAATAAAATAAGTCGAAAACAACTTAAGAAGTCCATGGTGTAGTGGTCAGAGCATCTGACTGCGGCACCGCAGGTCGAGAGTTCGATTCCTGACTGGGGAAGGTTCATTCAGCCTTTCATCCCTTTGGGGTCGATAAAATGAGTGCCAAGCTTGCTTGGGAACTAAACATCGAGGGTCTCGCATTAGGTTGGCCACCTGGCTGGGACGCATGCTGCATAGCACCTCGGGGCCCAGGGTCAAGAAAACAGAGATGGGCATTGTCGGCCCAGATCCTTCATGGATTGTATAGCCAATGAATTTAGTTTAGTTTAGTTTAGTAGCAAACAATTTCCCCCTATACCATTATGTAACGGACAAATTTGTGTGGCCCTGTAAATGAATAATAAATATTATTTGCGCCGCATATCCTACAGAATGCATATTTTAGTGCACTTCGTAAATGCATATCGATTTTATTTTGTTTGAAAGGATGTAACGTCATTAAAATTCATTTGGAACGATTTTTTCCCATTGGCTGTAATGTAACGAAAAACTTTCGACTGTCCCTGTAAATAAACTAAACATTCTACAAATTTCATTTGAAATAGGATTCGTGCTAGAATAAAGATAAATAACATACAAAAATTTCAGGGCAATCCCAGCATATTTAGGAGGGTTAGCGCGCGGCCAGACGACCAGACGACCAAACAAACCGAAGTCATAAACACTTTTCTACTTTGTTGGAAAGTGTTAAAAAGGCATAGCAGCCATCAGCGCAGCAGGATGCAGTCGATCGCATTTCCGGAGCGCCGCTCCGTAGCAAAGAAGAAACGAAAACTATTTTTTGTTTGTTTGTTTGTTTGTTTTCTGTCTTGTTTTTTTTTTTTTTTTTTTTTTTTTTTTTTTTGCCGTTTTACTTACCGTGCTACGACCGAATCGTTAAGAATGCGGAGAAATTTAAGAAATATTCTTAAATTTCGTACTTTTACGTTTGAAACGTCATAACATGTTTAAAAAAATATTGTTGTTAAACCTTTCAAAACAATTTCCAAACTTTATTTTGCTTTTTTTTTCTTTTTCTTCCTTTCGCGGACGCTCTCATCGGCCTCAATTTCAGACATACCGATTAACAAAAACTACCCATAAGGCGATGGTGAAATTACTTTTCAAAAATACAAATTTTAACACTTTCAAAAAAATTCGCGATTGCGGATCACTTCGCGCCTCCCGGAGACAGTGTTTTTTTCTTTACTTAAAGTAACTTAAAGTTGGTATTTCGACACTATCTTTTTAGACGTCTTCAGCACACCGGATTTACATCATCACCCATAGAAATTTCGAAACGTTCGGACGAAAAAAGTATTTTAAAAAAATAATCTGTAAAAATTTCGGTTAGACTGCGAAAACGCGGTCAGTTTCGGTGCGACTTCGGCTCATGTTTTCGCGACTAAATATCAATATTTGTTCATGAAATTCTATCGCAGCCTTAGAAACCATTATATTTAAAACACTTTCAAAGAGAAGAAATAAGAACTAATTTTTTTTTTATGTGTGACCCGACGCGAAAACAAACAAACAAAAAAAGTTAGAAGAAAACACCGTTTTTTTGCAATTATATATCTCTATTGTTCATTAAACTCTTACACTGACCACAAAACCGTCATATTTATAACCGTCAAAAATTTTAAAGAGCTTGGATAATAAGAACTACCTCTTTAGAAAACATTAAATGACCCGATATCGAAAAAAAAGGAGAAAACTATTTTTACTGCCGTCATGGGAGCCTTCCATTATTAAGTTTGTTTGGAAAGATTTGCGTTTAAATCTATAAATACATTCAACATTTATTTTTGGTCATTTTAGGTTACTATTTCGGGCGCGATTTACGCCGGTCTTTTGTTTAAAAATATGTAATAAAAATACACCGAATCGTGCGTAGCACGCTGGGTGTACGCTGCCGTAGGCGGTAGGACCACCATCCCAAGTCTTTTCTGATATACAGGATGTTCCAAAAGTCTCCGCACAACTTCAAAAATGTATTACAAAAAAAAATAATATGTCTATAGCAAAAATAATTACAACAGTACATAGAGTAACTTAAAAAGTTTTTTGTCTGTTTATAGATCGCGTTGCACAAGTAAAAGAAATTTCAAAAACGTCATTAATTCAAAATGTCTGATCCTGTGAAGAACGTGCAATGCGTCGCGTGTTTCATCGAAACGAAATCTGATACTCAAACGCAAATAAATTATCGAACGAAGTACGTGGAAATGTAAAAGATGTCGTGTACCGAACGAAAGTTAACAACCTAGTGGAATTGAAACAAAAAATCCAAACGGTTGTAACTGTTGATGTTGGCATGCTGAAACGCACGTGGGTGGAATTGAAATATCGACTTGATATTCTTGGTGCAACGAAAGGATCTCATGTAGAAATATACTAAGGTAGTAGAAAAAAACTTTTTAAGTTACTCTATGTACTGTTGTAATTATTTTTGCTGTAAGCCTATTATTATTATTATTATTATTGTTGTTGTAATAAATTTTTGAAGTTGTACGAAGACTTTTGCGACACCCTGTATTTTGATTTTAAATTTAAAAAAAAAATCTACAAAATCGAGGTTGTTTGCTACCAAATGCAATGCGGGCCCAGGATTAGGATCGTTTAGAAAGATTTTCTTTTAAATAGTATATAATGAAAATATGACGTAGCGCGCGCTCTGAACCAATTAAGAAGTAAGGATAACACGTCATTATACGTCATTGGAAAGAGGACTGACAGATGAGCGGATGGATTTGATTGTAAAAAATAACTGAAGGCGGGGAATGAAATTCTCGGAAAAAAAATAAAATGGCTTCTAAAAAGAACATTCGAAAACCCAGAAATTATCGGAGATCATGATAGAATTTAAGAATAATTAAAAGTTTAATATTTAAGTAATTTGGGTAAGCTAGATACTAAATTAAGGGGAATTTAACATAATTAACGATAGAGATTATTTAAGAATAAGGAATTAGTGAATATAGAGTAGTAATTTAGAATAGAACGGGGAAATCGCGAAGGAAGAGCTAATAATATAACATATATATGCATATTAAAAAAGTGTTATTGTAAATATTACAAAAATTTATATTTTTGAAACCATGATGTTCAAAATCTATAAGCAAACTACAAATTTGTAATTTCATTGTAAAATAATGTAACATGGAAATTCCCTTATTTGTTATTAAAATATATTCATATTAAACATATTCAACATCGATTTTAGGTATAGTCAAGATTTTTATCTCGGGCCGGGCAAAGTCAGTGGTAAGAGGAAGGAGAGCAAACTAGTTACAAGTAAAAAAAAAACTAAGAAATTATAAAATTAGAACAATTCTACTCAATTTCAAAATTTCAATATAAAATTTTCAGATGTATTCAGAAATTCGACGATTTTTTTATTTTTAGTCTATACATGAATTATTTTCGGAAATGTGTCATCTTATTCTATTAATTTTACGATGTTTCAAATACATCAAAAGATAATCTTTTTTTTTTTTTTTTAAGAACAGAATATACTGTCATTTAGCAACTTGTTTAACCTTCTTTTGAAATGATACATTTTCCATAACTTCAAAGCCATCGATGAAATAATTTTAATTCTTTAAATTAAATATACGTTTTTCACAAAATTCAATTATATATAGACATTTCATCATTTCAAACATGTTAGGTGTAACAGTGCATTAAATATCATTTTTATATGCAAATACATTTTGTCATAAGAAATTAAATCTTTTTTTTTTTTTTTTTTTTTTTTTTTTTTTTTTTAGATATTCATTGTAAATTAGTTACTTACGACAAATCTACATTCGAGACAATTTTGAAGCTTTTTCTGAGGGATAAAATTTAAATAAAGTAAATATAGCAGCTCTTTGGAAACATATTAAACAGTCTGCTTTTTGAAAGTAGAATTAACGTAGAGAAAACTATTAATTAAACTGTTAAACTATTAAAAACTAAAATTAGTTAGAAATAATATGTATATAAAGCTGTTAGAAAATTAAATATTTTTTATATAATTTCATTTATTTAACCAAAAAAAATAAAACATGGAATTTCTTTTTTTTTTTTTTTACAAAAAACAAATTTTGTTTGTCAGCTTTTTACTAAATAGTTTACGATTTGAAAGTGGAGAACACGTATTGCATTAAATTTAAAATATATACAGGGTGTCCACAATATCTCTTTACAATTTCAAGTTTTATTATAAAACACAAGTGAACAGATAATACGTATGGAAAGCGGCACAATATTCGAAGTAGTATATATTGGTGAACTTTTATTATTTTTAATTCAATCACACTGATTCATAAAGATATGATACCAACTTATTTTTTTAACTGTGTGAAAAAATACGAAATCGAGCACGAGAACTTTGATGTGAATAGCAAACTCCCTACTTATTGAGCTACCTGGACCAACGACCGGTGGACACATTTCTCTCAGACAACCTTATTGGCAACAGCATCCGGTCTTCAATGTATCAATTGTTTCAGAGATCTGTTGTAAGCATAGTCAAAGGTTGTATATACGGTATAATAGACGCTATTGCCAATCAGGTTACCTGAGAGAAATGTGTCCGCCGATTGTCGGCCCAGGTAGTTCAATAGGTACAGCGTTGGCAATTTAATTCAAAGATCTTAGGTGCGATTCCCAGCCACTGATGGTTTTTCACTCAGTTAGAAATATTCAGTTCTCATGATATCTTAAACAATCAATATCATTGAGTTAAAAATAATCAAAGTTGATCTACATAACCATCGTTTAATGAAGTTTTATTACCTGTGTTATAGTCTGTTGAACTGCCTACCTACATGGCGATCATATACTATTGCCAATAAGGTTATCTAAGGGAAATATGTCCGCCGGTCGTCGGGCCAGGTAGCTCAATAGATAGTTGGCAATTTACGACAAAAGTATTGGGTTTGACTTCAAACCTGGAAATTTTTCGTTCAGTTGGAAAAATTTAAATCGCATGATATTTTTACCAGTCAGCATGATTAAATAAAAATAATAAAATTTGTAAATAAATTTAATTCAACAAGAACTATGATTGTAGTAAAGTGGCTACTAAGCTAAAAGGGTACACCAGCCACTTACTGCTTACTAAAAACTTAAATTTTCAGGTCTATTGTGCAACTCGCTAAATTGCATTGTTAAAAATGTAGCGACTTACTGTAGTTACACTACTTATAGCGCACTGCTTCTAGAAACTATTTCCAATAAGGTTATGTGAGTGAAATGTGTCTACCGGTTGACGGCCCAGGTAGTCAATAGGTAGAGCGTTGGCAATTTAACTCAGAGGTCTTAAGTTTGAGTCCCAGCGTGGTAATTTTTTCATTCCGTTGAAACAATTCTGTCCCTATGTATTGGAGGTCTAATTGATTGTATCTAGGATTGTCTTTAATAGATTGACATTCTCGTACCCACGTCCATCAAGTCGTGAATGGCACAAGAAATTCCAGGAGACCGACTTAGTATTGGATAAAGCAAGATGTGGACGAAAAAGAGTATCAAAGAAAAACATCGACAATTATTGCATTGACGTGCTTCGTACATTCAATGTTGCACCTATAGAGATTTATTAATTGATGCAAATAAAGCTTCTGTATATACTCCTAATATTGTGCTACTTTTCATACATGCATATCTGTTCATTTGGGTTTGTAATAAGAGCTTAAAACTCTAAAGAGACTCTGTGGGCATCCTGTACTAAATATACGTGGTGTGGTACAAACATTCGAGGAATGAATTTATTTAAACTGTAGATGCAAATTAAACATTATCACTCTGTCCTTCAAAGTAGTCTCGTCCTGAATTGATACACCATTCCCAGTGAGATTTCAACTCTTCAAAGCATCTCTAGAAGTCATTTTCAGTTAACATTTTCAAGACGTGTCTATTCCTTTGTATAACGCCAGAACTAGATTTGAAGGATGTTCGGAGCTGTAATCCCATTGTGAACATAATCACTTCCATGGATACTTCAAAGTGTTGAAAGCTTGCTGACAAGGAAGGTCTCCATATGGGCTTGGGCATTTTCCAAAAATCTAAAAAAATTATAGAATGTTCTACTCATGAGGATAGATATGCTTATAAAAAAATTTCGGCGGAAACTGGATAGAGTGTCGGTAAAAAAAATAATGAAAATATCGATATTTGGCGAATTATCACCGGTTGGCGATGGAATAAAATTTCAAAAAATACTTTTATGTCAAATACTCTTTAAAATAAAAATGTTTCATATTGAACTTGTTTAGATAAATTTAATGTAAATAATTTCAGTTTTGTCAGTTTCAGTTTGATTTAACTATAGTTTTGTAATATTCATATATTTATAATGAAAGTTAATTATCAAATTTTATGAATTAAAACAAAATTTAAATTAATTAAAATTGTCTCAATCTCAAAACTAACACAAATTGAGCACTGTCGATTCAATTTTGCTGCTATGAAAACAACGACTTCTTTGATATTGAAATGAATAACTGCGGCATTCTTCATCTTGCTTTATTTTGAATTGCGCTTAAATATATGAAAATATTTTTATATAAGAAATTGTTTTTAAAGTAATAAAATTTAATAACAAACAACATAAATATGTAATATAAAGAAATTTATTTATTAAACTCTCTCATTTTTTAAGTTCAAATTTATTAAATACGCACTTATTGTTTAAGTTCAAATTCATTACATGCATTCTAAATGTCAATTAACAAGCAATTTTCGGGGGCATTAAAATTGTTTGCTTTCGGCGAGGAAAAGTACTGCTCGCGAAATCACGTGACGCTTTCGTCTTTTCGCGCCAAACACTTGAAAGTATTTTATTTTTTTATAGACTTTCTACTGCAATTCCGCCGCTAAATTTGAATGATCCTTTATTACATACATAGGAGACCCTTCATTGTGAGATTAGTGTATCAACTCAGGAAAGGACTACTTTACAGAATCAGGTGACAATTAAAGACAATTTTTAGTTTGTAGTAACACGCTGTGTTAAAAAAAGAAGAAGAACTAGAAAACAGGGATACTGCTTTTTCAGAATTTAGTGTCGCCCCCGATGAAATACATACATATATATATGTATATAATTATAGATAGTACAAAACATATTTCATTTTTTGGACTTAAAGCACACGCTTTTATTTTATATAAAATGACGTCATTCGTATCCGCTGAAGAATTCCACATTTACAATCCAATCTTAAACAACATCTAGAGTAAAGTATGCATAGGACGTCGCTATCGCTGAATGATGCACAAATCCACCAAACATCAATGTCGTCATTCAAGAAACTCGACAAAACAAATCAACTCTTTAATGATTCCGATGCCTTCATTTGTTTGTAACATTAATATACATGCTAAAAATTAAATATAGTTTATAATAATAAAAAAATATTCCCCCTCGGGGCAATAACCGAGGGGTTCTTGGAACCCATTTTAATTTTATTTTCTCTCACTGAGGATGGGGATTCAGGAATCCTCGAAACGATCGTATGGGATTTTTTTGTCGTTCTGTACGTTATTTGTGCGTAAAATCGGTGTTTAAGATTTTAGCTTTTATATTACAATTCGCACAAAGTTTAATGTATGCTTATAGTTTATAATAGCTCCATGTTTTATCAGAAATCATTCATTTATATTTTTTTTTTTCAAAATAGCACGTATATTTTTTCAGTTGTTATGGTAAAATGTCAACAAAAAGATATAATTAGTATTTTCCAACTATTTTTTCTTTACTTTCTACAGAAATGAAGTACTTCAGTTGACAACATTAAACAAATGGCACCAAAACTACAAAAAAATTAATATCTCAACAATAAATTGAAATGCAGTTTTCAAACAAATTGCATTTAAAAGTACTCTTTTCCCAATACAACGCTATAAAAATTAAAAATGTGCTATGCTTAGAAATTTAAAAAAATTGCAGTAGAGATTATCCGTATTTAACCTTATAATGATACATCTGCTTTATTTTATGGCTGGCTTGTATAACGTAATGTTATTTTTTAGAGACGATATTTTAATTGCTGGCCGAAAGAAATAACATATTGGGGGCTAAAAAATTGCATGGCTCTGATTAAACCTTCCCCACACCCTCCCTTCTGAAGTTGCTGTCTCTCATCCTGTCAATGCGCGTGGAGTAATTAACTCCACAATTACAACACTACTATGTTCCATTCCACCAAGCCCTCATTTGTGACGAATTTATATCTTTACCTACTGTATGATTAACTCTGTCTGGATCTTTCATTTTACATTCGATTTAAACGCAGGCAGTACCTTCTAAGTAGGCACTTAAGGAACAAAGGACATTGGTTAATATTCTATATTTTAAAAGATCTTTCTAGTTTGTTGGGAATGTTGATAGTTACCAATCAGTTTTTAAATTAAAAATGTATAAATCATAAAATAAAAATTTAATTATGAATATTTATAAATAAATTTATGAATAAATATAATATTTATAAATCTTTAAAAGACTTTTCAATCTCCATAAGGTTCCTTAAAATTGACCA
This sequence comes from Maratus speciosus, assembly GCA_963932465.1. NCBI lineage: Eukaryota > Metazoa > Arthropoda > Arachnida > Araneae > Salticidae > Maratus > Maratus speciosus. The sequence continues at coordinate 346,306,442 of OZ010795.1, read as the reverse complement.
GTGAAATCCCGAATTTTTTAGTATTGAAAGATTGATTGATTTTCCATGTTTTCTCAAAAATTATTAGAGATATCATAATGCGAAAAATTGCCTATTTAGTCAGAAACATTCTCTATTTGCCCTTGATAAAGTTTAGTGTTTGTTGTGCAACTGTTTCTGGGCCAATTCCGTATAAACCGGCAAAAAGACATAAGTATTTTAGATCTTACTTTTTACTATATGTCCTCTAAATAGTCGAATGAATGTAGGTTTTTGTTCTTTTTTGCTTTTGTTTTTGTTTTTGTCACAGACAGTCACTCCAATTTTATATAGATGTGTAGATGCATAATTTCAATTAAATGCGTTTCGGGAACATTTGGATAGCCATATATTTCAATTTTATAGTTTGGTAATCAAATGCTTTACTGCGAAATACAACATTCAGTTTTAAAAACTGCACATTTTTGCTAAATTCTTTCGTTATAATTTAAGCGTCTTTTCTTGTAAAAGTAATGTTATTCGCTATTACAGGGTTGCCACGCTTTAGGGAATTTTCCAATCAAAGTATCTCTATTTTTTTATAGAAAACTATATCTAGATTAATCGCACGAAATTTCGAGTGATTTAAAGAGAGATTCTCTGTAAGAAAGTGCTGGTGCCGAAGAATTTCCTGGTCTGGAAATTCTCTGTAGTGTGGCAACCCAGTAATAGTAAAAAAGGGGCTTACATTCAATGTAACGCTTTATTGTATTACTTTCTTTTAATCTATTAAAAAACAATGCATCATTAAGTACAAGGGGCGTTTTATCCCTCATAGCATGCATGGTCACAATGACGTCGTTGTGACGTCACTGTAAGTCACTGTGGTCACGTCACATCTGTGATCAAAATGCCACCACTCAGTGATGTCACATTATGACTGAGATGTGAACTTCTTAAAAAACTATAAAAAATTATAAAAATTATTTAAAACATGTTATTTATGTAAAATTATATTTTTCTGGCAATTAAAAAAATGCGACGTCACTGTTATGTCACTTCATGTAACGTACGTCACGTCACATATGTGACGAAACACACCACCATGTTGTAAGCCATAGTGTAATAAAAAATATGAACTTCAAAAATCTTTGAAAACGAAGAGAAATATCTCAAACATTATTTTAAACAGGTTCGAGTTACAGCGGCATTAGGAAGGAAAATATATTAGTGGATAGAAAATAGTAAGTTCGGACACGAAAAGAGGGAGGGGGGAGGGGCATAAAAAGAAAAATGCACGGTACAAGTATCAACAAACTAGATTTTCATGCTATATTTTATTAATTTCATATCTAAGACAGTGAAAGTATACTCTTTTCGCGATTTCAATTTTATCTACCATTGCAATTTAATATAATAATCCTTTACTGATTGTAATTATTGTAAAAGTGTTTATCGGAAAAATGGTACGTGCTGGAGCAATTTGCATAACATATTTAGAATTAGGAATATTAAATCTGTACACTTTACATATTTAGTTTGCAGGGAGGAAATTGTTTTATTTTATTTATTTATTTTTTTTTTATTTATTTATTTTTTTTTTTTTTTTTTTTTTTGTCGACCAGTGGTATTCGAAACACTTCTGTGGATTCAAACTAAAAATTTTCTATTGCAGTTAAGTCTGCAGCTTTTAATAAGCACGTATAAAGAGTCTTCAGAGTTTAGTCATATATGCATTTCTTGCTTTATAATTTGCATTCCAGTCATATTTTTTTCCTGTTAGTGTTTAACTATTTTAAGTAACTATTTTTTAAAAAAATCTACTTCTTTCAGACTTTTTAAATAAAAGATCATTTTCCGAAAAAAGTATATGCAAAATTTATAAAAAAACCCATGATATAATTAATTACTCGTACTTCAAATTTGCATTTTAGAGATATGACTTAAAAAAAGTTATTTTACAAATTGTTTTATTCTACAGAAAATTAATATGAAAAGAATGACAGATTGACAAAGAAAATTTTTTTATCCTCGATATTCCTTTTTCATTTATTAAGAAGATATTTAGGATTTATTAGCTGTGAAGCAAACTTTACTTAAAAAAAGAAAGAAAAAGGAGGGGGGTTTCATTCAAATAGAAAATTTTAATTACAGATACTCTCATAAAATTATTGCACATTTAAGTTCCAAATCTGTTGTATATAAAATAATAATAATAATAATAATAATAAACTGTAAAAGCATCTGCTTGCTAAAAATCGTCTGCGCTCGATTTGACCGCAGAATAAATAAGGATCAGAGAACTTTAGATGCGGGAAGTTAGTTCACTATCACCAAGTCTAGAACGCTTTTTTCAAGATGAGAAAGATGTCCGTCAGTTTAGGATAAAACACGGATATTATTACAGTATTTATAGAGCATCAATGTATGTCTTATTTAATTTAAATCTTTTATTCCTGTTTTGTATATTATTATCATGAGTTAAGTAGATTTATGTTATGTAGAATGAGACTGATCTGGAATTGTTTTCAGAAGCGATATTTTCCGATTCGATACTGCGATCTAAAATATCTTACTCTGCCATCGCTCGAAATAAAAATAAAAAGAAAAGAAAAAGCTGATGACGCTGAAAAGAGACTGATTCATGCCTACATTCATTGTTTTTATTTATGTATTTATCAGCTCATTATTATTGTTTTTTCTCAGGATGGTTACAGAGAGCATTAGGTATTTTTTCCAGGCGAGTGCTTTGCTAAGGGAAAAGCTTAATTGCTAGTTATTATCTATATGGATTATATTACGAGGCAGTAAAGTAGAAACTTCACTGTTTTGCACAAAAGAGGGAGGTTTTTATGACTTCATGTTTTCCGGAGGAGCTAGCTGCAAGGACTTCGTGTGGGTCCCATGGTCTCATGAGAAAGTCGGGTGTGTAACATCGGTTGCGGGAGGGTCGTTGGGGCCTAGGGCATCCGGGAACCCACTAACCATTAGCCTACACGAAGGCGGGTCCAAACAGCGGCGAGGGGCTAGAGATTTGAATTATGTCCAATATGTTAATTCGTATCCACCACTCAGGGCCTCACATGCAAATTTTTAATACGGAGAGACTTTTTTCTCTGAGAGAAAAGGAGATGCATCTGAAGTGTCCCAGCGTGCGGATGTTTTTAGAAATAATGTCCGTTTGTTAACCAATGCAGTTTTTTTTTTTTTTTTTTTTTTTTTTTTTGGGGGGGGGGGGGGTTCTATGATGATGAATGTCACGAAATTAATGTTTTGCTAAGTGCTACGTACTACCTTCTTTTGGCTCAGACCTGGGTTGTATTAACAACCTGTAAGAAGCCATTTTCACTTAACATAACTCATGTATGTGAACTTTCTTTTTTAAAAACCTGTTGGATTTACCCATTTTAAGATTTCTGCTCTAAGAGGATTCTGTCACCCCAGTGGGGGAAAAGGTACGATTATTTATTTATGTTCCCTATGGTATAGTGTACCTAGTAAATAACACATGTTTGGTGGTGTGTACCGATTCCCGGGAGAACTTGTCACGTTAAAATGACATACTAATTATACTCAGTTATTCCTCCATGGTTATTAATATATGTGGTTAGTTGGGGTTCTCCATTAGTTGGAGATAACTTTCAAAATTAGCTTTTGTAATGAGTAACTTGTTTTGGTGGTAAAAGAATGTATTATTTTTTTAAGCGTAATTTTCTAAGCTAACATGTTGGTAAATAAATGATTTATTAATATTAAATTTCTTATTTGTCATTTTTTAAAAGTCTTGCTAATTATTTATTTTTATTATATAGAGTTTACTTAAATGCTTGATAATGTTATTAGACCAATTATTTAAAAGTATAAACAAATTTATCTTCATTAGATACCCGATTTTTTATGCCGAGTTTCTGGAATGACGACATCGCTTTTTGCTATTTTTTGTATTATTATACGATAGTGACGTCATGTGCATACTTTTCAACATATGTTGTTTCAGACTGAATTGTAAATGTGGAATTCTTCAGTGGATGCAAATGACATCATTTATACAAAATAAAAGCGTGTATTTTAAGTCTTAAAACTAAAGTGTGTTTTGTACTATCTATATTTATATATTTTTTCCATCGGGGGGCGGCACTAAATTCTGAAAAAGCATAATTCCTGCTTTCTACTTGTTATTATTTATTGTTGGGTTCCTCACCTCCCTGGAAATTATCCAATATTCATCGTGAATCCTTCTTTATAGCAAAAAGTTATCGGAAACTTCCATGTAATGTAGAATTACCAAGTATTACATTTTTCAAATATTTCAAGAAGTTCATATCTAGTATCTATAATAAAGTTGAATGTCTATAATTTATTAGGAACATTTTAGAACTACGATCATTAAAGCAACTCTTTCTTATCTTTGAGTTTCAGATTCCTGAATATCGTAATTTTTATTTAAATTAGCATTCACATTACTTTAACTGCAAAACAGTTATACAAATCTTTTCTCTAAAGTTACTTGTAATGAATGAATCTCAAGAGAATAAATGAAGAATTTCGACTGTTACCTCTTTAAAGTATATTATTATTTATAAGTATTTATTCCTTTTAAAATATTCTATCTGTATATCTGTATCGATTATTCAGGATAAACTATAAGATTTAAATAAATTGTCGCTTGGGAGTTAGTGGTTTAAAAATCACTCAGAAATCAGATAATCGCTTTGGAGAATTAAAACAAAACTTATTAGAGTTACAAGAGTTTATTCTAACTCCTTCAAGGGCGGTGATTCATTTTTTGGATCACTTAAATTAAAACCCATAACTGAATGCCATATTTCCACCAGAAATTTGGAATGAAATTTTCCTTTTATTGTACGAAAAGAAAAACTTTTACTTATTTTTAAATAAATTTGATTGTAAATTCTGATGTCATTCAATCATTTCAGTATTTTACGAATAGGACTAATTTGCCCTTGAAAGGGTTATCAATACTGGTCAATATCTGAAAAACTGACAATTTTTGTCCACTGCCAATAATATTTCATTAATTATACTAAAATCAAAAGCTGAAAAAGGTAATATATTGTAACATTTGTTATAATAATTACCAATGATAAATGGACATATAATGATGTATAAATAATTAATTTTAAGCTTTAAACAAGCTAAATCATCATTTTAGACCCTGTCCCCAGGTACAAATATCCAGTATTAAATATATGCTGAAAATTTTCAGTAAACATTATTAACTTTTACTATGATATATTTATACCTATATATGTACTAGAGTATGGGAAAGTATAATTCTTCTTTATTAGTATAGATTGTATAGTAAAATATTGTAGTAAATATATTTGTCCCTGAGGTTGACCATCATCTCAATTCCTCTAAACACATATTTAGGTTAACAGATACTAGTTGGCGCTGGCAAAATTATTTCCGTTGCAACAGCGACTAACAGTCAACTAGCCACCATGGATAAATGTAAGTTGTTCTTCTCTTCGTTTCATATTTAGAAATATTTATTTTTTTGTTCTGAATAGGGATGAATATTTTTTATAGCTTCGTTCATGTCCCCATATTTAACTTTTTATTTATTAAAAAAAAGCTTATTGTAACTTTATTTATGCAACATACAAATGTCACATGGCATATTTAAAAACTTACCTGTGTGCAAAATCATTCAACAAAATGACTGTGCAGCTGTTAAGACAAAAACCTCAGTTTCCATCATCTCAATCCCAGTTATTAGACACTGATTATGATGTTAACAGACACTTTCTTCCATAAAAGCTTATCCTACGCATAAAATATACATACTTGATCTCAAAACACTACAGCATTTAAATGACAAAATATGTATTATAGTATATAATTGTATGTGGTGGTTGGTACATTGGTATGTAGTGGTTGGTAACTTTAAAAAATAAGAATTTTGGAATGAAATTGCCCTGTTTTCAGATATTGACCCATACAAACATATTGTTTTCCAAAAATTAGTACTCTTGCTAAAAAAAAAACACAAAAAATCTTCAGAATTATGAAAACGTTAAATGGAAAATTCCACATTAAATTTTGAAAATTTTGTTTCGATGTATACATTTCCCGCTTACATAAATTCTTGTCTATGTCTACGTGCAAAATTTTGTAATTCTAGAATCATTTGTCCACAATCCAGCACACAGGTTGACAGACAGGCAAACGCACAAACTCAGTCTTTTATTACATGCAGATATTTCTAATTTCATGGATATTAATTTCTAATATCTATAGTACAACGATTATTGTTTTGTAATCTATTACGAACATTTTAGAGTTACGATAATTAAAACAGCTCTTTCTTGTCTTTGAGTTTCTGATTTGCAAATATAATAATTTTTATTTAAATTAGAATTCACTTTATTTTAACCATCAAACAATTATATAAACATTTTCTCTAAGGTTAATACTTAATATTTCTCAAACAATTAAAACATTTCTTTTCGGCTGTCTGTTATTGGAGGTATTTTTTTATTTTCTTATGTCTATATTTATTATTCAAATAAATTTAACGTTTTAAATAGATCATCTATTGGAATGAGTAATTTCGTGATTGCTTTCTGGAAATATTACGATCTTTTATTACTAGTAATATTTTAAAAATCAGTTAAATTAAATCAAGTACACTGTAAAAAAAAAATATGACCAGTTTTCCTGTAGGAATCGGAAAAATAGTTGCCCTTATCGTACCGAAAAACTTTCCGACCCAGCTCGGAATAAAATCCGTAAAATCGGAATAAAATCCGTAAAATACCGTTTTATTGACTATTTCCTTTTTTTACGGATTTTATTCCGAGCTGGGTCGGAAAATTTTCCGGTACGATAAGGGCAACTATTTTTCCGATTCCTACAGGAAAACTGGTCGGATTTTTTTTACAGTGTAGTCCTGGCAAAAAATAACTAAGTCCTGTAATATTCATAATATTTATTAAAGCTTTTGCAAAAATCTCTAATTATGTGGCTTACAATTACTTTATTTGTATGATTTTGTTCGAAAGCAGGGAAATAATAAATCCGCTATTACTGCAAAACGTTGCTTTGAATGAACAAACTCCTTCATTGTCGATTTTTTTAAACAATCCTTTAGCACTTCAATTAGACTTTTTGCAAGATTTTCATATTCATATAAATTATAAACATGTTGTTAACTCTGAGTTTATGTTCCCCATTTATCATCTTATTGGAATACTTTCATAGAATCATTTTTCCCACCTTCTATTTTCATTTTAGCTATCTCTCTTCTCTCTCTGTATTCTTATTGGCTGTTTCGCTTCCCGTTCCTGCTATTCTATTGGTCTATAGAACTGATTTCAGCCCACTCCTCCACCATATATGAGAGTAAAAAAGATTTTTTTTTTTTTTTTTTTTTTTGGTAAGCGTAAATTTACGGAAATTATATTTTACATTTCAGTAGATCTTTTTGCGTTCCGAACATTATTTTTATATACTTACTGTATATTCAGCCAATTTTCACCTCATTTTCATATAATAGAATTAAGTAATTTTAAGATTTCTAAGCCTTTTTTATAATTTAATAAACTAGATTTCTATAATTTTTATCGAAACCAAAACTCAAACAACATGGATTTACAAGTTAATCATTTTATCGTATTTAATATGATGCCATCATAAAAAGATATATATATATATATATATATATATATGACGTGAGATATTGTTGGAAGATATTAATTTCATAAAATGTTCATTAATTTATCAAAATTCTATCAAGAAGAAAATATCAAAATATGCCATGTCACAATAAATCCATTTTATTTAAAATATATCGGTTATAGCCTTTTAAAATGTATTAAAATGCTTCTAAATATCACTGAGAGGAATTTAAAGAATTATAGATTAAATTATAGTTATAGATTAAATTCAAGGAATTTAATCTATAACTCCATGTAACTATTATGGTTCATTTTTCTTTCTTATCTATAACCTAATGCAATAATACATAAATAAATGTCTGAGTCACACAACAACCATGTCCTTTTTCTTTTATACGCATTATTCTTGCCTAAGAATCTTAAGAATATGATGCAATTATCAAAAGATATATATAACGTGAGATATTTCTGGAAGATGATAAGTTTCATAAAATGATCACTAATTTACCAAACTTCTATCAAGAAGAAAATATCAGAATATACTATGACGCAATAAATCTATTTTGTTTCAAAATATATCGTGTATTACATTTTAAAATGCATTAAAATGCTTCTAACTATCGCAGAGCGTATTCTTCAAGGAATTCTATCTATAACTCCATGGCAATATTATGGTTCATTTTTCATTCTTATCTAACAACCTGATACAATAATACATAAATAAATGTCTGAGCCACACAAAAACCATATCCTTTACCTTTTATATGCATTATTTTTGCTCAAGAATCTTAAGAAGATAATTCTGAAGTCAGTAGAAATTATTTATAACGTGATTCGTCCTATAAATTTATAAAAACATTGTTAAAAAGTAGTATTTGAAATTAAACAAAATATACGAATTTCGAGTAACATTTTACCTTAATATAAAGTGTTTTATTATTATTGTTATTAATTATTATTTATAATTATTATTATTATTATTTATTATTATTATTATTATTATTATTTGTTATTATTATTATTATTTATTATTATTTATTATTAATATTTATTATTAATATTATTGGTTTGGTTTGAGAGTTTATATTTTACTTCGAATAACGTACATCTTTATCAGCTTTGGCATTAAATCTATACTAATGCATAGGAATAATTTGTAGAGCACCAAACAGAAAGGTATTGCTGGGATTCGGACCACACTCTCAATTTTTTTGTCTGCTAAAACAATCTGCAGATCCCCTCCCAAACTTCATTTGCAATTAATAGAATACTTTCATATCCACAAAAAAATATAAATTTATTGATAATTGGGAACTTCATGCTCCTTCTTTGTGGTAATATTGGAAAACGTTCATAAAGTCTTTATTCTTAATTTTATCCATCAACTTTTGTGTTTGTTTGTTTTTCTCGCTCTGTAAGTCTATTAGTTCGTTTTTTCCTCTTTTCTGAATTTACACTGGTCGATAGTACTCTAAATCTAATCCCTTTCTTCAAGATATAGATTATTGATGATCAAAAATTTCATTATGTTTCTTGCAATTTCGATAATGTTTAATGCCAGCAAAAAAAGTCTCAATTTTTATAGTGGTAGGTCATATTTGTGCTTAAAATATTTTATGTATTAATGTCAATAATGAATTTCTTAAAATAGACAATTAGAGAAACAATAGTCGAAAAAATAATATAGAAATTAATGTATTAAAATATATAATATATAAATTACAGTCTATAATATATAATATATGAATTAATATATTAATAGCAAAAAAGTACAAGCTCAAGTTGGGTAAATCGAATTGTTTGTTTTTACATGAAAAGCTTATAGGTTATTGATAACATATTAAAATACTTTGAAATACCAAACATTATTTATCAAGTTAGTTAGAGCAAAGTTGTACGTACAGTCGTGGAAAAAAAAGTAAACACCCCCACTAACTCTTCAACAAATTACCGTAGACGGAAGTTACTGGTACCGAACGATTGTAAATAATATCTACTTTTAAATGATGTATATAAAATTTTCTTAGGGGGCCATCTACGTATTAAAACGAAACCAAACCTCATTTTTTTTCAATGCAATACACAATTTTAACGAGATATTTCAAATCTTCGGTTCAAATTATGCCTAGGCACAAATTTCAAGTCATTTGAATGATAAGTTTTTTAATTGATATTCAAAATTTAGTGCTTCTAATGTTAAATTACATTTTCATATTTCTATTTATATCTCCTGAAATTATGCTCCTAATGTGCTAATTTTTTGTGTAGCAATAATACTAACGTGCCCAAACATAAATACACTGAATTTGCAATTTTTATAATTTTATGATATGAATTATGAAATTAATATTCGAAAAAATTATGACTTGCAAACTACAATTTTTTTGATGGATTTAGATTTATTAAGTCCTGCTTTATGAAAACCCAAAATTTCACATTTTTCTTCCAAATAGTTTTGAAATTATGCTTAAAAAACGGCTAAATGATGGTTTAAGGGGCCGTCTATGATAGAAATGAGTAGATATTTAGAAATTTCTTCTGCTGTCCTGTTATCTAACAGGCTTCATTGACTACTTGAGTGGTGCTTAAGGTGCTTTGATCAAGAAGGGGGCTCTATCGGTTAACAATCGAGTACCGAACTTCAATTTGGATACAGCCCTTAAAATACGCTTGTTTTAAAATAATTAATTTCTCAGAAACTTATGGTACGAATTGCATAAAAATTTGTTTTTAGGCTAATTGAAGGGTGTAGAGTTCATTTATGCCATCAGAATTGTGTATTTTTATTGAAAAAAAACAAAGTTATGGTTCGTTTTAATACGTAGATGGCCCCCTAAGCAAATTTTATATACAATCATTTAAAAGTGAACTTTATTTCCAATCGTTCGGTACCAGTAACTTTCTTCTACGATAATTTGTTGAGGAGTTAGTAGGGGGTGTTTACTTTTTTTTCCCCGACTGTACCTTTTACTTAATTAATACGGCTTTATAGAAAATTTTTCTGTTACAATTATAATGAATTTAGTAATATTTTGCTGTAATATAAGAAATTTCCTAAAGTAACTTAAGTAGAGAAAAAATCCTAATTATTTTTGTAAATATCTGAACAAACATTGACATTTCTAAGCTGTAATATCCTATGTTATTGATTTTTATCTCATATTATTACATTTATTTTAAAGCATAAATTAATTCTTACTTACTGTTAACTATATAAGTAACTGAACAATTCAACTCATCAAGTAAGTCAGTTTTACAGGTGCTGTGATTCCGACCGAATTCTGGAAGTAACTTAATAAAAATTATCTTCAAACCATTTGAGAGTATTTTCTCAGTAACAAGTATGTGTAACATTTAAATACATTACATTGGCAACGAATCCGATCTCACGAACTTTTTTTTCAGCCTTATAATAGCTGTAATTGCTGTTTTCCACTCTGTATCATCATGAGTAAGTGATGGGAAGATTTTTGTACTCGACAAAATTGTGAATGTATCATATGCTCTCATAAATCTCTTTGTCTATCTCAACTCACCAATACATGCATCAATATCGTTAACCCTGAATAAGACTAATTTATTTAATAAAAGATTTGTGATTGGACTTGACTTCTAGGAATCTTGGATTAAATAAACAAATTCTCCATTAATATCCAAATGTTTACATAAATTAACCTTTATTTTTCTATATTTTTTTCAAAGACAGTTTAATTAGTAACTTTTTATGATTTAAACATTATTAGCAATCTTGCGTGATAAATAAGATTCCTTATAAAGCTGTTAACTTATCGATTCTCATTTCTGCTACATTTAAATTAAAAAAAACACATAATGTCATTGATTACACCATCCCACAAATAAAAATACAAAATGAAGTTTATTTACAAGAAAATATAAAAATTGATCCATCTAGCACACATAAATATTTAGCTCTAAGCTAATTACTTTGATGACATGTGCAAATTGCTGCATTTCTGATTTTACAAATATTTTTCATTGGATTACTTCCCATTTTTAGGTGCGTTCGTAATTATATAAATACGTAGCACCTATAGTCGTCGTTCAGTCCGTCTGTCTGTCCGTCCATCTGTGTCTGTCCGTTAGTCCGCATATAATAGAGCAAAAACCACCCAACCGAATGGTCTGAAATTTTAAATATATGATTGTTGCAAAATTTTGTCGAGCCATTTCAAATTTTATGAAAATCGGATGTATAGTTAAATTACAGGGACAGTCAAAAGTTTTTCTTTACATTACGGCCGATGGGAAAAATTATTGCACGTGCATTTTAATGATGTTAAAGCTTTCCGAATGGTCTCAAATTTTAAACATATAATTATTGCGACATTTTGTCGAGCCATTTCAAATTTTATGAAAATCGGATGTATAGTTTAATTACAGGGACAGTCAAAAGTTTTTCTTTACATTAAAGCCAATGGGAAAAATTATTGCAAGTGCATTTTAATGATGTTACAGCTTTCCGAATGGGCTGAAATTTTAAATATATAATTGCTGCAAAATTTGTCGAGCCATTTCAAATTTCATGAAAATCGGATGTATAGCTTAATTACAGGGACAGTCAAAAGTTTTCCGTTACATTAAGGGGAATGGGAAAAAATTATTGCAAGTGCATTTTAATGATGTTACAGACTATGCACTTATGAATTGCAAATAAATACACATTCAGTACAATATGGGGTGCAAAAAATATTTATAAAACTAGTTATAGTACGAACGCACCTCATTTGCCACGTTTGACGAGCAATTTCCAACTTGTTAAGTTAAACAACGTATTTTGCTTAATTTACCTCATTTTACATATATACAAAATTAACTATGCAACACGATCCATTGATCTGCAAGGGTCAGACCTCAATCAAATACATATTCTAAATTTTTAAAGGTAGATTGGGGAATATAAAATGTTATACCTTTTAATTAGAAGAGGATAACTTGGGAGCCCCTCTAGAGATGTTTTGGCTTAAAATCGACATCTTTTTAAGAATGCACTGAGACTTATGGAGCACACAACAAGAAATATAACCAAAAGTCTTCAAAGAGCCATCTGCACTAGATCAGCACTTTATGCAAACTGACTTCTTTATCCAAGAGGGAAAATTTTAACGTTGTTTTTAGATAAACATTTGCAGGAGATATGGGTGCCGAGAAGGATCGAACCGGAAAACCCACGGTCAGTAAGCGAGATCTTACGTGCCGAACAAAAGGCTAGCTCGATCGCTTCCTGCGATAAACTCGTTTTACTGACCGCGCCAGATGGCGTCGCCACAGTACTCTACCCCCAGTGAGAAGAACATCTCGTTGATGTTGTACGAGCGATGTGCACTCGTGTTGCGCTGGCGGTTGCCAGAGTGATGCTGTCGTGCTGCCGTGCGCATGTGTGTACCTCCGAAGATGCGCGGCCCGACAGGCTTTGTGCTATGAGAGTTGTCATAGGCTTTGCGTGCTGTAATAGTTTCACAGGCTTTGATTGCTGGTTGCGTGCTGTGAGCGTTTCACAGGCTTTTGCTGCAGGGAGTGTTTTCAGTGCTGCCATCTGTTGGTCTCGAAAGGAGATGATGATGTTTGTGAAGGTGCGTGTTCATTTGACCAAGGTCACCAATGCGGGAGAGGTGCGGCGATAGAAATCGAAGCGGAGAACCCACGGTCAGTAAGCGAGATCTTACGTGCCGACCAAAAGGCTGGCTCAATCGCTTCCTGCGAGATACTCGTTTTACTGACCGCACAAGATGGCGTCGCCACACATTCTTAACAGTTTTTACTCTAATTTTTCTTTCTGCTCACTCGGAACAACTCTACTCCCCCGGCTATATTCACTCCGTGACTTTGAGTGGATGTCTTGAAATTATGCAGGATCAGATAATTTCAAGGGCAGTGATTGGAGCATGTGCTCTGCTCCTCTAAACATTATGTCGCCTTCTGGGCTGTGCTTGTTTTATTTTTATTTTTATCGTCAAGCGCATGTCTTGGGAAACTCATCCTCTTCTTAGCACATTGTCATAAATTTTTGTCTTTCTACTTATTGTCCATCACAGAGCTTTATTTGTCCGGCCATAAATTTATTTCAGGGTGGTCTGCCTTCGACTATAAATTTATGTCTGTCTCCGACCACAAATTTATTTCAGGGTGGTCTGTGTTTGGTTTTTGTATCACGCTTTTTATCTCATAGTCTTTAAATTATATAAAGGAATAATGTTCCATTTTCTAGCCCTGGCTCTATGGCTGGATGATGTGATTTTAAACCCATCTTCTATACCCCGCATATTAAAATATTATAATTATATGTAAAAAAGATTTTTTATCTTAAACAAAATTATTAAATGCAGTATGATTTTATTATTTAAGACTTTCTTTTATTTTTCTAATATGTAATTGAAAGCTGCAGTAAACAAACATTAGTAAGATACCAATGTAACCTAAGTTTGAAATTTTAATTATCTAAATTAAATTACTTAGGTTAAATAATTAAGGAACTGGATCACACACCAAGTAAGTAAATAGTGAGATGATGGGAAGATTTTTGCACTCAACAAAATTGTAAATATATCATATGCTCTCATAAATCCCTTTATCTATCTCAACTCATCAATACCTTTGTGCATAAATATAGTTAATCCTGAATAAAATTTATTTAATAAAAATTGTGATTGTACTTGGCTTCTAGGAATGTTGGGTTTAAGAAACAAATTCTTCAATAATATCTAAATTTCTACCTAAATTAACCTTTATTTTTCTATAAATTTTTCAAAGAGTGTTTAATTAGCAACCTTTTATGATTCAAACATTAACGATCTTGCGCTGTGTAGTTTGACTCAACAAGATTTCTTATAAAGCGGTTAACTTATCGATACTCATTTCTGATACATTTAAAATAAGATAACATATGGGTCAATATCTGAAAACTGGACAATTTCACTCCAGAATTTTTATTTTTTTTTTTAATTAATGTACCAACTTCCAAATACAATTATATACTATGATACATGTTTTGTCATTTGAATGCTGTAGTGTTTTGAGATCAAGGATGTATATTTTATGCGTAGGATAAACTTTTATGGAAGAAAATGTCTGTTAACACCATAATCAGTGTCTAATAATTGGGACTGAGATGATGGGGACTGGGGTGATGTTTTTGTCTTAAAAGTTGCACAGCCATTTTATTGAATCATTTTGAACACATGTAAATGATTAAATATTCCATGTGACAGTTGTATGTTATATAAATAAAGTTGAAATAAGCTTTTTGTTATAGATAAAAAATTAAATATTCATGAATGATGCTTTAAAAAAATACTCATCCGTTTTCAGAACGAAAACTAAATATTTCTAAAAATGAAACAATGAGAAGAACAACTTACCTTCATCCACAGTGGATAGTTGAACTATAGTTGCTGTTGCAATGGAAATAATTCTGCCAGCGCTACCTAGTACCTGTTAACCTAAATGTGTGGTTAGAGGGACTGAGATGATGGTCAACCTCAAGGACAAATATATTTACTACAGTATTTTACTATACAATCTATACGAGTAAAGGAGCATTATATTTTCCCATACTGTATATATATAGGTATAAATATATCATAGCAAAAGTTAAAAATATTTATAAACATTTTTACAGCATACATTTAATATTGGATATTTGTACGTGGGGACAGGGACCTAAATGATGATTTCGTTTGTTTAAAACTTAAAATTAATTATTTATACATCATCATATGTCCATTTATCATTGGTAATTGTTATAACAAGTGTTACAATATATTACATTTTTCAGTTTTTTGTTTTAGTATAATTAATGTAATATTATTGCCAGTGGGCGCAAATTGTCCAATTTTCAGGTATTGATCCATATAATACCATTGATTACACCATTTCACAAATTAAAATACAAAAGTAAGTTTATGTACAAGAAAACATAAAAGAAAACACAAAACATAAAAATCGATCCATGTAGCACACATAAATATTTAGCTTGAGTTTAATTAGTTTGATGACATATACAAGTTACTGCATTTCTGATTTTACAAATGTTTTTCTTTGGATTACGTTTCCTTTTTAAGCTAATAAACATATCTTGCATAATTGACCTCATTTTACCTATATACAAAATTAACTATGCAACACGATCCATTGACCTGAACGGGTCTGACCTCAACCAGATACATATTCTAAATTTACAAAGGCAGATTGGGGAATATGAAAAGTTATACCTTTTAATTAGAAGAGGATAACTCAAGAACCTTGCTAGAGATGTTTTGGCTTAAAATCCAAATTTTTTTATGAAAAATTCAGACTTATATGGCACACAACAAGAAATATAACAAACTCCAAAGAGTCAACTGAACTGGATCAACATTTTATACAAACTGACTTCTTTAGCCAAGAGGAAAAATTCTAAATTTTTTTTAGATAAAATATTCTTAATAGTTTTTACTCTATTTTTTTCTGCCACTCGGAACAAGTTTACCCCCCTCGCTATATTCACTCCCTGACTTTGAATGGATGTCTTGAAATTATGAAGGATCAGATAATTCAATAGCAGTGATTGAAGCATGTGACTCTGCTTTTCTGAATATTATGTCGCCCTCTGGGCAGTGCTTGCTTTATTTTTATTTTTATCGTCAGGCGCATGTCTTGGGAAACTCATCCTCTTCTTGGCACACTGTCATAAATTTTTGTCTTTCCACTTATTGTCCATCACAGAGCTTTATTTGTCCGGCCATAAATTTATTTCAGGGTGGTCTGCCTTCGACTATAAATTTATGTCTGTCTCCGACCACAAATTTATTTCAGGGCGGTCTGTGTTTTATTGTTGTATCACGCATTTTACCGCATAGTCTTTAGGTATAATGTTCCCATTTCTAGCCCTGACTCCTCGACTGGATGATGTTATTTTAATCCCATCAGTAAGTTAGACCTAATTGTCACATTGCATTCATTTGATGTAGAACTGGATGATTTTAATTTATATGTCGAACAACTGGAACATTTTTTTTTCTTGCTAATGACGTCGAAGAAAGCAAGAAAATATCTGTATTCATACCTGGCTAATTCCATGAAAACTTGTCATGTCTGTCACACAGCTGAAAATCGCTATGCTTGTTGCCCACCGTTATTTTCGATACGTTTGCTTCGCGTTATTCAATTGATGAGATATCTCCCAAAAATAAGTCACGTTTTTCCGTTCTAAAATACTGGTAGCCAACAAGCATAGCGATTTTCACCTGTGTGTCAGACATGACAAGTTTTCATGGAATTAGCCACCTGCAATCGGATCGAATACTTATAAACTGCTTCGAAACTTACTGCTTCCGAAAAAACCTAATGCTTGTTCGTATGATGAATTGAAGCCAACATTAAAACAACATTTCAATCATTGCTGAGCATTTTCGTTTTCATCGATGAAATCAAATAGCTTGAGAATCTGTTTCTCAGAATTTAGTGGAACTAAGGAGATTTGCATCAACGTGTGAATTTGGTGCATTTCTGGATGAAGCATTTTGAGACCGTTTTGTTTGTGGATTGTGCAATGAAAATATCCGGAAGAGACTCTTGGAAAAAAAAAAAATCCCTGCCGGCCCGGCCTACAGGCAGAGGTAGATTTCGAAGTCAAATATACTAATTTCACAAACAAAAACTAAATCATGATTATAGATAAATCCACTTTAACAATTTTATCTGGCCGCTCTTGATGAGTTTTTATTTCATTTTCATATAATAGCTGGTTTTATCAGAATCATGTTAGGGCGGTATTCAAAAAAATACTTTTCCATGCTCAACAACTCGAAATTTTCTGGCATAATTCCAGATTCATTTTTAATAAAAAAAAAATATGAAACTTGCTGACGTGATTTTTGAAGAGATTTATAAGCGACCTGTGTTTTTATTTTTTGTTCAATTAATTAAAACTTGATATATAAACAATTATTTTCTCAGAAGGACAATATTTTTCGTTTCTAACACAATCGCTTCGGGAAATTCCGTTCAAAATGTCCACTTTAACATCATTTTTTGAAATATATTCTGCCTCTATCTCAAAATCGATTATTACGGTACATTATATAGTTTCTGAATAAGCGAATCTACCAATTAAATGCGTTTGAGAGCAAAAATGAATTTAAAAACCAGTCAGAAAATAAGCAGTTTGGATTTAAAGGCATCCTTAATAGAATGATTTTTCCAACACAATCCGCTTCGGTAAATTCGGTTCAAAATGCCCTTTTTAACAGCATTTAAAAAAATATATTCTGCCCCTATCAGAAAATCGACCATTACGGTACATTATATAGTTTCTGAGTAAGAAAACGTACCAATTGGAAGCCTTTGAGAGCAAAAATGAATTGTAAAATGAGTCAGAAAATAAGCAGTTTGGATTTGAATACACCCTTACTAAGATCATTTTTTACTTCAACCGGTATGTATTTTTAATTTGTTTTTGCTCTAAGAATTGGTCCTATCCAAAACTTGTCTATATAGATGTTGTAGACAATATTAAGAAGATATATGATAAATTCATGGGGATTTTATATCTTTTGAATTGACGGAGTTATGGATTTTTTTCTTCTTCAAACCCCCTTTTTGTTTTCGTTTTTAATTTTTTTTTTTTTTTTTTTGCGGTACGAATTGGTCCTATCAAAAACTTGTGAATATAAAAGTTGTAGATAATGTTAAGGAGATTCATGTTAAAATTAATTGGATTTGATATCTTGAGAATTGACGAAGTTATGGATTTTTTTCTTCTTCAAACGCCCTTTTTAGGTGCGTTCGTAATTATATAAATACGTAGCACCTATAGTCGTCGTTCAGTCCGTCCGTCCGTCTGTCGTCCGTCCGTCTGTCCGTCCGTCTGTCCGCATGTAACAGAGCAAAAACTACCCAACCGAATGGTCTGAAATTTCAAATATATGATTGTTGCAAAATTTTGTCGAGCCATTTCAAATTTTATGAAAATCGGATGTATAGTTTAATTACAGGGACAGTCAAATTTTTTCTTTACATTACGGCCAATGGGAAAAATTATTGCAAGTGCATTTTAATGATATTACAGCCTTCCGAATGATATGAAATTTTAAAGATATAACTGTTGCAAAATTTTGTCGAGCCATTTCAAATTTTAGGAAAATCGGATGTATAGTTTAATTACAGGGACAGTCAAAAGTTTTTCTTTACATTACGGCCAATGGGGAAAATTATTGCAAGTGCATTTTAATGATATTAGAGCCTTCCGAATGATCTGAAATTTTAAAGATATAACTGTTGCAAAGTTTTGTTGAGCTATTTCAAATTTTAGGAAAATCGGATGTATAGTTTAATTACAGGGACAGTCGAAAGTGTTCCGTTACATTACGGGGAATGGGAAAAATTATTGCAAGTGCATTTTAATGATATTACAGCCTTCCGAATGGTCTGAAATTTTAAAGATATAATTGTTGCAAAGTTTTGTTGAGCTATTTCAAATTTTAGGAAAATCGGATGTATAGTTTAATTACAGGGACAGTCAAAAGTGTTCCGTTACATTACGGGGAATGGGAAAAAATTATTGGAAGTGCATTTTAATGATGTATCAGACTATGCGCTTTATGAAGTGCAAAAAAGTATACATTCAGTACAATATGGGGTGCAAAAAATAATTATAAAACTAGTTATAGTACGAACGCACCTCATTTGCCACGTTTGACGAGCAATTTCCAACTTGTTGTTTTCGTTTTTAATTTTTTTTTTGCGGTACGAATTGCTCCTATTAAAAACTTGTGAATATAAAAGTTTTAGATAATGTTAAGGAGATTTATAATAAAATTAATTGAATTTGATATCTTGAGAATTGACGAAGTTATGAATTTTTTTCTCCCAAAAACCCTATTTTTGCGCCCCTTGAGCCCATTTTTAACTTTATCAAAAATCTGTGATACATAAATTTTTGGCCCTATTTTTAGAAGTAATAAAAACTTTAAACTGATTTGATATGTACAAAAATTAAGAAGTTATGGGGGGTTTTCTGTTTTCACAAACCCCTCCCTATTTCCCTCCCCTTGGTCCGATTTTGCCCATTAACGAACTTGACCGAGATTTTATGCCCATTGATTTTATGTATCAGTTTGGAAGAGATTGGTGCAGAATTACGAAAGTTATCGTGTCCAGAAGAAAGTGATATTCATAATATTACGGTTTTTGATGGTGGTAGGTTATGTTTAATTATTGGTTATATATATATATAGATAGATAGATAGATAGATAGATAGATAAAGTTTTTTACTGAGGGTGGTTTTGGGTTCTAGGGGTCATGATCGGTGTAGATCTGCAAAAATTTTTCAGAAATTCCAACATAGGAACGATCCCAATAGGTAGTATTTCATACGAAATCTACCTAAAAAGATCTTAAATGACGCTGTTAACACATCTGTCGCCATTCAGGTAGCAGAAAACGATACGGCGAACATGAAGAGAGTTCTCACACCTGTCGTAAATAAAGTTCGCCAAAGTTCTGGTTATAAGAAGAAAAATTTTCAGAGATCGAATAATAGGGGAGAGCGGGATACAGTGGACCTATGTACACAGTAGACCATCCCTCATATTTTACTTAGTTTTAAATTTTTAAAGCTTTTCTTTTAGGATAATTGATAACAGCACTGGATTGATTACTTATAGCCTTCAGAACACATCGTTAGCTCAGAATGAACCCTTTTATCCTGACTGGCTGTTTAGAGCTCCTAAAAGTAAAATTTTTCATCATCATACTTTTCCTTATTGAGTAATTAAAGGTTATGGATAAATAAGATGAAATAACTTTTTTGAAAAGGTAAAACACTGGTCTTTATTTAAGTTAAAAGTTTATATGCCTAAAAGAAAACTTTAAATAATATTTTTATGAGTATGTATTGAACTTCAACATGGGGCACAGGGGACTGCCCACTGCTGGAGTACAGTGGTCTGCAATGAATACTGCTCCTGTAATGAAGAATTTTCAAAATATTTAATAATTGCTTATTCTATATAAAAAAAAAAAAAATATTGTTTTAAAATAGTTATTTAGCTATAAAATAAAGTAAACAAAGAAAAAGGACAATTTATTGAACCCTACAATGCATAGAGTAGCCATTTGGCACACTTTAAATTTCATGTTATATGTTGTTCAGATTATAATGTAGCCATCTGACACTTGAGTTTTCTCCTAAATTATGTATAACAGTTCACATGTGAGTTTTAAAATAAGTTTTCTTGTTCAATATAACAGTTTTGTTTTTTGCGGGGGGGGGGGGGAGGAGAGAAATGAAAAGCATGCATTGTAGAGTTAACATATTAAGAAATATTTTGTTTTGTACTTACTGCCTTTGAAAAATATAACTGTAGCCTAATAAATAATAGATGACCTCACTGGATTGGTTATTTATAGCTTCAGAGCACATGGTTAGCTCATAATGAAATATTTTATCCTGACTATTTTGAGCTTCTAATAAATTTTTCATAATTATATTTGTCAATGTTTGCTGATTTTTTTTTGTCCTTAATTAATAACTTATTTGCAATCACTCCTTTATCTTATATTGTTATTTTCAAAACATAATAATTTTTTTGATAATTCTTTAGTTTTATGTTTTTTGTTTCAAAATGCTACTTGCAAATTTGTATTATTATATTATTTTGGAGGAAAAAGGGGAAAAAATTAGATTAATTATAAATAGATTTATATTGTATTTTAGACAATAAGTAATAGTGGACCACTGTGCCCCAGTAGGTGGACCAGTGTACCCAGCTTCCGGGGCACACTGATTCACTTTACGGGTGTATATAAAAATAAATTGAAAAATGTATTCGGAACTATGTTCAGCGAAAATTATGAGGCATGTAGAAAAGTTTAAAGAATATTCAAAAATATTTTCAGGTAGATTGGTTTCTCTGTTAAGGGGTCCGGGACACAAAAATCTTAAAATTTTCAAAAAAATTTTATTGGATTAAAATTTTTTCTGTCATTTTCTGCTTAAAATGACGTTTAAATCATGTTTCCATCTTAATTAGAACAGGAAATATTAATTTTCTCGTTTTGGTTTGTTTTCAAAATCTACCTTTCAAGCTATGGGGGTCAAGGAAACGTCTTCTTCCGTTTTTCTTCATGATGGATTTTTTCACCATTTCTCATCTTTAAGTTGTTATAAGTCTAGAACCGTTAAAGATAAATGTTTGAAACTTGGAACATATATCTGTCAATTGCTTTACTATAACTTTGAGCCAGCAAATTTGAAAAAAATACTTACTTTTGAAAATATGAATTTAAAAAAAAAAAGTTACATCAATTTTTATTAAGTTTTTACTTTAAATATTTTTATTTTTTTTTTAAATTAATATTTTTTTAAATGCTGGCTCTAAATTAAAATATACATTTTTCTGTTTATTTAAATGAAAAACAATTTAAATTCTACAAATAATATTTCGAGTTATAACGATTTTAAGTTATACCACTTTTTTCATAAATTTTAAATTAAAATTTTTTTTAAAAAAGCTATGAGAAGTTTTATCATTTGATTTTGGTTTACAAATGATATGGTTAACCATAACAAAAAAATTCAAAATTTTAACTCAATAAATAAATTTTTTTTGAAAATGTGTCCCGGACCCCCTTAAAAAGGAAAAAAAAATGTTAACTGAAAAAGCGGACCACTGTACTCCGGTCTCCCCTACTTCTGCAAATTCAAGTAAAAAAGTTTCCAAATGTTTTCGATGTATCGCTGCTAAAGACCTGCCAAGTGCAAGTATAAGAGCGCCAATAGCCATTCCTGTGGAAATACTGGCCATATCTCACCTGTTTGTATAAGCAAGAACAAAAACTGCTCTACTAAAAAAGTTGAAATGGTTGAATTCGATACTGAAGCTACCCTTTATGCAGTGCAATCGATAAATCAAATTACGGGTAAGAAAAAGTATATTATTTCAGTCATTGCTAGTAATAAACATTTGGATATGGAACTTGACACTGCTGATGATGTTTCCATAGTATCAGAAATCTGGATACAGAGCAATTTATCGAGATCTTAAATTGTGCCATCATTAACCAGATTGAGGGACTACAATGAGAAAGAAATTCCAGTGATTGGAGAAGTCCTTGTGCAGTGCAACGATCAACATCATACTTTGCCATTAATTATTGTGAAAGGTGATCGACGGGTTCTTTTTTGAAAAAAAAAATGGTTATCTGTGTTTACATTAAATTGGAACGAAATATTTTCAGCGTCCTCAAAGTGTCCGAACTGTGTTAAAAGCACTTAAGAAAAAGTACACAGATGTTTTTCAAGTAAGTAATCGATCAATGAAACATTTTAAAGTAGTCCTTAAAATGAAAGATAATTGTCAACCTGTGTTTTGCAAAGCCAGAGATGTTTCTTATGCTTTGAAAAATTCTGTTTCTGATGAAATTAAAAAATGAGTAAATAGTAATATATGGCAATTTTCTAACATTGTAAGTGGGAAATACCTGTTGTTGTGGTGCCAAGCAAAAGTAATGCTGTGAGCTTCTGTTGTGATTTCTAGGTAACTGCAAATAAGTATCTAGAACCTAATATGTATTCACTTCCGAGACGGCAAGATCTTTTTGCTACTTTGAAGGGAGGCAAGTATTTCAGTAAACGTGACTTGTCACATGCATATCAACAAATGGAATTGGTGGAAATGAAAATGGAAATGACTGTCAAGAATTATTAACACTTAACACCTTAATGGGTTTGCTCCGCCCTAGCAGATTGGTGGCATATCTGCAGCAGCTGCTATTTTTCAACCTGTTGTGGAACAAATATTACAGGGTAAACTCAGGGTCATATGTTTCTAAGATGACATCCCCATCTCATCGGCTAAAGAAGTAGAATATTTTTCCAAATTAGAAACTGTAATATCAAGGTTACAAAAATATAATGCAAAATTAAATGCGGTTAAGTTAATAAGTTATAATTCAGGCTTCAGAAATCACAAATTAGCGATCTGTAAGAAAACGCTTGCGCACGCATGTGCAAGTGATTTATGATCTCAAATTTTGCATACAGCTCCATCCCTCTCCTGGTGGTGAGTATTTGACCTTCTTTCTTTTTGGTGGGAAATAAATTCCCATGACCTTCACTATTAACAAGTTTTATAACACTTGGTCCAGTAGTTTTCCTTTTATGGCCATTTCAAAGTGGAACTTTAGTTATAACCACCCTGTATATATATGTATGTACGTATGTACTAATTTTGTCAGCACAATAAAAGTCGCAATTATGATACACGGATCGTCTTCAAACTCACCAAAAACATTGAAATGGCTAATATCTCGGCGGGGATTGCAAATGAGCAAAATCGGCCCGAGGGAGCGAAAATGGGGGATGTGTTTTTGTGAAAAGTTTTGCGAAAACAGAAAAAATACATAACTTCTTAATTATAATACATATCAAATCAGTTTAAAGTTATTATTACCTTTAGGAAAAGGGGCCAAAAGCTTATGTATCATAGATTTTTGATAAAATTTAAAATAAGGTCAATGGGTGGAAAAAATAGGGGTTTAGAAAGAAACAAGTTTATAACTTCGTCAATTTTCAAGATATCAAATTCAATTAAACTTATTATAAATCTTCTTAATACTATCTACAACTTTTATACTGATAAGTTTTGATAAGACCAACTCTTACCGCAAAAAAAATTTAAAAACGAAATGAAAATGGTAGGGGGGGGGGGTGAGGTGAGGAAGAAAAAAATGCATAATTTCGTCAATTCAGAAGATATCCAATCTGCTTGAATTGATTATGCATTTTCTTAATGTCATCTACAACTTTTATACTGAGAAGTTTTTGATAGGGCCAACTCTTACACCAAAAACAAATTAAACAAAAATACGGGTTGAAGAAAAAAATATGGTATTAAGGTTGTATTCAAAACCTATCTGGTCTTTCTGACTCATTTTTAAATTCATTTTTACTCTGAAACGCATACAAAGGTTCTCTTATTCATAAACTATATAATGTGCCGTACTGATTGATTTTTTTGATAAAATAAGAATATATTTCAAAAAATGCTGTCAAATTGGACATTTTGAACCGAATTTACCGAAGCGATAGTGCTGGAAACTTAAAAAACGGTCGTACTGAGAAAAATAATTGTTTGTAAATCAAGTTCTAATTAATTAGACGAAAAATAAAAATATATGTCTCTTCAAAAAATCCTGGCAGCAAATTTCAAGTTTTTACTTTAAAAATGAGTCTGAAAATGTGTCACAAAATTTCAATTTGTTGAGCGTGGAAATATATATATATTTTTAATACCGCCTTAAACATGATTGTGATAAAACCGGCTCTTACAGATAAATGAAATTAAAAACTCGTCGAAAGCGGCCAGATAAAATTGTTAAACTGGGTTTGCCTCTAATCTTGATTTAGTTTTTGTTGTTAAAATTAGTACTGAAATTCGAAATATACTTCCGCCTGTAGGCCGAGCCGGCAGAGATTTTTTAAATACATTTTTCATGGTCTAAATAGTATTTCCACTAAGTTTTGTTGTGCTTAGCAGACTAGATTTTTTACATTTGAATTTCAAATACCTTCGACTTTAATTATAATCAGCTCGTATTATAATCAACTTCACAGATCTTATGTTTCTTTCGTCATATTTGCTAACTACTATGTGCAGGGCTTAAATATCTACGGGCCAAACCTCCACCAGTAAATTTAAATAAAAGTGCTCGCATTATTTAAACACGCTGTGTAACGGTGTTCAGTGGGATGGTTCACTTAAATGCAAAAACTCCAACCATATTACAGGAACTGTGAAAATTTATTTAACATTTTTAACTTTAAAGTTACAAAAAAAGATCATACTCATAATTAATTAAGAGTGAGAGAGAGTCCATATTTACAAGGTACGCCTGGGCGTGACCCACAGACCATGAAGGTCTTACATCCTTTTGGTCGAGATAAAAAAGTTGAGTGCCGTGATTTCACAAGAATCATATAACACTAGTCGCTACACTTCGCCAAATTCAAACATTGGCACCCTGAACGAACTGTGGACAAATGTTTTATTCGCGAGCCAAATGATTAACCCAAAAAATCCAGCAACCCCGATGAGAACAATGAAACGCGTGATGGAAAATGGTTGCCAGTCCACAAATCCTGGGAATCATTATCACGAGCTGTTAATTCCCAAATTGGCTCAGCCGAGCTTAGCAATCTGATTGGCTAAAACTGATGTTTATATAATAGAAAATTATATTTATTTTCTTATGAGGCAGAGTACTATAAAATAAATGCAATTATAATGACTTAAATTGATTTATTTTGTTAAATTTGATCAAAATCACAGTTAAGTAATCCAAAATATTAATATTAATGAATAATCAGATTGCTGAGTTTGACTGAGCCAATTTGGGAATTAAATGCTCGTATCATTATCTAACCGAAATGATTACGTTAAAAATGGCCGCAACATACAATCGCGAAATGCCAAGAAAGGCATCTGGTAAACCAACTGACAAAAAGATTTAACCTCCATGCAACGTGATTTTAAAAACCGCATCTCATTTCGATGTGAGAGACGGCAGAAACATCTGGGAGGTGTTTATATTACAGACTGGCATTCGCTTAAACAAGTGTTACTTAAAATACTGCAGAAAGATGAAAGGGAGAGATGCAGAAAATCGCATAAAATACATTCCTTTCACATTCGTTGTTACACGATTTTCAACGGTTCCATCTTAGCAGTGATAAGGAAGCTTTTCACTGCGGTGGGCAAAATCCGATGAAATTACATGAAGAGATATTGTTACTAGCAGCCGCGCCTTGTGATTTTTATTTATTTCATTGCACTGGGAGCGGAAACAGACAGATAAGGGAAAAAGGGGAAAAAAAGAAATGAATCTTTGAGCGGCCTGAAATAAAGATGTTTTTAGAAAGAAGAAAGAAACCCATTAATAAAAATCTGGATGGTTTTGAGAAATGAATTTAATCACATATTTCATTATAGGAAAGAGGGGGGGGAGGATAATATGATCTAAAAGTAAGAAAGTTATGTTTTAAATTAATTTTGAATAAAAATGATAGCTATGGGACAGAAACGCTGTCACATAACTCATCCCGACAACAGAAGAAAGCTGAAACGTGTACGTTGTAGCTTTATATCTACTTAAAATCCTTTGTCCATCTTCGCACTTACAGAATATGTACCATGACAAAATAAGTAAAATTAACTATTTAAGTTGATATCTACCAAGAAACCTATTTTAACTTGTCTGTGAAACTATTACCCGTTAGCTCCTGTAAAATATTTTATACAACTATAAGTAAGTAGAAAACAAAAATATTTGCTTGCTTTCAAAACAATTCACAAGAATTGTGTTATGTCCATGACTGAGCGCTCATAATATTCAAAAGAATCTTTTTTTTAATTAAATATTCCACAAAATAAAAGGGCCACATTAGTTGATAACATAGGATGCTATATTTAATTTTTTTGTGGCATTGTGTTTGTGGCGCTGGTACCAGCATTTTAGTCATGTATCTATTCATATAGAGAAGCATTTACTGTATTTACGACTTCTCAAAAATTTGATCTTACATGAGATCATAATATTAAATAAATGCAAGCAAATAAAAACAAAGGACAAAAACACACCAGTAAAAAAATTTGTTACTTTAAGGAAAGATGAATTCTTTCATAAACTTGAATCTTATTTGTATTATCTTAGGTTGCTTCATTACTGGCATAAGAAACTTACAAAAATTTGTGCATAACGCACAGGACTACCAGAGACAAAAAATGTGTGCAAGCTGCACGCGCTCAAACAAGTGTAGCCCTAAATATTGAAATTTTGTGAATTCTAGTGGCATCAGCTTATGGCTTCTGCCTTAAATAATAAGGGGTAGTTTTTTTAGATTCCTGCAATTTAACTAGTCCCCGGTTTCTAAAAAAATCACAGTATGTTATAATTTAGCATTTTATGAATTTTTACACTGCCATCCTGACTTTTCGTGTATTGATCAAAATTTAACCCCTGGCAAACTTATAAAAAAATTAATAAGAAATTGCATACAATTTTATATATTGTAACAAGATACCTTACTCGATCTGCCACTTCCAAGTAAGAAGTATCCAATGAAAGTGTACAAAAAAAAATGTTACATGTTAAAAGTAACAAATTCGAAATGCATGTGTAGTTTAATATGTCATGTGACGGATAACTCCTAGAAACATTAAAATCTTTGTATAGAGACAAAGTGATGATGCCATTGATATGTTCTGACATTATGCACACAAAAAAAACTTGTTAAAAAAAAGAAGTATTTTAATATTGAAACATGGTGTAAAATTTAAAAGATGGAAAAGTAAAAAGAGAAACTGTATGTGTGTGGAGGGAGGGGGGGAAAAAACTCCCAAACTCATGAACTACCTGAAATAAACACATGAACAAAAGTGTACGCCAGCATCACAACGTGTAAGTAAACACATAAACAAATTGTATAATATCACATGAACTATATGTATTAATATTGAAATGCAGTAAACCAACGTTTAAAATGCACAAATAATGCGTGAAAAAGCAGCAAACAGCTGTTTCGAATCTACAGCGAGATTCGAAACAGCTGTTTGCTGCTTTTTCACGCATTATTTGTGCATTTTAAACGTTGGTTTACTGCATTTCAATATTCCTGCACAAAGGCTTTAATTGCTATTTTAATATATGTATTAATGTCTCAATGAACTAAAATTGTAATGTATTTGCCAACAAAATAAACAGACAGTATATGTGTAATAACCCAAAACACTTGCATACGAGTGAGATTCAATTACATAATTAATGAATTTCTCATCAAAATGTAATGAATAAAGGTTAATAAAACAAATGAACTACTTGTAATGTGTGTGTAAACTCTGGTTAAACTCTAAACCAGCCAGTGTGTACAACTCAATGAACTACTTGTAAGAAGAAAAAAAATAAAAAGAAATACTGCCGAATAAATCGCTAGCAAAGTACAATGTGTAAAAGCAAATGAACAAAATATGTAAATCAACACATGAACTAGTGTAATGTATGTATAAGAATGCACCAAAATGTATTACAAAAAACAACTGTTGTGTAACACAAACAAATATCGAACATATGAACTACATGTGAAAGAAAACTGTTGAATAAGTGGTTGACTAAGGGTTAAAAAGAAAATAAAACTGCATCTGCCAAATTCATTACTGTCTTAAGTTAACAGAAGCGTGCATAAAATGTATAACTCTACGCTAAAAATTGTAGAAGTTATGCAAGCCAAACATGTTCCAAGAAAAGAATGAAAGGGAAAAAAAAATATTGATAGCAAAAATAACAAGCAATGTACCTTATGTGGTATATGAGTGTATGTATCCGTCACAAGACAACTGTGAGACTTGAACTCACAAATTAAAAACATTTTAAATCTGAAGAAAAAAATGCCAAAGATTTAGTTTAATGACTATATGTGAATAACCCTTTAAAAAAAATAAAGTGTACCTAACAGCTCACATTATGCATGTGACTAAATTTTATAAAAAAAAAACTCTTACCGATATGAAATATCATGTCAGTTATAATAAAAAAAATACCTTATGTTATAACTAAAATAGCAACGAGTCACCAGCCGCGCGTAAACAATGAAATCTAACAGTACATTAGCTGCATGTGTAAAAATGTACACCCTGTTAATTATCCCTTGCCTAAAACTTTAAGATGACTGTGTAAACAATGTACAATAGTTACATTATGTTATAATTTCTGCAAAACTTTTAACACACGAACTAAAAAAAACTTGACATTAAAAGAAAGTCTATCTAAAAACAACTACGAAGTTGTGAATGCAGTGAAAAAAAATGCAATTTTTAGCTAAACACAAATGCTGATAAAAGAAACCTATACATGCACAGATGGTAATGAATGTCCTTAACCATGGTGAGTATTAATTGAAATTGTAACATTAATTGTAACATTGAGTATTAATTGATTTGTAACAAAATCAGCAAAACTGAACGAGTAAATGTGTGTGTGTGTGTGAAGTACCCGGCCAAACATGACATCACAAACCATGTGCATGAGAGGGGGAAAAAACATGTGTGATTAATACCTAACAATGCTATCTGCCCATAGCAAGTTAGAAATAAAAGTGTAAACTAGTGTAAAAGTGGTATACATAATCAGCATTAGGAAACAATTACAGGTGAATTTTGGCAATATAAAAAAAATGCGAACACTACTCCAATTGTAAAATTAATATTAGTGTAACTCCATGACATATCCAAGGAAACATATCCGATCCCTGATTAAGCTAGCGGCCAACTTGCTTAACCATAGATCGAAATACACACCTCAGACATTTTGCTATCCCATGGAAAATAGCGCAATGACTGAAGTATCCCACATAAACCATGACAGAAGTACTAGCAATCAAACTTACACACAAAAAAAAACAATGTATTAATGTGAATGCATGTCATTGAGAAAGATACAAAAAAATAACTGTTTAAAACTATACGTCAAACCTATGTTGTACATCTTATGTATTTTGCAAAAGCAAACGAGAGCCAAAATGGAAAAAATATTTTTGTAACCATGACATGATGACTCGAGCTATGTAATATGCCTAAAGAAAATGTATGCCAGGATAAACTAATCTAAGCTTACTAAATATTTTGCCAAAGTTCACAATCCAAGAAAATATTTATGTGAAAGATAAAATAATCTAATATTTTTTTTTAACTTATGATTACGCCAACTGTATGTAAATTTCTAATCAAGTGCCCACATCTAACTGAGAAAAAAAAATGTTATGCTCACCTCCTCTATAATTATTTTAAATTGCCACCAATATGCAAATCCAACATATTTCACATTACTCTTAATCAGTGCAAAAAAATGTATAATAAAGTCATAAAACATAAAGCTTTCTGCATAGAAAAAAAATATATTAACTCTAAAAAGAAATTTCAAAAGTGTGTCCCAGATCTAATAGTGTAAAAGGTATTCAAAAGCAAGTCATTTACAATCTGAGATAAATATATCTATAGACTTTTTTTTATCACCATTTTTAAGAAAGGCTGAATGACAACATCTTAACTAACAATAAAAAACATCTAATAATCCCCAGAGAACTACTCATAAAAGACACTATACTGAATAAGTTGCAATATGACGCAACATATTATTTAAATCATACTGTTAACAGACAGCATACGAGCCAGCGTATTTATGTCCAACAAATGATAAAACAACAGAGAAGCAACTTCAAGGCCTGGAGATAAAATAAAAGGAATATATTATCTCTGAAGTGCGTCAATGTGTCAATGCAAGATACTCAAGAAGTTTCTAATATGAATCAAATGCAACAAACTTAAAAAAAATTGCTACCCTTTTTTTTTATCCCCTTAGAAATGCATCCCAATTATTCATAAATTTTACTTTACACATCAACTGCCAATCTGTAAGTAACAACTTATATTTTTAAAAGCAGATGAAATATTACCTAACATATTAAATATTCATAACAGAGATAAATATAAATACATCTCTTTTCAATCAAAATAGAAATTAAATTAAAAATAAACACACCTTTCGTTAAAAATATGTCATTCATAACTATAATTAAAAGCAACAAAATGTGCAACAGATAAATTAGATAAATTTTAAAAGGCTATTGTTTGTCCAACAGCGACAAGGAATGCAAGCGTAATATCTCTCAAGATAAATGCTAAACCCAGAAAATCCTTGTCATGCATGAAAATAAAGTATATCTAAACATCCATAAAATAACTGAACTGAAATAACACTTACCTTTTAAACATTAACTTGCAAAGAGCAGCTTAGAATTATAGCTGCAAGTATAACGGTTTAAAATACTATATCTATATGTATATATCTATTTTTTTTAACACCAAGTATGAATATAGAAACATTTACCATAGCATGAAAAGAGATGAAACTGAAAAAAATATAAAAAGGAAAATACTGTATTAATTAAAATTAAGATTTTAAAAAGGAGAAAAAAAATGTTCATGTTGAAATTTGTAGTGTATTCTTAATTTTTTTTTAACACTACATAAAAATGCACTTTTTAACTATAGTGATTATCACAATTAGTATCACACTAAGTTCACTTTGAGATTTTCATATAAGTCACAGAAAAGCACATACTTTTTAAATGATGCGTCCTTCATATTTTAAGTGAGAAACACTATTTTTTTTATATTACCTTGCGTAAAAAACACATTTTGAAAAGAAAAAAACATTCTATCACAAAGGCAATATTCGGAATGAAGCACGATGAATTTTTGACATTATCAGGTGCACTTTTTTGTAGGAATCACTAGATTTCACTTTTTTTCTTTTTTTTTTTTTGCTATTTCACAAACAACCAACAATGATGTGTAATGAATGTGGACATTAACAGGTGCCCTTTTCTTGTCGAGTACACTGGTGCAGACTTATTACTCTTTTTTATGTTGACACACTTTTTTCAAAAAAAAACAGGTCGCATAAAAGAAAACACGAATCGCAGGAAACACAACTGCCGTAGATGGCAAATACAGGTGAGATCCACTATTTGAGAGACTGCATAGCATTTTTGGAAACATGCATGGATCGCAGGAGTGAGCACAGCACTGAGTAGTAAGCAGTCTTGAATTTAAAAAAAACACAGCGTCGCGCATCACAGGCACATCAATCAGGCAACCATGGCTCGTCGCTTAAGTGGAGGGGTGATGACATACTCTTTATTCCAACATCACTAGACACAGAGACAGGAACTGGCAGGGAACCTGAAGAAGACAACTGTCCTTTTAAACTCTAACTGGAATACGTCGAAAGCTAAGCATACATCCATTTTAAAAGTGGGGGGGGGGGATTTCTCTCTCTCAACTATTTTTTTTTTTTTTTTATGTTGGAGAAAATACCGGCCGATGGGCCAAATTTATATAACGGTGTTCAGTGGGATGGTTCACTTAAATGCAAAAACTCCATCTATATTACAGGAACTATGAAAATTTATTTAACATTTTTAACTTTAAAGTTACAAAAAGAGATCTTACTCATAATTAATTAAGAGTGAGAGAGAGTCCATATTTACAAGGTACTCTTGGGCGTGACCCACAGACCATGAAGGTCTTACATCCTTTTGGTCGAGATAAAAAATTTGAGTGCCGTGATTTCACAAGAATCATATAACACTAGTCGCTACACTTCGCCAAATTCAAACATTGGCACCCTGAACGAACTGTGGACAAACGTTTTATTCGCGAGCCAAATGATTAACCCAAAAAATCCAGCAACCCCGATGAGAACAATGAAACGCGTGATGGAAAATGGTTGCCAGTCCACAAATCCTGGGAATCATTATCTAACCGAAATGATTACGTTAAAAATGCCTGCAACATACAATCGCGAAATGCCAAGAAAGGCACCTGGTAAACCAACTGATAAAAAGATTTAACCTCCATGCAACGTGATTTTAAAAACCGCATCTCATTTCGACGTGAGAAACGGCAGAAACATCTGGGAGGTGTTTATATTACAGACTGGCATTCGCTTAAACAAGTGTTACTTAAAATTACATACTGCAGAGCGATGAAAGGGAGATATGCAGAAAATCGCATAAAATACATTCCTTTCACATTCGTTGTTACACGATTTTCAACGGTTCCATCTTAGCAGTGATAAGGAAGCTTTTCACTGCGGTGGGCAAAATCCGATGAAATTACATGAAGAGATATTGTTACTAGCAGCCGCGCCTTGTGATTTTTATTTAATTCATTGCACTGGGAACGGAAACAGACAGATAAGGGAAAAAGGGGAAAAAAAGAAATGAATCTTTGAGCGGCCTGAAATAAAGATGTTTTTAGAAGGAAGAAAGAAACCCATTAATAAAAATCTGGATGGTTTTGAGAAATGAATTTAATCACATATTTCATTATAGGAAAGAGAGGGGCGGGGGGGATAATATGATCTAAAAGTAAGAAAGTTATGTTTTAAATTAATTTTGAATAAAAATGATAGCTATGGGACAGAAACGCTGTCACACGCTGTATGTGCAAAATTACTGTCATGAAGAAGCAAAAAAAATTCTATTCGTTTTTACTGATGGAAGTTTGTCCCGGTGGAAATAAGGAAGAAGTCAGGCCTTGAGTATGTAAAATTAAATTTTTAAATATATAAGAAAAAAATTTAAATATCTTTATAATTAAGTTTTTATCCTTATTTTTATTTTTTAAATACTTTGCTCGGATTAGATTACCACACATTCCGCTAAATATAAAACAGTATTTAAAATGAAAAAATCAACTTAGTTTCATCTTATCATTTACTTGAATAAATTTGCTACATGAGCCGAAAAATGACATTTACTTTTCTGTAATACATCATAATAAATTCGTTAGCTGAATATCCAAAAATTGGATTTTGAAAAAAGCTTTCAATATATTATGTAATCATTTTTCAAATATAACATGGCAGAGTTTTAAAAATACAGGAAAACTCTGAAAGGAAGGGTTTTATTTCATATGGTATAAAAATTGTAAAGTACTTCGAATTTTTTGTTCGGTCTTTAAATTTCACATTATGACGCATTATTTTTCGCTTTAATATTTTTCCCATGAAACTTTATAACTTTCAAACGAATTTTCGTTTAAAGGATCGCCTAAGAAAAATCGCAAAAGTTTAATTAAGAAAAATCTATTTAAAAAATAAAATTGTTGATGATATCCAAGAAATTTCTTAAGGAGAGTTAGTACCTTTCGATACCCAATTTTGCTCATAATAACACGCTTTTTTCGATTCATCATAAATAAATACGTTTTGCATATTTTGGAGTGAAATTGTTATAGTTACCAGAATAACACCCAAGCTCTAAAAAATTTCCACAACATGTTCAATTTTAATAATATATATAATGTATAATGCATAAGCAAAAGTAAAAGAAAAATTATATACCTACCTCTCTTTCTTACAATAAAAGTTTTGAAAAAGGCATAAGAGAAACTATATTTTATATCAAATTAAAGCTAAATATCACCTTTATTCTGTAAACCTAAAACTTTGAACTTATCAAATGTTTTATAATTTTTATAAATTAAAAATTTATCCTCATCAATGCTTAAAATTTTAAAAAATTAAAAATTTTTAATTTCAAAAAATTATAAAACATTTGGTTCACAGAACAAACATGATATTTGGGTACAATTTGATATAAAAAATTTTCTCTTATGTATTTTTCTAAAGTTATATTGTAAGAAAGAGAGGTAAGTATATAATTTTTCTTTTACTTTTGAGTATACATTATATATTGTTAAAAATATATATATTATTTAAATTGCAAATGTTGTGGCAATTTTTTAGAGCTAGGGTATTGTTCTTGAAACTGTAACAATTTCACTCCAAAATATGCAAAATTTCTTTATTTATGTTGAATCGAAAAAAGTGTGTTATATTGAGTAAAATTGGGTTCCGAAAGGTACTAACTCCCCTTAACAGTTCACGCCGGCGCCGATATTCATGTTTTTCCGCTGTGACACGGCGCTCGAATTCATATTTCGCTTCATCTGGCGGCGCGGTACTGTCGCTTATTCAGACATTGTATGCAATGACCCGCCCTTTTCAGATTTATTGAATTGAAATCGGATATAACAAGTAGAGTTAATTGTGAATGTCTGAAAGCTCGTAAGAAGTAAGCAAATTGCTTAGAGACATGATTTTATTGACTGTATATGTACGAATTTAATATAAAATGTCTTACAAGAAATATAGACAACATGATATAAATGCGTTCCTCTAAGTAGAAGACACGCCCTTAGTCAATGGTATTTTTTGAATGAAAACGAGAATTCTCGTTTCCCGTCGTGAACGTATTAAGTTTATAATAATGAATTGTTTTTTCTACTGAATTTTCGAATATTCAGATGTTACCCACCCGTAGTACACGCTGTCTATAGCATAGACGTGTGTGACCCACCTGTAGTACACACCTTCTATGGAACAGTCGAGTGTGACCCACCGGTGATGCACGCCGCCTGACAGTCAAGCCTGACTCACCTGTGCCTGATGGGACCCACCGGCCGCCTGATGGGACAGTGCAGCGTGACCCACCGATGACGCACGCCGGCGTGAACGTGTTACAAGAAAAAGAGAAAAATATTTGTTTCTTCTATCATGTAAAAAATAATTTTCAGAAAATGTAATTTGACATAAAACATACAGATATTTGTTAAAGATTCTTTCTACTGTTGGCACGTCATATTTAACACTAACTGGTTTCTGCTTGTGTTTTTACTTTATTTTCTTTCCGGGTTTTCCATTTATTCTTGTTAATTTTTTTTTCTTTATCGTGTTGAGAATGCATTCTGAGATCTTTCTAAAAAGAAATAAGGCTACAGAGAAATATTAAACAGTTAATTGGTGAGGATATGAAGTAAAAAAATATACTGTCGAGGGTTCTTTACTTGATAAATTTTGACTGAAGAACATAGCGGAAAATATTATTACATATTTGTAAAGTACAACGCAAAAGTTTTTTTAACCCCTTAACGGTCGCATTAAATAATAGTTTGAAAATTCAAATTCCTTATTGGCACCACTTTTTTGAAAAAGAAATATTCACCTTATTTATTGACAGATAAAATCATACCATAATAAAGCCAAGTACACTATTTTAGAAAACTGGTGGGAATCAAACAATCTGAATAAAAGACACAGCCCGTGAATATCACGGGAGCGGAAATTAAGATGTTAATAACGCAAGCAATGTTAAATATACTCAAAATTTCAACTCTAAACGTTATTAATTAAATAATGACTACAATTAAATAGTCATTAATATTTAAATTCTATCCAATTTCGGAAAAAATTATTAATGAATTATGAGCACAAAGTTAGATACTAGATAGACATTGCATAATTATTACATAATTCATTAATATATTTTGATAAATTTCATAAAATGTTAACAATAATTATTATTTGATTACTGTCGTAATAACGTTTTGAGTTGAAACTTTACGCATATGTAACGTTTGCGTTATAAAAAAAAATTGTGATGCTCTTTACGAGTAATATAACAAGTTGAAAATTGCACGTCAAATGTGGCAAATGAGGTGCGTTCGTACTATAACTAGTTTTATAAATATTTTTTGCACCGCAATATTGTACTGAATGTATATTTTAGTGCACTTCATAAGTGCATATCATTTTCATTCTGTTCGAAAGGCTGTAACATCATTAAAATGCACTTGAAATGTTTTTTAACATTGGCCGCAATGTAACGGAAAAATTTGACTGTCCCTGTAATTAAACTATACGTCCAATTTTCATAAAATTTTAAATGACCCGACAAAATTTTGCAACGATTATATATTTAAAATTTCAGACCATTCGGTTGGGTAGTTTTTGTTATGTTATATGCGGACGGACAGACAGACAGATAGGCCGAACGGCGACTATAGGTGCTGCGTATTTATACAATTACGAACGCACCTAATAATGCTTTTCGTCTTGTTCCTAAACGGAAAATATTGAGGTTAGGAAACCCCAACAATAATTTCTGGTATTACTGTGATATTCATAAGATTATTTTTTAAACCATGTTTCCATGCGGATTTAATAAATGGTAATTCATTCAGGTTATCTTCAGGTAATTGCCGAAACGTCACTGAAGGTTTACTGTGGAGACACGAAAAGTTTTGGTTTCTGTTAGTCTGTCTGTTCCGCGATAACTGCCGCAAAAAGCATCCGATCGGCTTGAAATTAACCGGGCATGTTGATGAGGTACCCGGACTTAGCTGTATAGTTTTTGGTTAAATTTGGTTCATGCGTTCGTGAAATATAGAACATTTTATTTTGCTCTATAATGCTTTTCTATGGCAAGTCAGACGATTTTCAGATTTTCATTTGTTGAAAGAAATGGCTCATATGAAAAATGGATTTAAATGCTAAATTTTGGATGCTGAAATTTTTAAATAAGATTATTAAATTATTCCAATTAGTTTGAAATTTTGTCAATATATTTGCGATATTTTTTTAATTAAGTTTATAATATTTGGGGGAATTTTATGCATGTTTTCCAATAATATAAAGCATTTTGTTTTATCAGTTTGACATAATACATATTTCATTTTTTCCTTTTCTTTCATCTGTTGCCTAGCAACGTATTTTGTCCTAATAATATTAGTATAATTGCGTGTATAATGTTTGAGTAAAGCCAACGTCAAAACGGGTGAATTAATGCATTTGTATCTTTGCATATAGATGGATTTTAGCCCAGAAATAAAAATAGGCAATATTTTATTTATTTTATTCAAATATTTTGCTTAAAAATACAAAAGTTCATTATTTTCATAGAGAATAATGTGACATTTTTCCATAACATTTACTAATATTTCTTTAATTGTTGCCAAGAAAATCAAAATCCGGAATAATATTTTCTCTTAAACAATTTTCAATTGAAATATTTTGACGTGAAACAGGTAAATGAAAAAAAAATAAGAATAGAAAAATTAATATGGCGGCATATTGGAAATAAAAAGAAAACTCTCGAGTATTTCTTAATATAACAAGATGAAAAGTTTTGAGTAAATACGCATAGCAGGTGAATTAGACGTCATTTATCGAAAACAAAGATGCTGAAATAAAAAGATCTTGGATAAAATAAAATTAACTATTATTCACGGAGGAAAGAGATAGATGGAGATGCAGTATGCCGTAAAAACAGTTTGCAATATGGTGTGCGTTATCGCTCAGATTTAAACGCCCTCATTCGGCCCAAAAAAAAACAAGCACGTGGAACAGGGACCGAATTCTTTGACTTCTGCCGTGCATTTTTTCTGTAAAATAAAAATGATCTGCTTATATTTAAGCGTTCTAAGGCAGCATTTCATTGTATTATGAATTAACAACTGTATTACTAAAAATGTTATTATTTTTTTTTTTAAGCACGTCGTTGTGTTTGTACAGAATGTAGCGGATTTTAGGGTTACATTTTTGGCGTCACTTCAAGATTTATTGTCTGCGTACGGTTAGCATGAAGATTTTATTTTTATTTTTAATTTTATTAATTTATAAAAAAAAAAAAAAAAAAAAAAAAACTTATGCTTATCCTTATAAATCACAGCGTATAAAAGAAAAATCTAAGATATACTATAACCATCCGCACAATGAATAAAAAATTACGAATATAAATTTAAATAGACTACGAGAGGTTCAGGGGGCAGAGCCCCCCTGAAGAAATGCAATTTTTGATTTAAAAAGTTACCAGAATAAGTAGTTCATCAGAATTTCAGAACATCAATGTATAACCACTTGTTTAACACTTTTAATTTCTGAAACTTTACGAAGTATTTTGTATTCTTATAAATACAGTCGAACCCGGTTAAGACGCGTTTCAAGGGAGTGGGTAAAAGTCGCGTATTAAGCGGGATCGCGTATTAAACGTGATTTGTATAATGTTGCAGGAACCGTGCTTATTTACAACATTTAATCGTCTAAATGAACTTTAGAGCTTTCATTTATATGCTTACGGTCGAAAATTGTATCTTTTCGGTATATTTTGATTAAAATTTAATTGAATTCAAATTTAACGCATTGTTTCTTTTTATAGAACGAAACTGAATAATAACGGAAAATAAAAAGCGAATCAAACGACTTTATTATGGCTTAATATGCTGCAACCAAATAATAATAATAATAATAATAATTTCCTGTTAGACTAATTTTTTTAACAGAGCTAAAAAATAAAAATACTAAACCTTTGAAGCACTTGTTAAAATCATATTTAGTACTTGTGATAATGAGTACAATTATAATCTGTCCTTCTTTTCATTATAACAAAAACTTGTTAATGGTATTTGTGTAAAAAACATTGTTAGTATAGCAAGGAGTAAAGAGAACATAAAACAATTAAACAACTGCAGTCGTATTTATTTAATCTTTACGAGTTCCATTTTTTTTGCCTATAATATGTATTATGAAACATAGTAGGGATATAACGTACGTTTAAAACCTCACAAACAATACGTATACTAATCTTTAATCATAATAATTTCATGACATATATGAGTATCTTGAATTCGCCTATCTCTTTCTACTACAGTAAAAACATACACGAAGCGAGAGACAACAGAATGTTAGGACGTGGGATCAAACAAGAATTGTAGTCTTGCTAATTTAGCGGATTTTTTAAAATTCAAATATCTGGCACTATTTTCGATTAGTAATGTTCGCCTTTATTAATCTGTTATTAAATAAAGCAAATATTACTATTCGTAAGCAGTGTTTTTTATTTGAATATGAAAAAATCTTGTAAATTGGGAACACTGAAGAAGAGACAAGGAACTCGCATCTTGATCATTGAATTCGCGTCTTAAGCGTGATTTTTCGCTTCATAGGACCGAAAATCTCTCGTATATTAAGCGGGATCGCGTATTAAACGTGATATTTTTGCATTAGCCTTGTGGGCGATATTCAAGGGACCGAAAAAAATCCGCTTATTAAGCGGGATCGCGTATTAACCGTGAACGTCTTAACCGGGTTCCACTGTACACTGGTTATCAAAAATTAAGGAAAAGTCACAAAATGCTAATTTTCAAATACGCGAACACTCAAAAGGAAATAATATAATTCGAGTAATTACTATCTCTACAACACAGCTAGTCCATATAACATGTCATTCATGTCACACATGGTCACAAGTGTCACAGTCACTACGGTGAAGCAAAAAAATAGGGAATTCCATACATCTCATTATGAGTCTCAAATGATCACTATATGTGACTCCACTGAGACGTCACTGTGACTGCTGCTTTTTGACGAATCACCGTGTGACTTTACAATGTAGTTGCATTGTGACTCTCGTGTGGCTGTCATTTGTAGACTCAATTTCAAAGTCATCGTGAACGCTGCATTGTGATAAGTTACCAAATAATGTCACGTTAAAGTCACATGATGGCTTTCAACTGACAGAGAGACTACTGTGAAGTCACCATTGTGCTCTTTTGGGAAAAGTCTCCATGTGACTATAATATGATAATATTTGGTGACTTAACATAATGCAACGTTCATGATGACTATGAAATTGAGTCTAAAAATGACAGTCACATGAGAGTCACAATTTAACTACTTTGTAAAGTCACCTGCTGACTCGTCAAAAAGCAGCAGTCACATTGACTTCTCAGTGGAGTCACATATAGTGATCATTTGAGACTCATAATGAGATGTATGGAATTTTCTATTTTTTTGCTTCACCGTAGTGACTGTGACACTTGTGACCATGTGTGACATGAATGAGATGTTATATGGGCTAGCTGGGTTGTAGAGATAGTAATTACTGAAATTATATTATTTCCTTTTCAGTGTTCGCGTATTTGAAAATTAGCATTTTGTGACTTTTCCTTAATTTTTGATAACCAGTGTATTTATGTAATTTGAAAACGATTTGTAGGAAGTTGAATATTACGCAATGGGTGTTAAAAAACAATGACTTGCAAAGATGACGTTGAGGCTCCTGATCTGCAGATTTACTAGTATATTTGACGAAACGTCAGTGGAGGCTTACTCTGGAGACACGAAAAGTTTTGGTTTCTGTCTGTTAGTCTGTTTGCCTGTCTGTCTGTTCCGCAATAACTGCCGCAAAAAGCATCCGATTAGCTTGCAATTAAGTGGGCATATTCGTGAGGTACCCGGACGTAGCTGTATAGTTTTTGGTTAAATTTGGTTCATTCGTTCGGAAAATATGGAACATTTTATTTTGCTCCATAATGCTTTTCTATAGCAAGTCAGACGATTTTCAAATTTCTATTTGTTGAAAGAAAATGGCACGTTTGATTAATGGATTTAAATGTTAAATTACGGATGTTAAAATTTCCAAATAAGGGTTTTAAATTATTCCTATTATTTTGAATTTTTGTCAATATATTTCTCAGATTTTTTAAATTACGCGTATAACTTATGATGGAATTTTATACATGTGTTCGAATAATATAAAACATTTTATTTTATAAATTTACTTACTTTAAATGTATTTTTTTCTTTTAATCGTTGCTTAGAAACTCCATCTCATCTAAAAATATCATAAATGTGAAAGCATGTAGGGTTTATGAAGTCAAATCAAAGTGAAAAGGAATGGATAATGAATGCGTTTGTATAGATGTTTGCATATAGATGGATTTTAACCCAGAAATAAAAATAGTATTTATATTTATATACTACTAGGAAATCCCGCAGCTTTGCTCGCGTAATAGTTGAAATATGCCAAGTGATATTTGCATGACTATTTTTTATTAGAAGAACACTTTTTGGAATAATTCAAAAATTACAAATTAAGCCACAGTTTGACTAAACTTCAATATAAAACATCAATAGATGGAAATGAGATTTTAATTAATAAGAAAAACTAAAACTAATTCTAAATAAATGATAATTTAGAAAGTATTTTGAGACTTTTATGCTCATTTCACACGCTCATTTCAGTATTCATTTGAAGTTTTGAATTTTTTAGAAACTATCTTAACATATTTACATCTTAAAATTAACCATCATGTCAAATTCCAAGCTTCTTGTCTAATAGTCTACCACCTCTCTGGTGTTAGTAGCACCAACATAAAATGCCGAAACAGAGTTGAAATAGAATGTCTCGAAAAATGTTGAAACAGAGACTGTCACCATTAATTTGCCAACATTAACCTTGAAATCGGTTGGTATTTCATAATATTCTATAGAAAACGGAATTTAGATGTTTTTAAAGGCATTCTTGTTGTTCCTGCCAACCAGTTGGTAGTGACACCGGCATAAAATATAGCCCGTATAGGATCAGAGATTATCACCCTTGATTCGCAACAATAACTTCTGTAATCGGTTTATTATTTCCTGAGATTCCACAGAAATCGTAATTTGAGACTCTTTTAGAATGCTTTTCACTCCTTCCCTTCGTTTCACCCCTTTTTAATTTCGAATTTATTTTCGACTGTTCATAGAGGTCATTTATATTTTATAAGTAACTAGCGTGCTATATTTAAAGTTTCTAGCCTCTTCAATACCGCAGAAATCGCAATTTAGAAACCTTTTTGCTCCTTTAACCCTCTTAGGTTTGTGGCACCGATATAAAATATAGCTTATGTTTGAGCAGGTTCTATCACCATCAATTTGCAACCATTATGTTTGAAATCGGTTTCGTATTACATACGATTGAATAAAATTTGTAAATTAGAACGCTTATAGAATGCTTTTTGCTCACATCATCCTTTTAAATTTGGAATTTTCTTTCGACAATTCTTAGAAAGCATTTGCATGTTTGAAGTAATTACCATTCCAAATTTAAAATGTTAGAACACCCTCAGTAACACAAAAAACGCAATTTAGAACATTTTTTGCTCCTGTAACCGCCAGGTGGTAGTGACAACAACAAAACTTATAGCCTATGATGCAGCAGGAACTGTCGCCATCAAAATGCAACCATTACTTTTGAAATCGGTTTATATTTCCTGATATTGCGTAGAAATCGCAATTTAGAATGTTTTTAGAACGCTTTTCGTTCATTTTCACCCATTTTAAATTTCAATTTTTTAAGAAAATGATCTCACAGGACATTTACATCTCACAAGTAATTACCATGCCAAATTTCAAGTTGCTAGCCCCTTCAGTATCATAAAGATCACAATTTAGAACGTTTTTTAAAATACAACCGCAAGGTGCTAGTGACGCCGACATGAAATAGATCCTATATTGGAGCAAGGGCTGTCATCATCAATTTTCAACCATTACTTTTGAAATCGGTTGGGTATTTTCTGAAATTGCGTAGAAATCACCATTTAGAACGTTTTTTAGAACGTTTTTCGTCCATTTTCGCACCTTTTAAATTTCGAATTATTTAGAAAATGTTCTTGGAGATCATTTAAATCTTATAAGTAACTACCATGCCTAATTTCAAGTTGCTAGCTCCTGCAGTATTACAAAAATCACAATTTAGAACGTTTTTTAAAATGCAGCCGCAAGATGGTACTGACGCCGACATGAAATAGATCCTATATTGAAGCAAGGGCCTGTCATCATCAATTTCCAACCATTACTTTAAAAATCGGTTGAGAAATTTTTGGGATTGCGTAGAAATCGCCATTTAGAACGATTTTTAGGACGTTTTTCGTCCATTTTCACCCCTTTTAAATTTCGAATTATTTAGGAAATGTTCTTAGAGATCATTTATATCATATAAGTAACTACCATGCTTAATTTCAATTTGCTAGCACCTGCAGTATCACAAAAAACGCAGTTTAGAACGTTTTTTGCTCTTCTGCACCCCCTTTGCGGAAGTGGCACCGACATAAAATATAGCCTATGTTGGGGCGAGGGCTGTCGCCATCGTTTCCACACCATTTTTTTTTAATCGAATCTGTATTTTCTGAGATTGCATAGAAATCTCAATTTAGAATGCTTTTTAGAACGCTTTTCGCGCATTTTCACCCCTTTAAAATTTCGAATTTTTAAGAAATGATCTTAGAGATCATTTATATCTTATAAGTAACTGCCATTCGAAATTTCATGTTTCTAGGACCTTCAGTAACACAAAACAGGAATTCTGCTTTTTCAGAATTTAGTGTCGCCCCCGGCATTTCCATTACTTCATTTTCTTCTGATGGACTGATGGCTTCTATTATTATGAAACAGCCATTATAAATGAAGCGTCCAAAAAAAAAATTATGGCCATTTTTTTTCCTCATTCAGACCAGAAAATCAGAGTTCTAACTTTTTACGGCTGCTCTTTCATCTTCACCTAACGCTTCATTTATAATGGCTGTTTCATAATAATAGAAGTCACCAGTCCATCAGAAGAAAATAACTCGGTTAAGC
Source organism: Maratus speciosus (assembly GCA_963932465.1). NCBI lineage: Eukaryota > Metazoa > Arthropoda > Arachnida > Araneae > Salticidae > Maratus > Maratus speciosus. The sequence goes on along the minus strand of OZ010795.1, from coordinate 346,261,985 downwards.
GGGACTCTACTGCAGTACAAAACGTATTTCAATTTTAAGACTTAAATCACACGTTTTATTTTATGTAAAATGACGTCATTCGCATCCGCTTAGGAATTCCACATTGACGATCTACTCTTAAACATCTACAGTAAAGCATACACAGAACATCACTATCGCGACATAATGCACAAATGCAGCAAAAAGATGCCGTCATTCAAGAATATCGACAAAAAAAACTGCTATCTTATGATTCATATATACTTAAAATTAAATATAGTTTATAATAGCTCCATTGTTTTAACAGAAATCATTATTTTATAATTTTTTCAAAATAGCGCGTATTTTAATTGCATTTTCTTTCGGTTGTTATGAGAAAATGTCAACAAAAATATATAATTACTATCTTAGAACGATTTTCCTTTACTTTCTACAGAAATGGAGTACTTCCGTTGCTAATATTAAGCAAATGGCTCTAAAAACTACAAAAAGATTAATATTTCAAAAATAAATGGAGATAGAGTTTTCAAACAAAATGCATTAAAAAAAACCTTTTTTTCCAATACGACGGTATAAAAATCGAAAATGTGCGATGCTTAGAAGTTTAAAAAATTGCTATAGAGTATTTAATCGTACTGCTTTGTTTTACGGATGGCTTCTGTAAGGTAACGTTATTTTTTAAGGCGGCACAAAGTAAGTTGGGAGAAAGAAATAGCATACCGTACCGGGGGCTAATAATATTTTTATTTATTTATTCAACTATTTTGCTTATAAATGAAATAGTTCGTTATTTTCATACAGAATAAACAGACATTCTATTAAATTTTATAAACTTTATTGTTGCCAAAAAAAAACCGGAATAATAATTTCTTCCAAATAGTTAATTTTAATTTGTAAGATTTTCACATAAAAAAGAAAATTGGAATAAACAAATTTAAAAATTAAAAAAAAAAAATGACGATATGAATACACTATATGGCCAAAGGTGACCGGTCACTTGTGATTTTAGACGTTGACTGTTGATTAACTGTTGATTACTGTTGATTAATGACAAGATAGCGTACATAATATTGCATGTACATATAATATTGCACGTATATTTGGATACAATCCCTCATCTTTTTGCTTCCTTTTAGGAACAACGAATTTCGATCGTATTCTATCGGCGATAATTTTCAGAATTTTCAAGCTATGATTTTGAGAGTTTCACAAAAGTTGTTCTATATACTTAGCTAATGCATTATGCACATTATATTTTAATTGCATTCTCGCATGCGTAGTGAAACATTTTTTAGTAAACCTGCTCATTTTTAAACCAATTTTTATTATTTTTTAATTCTGATTGCAGAGTATTGTGTACAATGTTATTTGTCATAGTTTCTGAAAAGAACGTTTCTTTATATTAAGAATTCTGCAAATTATAAGCAAAAAACTTCGCAAAATTTGGGACTGTTTTTATAAAAACCTTAATTTCTCTACTTGTGTACATGCTATCCTCATAAAAATGAACACAGTATATTACAATAAGCCACTTATTAATAATCTCTAGTTTGAATATGTTTGCTACATTAGTTTTTACAGGGTTATCCAAAAGATATTCGTTCTTTTTCAATTTGTTTCCGGAAAAACTCTTATATTTATACACCTGTAGTTTCAGGTTAATTCCTCATGTATTTTTCTAGATATTTAACAAAACGTCTAAAATCGCAAGTGACCGGTCACCTTTGGCCATATAGTGTACATATAAATATTTCACACCAAATACCACCTACAAATAATTTTTGTAGTAGTATTCTCCCAGCATTGCGAAGAAAGATTCCTCGATTTACACGATTTTACTTGGCCTTCCTTTTTTCATTGGTTCCGATTTCATTTTCGCAATTGTGTACATTAATTGGCACAAAGTTTCACATTTTTATGACTGAGGTATATGTAAGGCCATACAAATAAGAAATCCCGTATTGTCTCCTATAAATGTGATAAAGTGTTGGTTAATTATATATGTTTTTATTTAGGGGAACAGAGCTGCCAAGCCTCCGGCCTTCTGGAAACCAGTATTTTATTACAGAAAATGTTACTTTATTTAATTGGAACATTTGCGAGGTTTAAAAGAAAAAAAAACATTTTCTCTAAGATAATAGCGAAATCCAAAAAACCTGAGACTTGGCAAGTCTGGTGGGGAGTGAAATGTTTTACTTAATTATTGCATTTATCTTTATTTTAATGCTACGTGAACGACGTCACGTGTAACAGCTTGTAGAGTATAAAATAAATTAGTAAAATAATCCTTATTACGAAAAAATAAGCAGAAAGTCCGGATAAGGGAAATAAAAGGTTAGTTAACCTTTCGTAATTTGATCTGAAACATAGGTTTGCGAGAAATATGAATGGTATTCGTAAAATCACGATTTTAAAATAAATGTGGATACTATTAAAAGACTATCACAAACAATACTTTACTGCGCCAAATCACGTTTATCTATTTAGTCAATTGGAAATGGACACGATGATGAATTATTAACTGCTAGGTTTAGAAGTCCCCCTATTTTGGGGTGATTTTAGTAAGTTAATGCTATCGAGTACATTTTTAGATATTTAGATTAGATCTTAGATATAAATATTGCAGAACGGCAATCAAAACTATTTTTTGGAAACAAAAATTATAAAGACATTAGATTTCTAAATTAGATATATCAGCTTACATTTCCGAAAGTTCCTTCACATTATTTTCTGTTCAAAAGTTTAAAAAAAAAATTTTTTTTAATTGTAATACGAAAATGGCATCCGTAATGATATGGTAATTTTCCATTGTTTCTCTCAAAACAAAGTACACGTGTTATCATTTTTTTATTATTATTGTACTGTTTTTTAGGGGGTGGCAACACGAAAGAAATGATTGAATTCGAAATTGAAAAGGGAGAGATTTCTGTAATGTTAAATTATGGAAAGACAAATTCGATTTTCTCAGCGATCTTCAAACATACAAAGATGAAAAAAAATTTAAATTAAGTTTTACCAAGAGGATAAAAATAAAACAAAAAAGAAGTTAATCCACCCATTACATCGTTAGCTACACTTTGTTGAAGTTTTCGCCTTCATTTTTCGTTTAAAGTTAAATAAAAAACTACAGTAAGCTACAGTAATTTTTTTAATGCTATCATTTTATTCGTCTCGTCGGGTTCTATCTTTTAAAAAAATTACTGTCGTACGTCAACGGGTTCGCCAGAATTTTTAGAAAAACGTTTGCATTTTCTATTTCTTAAACATATTATAGCAAAACGCTACCGCTTTTGCTGTAATTACGTAAATTTTAAACTAAAAATGTAGAGAAAAAATAAAAGTATTTTAAAAATTTTTAATTCTTATTTTTTATTTTTAATAATAATTACATCCTCGTTAAAATTATGCATGTTTTGAAACATATGAAAATTACATTTGAAGTGAAATAATTTTCTAGTTTCATTTTATAATTTGCTTTGTTTAAACTTGGTATGTGGAACGGAAAAAAGCAAGTTTTTTTTATACGGCATAAGAAATACGTTAGTTGTAAATATAAAAATTAATTTTTGAAGAAGTTTTAAATACCTTATGTACTTACTCTTCAAATATCTCGTATCTGAGATTTATAAATAAAGAAAATTTTTCAAAGAATGTTTTAATCTCATATAATTAAAAATATTATGAAACTTTTTTAGTTTAATTTTGTACTTTTACCCTATTGTATATCCTCTTTTGCTTTAATCTTTTTTTTTTCTTAGAAAAATATTTTACTCTAAAACATTTGGTAATATATATATTTATATACAGGGTGTCTCAAAAGGTCGTTTACAAACTTAACATGCTGGTCTGTCATATCATGATAAACAAGATTTACATAGGAACTTGTGTTCGAAAATGCAAACTGCGACCGCTAGAGGGACCGCTAGAGTGGAAAGTGTAATCATTTCAGGCGAGAACGTTGCAGGGGAAGGATGAATCGATTTAGCAACGCAGAATTGGTCGATATGCATTACGTATATGGCGTCGCACGAGCCGCGGTACGGATGTACCTTGAGCGCTTCCCAAGCAAACGTCAGCCAAGTCATGTTCTGTTTAGATGATTGCACCGCAGATTGCGTGAAGCAGGAGCTTTTCAAGTACGTAGCCACATCGGTCGAGAACGCACTATAAGCACGCCTATCGTAGAGGAAACCGTACTACGGGAATTTGACAGGAACCCACAAACAAGTCTCCGAGCAAGCGAACGCGTCTTGGGTGTACATCGTTCCAACATTATGCGCATATTGCAATGAGGACACGCAACACCCCTACCACTTACAAAGAGTACAGGCATTGAGCGTTGACGATTATCTCCAACGCACTGCATTCGCACGCTGGTATTTGCAACAACGGGTCGCACAGCCGGATTTCTGCATCGTTGATTTTGTTTTCAGATGAATCCTGTTTTACACAGGACGGTGCCCTGAACCTGCGCAACATGTACATATGGGCGCATGAAAACCCAAGGTCTACACGTTCCCCATGCACGTCAACAACGTTTCGTCGTAAACGTTTGGGCTGGTATTATCGGCGACATGTTAATTGGCCCTTACCTACTTCACTGTTAAAAATTTTGTGGTATGTTGAACCAATTTTTGGTGCTCCAGTAGCTGCCACCATAAGATGGTGAAATCTTGAACCAACATTTGGAGCTAAGGTTCAATCGGAGCTCCAAATCTTGGAGTGAGATTTCACCATCTTATGGTGGCAGCTACTGGAGCACCAAAAGTTGGTTCAACCTACTACAAAATTTTTAACAGTGTACCTCAGCGCCTCGACGGGAATACCTATCACATTTTCTTTGAAAGAGTCTTGCCGGATCTGATGGGTGACGTTCCAGCCGCTACAACGCCAAAACATCTGGTTTCAGCATGATGGAGCGCCTGCTAATTTTATCTACGCTATGCGAGAATACCTCGATAGGACATATTCTAATCGCTGGATTGGCAGTCGCATGGCCACTGCTATCCCCCGACCTGGCTCCCCTGGATTCCTATCTGTGGTCCCACATGAAGTCCATGTGTACGAGACGCCCGTAACATCCGACATGGATCTCGTCGCCAGAATCGTGGAAGCGGCGCACGTGTCCGTGACACACCTGCCCATTTTGAACGGGTCCGTGAATTCATGCGTCGACATTGTGAAGCATGCATTGCGGCGAATGGAAGGAATTTTGAACACCTTCTGTATATTAAACCATGTTCTTTAATAAAATTCCTATTAATACCTCTTTCGTTATCCTTTCTTTCTTTCCCTCCACATCTGCGCTCATCGTCCTCTTGCGGTCGCAGTTTGCATTTTCGAACACAAGTTTCTATGTAAATCTTGTTCCTCATGATATCACAGACCAGCATGTTAAGTTTGTAAACGACCTTTTGAGACATCCTGGATAAAAGGGTGATCAATTTTAAAGAGTACCTGCTGTTTTTTTTTTTCTTATTACTCTCAAATCTGACGCATGTGGCAACTATATCCAACACTATTGGACTGTTACAACTTTATTTGTGAGGTAAAACAGAAATGGAGACGCACAATGTTACTTAATCCTGTGATAATTTTATTTTTGAAAAACATAATTTAATTCAATTTTTTTGCATTATCATTCCTTACAGGAAATTTTAAAAATGTTTACCACCATTTTGTAACCCCGCGAAAAAAAAATCTAACGGGGAGAGGTCTGGTGACCTAGGTGGTCAGAGGCCTATTGAAATAGAATTCCTTAAGCACTTCCATTGTTAGAAGCAGACGATTTACTCAAATCATTTGCGCAGAATCGGATTAAAAATTAATAACAAGTAAGAAAAATCATGCGTTAAGCATATATTATGAAACACTTTCCAACACTTCCTGAATGCTTTAACAAAATTTCGTTATTTAGGGAAATAAGGTATATAAGTGAACTAAGTAAACATTTTAGAAAACACATAAAACATTTGAAAAACTGATTTCAGCAGTTACCGTCCATAGCAAATATGTATTCCAATTCTTTTGAACAGACCTGTATTTGATCTGTAGGTTGATATATATACTATATAATGGAGAAATTTAGTTTAGCAAGAAAACACATAACAGGTTGAAATTTCTCTTTCAGCAATTTATACTAATAGATTTAAACATACTTGTATACTTTTGTAAAACTCTGCAGTTAACCTAATACCTATATTACACGCCACTATTTAGCTAAAGTTTAATTCAAAGTAAAACACTCTTAAAACTACCGGAATCGCATTTCCAGAAATTATCATTTATAGACGACCATGTATCCAATTCTTTGCGTGACCCTGTATGTCATTTATACATGTTTTACAAACATTTCTTAGTAAACCAAATGCGGTTCAGCGTAAAAATGCCTAACTCATTTAAAATCACCTTTAAGCAATTTGCAATCATACCCGGTAATCATTACGAATTCTTTTGAGTAGCCCTGTATATCAATTACAGCATTTATACACACCATATACAATGCATAAATATAGTGAAACATAAAAGCACATAACATAATTAAAAATGCATTTCCAGCAATCATCGCTACTTTACAGTACTTCGGGTACAATATAGTATCTGAAATCTTTTGTGTGTCCCTGTAAATGCTCTGCATTTTGTATTATCCATGAAATAAGTTATAGTAAACCTTAGCGACGTATATCTATTTTATTATGCATGTAATAGTTTAACATAATTAAAATACGCCGGAAAAAATTCCCTCCACTTCTATATCATTATGTAAAGGAATTCTTTTGTGTGGCCCTGTAAATGAATAATAACTATTTTTTGGGCCGCATATTGTACAGAAAATGCATATTTTAGTCAACTTGATAAATGCATATCAATGTATTATGTTTGAAAGCATGTAACATCATTAAAAATCATTTTAAACGATTTTTCCCATAGGCCGTAATGTAACGGAAAACTTTTGACTGTGCCTGTAAATGAACTAAACATGCTACAAACTTCATTTGCAATAGGGTTCGTGCTATGGTAGAGGTCACTAACATCCAAAAATTTCAGAACGATCCGAGTATATTTACGGGAGTTAGAGCGCGTACAGACGGCCAGACTGACAGACGGACAGACGGACAGACAAACCGAAGTCATAAACACTTTTCAACTTTGTTGGAAAGTGTTAAAAACCGAAGTCATAAACACTTTTCAACTTTGTTGGAAAGTGTTAAAAATGATGTTCGCAAGAATTTATGTTTAAAAAACGAGTTTTTGCATTTAGAAAGGGAAAAAAACGATACCCGTGTATTAAATATAGATTTATTAAATAAGTAATGATGTTGAAAGTCTTGCTACATATGTTATAGATGTGGATAATACAAAAAACAAACAGGTACTCTTTTAAATTGATCACCCTTGTAGATATATATATATATAATAAAACTTTTTATAATTACAAACTATTAATACAAATGGAAAATTGACCAAAAAATTAAGTCAATGGTATGCATTACAAAAAGTTAGAATAAAGCAACAATTGTACACGAAAAATAATTATAATAATAGAGGGTTAAATAAATACATAAATACACCATTAAATCCTCATATGCAGCAATAAAATAATTTATTTTAAATTTGATAAATTTGATTTAGATTGCAAAATATGTGCTATATTTAGATGATGTAACATTGTGACAACTACAGTGTACTTTTAGATATGAAAATAATAAAAAATAAATACTATCCAATAATAAATGCGCACTTGGAGTTATTAATTATGGAACTTTAATATAACTTTTTGAAATTATAAAATATTAATACAAATGAAAAATCGACCGAAAATTAAGTCAACAATATGCATTACCAAGAGTTAGAATAAAGCAGCAATTGTAGACGAAAAATAATTATAATAATAGATGGTAAATTCGTCTATAAATAATATATAAATAATATATAATATATATCGTATAATATATAAATACATCATTAAATGCGCATATGCATCAATAAAATATATGTTGCTTTAATCGTAAAGAAATCGTAAAGAATTAATTCAGCAAGATGCAGTTATAAAAAAGAATTAAGTTGATGATATTTATGACATTGCTTGAAAAGAAAGAAAGGGGAGGGGCATGTTTCTTCAGCTACTTGAAAAATTAAATTTGAGAAAACAGAATACATCATCATAATAGAACACGCATCATAAAAGTTTTGAGAAAGATTCTTGCTACTGTTGGAATGTCATAATTAATTTAAAAAATGATTTTTAATTATTATTTTTTTAATTTTTCATTTTGATTTTCCGTTTATTTCTATAAATTAAATTTTTTTACCATTTATTTTTAAATTTAGATTTAAATCTTTCTAATATATATATATAATTATTTAAATCTACTTTAAATCTTTCTAAAGAAGAATGCTAGAAAAAAATTGTGGGAGTTTAATTCATGAATATGTCAATTACAAAAACCAGAGGAAGATAACAAAGAAGGTGAAAATGTTTTTAATTGAAAAGTCTAATTTTTTTTTACATATTAATGTATTTTTTTATATTTCTCACCAATCACAACAAAATCCATATCATACGTTAATGCTTTCTTTATTTATGCATTTACTAAAACACTTTTTTTTATACAACACTGTTTAGTTACAAACCATTAGATATACAGTAAATTTTAATGTTTTCTCGAGATGATACTCAAAATGATGCAACTTATAATTATGTCCATGAGTAAACACAGGATTAAAAAAATAGATGCCAACGTCTTCAAATGTTTGTTCTAGAGCAGGCATAGCAATGTTATCACACGCGTGCCCTGACTGACACGTGATAGAATATTTTTGGTACAGCGTTGATTGATATTTCAAACCAAAATAATAAATCTTTTTTTTTTCTTTTTTCTTTTGCAGAATTAAGATCGGAAAGCAAATGGAATTCCACACTAATTGCATGCGCCTCAATATTTTATCAAATTAAAGAAGGTTTGGAGAGGGTTCAGGCATTATAAGTGAAGGTACCGTTGATGAAGTTATAGCAACTTGGTATGAAATTTCCAATTTTGACAATTCTCTCAGATATTTATTTTTGTGAATCATTATTTTTGGAAATGAATGATACGAAAATCTTAAATATGCCCACTTGTCAGATCACTCTAATTCTACTTTCATACCGTTAAAACTAATTAGTTATGTTCATTATTTGGTATCCAAGATTCAATAAGAGAAATCATATTTCTTATTTTATTACTTTCTAAATCTTTCTCTACTTTTCTTTTCTGTTACTATTATTATTACATGTATGTTATCTTCCACAGCCATATTTTTAATCCTTATATACAAAGATTAAAATAAGTTTGATTCACTAATTTTGAACCACTGAATTATCTTTTGGTTGTTGGCACGTCATGGTCACCTAAAATGTTTTTTTTAATGAAATTTGGCACGTAAATGGAAAAAAGTTTGCCAACCCTGTCCTAGCGTTTACCTTATTATCATCGCAAAAGATAGCTTGATGAAAAAAAAACGCCTTCACTTAAAATTAAAAGGGGATTCAGCAGCTGAAACGGTCAAAGTTACTTTTAGAATCTAAACTCTGTTTCCTATAAACGTTCTTGTTGTAATTTCAGCTTAACTGGAATATTATTGAGAGTTTTCTGAATCAAGACTGTTACATTGAAAAAACCCAATAGGGATTAAAATTACTTAACAGCATAGTTAAAATTTCGACTTGTAAAATATGGTAACAAGTTGGAAATTGCATGTCAAACGTGGCAAATGAGGTGCGTTCGTGCTATAGTTAGTTTTATAAATATTTTTTGTACCGCATATTGTACTGAATGCATATTTTAGTGCATTTCAATAAGGGCATATCAATTTCATTCTGTTCGAAAGGCTATAACATGATTAAAATGCACTTACAATAATTTTTTTCCCATTCCCCGTAATGTAACGGAAAACTTTTGACTGTCCGTGTAATTAAACTATCATCCGATTTTCATCAAATTGGAAATGACTCGACAAAATTATGCAAAAATTATATATTTTAAATTTCAAACGAGTTGATTGGGTAGTTTTTGCGCTGTTATATGCGGATAGATGGACAGACAGACGGACCGAACGACGACTATAGGTACTACTTATTTATAGAATTACGAACGCATCTAAAAACGCCTTCACTTAAAATTAACAAGTCGGAAATTGCTCGTCAAACGTGGCAAATGAGGTGCGTTCGTACTATAACTAGTTTTATAATTATTTTTTGTATCCCATATTGTACTGAATGTATATATTTTTTTGCATAATCTATAACATCATTAAAATGCACTTACAATAATTTTTTTTCCCATTCCCCGTAATGTAACGGAAAACTTTTGACTGTCCCTGTAATTAAACTATACATCCGATTTTCCTAAAATTTCAAATAGCTCGACAAAATTTTGAAACAATTGTATTTTAAAATTTCAGACCATTCGGAAGGCTGTAACATCATTAAAATGCATTTGCAATAATTTTTCCCATTGGCCGTAATGTAAAGAAAAACTTTTGACTGTCCCTGTAATTAAACTATGCATCCGATTTTCATAAAATTTGAAATGGCTCGACAAAATTTTGCAACAATCATACATTAAAAATTTCAGACCATTCGGTTGGGTAGTTTTTGCTCTGTTACATGCGGACAGACAGACAGATAGACAGACAGACGGACGGACTGAACGACGACTATAGGTGCTACGTATTTATATAATTACGAACGCACCTAAAAAGGGATTCAGCTTCTGAAGGCTTCAAAGTTATTTTTAGGATGTAAACTATGTTTCCTATACGAGTTCTTGTTGTAATTTCAGCTTAACCCTTAAATGCCTGATTTTTCAAAAATCATTGTAATAATGTTTTTCGGCTTTCATTTTTTAAATAAATCATGGGGAAAATACTTTTAAAAATCATATTTTGTTTTAAGTAGCGTTTACGGTTAAAAAATAGTTTGTTACTAATCGGCAATACAGGTGTCTAATTAAAAAAATAATTTTCCTTGATAAAATTCTATAATATTAAACACATAAGTATTTTAGGAACTATAATAAGAAACAAATTTTACTTGCTCACTGCAGAACAAAATAGGGTATTTCGCAAGCTTCCAAACAAAACAAAAAGACACGTGTAGCAACAATTGAAAAAATAAATCTACTTTCTTCTTAAACAGCACAAATGTTGGCATCTACATGTTGAAAATCGATTTAATAATATTTTCAGAATGTATTTTATTGGCAACATTAGGCATTATAGCTTCAATATTATTCTAATAGTATTTTAAAAGCCTAAATTGGGTATGTTGCCGAAAAGCGACACCAGGCATTTAAAGGCTAACTATGGTATTATGAGAGCTTGGTGAATCAATCCTGTTACATTGAAAAGACCCAATAGGGATTAAAATTACTTAGCAGCATAGTTAAAATTTCGACTCGTAAAATATGTAAAAATATGTTTTGGCTTTAAAATCTTCAAATATTCAAACTTGTATTCTATTGCTTGATTCCCTAATGAAAATATTTCATATAATCCACGAGCTTCAATTTGTAGTTCACGAAAATAATAGCGGGAGAGCAAAAGTCAAGATGACACGATTCAACTTATATCACATTACTAGTGTGTAACCCCCGTCAAAAATGACGGAATGTGAATGATAAATCTCCAAAACAATATTTAAAAAAATATTTTCTTGACTAAAAAAAAAGACGCCTGGTGCATTTTGTTAATCAAAAAGTATTATCCTTTGATTTTTGATGATTAGAACAAAGATATTATGTAAACTACAGTTTAAAATCATATTTAAAATGTTTCAGCATGGAACAGGAAAATATCAAAGTTCCATTGAATTTGTAACATATGTATATATATATAACCATTAATTAAACATTACCGACATCATCAAAAACAGCATTATTGTGAATGATTGACAATAAAAATGGATGCCACAAACCTATAATATAGAACTGTATGTATAAAATAAAGTACCTTATACTTAATTACAAGAATTAATAAGGAAGAATAAAAAACGAAGATATGGGTTTCGAAAAAATTGAAAAACTTATATATTGAATTACGTTTTCAAGAGTACAGAATTCAAAGATATAAGCAAATCGGTTGTTTTCTGTGAGAAAAAAGCTTAAAGTTGAAAAAAAAAATTTCTCCTGTACTCGAACAACCAATAGATCCAAAAGAATAGTCTCAAGATGAAAACAGAACATTATCAAATGGCATGAAATGGAAAAAAACACTACAACCCATTAAATATTTAATTTATAGCAATAGAAATCTTACACAACTTAAAGAATAAATTCCCAGTAGATTTTCAAAATAGATTCCCGCACATGGAATCCATAAGCATGATAAGATTAAGGTGAATAAAACAGTTAAGTTAACACAGAAATTAAAACCTATGGATTCAGTTAATTCATTTTGAAATACCGTGATAAATACAATTAATATAATATAAATAGAAAATAATTACATTATTTAAAATGCCTAAAAACAATTTTAAATTGTTTAATATCAATTTTACAATATTGCCAATATACAGCGTTAAATACCACCTGGCGTAAAAAATTAAAATTATAACTTTAATAGAAGCTTTAAAAAGACAAAATTTTTGGTGCTGCCATCTATTATTTTATTTTTAAACTATTATTATTATTCAAATATCACAAAAAGAAGAACCTAATAAAAGCTAAAGAAATAAAAACATATCAACTGCATTACTACACAATCCTAATATAAAATTATTCAAAAAAATTATTTAAAAAAATTAAATTAATTAAATGTTAATAAAATGATTTCAATATATTCTATTACCAAACCCATTTAATCTACACTGAGAAATTAAAAAAAAAAATTAACATTGATAATATGTAGAATATAACTATATGCTATAAAATAAAATAAATTATATATAATAATAATATAAAACCTTAATAATTACCATTACATATAAAAAATGAACAGGAAAGAAAATAAATAAATAAATAAATAAATAAATAATGGATGTTTATAGAAGATTGTCAGATTCTAAAATTCCCAATATCCTAAAGATCACAAATATAGTGTGTGAATTATCTTCATATTAGCCATAAAAAAGCTTTAAAAAAATATGATTGTGACAATCAAACAAATTAAACTGATAATTAATCATGGAATACAAAGTTGAAAACAAAACAATATTAAAAAGTATAGAGGAATAATAATAAAAACTAATTACCTTATTTTAATACATACAGTATAACATTAGTTATATCAAATAAACTTATATGCATAATAATCACTAAAAAGATGGTATACTATTATTAATTAATATGATATTGCCCTGAGTAAACTAAATTTTAAAACAAGTTAATATTGAATTTGATTAAATAAGTTAAATTTAATATGAATTGAAATAAAAAGAAAAGTCACCAATTACATATAAAACATCAAATCAACATCCATATAAAATACGTATTAGAAATGTAGTTATAATACTAAAGCCCCATCATATTTTTTCATTTTTTTTAAATTAACCATTGCGTATTATCCAGACAACACCACCCTCCTCCGTACTCTAACATCTACCCACCCAACCATCCTATAGAATTTTTTTATTATTATTTTACAATTTTTAATTTTTTATAGATATTTTTTTTATACATTTTTTTGTAATTTTGTTTACGCATGTGTTAATTTTTTTTTTTTTAAGATCATGTAAGTACTAATTGTGTATTAATGAATATATGAATTTTTTTGGAAAACCATGATTTAATGCATCATAAATTAGTTTTTTAATATTATTGTTAATTAGATGAGAAGAACATAAACATTTTATTTTATATAACTGATTAAGTAGTACATTTCGATATACAGAATGATGAAGACAAGATTTAAAATTTGTAAATGTATTAACTTTGAATTTAAATTCTTTACGTTTATCATATAAATCTGTTATTGTTTTGTTGTCTTTTATTGTAATTTTAAGATATAAGAAGTTAATTGTATTGTTAGATAAGAGGTTTTCCGTTAATTCCAAATTAGTGGGATAATCAACTGGAAATTGAGAAATTTTAAATTGATCAGTGGCAATTAAAATTATGTCATCAATATAACGATATAAATGTAGATTATTATTAGTAAAAGTACGTTCATAGTGATATAAGTATAAGTCTGACAATAAACTGGATGTACAACCACCTTGTGGTATACCGACGTGTGCTGTAAATATAATATGTTATCTTGCAATATATAATTATTATAGATAATGAAGTTTGTTAATGATTTAAAATATGCGATATCAATATTAGATGGTAATTCCAGTTTTTTATAATACTTTTTAAATAATGCATTTATAATATTATGTAAATCTAATAAGTCTATATTATTAAAAAGATCTTTGAAGTCATATGTCGTTATATTATATACACAATGAAGATTTTTTAAAATATTGACCAGTTGATAGCTATTTTTTATACAATGTGTATTATCATTGTTTGTAGTAAGTATATATAATTGATTAAGAATTTTTAATAGAAGTTTATTGGTTTTATTATTATATGTATTGCAACCAATAGTTACAGTCCTAAATTTAATTGGAGTTTTATGAAATTTGGGAATAAGAACTAAATATGGATAATTAAAGTTAGTAGATAGAATATTTAATAGTTTATAATAACTTTGAATTTTACGATTATTTACGATTACATTTTCATTAGTTTTTTGAAAAGATTTATTAGAAGAAATACAGGTTGTAAGAAGTTGGTGATAATAAGATTTACATATGATTGCAAAATTATTAGGAGATTTGTCTACATATGTAATAACGTAGTTTTTTTTGTAATTTAGTAATTTGTTGGAAAAAATGCTTTGTCTTAATAGAAACCAAATCAGAAATATTATTTTTTAAAGCCATAGTTAATTTTTCAATTACTAATATTTTCCATTGATTAAAATATGTAATAGGTTTATTGTAATAGATTGAAATTTTATATATAAAAATATCTATATCATATGTAAACTGTTTGATAATAGATTTAACAGTAAATTTAGATGGAAGTCTATATTTAGTACCAAAACCCATTAGTTTTTTCAATTTAAAATCATTAACAATATTAAGATTTCCAGTGATTATATGCCCATGATCATTGATTATATATTTTTTTAGATTGGGGTCATTGCATTTACACAGAAAATTCCTTGCAGCAGATGTATTTTTTGAAAATGTATTGTAGTTAAAAATCTTTCTACCAATTGTATTCGGATATTTAAAGGTTTTTGATATATGAAGATTATTAATAGGAAAATAAGAGTTTTTATCGTTAATTATAGAATTGATATTAATTTTATTAAAAATATGATTTGAAAAAGTTATTATCATTTGAGTATTCGTATTTTGAATATATATATATACCGGGTGTCCCAAAAAGGACTGACTGATTTTAAAATTCAATAACTTCCAAACGGTGACAGATATTAAAAAAATTCTTGCAGGAGGGTTATGCATAAAGTCAAAAGTTTTATTACAGTGATTTTCAATTTTAGTTCTAATTACAAACAATAGATGGCGCTGTAAGCAATAGTCGCTAAATACAGGCTCGATTTTTGGTCCTTTCTATTGTTCCATGCAGAAAAAGGAGATGGAAATGTATTATCCGGGCCACGAAGTACCAAAAATCGAGCCTGAATTTAGCCTCTATTGATCGCAGCACCATTTATTGTCTGTAATTCGAACTAAAATCGAAAATCACTGTAAAAAAACTTTTGACTTTATGCATAACCCTCCTGCAAGAATTTTTTTAATATCTGTCACCGTTTGGAAGTTATTGAATTTTAAAATCAGTCAGTACTTTTTGGGACACCCGGTATATATATATATATACACACATACATACATACATATCTATATATAAATTATTAAAGGAAAAATTATGCTTAATTCTATAAAACTTTTTATAAAATATGTTACATATTCATATTGCATATGTAATTAAAGGATTTTTTGCTCATATTTTAGTATTTTAGTTTTAAAATATCAAAACACTAAAACATTTTTTTTTATAACATCATAAATACTTTATCCACTCCCCTCTCAAATCAATATAACGTAAAAAAATTTACTAATGACATAATTTTTAATTAAAAATATAGTTAATTAATTTATCCCAAAAAACATTCATCAAAGAAAGATTTATAAGCAAACAACATTAAAAAATATATAAAATAATCTCTGAATTTTAACATTTTCATATTTCAAATCTGGCTGCCATAATTGTAAATATGTATAAAAAAACAATATAACATTAACACTTTTTAGTTTCTAAGGTTATTAATAAATAAAAAAATCCATCATTAAGCAAATTAAACAATTGTATTTTTGAATCAGATTATTAAAATATCAATTTTCTTCTGTTCTATAAAAAAAAATTAAATGATTGAAAAATATAAATATTCAGTAAAAAATATATAGTTAAATAAGATATTTTAAAATTACTTCGCATAAATATGTATTAATAAATACGTATAATCTGTAAAAATATGAATTTACAGATAATAGATGGCGCCAAGCCTAGACCTAAATTGCTAGGATTTTGTGTATGAACATTGTCTTTTTCTATATTAAAAAAAAAAAAAAACATAAATTTGAATTACAAACAACTTAATTACATTTATGCAAATTATACCTCTTATATCAATGTATCCAAATCAAGGGATGAAAACTTCAGAAAGAAAATATTTATTTTATAATGATTTTTAATATAACTTCGTAACATTAGCGGTTTGGCCTCATGTAGCCATCATGTAGCTCATCAGACATCGCTAAAATGATCCTTAAATTATAGAAAACAACACTAAAAACTGATTTGATTGAATAAATTCAAATCCACCGCGTGTTCAAAACAGCATTTAGAAAGATCAACAAATATGTTAAAATAGTAAAACACACGTTGCCAATTGGCAATCAGTACAGTACAAATAATTTTGATGAATGATTCTCAAACGTCAATGACTCATCACTTTTTTTTTTTTTTTACAACAATAATAATAATGATTAGCAAAGTGAAATGCAATTTCAGAAAATTTCACATTAAATTTTAATATGCTAATTATATGCAAATATTAACTTGTATTTTTAACAAACTTCGATTGTTTATATTAATTGACGATAGATGTCTGCAAAAATAGTTTTTGGAAGTTTTAAACAAAATTAAAATATTTAAAGACTTTAATATGCTTTTACAAATATTTTAAGAACAAAATCAGATAATTAACCTGTATTTTTTAATGAAGCTTTCAAAAAGCCATTAATTTGTTTCAATATTCGGAAATTGTGAATGGCAACAGTGTCCTTTTGTTTATATCTAGTAATATGGTGTTTATAATAGCTTATTTTTAATTTGGAACTTAATACATTATAATTGGATATGATATACATGTTTTATGTGAAAATATGCTGAAGAGACATGATTTCAAGTAGAAAAATTTTCATTTAGCAGTCATATGTTAGGATATGTTTTTCATTAAGCCTAACATGGCGTTTAGCTATGGTCGATTCGCAGACCAGAGTGGTTCGCACCGGCATGGTTACCGACAGTTTCCTGTACTCAGATTTCATTATAAGTAGAGATCACGATGAATAAGGGTGTTTTAGAAACTCAAGAATAATTTCAATTCTTACAAATTTTGTTTATATTCGATGAATAACTATTTCCATTTAATTTGTATATATATACAGCTTTTAGAAAAATCATCTTAAATTTCTGGAACTTAGCGTCTATCCATCCGTCATACACGATTTCACGACTAATTAAAAAGAAAATACACTAATTTTCTTAGAAGCCGTGACAAAAATATAGTATGCGTTTTCATGCTCGAGATTAATTTACTTAAAAATTAATACAATATTTCTTCCATTTTAGAAGACCAAGACAAAAAAGGCAGCTTGCTTGATGCGTTCGAATTTACATCATTCTACAAAACTAAAGAACAAAAAGGTTTTAATAACAATTCTCTAGCAAACACGTGATCATTGGTCCGTGTCAGTCTACCTGAATAAAGACCGCTTAGGGAATTGCGAAATATTCCGCATTCCCTTTTATAACGGAATAAGTTATAAAAGGGAACTAAAACTTTGACCAACTTAGGGAAATCAAATAGCAATTTTGGTAACGCTGCCACTTTCGATTTAGTATAGACTATTTATTTAAGATATTACAAATGTTGCGTTATATTATTGCATCATTCATTTTTCAATCATGTGGAAAAAATACTTTTAAAAATTTGTGTCTAAGTATTATTTATGTTGTGTCTAAGTATAACACGGTTTTTACATCACTCCGCTTATCACGTCAGTTTTTCAAAGTCCCGATTTTCTGTATAGGGTTTTAATGAAAATAAACTCCGGGTTTTATGTCGATGAATAATTTTCAACACCGGATATCCCGACGGTTTAAGAAAATTTTCCATTTTTCATAATCCATCTTATAAGCATGGAAATTAAGCGGTAAGAAATGTCTTAGCCAAACTTTTCACAAAAGTATCTAAAATACCCATTGAGATAAATGAGAATTTTTACTTCAATTTTTTATCTGTATAAATAAATCCACACACTCTGAATGACTCACTTAAGTTCCAGATAGACGTATCAGTCTACTTGCGGTCTTTTAGTTCTGGTCCGACAGCGCTTTCTTGTGGTTACATGGCGTTTTTCATCCGACTGAAACCGAAGTATTGCATTGCATTTCATTGAAACGATCAGAAATTACCTAACATCCATTTCTGAACACATTGTAATCAGCGAATATTGATTACAATGTACTGTATAATATTGAAAAAAGAATTGTAGGATGCGCATCTAGGGATAAGAAAACCTTAATTTATCAATATCTCACTAAAAATAAAAAACCTAGTCATCATAAATCCGATTTTTATTTTTTTCAATTTTGTTTTTGTGTACATTTTGTTTAAAATAATGTTTTATTGCTTAACACTGCAAGAACAGTTATGAACTTAAAATTGTCTTAAATTAATTAAAAATACTGCTTTTTATAAACCTATTTTTCTCCAACTCCGGTTACCCCGGCACTCCGCTTATGACGACACTTTTTTCTGGTCATTAGAGTGTCGCGATAACGGGGTTCGACTGTATTAGTAAACCGATTTGCAGTTTTCAAAAGAAATTTAATTGTATGTGCATTTTTTGGTCATTCCAATGCAGTAAAATGTGAAATTATTTGTTATTATTTAGAAACGAACGTATGCGCGATAGACGCGTTATTTCTAACGTAATTATGATGTCAACGTTGTGAACAGACACGTAAGCTTTATAGTAAAAAATTGGGGGATTTATTGAGGATTCCATAACATTATTTTTTAAATGCACATTTTATCGTGTTTTAAAAAAACTCATTTTTCAGGTAATAATAAAATTAGGTAATAAATTTTACCAGAAATTGTATGCTTTGTAGTTTTTAGAATGGCGTGATAAACTCGAAAAGACCTTTTTACTTACTTTTTTTTATATATTATACATTTATATATTTTTTTTAATTCGTATTTATATGTATCCTTTTAATTATTTTCTTTATTGTAAAGAGGATTTCCTCTAAAGTTTTATTTAAAATACGCGAACTAAAATATTTGGAATTATAAGCATAATAACATTTTTAGAATTAATCACTACATTTCATTATAAAGATCTTTATACATAATACTAAAATTACTTCCCGTGGATATTTACTTTTCTCCCCTCATCTATGGTAATTACTTAGTAAAACTAAAAATATATTTTAAAAAGTGAAAGAGAAAAGAAAAAAAAGAATTTTTCTACTTTAGCTTTTATCATATTATTCTTTTTCTCTAAAATACTGAATACTCCGCTAAATATAAAGTTAAGTTTAGAATGCAATGATTTCCTAGTCTTATTTTATTATTTTAATTAAATTTGGTATGGGAACCGGAAAATAGCCATTACCCTTTTTTATAATATCTCATAACAAACTCGTTAGCCGTATGTACAAAAATCAGTTTTTAAAGAGGATAAAAAATACCTCATGTAATTATTCTTGGAATATATAATGTCTGCGACTTTTGAAAAATAAAAACTTTAAAAAATTTTTTTGAAAAGCATGCTTTAATTTCGTGTTATTCAAAAGATTAGAAAATATTTCAGTCTTTTTTTAGTTTAATTTTTAAATTCTAAGTAATCAAGTATTTTCTTTTGCTTAGTTTTTTTTCGCATATAAAATGAATTAACTTTAAAATCTACATTTAAAATATCTTTGGCAACAAAATAATTCAGCGTGACACAATTAAAAAATTTAGATGATGCCATTCCTTTAACACTTTAGGGCACAGTGTGCCCGGTTCGGGATACCTAATTTTAATTCGAAACTTACGAACGGCACCAAGTAAATTTTAGTAAAATTTTGGTTTATCAATGAACATTTAAAGTAACATGTTTTTAATTTCTAAAAAAGTCGTTTTAAAATTCCGGTGTCAGTCAACCATTTCACCATTTTACAACAAAAATTGCCTGTGCCGGAAAGGGTTAAAAAAAAAAGTTTATTCTGAAATGTAAACAAATAACTTCTAGAAAATATAATGTAGCATAGATCATAAAGACTTTTGGGTAAGACTCTTGCTAATGTTGGAATGTCATATTTAAAAGAAACTGGTTTCTTTATTTTATTTTATTTTCTTAACACTTTCCTTATGAATTTGGTTTGTCTGTCCGTCTGTAAGTTCGCGCTCTAACTCAAATAAATATACTCGGATTTTCATGCGACTTATATATGTTAATTATGATTACTATGGCATGTTCGGTATTGAATGTAGCATTAATAGTTCAATTACAGGGCCACTCAAAAGAATTCCGTTACATTATGGTCAATGGGAGAAAATCCCTTACAGTCTATTTGAGTGACATTAAGCTATTCCAAAATGTATTGAAATAGATATAAATTACTGAATTTCACTAAATGGTGATTTTATACCATTTTGAGTTAAGGTAGGAGTTGGGCATCTTCAGTTATTTTAGAATTCCAGCTACTCTGATTATAATAGAAGTCATACCATTTTTAGTGTTGGCTGTTTCTGTTGACAATATATTCATTCTAGTACAAGGATACCAGGTTAGTTGGTATTCTATTGAGTATTATTCTACATTTTGTTAATATTGTTTCAAATTACACATGTAAAAATCTATTTAAATGTATATGTTTGTGTATGTTTTTCTCAATATAGAGATCCAAGCGAGCTATTCATGAAACTCGTCAGCAACATTTTGGCCGTGTTGTTGGAAAAATTATACCTTCCATTTTATTGGCAAGCTTTGCAGAATCTGCTTGCTTTCTATTAGGTAAATATTACATTTATTTTACTTTCTGGTTATTGCTTTTAAGTCCAGGAGGCAGCAACATTTATTGCTTAAGCATTCTATTCAAGCTAATCTTCAAATTTGTTAGAATGGGAAGATTAGCCTTTGTGCCGATATATTAAAATTTAAATAGACAATATGACGAAAGCACAAATTAAATTATGGATGTTAAAAACAGGTGAGCCAGATTGGTATTACCATATTTGAGCCAAAGATATGGTTATTATAAATTAGGGCATTCATACAGTTTATCGTTTATTTACAGGGACATTAAAAAGAAACCGCTTACAGTACTGTCTTTGAGAAATAATTACTGGAAGTACGTTTTCGATTTCGGTGTGCGCTTTTTAATTTAACTAATATTTGCATTTTACTCGTTTTGTATAAATTCTATACCTCGCATACAGAACTGCACAAAAGAATTAGCTTACCATTCTACTTATGAGCGGAAATTGCTGACTAGGAATTTTCAACTGCGGTATCTATTTCCTAACCGAACTAAAATTTTGAAGGCATGCAGTTTATAGATACAAATTTAAGTATTGCGCGGCAGCGCAAAACAGTATAACCCCAATTATCCGCGAGCAGATGATCCGCGGTGCGGTTTATCCGCGGTGCGGTTTATAGCAATCTAATTTGTTAAATTATAAAAAAGTCTTAGAAATCTTAAAATTACTTAATTCTACTATATGAAAATGAGGTGAGAAAATTAACATTGAATATACAGTCAGTATATAAAATTAACGTTCGGAACGCAAAAAGATCTACTAAAATGTAAAAAATAATTTCTGTAAACTTAAGCTCACCACCATCAATTGAAAAATCTTTTTTGCTGACATGTATGGTGGGATGTTTCTCACATATATGATGGAGGGGTGGGCTGAAATCAGAGTTTTATAGACCAACAGAATAGCAGGAAAGGGAAGAGAAACAGCCAATAAGAATACAGAGAAGAAAGAGGGTAGAAAAAATCATTCTATGAAAGTACAGTAAAGCCCCGATTATCCGCGGTGCGGTTTATCCGCGAAGCAATTATTATTATTATTATTATTATTCAAGCCAACAACAAGAAAAACACAAAAAGTCCTACTAATAAATATAAACAGAAAAATTCACTTATTCGAAAATAATAGAAGAATATTTCTAGATTCGGTTGACATGTTTAAAATATGAGATATAACTTCTTGGTGACTTTTCTTGATTTTATTAACAAAACGTAAACACAGCAATTAAAATATATAACAATTAAATAAGACTATTGTGATAAAATCCAGGGGAGCATATCAAGAATAGCTTCATTTTTGAGATAGAAAAGGCGTTTCCAAAGCAAGTAGCAAAAACAAGCGACTGATTTTTTTTTTTTTTTTTTTTTTTTTTTTTTTTTTTTTAAGGTGTAACTCAACACTTTTCGTACAGTATGTATGGCATTGTTTCTTATTTACTGTTCATTATTTTAGTGATTTAGACTAAAGCAAAGCTTTCGGCTGTACTATGCATATGCATATATTTTAAACGTTTTATTATGTTTTTTGTACACTCAAATATAGTTTTTAAGTTGAATTTTCTTTTTTCGTATGCTTGTACCCCATTTTCAGTCTTTTTCGGGTTATCCGCGGCGCCCTTGCCACCCAATTCCGCGGATAATCGGGGCTGTACTGTACTTATTTATTTCCAGTGCCACTTCTCAATGCTAATTTAACATAGAAAAGCCTATGGAGCTCATAACTTTTTTATTTTTTCTTCGCACCTTTTTGTCCCTGATGCCACAATTTTTTTATTCTTTGTAATTTTAATGATATTGTAAATTCAAAGTACGAAAATGTTTGCCTGATGTCAGGGCCAAAACGGATGATAAAATGCCTTTACATATGGGTGAATTATAATGCAGAGAGTAACATAGCCTAATTTTTATTTATATTACTCAAATATTTTTCTTAATAATTCCAAATTTCGCTTTTTTCATTGAGAATCAATGGAAATTTTTGCTATAAAATTTAAAAATTTTCTGTTGTTACAAAAAAAGTAATTTACCTACAGTAATTAATTTACAGTTAAAATATTTCCACGTGAGAAATGAAATTTGAAATAATTTTTTTACGAATTAAAAAGAAGATAAATATGGCGTCATACAGGAAATAAAAGTGATATTTTCAAACATTTGTTAGTAATACAAGAAGATTTAATAAGAGTAAATACAGAAAGCAGGTGACTATGATGTCAAAAAATTGCAACATAGTTCATCGATACTGATTTTTAAGAATGAATATCAATAGACGATTTCAGTCGTGACGTCAGTCATGACATTTTGGTTGGAAACTGACTCTAAACAAACGATTGATATGTTGTATTTTCTGTTTTGTTTGTATGTTATAGCTATATATTATATCTATATCTCACATCTAAGTGTTTTAATACTTGATATGTACTCGTAACATTTTCTACGATTTATATTTAAAAAGAAATGTCGCATAGCAACCGTTTGTTTGGAGTCATTTTACAATCAAAACGTCATGACGGACGTCACATTGAAAGCGTCTATTACATACAGATGGGCCCATTCGATTAAAAAGGTGTTAACTTTGTGATTTATTTATGTTTTCCTTTTTATTTATTTGTTGATGAAGTTTTAATTTCGTTAAGGAATACTAGTCTGAAGGAAATACTGAACTATTTATATTATTTTACGACTGTGTAGAAATTGAAATCGTCGGATGCCTAGAAGTTAATAAATTTGCAAATAACAGAAATTTATTTTAGAGGTTTCGTCAAGAATATGACGTCATTATTACACATTATATGTATTGCTCATGCGCAATTTCTTTTTGTGGTATTAAGAAATAAAAAATAATTATTTGTAAATTTTAAAAAGACAGAGGCTTTTAACGTTAAGTAAACTTAACGTTATTACCGCATTTTTTATCTAATATTATTCTTCAAAGTCTTTTGTCTACTTTTTTAGCCCCCTGTACGGTATGCTATTTCTAAACTTCTAAGCATCGCACATTTTCAATTTTTATACCGTCGTATTGGAAAAAAAGTACTTTTAAATGCAATTTGTTTGAAAACTGCATCTCCATTTATTTTTAAAATATTAATTTTTTTGTAGTTTTTGGAGACATTTGCTTAATATTGGAAACGGAAGTATTCCAATTCTGTAGAAAATAAAGGAAAAATAGTAACAAAATATTAATTATATATATTTGTTGCCATTTTTTCATAACAGCCGAAAGAAAATATAATTAAAATACGTGCTATTTTGAAAAATGTAAACGAATGGTTTCTGTTAAAACATGGAGCTATTATAAACTATATTTAATTTTAAGTGCCTATATTAATGTTATAAACAAATGAAAGCCTATGAACCATTAGACAGCCTTTTATTTTTTTTTTTGTCGAGTTCCTTTAAGGACGTTATCTTTTTGATGTATTTGTGTATTATTTCGCGATAGTGACGTTTTATGCATACTTTACTGTAGATGTTTAAGAGTGGATCGTATATGGAATTCTTAAGCGGATGCGAATGACGTCATTTTACATAAAATAAAAGCGTGTGTTGTAAGTCTTCATGTTGAAATATGTTATGTACTATTTACATATACATATATTTTTTTTTCATCGGGGGCGACACTAAATTCTGAAAAAGCAGAATTCCTGTTTTCTAGTATATATATATATATATATTTGGTGGCACGAAAACAACTGATGTTGATGCTAAATAAATACCCCAAGATAAATTTAGGTAACAATTTCATCTTGCATTTACATCGCCTCCTCACAGGAAATAGGGTAGCAAAATTTAACTAAATGTTTCTTTTAATGTTTAGCTGCTGTTATAATATTAGCAGTCAGGATTTAAGGCTATTTTTGCATTCATAGTGTACCAGAGTGGAAAGTGGGGTAACCGAAATTAAGTAAAATTACTATTGTTTATTATTAATTAGTATTGTTTTTTATGTTTTTATTAAAGATTTTTTATGCTCAGACTGGAAGTTTTTGTCCAAACTTTGCACTACTGCACTGATGAAACATTTTGGATTAAATATTGGTAAATACACTACAAATTGTGATGCGATATCTTGTAGATCAAACCCGATGATGATACATCCACAGTTAATTTTTAAATGAGTTCGTCTGAATTCAGTAGTTATTAAAAAACTTGACATATTAATCAAAAATATAATTTGCCAAACAAATTTAAAAAAAAATATTTCCTACCTTATTTAAGCCCGAGAAGGGAAGGATATTAAGATATTTCATTCAATTAGTGCTACATTTAATGTTAAATTTTTGTAACAAATTAGTTAAATCAAGTGAACATGAAAAAATAAAAATGAAATTCAAACAATATGAAACAACCTAAAAACTTAGATTCCGTTCAACGAAATCGAAATAAATCTTAGATTTCTTTTGGACTTATGTACTTTAGATGTGCGTAATCATTTGTTTTCACCTACCGTATGAGCAATACAAATATTTGAAAGTTAAATGTGGATAAATGTCTAAAATTTATTTCGATTTCGTTTGAACGGAATCTAAGTTTTTAGGGTGTTTAAGGAACATATTGTTTGAATTTCATTTTTATTTTTTCATGTTCACATGGTTTAACTAATTTGTTACAAAAATTTAACATTAATGTAGAACTAACTGAATGAAATATCTTAATATCCTTTCCTTCTCGGGCTTAAATAAGGTAGGAAATTCTGTTTTTGTTTAATATATATATATATATATATATATATATATATATATATATTGAAAAATCCAAATTCACATAATTTATTACACGAAAAAACATCTAACAAACTGTAACTAAAACAATAATTAACAAAACCAAGAGTAACTAAGAAAAAACTAAACATGAAGACAAGTGGTCAAGGCTTATGACTTGTACTGCGGGGTTAAACATGTCTCACGTGCACAACATTCCCCCTCACTTGCCGAGACCAAACAAATAGAAATTGAAAGAAATGAAAACCACAAACTAACCCGAAAGCCGTCAAATGAAGTCTGTGAATATCCTCACCGCAAAGCTATTTTCGATAGGAATCACGTATCGATAAATCGCCATCATCGAACAATTCCAATATTTTATTTCGATAGCTTTTTTTCTTGATAAAATTGAAAGTTAAATCATTCAGAAAATGTATTGGGTAATTTTGTTTACTGGCGTTTATGTAAAGGTTATAAATTTCACCAACCAATTTATCAACATTTGAACACAAATTTGCAATACGATTTAAACCATTTAAATATATATTTCTAAAAATTGAAACATGCACGTTACTATTAAAGTTTAATATTTTTATTGTATCAAAATCAAAATAATTTCTTTTATCATAAATACTATATACTAAAATTCCGTTTATAATCTCCAAATTAACATCCAAGTAGTTGACACTGCCCCGATCATCCGAAGCACTCTTTAAATTCAAAGTGTCTGGATAACATTTAAATTGATAAATTTCTTTATTGTTATTCAGCTCAACCACCAAAACATCATCTATATATCTGTATATCTTTAAGTCTTTTTCCAACAGTAAACCGGCTTTATATGTAAACAGATAAATATCTGCAAGGATGGAGCTACAACTCCCCCCCATTGGAATACCTCTCACTTGTTTATATATTTGTTTCCCTTCATACAGATAATTTTCGTAAACAACAAATTGAAATAAATCGGTGAATATTTCAATACTGATATCTTTCTCTTTAGATTTCTTGAAAAAATCCATAACTCTGTACTTCAAATCATCTAAATTTATGCTATTATACAAATCCTCGAAATCGTATGTATATAATCCTGTTATTTTTTTCAGCTTATTTAAACTTTTTATAAGTTCATAGCTATTTTTTATTACTATCGAAGAATATTCATTTATAACCTGATCGAAAATCTTTTGTAATATATTCAGCAATTTTTTATTAACACATTCCAGGTAAGAACCAAACCCACAAGTTACAGTTCTAAAAGTAATTGGGTTTTTATGGAATTTTGGAATCATTACAAGATAAGGAAATTCCACACTATTTTGCTTTGATTTTATTTTTTTATAAAACGCCTTCACTCTGTTTACAATAACTTGTTTAGTAGTTTTTAGTAGTTGATAATTTCCCTCATTATTGTAGGTTTCCCTTAGAATATCTCCGTATAATTTTTTACATATAATAGCATAGTTGGTGTTAGCTTTATCCACATATGTAATGATAAAATCATCCTGTAGATTTTTTACTGATTTAATCAAATCTTTGTAAGATTCTCCCGAGACACCCTCAAAATCTTTTTGGTAAAAGCCTTGAAATTCTTTTAGAATGTAGTGCCTCCATTCCTCAAAAACGCTTTTTGGTAAACCATATTTATATATTAATTTTTGAATGAAGATATCTATATTACTTGACAAACGTTTTATAGCTAACCCTCTACTCACAACTCTCCTCAATCTGTATTTTGTACCATACCTCATGTAATTTCTGAGATTTGTGTCTGCCACTATAGTAAGATCCCCGGTAAGAATATGTCCGTAATTTGAATTAACGTATTTATTATATTCAACTTTATTACAATGACAAATACTGTTCTCAATACAACTCTGTAAATTCCTAGAGTAACTGTTGTAGTTAAAAATAACTCTGCCTAATGGTTTATCGTATTTGTAAGCTTTAATAATATGTATGTTTTTATCCGGCAGGTATTCATTATACTTATTTAAAATTCCCTTAAAATTAGCACCCCTAAAATGGTGCCCCATGTAATCCAATACACAATAAATCTTATTCTCTATATTAACTTTGTTGTTTTTCAACTCAATGTAACCATTAAGTTTCTGCTTACCTATTCTGAATCTCAACAGATCAAACCCTATATCTATATTTCCGTTACCTTTATGTTCATATAATTCTCTCAATAAATCGGGAATTAACTTCTTTTTCACATTGAAAATTATGTATTTTATTGTTTTAACAATATTGCCGGAATTAATATTGACAATAGCATTTTTAATATCCTTACTACAAATCAGATCATTAACCTTGACATCCTGTTTATTATGTAACTCACACTCACAACTCAAATCGTGATTAATTTTTTCATAGACTGACTCTTTCAATATTGTATTTCTAAAATTCTTCAAAACATTAATTTGATCAAACATAACATTTAAACCATAAGGGTACACTGTACCGTATTTAGCCATCATATTCCTTTCACATATTAGTCTTTCAGCCTTGTTTGCAACTATATGCAAAATCGATATTTCAATATTATCAATTCCATGTTTTGCAAAATGTACTATTTCCATCTCCTGTTCTTCCCTCGCACTCGTTATCTTTCTTATATCTTTTTTGTGGTTGTTAAATCTTATATTAAAAGGACTAGACGTTTGTCCTATGTAAGACATGTTACAAATTTTACATTTTAATCTATACACACAGTTAAATACCTTACAAAAGTTTACACAATTTTCATCCACGGCATTACAGTTATCCTTTTCAGCATGGATGCAGACTTTACATCTTTTATCTTTGCACTTCTTAAATTTTAAATAATTTTTCCCCCTCTCATTTCTCATACTTTTATTGTAAAAATATCTAGTTTTATATTTCTTCTCTACCATACTGGTCTTCTCTACCTTCTCCTTTATATATATATATATATATATATATATATATATATAATATATATATATATATATATAAATATCACATATGATAGGCTGATAACCATAGTAGACCAAGTCCATTTTGAAATAAACAATTAAATTTAAAAAATCAAAAACCCGACTGCGTAAAAAGTGAACTAATTAAGTATTTCTCCTCAATGTGAAACTATTTTTTTTAAATTCCTACTATTAGCTCACACTCTCGCTATAGATATCTTGTTAAAATTTTCAATCGTTAACAAAATACTTATTATTCATCCAATTAAGCTCAAATAAATTTTTTAAAAGTTGTAGTGGATGACACTTGATGTTAATACAGTTCTTTTTTCAAATATTAATTCATTAATTAAATTAATTAATTTTCAATAATCGAGAGAGCCCTCTTCTTGATCAATGTATTTTAAGACCGAGAGAGTCCTCTTCTTGATCAAGGCATTTTAAGCGCCACTCAAGAGGTAAGAAGAATGGGAGGGAAAAAAAATTCTCTTATTGACCTAAGTAGGAATTACCTTAAAATATTTTTTTTATATTACTTGTTTATATTACTTACCTATTTTTTTTTATTTACTTGTATTGATGACTTTTAAGTTGTATTTAATTGTTAGTTTCTATCTATAAACACAGTTTTGATGAGGTCTACAGATGCTTATGATGGTTAGAGTTGCAGTAAAGCTAGAGATCCTACCTACACAACTTCCAGGTTGTATAATATTTTAAAGGAGCTTCTGACTGTAAAATAGTCAATGAAACATCGTCTTCATTTTGAAAGACCTATCCAATGATATGCCACTCAATAGGGTGCGTAATTTTTTTTCTTCTCTACCGCCATTTTGTATTTTACGGCCGCCATTTTGAATTTATAAAAACAAAACCTAGCCTATAATCATCGGGTTGTTAAGGCAAATTGATAGAGACCTCATTCATTAAAATCCATCCAGCCGTTGGGATGTTTCGAGGGTATAAAGAAATCCACATACACAGATACGCGTGAAACACATAACCCTCCTTTTCAGTCGGGTAAGAAAATGTGATAGTCTATTTAGAAGGTGCATAAAATCTGTTTTATCCGCTTCCACAGTAAACCAAGTTTGTAAACAGGAGGCATATATGCGAAATCGTTTGAAAACAGACTTGGTTCACTGTGGGAGTGAATAAAACAGATTTTATGCACCTTTAAAATAGACTATCTCTCTCTCTTTTTAACCATTTGGAAAAATAGTTTTTATTCTCGTCAGGATGGGAAATCAAAAGCTTATCTGAAGCTTTTTACTGGTTGAATCCGCATTTTATTCGTTTTCTGATTGGTCTATACAGTAATCTGTAATTCCCTTTACTTTCAACGGAGATGGATACCTTCTGTTGCCACAATGAAAAAATAATAATGAAAACTACAAAAAAAATTAATAACTCAGAAACAAATTGAGATACAACTTTCAAACAAATTGCATTTAAATGCACATTTTTTTCTCTATACGACGGTGTAAAAAGTAATATTGTGGGATTTTTAGAAGTTTAAGAATGAAATTTCATTTAAAATGGGTTCCAGATTTCCAAGAAATCTGACGATGGAAAAGCCTTTTTCCGAACAGCCAATGAAATGCTTGGATAATACATAAGTTTCAGGTGGATAATGCGTACGAGTCGCAGGCGATTTTTGTCGCTTGGAGTTTTTACGTGTAATAACACTATTAATGTTTAATTCACGGCGTACGTATGATCAACTCCGTGCGATTTTTTATGTCTTAAATTTTAGTTTTCGAAAAAATCATTTTCCAAATGGTCGTTGTAATTTGATAAATTGTTTTTTTTTTTAATGGACTTGGTATAATATGGTTGTGAACCCCTCATATACCAGGCTGCTCAAGGAATTCGGATAACTTTCGCGACTGTAGATGGGAATTGTTGAAATTGGGTTTTCTAATGTGTTATATGTTCCGAAATGGTAGTATTAGACAACATAGTTCAACTTATTAAACGGTGGAAGTTTTGTTACATTATTCTAAGTGTGTAAGAAAGTGTTTCATAATATATGCTTAACGCATGACTTTTTCTTTCTTGTTTTTTTTATCTTTTCAAACCAAGTTTTTTATTTAATCTAGTTAGTTTCTATATTTTGACGAGAATATATGCTAAAATTCTATTTAAAGATAATTCTAAAAAAAAATATTGCATATTAATTCAAGTGTACAGGAATAATAATAAAAAAAAATGCAATTTAACAAATTACAACGACCATTTGGA
This sequence comes from Maratus speciosus, assembly GCA_963932465.1. Lineage (NCBI taxonomy): Eukaryota > Metazoa > Arthropoda > Arachnida > Araneae > Salticidae > Maratus > Maratus speciosus. The sequence continues at coordinate 346,230,740 of OZ010795.1, read as the reverse complement.
AAATGATTTTTTCGAAGACTAAAATTTAAGACATAAAAAATCGCACGGAGTTGATCATACATTATGTACGCCATGGATTAAACATTAATAGTGTTATTACACGTAAAAATTGCAAGCGACAAAAATCGCCTGCGAATCGTCAGATTTCCTGAAACTTACGTATTATCCACCTGAAACTTACGTATTATCCAAGCATTTCACTGGCTGTTCGGGAAAAGGCTTTTTCATCGTCAGATTTCCTAGAAACCTGACGACCCATTTTACATGAAATTTCATTCTTAAAATTCTAAACATCCCACAATATTACTTTTTACACCGTCGTATAGAGAAAAAAATGTACTTTTAAATGCAATTTTGTTTGACAGCTGTATCTCAATTTGTTTCTGAGTTATTAATTTTTTTTTTTTGTAGTTTTTATTACTTTATTGTCATAGTGGCAACAGAAGTATCCATCTCTGTTGAAAGTAAAGGGAAATACAGATTACTCTATAGACCAATCAGAAAACGAATAATATCCGGATTCAACCAATAAAAAGCGCCAGATATGCTTTTGATTTCCTACCCTGACGAAGACAATAACCATTTTTCCAAATGGTTAAAAAAACACTCTTTTATAAGCATTCAGTTTTTTCTTGAAAATCAAACCAAATTTCATGAGTGCAATTCACGTTGTTCCAAAAGTATTTCGTTACAATTCGCTAATTTAGCATGGTTCCGATTACGATAAATTCACTACTTTGATTTACGCTTGGTAGAAAGCACGTACTAAATAATTTATTAGAAATAAAAGATGTAATTTTTTTTTTTTATTACGCTTTTTACTTTTTATTTTCTAGTTTTTAGTGTTTAAAATTGCTGCAGTTTCATAGCCAGATGACATATTTGGCATATCTTAGCAAGCGTAATTTGGCGCAATAATTAATTTGATTGTCCTTGTAACCGTAAAGAATATTTGATGATTTATCCCCCACTGCGCCCAACTAACATAGAAAGGCTTTAAAAATAATTTATCAATTTATAATTATGCTCTAAAAAATATTAAAATGTCACATCGTCATCAGAAATTTACCTGTGTACATTTTTTTTTTTCTAGCATATCAGGAAGTGAATGAAAATTCGCTTACGAAATTCCACCTCTACACACATGAACATGACTAACATGTAAGTTAGGTTCAGTAAAACAGTGTAAAATATAGCGTATGTTTTTAATGTCTAATAATTCACTTCCCAAATAGGGTCTACAGAAGTAATTTTCATGTCTTTTTCAATTGTTTTTATTTATTTAGTCTCTGAATAACACAAATACAACTTTTATGTTTTGTAATGGTTTTTATTTGACTTCTGTAGTATTGCAGTGTGCGTTGGACACTAGACCGATAATTTCTTGACATGATAAAAGCAAAATTTAAGCAATGTAGAAGTGTAGCGAATCAAAATTGCACAAAGAAGTTTGGAAAGTTATAAAAAGGGTTGTGACTGAAAATCTTAATCTGACATCAACAGTTTAGTTCTTTGAATAGTTTATGACCCTGAACATACCTGTTGTGATTTCTTCGAAAATTACGGTGCTAATAAGAGGCTAATACTGGGATGTGCATTGCAAACTCGATGGTTAAAATTGATGGCCTGCATGTGCATATTTTGAATTATTAATCGTTTAAATAGGCAGATTCGCAGCCATCGAAAGCGACAAACAGCCATACTTCTACTCCTTTTGGCTGTCAGGTGATCAAGATTGGTAAATTTTCATCAATTTTCGACCTGTCATACTGTCAAGGTAGGCGAAAAAGCATCCAAAATCAGTGTAGTGCTGTTACTGCGTCTAGAATAAACAGTGTGGAAATCAGCTATCGAAACAGCGCTAAAAATTTGAAACCCTTAAATGTGCAACGATGCTGAAATTCAAAAAGTCGATGGCAGCGACATATGCGGTAAATTTTCAAATTTCGATGTAACGTTCTATTATTACAATGACTAAACTAGCAATTGTCTTGCAGTTTTAGAAAATATTCTACAGATGTCGCTACGATCGGCTTCTTTTTTTAAGTTAAACATTATACTTAGGTTTTCAAAGACTTGCATTTTTTTTAAAAAGGGATTTAAAGTAGATTTTTTTTGTTGATATTCAAACAGGATTCCAATCATAATTTAAAGTAAACTGTTTTTACATTAATTTACTTTTCTTGGGGAATTATAATGAAAAATATTAGTGGGTCGTGGGAGACTCAAACTTATTCTTGATTAGTTATATTCTTATGTCATCTTGTTACTGTCCTAAATTAATTAAATTCTTAATCGAATTAAATCAGCATTCACGCTCTAAAATTGGGAGGAGTGACAAGTTCACTCTTTGAAAGAGTGACAGGCATTTTCACTCTTTTTAGAGTGAATTAAAAAAAACATTCCTTAAAAAGTGGAATTTTCCACTCCCTAGAAAAGAATGAAGTATTTCACTCCTTTGTTGAAAGTAAAATATGCCACTCCGTTGCCGAGAGTGAAATATCCACTCCGCTGACGAGAGTGAAATACTGGCATTATATACTTTTAAAAATTTTCCGATCAACTTCGAACCAATATATATGGAATAAAATAATGAAAAGCACCTAAGTATGTCACTTTTTAATTTTCAAAAACTCCATTTCATAATATAACCTTGGAAATTATGCTGATTTGGTACTAAAAAGCACACCTTTTCAAGAGTGAATAGTCACTCCTTCTTAGAGTGTCTATTCACTCCTGCTTAGAGTGAATGGTCACTCTAAGAAAAAGTAGTATAGGTATTACCCATAAGCCAATCAGAACAGCAAGTCTACAATGCTTTTTTTTAACATAAGAGAAAGACATCCGTCATTTTAGGATTAAAATACACGGATATTATTAAAGTGATTATTTGTGGAACGTAAAGGTAATCCTTATTTTATTTTAATCTTTTATTCCTGTAGTTTTGTGTGTTATAATCATGAGTTAAAAAGTTTTATGTTATATAGAAAAAGACTGATCTGGTATTGTTTTCAGAAGTGAATTTCGCCTATTCGATACTGTGGTGTAAAATGTCTTAATCTGCGATCACTCGAAAAAAACAAAATGCTGACGCAGACACTGATTTATACCTGCATTCATAGTAGAATGTAAACATTAATTTGCATTTTTTTGGGGATTGAAAATGTGTTGAGACAGTGATTTGTTTTGTTGTTGTTGTTTTTTCTTCTACTATTTTCTGATTTCTAACACTTACAATATTTATCGTCATTAATATTTTGGAGTTATATACGATATTCGATTATTATGATATTACGAAACGGTTTCAGATTAGAAATTAGCATTTTAGTGAGAAAATGCCTTTTTTATATTACAGTAGTGAAACTTTTGAATGAATTTTTTTTTAATTACTAATAATATTTTAAATTATTATTTAAAATCCTAAATCTTCATACCAATGTTTTCAGATTTAGTGTTTGCCAAATTTATAAAATAATAGGAATTTCTTATGACATATGGCAAGATTTTTGAGAAATTGTTAAATCTAATAATGATTTAATTTATCTATTGTAGTTTGTCGTTATTCAATAGTACAATTATAAAATACTAATTATGATTTTCAATGTTCTTCTAATTGGTATATTTATTTTTTTAAATTGTATGAAAGCAATTTTTTTGTTTGTTATTTTAATCAAACATTTAATTATAGACATTCTGTATCAGTTATTAAATTTCCTCCTATTGTTATTGTTCCTTCTATTGTCCCGTCTATTGTCTCATTTTCTACGTTTTTGATACACGTAATTATTGACACTAAAAAATAAAACAGAATAGTTAAGCATTGAAATAAAGTGTTTTTTATGCCTGATGTTTATAAATAAAGCTGCTTTAGTATATTTTTTAAAAAGTCCATAGTATCAATTACATAATATAAGATTGAATATATTTTAAAGAGATAAAAACTACTGTCTACATTAAAAATGTTTTTCAAACAATAAGAACAGTACATATGTAGTCATTTCTTTTCTTTTTATGTTTCCTTCTTTTTTTCTAATTTCCCAGATCAATCTTCTCCTATAAAACATATCAAATATTTAGCTGTTATTCACAAAATACAATATATACGGGAATAAAAAAATTTAAATAAATACAGCTTATCATTTCGTTCTATAAATAAGCGTTGTATTAATATCTGTTTTTCAGCAATAGCGGAAGAAAATTCGAAATCATAATTAAGTTAAGGAATATATTTAAAAGAAAAATATATAAATAATTTAGATAATATAAAATTCTAGACTCCATATTCATGTTTAATAAAACAATGACAAATAACAACACATAGAAAAACTTACACATTCTCAATATCATTTCTTTTCTTTTAACCCATTAACCGCTGACGTTGCGTTCACGCAACAGTCAAAATAAGTGCTCATCCAATGAATTAATTACATTGGCACCACTATTTTAGAATTTATAAAAATGTCTTATTTATTGGCAGGAATTTTGCTATTTTAGTAAAGCGAAATTTACCTTACTGAATTTGTGGTGGGAAACTACTTTCAACAAGAAATTTGAAATTTTCTATCGTAATAGTTTTGACGGTTAATGGGTTAAGGAAACATAAAAAGAAAAGAAATGACTACATATGTACTGTTCTTATTGTTTGAAAAAAATCTTTAATGTAGACAAGCTTATAACTTATTTTTTTTTAAATGCCAGTTGATAAGCATTGTTTTTAAGTGTAAAATTTAAAATATTTTAGAAGAATAGGACTCCAAAATAGCGATATTTTGCTTAAAAGTACGGTAAAAAGATAAGATTTTATATTTAAAACAAAACTTAAAATGAAATCACACATTGTTAATCATATAACATTCCCCTATTATACAGTTTTTAATAAAACTTTAAAATTAACTAAAATACAGTAAACAATATCAATGACTTCTAAGATCTAAAGATTTCAAATTTGAATTACACATGAAAAAAAGAACGTAATTAACGTACATCACAGGAATTATTATGGGTATTTTAAAATTATCATATATTTATAGGGCATGCAATGAAAGCAAATACAAGGGATATGATTGTTATAAAATATTTTAGTTTTTCCTGTCAGTGATCTAATTTAATTCACATGTAACTTTAATTGAGTTTTTCCTTAAAAGTTCAATTAATGTTACAAACTATGAATTAAATAAATATTGTCAATAAAGTATTTTATTCCAATCTTTACCACGCTTGTATTTATTTTCATTGCATTCTCTAAAAGATGTGATTCTTTTAAAATGCCCTTAAAACAACATAAAAAAAAGAATTATTCACTGCATAAAAATTGAACATTCACTCCTATGAAATAGGACTATTCACTCCTACCAGGGGTGGAAAAACACACTTGCTAAAGCAAGAGTGAATAGTCACTCCTCCGAAAGTGTGATTTTCACAGAGTGAGTATTCACTCTTTCAGAGATCCAAAAATTCCACTTTTGCTCAGAGTGAATAGTTACTGTATAGAGGTTGGACATATTTTGACTTTGCGATAGAATGAATATTTACTCTTCCAGAGTGAATAGTCACTTTTTTTAGAGTGGATTTTAAATAGTAAGTAGTTCAGTATACACTCTGAATTCTTTCCATTACTAGAAACAAGAAAAAATATTTTTATTTTTATTTAATAAGATTCAATTGAATTCGGAAGAAATGCGGAAATATCTTTATTAAAACATGTCAAAAATGTAATTCGAAAAAGTGAAATATGGTTAACATATTAAAATTAAGTAAAACCTAATATTCATTTTAATGTTTATTTTGAAAAATCAATTATTTCTGACATATAATTTTAACTGACTTCTTAATATTAATTTTTTCATTATGTCCAATTTTGTATTCTTTAAAATTTCTTTAAATGAAGTCGATCTTACTAAAGTACATGATACGCAGAAACTGTCACTTGTCAAGAAAACTTAGATTTTTCTCGTGTCAACTTTTGGAGTAACTTTATTGTAAAGGAAATCGATGCGAATTTTATTGGTTGAAAGTAAAATATGACAGCTGTTATCGAAAGATATTCATTGGGATCGAAAAGGCTACTGTTTATCTTTCTGAAAGATCATAGACTAATATTATATTCGTTCCTTTTGTTTCACTTTTTCCCTCATTATATTCTCAGCAAAAATCATTCGTGTCTGTGTTATTGAATAAATGATCGTTTGTCAGAATTTGCTTTTGTTCATTTCTTAAGTATAGATTTTGGTGATAATAAATGGAAAAATTGCTGGTAAAATATAGCTTTTATTTATTTATTTTGTGTGTGTGTGTGTTTTATTTTATTTGTAAAAGTTTGCAGAGCCACGTTTTATTTTCTAATGATCGTACATATATTTTCATAGGGAAAAGATGTATAAAATTGCCGTTATTTAAGCCAGCAATTTTTTTTAAATAATCAAGTTTCTATTTCTTATGCAAATTTAGTAAATTTTGTCTTCTTTCAAAAATTTTGTTCGAAATTCGTACAGCGATTTTTGACTTTTTAGCAAAAATTTTGTGCGATTTTAGAACATGTTTCGCATTTTGTGTTTTTTTTTTCTTTTTCCTCTCACTGAATGAACTGTCCGGTAAATTTGTTTGCTACCTGCATTAATTTCAAGTTTGGAAGAATGCCATATCGCTTTCTATAGCAGCGTAAATAACAATGCAAAAAAATTTAATTTAATCTTGGTCCATCGCCATGTGCCTTAGTAATAAGGCAATGATGTGTTTTCAAAAGATCAAAAATAATGATTTGTATATGCAGCCGATGATTGGATACTCCTTACATTTAGAAATATTTTCGTCCAAAAAAAAAAAAAAAAAAAAAAAAAAATCACAATAATTCGAGGTTCGTTTGATTCGAGACAGGCGTCGGTACAGGTGGCACCTGCCAAAGCAAAAGGCGCCCTCAACCACCGGTTGGTTTGTTTAATTCGTTTGGACAAAAGCGACCAGCGAAGCCGTTGAAGCTCCGCTAGTGTAGAATAATTATCCACGCTTGTTTATGATATTAATTTTGGTTTAAGCGCTCTGAAATGTTTCACTGGTGCAGTCTGTTTCCTTCATTCTAAAAGTAATCACTGTAACCCCATTTTAAATACAGTAGAGCGCCGATTATCAGAACTCCAATTATCCGAACAGCCTATTTTTCTCACAATTTTTTTTTATCCGAACAGCCTATTTCTCTCCAAAAAAAATTTAACCGAACTTCCATTTATCCGAACAGTCTATTTCTCTCAAAAAAATATCGTAATGATGATGAGATTGTGGATGAGATTTAAGATGAAAAAGAAATTGAAAGAATGAAAACGAATGCTCTGAAAATAAGCCAGGTCCATCACATAACAAAGCCTTCGAATGTTTGGAAACAGCTATGAAATGGCTCAAACGGCAGAAGAACTCTGATCCTATTCAACTAACGTATTTAAGAAGAATTCGAAATAGGGCAGCATTGGAAAGAACGTCTTCTTTGAAGCAAGCAACAATCGAAAGCTTTTTTGCTTAAATTATAATCTTTGGGGTTCAGAAAATGATAAAAAGAGAAAAAGAAAATTTTAAATGATAGAAAAGCAAACAAACAAGCAAAAGAAAAAATAAATAAATAAATAAATAAAAATAAAAATAAAACAGTTTTTAAACACGCTAGCACTGACTGGTTCTGCCCTGCCAGTCCTAAACCTGTATAAAGTGTGAAGGTTTTAGTATAGTCAGGAACATCCCTTAAACTATCTGTCCATTTATCCGAACTAGGGGCGGTCACGACTTGTTCGGATAATTGGCACTCTACTGTAAAAAGAAATGCAATTCTCTAAATATTCGTAATGGTTACTGTGTAAATACGCTATTTAAAATAATACAGTGTGTACATGAACGGATATCTTAACTTTACAAGGCTATTAAAAGAAAACAAATAAATACAACCTTGCTGTTCATCGGAAATCCAAATAACAGTTGAAAGTTTAGATTCGACGCTGTTATAAGGGTTCAGTGTGAACCCTCCAGAAACGCGAACGATATCGAGGTGGTACGATGACTCATCCCACACCATAAATTAACATACAAAATGGGTCACTTCCATAGAGCGTAATGGTAATTTGATTGCGATCGTAGATCCTTTAGTGACAATGGGGAAGAAACTCGCCATCCCAGGGTTCGTACGGGTCCTTGAATTTTCCGAGTAAGAAATTATTCGGTACCAGTATTTTCTTATAGAAAATCTCTCCTTAAATAACAGAAAATTTTTCGCGTTGAAACTAGATTTATTTTTCAATTCCTACTATTAGTTCACACTCTCCCTATATTTATTTATTTATATATCCTGTTCAAATTTTCAATCGTTAATAAAATACTCATTATTCATCCTATCAAGTTGAAATAAATTTTTTTAAACTTGTACTGGATGGCAATTGATGTTAATACAGTTTTTGCAAATATTAATTCATTAATTATATTTTTAATTATTTAATTTTAGTTTTACATGGGAGACAAAATAGCGGCCATTGGTTACTGAAGCATTTAATGCATCTTCATATCTATAAGGGGTTGTTACCATAGGGGGGACCCTGTTCTGTCGCCAAATAACGCCAACTTGGCGATCAAAATGAGCCGGCAAAAGTGACGCCAACTTGTCGATATCTCTAATATTTCGCAAAATTCCCATAGACTTCCGTTGTAAACCAATACGGTTTACTTGCTTATAGAAAATCAACAAATTGAGATATTTTAATGCAACAAAAACTAATATTAACTTAAGGGATTATATTAAATTTTTCTTTGATGACCTAAGTAGGAATTGACTTAAAAAACAAATTTTTATATTACTTGTTCTATAAAGAAATACTGATATTTGGCCTTGAAAATAACGGTACCCGTACAAAACCTGCCATCCTTATAATATTTTTATGATTGAGTATCTGTCTTATTATGATCTTTCTTTTTTTAATGTTACAGGATTACGTTTTCACTAGAATCTTACACCGATACATGAACATAGAATAGACATTCTATTTTATATATATAATATCTATTCTATGTTCATAAACGGATATATGAATTTTTTTTTACATGATGAGTAAACAATTTAAGTGCAACGAAAAACAAAGTAAAAATTTCGTCTTGAATGCTGTATATCATAAGCAATGGTGTAATGTAAAAATATACGAAATATTGCCCTCTACAAGTCCCAGAAAATTTCATAAATATTCTCATTTGGTAGGAAAGTTTTTATAGCCGATGTTTTATACATTTATGAAGTTTAACGCATTAAACAATCATTACAATATAATCTTTTAAAATTTACGCATTTTCACTTTCTTACAGATAAAATAAAAATATTGTTTTTAATGTAATTAACGTACAATCAATTCTATAATATTTATAATATTAACATATAAGAAATAATAATAAAATTACAAAAGGGACAAAATTCCTTTCGACGAACTTTTAGAATTATATAAATCTAAAAGTTAAAAATAAATAGAAATACTGACATTAAACTCAATAAAATGTTATTCGATATGAATAAATTAACGGAATGCCTGAATTTGATTTTTTTTACAATTTAATCTCATAAACTTACATATTTACGTTCTGAACAGAATGTTCTAAGGTTTTTCTTTTACATTATTACTCTAATTTTCATTTTGTAAGTTAAAGGTGAACGATACAAGTACGATAATAAAAGCAGCTAAATAAATAGAGCATAAATACAATATCGTCTGCCTCTGGTTCGTTTTAGGAAAGAATAGATATTCAAAACATAGAGCGTAAACATGTTTCATCAACATAGATAAATTTCGGAGGCTTGTTATTCCCATCCCCTTGTCGGTAGTGACGCTAGTATTGTTGCCATTACAGATTTTTGCCGTAAATGTCCCATCTTGTATGTTAATCTATGTCCCACACCTTCCTCAGCATGATTTTTTGTGGGGCTTCATCAAAAATCAGGGGTTCGTTCCACTGCTACCAACTGACGTTGACGATCTTAGGGCACGCATATCTGAAGCCATTCAAAGAATCACACCGGACATTATCGTACCGCCTCGATATCGTTCGAAGGACTCACAATGAACCCTTATAACTGTGTTGAATTTACACTTTCAACTGTTATTTTTTATTTCCGATGAATAACAAAGTTGTGTCTTTTTTAGGTGCGTTCGTAATTATATAAATACTTAGCACCTATAGTCGTAGTTCAGTCCGTCTGTCTGTCCCTCTCTCTGTCCGCATATAACAGAGCAAAAACTACCCAACCGAATGGTCTGAAATTTTAAATATATAATTGCTGCAAAATTTTATCGAGTCATTTCACATTTTATGAAAATCGGATGTATAGTTTAATTGGAGGGACAGTCAAAAGTTTTCCGTTACATGACGGCCAATGGGGGGGGGGGGGGGGGGGGGGGGAATATTTCAAGTGCATTTTAATGATGTTACAGCCTTTCGAACAGAATGAAATGGATATGCACTTATGAAGTGCACTAAAATATACATTCAGTACAATATGCGGTCAAAAAATATTTATAAAACTAGTTATAGTACGAACGCACCTCATTTGCCACGTTTGACATGCAATTTCCAACTTGTTTGTTTTCTTTTCCCTGTAAAGTTAGGATATTCATTTATGTACTCTCTTCATATCGGGTTGATATAGAAGGAAATTTTGTGTGTACGCATACTAATTATATTTATTTAGCATACTATTTTTATTTTTTATTTATTTATGTTTCGCTTATATCATCCAAGTTATATATTTTCTTATTAAACAAAATTTATGTCATAATTATTTTATCAAACATTTTCCGCTCTTATTTTATGATGAGACATTTTAAGATCTTTTCGTACAAAATTATTAGAGAATCATAAATTACTAATAAGAATAAAAAACATTTTGAAGTTCCGTTCAACAGCTGGTGGAAACAATATACCATTAATAATCTAAAATGGCATTTTCCTTTAAACTTTTCTTTCATATATTCTGTAAAATTCTAGGATCAATATATATATATTGTTCAAAAGAAATTATGTCAATTCAAAACTATCAAGCATGGTGATTTTACTGTATTGGGAAAAAGTCTGGCTGATATAAATATTTTTAAAAATATATTTTGTTTTTCTGAAAACATTTTCCAGTTGAGCACGTTTTACTTTTCATATTCACATTTGTAGAAAAGCCATCGTGCGAGAATTCTGCGGCTTAATGTTTGTTTTACACCGTACAAATTAATGCGATATGACCTTTATTTTTCACATCTTAGATATTTATTTATCATCATCACACAAATTATTACAAATAATATTTGAAATAATTATGGAAGACGATAGTATTCCATTTTGACGCAGCCTTAAGCCTAAAATCATAAGAATGGCGGAACTCATATATACACCTAAGCCGCCACTTCAACACTCAGCAAATAGAAAACATATTGTTCAGATTTATTAAAAACAGTCTTATATCTGCACTGCAGTCTAATCCTATTTTGAAATTTTCACATTTCTACGTGCAGTATATTTTGAGATCTCGAGACCCATTTTTAATGTAAATTCGATGGTACAAATTTCTAATTTCTATTTCTGGAAAACAGCCTGGGCAATTTTCTTTAAATTGGTATATAATATGAAATTGTTTTATATGAGGGGAATAAGATAACACTTGTTTCCGGGAAAACTCTTGTTTTTATGTAATTCGCATTTTTTTTCTCAAAAATGACCTGCGCGATTTTATTAAAATTAATATATAATATGAATGTGTTTTAGATGAAAAGAATAAGATATTACTTATTTTCAGGAAAACTGTTGTTTGTTATATAATCGGTATGAAAAATGGGACTACATTTTTTTCGCCATTCTATGAGAATTTACCGCAAATGCGCAACAAGTTACTAATGTATTCCTGCGCATGCTTTCTTTTTCTTCACTTTTGGGGGAAGATGTATGTCAAAAGATTAGCCTCGAAGCGGTTAAGAACGCTTTTCTCGTATACCCGAGGTCTCGTGTTCAAACCGCAGTGATGCTTTTAGGTTTATTTTCACATGCTTTTGATCTTTTTTTAAAGCCAGTTAATAAAAAAATATTTGAACATTATTATAAGTTCCTTTGTAATTTTTTATTGCCAATTAGATCAGTAAATAAAATTTTCATAATTTCTTTAATTGTTATTATGTTAAAAAATTAAATTACTATTACAGTAGAACCTCTTTTATACGAAACTGTTTTAACCGAAACTCTCGGTTAACCGAAATCCATTTCCAAAGCTTTTTTTTTTTTTTTACTATTACATTCCTTGTGTGCAAAATGCATTTTTAAAGCACTTTTTCCACTATAAAAGACTATGTACATAAATAAAGCTTGAGAATTGTTACAGCAGCATACGTTCATTCGAAGTTGGAGAAAACTTACTCCACGTTTAGTTACTGAAACGAACGAAAGCTTTATATGTGAAATAGAGAATGATGCTGCCGATTTGGAATCGATGTTTAATAAAATAACTGGCTGTGATATTGCAGGAATAAACGATTGGCTAAATTGGGACTCAAATTATCCCGGATTTCATATGTTGAACGATGAAGAAGTCATTGACGACGTCCGAGGAACACGCGCTGATCAAAGCTAAGAACAGGACAATGATGAGAGCGAAGAAAACGCACAAGTTAGCAATTCTGAAGATTTTGAATGTTTTGAAAAAGGTTTGGCATGGCTGGAGCAGCAGAAAGACTGTGATAATGGTGAACTAATAGTATTAAAAAAACTTCGTAATTGAGCTGCAAAGCAAAGGCAATCAAAACTGCGACAAACAAAACTTTGTTTCACACTCTTGTGAAATATGTAAAAGGTACTTAATTTCAAAATTAAAAATCAGGTAATTTATTTTTGTTTCTATTTTGATATTGCTTTATTTTTATTAAGCACTTGTTTACCATGATAAGAAATAGTTGTCCTTAATCTTAAAATTGAAGCATCCTCGATTATCCGAAAATTTTGATTTTCCGAAAGGTGGTCGGTCCCAATTGCTTCGGATAATCGAGGTTCTACTGTATAACTAAGCTAAATGAAATAAAACTCTTATTTTAAATAAACTTCAATAATAAAATTTTAAAATTTATATAAACTATTTTTTATCACTGTAAAATCCCGTTAATCCGCTGCCCCCCCCCCCCCCCCCAAAAAAAAAAGCGACGGAAAATCGTAAAATGATCAGAGGCGGTTTACTTACACGGTATTAAAATTATAGTATATACTCAGATTAGTCTGAGGGTATATATGATATCTATGGGTGGTGAAGGTGATGTGTGTGTGTGCGGGGGGGCGGGGGTAATACTAATGGCCGATCGTCGCAAAGTATGCATTATTTTAATAAAGTGAGAAAAGAAAACATTCTAAAAAAAAGGAGTTACAAAATAGAAAAACAGAATAACCTTACGATTAAGGGGGACGAATGCCCTCGAATTTTTGACAATGGATTTTCGTTGCACATTTTCGTAATTAAAATATTAATACCTATTCTTTACAACTATCATTTAGTGAAATATAACATCTAAATTTTTATATAACACGTTTTATTTTGTTATATATTTAGCAAATAATTAATGATCTTCAATTCTTTAGCTAGATCTAGTAAAATCAATCCAGTTTACATTTCTGAATTATTGAAATTAGTGTTTGCTGGTGCTGCCATCTGTCTTTAAGATGCAAAAATAATATTCCATATAACGCCTTTCCCGTGCATGTGCAATTTTAAATACTGGTAAATAGGCCCCAAAAAATTTAATTTGGGTCTCGAAAATTCAGATTAGTACCAAACTTCAATATCTTATGAACAGCAATTATATTTAAGAGATTTAGTCAATTTATCGTTGCTTTATCATGATATCAACGAGATTACATTTTGGTGGTGTTTTGGCGATTTAATGTTACCAGTTCACTTTGGCAACCTTTTTCTTAGGGTAGAATTTCATTTGATGCTCTGGAAGATTGATGCATTCCTGTGCTATTTCTGTATGGAATGTATGTACATTCGAATTGTTGCTATATGAAAAATGGATGCTCAATTATTCCATTATCATTTGAAGTTTGCAATTTGAAATTTGTTTATTTATTTTTAATGTTAGTGTAAAACAAGATTTTTACCAGGCAAAGGCTAGATGGTATTTTTTTAAAAGCATGACTATAATCCATAATCAGCATTTGTATTGCAATTAAAAAAATCAATTTTTTTAATCAAACGTTTTATGGCAAGTGAAATTGTCCTCTACTGTTGTAAGTACCGTTACACGCCTATGACAGTCACTCCCTGATTACGGACACTTCTATTAAGAGTGCATTTTTTTCTATTTCTAACAATTATATACCTATGCATTTTTACTTCTCAATAGCGGGCACTTCCGAATAGCGGACAAATTACACTCTTTCGAGGTGCCCGTTATTCATAATGCGTGGGTAGGCAGGGAGTTTGCGGATAAACTAAACAACCTTCCGGACACCTAGGCTAGATTTCTTTGGACACCCCCTCCTTTTCTTCAAAACGATATATTTCAGTGTTTTTGGTACTAAAAAAGGGAAAAAATATTTTTAGTGCAGGTAAATATTGAAATTTCATAAAACTGAAAGTGCCATAATACGGCAAGTGGGGATTTTTTAAATTTACAAGAGGAAATACAAGTTTACAAGAGGAAATTATTCTAACAAGGAAAACTATCAACATGAGATATTTTTTTTACAAATAGACCGAAAGTACTTGTACTCACACACAAAGTTCCAGATCTGGGACTTGCTTTCTCTTCGCTAAAAAAAAATCCCAAAATTTTCAAAAATGTCAAAAATCGCACTTTTAAGGCTTTGATATCTCTGGTGGGGCTCGAGATAAAAATCTGAAGTTCTGGTTTCTGAGAATATTGTATGGTAGTGTTATGCACAAGAAATTTCAGGATGGAGATTTGACTACAAGCTGAGATATGGCAAGGGCAACATGTCAAAACAATGCTGCTAAACTATTGTTTTGTTGTAGTCACGGGTAAATATTTATCTCAGAGTGTCATTTAAATTTATTTTTTGATTTTCTTTAAATAATAATAACAGAAAATAAAGCCTTTTGCAAAGCTTGGCAATTAATTAAAAAAATTATTATGCCTAAGGCCTACATTTTGTATGGTTTCAGTAATTGTTGCTCTAATTTTAGTAACTAAAAGAAACCTCAGCACTTTTACATAAAGAAAAAAAAATATTTTTATACAAGACCTAACCAATTTCTTTTCTACTTAATTTAAACATTCATTTCAAAACAAAACTAGCATCTAGGTGGTTCAGTGTAACTTATTTCTACGAATAATCAACATTCTTTAAGGCACAAAACAAACATTTAATTACAAAACGGAACATAAAAATGTATGAAGTTAAATCGACACATCACATCTGAAGAATTGTAACATCAACAAAAAGATTAATTTGTTTCAGTTCAAAAGTAGACAGTTCAAAGAGAGCATGCGCTGGCTAATTAGCTGTTTTGAGAATTAGCCGGAGCATCCCGCCCGGCGTTGGATGGTTGTCCAACATCATCATAAAATGGCAAAGGTACTACTTTGGTGATATTTCGACGTAACATACCTGTAGAGGCCTTGAGATGAATTACATGGACATGTCCATCATCAACTTTATAAGTTTTCACAATCCTAGCTAGTTTCCAGTCGATAAACTTATCATTTCCTTCCTTCAATAACACAAGCTGTCCAACTTTAAGATTTGGCGAGAACTTTTTCCATTTACTGCGGACTTGCAGCTCATTTAAGTATTCTCGGCTCCAGCAGTGCCAAAATTGCATTTTTAATCTTTGAACTAGTGTCCACCTAGAAGAAAAAGGTAAAGAGTCTAAAATGGCATTATTTTCAGGAACATTCAAAAGAGGACCTCCAATGAGGAAATCACCAGGGGGTAGTGGTTGTAGATCATTAATATCTGCAGACAAGGGGGTCAACGGACGTGAATTCATAACTGCTTCAATTTGCGTCACAAGTGTTGACAGCTCTTCAAATTTTAAGATAGATGATTTAGTTATCTTCAAGAGGATTCGCTTCATAGTTTTTATGTTTGATTCCCATAATCCGCCGAAATGTGGGGATGCAGGGGGTATGAAATTCCATTGAATTCATTCTTCAGCACTAAATCACTGAATTTCTTCCGAAGAACAGATTTGACAGAACGATATCAAAAGAGCAAAATTACCCTTAAAATTTGTGGCTTTATCACTCCATATAACACAGAGTTTAGATCTTCGAGCAATGAATCTTCTCAAACAGGCTAAAAATGCTTCTGTGGTCAAGTCCGAAACAACTTCTAGATGAACGGCTTTGGTAGAAAAACAAATGAATATAGCAATATATGATTTTAGGGTTATCTTTGAACGTTTTAAATTAGGTTTTGTTATAATAGAACCTGCTAGATCAACCTTCCTTCCCACCAAAGATGGTTATTTTTCAACTCTGAAACTTTCAAACCTCTAGTAACTAGATCGGCAGGATTATCTTTTCCAGGACAGTGGAAACAATTTAATAGATCACTAAGATTTCTGATTTCCTTTATCCGGTTTCTGACAAACATTTTAAATCTTTCTAGCTCACCTCTAATTCAAAAGAAAGTAATAGTAGAGTCGGTCCAAAAATAGCAAGTTGCAGGAAAAGCTAATTCTTTAGTAATTTTATTACAAAGTCTAGCAGACAAAAGGGCTCCTAAAAGTTCCAGATGAGGTATAGAGACAGTTTTTAAAGGGGCGACTCGACTTTTTGCTGCCACAAAACTAGTAACAATGTTCTTATTCTTTAACACTGCTCTAAGGTATACTACCGTACCATATTCCTTCTTTGAAGCATCTGAAAAACTATGTAACTCAAAATAATCAACTTCATCAAGGGCAATATCAGCCAAATAATATCTGGGAATGCTAATACAATTTAGTTCTTTTATTTCTTCAAACCATTCATTCCATAAATTGTCTAGATGTTTGGGTAGGTTTTCATCCCAATCAAGTCCTAAACACCAAATTTCTTGAATTAAACATTTAATTCTAATAGTATAAGAACTTATAAAACCAATTGGGTCAAAAATTCGGCCAACAGTTTGCAATAAATAACATTTAGTACTAAGTTTATTCGAAAGGAAATTTTCTAGATTTTTAGTCGTAAATGAAAACATGTCACTAATTGGGTCCCAAGCAACCCCTAAAACCTTGGAAGGTATCAAATTCTGATTAGTGAGATTTAAGTTATCAGAAATTTCATCAATATGTAAACCATTTTCTTTCCATTTCTCACGTAATTCATGCGAGTTGGTTTTCCATTTTCTAAAAGTCATACTACCTTCTTGAAATATTTCATAGGCTTCCTTACTAATTTTAAATGCGTAATCAAGATTCGGTTGACTTGTTATAAAATCATCAACATACAACGATGAATTTAAAATTTCAAAAGATTCAGGAAATGTTTCTACATACCTTTGAAGATGATGCTTGATGGTAGCAGCCAGAAGAAAGGAAGTCAATTTCACACCGAAAAGCACTCTCTTTAGTCTGAATATTTTAAATTCCTTACCCGGATCATCAATCCATGGTTCATCGTCCCAAAAAAATCGTGTGAAGTCCCTATCTGGTTCATCAATCTCGATCTGCAAAAAAGCTTGTTGAATATCTGCAGTAATTGCTATGGGAAAGTTTTTGAATTTGATTAAAAGGCTGAACAATTCGGGAATTAGATTTAATCCCGTATGTAAACAATCATTTAGTGACAGTTCACCCTTAGCATGGGCACTTCCGTCAAAGACAATGCGAACTTTAGTGGTGGACTTATCTTCACGAATCACTGCTCTATGTGGTAAGTAAAATGAGTTTACATCAGATGTATTGTCAACAGGTTCGATAATATTGTCTGCTAAATAACTATCTAAAATAGCCTTATATTCTGAGAATAACAATGGGTCATTTCTAAAGCTCGTTCTCAATTTCAAAAATCTTCTGTATGCGACTTCGCGATGTTATTAAGAGACATTTTCAAATTTGCCTTCCATGGAAATTTTACTTTATACGGGTTATCCTTAAAAACAATATTAGACTGAAAATCAGCCATAATGTCATCGTCCACATTACTAACATCTTGAGTTTCGGATTCAATTCCTAGACTTTCCAATTGCCAAAAATTTCTGATTTGATCGGATATATCCTTTTCTTCAACGATAATTTTCATACTGAACAATTCATTGGCTGACCCCGTATAACCCTGTAAGCACCAGCCAAAAAGGTTTTCAGTAGCTACGAGATTATTCTTTAGTCTTTTGATTCTTCGTTACAATATTATAATAATTATCAGTGCCGATTAAAACTGCAATTTGTTTACTAGTACATTCATAACTATCAGCAAGTTGTAAACCTTTTAATTTATTATAAGTTTTCCTAATGTATTTATCTGGAGTGGGTAAGCAAGCAGCGGAAATTTGATCTGTTTCCAGAGCTTCAACTTCAATGTGTAAAGAGAGATGTTCTCTATTTACAAGTTTTACCTTTACTACATTATAAGTTTTCTCAGTTGCCCTTTCGGCTACAAAAGCATAAACAGATAAGGTTTCTTTTCTAATAACCGGCAATTGTAATTTTTGTAAAATGTCGCGAATTATAAATGTTCTCATGCTACCATTATCTAATAAGACACGAACTGGTTCATTATTATCATTTTTAGGATCTTTTATTATAACAGAACAAGTCTGCAAAAATATGTTGCAATGCGTGTTTTCATTCTGTACATTACTAGGGGAATTGTTATCACAATGGGAAATAGATACGGCACTTTTATCAACGTTTATTTTGGAATCATTTCTAAATTGAAAACAAATAGCCCTATTATGTTTCTTACCGCAAATATCGCACATTTTGGTATTTTCACAGTCTTTAATCCCGTGTTTGCACTGTAAACATAAAAAGCATCTTCCCTGCTTTTTTAGTATTTCTTTCTTCTGATCAATGGTTAAAGACTTACACATTTCACTGTTATGATCAACACTATTACAAAATAAACACGAATTCTTATTTACTGAAGCCATTAATTCAGTAGCTGGAACACTATTTTGTTTATATCCTTTAGTATTAAATTGATATCGCGGCTTACATTTCAATTGTTTATCTGTAAATTTTGGTCTATATTCAAATTTATTATCATTAGAAAATGATTTCTTACCATCTAAGTCATAGATAGTTGATACCCGTTCTCTACTTTCAACTTCATTTTTAAGAAAACTCATAAGTTTATCTATATCGCACATTTCTCCTTCTTTTAGATTTCTATTAAATTCTAAGGTCAAATCTGGGGGTATTAACTTCAGTAAAATTGGGCAAAGTAATCCACAGTATGTATCAGGTTTTACCCCCTAACGACTCTAAGTTTCGAATTTGCATTAAACATTTATCGTATAAATTTCTTAATCCACCAGTGTCAGAAGAACTTTTCAAACCTTTCATATTTAATAAATTGTTTAAGTGAGCGTGTACGAGCATGTCATTTCTACCATATCTTTGCTTCAAAAGCGATACGGCCGCTGCATAGTTATTTTCAGTTAATCCAAAACCATTAATCGGGTTTGCAGCTGCTCCTGCAGCCAAACTTTTCAAATACGTAAATTTTTCGATTTCCGTTAGATTTGGGTTTTTATCTATCGCTAACTCAAACTGGTTCCAAAATTCTAAAAATTTGTCTTGTTCCCCAAAAAATCGGTTTATTTGTAGCTTTGGTAATTTTACTCTTTTTAGTTCAGTAGCAGCATGACATGTTCGCACTGAATCAGTGTTATTACTATGTGTAATATCTGCATTAGAAGATAAACTTTTAATTTTAAAGTTTAATTTATTTCTGTAACTTATTATTTTCTGGTCATATTCATCAATATTCAATATTTCATTTTCGACATTTTTAGCATTTATTAGGCTTAAAATGTTATTATCATGATCCTTAATAGTCTTGCATTTAACGTTTAACTTATCGACTAATTCTTGTAAATTTTCTAAAGAATATTCATTACTAGCTAAATACTGTTCAATTTCTTCAAATAACTTATTTAATAAATTTCGATGCGTATCACGCATCTTTCGCTCTTTATTTTCGTTCATTTTCAAAAAATAAAATATAATAACAAAAATCAGCACTCACCAGTTCCAAATCGAAACAAAACAAAAATATTGCGCAGTTATCTTTTCACATCTAGACTTGACGGAGCGATGCACCACAAATCTTCGTTTTCTTTTCTACTTAATCTAAACATTCATTTCAAATCAAATCTAGCGTCAACGGTGGTTCAGTGTACCTATTTTCTACGAATAATCAACATTCTTTAAGGCACAAAACAAACATTTAATTACAAAACGGAACATAAAAATATATGAAGTTA
This sequence comes from Maratus speciosus, assembly GCA_963932465.1. Classification (NCBI taxonomy): domain Eukaryota; kingdom Metazoa; phylum Arthropoda; class Arachnida; order Araneae; family Salticidae; genus Maratus; species Maratus speciosus. The sequence continues at coordinate 346,210,325 of OZ010795.1, read as the reverse complement.
AATCGATGCATCACATCTAAAGAATTCTAACATCAACAAAAAGATTAATTCGTTTCAGTTCAAATGTAGACAGTTCAAAGAGAGCATGCGCTGGCTAATTAGCTGTTTTGAGAATTAGCCGGAACAAGACCTGAGACAAAAACAGAACAGGGAAAGAGAAATGCTGTTAATGCTGGCATACTTGTTGAGACATGATCAAACGTGTCAAAACACATTCCTGCTTGTTGGTTTAAAAACCAAAATTTTAATGCTGCTTGCCAGTCCCTGAAACTTGTTCCTACCATAAGTATGTTCCTGTAAATGAAACATTATACGATGTTACCGAGCATCAGCCACAAGTAATTTTCAGAAAGTAAAGATATCCAAAGCCCTTTCAAAATTTATACTGCAGAAAAATGACATTTTTTGTGTAAGAAGTAAGCTAGGAATTATTAATGAAGTGAGACTTGCACATAGTGATTTCAGAGATTATTTCTATGAGCCAGCAGGGCCAAGATCTTCAATCAAGTTATCAAGAGATGACAAGACTTGGTTCCTACAAATAAAATTTTGAGAAAGGTCAAAATTGTGGTTTTTAAACCAACAAGCAAGAATGTGTTTTGGCACGTTTGATCAGGTCTCAACAAGTATGACAACATTAACAGCTTTTCTATTTCCCTATTCTGTTTTTGTCTCAGGTCTTGTATAAAAAAATTTTATTTCTTTATATAAAATTTCTGAGGTTTCTTTTAGTTACTAAAATTACTTACAACAAAAATTACTGAAATCATACAAAACGTATGGCTTTAGGCATAATTATTTTATTAATTAATTGCTAAGCTTTGCAAAGGGCTTTATTTTTTGTTACTATTATTTAAAGATAATCAAAAACATAAATTTAAGCGACACTGTGAGATAAATACTTAGCTGTGACTACAACGAAACAATAGTTTGGCAGTATTGTTTTGACATGTTGCCCTTGCCATATCTCAGCTTGTAGTCAAATCTCCATCCAGAAATTTCTTGTGCATAACACTACCATACAATACTCTCAGAAACCAGAACTTCAAATTTTTATCTCGCGTCCCACCAGAGATATCAAGGCCTCAAAAGTGCGATTTTTGACATTTTTGAAAAATTTGGGAGTTTTTTTAGCGAAAAGAAAGCAAGTCTCAGATCTGGAACGTGGCGTGTGAGTAACAAGTACTTTCAGCCTATTTTCAAAAAATATTATGTCATGTTCACAGTTTTCCTTGCTGGAAAAATTTCCTTTTGTAAACGGACAAACACTGTAAAAAAAATGGTAACTTTCCATGTAAAATCCAGGAACGTTTCGCCTTTTATCAGGTTTTCAGAATAATTTAGCTCTTTCCTGTGAAATTCTGGTTTTCTTATCTGAAACGTTCCTGAACAAAAGTTGGAAACAGCAAAACGCTGCGGCCGCCATTTATTATTTTTTTTTTTCCTATAATCCGTTGCTCGCGCGCGAGTGTCGAAAACGAATTCCTTAAATGAATGTAAAAAAATCAATATGGAATGCAAATAAATCAGTAGACGACATAATCCTTTACGTCTCTATTGTCAAGATAATTCAGATGAAAATACAATACCTCTGTGACATCACTAAGAGATTATCTCTCGTACTTGTCTGTGAAATCTTTAACGAGCAGACTGTGTAAAAAAAAAAAAAAAAAAAAATACACCTATTATTTGGATCTGCATTAACCAGGGGACAATCAAATATGATTCTCACCTATTTTGATTAATTTAAAGTATGTTTTAGAGTTCTTATCTCTAATTATTCTTGTGAAAGGATTTCTTCAAATGGGCCTTAGATTTTCAGAAATTAGATGCCGAGTTTTAGCATACGTTTCAAATACCCATTAGTTAGCCGCTCTTAACGTGTCTTTCGTGGTGTGGACGCAGAAAGCTCGCACGCCACCCGTACGGCCCGGGTTCGATGCTACCTCTTGACTTTTTTTTTTCTTTTTTAATTAATTTTATATTTTAACACTTTATTACAATTTGATTTAAATTTGACATATATTTGACACTTTGAATTGCTGCAAATTTGAATTTTTTTTTTTATTTTCGGAAAAAATATACAATTACGTTTAGGTTTTTTTTTCATGAAAATTTATATGTATTTATTTCTAACTTGTAAACTAACATAATCACTGACGAAAATCCAAAATATTTTATGTCTAGATTTTTTTTCTAATTATTATTTACATTTATATATTTTTATATTTTAAGCAAAGTTCAGAAACAATATATCACATATATATTTACTTTATTGAATTTTAACTGAAAATTTATTTTTTCGTGTAAATTATAAATAATAATTTTGATGTCAATTTCAAAATATTTTTTCATTCTAACAAATAATGATAATAAACCGAAAATTGTCAACTGGAAATGTAAAAATCGTCTGCGGATCCCGCATGCGTGAAATGTCAGTAATGTCATAATGAAGGGAACGAACATCCAGAGTGAATTATGTCAGCCAGGTATCGGTCCGGATAGCCTAACAGGTAAGGCATTGGCACGGCACGCCAAGTATCCAGGTTCGATCCCTGGTCTGGACATTTTTCGCTCTTGTGCTACTCCAGCCTTGAATATGTCAGTAATGTTTTGCTGTCAACAGAAATATTCCTGGTATTTCGCAGGAAACTTACTGGCATTTCTGTAGAAAGTTTTTAACATATACAGTAAAGTACCAGTCATTTTCAAGAAATGTTTCTTGGAAATAATGGGCAACTCAGCTGCCCATTTTTTCCCAGGAACGTTGCGGAATTTTTTTTTACAGTGAATTTTGGAAAAAAACTGAAACTTTATGCTTAAATTTCACCATTAAGGATTTGTTTTCGGAAACTACTCTATTACCAAACTTTTAGTCCAATGTATTTTGTACAAATTGCGTTAATCCGCACTTGAAATCGAGAAATAAACGATGAATTATTTACAATTCCGTAAACCCTTCTTGTGAGAAAATTGCTGCAGACGATGAAACAAAGATGGCCGTCATGCACAAACAAAAAATAATAAAATTAAAATAATAGTTATTTTGAACTTCATCATGTTAAGGTTATTGCACAAAAAATTTCAGAATTTTTAAAAATGGTCAAGCAACGAATAGATGATTTTCTGGACCACTTGAAATGGATTGACCCTAAAACAATTTTTAAAAACACGATAATTCTTACTAATACCAAAAACATCACTTCTGTAAATTGCAATACGTCGTTACTCACTAAATATCACAACAATAAAACAAAATTGCCGCTACTTTTACATTAACATGTTCCCAACTGTGAAAACGTGTAAAAGTGTAAAAATTATTTCGTGTACACATTAATCCGCACACTACGTTTTTAAACAAAAATCTGGACGTTAAACCAAAAATCGTAAAAGAGAAGGTTTGCTGAAAATAATACAATAGAGAAATGGATCCACAATAAAAGTTATACGAAATAAAAATTCCGAACACTAATTAAAAATTAAAATATATTATGGATTTGATTAAAATTTGAAATTACTTAGTGTATCTATAACGGCGCCCTTTAATTCTGCCTTTATTAAAAAAAAAAAAAAAAAAAAACTAGCGTTCCTGGCGGCGTTGCCCTGAATTTTAAGAATGTTTGGGGTTTATTACGAAATTTTCACTCTTTTTTTCATTTAATCCGGACGACAGATTACCTACTTACTTAGTAAATATAATCTGTGATCTTGATTGAGACCGAGATTGAAACCTTTTGATGAAAAGTTGTTTCCGAGTACTTTGTTATTTAAATAATTTTTTTTTTTCATGGTTAAAGATAAAATGGCAGACACAAAAATTCCACGAATTTTATTTTTTTAATCTGAAATCTTTATTTCAGTTCTTTACTAAAAATGAGCTCTAGAGACCTGAAACTTTGTGGAAATCCTAATGTATACGCATAAACACACGTATACATGAAATAGATTTTAAAATTATGCAAACAAATTCATAGAACCACAAAATGTTAAAATATGCCAATGTTTCCATAACCGGGTTTTTATCATATTTCAATGCGTTTTTTCAAACTCGTATCACGTTATATATTCAGCTGCTGATCTCCATTATATTTCCAGTATGAGGTAATATTAACCTTTTTTTTTTTTTTAATCCTCAAAATATTTATTTCATTTTCCTTTTTCACGTGGAAATCTTGCAATAGAAAAGTAATTATTGCGCTAAGAATTTTATTGTGGATTTTTAATTGTTGGCAACTGCTATAACGAAAAATGCTTAAATTTGATAAGAAATTACTATTAAATTGGTGGTTTTTATTAATTGGTAATTAAGTATAAAATATTTCTATTCCGGATTATTTTAGTTGCCTCGGCCGTGTTTTAATAAATATGTACGTAACATTTCACAATTCTGGCTTCCAAACTGTGGCAATAGACAGACAGACAAATTTTCATTTTTATATATTAGATTAATGATAGACATTTTCAATGAAAAATTGATTACAATAATAATTATAATAACGAATTATAAAACATATCTAATACACTGTTATTAGTGCACTTAAATATAAAAGATAGTTTTTAATCAAAAATCTGGATGTTAAAAAAAAAATCGCAATAGCATGATGTGCTATAAAGGAATACAATGAGGAAATGGAGTCACCATGAAAATAATAAGAAAGAAAAATTCTAAGCGTTCAATGAAGAATTAATCACAATACTAATTAACGAAATGTAAAATATATTAAATACCAAAAATTAAAAAATTAAACTGAATTTAAAATATTTAAAAAAAAACACGCATTTATTTGTATACTTAAAACAAGAAAATATGTTTTTAATGAAAAATATAGATATCAAAACAAAAGTCGTAAAAGCGTGATGTGCTGAAAATAATACAATAAAGAAATGGGGCCACGGAGAAAATCTTAAGAAAGAAAATTTCTAAATCTTAATTAAAAATTCAAATATATTATGAATTTGATTAAAATTCCAATTTACTTAGAGTATCGCTAACATAAGAGCATTAAGGTCAGGGCAGCTTAAATTGTCAACGCTCTGAAAATTAAGTTATATGAACCAACAACCGACCGGCACAATTCACCCAGACAACCATTTTAGCAATAGCATCTGGTCTGTCTTGTAGAAAGCTAAAAAATATATACCATAGGTAATAGAAAGTCATTAAATGCTGGATACGTCAATACACTTTATTATTTTTAAGTCGGTCATATTGATTGTTTAAGATATCATACGATTTGACAATTTTCAAACTGAGCGAAAATAGTGTCGAGATCAGGAGTCGAACCCAAGACTTTCGACTTAAATTGCCAACGCTCTGCCTATTAAACTATCTAGACCGAAAATTCGGCCGATACACACTCAGACAACCTTCGATCTGTTGCAAAAAATGTCAAATCGGCATCTTTAAGAATCACGGTGATTGGGTTAAAAATAATAAAATGTATCTAAAACAGCATCTCGTGCTTTTAGAATTTTTCTTTTGTCCTACATATTTTCCGATAAAATAAATTACTTTCTATTTTTAAGAACAAAAATAAAGGCTTGTTTTTGAAATAATATATTTTTACTTTTATTTAATTTCAAACTAATAAAAAATATTCCTATTGTCTTGATTATTGTAAGAAAATAAAAAAATCAAAGAAAATCATATGTCTAACAATTGTTTAGTTTGCTGTTTTTTATATTAGTATAAATTCGAATTTCACAACATTTAAATTCTGATACTTGAAAAAAGAACTTTTGTAAGATAACTGTGCTATAAATCCATTTTCCAGAAAAACGTTTCGCTTGAAATAGTTACATCTTTTGAAAACTTAAAATAATAAAGAATTGCATAAAAATTACGAAACAATTGAAGAGTTTAGTGGAAGAGCATGTTATTTGTATACAATTTTCTCAAAAATTGTTTTATTTTATGTATGAAAGCGTTATGAGGTACCTGTATTATATCAGATGGCAAAACTAAAATACTAAAATTATACTTATAAGGAGGGCATCCATATGGGCATAGAGTAATTCCGGGATTTATGCCGCACATTTTTTTGAATTTGTGTATAAAGTCCCATTGTGGACATAAAATGAAAAAAAAAAACATGCTGTGCTATTTAATGTTAAATATACAACGCGTGTACTGCGGCAAAAATATTCAAAACAAATAATTAATATTTTTTACCAATTTTTTTCTAAAATATTACACTGCTCATCCGTACATTCAGGCTGAGACGCCGCACTTGTGCGGTAGTTATGCCGCGCTTGTAATAAGAAAAGAATGAAATTATAAATAAAAATACTAAAAAAAATATTCATATCTGGACTATAATTAACGATGTAATAACAAAATGAAACTAAATGAGTACAATGAAACGTATTAGTAGATTCAAATTAATAATTGTTTGCCTACTTTCACTATTAAAATTATCAACTTATTTTTTTACATTAAATTTTAATTGTTGTTTCAGCAACAACTTTACATCAATGTATTAGAAAGGGAAAAGAAAAAAAGTAAAATTGTGTTTACATAATTTATTTGTTAACCCTTTCGGGACCGGTAAGTTTTAGACAAATTTTATTCGTTTGGCACCACTTTTTTTAAAAGAAGTTAGCTTTACTTAAATAATCATGAAAATGATTTAATTAAAGAAAGGAAATATTACATTTCTTTTTTACTAGGACCAGAACCAAATTTGTATGCTCTTTATGAATATGCTTATATGCACCTATGGTCCCTACGAGACCTGTTTTTTCGACTACAATCTACAGAAAAAGTACAGTCTTTATGTAACTACATTTGACACATGATGGAACGAAGCCAATTACACTTCCTCTTTTTTGGAGTAGTTTTCTAAACATTCCTTGTAAAGAACGTCTGTGTTATGCGTAATCCAATTTTTCATTATTATCATCTTTATTTGCATCTTTCTTGTCCTTCTTGCTTTTTATTTTTCCCTTTTTCTCCTTTGGTTTTTAGTAAACTTGATAGCATGCCTAACATGGTTAGTCTGTGCAAAAAAAAGGAAAAGTTAATAACACTTAATCATCCCGTACAAAAGAAGCTGCGGCATGTATACCGGAACTACAGTGTAGCATGTATCCCAGTTTGCATGTTGAAGACGTCGGCCATCATAGTTACCTGCCATCGCTAAGGGGAATGGCGTAACCATACACACAGTACTCTGTACAAACGCTACACTTAGTTTTGACTTCGAAATCATGCATGCATTTAGTAATTAGCGTATGAAAAGTATTTAAACATAACGTGTTTAAAAGTTTGGACAATGAAGTCATGCACTTACGTCAAAATAAAGAATTGTACTTCTACAAGTAAACATCGAAATGGGATCACGCTATACACTGGTTAAAATAATCTCATTGCGCACCTATACTGTACGTTTGACGACCATCTATCGATAAATACAAGAAATACAAGGGGTGCGGCGACTCTCCCGGAGTTACCCTACTCCGAAAAATCTCAAACAATTATTGAATGTTCTACTTATGAGGACGGATAGGTTTATAAAAATATTTCGGCGGAAACTCGATAGAGCGTCCATAAAAAATAATGAAAATTTTGTTGCGTCCATAAAAAATAATGAAAATTTTGTTGATTTATTACCGGTTGACGATGGAATAAAATTTCAAAAAATACTTTTTTATGTCAAATACTCTTTAAGATACAAATGTTCTATATTGAACTTGTTTAAATAAATTTAATGTAAATAATTTTAGTTTTGTCAGTTTTAATTTGATTATTTAACTATAGTTTTGTCATATATATATATATATATAATGCAAGTTAACTATCAAATTTTATGAATTTAAACAAAATTGTTTCAATCTCAAAATTAAGTCCAATTGAGCACTGTCGATTCAATTTTGTTGCTATGGAATTGACGACTTCTTTGATACTGAAATGAATAACTGCAGCATTCTTCATCTTGCCTTTATTTTGGAATACGCTTAAATATATGAAAATATTTTTCATATATGAAATTGCTTTTAAAGTAATAAGATTAGATAATAGGCAACATAAATATGTCATGCAAAAAAATTTCATACAAAAAAAATGCATATTAAACTGTCTCATTGTTTAAATTTGAACTCTTTAAATACTATTTACACGCATTCTAAAAATCAATTAACAAGCAATTTTCAGGTGCATTAAAGTAGTTTGCTTTTGGCGAGGAAAAGTACTGCTCCCCAAATCGCGTAACGCTTTCGTCTTTTCGCCAAATACTCGAAAGTATTTTATTTTTTTACAGACTTTTCTACTGTAATTCCACCGCCAAATTTGACCCATCCTTATTACATACTACGTAGTTTAATTACTATTATTTTCGAAATATTCTGAGTATGCCCGGTCAGGAGACCTTCCATGTTAGTGTTGAAGATATGAGACAGTATCTTTTAATATTTAATATTTTTATATTCAATAATTTAAGTGGAAAAATAATTTATAATATTTAATAATTAAATGTTAATATTCTTTTCTGTGAGAGTTTAGTATCACCTATTAACATTCAAACGCATGCTACTAAGAAGGAACTAAATTACAACAAAAAAACTTTCACTTCACTTTTCTCGAATTCTAATTTTTGTTACATAACATCATCTTCCACTCAGGTCTACAATTATGTTACGAATATACAATATTACATAAAGATTTGGTTTTTATTGTTTTTATTGGCATTACCTTTCTCCCACCTCTGTCTTAAAATTGGCTGTCCACTTCTGTCTTACCTCTGTCGCATTTTAAATCTTAAAAAGCAATGCCAAATATCAACAAATAAGAAAAATCATGCGTTAAGCATAGATTATGAAACACTTTCCAAAACTTCCTGAATGCTTTAACAAAACTTCGTTATTTAGGGAAATAAGGTATATAAGTGAACTAAGTAAACATTTTAGAAAAGGCATAAAACATTTGAAAAACTGATTTCAGCGGTTACCGTCCATAGCAAATATGTATTCCAATTTTTTTGAACAGCTCTGTATTTGATCTGTAGGTTGATATATATACTATATATAATGGGGAAATTTAGTTTAGCAAGAAAAGGAATAACAGGTTGAAATTTCTCTTTCAGCAATTTATACTAATAGATGGAAAAATACTTGTATACTTTTGTACAACCATGTAGTTAACCTAGCACCTTTATTACACGCACTATTTAGCTAAAGGTTAATTCAAAATAAAAGACTCTTAAAACTACTGGAATCACATTTCCAGAAATTAACATTTATAGACGGCCATTATCCAATTCTTTACGTGACCCTGTACATAATTTTTTATCTATGTTCTACAAACATTTCTTAGTAAACGAAATGCAGTTCAGCGTAAAAATGCATAATTCATTAAAAAACCACCTTTAAGCAATTTACAATCATACCCAGTAACCAATACGAATTCTTTTGTGTAGCCCTGTATATGAATTACAGCATTTATACACACCATATACAATGCATAAATATAGTAAAACATAAAAGCACATAACATAATTAAAAATGCATTTCTAGCAATCATCGCTACCGTACAATATTTCGGATACAATATAGTATCTGAAATCTTTTGTGTGTCCCTGTAAATGCTATGCATTTTCGTAAGTTATAGTAAACCTCAGCGACGTATATCAATTTCATTATGTATGAAATAATTTAACGTAATTAAAATACGCCGGAAAAAATTCCCTCCACCCCTATATCACTATGTAACGGAATTCTTTTGTGTGGCCCTGTAAATGAATAATAATTATTCTTTGCACCGCATATTGTACGGGATGCATATTTTAGTGCATTTGATAAACGCATATCAATTTTATTATGTTTGAAAGCATGTAACATCATTAAAAATCATTTTAAACGATTTTTTCCCATAGGCCGTAATGTAACGGAAAACTTTTGACTGTCTCTGTACATGAACTAAACATGCCACAAACTTCATTTGAATTAGGCTTCGTGCTATGGTAGAGGTCACTAACATCCAAACATTTCAGAACGATCCGAGTATATTTAGGGGAGTTAGAGCGCGTACAGACGGACAGACAAACCAAATGCATAAACACTTTTCAACTTTGTTGGAAAGTGTTAAAAAGGCATCCATCCAAAGGATTAGTGTAACGAAATGACACACCCATCTCGATACGAAATTTAAATGATTAAGACAAAAGAACATTAGATTCGTTAGCCAAAATATAAATCTTTCTTTATTAAATGGCGCTTTCTTCTTTCCAAGATGGCATTTTAATTAACAAACTCTAGCAAAGGGACATTAAAATATTACACATGACACAGACTTAATACAAAGTAATACTCAAAGCCTTACATTTTATCTACTAAATTCAATGCACACTTAGCACTTCATAATAACATTTTCAGAAGCAAAGTGTTTTCGATGTCAATATGCTTCTTCAGATTGTCAATGTTTCAGCTAAATGAACTTTCACAGAATTGATCTTGACGTATGAAAGCTGGCATTAGTACTTTGATAGCGCATTACAGGGACGTTTAAGAAACTAATAAATGTATATTTAGCTGGTTGTTTCCTGGATTCAAAGAAAATGTTGACTTTGAATTCATGAATAAAATATACGCATTGGCGATTATATTTAGTATATTCATTGAATTTGTATTTTCACTGTAAAAAAAAAAAAAAACGGACTAAAAAACGGAAATACTACTGGCAATCTAGACGCCAGTACTATTTCCGTTTTTTTACGGGAATTTTTACCCATAAATTACAGAAAAGTTTCCTTTTTTAATCAGAAAAACCGAAAATTTTCTGTAATTTATGGGTAAATTCGACCCTTTTTCCAATGTACGAAAGAAAATACTTTCACAAAATACACAATATGAATTTTAAAAGTTCCTCGTTTAACTTAACTCTTAAATGCCTGATTATTCAAAAATCATTGTAATAATGTTTTTCGGCTTTCATTTTTTAAATAAATCATGGGAAAAATACTTTAAAAAATCATATTTTGTTTTAAGTATTGTTTACGGCTGAAAAACTGTTTGTTACTAATCGGCAATACTGGTATTTAATTGAAAAAATAATTTTCTTTGATAAAATTCTATAATGTTAAACACACAAGAATTTTAGGAACAATAATAAGAAATAAGTTTTACTTGATCACTGCAGAACAAAATTTGTATTTCGCAAGCTTTCAAACAAAACAAAAAAAAACATGTCACAACAATTTAAAAAAGAAATATATCTTTATTCTTAAACAGCACAAGTGTTGCCATCTACATGTTGAAAATCGATTTAATAATATTTTTAGAGTGTATTTTATTGACAACATTAGGCATTATAGCTTCAATATTATTCTAATAGTATTTTAGACCCTAATTTGAGTATGTTGCCGAAAAGCAACACCCGGCATTTAAGGGTTAAAAGGCGACAAAACTTCTCTTTTGCTATTATTTGTGGAAAGTTGTAGAAGTTTCTTTCACCAAGCTTCAGAAATCAATTGATAACTGTGGTAATGCTGCTATTTTCTCCTTAACTTTGCATATTTATTTATATTAGTCCAAATATTACTTCACATTTTTGTAACAAACAAATGTTCATTGCTGAGATAGATTTTCATTTGATGTCTAAGTCAGAAATTAAACGTATTGAGATATGGTGCATTAACAAATGTTTAAATAAGTATACGATACTAAAAATATTACAAAGATTGTTTTTAAATTCTTGAACATGCAACTTGAAATATCGATATCAACGCCGATCTGATATCTGTATCTCATGGATAAATAACAATAACTGCGTATGCGTAGAAAAGGTTTTTTAGCTCACAGGCTAACAAAGCCTGAGAGCTAATGTGCCCGCAGGTTCTGTTTGTACGTAACGCGATAACTCTTTATAGAAATATCCGATTTGCTTCAATTTTGTAAATAGGTTCATTCTGATAAGGCGCTTCTCTGATTAGTTTTGGGGGTTCATTGGTTAAGTATAAAGGGGGAGGAATGGGGGCTAATCCCCCCTTAATTTAGATATATGGGTTTTCCATGCAAAATTAACTTATTTGCTTCAAATTTTGTAGACCGTTTTGTTCTGATAAGACGCTTCCCTTGATTATATTTGGAGATTCACTGGTTAAGTATAAAGGGAGGAACGGAGGGCTAATCCCCCGATTTGCTTCAAATTTGGTGTACCGGTTTATTCTGATAAGGGGCTTCCCTGATTATTACCGTTTTGCACAAAAAGAGCGAGTTCTATTTTATGAATAATAGACATAGATGACGGTATAATATACGATTAGTGTGAATAGCCTGTGAGCTTAATACTATCAGTTTAACTGGCCATTTTTCTTTTTATTTCTTCCATCTTTCTATGTTTATGATTTGTGTGATGGTTGCCAGGCGGTTTTCTTCAAAACACAGTAGCTTTACCCTTGCTATAACCATCATATAATGTGAATATCATATACCTTTACGAAACAATGAAACAAAAGCAAAAATGACAATTTTTGCAACTTTCAACGCTACCAACAATTGGAAATTCCATGCTTCAAATTTGGGGTCTGGCATTGGAATACTAGGTGTAAAATTAAAATTTTTATAGAAAAGCACGACTAACGACTTATGGAGAAATACCAGAGATAACCGTTTCAGGATCGAGGAACCCCATATCGGCGGTTATCCGAGGCGACGCCAAATCCCATCAGAGGGAGGAAATACCACCGGGTACCAGCGCACGCGCCATGGAGCATACCTGGGAGACCAGCCACCACCCACAAACGTCTAGTTCGATACCGCTACAAGACTCGCCGATAGGAAGGTACTAGTAGACCGTAAAATCAAAACCAACACCCAAACTACAAAGCAACAACTGCCTTCAGGAAGGACTTGTAAGAAAGTGACCCGGATTCTTGAAATGCACCCTGTGCGGTCACCCCGTCTGAAGCACACCGCGACTGTAGGCTCAGGCTACTCGGATAGCTGTCGACGTGACATAACAGCGCACGCTGACCCGTTCATCTTCCACACTTAAGTGGCCGGTTAAAAAACAGAGTAGAACAGAAACGTCCCTTGTCGTCCGCGTAGTGAGTGGCTGCGTCCGATGTTTGACAATGCTTTAATTCAATTCAGTAGACTTTGCCCAAAATTCCTGCCTAGGTACGAAAGCACCTATTCTTGATATCTCAACTCCCCCATCATCTTCCCCAGGAGGTCGAGAGAACAACTTTCAGAAGGCCATGCTCTAAGTCTCCTTCCACAGAGCAGCTGACACCCGAATCCGGCATCACAATCAGGCTCCCCGACATCTTCCCCACTTAAGAGACCGTGAGGGGACCACCTACCTATACGTACACCAAACCCTAGGCACCACAACCCACGGCCGGTTGACTGATGTGGTAAGACTACATCGTATTCCTGTTCCTATCCATTAGAAAAAGAAGGGTACCAGTTTGCCATAAAGACTTTAACCCCTTCGCGACGAGAGCCCTTTGCTTAACTTTTAACCTTTTACCGCCGGTTTTTCAAAGCAGAAAAATTTCTGTAATTGAATCGCGAAAATACTCTTATTAAATAAGGTAAACTTTACAATAAAAATTAACTGGTGAGAATAATTAAGGATTCTGAGCACCTTAAGTGGCACGTATACCGGTCGCTCGTCCCCAAGGGATTAAGTAGACATTGGTCCCTTGTATTGGCACATGGTCAGAGTCCAGACAGAAATCCAAGTCGAAACTTCTCAAATTCTAAAGCTGCTATCAGATTCATCAACTTTTCGAGCAATTTTTTCAGCAACTTTTCTTGATTTCCTCCAACTTTTTGCGAAATATTGTCTCAACACCCAGTGTAATAACAAACAGCAATATCCCAACTTTTTATCCACAACTCTAAAAAAGTCTGCTCTAGCCGCGACTTTTCCCCCAAACTTTCAACATTTCAGACAGTTAGGGATAAGCGATTAATACAAATAGGCGATAAATATTAACGGCTGGTTCTAGTAGTACTGGTTTTCCTCCAATTTTTGCAACGACAATTGTAACCTTTTTCTCCCTTTGAAAGGGAAAATTTTGGGGTTAAAATCGGCTGAAAAGTTGGTTGCTTGAAAAGTTGGTGAATCTGATAGCAGCTTACATTATGTAAACACACAGGTTTTCTTTTAACGTGAAGTCTGTGGTAATAATTATTTATATTTATTTCTAACGTGAACGATTTGTGTCAGATTTGTTATCCCGAACCATGGCATCTATCACTGTACTAAATCTGATGGACATTGGACGAACAAATTAAGCAGAGTAACATCACAAAGAAACCATTCAAGCGGGCGGATAAGAGCTTCCTCGCAATCATACGAATTCAGTAAAATGAGTTGCAGTTTCTTTTAAACAAATAAACAAAAGTTTCAACAACTTCAAATAAACCGAATTTTATTTGGAAGTATTTTTTTCTAATCGATGGTGTAAAAATAAAATGTATATGATATTTAGAATATAATATATGCGTGATAAAAACAAATGCGATAATGCAAGTCGTTTTCACCAGCTTTCTAAAGCTAACGTTCGTGACATATATCTTTTTGCTTTATAATATGGGTATACGATTCTTCAATATTATTAAAGAAGTTCGGCCTGTTTTCCTCGCTGATCACATTATAATATTTATTATAGTTTAGTAGAACATTTAATTTTTTTTCTTTTTTTATTAAAAATCTTATTATAATATTTCATGTGTTTATTTCAAATGTTACATTGACAAATGTTTTAAAATGCTTTTAGAAAAATGAAACTTTGCTCAGAATTGCTTGCAAAGCTCTTTAAACTCAATTAAGCGGATCGTCTTCTGTTAATGTTGTGAAAAAATTTTAAATGTATTAGCTAATTTAATCGGTTTCTCGTAGAAGTATCTAGCTGATTTTATTTTATTTATTAAATACTGAAGTGAAATCAATAAAAACAGTATTAGAACTATCTATTATTAGTAATGATATTTTTTGTTGATTTAACTTATGTATTTAATAAAGAAAATAAAATTTAGCAAGGTACTTCTAGGAATCACCAAACCTAGGAATCGCTCCGGTTGGATGATTCTTAGATAGGGTTATTCCTATAAGTATCTTGCTAAATTGTATTTTATTTATTAAATAGTGAAGTGAAATCAATAAAAAAGTATTATAGCTAACTATTATTAGTAATTATAATGTTTTATTGATTTCACTTCTATATTTAATTTAAAAAAAATAAAATTTAGCAAGATGCTTCTACGAATCATCCAATGTAGGAATCACTCCGGTTGGGTGATTCATAGAAGTATCTTACTAAATTTTATTTTGTTTATTAAATACAGAAGTAAAATCAATAAATTATACATTAACTCTGAAAAACAAAAGCTATATTCTGTAATTTTCGTTCTAAAACAATGCTATATTGCGACACTGAATATCCACAAAACTACACCAACAATAAATTCTGGCTTTTTCGCAACAACTTTATTAGACATTTCTTTTGGGAAATTCCAATAACCTGCCTTTCTTATTTCGATAACTCGTGCAGCCTTTTGTTCCTAAAAATGATTTTATGAGTTTCTAAGAAAAGGCAATATTGCAGTTCGAAAAACAAATAACTCATCCTACACGAAACAAATATAGCCTAATATAAAATGTCTAGACAAGTAATTTCCATTTTTGTAAGGAATATTTATTAATAATTCCCCGTGCCTTTTCACAAACATTTAATTTTATGACTGCTTTTGCGTTAACAACAAAATAGAAAACAAAGTTCAGTACCTTGGGATTAATTGTTCTTATTATGTATCTTTCATATTTTTTCCCTGTAATTTTCTTATTTTTAGTTAGTTATTTGTTTGATACTAAAAGAATATAAATGGAAAAGTAGTATCAAATATTATAAATGTTGCAATATTAAATGACAAATAAAGTTAACTTAAATAAAAGTGCAATATGTTTATATACACAACGAAAAATGAAGTTTACACTTCAAGTTTCAAAAATAGTTAAATATAAATAAAGGTCCATAATTTTCGTATTTAAAAAATAAAGAGTGAGCAAAAATAAGCAGTTAAAAATGAAATTTTCACATTCATTTTTTTTAATGTTAGAATTGCAAATGACTGTTTTTTAAATACATTTATAATATACCGTATATTTCGGCGCATAACGCGCTCTTTTGATGCCAGAAAGTTGATCGAAAATTACAATTTCACGTTATACACCGGTTATAAAAATGAAAGATTAAAAATTAAGAAAAAAAAAAACAAATTTTAGATTAATAAATACGCTATTTATTTACAAAAAAAAAAAAAAAAAAAAAAAAGTTTTCTACACATTACTTGAAAAGTAATAGTTATTACACGTTGGATTAATCTTTATAATGGGTGATCGGTTAACGAACTTAATCCTTTCCAAAACAGTATTCGCTAACCGAATTGTTCGTTAACCGATCATGGGTTTTGTATTGATTTGTATAGGAATTCAATTAATTCGTTCTTAAAAGCTAAATAATGTATAAAAAATAATTTAAATCTTCCCGTTATAATAGGGTTAATATACGTCCTTCTTTAATATGGACAGATCATGTTTTGATGGCTTTTTCCGTGTCGTGGCGTATTTAAAAAAATATAAATGACATGCCCTTTGTAAAACTTTTAGGATTACATTCATTGACTACGGCTTTAAATCATATAAATTTGTCACTTTGACCTTTCAAAAACTTTTAGTTCTGTAAAAGGTCATGTTTACTGAAGGGCCCGATAAAGCTTAAGTGGAGCCTGGAGCCTGGAGCCTTTCTAAACAAAATTTCAATTAAAATAATTAGTTTGCAATTAATAATATTTCTTATGAAAGGGACACAAACTATAAAAATTAATTCTGATTTTGGGGACCTAAAATGTAGGAGCCGAACTATAGGTGCAGATTCATGGTCGCCAGTCGCCTCGTGGCGATTTAATTTTTAGATAGATTTCGTATGAAATACTACCTATTGGGATCGTTCCTATGTTGGAATTTCTGAAAAATTTTTGCAGATCTACACCGATCATGACCCCTAGAACCCAAAACCACCCTCAGTAAAAAACTTTATATATCTATCTATCTATCTATATATATATATATATATATATATATATATCACTTTCTTCTGAACACGATAACTTTTGTAATTCTGCACCAATCTCTTCCAAACTGATACATAAAATCAATGGGCATAAAATCTCGGTCAAGTTCGTTAATGGGCAAAATCGGACCAAGGGGATGGAAATAGGGAAGGGTTTTGTGAAAACAGAAAACCCCCCATAACTTCTTAATTTTTGTACATATCAAATCAGTTTAAACTTTTTATTACTTCTAAAAATAGGGCCAAAAATTTATGTATCACAGATTTTTGATAAAGTTAAAAATGGGTTCAAGGGGCGCAAAAAATAGGGTTTTTGGGAGAAAAAAATTCATAACTTCGTCAATTCTCAATATATCAAATCCAATTAATTTTATTATAAATCTCCTTAACATTATCTACAATTTTTATATTCACAAGTTTTTGATAGGACCAATTCATACCGCAAAAAAAATTAAAAAAGAAAGCAAAAAAAGGGGGAAGCAGAATAAAAATTTCCATAACTCCGTCAATTCACAAGATAAATTCGTACCGCAAAAAAAAAAAAAAATGAAAAATGAAAACAAAAAGGGGGTTTGAAGAAGAAAAAAATCGATAACTCCGTCAATTCAAAAGATATAAAATCCCCCATGAATTTATCATATATCTTCTTAATATTGTCTACAACATCTATATAGACAAGTTTTGGATAGGACCAATTCTTACAGCAAAAACAGCCCCACCAGTGGCTTAGAGGTCCTGCTCTCGAAGCTGGTAGACGGAGGTGCTGGGTTCGATCCCAATCGCGCCCGTCGGCCTAATCGTTCGGAGTTTTCGTGGTTTTCTTCGAAACTTGGTTCTCCAAGCGTTAATACGGGTTAGGTTCTCTTAGAAAGACCTCCACGGAAGGCACCCCCCCCCCCCTAGGGCCCATATCCCACGTGCTGATAATTGGCCGACATAAATACAACCAACCAACCAAATACAGCAAAAACAAATTAAAAATGCATAGCGGTTGAAGAAAAAAATCATTTTAAAAAGGGTGTATTCAAATCCAAACTGCTTATTTTCTGACTCATTTTACAATTCGTTTTTGCTCTCAAAGGCTTCCAATTGATACGTTTTCTTACTCAGAAACTATATAATGTACCGTAATGGTCGATTTTTTGATACAGACAGAATAAATTTTTTAAAATGCTGTTAAAAAGGGCATTTTGAACCGAATTTACCGAAGCGGATTGTGTTGGAAAAATCATTGTATGAAGGATGCACTCAAATCCAAACTGCTTATTTTCTGACTCATTTTTAAATTCATTTTTGCACTCAAACGCATTTAATTAGTAGATTCGCTTATTCAGAAACTATATAATGTACCGTAATTATCGATTTTTTGATAGAGGCAGAATATATTTCAAAAAATGATGTCAAAGTGGGCATTTTGAACGAAATTTCCCGAAGCGATTGCGTTAGAAACGAAAAATATTGTCCTTCTGAGAAAATAATTGTTTATAAATCAAGTTTTAATTAATTGAACAAAAAATAAAAATACAGGTCGCTTATAAATTTCTTCAAAAATCACGTCAGCAAGTTTCATATTTTTTTTTTTATTTAAAATGAATCTGCAATTATGCCAGAAAATTTCGAGTTGTTGAGCATGGAAAAGTACTTTTTTGAATACCTCCTTAACATGATTCTGATAAAACCAGCTATTATATAAAAATGAAATAAAAACTCGTCAAAAGTGACCAGATAAAATTGTTAAAGTGGATTTATCTCTAATCATGATTTAGTTTTTGTTTGAGAAATTAGTATATTTGACTTCGAAATCTACCTCTGCCTGTAGGCCGGGCCGGCAGGGATTTTTTGCTTTGGCGACTAACTTTCGGTGTCGAAGTTGCCGTGCGTGTTATAAAGATGTCCCTTCTTCGTCACACGATTTTCTGATTTTTTTTTTTTTTTCTTATCAATTGTGGTACTGCTTTTCTTTTGTTTTTCTTATTGTCCATAATTAAAAAATGTGATTAAATATGGACGACAAATTTCCGCGGATCCGTAAATTTATTATTTTATTCTCTTCAAAAACTGCGATATCTGCGGGATTGGGAAAAATAATGACGCTCATGTGCGCCGTGAATATTCAACAACAGTGGTTATACCACAGTTAGCTATTGCTACACAGAAGAATTTGTGCTGAGAAAAGAATACGTTTGATCCCAACTCATTAAATTTGTGGCTCTGGGATTATTCAGATGTGTTCTTACTGGTAGACCCTAAAGCAGAATATTTTGCGGTGTTGTGCAACGAATAGAGATTACAATCCCGAGACTAATTTCCAATCCCGGGATGTCGGGATTGCTTATATTCAATCCTGGAATCCAATGTATTTACTGTTGGAGTTTAAGTGGCCTATCAAGCCAAAAGCACCCCATTCTCGATAGCAGGAATTCGCTGTCTCATATTTAAACAATTAGAAAAAATCTCTTGTGGCTATGCTGCTTTTGAAATGGAAATAGGTAAAATGCTCTTACCTGGGATTCATCAATATCGTGATGACGTATAACTTCATCGGTGTGGCGTGGTCAGGGATTTATCCAAAAGCTTCTTGAAGAAATTATTTTTATTTTATTTTGTGAAGCATTATTTATCCTCTGAAGTATCCTTTGAGAGCTTAATATAAATCGCTAAATCCATGGGAAGATATAATGTAATATGAATTAGTATTGTGTGTTTTTACGATAAAGAAAGATTCAACTTTTAGCTTTAAATACTTATAATTAAACATATTACTGGAGTATAAGAAACTCCGTCTTAACAGAGAGGCTACATGATTAAGAGTGATAATACATAAAGCTGCTAAAAACATATTCGCAGCGTAGAAAAAATATATAATAATTAAAGGTGTCTGGCAAAAGTCAAAATGTTCAGATGTTCCTTTTAGTTACATATTAGTGATGAAATCTTAGTTATTAGAACATATGCTTTAGAGAGTTACTCAAGTGGTCTGTAATAGCACTCATTATCAAATGCGGAAGTAAAGAAACAGTTCGTAAATTGGCTTGTTAAAATGATCTGTGTATGGTAACAAGTTCTTTCTTTTCTTTTTTTTTTAATCACTTTTAGCTGTTGCCGAAGAACATCTGGGGAATTAAATTTAACACCCCTCCTTAATCTCC
Source organism: Maratus speciosus (assembly GCA_963932465.1). Taxonomy (NCBI): domain Eukaryota; kingdom Metazoa; phylum Arthropoda; class Arachnida; order Araneae; family Salticidae; genus Maratus; species Maratus speciosus. The sequence continues at coordinate 346,190,098 of OZ010795.1, read as the reverse complement.
TCAGATGGATAAGGTAACAAGTTCATAGTCTTGATGTCACACAAAAGTTGAGGTTTGGGTGTGGGCTTCGTCAAGCAGTCAGCAATCATGTATTGCGTGGGACAATATTTTAATTCGATAATTTTATCCTCCTTTAATTGTCTTATGGCGTGAAAGCGGATATTAATATGTTTTGTCCGCTTCGAAAATTTTTCATTTTCTATCATCTTTATACTGCTTTGGTTGTCATGGTAAAGTAAAATAGGTTTTGCTTGATACAAGTTAAGATCTTCTAGCAGTTTTAATAGCCATAAAATTTCTTGTCCTGCGGTTGCTGCAGCAACATATTCCGCTTCAGCGGAAGAATATGCAATGCTTGACTGTAATTTTGTAGTCCATTGAATGGGATTATCACCCAGAAAAAAAATATTGCCGGTGGTTGATTTTCTATTTTTAGTGTCCCCAGCCCAATCAGCATCAGCATACCCGATGAGTATTGGTGGTTTATTTTTGCTTATTGTTAGGCATAGGTTTTTTGTGCAATTGAGGTAAATAATAATTCTTTTTGCCGCTTTCCAATCCTTCTCGCGTGGCGTTGCACTTCTCCTACTAAGTATATTTACTGGTGCCATAATGTCGGGTCGAGTGACTGTGGCAATATACAAAAGCGAACCGATCGCTTGCCTAAACTTTGTATTGTTCGGAAGTAAATTGTCGCTATCTTCTAATTTATAGAAACCTACTTCCATCGGTGTACCAATAGGTCTTGCATCTGTTAAATTTAACTTTCTAACCAAATCTTCTATTTTTGACTTTTGGTTTAATTTGTAACCATCATTCGTTTTGATTATGTTGGTTCCTAGGTACTGACTTATTTCGCCTAAGTCTTTTACTCCGTACTCATTTTGCAATTGTTTTATTACATCTTTAATTATTTCACTTTTACTCGCGATTAAAATATCGTCAACGTAGACGATGATATAAGTGAAATTTTCCTTTTCTTTTCTAGTAAACAAACATGAGTCAGCAGTGCTTTGCACAAAATTCATGTTTTTTAATGATTCTGCGATCTTTTTGTGCCAGGCTCTAGCTGCCTGCTTTAAGCCGTAGATTGTTTTATTCAGTTTACACACTTTGTTTTCACAATTTTTTTCTATAAAACCCTCTGGTTGTTTCATGAAAATTTCTTCTTCTATTTCGCCGTGAAGAAATGCAGTGTCGATGTCAATGTGTTGAACAGAAAGATTTTTATATGCCGCTGAGGCTAAAAATGTGCGGATTGTTGTGTGTGAAACTACGGGTGCGAAGGTTTCATCATAATCTTCGCCGTACTTCTGATTATATCCTTTCGCTACTAAACGGGCCTTGTATTTTTGTACATTTCCTAAATTATCTAACTTTCTCTTAAAAATCCACTTACAACCAATAATTTTCTTATTTGGTGGGGGATCCACTAAGTCCCAAGTTTTATTTTTCTTTAATGAGTTGATTTCTTGCTGAGCGGCTTTGAGCCAATTTTCTTTTTCTACTGGGTTGTTCATGTTTGCTATGTCATAAAAATCGGATGGTTCGAATGTGTCATTTGTTTTTACGTGACATACGTATCTGTCGGGTGGTACTCCTCTATTTGACCTCTGAGACCTTCTCGGTTCTACGTCGGGTTGTTTGGACGCGGTTGGTTCTTCGTCCGAATTACTTAACTCTGTTTGAATGTAGTTGTTGTCATTGTCTGAGTTTTCTACCTCTTCGCTTTCTTTTAAGTTGTTTTCACTATTTTCTATAAATTTAACTGTTCTCGCTATTATTATTTTGTTTTCTTTTGTGAATATACGGTAACCTTTTGATTTGTTGTCATACCCCACAAGTATTCCTTCCTGCGCTCTATCATCTAATTTGTTTCGCTGATGTTTTTGTATATAGGCATAAGCTTTACAGCCGAATGTACGCAGGTAGTGTAAGGTGGGTTTTCGGTTGAACCAAATTTCGAACGGTGTTTTGTTTGTTATTTTGGTTGGTAGCCTATTCTGCAGGTGATTGGCGGTATTTATGGCTTCTCCCCAGAATTTTTGAGGTAAGCCTGCTTCGGAGAGTAGACTCCTAGTCATATCTAATAATGACCTATTCTTTCTTTCCGCTACGCCGTTTTGGCTCGGACAAAATGGTACCGTAAACTGGTGTTGGATACCTCTTGCCCTTAGGTATTCTTCCGTTTGTTTACCTAAATATTCCCCTCCATTATCGGATCTAATAGCTTTAGGGAATCTGCCGAATTGGGTTTTCACCATGGCTACATAATCTTTTAACTTTTCGTGAACTTCATTTTTATGCGAAAGTAAGTAAATTACTGTGAACCTTGAATAGTCGTCTATAAAAGTGACGAACATTGTTTTTCCCCCGATAGTAGGTGTACCGATAGATGTGCACACGTCCGTGTGTATCAGATCGAGCACTTTGCCTGTTTTGGGACAGTTTGTTGATTTCGGATATGGGGCATCACTTATTTTTGTTTGGATACATATTTCACATAATGCATTATGATTACAGTTATTTATTTTTATACCGTCTGCTAAGTTTTTATTTATTAATTCTTTTATCGCATTATAGTTACGATGGCCAAGCCGTTAGTGCCAAACTTCTATGCAATTTTTATTTTTACATTCATGTGCAATGTTTACTTTATTAGTTTCAGCGCTTTCTAATAATTCGACTTGATATAAATTATTTTTCATTCTTGCTTCAAGATAAATATTCCCGTTTCGGGATAACGTGCATTTTTCTTTATCGAAAATTAATTTATAGCCATTCTGTGTTGCTTTGCTTACCGATATGAGGTTCGATTCTAATTCTGGTACGTATAATACTTCTTTTAATGTGATTGTGTTTATCCCTCCATCGGATGTTTTTGTTTTAAATGTCGTTTCACCTGTACCGTGTGAATTCAGCGTTTTTCCATTGGCAATGATGACTGTCGTCTTTTCAGTGTCGTTAAACTTAGTGAATGCATCTTTACTGTTTAGAATGTGTGTCGATGAACCTGAGTCGATTATCCAGGTTTGTTTTCCTGGTTTCTGGACTAAAAAAGCTGCGTCGCTGCCTTTTCCTGAATTGCCCTGTGTTTTGTTAATCCGAATTGGTTCTGTTTCACGGTTTTTGTTTTCTCTATAATAGTTTGCGTCTTCATAACATAACGATGATGTGAAATACTTGGATTTGTGCGGCTGTTGTTTTTGTGACGGCGAGTAAGTGTTTCTGTTCTTAAGATGCCAGCACTCTCTGTATGTATGGTTTTTTAATTTACAGTATGTGCACTGTTTGTCCTTTTTATTATAGTGTTCAGCCGGAAACTTTTTATGCGTTTTAAACGCTTTTGAGGAATTCTCGCTCTGATCTGTGTTTTCTAAACGTCTTGTATATTCATCAGTGAGTTTTCCTTTTATAAACTCTGAATTAAGTTCATTTTCTGGACGGGCCTCGAGGGCTATAATTAAGGTGTTGTAGCTAGGTGGTAATGAACAAAGTAACAGAGCTGAAATGTGCGAGTCATTAATAGTTTCGCCTATGGCTGAAAGTTTATCAACAAGTTCTAAAATATGTGTAATGTGTTTTATTAGATTGCCGTTTTCTGGGAGTTTTGCTCCGTATAATTTTCTCAGCAAATATAACTTGCTTGAGAGATTAGCCCTTTCATGAATTGTTTTTAAAGCTTGCCAGGTTTCTCTGGCAGTGTTTAAGTGCTTTACATGCACGATCTGTGAGTCTTCAATACTCAAGTTGATAATTGCACGTGCTTTACGGTCCCTCTTCGTCCAGTCCGTGTTAATTGGATCTGGGGGATTTTGTGTTATTACATCAAACAATTCTTCTTTTATTAAAATCATTTCTGCGCGAAATTTCCAATTTGCGTAATTATGCGAATTTAATTTTTCGACAATTTGGACGTCTTTGATCCCTGCCATGTTTATTTTTATTTGTTTATGCGACCAACCTATTTCCTTTTTATTTATTTATTTACTGTAAAATGTAAAATGAACGATTTCTTTTTTATTATTATTATTACTCACAACCAACAAATTGTTCATTCACTAATTATTTAAATGTTCATTACATAAAACATAAATATATAAATGTTTCTTTTTCATTCACCTTTATATTTCTGGTACAATAACATTCATTATTTTATTCAATGCAGCATCTTTTTTTTTTTTTTTTTTTTTTATTCAGAACATGAATACTTTTAATATTTATAATCTAAGCCACTATATAAAATTTTTCTTCTTTTTCGCTAAACATGAGCACTTTATCAGTCTCATAATCTTTTTGTTGGAGTTTAAGTGGCCTATCAAGCCAAAAGCACCCCATTCTCGATAGCAGGAATTCGCTGTCTCATATTTAAACAATTAGAAAAAATCTCTTGTGGCTATGCTGCTTTTGAAATGGAAATAGGTAAAATGCTCTTACCTGGGATTCATCAATATCGTGATGACGTATAACTTCATCGGTGTGGCGTGGTCAGGGATTTATCCAAAAGCTTCTTGAAGAAATTATTTTTATTTTATTTTGTGAAGCATTATTTATCCTCTGAAGTATCCTTTGAGAGCTTAATATAAATCGCTAAATCCATGGGAAGATATAATGTAATATGAATTAGTATTGTGTGTTTTTACGATAAAGAAAGATTCAACTTTTAGCTTTAAATACTTATAATTAAACATATTACTGGAGTATAAGAAACTCCGTCTTAACAGAGAGGCTACATGATTAAGAGTGATAATACATAAAGCTGCTAAAAACATATTCGCAGCGTAGAAAAAATATATAATAATTAAAGGTGTCTGGCAAAAGTCAAAATGTTCAGATGTTCCTTTTAGTTACATATTAGTGATGAAATCTTAGTTATTAGAACATATGCTTTAGAGAGTTACTCAAGTGGTCTGTAATAGCACTCATTATCAAATGCGGAAGTAAAGAAACAGTTCGTAAATTGGCTTGTTAAAATGATCTGTGTATGGTAACAAGTTCTTTCTTTTCTTTTTTTTTTAATCACTTTTAGCTGTTGCCGAAGAACATCTGGGGAATTAAATTTAACATTTACCGCAAAAAATACATCATTCTTCTTTAAAACAACTTATCTCACATGACATGCAACGGTTCCATCGTTCAACACACTTTGCAAAATAAGTAGAGAAGCAGTTTTCTAGAAGCTACTTCAAAGAACCCTACAGCTTATACTGCTAAAATAACTTCGGAATCTGTTGTTGAATCTGTCAGAATCGCTTGTGGAGGACTTGATAAGGGGATCAAAATGCTCCGAATTTTCTAAAGACTGTAATAACAGGTGATGAAACTTGAGTGCATAATTTTGAACACCTTATCAAGTCCGCAACTAGTCATTCTGACAGATTCAACAACAGATTTTGAAATTATTTTAGCAGTGTAGTGTCATTTCAAGAAGCTTCCGGAAAACGGTTACTCTACTTGTTTTGAAAAGTGTGTTGAACAATGGGACTGTTGCATATCATCTGAGGGAACGTGTTTTGAAGAAGAATGATGTATTTTTTTATGTAAATGTATTTCTCGATTTTTTATGATTTTACTCTCAGTTATTATCGAACGTCCGTAGTACATATAAACATAAGTTAACAGTAATAAATTAATTGTATGCACGTTTTTTTTTTTTTTTTTTTTTTTTTTTTTACTGCTGCATATTGTACCGATTAAGGACATTTCTAATAACTTTTTTTTTTTTCGTGTAGTGAATAGAATGTCATCAAATTTTTATTTTTCTCAAAAAGTATGGTTTCGCAGAAGTTTGGTCCTTGAGTCACTTCTTATGTATGCTATATATATTTCTATCGGTATCCCCTTTCGGCAGATTTTATGAGTTCTTGAAGGAACGCTGTGTTTAGAATTTTCATTTATTTTAATTAAATTGAAAATTATCTCTAAAGGTATCTTCTTCACGAATGTTGCTTTCTGATGACATAGAAATAAATAATTCTATTAAAATGATAATTTTTAAGACAAAAGTTTATATGAATGTTGAAGATAATATCTGCACATATCAAAACATTCTTGTGCGTTCCCTGGAATTGCTAGTAAAATACCATCCAACACAGACGTATATCCAAATTTTAAATTATCATGAAAACGATCGACAAAATTTGCATCACTTCTATCTAAATTTTAGAATACCAAACATACATATAAACATAAGTTAAGAGTAAAAAATGAATTGTATGCACATTTTTTTTTTTTTTTTTTTTTTTTTTTTTTTTTTTTTACTGATGCATGTTGCACAGATTAAGGATGTTTCTAATTAACTTTTTTTTATCATGTAGTGAATAGAATGTCATCAACTTTTATTTTTCTCAATAAATATGGTTTCGTAGAAGTATGGTCCTTGAATCACTTCTTATGCACAGCTGCCAACTTGTACGGATTTTTCTCACCACTAAAATTTAATAGTACATTTTACCAAAAACAAAATATAACGATTTCAAACGATGACACAAGACAAATATTTCTATTAATTTTAGTGGTAACAAAAAACCGTACAAGTTGGCAGCTATGCTTATGTATGCTATACATGTTTCTATCGGTATTCCCTTTCGCCAGATTTTATGAATTCTTGAAGGAACGCTGTGTATAGAATTTTCATTTATTTTAATTAAATTAAAAACTTTCTCTAAAGGCATCTTCTTCACTCAGTGTTGCTTTCTGGTGACATACACATACATAATTCTATTAAAATGATAATTTTTAAGACAAAAGTTTATATGAATGTTGAAGATAATATCTGCACATATCAAAACATTCTTGCGCGTGCCGTGGAATTGCTAGTAAAATATCATCCAATACGGACGTATATCCAAATTTTAAATTACCATGAAAACGATCGACAAAAATTGCATCACTTGTATCTAAATTTTAGAATACCAAACATAGGGCGTTCCATAAAAGATGAGAGTAAAATCATAAAAAATCAATAAATGTATTTACCGCAAAAAAAATACATCATTCTTCTTTAAAACAATTTCTCTCACATGATATGTAACGGTTCCATCGTTCAACAAACTTTTCAAAATAATTAGAGAAGCCGTTTTCTAGAGGCTACTTCAAAGAACCCTGCAGCCTACACTGCTAAAATAACTTCAGAATCTGTTGTTGAATCTGTCAGAATCACTTGTGGCGGACTTGGTATGATGGGGATCAAAATGATCCGAATTTCCTAAAGCCTGTAATAACAGGTGATGAAACTTGAGTGCATCATTTTGAACCCCTTATCAAGTCCGCAAGTAGTCATTCTGAAAGATTCAACAACAGATTCTGAAATTACTTTAGCAGTGTAGGGTCATTTGAAGCATCTTCCGGAAAACGGTTACTGTACTTGTTTTGAAAAGTGTGTTGAACGATGGGACCGTTGCATTACATCTGGGGTAAGGTGTTTTGAAGAAAAATGATGTATTTTTTGATGCAAATATATTTCTTGATTTTTTATGATTTTACTCTCAGTTATTATGGAACGTCCGTAGGACATAAGTTAAGAGTAATAAATTAATTGTATGCACTTATTTTTTACTGCTGCATATTGTACAGATTAAGGACGTTTCTAATAACATTTTTTTTTCGTGTCCGAATAGAATATCATCAACTTTTTATTTTTCTCTATAAGAATGGTTTCGTAGAAGTATGGTCCTTGAATCACTTCTTATGTATGCTATATATGTTTCTATCGGTATCCCCTTTCGACAGATTTTATGAGTACTTGAAGGAACGCTGTGTTTAGAATTTTCATTTATTTTAATTAAATTGAAAATTATCTCTAAGGGCTTCTTCTTCACGCAGTGTTGCTTTCTGGTGACATGCACATACATAATTCTATTAAAATGATAATTTTTAAGACAAAAGTTTATATGAATGTTGAAGATAATATCTGCACATATCAAAACATTCTTGTGCGTACCGTGGAAATGCTAGTACAATACCATCCAACACAGACGTATATCCAAATTTTAAATTATCATGAAAACGATCGACAAAAATTGCATCACTTGTATTTAAATTTTAGAATACCAAACATACATATAAACATATGTTAAGAGTAATAAATTATTTGTATGTACTTTTTTTTTTTTTTTTACTGCTGCATATTGTACCGATTAAGGACGTTTCTAATAACTTTTTTTTTTCATGGCCGAATAGAATGTCGTCAACTTTTTATTTTTCTCAATAAGTATGGTTTCGTAGAAGTATGGTCCTTGAATCACTTCTTATGTATGCTATATGTGTTTTTATCGGTATTCCCTTTCGAGAGATTTTATGAGTACTTGAAGGAACGCTGTGTTTAGAATTTTCATTTATTTTAATTAAATTGAAAATTATCTCTAAGGGCTTCTTCTTCACGCAGTGTTACTTTCTGGTTACATACACATACATAATTCTATTAAAATTATAATTTTTAAGACAAAAGTTTGTATGAATGTTGAAGATAATATCTGCACATATCAAAACATTCTTGTGCGTGCCGTAGAATTGCTAGTAAAATACCATCCAATACGGACGTATATCCAAATTTTAAATTTTCATGAAAACGATCGGCAAAAATTGCGTTACTTGTATCTAAATTTTAGAATACCAAGCATAGGGCGTACCAAACATAATAACTGAGAGTAAAATCGTAAAAAATCAATAAATGTATTTACTGCAAAAAATACATCATTCTTCTTTAAAACAACTTCTCTCAGATGATATGAAACGGTTCCATCGTTCAACACACTTTTCAAAATAAGCCGTTTTCTAGAAGCTACTTCAAAGAACCCTACAACCTATACTGCTAAAATAACTTCAGAATCTGATGTTGAATCTGTCAGAATCACTTGTAGCGGACTTGATAAGGGGATCAAAATGATCCAAATTTCCTAAAGACTGTAATAACAGGTGATGAAACTTGAGTGCATCATTTTAAACCCCTTATCAAGTCCGCAACTAGTCATTCTGACAGATTCAACGACAGATTCTGAAATTACTTTAGCAGTGTAGGGTCATTTGAGCATCTTCTGGAAAATGGCTACTCTACTTGTTTTGAAAAGTGCGTTGAACGATAAGACCGTTGCAGACCATATGAGGGAACGTCTTTGAAGAAGAATGATGTATTTTTTGCTGTAAATATATTTCTTGATTTTTTATGATTTTACTCTCAGTTATTATGGAACATCCGTAGTACATATAAACATATACATAAGTTAAGAGTAATAAATTAACTGTATGCACTTTTTTTTTTCACTGCTGCATATTGTACAGATGAAAGATGTTTCTAATAACTTTTGTTATCGTGTAGTGAATAGAATGTCATCAACTTTTATTTTTCTCAATAAGTATGGTTTCGTAGAAGTATGGTCCTTGAACCACTTCTTATGTATGTTATATATGTTTCTATCGGTATCCCCTTTCGACAGATTTTATGAGTACTTGAAGGAACGCTGTGTTTAGAATTTTCATTTATTTTAATTAAATTGAAAATTATCTCAAAGGTCTTCTTCACGCAGTGTTGCTTTCTGGTGACATACACATACATAATTCTATTAAAATGATAATTTTTAAGACAAAAGTTTATATGAATGTTGAAGATAATATCTGCATATATCAAAACATTCTTGTGCGTACCGTGGAAATGCTAGTACAATACCATCCAACATATCCAAATTTTAAATTATCATGAAAACGATCGACAAAAATTGCATCACTTGTATTTAAATTTTAGAATACCAAACATACATATAAACATATGTTAAGAGTAATAAATTATTTGTATGCACTTTTTTTTTTTACTGCTGCATATTGTACCGATTAAGGACGTTTCTAATAACTTTTTTTTTTCGTGTCCGAATAGAATGTCATCAACTTTTTATTTTTCTCAATAAGTATGGTTTCGTAGAAGTATGGTCCTTGAATCACTTCTTATGTATGTTATATATGTTTCTATCGGTATTCCCTTTCGCCAGATTTTATGAGTTCTAGAAGGAACGCTGTGTTTAGAATTTCCGTTTATTTTAATAAAATTGAAAATTATCTCTAAAGGTATCTTCTTCACGCAGTGTTGCTTTCTGGTGACATACACATACATAATTCTATTAAAATGATAATTTTTAAGACAAAAGTTTATATGAATGTTGAAGATAATATCTGCACATATCAAAACATTCTTGTGCGTGCCGTTAATTGCTACTAAAATACCATCCAACACAGACGTATATCCAAATTTTAAATTATCATGAAAGCGATCGACAAAAATTGCATCACTTGTATCTAAATTTTAGAATACCAAACATACAGATAAACATAAGTTAAAAGTAATAAATGTATGCACTTTTTTTTTCTTTTACTGCTGCATATTGTACAGATGAAGGATGTTTCTAATAGCTTTTTTTATTGTGTAGTGAATAGAATGTGATCAACTTTTATTTTTCTCAAAAAGTATAGTTTCGTAGAAGTATGGTCCTTGAATCACGTCTTATGTATGTTATGTATGTTTCTATCGGTATTCCCTTTCGCCAGATTTTATGAGTTCTTGAAGGAACGCTGTGTTTAGAATTTCCATTTATTTTAATTAAATTGAAAATTATCTCTAAAGGCTTCTTCTTCACGCTTCTCTTTCACGTTGCTTTCTGGTTACATACACATACATAATTCTATTAAAATGATAATTTTTAAGACAAAAGTTTATATGAATGTTGAAGATAATATCTGCACATATCAAAACATTCTTGTGCGTGCCGTTAATTGCTACTAAAATACCATCCAACACAGACGTATATCCAAATTTTAAATTATCATGAAAGCGATCGACAAAAATTGCATCACTTGTATCTAAATTTTAGAATACCAAACATACAGATAAACATAAGTTAAGAGTAATAAATGAATTGTATGCACTTTTTTTTCTTTTACTGCTGCATATTGTACAGAGGAAGGATGTTTCTAATAACTTTTGTTATCGTGTAGTGAATAGAATGTCATCAACTTTTATTTTTCTCAATAAGTATAGTTTCGTAGAAGTATGGTCCTTGAATCACTTCTTATGTATGTTATATATGTTTCTATCCGTATTCCCTTTCGCCAGATTTTATGAGTTAAGGAACGCTGTGTTTAGAATTTCCATTTATTTTAATTAAATTGAAAATTATCTCTAAAGGCATCTTCTTCACGCAGTGTTGCTTTCTGGTGACCCTACACATACATAATTCTATTAAAATGATAATTTTTAAGACAAAAGTTTATATGAATGTAGAAGATAATATCTGCACATGTCAAAACATTCTTGTGCGCGCCGTGTAATTGCTAGTAAAATACCATCCAAACACAGACGTATATCCAAATTTTAAATTATCATGAAAGCGATCGACAAAAATTGCATCACTTGTATCTAAATTTTAGAATACCAAACATACAGATAAACATAAGTTAAGAGTAATAAATGAATTGTATGCACTTTTTAGGTAGATTTCGTATGAAATACTACCTATTGGGATCGTTCCCATGTTGGAATTTCTGAAAAATTTTTGCAGATCTACACCGATCATGACCCCTAGAACCCAAAACCACCCTCAGTAAAAAACTTTATATATATATATATATATATATATATATATATCACTTTCTTCTGGACACGATAACTTTCGTAATTCTGCACCAATCTCTTCCAAACTGATACATAAAATCAATGGGCATAAAATCTCGGTCAAGTTCGTTAATGGGCAAAATCGGACCAAGGGGAGGGAAATAGGGAGGGGTTTTGTGAAAACAGAAAACCCCCCATAACTTCTTAATTTTTGTACATATCAAATCAGTTTAAAATTTTTATTACTTCTAAAAATAGGGCCAAGAATTTATGTATCACAGATTTTTGACAAAGTTAAAAATAGGCTCAAGGGGCGCAAAAAATAGGGTTTTTGGGAGAAAAAAATTCATAACTTCGTCAATTCTCAAGATATCAAATTCAATTAATTTTATTCTAAATCTCCTTAACATTATCTGAAACTTTTATATTCACAAGTTTTTGATAGGAGCAATTCGTACCGCAAAAAAAAATTAAAAACGAAAACAAAAAGGGCGTTTGAAGAAGAAAAAAATCCATAACTTCGTCAATTCTCAAGATATCAAATCCAATTAATTTTATCATGAATCTCCTTAACATTATCTACAACTTTTACTTTCACAAGTTTTTAATAGGACCAATTCGTACCGCAAAAAAAATTAAAAACGAAAACAAAAAGGTGGTTTGAAGAAGAAAAAAATCCATAACTCCGTCAATTGAAAAGATATAAAATCCCCATGAATTTATCATATATCGTCTTAATATTGTCTACAACATCTATATAGACAAGTTTTGGATAGGACCAATTCTTAGAGCAAAAACAAATTAAAAATACATACCGGTTGAAGTAAAAATGATCTTAGTAAGGGTGTTTTCAAATCCAAACTGCTTATTTTCTGACTCATTTTACAATTCATTTTTGCTCTCAAAGGCTTCCAATTCGTACGTTTTCTTACTCAGAAACTATATAATGTACCGTAATGGTCGACTTTCTGATAGGGGCAGAATATATTTTTTTAAATGCTGTTAAAAAGGGCATTTTGAACCGAATTTACCGAAGCGGATTGTGTTGGAAAAATCATTGTATTAAGGATGCGCTTAAATCCAAACTGCTTATTTTCTGACTGGTTTTTAAATTCATTTTTGCTCTCAAACGCATTTAATTAGTATATTCGCTTATTCAGAAACTATATAATGTACCGTAATAATCGATTTTTAGATAGAGGCAGAATATATTTCAAAAAATGATGTCAAAGTGGGCATTTTGAATGGAATTTCCCGAAGCGATTGTGTTAGAAACGAAAAGTATTGTCCTTCTGAGAAAATAATTGTTTATATATCAAGTTTTAATTAATTGAACAAAAAATAAAAACACAGGTCGCTTATAAATCTCTTCAAAAATCACGTCAGCAAGTTTCACATTTTTTTTTAATTAAAAATGAATCTGGAATTATGCCAGAAAATTTCGAGTTGTTGAGCATGGAAAAGTATTTTTTTGAATACCGCCCTAACATGATTCTGATAAAACCAGCTATTATATGAAAATGAAATAAAAACTCGTCAAGAGTGGCCAGATAAAATTGTTAAAGTGGATTTATCTATAATCATGATTTAGTTTTTGTTTGTGAAATTAGTATATTTGACTTCGAAATCTACCTCTGCCTGTAGGCCGGGCCGGCAGGGATTTTTTTTTTCTTTAACTGCTGCATATTGTACAGATGAAGGATGTTTCTAATAACTTTTGTTATCGTGTAGTGAATAGAATGTCATCAACTTTTATTTTTCTCAATAAGTGTAGTTTTGTAGAAGTATGGTCCTTGAATCACGTCTTATGTATGTTATATATGTTTCTATCGGTATTCCCTTTCGCCAGATTTTATGAGTTAAGGAACGCTGTGTTTAGAATTTCCATTTATTTTAATTAAATTGAAAATTATCTCTAAAGGCATCTTCTTCACGCAGTGTTGCTTTTTGGTGTCCCTACACATACATAATTCTATTAAAATGATAATTTTTAAGACAAAAGTTTATATGAATGTAGAAGATAATATCTGCACATGTCAAAACATTCTTGTGCGCGCCGTGTAATTGCTAGTAAAATACCATCCAAACACAGACGTATATCCAAATTTTAAATTATCATGAAAGCGATCGACAAAAATTGCATCACTTGTATCTAAATTTTAGAATACCAAGCATACATATAAACATAAGTTAAGAGTAATAAATTAATTGTATGTATGCACTTTTTTTTTTTCTTTTACTGCTGCATATTGTACTGTACAGAGTAAGGATGTTTCTAATAACTTTTTTTATCGTGTAGTGAATAGAATGTCATCAACTTTTATTTTCCTCAATAAGTATGGTTTCGTAGAAGTATGGTCCTTGAATCACTTCTTATGTATGCTATATATATTTCTATCGGTATTCCCTTTCGACAGATTTTATGAGTTCTTGAAGGAACGCTGTGTTTAGAATTTTCATTTATTTTTATTAAATTGAAAATTATCTTTAAAGGCATCTTCTTCTTTCAGTGTTGCTTTCTGGTGACATACACATATATAATTCTATTAAAATGATAATTTTTGAGACAAAAGTTTATATGAATGTTGAAGATAATATCTGCACATAACAAAACATTCTTGTGCGTGGAATGCCGTGGAATTTCTAGTAAAATACCATCCAACACAGATGTATATCCAAATTTTAAATTATCATGAAAACGATCGACAAAAATTGCATCACTTGTATCTAAATTTTAGAATACCAAATATACATATAAACATAAGTTAAGAGTAATAAATTAATGTGTTATAATAATTACATGTTTTTAGCTATGTGCAAAATTTCTTAATTAAAATATATTAATTTTGAATGGAAATTGCGTCGCAGTACTATAATATATACAAAACTTAGTTCAATTTAAAATTCTCTGGGTTTTTTGTGTGCGTGTGTCGTGTGTGTGTGTGTTTCTTTTTTTTATCGAACATAATGTTTCTAATTCACTTAAAGCCATGCATTAAATTAATTTCATTCTATTTGCATATTTCTTTAAGATCTAAATAAATACTATAACGAAACGAAAAAAAAAATTAAATGCGTTCAATTTGCATTTTGTATTTCAAATTCAATTTATCTAGCACTGAATTTCAACATAATATGTTTTAAGCTTAACTGTGAAATGAAATCATTTCAAAATCTTTCAATGGGTGAACATAATTTCTCTAGAGTATTCAGCTACTTAAATCAAAGTTACGGCGAAGTGAATATTGGGAAAATTACTTTTTAGCTCACAGGCTATCAAAGCCTGAGAGCTAATGTGCCCGCCCGCTCTGTATGTATGTATGTATGTATGTACGTACGTACGTATGTACGTAACGCGATAACTCTTGATAGAAACATCCGATTTGCTTCAAAATTTTTTCCTAGGTTCACTGTGATAAGGCGCTTCCCTGATTAGTTTTGGGAGTTCATTGGTTAAGGATAAAGGGGGGGAAACGGGGTTAGTCCAACCCCTTAATTCAGATAAATGGGTTTTTCATGCAGAATGATTCGATTTTCTCCGAATTTGGTATACCGGTTTATTATGTTAAGGAACTTCCCTGATTAGTTTTGGAGGTTCATTG
This sequence comes from Maratus speciosus, assembly GCA_963932465.1. NCBI lineage: Eukaryota > Metazoa > Arthropoda > Arachnida > Araneae > Salticidae > Maratus > Maratus speciosus. The sequence continues at coordinate 346,174,900 of OZ010795.1, read as the reverse complement.
TTTAAGGATAAAGGGGGGAAAAACGGGGTTAGTCCAACCCCTTAATTCAGATAAATGGGTTTTTCATGCAGAATGATTCGATTTTCTCCGAATTTGGTATACCGATTTATTATGTTAAGGAACTTCCCTGATTAGTTTTGGAGGTTCATTGGTTAAGGATAAAGGGGGAAAAGGGGGGTTAGTCCACCCCCTTAATTCAGATAATTGGGTTTTTCATGCAGAATCATTCGATTTGCCCCGAATTTGGTATACCGGTTTATTATGTTAAGGAACTTCCCTGATTAGTTTTGGGAGTTCATTGGTTAAGGATAAAGGGGGGAAAACGGGGTTAGTCCACCCCCCTTAATTCAGATAAATGGGTTTTTCATGCAGAATGATTCAATTTGCTCCGTATTTGGTATACCGGTTTATTATGTTAAGGAACTTCCCTGATTAGTTTTGGGGGTTCATTGGTTAAGGATAAAGGGGGAAAAGGGGGGTTAGTCCACCCCTTTTTATTCAGATAAATGGGTTTTTCATGCAGAATGATTCGATTTGCTCCGAATTTGGTATACCGGTTAATTAGGTTAAGGAACTTCCCTGATTAGTTTTGGAGGTTCATTGGTTAAGGATAAAGGGGGAAAAGGGGGGTTAGTCCACCCCCTTAATTCAGATAATTGGGTTTTTCATGCAGAATCATTCGATTTGCCCCGAATTTGGTATATCGGTTTATTATGTTAAGGAACTTCCCTGATTAGTTTTGGGAGTTCATTGGTTAAGGATAAAGGGGGAAAAACGGGGTTAGTCCACCCCCCTTAATTCAGATAAATGGGTTTTTCATGCAGAATGATTCGATTTGCTCCGTATTTGGTATACCGGTTTATTATGCTAAGAAACTTCCCTGATTAGTTTTGTGGGTTCATTGGTTAAGGATAAAGGGGGAAGGGTGGCTAGTCCCCCCCCCCTAATTTATATAAACGGTTTTTTCATGCAGAATTATTCGCTTTGCTCCAAATTTGGTATACCTGTTTATTATGTTAAGGAGCTTCCCTTATTCGTTTTGGGGATTCATTGGTTAAGGATAAGGGGGGGGGGGGGGTAGTCCACCCTCTTAATTTAGATAAATGGCTTTTTTTTGCAGGATTATTCGATTTGCTCCAAATTTGGTATACCGGTTTATTATGATAAGGAGCTTCCCTGATTAGATTTGGAGGTTCACTGGTTAAGTATAAAGAATGAAACGGGGCTAATTCCCCTTCACTTATTTTTTTGAGGGGCATTGTTCTTTAAAATAAGAGTATGATATACAATTAGTGTGAATAGCCTGTGAGCTCAATGCCATCAGTTTAGCTGGGCATTTTTCTTTTTTATTAAGGTTTATAACCAGATTGCAAAGAAAACTACCTTGTTTCTTATTTTGGATCAGCAACATATTTTTGATTAATCTAAAAAAAAAGCATTTCTTTTTTTTAAAATATAAGCAACTTACTTAAGAGTGCGAGAAACGTTTTAAATGACGAAAATCAATGGATGTTTGATCGTGGATTAGTAAGACTGTAATTAATTTAACCTATTAATTCTGTCTGCACTTTTATTAAATTGTAAAAAAATCAATAACAAAAGTTTTAATATTGTACGAGTAAAAAATTAATCATGCAAAACTAGTTCCACCACGATTTTAAAGGCAAGGTTCCATATTTTGAGTTGCTTTTTTATGTACATATTATTACATTTTTCTCTCGGTTATACCTGAAAACAAACAAAAATTTGCAAAAAAAATATATAATTAAAAATTCTAAATCCATAAAAATGTATCATATTTTTTGTTATAATTTATTTTTTTTATCAGTAATAGTTTGAAGGTAATTTAATTTCTTTTATTAAAAAAAAAAGGAAGGAAGAAAGACATGTAACACGTAGATCCGTTAAATTGTCCAAAAGTTACCTCGGCAAAATCGCTAAAAATAGTGTTTTGAAACAGAATTTAAAGTTTTGCCTTAATAGGTATTGCCAGTCTAAACAACTCCGAAAAATTTAGGAATCCGTAAATTTAGGATTTTTTTATCGTGTTAACTGTACGACATTCTTAAAGGTTTAAACGCTATAAAAGAAATAATGATAATAATCAAATTTTTTTCGTCGTTTCAAATATTTCTGGTCTCCTTAACAGGATTACAGTTGTTTACGTAGAAGGAAGCATTCGTGTAAAACATTGTGGGCGAGATCTGTTTGGCTCTCATAGCCAACTTATCAAATTCCTTGCTCAACAACGTGAAATTTTCTGACACATTTTCTGATTCATTTTTAAACGTAAAGTCATGAAATTGGCAGGCCTGACTATTAAAGCGATTTGGGATCGAATGGCTTTTTCGTTTTATTTATTTATTTATTTTTAAATAAATAACTTATCGAGTTACTGTAGTCACGTGACGACCGGTTTTTCTCCTTTCTCGCGTGCGGAAATTTCGTTCAAAACGCCAACCTTGACAGTATTTTTTGAAAGATCTTCTTTCTTTACCAAAAAATGAAAAACGTCTTTCGATTGGACAGTTTTTAAATAAGAACACGTGACAGTTTCATGCATTTCCGAACAAAAATGAATTAAAAAAATATGTCAGAAAGTAGCGCCTTTGGATTTGAGAACATCCATAAAAAAAAAAAACTCTGTATTGTTGCTGCTTACGAAAGCTCCAAAACTTGTAGGGAGGAATGTTCTTCCGTAGGAGCGGCATTACCACATTTGACAGTGTCCTCACAAAAAAAGACTCAGATGTTTCACGGATTGAATGGGAGGAAATTGGCGAGAAAAGAAAATGTCAGACTTCCCTAAAAGGAAGTCAACTGACCAAATACCCTGGAAGCACTCGAGATTAGTTCCAGGGTGTTTTTTATGACAGTCACACGGTGTTTTTTTTTTATTTTTTTTTTATTCATTTCATACCACTATTTCTAAAGTATATTCTTTGTACCATATTTCTCTTGCAGTTGTTGCCAAAGTATAGGGCAAATATTTATGTTTGAAAAATGTGTTATGAATAGAACATAAAAATAGTCGCTATTGGCAGCTCAGCTTTAGAATACTTTTTTGACAAAAATGTGCTTTACACCTGGAATAACGACAAGTTTATACTTTCTCCATTGAACTGCAAGTCTACTGCGAAGTTTAAATTGAGAAAGTAACTTTTGAACTTTTTAACCAGACTTCAAAGAAAATTAGATATTCGACCAAGGAGACAAATTCTGAAATTCTATAATGTTTCTTCTTTGTTAACAGATTAATAACAAAAAAAGAAACAGGTTTGAATTTCGGACTTTGTCTCCTAAGTAGCAAGTAGCGCGTTGTGTCGCTTGTCGCCTCTCCTTAAAGCTACAAAATTTTTCATAATAGCAATGCAAGATACATTAGAAGAGCAATTATACATGTAAGTAATAAAGATTGAATTTTTACTTCAGTGCCATTTGTAAGGTTAAATGTATCAGAAGAACCTCGTCTGTCATAAAATTTACAACAGTGCGCCCGCTGGGGGGGGGGGGATCTTTTGAGACCTAACCACTGTAGCCGTCTGCTATTTCTCTCTCATCGAGGAGGAGTTTTTATTTCAACCAATAGCGTGGCTGCGCATTTCTTCCCCCCACCACCCCCGCGTTTTCTTCGGAGCGCTTTTGAGTCACGTGACACAATAAAATTCGACTCTTCAGAGCCAGCAGAATTATTCTCGCAGTGACGTACGCGAAATATTTGACTATGTGTTGTTGCAATTTAATAAAGTTTATTTTTTCTACAAATACCTTCTGATCATTCGAGTCACCGATTATGATTTCTTAAATATTCTCTAAAACTGCCTCTTGCAAAAGGGATATCATCTAAAAAAGACCAGAATTTCATTCATAAATATTAATCAAAAATAATGAAACTTGCGAATTTTTATTCCTATAAAGAAAATTTTAACTGGATTTTAAAATCATTATTTTAAACTATTAAATACACAATGTTTAAATACCTCACTAATATAAATATAGTCAAAATATATTAAAATTTTCTTTTTTCAAAGACAAAATTGCTTTAAATTTTGCAAATAACGTATGAAATATAAGCATGCGAGTGGAAAGAACGGGGTATAGACTATGATAGCAATGGCAACACATAATAACATATTACCAACATATATAGTAACATATATAGTGACATATATAGAATCATAAAACGCGTAATATTCCACCTCCCACTATATCCATATTTTTATTTTCCCAATGTTTTCCGGATCTAAAAATTGATTTTCACTTTCACTCCTTACGACACCAACTACGTGATATTTGAAAATAAGACGCTTGTATTTTTGTATTCCCTGACGAAGACTATCTGTATAGTTCAAAGTACTAAGAATATTAAAGTAATTTAACAACTTTTTATATATTTTTCATCTTTTAAGTAATTTGTACATAGTGTAATTTTAAGTTTAAGCTAAAATAACTTATCAAATTTTATTTCAGTAAAAAACACATGCAATAAATAAGCATTTTAGGCACAGAAACTAATAGCTATCAAAAATATTTTCTAAAGACTTTGCTATTCCAACATTCTGAAGGTGAGACATTTATCATTAATGAGTTTTTTGGCTAATTTTAAAAAGATTATATGAGAAAACAGTCTATTAGTTCTTCTCAGCCGTGTGCAAAATGATCAAATGAAAACTCGTCCCCCTCAGGGCTAGAATTTTCGATGTGAATTTCCCCCTTTAAGAGGCTACTTCAGTCAAATGAAAAGACCCGTTCGCTAATGCTAATCCTATGGATGAAATTTATAACGATATCTCGGTTGCATTTCAATATTTTTAAATGATTTTTTTTTTTTTTTTTTTTTTTTTTTTTTTTTTTTTTTTTTTTTTTTGCATTGGATAGCTGAGATCGATCTGTATGCAGGCCGTTTTTTACTTTTTCGATTTTCATTACAGATTTTTTTTATGAGGAAGCTTTCAATTTCGAAACCGGTTCCGAAAATGAAAGCGTCCTCATTAAAAATATCTGTAAACAAAACCGAAAAATTAAAAAACGGCCTTTATACAGATCGATCTCAGCTATCCAAAGCAAAAAAAATCATTTAAAAATATCAAAATGCAACCGAGATATCGTTATAAATTTCTTCCATAGGATTAGCATTAGCGAACGGGTCTTTTCATTTGACTGAAGTAGCCTCTTAACCCGAAATTTAGAGGAGATTTTTTTTTTTTTTTAAGAAGAGAGTGTTAATTCAAGTTCTTAATTATTTGAATTTTTATTTTGCATTATTAGTGTCACATTATTACTGCAATCGTTGCAAAGCTATCAAAAAATTTGCTTTATTAAATCATATTATATTACAGCATGTTCTTAATAATCGCCTCTGCTCGATACTAAAGTTCTGAGCTGATCTTGTTGTAACCTACCCGAACCCGACAAATGTCTTGAACCCGAAACCCAACTCTAGCCCAACTAACTGCAACCCAAACCCGAAATATTAATATCCGAACCCAAAGTGAAAAAAAAATGAATCTATATTTTATTATATTTATGGAAAAGTAGTCTACAATTTTATCGCTTATGCACAAAAATTAACATATATGGGGCATTCTCACAATCTTTTGACTTTTGGGGGGAAAAATCTGGCGAAATTAAACTTGCTAAAATAACATTTTAATCTAATAGACGAATGCCTTAATGATTCAAAATAAAGAAAAAATGGTCAGCAGCGAAAACTTTTTTTATTTAACTGAGGTTTAAGTTAAACTTGCGAGTTTAATTTTCCTTATCATTTTACCCTTATAACTTTTTATTTTCTCCTAAATTTTTACTTATAATGAATTTGCATAGTACCCACAGGACATTCAAATAAGAAGTAATAACAATGTAGTACTTTTAATACAGAATTTTTGTGTAACATTGTCTTAAAGAGGTATTAAAGAAGGGACGGTAAGGTAAAAAAAGTCCTTCCGGCCAGTGCCGGGAGGAAGAGGTAGCTTTCATAATCCTTATTTAAAAAAAGCCAACTTATATCATGCAAACACACGAAGCTCAATTTAGCGGAAACCGAATATAGGAGATTCAATACTAATTTTTTATCAATATAATGAATGAGAATTTCGCGAAATTAGTCAGCTTTATCCAAGCTGCTTTTCTTTAAAGTAACTTATATTTGGCTGCCAAATTCGGCAATTTCTTAAAGTGCCTGTCATTTTAAGACAACATGGTGGATGAGGCTAAGCAGTGAACTTGGTCAAGACCTTAGTATATGCTGTGCACATGCTCACTCACATCGTAATCGGTTAATATATAGGAGTGCTGTCGCATGCAAAAAATCAGATTTTTCAAAATGCCACCCACAATAGAAATTGAAACTGCTATATCTGAGCCATTTTTTAAGGTAAAGACAAACAAAAAATGCTCCTGAATCCTTATATCAAGATCAAATACTTAAGAAAGAAACCTTTTTCAATTTCTAATTTTTTTGCACCTCACTTTAAATATTGCTGGACAGATAATTACACCTTTTTATTTTTTATTAAATATATTCAAAATTGTTAATTGGTCCAAATCATCCAAGCAACCTCATAGCAAATTGGTATATAGTTTTATATACCTTAGATTAAATAATATAAGTGATCGTATTTACCTACATTCTAGTAGAAGAGCAACGCGAAGCATTAATAAAATTAAATTATAATTCGCGTCAAAAAGTAATTATTAAATTTGAATAATTACGAATAAAATTAAGAGTTTGCGTTGTGATTTATTTAGACGAACTCTTCCACTTATGAATTAAACTAAAGTTTAAGCTGTAAAAAAAAAGAATTGACACACTTTAAATATTATTAATTAAATAATTACAGAAACTTTTTAAAACTTGATTAAATAATTTATTTACATTGAACAAATCTATTTACAGAAAAACATAATATTAATTCAAAAAATAGAAAGCAACACTTTTGTTTACATCTCATTATTTTAAGTATGTTTAATCTTTTTTTAAAAAAAAGACAATATTTTCACGTACTCTAATTATTATAATTGTTTCTTTTTGCTAAAAGAAATACTCTCTTTCATTTTTTAAAATTACCTTAATCTTATTTAATTATTGGTTTGGTCGGATCTCAGATAACTCTCTACCATAAAATATCCGAAAAGTATTTTTTTTAGATTTTTCATATGAACTTATGTGGTAAAAGAAAATGTGTAAAATAGTACCTTCTTTTAATATACGGGATGGTGGCCTTTATTTGTCAAATTCCGAGTTGTTGCGTTGCTTAGGATCATGGCAATGTGTCATCAGGAACGCATCCTCAATTTGGCTTGTTTAGGATCACTCCGTTCTGTACCTCAGGAAGACATCCTCAATTTGGCTTGTGTAGGCTCACTCCGATAGGTACCTCAGGAAGACATCCTCAATTTGGCTTGTGTAGGCTCACTCCGATAGGTACCTCAGGAAGACATCCTCAATTAGGCTTGATTAGGCTGGATTAGGCTCGCTCCGCTAGGTCCATCTCGCCTGGGCTTTACTAGGGCTTGCGGGACTCATTGCACGGGCTTTCAGGAGAGCTCTTGCATCCTCTACATCTTTTTTCAGACTATCTTTTTTTAAAACTTATTCTTCTTGCACACCAGTTCCTGCAGTGGGTGGAGCTATTTTTGTCTAGTCCACTGTTATTGGATGTGAGAAGATTTTTTATTATACTTCGATAGGCCTATTAGCTAGCAGTCTGCAAATGGCCCCTAACATATACTTTAATATTATTATCTGCCTTAAAGTTTGGGTGGTCTGAAGAGTCATAAATTTATCCCAACACTTTTATTGAGGCCATAAATTGATTCCAACGTTTTTATGATTTTACGACTTCTAATTATACACTACTTTCCATTGGCTTGTCATAAAACGACACCATGGCGTCTGCGTATTGTTGTTGTCTGAGATCCGAACTCCATTCAACGTTATACCTTCATTTTACAATACAACAATTTTTTAAAAATATATATTTAATCTTTAAAATCAACTTAATAATTTTTGTATGAACTTACACACTTATTTTACTTAAATATATAAACATTATAATTTTACACTCATAATTATATTTTATAAAAAAATATTTATACAAACAGAAATAACAAATTACGCAATTTTACTTTGATTCCACCAACATGGTGCGGGAACATATCATAGTTATATGTTGCCCAGCATCTCTCCCAGTATCGGAAGAAAAAAAAAATAAAAACTGATTGCTGGTTTTATTTTTTTTTTTTAAAGCTTGAAGGAATGTACGTGTCCATATGACTGTGTATCTACACAGTTTTTGATCGAAGACTGTAAAGTTCAATTATGAATGGTTCTGGTATATTTTATAAGAAGTTCTCCTATTGTTTCATAACAGAAAGTTCAACACATGATAGCATAGTTGTCTGTTGACATTCACATTTAGAAGACCTCTGTACTGACAATCAGACGTCTTTCTCGAAGCCTTTTTTCTTTACCACACACATGTTTACTAATTTTGTAACTTTACAGTTTAAGTGCCCAAAATACATTCAAAGCTATAATTTTGTCTGAAATTAATATGCCGAAATAAACCTCATTATAAGAAAAATAATGGCATACGCATTTGACATATTATTTCATCACATACAACCTTATGACACAGTGTTTTATCTAAAACACATTTTATACTGAATAAAAGTAAATACAATGCTTGTAATATGACATGTTATATTTTCACATAATTACTCTGATGTATTCAAATTATAATCAGAAAAAATATTGTATACAAACTTGTTACATTATTTTATTTATTTGTTACTTCAAACATGTATGATCTGTCAAAATGTACAAGCTAATTCATCTCCTTTAATATATCATTACGCAATGCTTTCCAACTTTACCCGATACGAGAGAAAAAAAAAAGAAGAAGCAGGAGAGAATAAAACCAGTTTTTTTTTACCGTCGCCGATCCTCCCGAAAAGTGGGGGGTGGTCAAGCTACTAATCGCTTTCTGTGAGGTGATTTGTGCTGTGACAAAATTCCACGACTTCAAAAAGTAAGTATTTAAAACCATTTCATGCTTGTAATTACCGTATTAATTAGTATAATTTCTTGATATACTTTCTTCTTAACTCACTGTGCATGCCTGTATGTAATTTTAAACATAATCTATGCATAAACAGTGTATGTATTTGTATCGTATCTAATGTAAACCTTCTGCCTTTTTTTTTTTTTATTTTGCAGGGGAAAAATGGCGATTCTAGCCTCTGCATTCTCCTGCCTCATACTTGAACTGAAGCGAGGGTGGCTTTTTATGGATACAGGTTTAAACTAAACCAAATTGCCTTTCAGGATTAAAAAAAAAAAAAATGCATATAATTTTCTTTAACTGATTACATTGTATATTTTTAGACCTTTTTAACAAACACAAATTTTGATTCATGATATTGTTTACTATTAAAATGTAAACAACACGGAAAAATGACTTCTACGGCCTCTCAAAAATGCAAAATATGCATTACGCTGACCTTAAAAATTCACCTTCATTTAATACTATTAAATAGTGTTGTCAGAAAATGCCATTGACGAAGAAGAGAACAATTTTTGTCTTAAATTATTATTTATTTAGCCAACAATTCTATCTTAAAAGATTGTTAAATTTTCATATTTATTTATTTTTTTACTGAATGAAATAAAAATTTATTTATTCAAAATTTTATTTATCATTAACCTTCCGTATGTGAATTCTACTATCTAAAATTTAATGATATGTTTAAAAATAAAAGATAATAAATTATTATTATTAATCCAACATTAATAATTATTATTTAAAAAAAAATTGTTATTAATACACTTGTAAAATTTTTAAAAGTACTAAAAGCAAATGATAAATATTCTGTAAAATCGTATGTAGTAACCCATGAGTACTCGGCCGAACCAAAGAATTTCTGCCAGCAGAAAAGAATCTTTGTATACTCATAAATATCTACACCCAATTGTTACAGATTAAGTTTTTAAAAAATAATTACTGTATGTACTATAAAAAAAATTAAGTAAATAAATTTATTAAGCCATACTACGTATTTTAATAAAATTAAGGCCAATATATATAAATATTTATTTATTTATTTTGTTTTCTTATGTTAAATTGGCCGAATTATATAAAAAAAAAAAAAATTTATGAACTCACACACTCAAATTTATCAATACTATGTATATTTATATGTGTTAAATTTAGAATTGCATTTAATTCTAAGGGAAAGTAAAGAGAAAAAAAAAATGCTTAAATTCTAAACTAACATAAATTTATAAAATATTTCATTTAAAAAAAAAAAAAATCTAATATCTAGCTGATTTTAGCAAGATGTCATTTAATATTTATATTAAATAATTTTGCTAATACATTTTATTAATTGTTAAATTCGCATATTTTTATATATACAATACAAATATAATAGTCTTACATAAAATTTTACACTACAACAATGTTATTAATTAATTTAACTTGAATTTAAGCCTACTTTAATTCTAATTGAATACCGTTAATAAAAGTAAATTAGCTTATCAAGTTAAATATAATATAAACTATGTTTGTCTAATGTTAATTTTGCTGAAAATTCCATAAATTTTAACTGTAAATGCTAATTGCTATACCTTTTGTTATTTATTTTGAAAACAACACGAACTTATATTTTTATTTATTATTTTTTTTTATTAAATCTAGGAACTATACACTGAGCTAGACACTCCATAAATGTGTAAAACCTAAAATCAAAAATTTTCCTAAAGAAAACTCAAAATGCTGCTTTTTACAATATAATATTACTAATTTTATTGTTTGAGCATAACATCTAGTAATTATACCATACTTAATTTTTTCTTCGATTCCTTTTTCAGCCAAGAATCCTGAAATTTATGCCTAGGTGGACCATATATTGATGTATCTGTGAATTGATAAATTTTCTACAAAAATTTTGTTGGTGTTGGTGCATACCCAGCCGTAGGCCAAAATTGTACCCTATACAGAAAGCCTTTGGTGAGAAAATTTTAATTTTACTTCAATTATTTATTTGTGTATTTTTACTATTATTTTTGTGTGCAATCCTGTTGAAATAACTTGCCTTGTCCATTGTTATACATATATGTGTTTTTTTTTTAAAAACCAATGTGCTACACCAAAATCCTTTTTTTAAATTTTTTTTTATAACACTTTTGTTCATAAAACTTATCCCTGCTGTCTAAATTCTAGACTTTAGCATATAAGTTGTACTTGAACTACCGGAATAAATCTTAGCACTTTTTGTATATTTTATTATGTTTAGGCTTATAGCTGACCGCTATCCTAATATAGAGTGCACTAATAATTTATTCCTTGTCAACCATATATTTATATAAAAAATATATATATATGAGTATGCTATAAAGCTGTTCTAACTACCCTGAACCTATAGCTTACACCTACTCATTTTAAAGAGTAATTCTGAAATTTTGTCATCTAAATTGTAAGGCTATTAGCAAAGGCTACCCTTATAGAAGACATAAAAAATTCTCTTTTTTTTTTTTTTTTTTTGAAAATTACTCCAACATTATTTACTATGAAATTAATTAAGTTTTAATGTTATTTGGCTTTGTTAAGATTTTATATTTTCTAATTCATATTCGAAAAGAAAGAAAAATATATAACTTTTGCCTGGAGCGAAATATTTCACTGCTCCATTGAAGTTTTGTGAAGCACATTACATAATTTTATAAGTATGTTTTCGGGTGCGCCCTGCACATTTGCTCAATATTGTAACCCTGAGACAAATTGGCGTTCCCATGTTCCTATCCTTTCTTATTATTATTTTGAATTTTAAAAAGGCAAGTTATTAATTCTGTTTCAAAAATTTTTTTTTATCTAAAAAAGAAAAATTTATTTTTAAATTTTGAAAATTTTTTAAATTTTGAAATTCGGTTAATTATGCATTTTGATTTATTTTCAATACCAATTCATATCCCTTACTTGTCCCTTTGATCATCCGTTTTACCCTTATTTTTATACTTTTTTGGATACTTTTGAGCATTGTCTTTTAAATTCTCATTTTTATCCTCATTTGGATAATAACTGGCATGACTCTGAGGTTGACTATTCCTATATGGCACATGCTGAGGGAAGTAATTTGGTGGGGGTGGGGGATATGGAGAATATCCATGGTAACCACCTGTGGGTGCATAAGATTGAAAATTCCACTGCTGGTTTGGGTTAACAAATCTAGGATTAAAATTCGCTCTCGGTTGATACTGTCCATTATAAGAGTACCTTTTATTAAAATGCCGACCTGCGAAATCTCTGCTATCCTTATATGTATTTTTATTATCATTTTTGTACCAGCACGTTTCTAAAGTATGCGAATTTTTTTTACATAATTCGCACCATCTGCTTGATGCAGTGTCTTTTGTTTTAATTTTCAAATTGTTTATTTCGGAAGTCAAAAGTTTAATTTGCTCCGCGCTTTCCATATTTAATTTTAACAATTTGTCCAAATTTTCCTCAGTGGAGGTTTTTGTAATCGAATTAATTTCCTTTGATGCAACTTGATTGTATGCGTCTTCCATTTGTTTCGCAAATTTACATGCGTCGTTGAAATTTTTCGGCGCCATTCTTCGAATGTCCAAACTTAAATCTGCCCTAACTGATTCTAAAAATCTTGTGAATTTTATCATTTCAAATAAACTACCATTACCGTTGTCAATATTTTGGCCACTTTTGTCTAGGTAAAGTTTTGCAGCCGCATTGAATTCACTGATAAAATCAGCGATAGTCTGCGCAGGTTTTTGCCTAAGAGAAAAAAAATTGCTTTGAGCCGCCGAAAAACTTGTTTTAGTAGAAAAAGTATCGATTAATTTTTCTTTAAATTTACCGTAATCTTTTTCTGTATTAAGATTTTCTTCATTAGCTAATTTATCTCTAGCACTACCGACTAATTTCGTTTTCAAGAGCGCTAGTTTCGAAACATTCTCTAATTCCGTTTGTTTAATTAGATTATCGAATTCGTTCAAAAAGAATTTAATATTCGACTCTTTCTCTCCGTCAAAGACGGGGATACAATTCAACAGCGTATCAACACTAGGTTGAGTCATTGTATTCTTTTTAGTTTTTTGTAGCGAATAATTTAGAGAAATAATTTTATTTTTCTGTCCTCTGGTTTTAACTCCAGAAGTATTTAAATCTACACTTCTCCTTTTAAATTTTCGCTTATTGTTGGGCATAACCTTTTAACAGAATGTTTCTGTTTATCATACTTTTTTTTTTTTTTATATTACCACATATGTATGAACATATTCTAAATTGCATAAATACATAAAAACAACAACACTAAAATTTAAAAAAATTTCTTAGGAGATGAAGTTGTTTTGTAGATTATTCTTTTACACACATAAATACCCCTAAAATATTTATAATACACGTATATATAAAAAACAACATAATTTCATTTAACAGAAAAATATCTGTCTTTTTCTACAGAAAAAACAATCTTATTTTTTTTTTTATATAAATATTGTACTACTACTTCGTAGTACGACTCATAAATTTTCTTTTGTATCAAGGTGATACAATTTCAAAATCGTGATCTATTGACATTTCAATCATTTTTATATCAGACATATTATAAAATTTTACTCATTATTCTTATTATTATTATTATTTATACATTATATAAAAAAAATTATTTTTACAAATGTGTCATCTGTGATGTGAATGCCATTATTTTTCAATGGTAACTGAGATCCAACCACAAGAGAAAAGAGAGAAAAAAAAACCAAATTGTAATTCCTAAATTTACCTATTATAAATCCCAGAATTATTTTTTTTATTATTATTATTTCTAATGACCTCAGATGAACGTTCCTGAGTCATAGCACCATTGTACTTAATGAACGTTCCTGAGTCACGGCGCCATTTGTACTATGAAGGGGGGATGCTGGACAGATAATTACACCTTTTTATTTTTTATTAAATATATTCAAAATTGTTAATTGGTCCAAATCATCCAAGCAACCTCATAGCAAATTGGTATATAGTTTTATATACCTTAGATTAAATAATATAAGTGATCGTATTTACCTACATTCTAGTAGAAGAGCAACGCGAAGCATTAATAAAATTAAATTATAATTCGCGTCAAAAAGTAATTATTAAATTTGAATAATTACGAATAAAATTAAGAGTTTGCGTTGTGATTTATTTAGACGAACTCTTCCACTTATGAATTAAACTAAAGTTTAAGCTGTAAAAAAAAAGAATTGACACACTTTAAATATTATTAATTAAATAATTACAGAAACTTTTTAAAACTTGATTAAATAATTTATTTACATTGAACAAATCTATTTACAGAAAAACATAATATTAATTCAAAAAATAGAAAGCAACACTTTTGTTTACATCTCATTATTTTAAGTATGTTTAATCTTTTTTTAAAAAAAAGACAATATTTTCACGTACTCTAATTATTATAATTGTTTCTTTTTGCTAAAAGAAATACTCTCTTTCATTTTTTAAAATTACCTTAATCTTATTTAATTATTGGTTTGGTCGGATCTCAGATAACTCTCTACCATAAAATATCCGAAAAGTATTTTTTTTAGATTTTTCATATGAACTTATGTGGTAAAAGAAAATGTGTAAAATAGTACCTTCTTTTAATATACGGGATGGTGGCCTTTATTTGTCAAATTCCGAGTTGTTGCGTTGCTTAGGATCATGGCAATGTGTCATCAGGAACGCATCCTCAATTTGGCTTGTTTAGGATCACTCCGTTCTGTACCTCAGGAAGACATCCTCAATTTGGCTTGTGTAGGCTCACTCCGATAGGTACCTCAGGAAGACATCCTCAATTTGGCTTGTGTAGGCTCACTCCGATAGGTACCTCAGGAAGACATCCTCAATTAGGCTTGATTAGGCTGGATTAGGCTCGCTCCGCTAGGTCCATCTCGCCTGGGCTTTACTAGGGCTTGCGGGACTCATTGCACGGGCTTTCAGGAGAGCTCTTGCATCCTCTACATCTTTTTTCAGACTATCTTTTTTTAAAACTTATTCTTCTTGCACACCAGTTCCTGCAGTGGGTGGAGCTATTTTTGTCTAGTCCACTGTTATTGGATGTGAGAAGATTTTTTATTATACTTCGATAGGCCTATTAGCTAGCAGTCTGCAAATGGCCCCTAACATATACTTTAATATTATTATCTGCCTTAAAGTTTGGGTGGTCTGAAGAGTCATAAATTTATCCCAACACTTTTATTGAGGCCATAAATTGATTCCAACGTTTTTATGATTTTACGACTTCTAATTATACACTACTTTCCATTGGCTTGTCATAAAACGACACCATGGCGTCTGCGTATTGTTGTTGTCTGAGATCCGAACTCCATTCAACGTTATACCTTCATTTTACAATACAACAATTTTTTAAAAATATATATTTAATCTTTAAAATCAACTTAATAATTTTTGTATGAACTTACACACTTATTTTACTTAAATATATAAACATTATAATTTTACACTCATAATTATATTTTATAAAAAAATATTTATACAAACAGAAATAACAAATTACGCAATTTTACTTTGATTCCACCAACATGGTGCGGGAACATATCATAGTTATATGTTGCCCAGCAAATATATATATATTTTTTAATTTAATAGCCGCCATTTTGAAACAAGATGGCTGATGAATCTGGCCAGCGAACTTGGTCGAGGTGTTGATGTATACTATCCACATGCCTTCTTACATCGAAATAGGCGAATACGTGTGTTATCGCATGACAAATGCAAGATCGTTTCAAAATGTTAGCCATGCTAGAAATTCAAAGTGCTATAAATAAACCATTTTTTAAGATATCAACAAAAGAACAAATTTTCAGAAACAAAAACTGCTCCGGAATCTTTGTATCAAGGCCAAACACATAAAAAAAATCTTTTTCATTTTCCAATTTTTCAATACCTCATTTTGAATTTTAAATTTAATTTTTTTAAATGGCAACCCTTTTGAAACAAGATGGCGAATGAAGCTGGCCAACGAACTCGGTCGAGACATTGGTATGTACTATGTACAGACCAAGTTACATCCAAATAGGTTCATAAATACGCCTGTTATCGCGTGACAAAAATCAGGTCGTTTTAAAATGTCAGCCACAAGAGAAATTCAAAATGCTATTACTCAGCCATTTTTTTTTAGATACAGACGAAAGAAAAACTGTTCCGGAATCTTTTATTAAGGTCAAACACATACAAAAAAAATCTTTTTCATTTTCCCATTTTTTGGTATCTCATTTAAATTTTTTTATTTTTTAATTTTTTTAAATGGCCGCCATTTTGAAACAAGATGGCGGATGAAGCTGGCCAACGAACTCGGTCGAGATATTTGTATGTACTATGTACACACCAAGGTACATCCAAGTCGGTTCATAAATACGCCTGTTATTACGTGAGAAAAATCAGGACGTTTCAAAATGTCAGCCACGCTAGAAATTCAAAATGCTATAACTCAGCCATTTCTTAAGATATAGACAAAACAAAAACTGCTCCCGAATCTTTTTATCAAGGTCAAACACATAAGAAGAAAATATTTTTCCATTTTCAATTTTTTGGTACCACATTTCAAACTTTAAATTTTTAAAAAAATTTTAAATGGCCGCCATTTTGAAACAAAATGGCGGATGAAGCTGGCCACCGAACTCGGTCGAGAGATTGGTATGTACTATGTACACACCGAATTACATCCAAATCGGTTCATAAATACGCCTTTTATCGCGTGACAAAATTCAGGACGTTTCAAAATGTCAGCCACGCTAGAAATTCAAAATGCTATAACTCAGCCATTTTTTAAGATATGGACGAAACAAAAACTGCTCCGGAATCTTTGTATAAAGGTCAAATACATAAGAAAAAAATATTTTTCCATTTTTAATTTTTTGGTACCACATTTCAAGTTTTAATTTTTTTTAAAATTTTAAATGACCGCCATTTTGAAACAAAACGGCGGATGAAGCTGGCCAACGAACTCGGTCGAGACATTGGTATGTACTATGTACACACCGAATTATATCGAAGTCAGTTCATAATTACGGGAGTTACAGTGTGACATAGGTCAGATATATATATATATCAATTTTGAACGGAGGGTGGTTTCGGGGTCTGGGGGTCATGATCGATGAAAATATACCAAAATTTTTTGAAATCGCTTTCCTCCGAACGGCTGCAATAGGTAGCTTTTTTGTAAAGAAAGCTACCTAAAAGGGGATGGTATTGGAAAAAAGGGACGAAATGGTAAAAAAAAAAGGGACGGTAAGGATGGAACGGTAAGGAAAATGACCATCTATTTTTAGGAAAATCATGTTAAGACTAAGTGATAGCCACAATGCTCATTGATTTTTAGAGACAGTTGTTAACATTGGATTAAATTTTTTTTTTTTTTTTAATTTACCTCGAAAAGTGCAGGAATAAACCTTGGGCACGGTGAGACTACCAATAAAGCCACGATGCTTGAAATTGATATTTAAATGCTGATTTAAATTCTACAGTAAATTTCCTGCCAAAGAATTTTAGACATTATTTCTCTAGCATACTTCTGCATGAGAAAAAACTTTAAAAAAATTCTGTGGCTGCATCTGAAATGATTTTCTGTATAATTTTAGAAGAGGGATGGTAAGGAATCTAAAACCCAGGGACAGAGTTTAAAAAATAATGACAACCCTAAAAATGTGTGCAGGTTAATTTTTAGTTACATATTTATATAAAACAATAGTTCCAGTTTCAGAAAAAAATTACATCGAATTATTTTTATTGAAACAATTTTATACAGACAGCTCCAAACTTAAAAGTCAGCATCAGGGACACGGGACGGTAGATGAGTTTTCCTGGTATTTGGACCCCCAACATCGTCCAAAACTTATTTATATCGTTAATATTGTTATGCAATCATGCAATGGGATGTTCCCCAGTATATGAAATAAAAAAAACACAAAAAAGTGTATTAAATAAAAAATTATTATTCGGGGACATGAAAGTCAAAAGATTGTGAAAATGCCCCATATGCACCTGCTAATACTCAGATATAAGCTTTTTCATTTGAAAAATATTCAGGATTTCCTTTTGAAAAATCGGTTCATTCCGAACCTGACCAAAGAGAGACAAAGCATAACCCGAAACTCTTAAAGTTAACCTGACAAGCAGCGTAGAAAAAATGCATAAACCTGACCTGATCCGCCGCTCGAGTTCGGGTAAAATCAGATCACCCGACCCGACCCGATGCAAGACTGCAATTTCCAATCATCCCGAAAACTTCCAAAAAAATTTCTACATATGAAATGCAAATTAGAATTTCGTTTCGGCAGCTTATAACTTGAGTTGTCCAGAATAGATTTTGTTGGAGCTTGGACTGTTATACAATTTTTCAGGGAATGTTTTAGTATATAATATATCGTTCTACATTGCTTAGTTGAAGAATTATGATGGAAACTTCTGTAATCAGATAAATCCAATTATGAATGATTAGCATTTTAAGAACGTTTCTGATGAAACTTTCAATTGGAAGAGTGGGAAAGAGAGATCTTGGTGAGATTTCAATTGAACTTGCACTGTTACACAATTTTTCAGAGAAGGTTATAGTATGTAAGATAACATTCTATGTTGCTTAGTTATACAATTAAGGGGGGAAATTCTATAATGAGGTGAACCCGATTGTGAAAGATTAGCCTTTCTCAAAAATTCTACTAGACGGATGTGGATGAGACTTGCAATGTTAGTTAGATACATTTTCAGTAAATGTTTTAGTATATAACATATTGTTGTTCTACATTGTTTAGTTATATGATTATAGAGGAAAGTTCAATAATCAGGTGAACCAAATTATAAAATATTAACCTTTTAAAAAATTCTGTTAAACGGATTTTGAGGAGACTTGTATTGTTAGACACTTTTTCAGGGATGGTCAGGCTGATGAAAATGTGTTCATTAGTTCTTGAGATAGAGCCATTGTAGAAATTGTGTAAATCCTACAAAATGCAGCATAGCAGCGCCACCTGTTGGTGATTTACACCAACAAGTAAACAGCATCCACTCATGTCAAGGACTAACGGAATCTGAATTTTTATGAAAATCCGTGCATTAGTTCTTGAGATACACCTATTGTGGAAATCAGGAAAAATGCAGCATAGCAGCGCCACCTGTTAGGCGATTTACACCAAAAACTAGTCAGCACCAATTTATATCAGGGACTACCTGAATATAAATTTTTATTAAATTATGTGCATTAACCGCCACCTATTGAGTGATTTACACCAGAACCTAATTATCATCAACTTATGTCAATGTTAAACTGAATATGAAGTTTGGGGAAAATTCGTGCATTACTTCTTGAGATAGAGCTATTGCGCAAATTATGACAAATGCCGCCTAGCAGCGTCACTTGTTGAGCGATTTACACCAACACATAATCAGCAGCAATATTAATCAAGTTATACTACTTGAATCTGAAGTTTGATGAAAATTAGTCCATTAGTTCTTGAGATAGAGCTATTGAGGAAATAGTGCAAAATGCAGCACAGCAGTGCCACCTATTGGGCGATTTACACCAACACGCAATTTATACCAGCACATCATTTTATATCAAAGAGTAAATGAATATGAAGTTTGATGAAAATGTGTTCATTAGTTCTTGAGATAAAGAAAATTGTGTAAATCCTGCAAAATGCAGCATAGCAGCGCCACCTGTTGGGCGATTTACACCAACACGTAAACAGTATCCACTCATGTCAAGGACTAACGAAATCTAAAGTTTTATGGAAATCCGTGCATTAGTTCTTGAGATACACCTATTGCTGAAATCTGGGAAAATGCAGCATAGCAGCGCCACCTTTTGAGCGATTTACACCAAAAACTAATCAGCACCAATTTATATAAGGGACTACCTGAATCTAAATTTTTATTAAATTCTATGCATTAGTTCCTGAGATAGAGCGCCCACAAAATTTGTGTCACATACAGACAGACAGACTCACAGACAGACATTTTGTAAAAACATGTTTTTCGTAATCTCTGACCCCTAAAACGTGTAAATCCGTCGAAAATTTTCACGAATCCAATACTTTCTTCTTGTTGAAGAGAAACTTTTTCTCTGCTCCCCATGGCAACGAAGGACGCGCGATGCGCGCGCATCCTACCTTAGAATGCGACTTCGTTTTTTATGGCTGGAATGATAGGAAGAGATGTTTTGATTTTAAAAAACATGATCGCTGTAATTTTTTTACAGTTTGTTGATGAGGCTAAGCCTCCCTTGTTCGAAAAACCAGATTAAGTATTTGATAATACTTGTTGTAAATATGTATAGAATCATGTACCTGTAAATATTCATTAAATATTTCAAGAAAAGAATCCAGAACGCACCTCCTTCATTGATTTTGTGTTCGACTGTCTTTGAAATTCTCCACATGGTGCATTACGCCGGGAAAGAAAGAAAGAAAAAAGTATTTGTTACCCTATTAATATCTTCAAAACACAAATAAGGAAATCGAGCATAGTAAGTGATAAGAAGACGGCAAAGGTAAGATAAGTTTTTCATATTTTATTTCGAAATGTCTGATTTAGAAAAGTTGAAAAAGAATAGAACAGTTTTGAGAACAGCAGTAACAAAGCTGATTAATAATATAGAAAATGTTATGAAGGATAGTCCAATAGATTTTGATAATTTAGAAGAATTATTTATTCAGTTAGATACTAAAGCAGAATTATTGAAGTCAGTTAACGAGAAAATTGAGCCCCTTTTAGGGTTAGACGACTATGAAGCTGAAATCAATTCTGTTTATGATTACGCGGATAAAATATCAGTTGCAAAATTCCGGGTGAAGAAAAAATTAACCGAAAACAAAAAAAAATTGTTAATATTGATTTAAATAACAGTCAAGATTTAAAATCGAATGTGATTAATGATGAAAACTCAGTTGTTAAATTGCCAAAACTCAATATACAAAAATTCTATGGCGACTGTACGCAGTTTATTTCATTTTTTAATACCTTTAAAAATACAATTCACGAAAATAAATCGCTTTCGAAAATTGAAACATTTCATTATTTGAAGAGTTATTTATCTGGAGCTGCGGCTAATGCTGTAGAAGGTTTTGAAGTATCAGAAGCTAATTATGACGCAGCATTGAAAGTTTTAGAAACGCGTTATGGTCAAAAAGACGTGATAATTAATCATCACCTGAACAAGCTTCTTAATTTATCCCCTGTTTATAAGGCTAACGAAATTCAAAAATTGAAAAAAATTGCACAGTGATATAGAAATAAATGTTCGATGTTTGTCCACATTAGGACTCGAACCAGCAAATTATGGCTCCATGCTTATCGCCGTAATTTTAAAATTAATACCGGCAGAATTAGCTTTGGAATATAATAGACAAAATGTAGATAATTTAACACATTCAGATATACATAAATTATTAGATTTTCTGCACACTGAAATAAAAAGCAGAGAACACACATTTTTTTCGAGAATGAAAGCATTTGAAAATAATAAAACAAAAATCAAGAGTCAAACAACAAAATCTGAATTTAAATCTAGTTGTGAATTTATGAACATTTCGAATGATAAATCGACTTCAGATAGACAGCTGGCTCATTGCATCTTTTGCAACGATAGTAAACATTCATCTGATTTGTGTGAGGCTGTTGATGTAAACACTAAAAGAAATTTGTTGAAATCTCAAGGAAGATGTTTCCTTTGCTTAGGCAGGAAACACGTTATCAAATATTGTAACTCTAAAACTAGTTGCAAGACGTGTTCTGCCAGACATAATCAAACGATATGCCTAAAATCTAAATTAATAACAGAAGTAAAAACATCCGAATTAAAAGGTAATGAAAGTGAAACTAGTGAAAAAGTAATTTCGGCTATTTCCTCTACAGAAAATAATAAAATTCTTCTACAAACTTGTTGTGTAAAAATAAAATCAAACGGAAAACGATCTCTAATTAGGTTACTTTTAGATTGTGGGAGCATGCGAACCTTTATATCTGAAGAAATAGCAAATAAATTGAATTTACAGGCAATAAGAAAAGAAAAATTGTCGGTTTTTACATTTGGAAATAAGAACCCCATTGAAAAAACCTTTGAAGTAGTTAAACTAGCTACTGAAAATAAAAATGTACCTAATTCAAAATTAGATATAGAAGCGCTAGTCACCAATCAAATATCAGCTACTGAAATCCCCCCCCCCCCACCTGAAATCAATGATTTGATGAAAAGTAAACAATTTGAAAATTTAACCCTTGCGGACACACCCACATCCAAAGAACCCATTACATTACTTATAGGTGCTGACTATTATTATGATATTGTTACTGGAAATATAAAACATTTGAATAAAAAATTAGTAGCTGTCACACCATTTTTGGTTGGTGTCTACAGGGAAAAACAACTGATAGTTATACGCCCTTAGCATTTAATGTAATAGTAGGAAAAAATTTTATTTCTGAACAGATTGAAAAATTCTGGAATATCGAATCATCTGGCCTTTTTAATACTAAACAGGATTCAGATTTTTCAGAAAAAAACGTTGTGAAGCAGTTTGAGTCAGAAATTAAATACAATGATAAGCGATATACAGTTCGATTTCCGTGGAAGCTTGAAAGGGAATGTTTAAATCACAATCCAAAAATTGCAGAATATAGATTTTTTAAACTCAAACAAAGATTGATTAAAAACCCTGAATTATTTTTTGAGTATAAGGAGGTGTTAGCAGATTATTTGAAACAAGGTATTATTGAGTTAGTTACAGATCCTGAAGAAAAACAAAATGTAACTTTTTATTTACCTCATCGAAAAATAATTAGAACTGATAGGACAACGAGCAGATTACGCATAGTTTTCGATGCCTCTGCTCATGACACAGGCTCACTGTCTTTGAATAATTGCCTGCGTGTAGGTCCAAATTTGTATCCTGAAATATTTGATGTTTTGTTACGGTTTAGATTTAATCCCATAGCTTTTACAACTGATATAAAACAAGCATTTCTACAAATAATTATAGATGAAAACGATCGTGATGTAACAAGATTTTTATTTTCACAAGATTAGTTTGATAATTCTAAACCCTTTGAAATTTATAGATTCACCAGAGTGTTATTTGGAATTAGTATCAGTCCCTTTTTATTGGCTGCAACAATTAAACACCACTTGAAAAAATACACCGAAAAATATCCAAACACAGCAAAATTTTTAAATGAAAATATCTATGTTGATGACGTTATAGGAAGTCATGAAAATATTGATCAAGCCCTATCCACGAGTTTACAATGTATTGATATATTTGAAAATGCAAGTATGCATTTACACAAATGGCATACGAACTCTTTACCACTTAGTGAACTATGGAAAGAAAATGGCATAACTTCAGAAGTCAATTCTGAAGCTTTTGGAGAACAAAATCTCCCTTATAAAGTTTTAGGAATCGCTTGGAATAATTCCAAAGATTTACTTTATTTTGATGTTCGAGGTTTAGTTGATTTCGTTTCAAAAAGAATAGACACCAAAAGATTTATTCTACAAGTTTTAGGCAGGATTTTTGATCCACTTGGATTCCTAGGACCATTTACATTAAGACTAAAATGTATAATTCAACAAATTTGGAATTTGTGTTTAGATTGGGATGACACCTTACCCGAAGATTTACGTATACTTTGGAGTAGCTGGTGTAACGAACTCCCTCATTTGAAAAACTTTTCAGTACCCAGATACTATTTTTCTGACATCACAAATTGGCATGATTATGACCTACAATTGCATATTTTTGCCGATTCGAGCATGAAGGCTTATGGTACGGTTGCTTATTTACGTGTAGGAATAACCACCAAAAATGTTCGAACAGTTTTTGTTGCTTCGAAAAACAGTGTTGCTCCACTGAAAGCGCTTACCTTACCAAGGCTTGAATTGATGGCCGCATTGTTGTCGGCCAAGCTAAGTAGTAACATTTTGAAAGCTCTAAAATTGAATGTACCGACTTATTACTGGACGGATTCAAAAATATCCTATTTTTGGATAAAAGGATCCCCTAAAAAGTTTAAACCCTTTGTCAGAAACAGAATTGAAGCGATCCATAAATTGACCTCACCTGATAACTGGTATCATTGTCCTGGTACTGCCAATCCAGCTGATATAGTTTCTCGAGGATCAAAAATCTCTAGGATAATCAATGATACAACTTGGTTACAGGGACCAGAATGGCTAAGTTTACCTCCTGAGTTTTGGCCAATATCAGAAAACAAAGAAATTGCTTACTCAGATGAATTAGAATACAAAAAAAATCCTAACGATGTTTTTCAGAGCGAGTGCTTAGTCAAAAAACTCGAAAATCCCATAAACATTTCAAAATATAGTAATTTAGAGAAACTTTTGAGAATTACCGTTTGGGTAAAGAAATTCATTATGAAGCTGAAAAAATCAACTGAAGTGCAAGACGTAGTAACAATCGAAGAATTACTCGAAGCTGAAAATTTTTTGATACAATCTGAACAAAAACAATTTTATAAGGAAGAAATAGAATCTCTAAAAAATAGTAAATCAGTGGATAAGACGTCATCCTTATCAAATTTGGCTCCCATTGTCCTGTTTACTTGCGGTGTGGCTAGAGCCATTCACCTGGAACTCGCGTGTGATATGACAACAAATTCTTTTTTGATGGCATTCAGAAGATTCACAGCTAGACGAGGAAATCCCAAAATTATTTATTCTGACAACGCAAAAACCTTCAAAAAGGCCAAAGGTGAACTCGAAATTTTATACAACATACTGACAGACAAAGTATTTTTAAAATTTCTTACAAAAGAGAAAATTATACGGAAGAATATTATAGAAAGATCAGCATGGTGGGGAGGCTTCTATGAGCGACTAGTAAAGTCAGTCAAAGACTGTTTGAGAAAAGTAATTGGTAGAGCACTCTTAAGTTATGATGAATTAGCGACTCTGTTGACAGAAGTGGAAGCAGTTTTGAATACGCGACCACTGACGTATGTATATAGCGACAGCGACGAACCAGAACCTCTTACTCCAATGCACTTTTTAAATTTTGGAAAAGAACTTTCATTTCCTATTATTTATTTATTTTTTTTTTTATTTTTTTTTTAAATAATTGAAGATTGTTCAAAGAGATCAACACTCCTGAAAAGAAAAAAAATATCAATCTTTACTATTGAAACAATTGTGGACCAAATGGAAAAAACAATATTTGATGGATTTGAATACAGCCCATTCCTTGAAAAATCCTAATGCCCATACGCCACTCAAAGTGGGCGATATTGTTTTGATTCAAGATGACGCAAAAAATAAGTTTCTTTGGAAACTTGGTAAGATTCAGACTGCCATTCCTGGAAGAGATGGCAATATTCGTTCATACGAAATAAAAACAGCGAGTGGAATCTTAAAAAGATCCATCCAGCACTTGTATCCCTTTGAAATACAAAATGACTAACAAATGACTTTTTGAAGACATTTTATAAACATTCATAAACTTTTATAGACATTTATTTAGCTTGTTTTTTCTGCATTTAGGACTCTAAATATTTTCTTTCTCTTTTTTAATTTTTAGTATTATTTATATATAGAATCTTTTTTAATTTTGGTATAAGTAAATATATGATTTAACAGAAAAAAAAAAAAAAAAATGTGTGTGTTATTTAACTGTTATTATTTTTACTTTGTTTGAATTTAAAGTGTTTTATTTAGAATTTATTGATATTTTGAATTTGACTAATTAAGTGATTAATTAGATATTGTTTGAATTCTTATATTTAGTATTTTGTATTCGAATTTTAAAAATTGTATTAGATTACTGAACCACTGATACGAAAAATTGAATTTTTATGATTTTATGATGGAAGTTTGATTTGTGAACTCTTTAAGAGTTCAGGTGGGGAGTGAGAAGAGAAACTTTTTCTCTGCTCCCCATGGCAACGAAGGACGCGCGATGCGCGCGCATCCTACCTTAGAATGCGACTTCGTTTTTTTATGGCTGGAATGATAGGAAGAGATGTCTTGATTTTAAAAAACATGATCGCTGTAATTTTTTTACAGTTTGTTGATGAGGCTAAGCCTCCCTTGTTCGAAAAACCAGATTAAGTATTTGATAATACCTGTTGTAAATATGTATAGAATCATGTACCTGTAAATATTCATTAAATATTTCAAGAAAAGAATCCAGAACGCACATCCTTCATTGATTTTGTGTTCGACTGTCTTTGAAATTCTCCACATTGAAAGAAGAAAGTAATAAACAATTAAATTTTAAAAATCAAAAAACCCGACTGCGTAAAAAGCGAACTAATTAATTATTTTTCATCAATTTGAAACTATTTTTTTCTTCAATTCCTACTATTAGCTCACACTTTCGCTATATATATCTTGTTCAAATTTTCAATCG
Source organism: Maratus speciosus (assembly GCA_963932465.1). NCBI lineage: Eukaryota > Metazoa > Arthropoda > Arachnida > Araneae > Salticidae > Maratus > Maratus speciosus. Next base: position 346,148,460 of record OZ010795.1, on the reverse strand, counting down.
TTAATAAAATACTTATTATTCATCCAATCAAGCTCAAATAATTTTTTTAAGCTTGTAGTGGATGACACTTAATGTTAATCCAGTTTTTTCAAATATTAATTCCTTAATTAAATTTAATTAATTAATTTTCAATAATCGAGAGAACCCTCTTCTTGATCAAGGTATTTTAAGACAGAGAGAGCCCTCTTCTTGATCAAGGCATTTTAAGCGCCACTCAGGGGGAAAGAAAAATGGGAGAAAACAAAATCTCTTATTGACCTAAGTAGGAATTGACTTAAAATATTTTTTTTATATTACTTGTTTATATTACTTACCTATTTTTTTTATTTACTTGTATCGATGACTTTTAAGTTGTGTTTAATTGTTAGTTCCTATCTATAAACACTGTTTTGATGAGGTCTATGATGGTTAGAGTTGCAGTAAAGCTAGAGATGCTACCTACACAACTTCCAGGTTGTATAATATTTTAACGGAACTTCTGACTGTAAAATAATCAATGAAACATCGTCTTCATTTTGAAAGACCTATCTAATGATATGCCACTCAATAGGGTGCGTAATTTTTTTTCGTCTCTACCGCCATTTTGAATTTTTAAAAACAAAACCTAGTCTATAACCATCGGGCCGTTAAGACGAATCGATAGAGGCCTCATTCATTAAAATCCATCCAGCCGTTGGGATGTTTCGAGGGTATAAAGAAATCCACATTCACAGATACGCGTGAAACACATAACCCTTCTTTTCAGTCGGGTAAAAAGAAAGAAACGTCAACCCGCCTCGATATCTGCCGCAGATCAAGACGTGTCGGCTTTGTGAAAAAGCAGGTTGCCTGACCCAATGCAGACTCTACCTTAGATCAAAGGTTTTGCAGATTTCTGAATTGTGTAGAATTTAGATCATAGTATGAAGAGGAAGGCAGAAAATGATTAATCCCCTGGGGACAAACATCACGCATTCGTGCCGCATAAAGTGCTCAGAATCCTTGATTATACCCACCAGTTATTTTTTATTGTAAATTTTGCCTTATTTAATCAGGGCATGTTCCCGATTAAATTAGGCAAAAATTTCTGTACTAAAAATTCTGTAAAAAACGGTTTTCGCGAAGGGGTTAAGGAATTTTTTTACTGACAGTAAATCATTGATGAAAATTTCTTATCCCTATAAATCACAAAATTTCCAAATTTTCTGATTTGTTGGTCGTGTTTGTGTCTCGTGATCGATTGTATTTCACGAGTTTTTTTTCACGACCATTTGATAAAATTCGCAATTTTTTTCGTGATTGTTTTACGGAATTCACAACTCTTTTCTGTGACCATTTGTCAAAATTCACGATATATTTTTGCGAATGATTAACGAAATTTGCTATTTGTTTTCGGAGGTTTTGACGAAATTCGTGATTTTTTTTCTATGATCGTTTGTTGAAATTATGTTGTTTTCACCCACCCCCGATTGACAAAATTTGTGATCGTTTTTCGAAATTCTTAAATTTTATGCGCGATTCTTTAACTAAATTCGTGAGTTTTTTCGCGAAACCTCGTTTTTTTCCGCGATAGACATTAAAAATTCGCAATTTTTTCGCGCGACTAATGGACAAATTTGATTTTTTTTTTTTTTTTTTTTTTTTTTTTTTTTTTTGCGATTAAATGTCGAAATCTGCGTTTTTTTCCCCCGCAACCAGTTGACAATAACCGCTGTTTATTTTCACGATTTTTGCAAAGTTTTTCTACGGTCTTTTTAAGAAATCATGTTTCCGCGATTAATTTGCCAAATTAATATTTTTCCAAGTCCAATTGGCAAAATTCGCGATTTTTTCCTGCTGTTGATTGGGAATTGATTTTGCGTAGTTTCGCAAATAAAGAAAAATATGCCGTGATCTTCCACAAAAATTAAAAAATATTCTGGAGGAATCCCATGTTTGTGAAACATGTTAAGAGGGCAAAATCCCACACACTATTTCAAACCCTTCCCCTCAAAGAAGACTTACCTCCCGCGTCAATAAGCTCTTGAAAAGGCTTTGATATAAAACCTCCAAAGAAGAAGTTGTAAGGTAAGGGGAAATCTCCATTTTAGACAGGTGTCTGTCTTAGTCAGTATAATTATATGGTTTTTTTGTTTTTTTTTTCGAAAGAATTATTTTTTTGACAGGTTTCATTTGTACAGTAAACGTAACATATCTATGCTCTTCAGAGGTGTACAATAGAAAGGATGTTTTAGCAGCCTTAGAGGATGCTTGTAACAGTGGAAACTGTCTTTAATGGAATCTTGTCTTAAACAGAAAAAAATTTTAACCAGTATCTTGAAATTATACTTGCTAAGATGAAAACCCGCTTAAAACGGAATTTTTAATCAGATTTCGTTCGGATGATGGAGGGGTAAGTCCCCCCCCCCTCCCGAAACCCACCCTTACCTATGCCACTGCCCTCAAAGAAAACTTGCCCCCACCCTCCAAGAAAGTTCTGAAATGGTGCACTTGGTGACAATAATAAAGAAGTAAAAAAAACTTTCTAAAACCACAAACGTGAAAGGTTCAAAAGTTGCTAATGGCACTTCGGCGATATATTACCAGTTAAAGTGTGATATAACAGATCAAATTTTCAAGTGTGTCGCAAAACCTAAAAATGATGTGGTAAAAGTTTATTTGCACAAGGAATGCAAAGAAAAGTCATATATTACTTTAATTAAAGTTAAATAAAGTAAATATGTGAGTCCTTTGCATATTTTATTTATCCACAGGAATTTATTCTTTTGGATTAAGAAATTGCCACTAACTTGCTTTTTAACTAAAATTACTAAATTAAAGAAAATTCCCCCCTTTGTGACATGGGTCACAAAATTTAGAAGTGCAGAAACAGAATAAATTCTATTGAATACATATTTCGCATTTATTTTGGAACTTTATGTTTAATTTTAATTCGGAAACTCCATACAACTAAATAACATAAGAGAAATTGCACTTAGATTTTGGCAAAAAGAATCTGGGAAATGAGTGTATAGAAAAATGTATCTAACAGTACAGTATAGACGTTCCTGGGCAAAGTTTCAATTTGACGCCCCCCGCACCCCAACAAATACACACTTTTTCTCTGTGACATGGGTCACAAAATTTAAAAGTGCAGAAGCAGAAATAAATTCTATTTAATACATATTTCGCATTTATTTTGGAACTTTATGTTTAATTTTAATTCGAAAACTCCAAACAATTAAATAACTTAAAAGAAATTGCACTTAATAAAATTAAATAACTACAGCAACAAGGAACATATATATGCAATATAAAAAATATGTAACAACCTCTCTTATTGATTAAGTTTAAATTAATTAAAAACCGCGCATTCTAAAAAACAATAAACAATTTTCAGATGCATTAAAATCGTTTGCTTTTGGCGAGGAAAAATCCTGCTCGCCAAATCGCGTGTTACTTTCGTATTTTCGCGCCAAATATTCGAAAGTATTTTATTTTTTTACAGACTTTCTACTGAAATTCCGCCGTTAAATTTGACTGATCCCTTATTACATATATGAGTAGTTTCATTAGCATTTTTTTTTCAACTTATTCTGAGTATGCCCTGTAAGGAGAACTTCCTTGTCAGCACCGTGCGAAGAGAAAACTGCGCCCGGGGCAAAGTTTCAATTTGGCGCTTCCCAACAAATACACACTTTTTCTTTGTGACATGGGTCACAAAATTTAGAAGTGCAGAAACAGAAATAAATTCTATTGAATACATATTTCGCATTTATTTTGGAACTTTATGTTTAATTTTAATTCGAAAACTCCAAACAACTAAATAACATAAGAGAAATTGCACTTAGATTTTGGCAAAGAGAATCTGGGAAATGAGTGTATAGAAAAATGTATCTAACAGTGCAGTATAGCAGTTCCGGGGCAAAGTTTCAATTTGGCGCCCCCCGCACCCCAACAAATATACACTTTTTCTCTGTGACATGGGTCACAAAATTTAAAAGTGCAGAAGCAGAAATAAATTCTATTGAATACATATTTCGCATTTATTTTGGAACTTTATGTTTAATTTTAATTCGGAAACTCCATACAACTAAATAACATAAGAGAAATTGCACTTAGATTTTGGCAAAAAGAATCTGGGAAATGAGTGTAGAAAAATGTATCTAACAGTACAGTATAGACGTTCCTGGGCAAAGTTTCAATTTGACGCCCCCCGCACCCCAACAAATACACACTTTTTCTCTGTGACATGGGTCACAAAATTTAAAAGTGCAGAAGCAGAAATAAATTCTATTTAATACATATTTCGCATTTATTTTGGAACTTTATGTTTAATTTTAATTCGAAAACTCCAAACAACTAAATAACTTAAAAGAAATTGCACTTAATAAAATTAAATAACTACAGCAACAAGGAACATATATATGCAATATAAAAAATATGTAACAACCTCTCTTATTGATTAAGTTTAAATTAATTAAAAACCGCGCATTCTAAAAAACAATAAACAATTTTCAGATGCATTAAAATCGTTTGCTTTTGGCGAGGAAAAATCCTGCTCGCCAAATCGCGTGTTACTTTCGTATTTTCGCGCCAAATATTCGAAAGTATTTTATTTTTTTACAGACTTTCTACTGAAATTCCGCCGTTAAATTTGACTGATCCCTTATTACATATATGAGTAGTTTCATTAGCATTTTTTTTTTCAACTTATTCTGAGTATGCCCTGTAAGGAGAACTTCCTTGTCAGCACCGTGCGAAGAGAAAACTGCGCCCGGGGCAAAGTTTCAATTTGGCGCTTCCCAACAAATACACACTTTTTCTTTGTGACATGGGTCACAAAATTTAGAAGTGCAGAAACAGAAATAAATTCTATTGAATACATATTTCGCATTTATTTTGGAACTTTATGTTTAATTTTAATTCGAAAACTCCAAACAACTAAATAACATAAGAGAAATTGCACTTAGATTTTGGCAAAGAGAATCTGGGAAATGAGTGTATAGAAAAATGTATCTAACAGTGCAGTATAGCAGTTCCGGGGCAAAGTTTCAATTTGGCGCCCCCCGCACCCCAACAAATATACACTTTTTCTCTGTGACATGGGTCACAAAATTTAAAAGTGCAGAAGCAGAAATAAATTCTATTGAATACATATTTCGCATTTATTTTGGAACTTTATGTTTAATTTTAATTCGGAAACTCCATACAACTAAATAACATAAGAGAAATTGCACTTAGATTTTGGCAAAAAGAATCTGGGAAATGAGTGTAGAAAAATGTATCTAACAGTACAGTATAGACGTTCCTGGGCAAAGTTTCAATTTGACGCCCCCCGCACCCCAACAAATACACACTTTTTCTCTGTGACATGGGTCACAAAATTTAAAAGTGCAGAAGCAGAAATAAATTCTATTTAATACATATTTCGCATTTATTTTGGAACTTTATGTTTAATTTTAATTCGAAAACTCCAAACAACTAAATAACTTAAAAGAAATTGCACTTAATAAAATTAAATAACTACAGCAACAAGGAACATATATATGCAATATAAAAAATATGTAACAACCTCTCTTATTGATTAAGTTTAAATTAATTAAAAACCGCGCATTCTAAAAAACAATAAACAATTTTCAGATGCATTAAAATCGTTTGCTTTTGGCGAGGAAAAATCCTGCTCGCCAAATCGCGTGTTACTTTCGTATTTTCGCGCCAAATATTCGAAAGTATTTTATTTTTTTACAGACTTTCTACTGAAATTCCGCCGTTAAATTTGACTGATCCCTTATTACATATATGAGTAGTTTCATTAGCATTTTTTTTTTCGACTTATTCTGAGTATGCCCTGTAAGGAGAACTTCCTTGTCAGCACCGTGCGAAGAGAAAACTGCGCCCGGGGCAAAGTTTCAATTTGGCGCTTCCCAACAAATACACACTTTTTCTTTGTGACATGGGTCACAAAATTTAGAAGTGCAGAAACAGAAATAAATTCTATTGAATACATATTTCGCATTTATTTTGGAACTTTATGTTTAATTTTAATTCGAAAACTCCAAACAACTAAATAACATAAGAGAAATTGCACTTAGATTTTGGCAAAGAGAATCTGGGAAATGAGTGTATAGAAAAATGTATCTAACAGTGCAGTATAGCAGTTCCGGGGCAAAGTTTCAATTTGGCGCCCCCCGCACCCCAACAAATATACACTTTTTCTCTGTGACATGGGTCACAAAATTTAAAAGTGCAGAAGCAGAAATAAATTCTATTGAATACATATTTCGCATTTATTTTGGAACTTTATGTTTAATTTTAATTCGGAAACTCCATACAACTAAATAACATAAGAGAAATTGCACTTAGATTTTGGCAAAAAGAATCTGGGAAATGAGTGTATAGAAAAATGTATCTAACTGTACAGTATAGACGTTCCTGGGCAAAGTTTCAATTTGACGCCCCCCGCACCCCAACAAATACACACTTTTTCTCTGTGACATGGGTCACAAAATTTAAAAGTGCAGAAGCAGAAATAAATTCTATTTAATACATATTTCGCATTTATTTTGGAACTTTATGTTTAATTTTAATTCAAAAACTCCAAACAACTAAATAACTTAAAAGAAATTGCACTTAATAAAATTAAATAACTACAGCAACAAGGAACATATATATGCAATATAAAAAATATGTAACAACCTCTCTTATTGATTAAGTTTAAATTAATTAAAAACCGCGCATTCTAAAAAACAATAAACAATTTTCAGATGCATTAAAATCGTTTGCTTTTGGCGAGGAAAAATCCTGCTCGCCAAATCGCGTGTTACTTTCGTATTTTCGCGCCAAATATTCGAAAGTATTTTATTTTTTTACAGACTTTCTACTGAAATTCCGCCGTTAAATTTGACTGATCCCTTATTACATATATGAGTAGTTTCATTAGCATTTTTTTTTTCAACTTATTCTGAGTATGCCCTGTAAGGAGAACTTCCTTGTCAGCACCGTGCGAAGAGAAAACTGCGCCCGGGGCAAAGTTTCAATTTGGCGCTTCCCAACAAATACACACTTTTTCTTTGTGACATGGGTCACAAAATTTAGAAGTGCAGAAACAGAAATAAATTCTATTGAATACATATTTCGCATTTATTTTGGAACTTTATGTTTAATTTTAATTCGAAAACTCCAAACAACTAAATAACATAAGAGAAATTGCACTTAGATTTTGGCAAAGAGAATCTGGGAAATGAGTGTATAGAAAAATGTATCTAACAGTGCAGTATAGCAGTTCCGGGGCAAAGTTTCAATTTGGCGCCCCCCGCACCCCAACAAATATACACTTTTTCTCTGTGACATGGGTCGCAAAATTTAAAAGTGCAGAAGCAGAAATAAATTCATTTGAATACATATTTCGCATTTATTTTGGAACTTTATGTTTAATTTTAATTCGGAAACTCCATACAACTAAATAACATAAGAGAAATTGCACTTAGATTTTGGCAAAAAGAATCTGGGAAATGAGTGTATAGAAAAATGTATCTAACAGTACAGTATAGACGTTCCTGGGCAAAGTTTCAATTTGACGCCCCCCGCACCCCAACAAATACACACTTTTTCTCTGTGACATGGGTCACAAAATTTAAAAGTGCAGAAGCAGAAATAAATTCTATTTAATACATATTTCGCATTTATTTTGGAACTTTATGTTTAATTTTAATTCGAAAACTCCAAACAACTAAATAACTTAAAAGAAATTGCACTTAATAAAATTAAATAACTACAGCAACAAGGAACATATATATGCAATATAAAAAATATGTAACAACCTCTCTTATTGATTAAGTTTAAATTAATTAAAAACCGCGCATTCTAAAAAACAATAAACAATTTTCAGATGCATTAAAATCGTTTGCTTTTGGCGAGGAAAAATCCTGCTCGCCAAATCGCGTGTTACTTTCGTATTTTCGCGCCAAATATTCGAAAGTATTTTATTTTTTTACAGACTTTCTACTGAAATTCCGCCGTTAAATTTGACTGATCCCTTATTACATATATGAGTAGTTTCATTAGCATTTTTTTTTTTCAACTTATTCTGAGTATGCCCTGTAAGGAGAACTTCCTTGTCAGCACCGTGCGAAGAGAAAACTGCGCCCGGGGCAAAGTTTCAATTTGGCGCTTCCCAACAAATACAGACTTTTTCTTTGTGACATGGGTCACAAAATTTAGAAGTGCAGAAACAGAAATAAATTCTATTGAATACATATTTCGCATTTATTTTGGAACTTTATGTTTAATTTTAATTCGAAAACAACAAACAACTAAATAACATAAGAGAAATTGCACTTAGATTTTGGCAAAGAGAATCTGGGAAATGAGTGTATAGAAAAATGTATCTAACAGTGCAGTATAGCAGTTCCGGGGCAAAGTTTCAATTTGGCGCCCCCCGCACCCCAACAAATATACACTTTTTCTCTGTGACATGGGTCACAAAATTTAAAAGTGCAGAAGCAGAAATAAATTCTATTGAATACATATTTCGCATTTATTTTGGAACTTTATGTTTAATTTTAATTCGGAAACTCCAAACAACTAAATAACATAAAAGAAATTGCACTTAGATTTTGGCAAAGAGAATCTGGGAAATGAGTGTAGAAAAATGTATCTAACAGTACAGTAAGGTTAGTTGGTGTAACTGGACCCACGAGGTAACTGGGCCATAGGCTATTTTATAAAAAACTGTTGGTGTTTTTTTAAGTTTTAGCTTTTGTGAACAATGCCCCTTAATCTCTACTTCCTAAAACAACGTGTAACAACTCAATCATAACTCTCACTTTGCTGTGATAGGTTGTCAAAAATTTACGTTTCTTTTTTTAAAAAACAACGTGAATATGGTTGAACTTCCTCGGCTTTTTATTAAAATACTGTAAGTACTTTTATTAAACAATGTTTTTTTTTTTTTTTTTTTTTAAGATTAGACATATAACTACATTAATATTATTAGGTATCTATACATATTTACTTCATGTTTCAAATATAAGCCCGGTGTCCCAGTTACCCCATAAATTTTTCACGAATGGGGTAACTGGGACATGTATCCGGGGTAACTAGACCATACTGGATCCAGTTACCCCAATAGTTATAAATAATTTTTTTGAGTTTCTCTTACTACGGGAAGTAAATTTCTCCATTGTTTTTTGCTCACAATAAAGAAAATGATAGAATACCTTATTAAAATTACGTAATGAAATTTTAAAAAAGCATATTCAGTAGTATCAAACCAAATTTCTTGACCCCTTGAGAGGCGGAGATGCCGTTATGGCATCACTTAATTTTAATTCCTAATTGCCACATTGGCACCTGAATTTTATAATGAAAATTTCACCTTTATTAAGTACGCGGAAATATACTTTTACTTGTTTTCAGGTAGATTCTCTTGCAAATATTGGTGTCATTAAATTATTTCATTTTACGAATGCAAGTACCTTGCCCCTGAAAGCGAGATAGCCAGACTTTGAAATTGTACTATACACAGGGGTCGCATTCTATAGGGAAACTTTTATCGTTCCTACCACTATTTTGAAAATAATATCTTCATCGCACCTTTCTTTAGAATATGTTAAATAAAATGATCATGAAGGTAACTCATTAAGGGTTCTGGTAGGAACAATAAAATTTCCCCTATATAATGCGACACCTGGATAAAGATAAAGTACTTAAGCACTTTCGTAGCCGTTTGTTCATAAATTTACCTTGCTATTTTTTTCCTTAAAATACCCATGTGACTTTTATACTTGTTATCTATACTAAAGTACATAAGTACTTACTTAAGTTTTATGTTTTTGGTATAAATAAATCTAATATTTTCACTTTTAGTGCTTTTTTTAGACACATTGACAGCAAAGGTTTCCCTTACAACGCTGTTTATTGACATATAATTTACATGATCTGCCTGGTTTAAATTTTTTTAAGTTGTTTACTCTTTTTCAAACAGGACCTGATATCCGATATGAAAAAAAATAAACGCGTGTGGAACATAGACCCCCCCCCTGGTCCAGTTACCCCATTTTTGGGGGCAACTGGACCCATGAGGGAAGAAAGATGAAATGTGCATATTTTTTTATTTTTAAATATTAAAATGTAATTTTGAGCATTTCTGTCTGATAGAGGGAAACTAACTGAACACACTTACAGAAGTTCAGACTTTAATTCAAATGAACATTAGCTTTTTGAAGCTGAATTGTCAGAAGCTCCAGAGTCACATTGTAAAATCATGGCCCAGTTGCCCCAACTAACCTTATAGCAGTTTACAACCCTTTTGTATTCCCAGAAGTAAACTCCATGCTAGTTTGAGAGCATATGATTTTGTCACAAGCACAGAATGAAAATTACAGAACTAGTTTTGAACAGAAAGAAGTCCTTATTAGTAAATTTGTATTTGGGTGCAGGGTAAGGGACCATATACCTTTGAAACGAAAAAAGAACGTACTTTTATTGGGGAAAAAATTTCCACTATGTAATTTTTTTACAAAAAAAGAAGAAGAAACGGGGTTTGTAGTATAAATTTGGCGCCCCCTCTATCTCCCCCCCCCCCTTCGCACGGCCCTGATCTTAGCAAACAGCAATTAAAATCAGGCTAGGGATTTATTTTTGGATTAAGTCTTATTTTCCGGGAAACACAGTAAAATAAGATGGAAGATTTTATATTGCTGCCATCTTTGAAGAAGGAAATATAATAGAAGTTTTGTTGCTTTGGTTTATTTGTTTATTTATTTTCATAATGTATTTAAAAACTGTAAAATATAGTGTTGTCTTTGAAATGTATGCTATTGAACTTTCTAAATAAAAATGTAATAAACTTTAAAAAAATTAAATAGAAAACTCTATAAATATGAGAAATACAATTAAATACAAAATTGCTAAAGGTAGTTTTGACCGTGAAATGTATGTTGACTTACGTAAATAGCAATTTAAGAAGATGTAAAATATTTAAAAAATAATAATAAAACTCATAATAATAAAAAATAGAATATAAAAGAATATGATAACATATGAATATATATCTAGAATATGATGCAATTAAACTACTAGAATATGATACAATGATCAACTTACAACTTGATACCATTTTCAACTGTTCTATGCGTTTCCTAACTGAACAAAAAATTTATCATACTATGTATTATATGTTAAATTTATAGATCTTTTACAGGGTTACACAAAAATTCATATCTTAATCCGACTATTGATAGCAATTGCTGAAATTGCGTTTTCTAATTTGTTACGCATTTTACAAATTGTTTATTTAGACCTAAACTGTGAAGTTTTATTATAGTATTCTGAATAATTCTCTATAATTTTCTGTGTTGGAAAGCGTTTAGTAATCTATGTTTGACGCATTATTTTACGTTTTTGTTTAAATAACGTATTGATGAAGCCGTAAAATATGTAGTTGCTTTGTTAGAAATTTCGCTAATCTCGGGATGCGTATGATATTTCTCAAAATTGTGGTATTCAAAAGTTAAGACCGTATGCACCCTGAACCTATACTAAATAACTGAAATAATGTTGCTCTGTGTAAATATAGAGTTGAGAACAAAATTCAGTAATGCATTGCAACATACGTCTTGCTATGGAATCAGTGTTGAACTGACATTTTTCTTCAGGGGTCTTTCTGCAGTGCCGAAGGAAAAATTCTGAAGTTCCTTGGGAGAAATTAAATTGCACTTTTCGGCCATTATTAAATAAAAAATCTGAAAAATTCAAGGTCGAACAATTTTATGCTCTGGGGGGTTGTGTTCTCCACGTGGCAGCCCGTGAATCCATCACCGTACGAGGTTCACTACTTGATGATTTGGAATTCCCAATATACGCGCTAGTATGTTCATAAATGTAATTTTCGAAATTTCTTACGTAAGTGCGTATTTACGTAAGTCGCGTATTACTTAAGTCGAGGGATGCCTGTATTTAAATTTAAAACTATTAAATAGAAATTCATTTTTTGCATTCCATAATAAATATGCTAATGATATACAGGAAATAGACTATTTTTATGACAATAACATGAATATTTTAAAAGTTATAGGTCTAAAAAACAAAAAACGCAGAAAATTCCTAAAAAAACTAATCTCTCTATTCTAAAAAAAAAGTAACTAACGCTGTCACCGCCACCGCCGCCGCCGCCGCCGGCTTTGATTTTTTCGTGACCGGAGGTCTTTCTCCGTTAATATTAAGAAAAATATTGCATACAAAAATATGAAAATCGGTGGTATTAAAAAGAAATATTTGATAAACACAGAATGCAGACAGTTTTCAAATCGAAGAATTATATTTAAGAAATATTTAATGCTAAAGTTGGACGAAATCGTTCCATTAAAAAAGTTTTATAGGTGCAAAAACTATACATGGTAATTAATTCATTTTTAGATCATTTTATACGTTATAATTTCCCGGTGTCCAGACTGCATTTATTTTTTTTTTTTAATTTCACTAATTTTTTGAGTTTTTTTTTCTATTTTAAATTCAAATTTTCAGCATTTCGAGAGATATTTTTTACTTACTAGGGGGCTCGGCCCCCTACGAGCTTCGCTCGCCAATCCCCGTTCAGACTCTAAAAATTGTTTAATTTGGTCGGCTTAAAAAAGATTACGGAAGATTGAATTATAATTAAAAAACCAGTGGCGATATCCCTGTAAACGGGTTTCCATTTATATCTCTTTTAATGAAGGATTTTAAGGCCAAAAAAGCTGCTGTGAATTAATTAAACGCCTGAAAATCCGCTAATGTAAAATGAACTAAGTCAACAGAGTCTTTGCTTCCAGGTATTTTTTAATACAGCGTACAGCTATAAGAAAATTATTTTAAATCACGCGTTTAAAACCTGACGTAATTTTAACCAATTTTTTATTTTTGTAATATTTACCTGGAAATATTTCAATTGTTAGAAAGGAAACATTATTATTTGCGATGGCAACAGTATTTAAAAAGATTATCTCGAAATATGAAATAAATCTCACGTGTACGTGTAAATATATATTTTAATTTAAATTGTTTGGCAATATTAATTGGCTATTTGAAATAGGACGCAATTCCAACCGCATTCACTGCTTTTAACCGTGCTTTTAACACATATTAAATAATTAATTATTTTATAGCTTTTTACTTTCTTCAATAGAAGAAAGTATTGTAATCGAAATTTTTTTCGACTTCCGGTTTTCGACGGATTTACATGTTTTAGGGCTCAGAGATCCCAAAAAACATGTTTATAGAAAATGTCTGTCTGTTCGTGTGTCCGTCTGTCCGTGTGCCCGTGTGTCCGTCTGTCTGTCGCCATTGTACCATCAAAAAGTGTATGAAATTATGCATAGAATTGAACCAAATTTTTATTTTAAGTTTTTGGCTATAGCAAGTAGATCCTTCCTGAATTTGGAAAAAAATCGCCGGTAGGGGGCGCTGTAATAGCTATTTTTGTGCGATTTTGAATATTGTGCCATCCAAAAGTATATGAAGTTATGCATAGAACTGAACCAAATTTTTATTTTAAGTTTTTGTACATGGCAGGCAGGTCCTCCCAGAATTTGGAAAAAATTCGCCTGTAAGGGGAGCTGTAATAGCGATTTTTGTGCGATTTTGAATATTGTATCATCCAAAAGTATATGAAGTTATGCATGGAATTGATCCAAATTTTTATTTTAAGTTTTTGGATATGGCAGGTAGGTCCTCCCTGAATTTGGAAAAAAATCGCCTGTAAGGGGCGCTGTAACAGCGTTTTTTGTGCGATATTGAATATTGTACCATCCAAAAGTGTATGAAGTTACGCATAGAATTGAACCAAATTTTTATTTTAAGTTTTTGGCTTTGGCAAGCAGATCCTCCCTGAATTTGGAAAACATTCGCCTGTAGGGTGCGCTGTAACAGCGATTTTTGTGCGACTTTGAATATTGTACCATCCAAAAGTGTAAGAAGTTATGCATAGAATTGAACGAAATTTTTATTTTAAGTTCTTGGCTATGGCAAGCAGGTCCTTCCTTAATTTGGAAAAACTTCGACGGTAGGGGGCACTTTAATAGCGATTTTTGTGCCATTTTGAATATTGTACCATCAAAAAGTGTATGAAGTTATGTATAGAATTGAGCCAAATTTTTTGTTTCTTTTTGGTCATGGCATTAAGGTCCTCCCTGAATTTGGAAAAATTCCGCTGGAAGGGGGCGCTATAATTACGATGTCTGTACCATTTTCTTTATTGTACAATCGAAAAGTGTATAAAATTATGCATACAATTGAACCAAACTTTTTGTGCGTGTTTTTGGCTTTGGCCAACAGGTCCTCCTTGAATTTGGAAATATTTCGCGGTAAAGGGGCTCTGTGATAACGATTTTTGTATACTTTTCTTGATTTTTCGTAGTTCTATTGTCCATCGGCGTATCGTGCAAAGACGGGAACTCACTTCCTGCTAAGTCGGCTATTCGCAAACATCTGATAACAACAGAATAAGGAAAAACTATTAATTTTAACAAATATCATGATATAGATTAACTCGTTTTTAATTCATTTAATTGACTGAACCAGGAATTTAAGATGAAAATCAAAGTTGGTATAGTAATGAACTAATAATATTGAAGTATTAACATGTGTAACTAGTTTTTTAAATATTAAGATGTATAAGATAGAAGAAAGTTTTGAGATTGGCACATCCAACTAGTTTTCTTTTGAAATATTCACGTGTATAAACAGTTTTTATGACGTAATTTGTAATATTTTCCTGCTTGTAACACGTAATCAATTCTAATTTCATAGGTTTTTTGCATTCCATAATAAATATGCTAATTATATACAGGAAATAGACTATTTTTATGACAATAACATGAATATTTTCAAAGTTATAGGTCTAAAAAACAAAAAACGCAGAAAATTCCTAAAAAAACTAATCTCTCTATTCTAAAAAAAAGTAACTAACGCTGTCACCGCCACCGCCGCGCCGCCGTCGGTTTTGATTTTTTCGTGACCGGAGGTCTTTCTCCGTTAATATTAAGAAAAATATTGCATACAAAAATATGAAAATCGGTGGTATTAAAGAGAAATGTTTGATAAACACAGAATGCAGACAGTTTTCAAATCGAAGAATTATTTTAAGAAATATTTAATGCTAAAGTTGGACAAAATCGTTCCATTAAAAAAGTTTCATAGGTTCAAAAACTATACATGGTAATTAATTCATTTTTAGATCATTTTATACGTTAGAATTTCCCGGTGTGCAGACTGCATTTATTTATTTTTTTAATTCGACTCATTTTTTGAGTTTTTATTTCTATTTTAAATTTAAATTTTCAACATTTCGAGATATATCTTTTACTTACTAGGGGGCTCTGCCCCCTACGAACTTCGCTCGCCAACCCCCATTCAGACTCTAAAAATTGTTTAATTTGATTGGCTTAAAAAAGATAACGGAAGATTGAATTATAATTTTAAAAAATCCCTGCCGGCCCAGCCTACAGACGGAGGTAGATTTCGAAGTTAAGTATATTAATTGCACAAACAAAAACTAAGACATGATTAGATATAAATCCACTTTAACAGTTTTATCTGGCCGCTTTTGACATGTTTTTATTTCATTTTTATATAATAGCTGGTTTTATCAGAATCATGTTCAGGCGGTATTCAAAAAACTACTTTTCCATGCTCAACTACTCGAAATTTAATGGCACATTTTCCGATTCATGTTTAATAGAAAAAATACGAAACTTGCTGACGTGATTTTTGAAAAGATTTATAAGCGACATGTGTTTTTATTTTTCTTTCAAGTAATTGAAACTTGATTAATGAACAAATATTTTCTCAGTAGGACGATATTTTCCGCTTCGGGAAATTCTGTTCAAAATGCCCACTTTGACATCATTTTTTTGAAATATATTCTGCCTCTATCAAAAAATCGATCTATACGGTACATTATATAGTTTCTGAAGAAGAGAATCTATCAGTTGGATGCGTTTGAGAGTAAAAATGAATTTAAAAATGAGTCAGAAAAGAAGCAGTTTGGATTTGAATACACCCTTAATAAGATGAATTTTTTCTTCAACCGCTATGTATTTTTAATTTGTTTTTGCTGTAAGAATTTGTCCTATCAAAATCTTGTCTATATAAATGTTGAAGACAATATTAAGAAGATATAGGATAAATTCATGGGGATTTTATATATTGTGAATTGACAGAGTTATGGAAAATTTTTCTTCTTCACCCCCCCCCCCCCCTTTTTTTGTTTTCGCTTTTAATTTTTTTTTTTTTTTTTTTTTTTTTTTTTTTTTTTTTTTTTTTTTTTTGCGGTACGAATTGGTCCTATCAAAAACTTGTGAATATAAAAGTTGTAGATAATATTAAGGAGATGTATAATAAAATTAATTGGATTTGATATCTTGAGAATTGACGAAGATAGGAATTTTTTTCTCCCAAAAACCCTATTTTTGCGCCCCTTGAGCCCATTTTTAATTTTATCAAAAATCTGTGGTGCATAAATTTTTGGTCCTATTTTTAGAAGTAATAAAAACTTTAAACTGATTTGATATGTACAAAAATTAAGAAGTTATGGGGGTTTTCGGTTTTCACAAAACCCCTCCCTATTTCCATCCCCTTGGTCCGATTTTGCCCATTAATGAACTTGACCGAGATTTTATGCCCCTTGATTTTATGTATCAGTTTGGAAGAGATTTGTGTAGAATTGTGGAAGTTATCGTGTCCAGAAGAAAGTGATATATATATATAGATAGATAGATAGATAAAGTTTTTTACTGATGGTGGTTTTGTGTTCTAGGGGTCATGATCGGTGTAGATCTGCAAAAATTTTTCAGAAATTCCAACATGGGAACGACGCCAATAGGTAGTATTTCATACGAAATCTACCTAAAAACCAGTGGCGATATCCCTGTAAACGGGTTTCCATTTATATCTCTTTTAATGAAGGATTTTCAGGCCAAAAAAGCTGCTGTGAATTAATTAAACGCCTGAAAATTCGCTAATGTAAAATGAACTAAGTCAACAGTCTTTGTTTCCTGGTATTTTTTAATACAGCGTACAGCTATAAGAAAATGATTTTAAATCTGACGTAATTTCAACCAAATTTTTCTTCTTGTAATATTCACCTGGAAATATTTCATTTGTTACACCGCATCCCAAAAGTTTAGAGAATCAATTAAATTTGGCATTAACATAAAAAGTAATAAGGTACAATTAAAATTCGTGGGATAGGTAATAAATAAAAGCAGTTTTTCTGATATACACAAATAAATTATGATCAAAGGTTTGAAATTATAAAATATACGTTAAATTATATAAAAATGTGCTGTTCCAAAAGTATAGACAATTGTAATTTTTTTTTTTTTTTTTTTTTTTTTTTTTTTTTTTTTTTTTTTTTTTTACATTTATAAAAGTAACTAAAAACTTACTTTTAATATTTAATTGTATTTCCACGACACTTTATAACATAAAATACACGTTGTTCCATAGAATAAACTAAGCATTGTATTACAGAAGGAGGTATTTCATACCACGCTTTGTCAATTGCAATTTTTAAGTCACTTACACATGTATATTGCTTTCCATTTTCATATATTTTACGAAATAAGATCCCCCATATGTTCTCCATGGGATTTAAATCTGGGCTAAGTGCTGGCCTATCTAATAGTGTGATATTGTTTTGCCTAAACCATATTTTCGATGATGTGGAAGTATGGATGTATGCCCTATCTTGTTGGAAAACACAGTCCGGTCCTGCTAGCAGATCCATAATTGGCAGCAAATTGGTACGCCAAAATATCCTGATAATCCTCTGATTTCATTTTTCTGTCCATAAATCCTAGAAATGTTTGACCGTTGAAAGAAAATCCTCTCCAGGTCATTATGGATCCTCCGCCTTGTTGCCTGCTGAAACAGTTCTTGGGTTCTTTCTTAGGTCATGCCAGTAAAATTTGACCATCAGGGCCGTCTAAATTCCATTTCTTTTCATCACTGAAGAAGATGACAGAAAACCATTTTTCCCTGTATGACATATGCTTTCTAGCCCACTTTAGACGTGCATCTTTATGTCTCTGCTTTAAGCAAGGTTTTGCTTTCATATTCCGGTAAACAATACTTTTTGAAGCTTTAATTCTTCTGTGTACAGTACTTTTTGAAATTCTGGAATTTGTTGCAATTTCACGCACAGATAAATTATCAACTAAAGCCATTTTTAATAACATTCTATCATCACGTAACATTATTTTCTTTGGTCTTCCGAGTCGCTCTCTAGTATTCCATGTTTCACCTGAGCTCAAAACTCTATAAATACAAATCAAGGATCTCTTTCTTCTTCTCGATATTTGTATAGGATTTTGTCGCTGCGCTTTTAAATGTAAAATCTTAATAATTTCATCTTTAGAAATTTCTTTAGAACGTGGCATTTTTATCAGAATATGCAGGAAATGTCTTTTCCTAATCAGAAACAAAACAATACATCGAACTCATTTGATTCGACACAATTTCAATAAATTATTATGCTAAAATACAGCAAACGATATTTCAATTAAAGGGAAAAATTATTCTGCATATATAGAAGCAGACGAAAATAAAAATATTTTATTTTGTAAACAAAAATGTAAAAGAAAACATATAATGTTGTATTGTGTCTATACTTTTGGGACAGTACATTTTTATATAATTTAATGTGTATTTTATAATTTCAAACCTTTGATCATAATTTATATGTGTACATCAGAAAAACTGCTTTTATTTATTACCTATCCCACGAATTTTAATTGTACCTTATTACTTTTTATGTTAATGCAAATTTCATTGATTCTCTAAACTTTTGGGACACGGTGTAGAAAGGAAATATTATTATTTGCGATGACTTGCGATGGCAACAGTATTTAAAAAGATTATCTCGAAATAGGAAATAAATCTCACGTGTACGTGTTTAATTTAAATTGTTTGGCAATATTATTTGGCTATTTGAAATAGGACGCAATTCCAACCGCATTCACTGCTTTTAACCATGCTTTTAACACATATTAAATAATTAATTATTTTATAGCTTTTTTTTCTTTTGAAATATTCACGTGTATAAACAATTTTTATGACGTAATTTGTAATATTTCCCTGCTTGTAACACGTAATCATTTAATTCTAATTTCATAGGGTTTTTTTCTGTTTATAATATAGTCACATGTAAATAAATTTTCAGTTTACAGGTAATATTATTATTTGTGAAGTTTTTACAATTTTGGCAACAATTTAAAATAATAACCTTTTCTAAAATATGCAAAAAATATCTCTGGAAATGCTGAAAATTTGAATTTAAAATGGAAATAAACCCTCAAAAAATTAGTCAAATTAAAAAAATAAATGCAGTCTGCACACCGGGAAATTATAATGTATAAAATGATCTAAAAATTATTAAATTCCTATGTATAGTTTTTGCTCCTATAAAACTTTTTTAATGGAACAATTTTGACCAACTTTAACATTAAATATCTCTTAAAATAAATCTCCGATTTGAAAACTGTCTACATCAGCGTGTTTATCAAGCATTTCTCTTTAATACTACCTGTGACAGCGTTTCTGTCCCATACCTATAATTTTTATTCAAAATTAATTTAAAACATAATTTTTACTTTTAAATCACATTATCCTCCCCCCCCCCCCCCTCTTTCTTATGCTGAAATATGTAATTAAATTCATTTCTCAAAACCATCCAACTTTTATTAAAAGGTTTTCTTTCTAAAAACATCTTTATTTCCTGCCGCAAAGATTCATTTCTTTTTTTCTTTTTCCTTATCTGTCAGCTACCGCTCCCAGTGCAAAGAAATAAATAAGAATTAAATGGCACATCTGCTAGTATCAAGGTCTGCATTTAATTCCATCGGATTTTTGCGCGCCACATTGATAAGATTTTTTTATCTCTACTAATACGTGAACGTTGCATATGTATTAACAATTAAAAAGAAAAATGAACAGATCTTATGGGAAGCATGTATTTATCGTGCTTTGTGGTCGAGCTAAAAGCCAGATGCCTGTGATATCCAACATTTTTCTCAGGCAGCGGTCTTCTTTGTAAGATCTGTTGTATAAACAAGTTTCGCATTTCTGACGCATTTCTCATCGTATTAGAATCGCTTGCTTGCAATCCCGGCCTCCCCCGTCCGATTGTATCACCACATTTTTGCGGTAATGTTTATCGCCAAGACCCTTTGTTCATTTTCGCGCAGTCACCAAAAGTTGTAAATTGGCGATTCTGTGCAACGCCAAGATTTCTTGACTTCTTGCAAAAAACCACACTTCTGTTTCAGCTTTCGAGATGTAAAGTTGTCTAAAAAAGGGGGCGCTTCGGCGTCCCATGTATTTATGGGGGGTCTCTCTCTTCCATTGTTCTTTAAATGAACCACCTAACGATGCTTTTAAATAAAGAGTAAGTCCAGTCAATTATTAGTTGGAGTTTCTTTTAGCATTTAGAACCCGGTCTTCAAATCTATGCTATACTACCGATTTTCGAATTTGTGTATGCAGTAGTTTCTTAATATTAACGAAGAAAGACCCAAAGTCACAAAAAATTCAAAACCGGCTGCGGCGGTGACAGCGTTAGTTACTTTTTTTTAGAATAGAGAGATTTTAGAAAATGTTATTAATTTAAACTGTTGCCAACTGTATAAACAGCGCAAACAATAATGTTTGTTTCAAATTAAAAATTTGTTTACACATAGCATTTATAAACAGAAAAAACCCTTCAAATTAGAATTAACTACGTATAAAAAGCAAGAACTTATTGAAAATTATTTCATAAAAACTATATTTACACGTGAATTTTAAAAGAGGAAGGATATTGTAAAATAAAAAAATTATTAACATGCGCTAGAAGTCTTTTAATAGGAGAAATTACGTCACATTACACTTATCACGTAAAATGAACAAAAAATAATATATAAAAATAATATTGCAAAACAGTTTAAATAAACAGTTAAAATTGCGCGAGACATTTATTTGATATTTTGAGATCTTTTCAACTATTTTTGTTAGGACAGCGCAAATAATATTTCATTTCTAACAAAAGTATTTTCAAGTGAATATTAAAAAGAGAAAGAAAAGTTTGGTGAAAATTACGTCAAATTAAAAACGATACATTTAAAATGTCTTATTTAAAAGAACTTTCTTTTCGCTTTGTTAAAAAATACTGGGAGACAAAATGACGGATGGCAGTATTCGTGTCCACAGAACTTCTTGCTTTGGCAATTTTCTTCATGACTGGGGTCCTGATGTCCTCTCCTTCATATGCTGTCATTCCAGTGAGGCTATTTTTATGATTTGCGAAACAGCCATTTCGTGAAATTACACGAACTATAATCTTTCATGAGTGTTATGGCAAGTAGCGGGGTTTACTAACTATAGTCCACAGAATCTGAAAAATATGATGGTTTCATTTTAATTGTGAACCAACAGATGCAATTCACTTTCAGGATATTGAGTACACCCTGAAAAGTGTACTGCATCAGCCGATTGCCAAAATTAAAATTGCCAAAGCACGAAGTTCTGTGGACGCGAATACTGCCATCCGTCATTTCGTCATTCCAGACTCGAACTTTGAAGATTAAAATTGTATGGATTTAGTCGAGTGGCAAAACTGTAAACCAACGAAACCACTCTGTTTCTGTTCTTAACTGCTCTGCTCAACAAGCGCAAAACGTTTCGACACATTTACAAATTCATTTTTTAACGGAAAGGTATAAAATTGAAAAGCTTGTCCAAGGAAGCGATTTGGAATTGAACTGTTTTTTTCCATTTTTTGATCAATCAATTACCTATTGAGTTATAAGGAGTTTTGATCACGTGACAAACACGTTTTTCGCCCGCTCTTGAGTCTCTTTCTTCCTTCGCGCGGAAATTCAATTCAAAACGCCCATTTGGACTCTATTTTCTGAAAGATCTATTGCGTTTGCAAAAAAATGGAAAAAACAGCTCAATTACATAGTTTTTGAACAACAACATCAGCTAGTTTCGTGCATTTTCGAACAAAAATAAATTAAAACTTATGTCAGAAAGTTGCCCTTTTGGATTTGAGAACAACCCTTAATAAATTAATAAAATATCGGCTGTAAAAAATTTTCTACCAAATGGGAATATTTATGAAATTTTCTGAGACTTGTAGAGTGCAGTATGTCGTATATTTTTACATTACATCATCGCTTTATGTAGCTTTAAAACCAATTATATCATATTTACTTGACGTATAATATTGAAGACGAAATTTTTAGCTTGTTTTTTATTGCACTTAAATCGTTTACCCATCTTGTACGAAAAAATATATTTATAAGGAAAGGGCATGTTTACAAACAAACACTTCCGTCAACCAATCTACTACTACATTTTTATCTTAGCTATCACTGCAGGAATCACACTTGGCGACGTAGTCCAATCACATTATAGATCTGTTAAATCAATCTGTTAAAGAGAAATCAAATTTCCGGAGTTCATGTGAATGGAGTAATAATGAATGAACAGGTTTTTCTTGCTGACCAAGAGTAATTCGACCAACAGTCATGAACATACTACGCTTGGGCTTTTTTTTTTTTTTTTTTTTTTTTTTACGTTTTCACTTGTTTTGGTAGGTTGATTGATTCGCTTGAACAGCTGGACAAAAAAACAGTGGTGGGATTCAACTAACTTAACAAGCAGTTCTCTCCCTAATGACTTTTCTCAAGTGTAAACCAGTTTCAAGGAAAATAATGTGGCGCACATAGATTGAAAAGATAATTTCCAACGTTATAAAATAATGATTAAAAAAGTTTTATCTTTAAATGTTAAAAATAACTTAACTGTATGATTATACTCTCCATGTTTTACTTAACTTAATATTTACTTCCCAGTGGCAACACTATTTTATGTAATATGTATTGGCATCAGTTGTAACTTGTTGTCGATTCAGTTCGCAAGTAGCGCGAAGTATGTAGCTTATATTTTACTATATTTTTATATTAAACTTAATCCAGATTAATGAAATATCCTTCGTATATTTTTCGCTGCTCTTAACATTAGCAAATGCTAATAGGTGATGGCTTCCAGCACGCTAATTACGCAAATTAGAAATAGAGCGGCGATAAAAGTTAGCGACATTTCTTAAGCCTAACACGTGAGTTAGATTTAATAAGTCAGGACTCTTTATAGTTCATTAAAATGGAACAAGGGAAGTTCCCTGTTAAGCCATTATGTGGAAAAAGTGACTGGCCAATATGGAAATATCGAATTAAATTCGTATTAAACTATCACGAAGATGCTTTAGAAGTCGTTGAAGGTAAATTGGAGAAACCAGAGGATCCCGGTACAGAAGCATCCGAAGCGATCCGAAAGGAGTATAAGAAGGACCTGAAGGACTATAATAAAGCAAACAACAGCGCTATTATGGTTCTTAGAAATTCCATGACGGAAGACACATTACAAAAAGTAATGAGGTTTGATAGTGCAAGGGATGTTTGGCTAGAACTCCACAAAATTTTTGAGGATTCATCGGGCAACCAACTGTACAATATATGCCTGCAATTTTTCAAAGTTAATTGATCATCTGAAGATATGACAGCCCATCTATCCAAATTGAAAAATTTGTGGAATGATCTGAATAGCGGTCTCGAAAGCAAGAAGGAAAATAGGCTTCCGGATATGTTACTCATTTGTAAAATTTTGGACACTCTTCCTCTTCAATATCGTTCTTTTAAATCTAGTTGCTTACTCTTAAGCGACGATAAAAGGACATTAGATGAGTTAACAACACAACTGTGCACTCATGAAAGAGAGTTAAGGAAGGATCCACATTTTACAGAAACTTCAGATCAAGAAGCATTGATAGCAAATTCAGGAAAGCAGAAATCATTTTCAAACAAGAGTTCCAATTGCCACTACTGCCATCAGAGGGGTCACTGGATAAAAGTATGCAGAAAATGGATAGCAGATGAAAAACAACCAAAGTCAAACAGCTCAAACACAAGGCCACTAGGCAAAGTAGGTAAAAGTAATGCTTCTGCAAGTATGACACTTTTAGCTTTAGATGAAGAAATATTTTGTGCTGAAACAAATTCTGATGATTGGTTCATTGACAATGGGGCTTCAAGACATGTCAACAATAATAGTCATTGTATTGTTGACTTTGAAAAATTTGAGCTCCCCCATAACATCACTGTAGCAAATGGAAAATCATTACCATCAGTTGGAAAAGGTTCAATGAAAATAATGACCATTGTGAATGGAAAGAACCAAATAAAATTTCTAGAAAATGTCTGGTAAGTTCCAGAAATTAGTAAGAATTTGTTCTCTGTCTTAGCAACTCATGATAGAAACCAGAATAGTATATTTGAATCAACATTCAAAGGCTGTTATTTAAAAATTGATGATGAAGTAGTTCTACATGGTACAAGAAATGCTGGAGGCGGTCTCTTTAAAGCTGCTATGAAAACATTAGTTCCAGAAACACAAATCAACATAAACATGGCTGTAAGCACAGATTCACTTCTTCAACTTTATCATGAACGTTGGAGCCACCAAGACAAACAGCACATTAAAACGATTATTGAAAAGGAGTTGAATGTCAAAGTTAAACCTGACATGAAATTATGTGAAACCTGTGTATATGGGAAAGCCCATCGTCTGAAATTTGGAACAAGAAAAAACGTTACCAAAGCAGGAGAACTAATTTCTACAGACATTTGTGGGCCATTTGATGAGTCGTTTAGAAAATATCGTTATTTTGTCATATTCAAAGATGTCTACACAAAGTTTCGATACTGTTTCTTCTTGAAACATAAGTCAGAGGTGAAAGATGTTCTTGAAAGTTTCATAGTTCATGCTAAGAATTTAGGGCATAACATTAAAGAGATACTCAGCGATGGGGGAGAATATGACAGTCAAGAAATACGGAAAATATTGAGGAAGCATGGAATTTCTCAAAGACTAACAGCTCCATACACCCCAGAACAAAATGGCAATTCTGAACGAGAGAACAGAATAGTAGTTGAAATGGCTCGAATATTGAGATATTCAAATGAAGAAGTAGCTTTCCCAAATTCCCTGTGGGCCATCAGTACTGCAATCTACATATTGAACAGGACAGGCAAATCGCCAGTTCCAAACTCAAGTCCTTATGAGCTATGGATGGGCAAGAAACCCAGAATTAAACATATGCGCATCATTGGATCTATTTGTTGCGCTCATATCCCAGTCCAGAAGAGAAGAAAGTTGGATAGAAAGGCAACTAAAGGCTATCTTGTTGGATATATGATGGAGATGAAAGGTACCGCATCTATATTAAAGAAACAAGGACCGTCATCTGTTCCAGAGATGTCATATTCGAAGAGAAACCATCCATGTCAGAGAATGTGATAACACTGCCTTATCAACAAGCTGCTGAAAGAAATCAATCTTACACGGACGGAGATGAAGTTACTGTAGATGAAAATTTGCAACTGGAAGAGGAAAAAGTGACAGAGCTACAACCAAAAGAAAGCCGACCCAGAAGACAAATATCTGCACCTAAGTGGACAAAAGATTATATTATGGAAGACTCTGAAATAAATCAAGAAGATTCTCCAGAAATAAATAAAGCCACAAATGAATGGGAGTCCAGTTGACAATTGAAGAAACCCATATGTGAAGACCCAATGGCATCCAAGAAGAATGATCCTGAAACTTTGGAAGAAGCGTTAACTAGTACAGATGCAGAGAAGTGGAAGATAGCCATGGGAGAAGAATTAGAAAATTTAAAAAGAAATGGAACTTGGGTTATAGTCCCTCGACCGAATGGAAGAAAAGTCGTGAAATGCAAGTGGCT
The DNA here is from genome assembly GCA_963932465.1 of Maratus speciosus. NCBI lineage: Eukaryota > Metazoa > Arthropoda > Arachnida > Araneae > Salticidae > Maratus > Maratus speciosus. Next base: position 346,122,677 of record OZ010795.1, on the reverse strand, counting down.
GTTCAAGAGAAAATATGATAAAGCTGGACAAATAGGAAGATATAAATCAAGATTAGTGGCCCGTGGTTATACCCAGATAGAAGGAATTGACTACAAAGAGACATTCTGCCCTGTGATAAAATCAAAATCCATTAGAACTTTGCTTGCATTTGCAGTCAAGCAAGATTGGCAGGTTCACCAGCTTGATATAACTGCAGCATATTTGAATGGAAATTTAAGCGAAACAGTTTTTATGGAATTGGCACCTGTGAATTTACATGAGAAACCAAGTGAAGAAGTTTGCTTATTAGAGAAGAGCCTTTATGGCTTACATCAATCAGGAAGAGAATGGAATATATGTCTTGATAAATTTCTCAAATCAGCCAAACTGACAAGATCAAGAGCAGATCCATGTGTTTACTTTAATAAGAAAAGGAAATTGATTGTAGGTGTGTACGTAGATGACCTCCTAGTTATGCCCGATAAAGTTTCCACTATTGAAGAATTTAAAAACCATATTGGAACTGTTTTCGAAGTCAAGGATCTAGGAGAAATAAATCACCTTCTTTCAATCAGGATAAATAGAAATAAAGATGGTTCCATTACTCTCGACCAAAGTGCCTATGCAACTGAGCTGCTGCAAACAACTGGCATGTTAAATTCTAAAGGAGCATCAACACCTCTAGATCCAGGCATGAAATATGTACCAGCATCCAAGGATAGTATGTTGAATGCTGAAGGAGTACTGAAGTATAGACAAGCTGTAGGAGGACTCTTGTATCTGGCAGGAGGAACAAGACCTGACTTGGCATTTGCTACTACCTACATGAGCCAATTCAGTAATTGTCCAAGTAGAGAGCACTGGTCTGGTATACAACATATACTCCGTTACTTAGCTCAGACCAAGGAATTAAAGTTAACTTTTCAGAAGACTGGAAAGAAGCTAGAAATACTCTGCGACTCTGATTGGGCTAGTGACAAAGTTGATCGTCGATCATTCAGTGGCCATGTTGTGTTGCTTGCAGGTGGGGCTGTGTCTTGGAGCAGCAAGAAGCAGCGGACAACTGCACTTTCTACAGTTGAGGCAGAATATTTTTTGATGTGCCACGCAGCAAAAGAAGCATTATGGTATCAAAACTTTATGCAAGAAATTTTGGATGAACATTTCTTGAACATTCCTCAAAATGTATTTGTGGATAATGAAGGTGCTATTTCCTTAGCCAAGAATCAGGTTACTTCAGAACGTAACAAGCACATTGAACTCAGACATTTTTTCTTACGTGAAAAGGTAGAAGAAAAACTGCTTTCTTTCACATATGTGCCATCCAAATTGAATGCTTCAGACATGCTGAACAAGAGTGTGACCAGAACAGTTGTGCTAAATCATAGACTCAGTGTAGGACTGAAATTGACTTATGGAGATCTAATCAAGGGGAAGTGTTAAAAATAACTTAGCTGTATGATTATACTCTCCATGTTTTACTTAACTTAATATTTACTTCCCAGTGGCAACACTAGTTTATATAATATGTATTGGCATCAGTTGGTTGTAACTTGTTGTCGATTCAGTTCGCAAGTAGCGTGAAGTATGTAGCTTATATTTTACTATCTTTTTATATTAAACTTAATCCAGATTAATGAAATATCCTTCGTATATTTTTCGCTGCTCTTAACATTAGCAAATGTTAATATTAAATGCACTGAAAAAGAAAAAGGTACTTTTCGGTTAGCCGGGCGCCAGTGTTATATTTACATCCATATATGCATATATATGCACATACATGTACATATATATATACATATGTGGGTATATATTTATGTGTGTGTGTACAGATATATATGTACATAAATGTGCATATATATGTATATATGAATGTAACTATAACACTGGCGCCCGGCTAACCGAAAAGTACCAAGAAAAATATGTGCTTTACTGTCGAAAGGACATAATTTATTTAACAAATATTCAACAATTACAAAGCACTCATCAAAATTTCTAACAGAAAATGCATCAAAATGAAAGTTATAATTGTAAAAAAACACTATTTTTCTACTGAAGGAAGGTACTACACTGTTAAAAATATCGTGAAAAATTACCTCTGTTTTTAAAGGCTCTCCATTTTCTGACGAATGAGAAGGCTACATAAACACCAATGAAGCGTTCTCATTGGTCAGAAAATATATAGCCTTTAAAAACAGAGGTAATTTTTTATGATATTTTTAACAGTGTACACTGTTAAAAATATCGTGAAAAATTACCTCTGTTTTTAAAGGCTATCTATTTTCTGACCAATGAAAACGCTTTATAGGTGTTTATGTAGCGTTCTCATTGGTCAGAAAATAGATAGCCTTTAAAAAGAGAGGTAATTTTTCACGATATTTTTAACAGTGTAGCCTATCACCAAGGGAAGCGACTCAAGAGTGAAAGGTTCCATTCTCTCATTGGTTGATCAGAAACCGGTCTTGGCTTGCTTCTCATGTATGATTTGGCGAGCACTTTGAGAACTATCGTACCTAGTTAATTGATGCTATTTTGGTGAACGATTTCTGTGGACGATCTTGTCCAGTGGTTAACGCGCTTGTCTAGCAAGCTCAAGTACGCAGGTTCTATCCTCCCTGTTACATTTTTAGTTGTGTTTTGTTTCGATTTTTATTAAGTTGATTAATAAAGATTTATCGACTTTTATTATCCGTTCATTTCCAATTTTTTAAATTGTCAATTAGATAATTAAATAAAATTTTGATTAAATTAAGTTTTAATTGTTATTAAATTAAATAAAATTTAGTTTTAAATAAAATTGAAATTTAATTTTTATAAAATAAAATAAAATTTAGTTTTAAATAAATTTCAAAATTCATATAAGCTATTTTTTATGAATTAAAGTGATTATTTATTGTAATTAAATAATAATATCTCCTAAACTTACGTACATTATTTTTTTCCCTTATAACATTAGTATCAGATAAATATTAAATTAGCAAAATTAATTTTTCAAAGTTTTCTTTTAAAATTAATTAGTATTTTTCATACAGAAAAACTTTATTCATTTATTATCAAATGCTTTGTAATTTTTTATTACGTATAAAATAATGTTAATGAAATTAATTTTTAAAACTCATATTACTTATAAGCTATTTATTTCAATTTCTTAAAATGAATATTTTTGGAAAATATAATGTTATTTCTTACACTTATATAAATATTTTTATTTTTATCTTATATTATTTAACAATATATCTGCATACATAACTATATTCAGTTTATTTTATTTGAAAGTAAAATTTTATTAATTTATGAATTAATATTAATAATATTATTAACTTAGCAAGTAATTAATTATTTAAACCAATTTGTAATAGTTAATTGTTAAATACTTTTTATTAAAATTTCCTAAAAAATTTTAATTGTTATTATTAAAAAATTCTAATAAACTACTTTTCAAAACAATATATATATTATATATATATTATTTGAAAACCCAGTCAAAAACATAAATTATTTTTATTAAAAAAATATTATAAATTTCCCCTTCACTATTACCACCCTAAATATTTGAAAACTAAATTAAAGACATAAGTCCAAGTAATCATTAACTAGAAATATTTAATGCGACAAAATACATTATAAAAACTTCTTATAGTTTTTAGTAGTTATTGCTCAGATATTATTGTTTTGGGTTCCAACTTTTTTTTCTTCTTTTGGGTGTGTGAAAAAAAAAAAAAAAAAAAAAAAATCTGTCATTATTATTTAAATTATTTTTTCATTATATTTCACTACAAGTGTGAGCTACAATTTGTTTTAGCTTGACCTTTTTCATTCACTATCTATGAAACATTTTATTTTTAGATTTTTTTTTTTTTTTTGCCCTATTTGTTATTTTGCAGTAATAATAAATAGATATTAGTATTGCAAATTACTATAAGGGCAAGGTAGAATTTAGATGATCTAATTCCCTTTCTGACAATTTTGATTATTTGAGTACTAGTTTGGCCATTTGATTATTTATATTTACGCATATAAAGTGCCATGAAAAAAAATGCATAAAATTTGACTGAGTATTTTTATTAATTGTTTTTTATATATTTATTATTTTTTAAAAACACATCAGCTATCAAGTTAGGGGAGGGGGAGTGCTTGAGTTTACTGTTCTTTGCACAGATAACTACAGTCAAAACACATATGTAATTAAATGCAGTTGCGTAGCCAGGATATTATTTCGGGGGGGGGGGGGTCTAATCCCCTAAGCTTCTCTCCTCCTGATGCAAAGCTATAAATTAAAAACTATTAATTTTACTTTTCGTATAAATATCAATTTTATACTTTTAAAATATAGGATATGGTTTTTTTCTGTTTTTTTTTTTTTTTTAAGTCTAAATTTACATACACCTGTATATACAAAAGGAATAACGTGTAATGTGTAATTTAAAAATAATAAGTCTAAAATATTTAAATTGATTACTTTTTTAAAAGAAAGTCAGTTTTATCAATTTTTTGCAGGGAAAAAAAAATATTTTTAAAAATACCATATCATTGTTTTCCGTGAATCACTTTATATGAAAAATAAATTTAAATTCCTTACATGTCGCAAACAAAATTTAATATGATTGCAACATAATACTTGAAATAATCTCAAGTGACACTTGGCGATTTGTTTTGGTGGTGAAATCAGATGTGCCCTCTGATTTGTTAGGAAGAAATGTCTACCACTGCTCAATAATCAGGTCTTGTAACCTTGAGAAGTAAATCGCTGAATTCTTATTTCTTCTCAACCAATGGGAGAATGGAACCTTTCACCCTTGAGTCTCTTCCATCACCAAGCTCTGTAATAGGCTGCCACAGATTGGACAAAAACTTTAGAACTGGACATTCGTTCTGTGCGTATGTTGCTATTCTCTTTTAAAAACACTTTGCGGAACACTGCCTTATTTATCCATTAAAAATGCTGGGTAATACCACAGACTTGTCATATAATCTCTTATTATCTTTATAATACAAAGCTACTGAGTATTTAGCTCCCAAGTTCACCGTAACTGTATGTTTAAAATAAATCCCACTCCATATGCCTCAGTCTCCTTCACGCCCGGACGAAGTGGTCGTGGTTGCTGAACAATCTCTAAATCTTTTATGCTGCGTTTACACTATGTGGCCTGTCAGGTCTGTTGGGTCTTTCAGGTCCAAGAATCGAAAAAATTGCATTCACACTACGGCATAAGAACTTGGCTTGCGCATGCGTATATTTGCAGGTTGGGGGAAGGGAGGGACAGTCGTGTTTGTTTGTTTACGTTCGTATTCGTATCGAAATGAACGTGTCAGAATTGTTTGCGCCGTAATTTCTTTTGCACAGACATTAATTACGTGTAAATTAATAAAAATTACGCGTTTTTCTAAGCTCATTGCCCATAAGGGAAGCAAGAAAATGCAATTGCCCCCTAATTTTCTTTTTCTCTGACTGAAAAAACAAAATTTATTCTTTTCAAACAGTTTAAAATAATGAAACACAGAGAGAAAATGAATCTAATTTTTTTTTTGTTGTTGTTGTTGTTGTCTGGGGAAGGGGTACGATCCCTCCTTTCCACAAAATAAAATTTACATTTATATTTCCTTTTGATTTAAGGAGGCAGTTTACCTTAAAATTGGTCAAAAAATTGATTTTTCTTTTTTAATATTAAATGAAAGCATGTTTAATTGTGAATATTTTTACACCTCATTTTTATCCATACCGTAAATATATCGCGAGGTATTGTAAATTTTGTTAAAACACTCAGCGCAATTACCCACACAAATTAAAACTTTAAATGACTTTTTCTCCATTTTCATATTTTCTTCACTTTTATGTTTTAAGGCTTTTTCTGTATTTGAGATAGAGGTTTAAGCTTTTTTGTGCATTTTCTTTATTATATATGTGATAAATCTGTGCATGGAATTAGCCTTTAGGTTTTTCGTTATTAAAAAAAAAAAAAAAAAAAAAGTATATGAAGATGTGTTAGATTTCATCGTTTTGCACTATATATATATATCAGTAAAAAAATCATAGTAAATGTAATATTAGATATGTCTAAAAATCCATGTGCAAGTTTGCGTAGTAAACATTTAAAAATCTAAAATTGGGCAAAAATATCAATTTTTTTAAAAAAGTAGTAAAGATTTAAAAAAATTCAAATTTTTATAAACTTTTTAATTAAATACACAGTTAATTTTTTTTTCCAAAATGTACTTTTAGTTGAACATTGAAATTCAGTGAGTTCACCATTTGAATCATATTTAAAATAAAGAAAATTGTTGAAAAGGGAAACTGTCCCTTAAGTGTTCAGAAATTACCTTAAACAGGGGTCCAGGAGGGTAAGGACAATTTTTCTTTTTGATTTAAGTGTTCAAAAATTACTTTAAACAGGGTCCAGGAGGGCAGAGTCGACCACTGACAAAAGAGATAACTGCTTCAATTCTTCATTTTAAAAATGGCAGTAGGAGCTTACTTTTGTTTTCTTAATTGTTATATGTATGGTTTGGCTTTAATGTTGCTACAATGTGAAATGAATACCAACACTGATGGAAAACCTAATCGAAGATATCACCAGTAATCAGGTTACCACTCATTTCACATTGCAGCAGAGCATATGATGTTGCTATGGCAACACCACTCTCTGGTGCAACAGTTAACTGCCTGTCTCATTTATATTATTGTCATCTGTGACACTACCTTCTGAGCAATAAATCTTTAAAACGACAATGAGGAAAAAATTAATTACTTTGACACAATAATAGTAAATTCCCGCTGTTTTATAAGGGAGAATACAGAATTTCTTTGGCACATGTAACAGAAAATATTTCATTTCCCTGACAATACTGGAAAAAAAGGAACTAAATGTAACATTTCGTAAAATTTTACTTTTGGACAGTTTGAAAATAAAGCTTTTACTTTATAGATAATGGACATTAATTTCAGAAGAGCAATTGTCCTCACCTGATGATAAAACAATATTTTTAAATGGAAACTTACATTATCGCTTGTGAAAATTAAATCTACAATGATTACATGAAAATGACGCCATTTTCTATATACTTTTAGTCGTGATGTTACATTTAAATAAAGGTACTATGGTCAGGGCTTAATTTGCGCCGGAGCCTGGCTCTGGTACTTCTCTGTTTTTAGTAAATATTTAAATATTGGTCGGAATTCACCGGAGCTCATATATACTGGGCTCCGGAGCCCAGTGCAATAACGTTTCCAATAAAACGAAGCATAAATTACTTTTTCCTTTCCTTCCCATCTCCAAGCTTTTGCATTCTTTTTTACCAAAACACTTATATGTGACGTAACGTGTCGCACACATAGGAGATGGAGATAAAACGAACTCAATTTTTATATCAGTTTTTGGGCTTGGACTGAAAAGTCAAACATCAAAATGAAGGGAAACAGAAATCATATTTTTCTATTTCAAATTTATGTCGGTGACGACGTGTTGATACGGCGCCACTCAAGAGAATGAACAATGAATTTGCTTTCAGTTCGATTTTCTTTTGTGACAGTAGGATAATTTTTTATTGGCTGTTTTTTTTTTAAATTTGTAAATAGATGTAATTGCCATGTATTGTTATTCTGATAGAAACAATCGAGCAGTGTTTTCCCTTTTACTATAAAAGCATCTATTTTTTCCAATAATGGTGTCAAATTTTTAATTTAATCTGATTTTCAGGCACTCACTACAAAAGATTGTTATGCGGAAGGAATCGAATATAGTTTAAGATATGCACCTTTTATAGGAAATTGTAAAACAGTGTTCTATTCTTCAGGATATAAATATTAATTTCTGTAAATTTCATTCATTTTTTCTTAAAAATGAATAGCTGCGAACAATTCTGTTTTTGTACTAACATTCCCTAATCATAATCCTTACTATTTTTAATCGTAGAATTCTGCAATTAATTAACTTTAAAATTAGGCAAAGATTGCTATTCATAAGGCGTGACAACTAAAAAGTGAAATAGTTGACAGCTAAGTATATGCTGATAGATATATTTAAAATTTTTATTTTACTAAAAAAAAAAAAAAAAAAAAAAAAAAAAAAAAGGCTTTATATTTTGCAAATAATGTACGAAATATAAATATGCAGATTGGAGTGACTGGGGGAGGGGGGGGGGTAGGAGAACGGTCCGGTTGTTGTACGGGTACAACAGAATACTAGGGCTCCGGTACTTTTTTTGTTAGAAATTAAGCCCTGACTATGGTAACACTTATAATAAAGGCTTAAAAATTTATATGTGAAAAATGTGCATTATCTGTTCAAAATGATGCCATTTTTGCATGTGAAAATACAGTGAGTCTGATTTTTAATTGATTTATAAAAATAATGCTCATGCTCATTTTCTTTTTGTGGCAATATGAAAGAAAAAGTTGCATTAGAAAATTAAATAACATTTTTTTAAAAATTATAAACTATAGCAGATGGTTGGAAATAGGGCTGAGAAATCTGATAATTGTTTTAAATTTGCAATAATTTTACTCCCCTTCTAAAACTATTGTATGGTGTTGTACATATATAATGTTATCAACATTTAGGTAATTTTAGTCCCCACCCCATCACTTACAATATCATAGGTTATCATTCCTCGACCCCCCCCCCCCCCACACACACCTTAATGAAATCATCATCAATGTTTAAAAACCCTTTTTATTTTTATATGTTTGCGTTGTTTGCATAAAGATATCATTTTACATTTAAACAACTGTATATCAATTAACATCTAAAAGGGGCACTTACTATTTAAAAAGGTATAAGACTGTTTTGATGTAAAGAAAAAATTAAAACACTAAAACAAAAAATATCGTTTGGATAAAAAAACTTTCCCCAAAAATATCTTATGACAATCAAACGTCAGGTTCCCCTCCCCCACACATTAAAATGATAATTTTATATATGCACAGCCCTTATATTAAGTTTCATGCAAATTGGTCAAAAAATGTAGATTTGTATAAACACTGCAGCAGCAAAAGAAGGCGACATTTCAAAATTCCTCCCACAGTATTTAAAAAACTAATAAGTTGTATTGAAAATACCTTATATTAAGATAAAAATGTGTAAAAATCAAAGAAAAGCATGAGCAGCATAAAATGTTTATCGTTTGTTTCAAGGTTTTATAAAAGGAACCTCTATTTCAATACAAATTTAATGAAAGCAAAAGTTAAGAGCAATATGGCTAATATGAGGAGTAATTATCAGTGTGCTATTAATGTGTAAGTGTAATGTGCTAAGTTCTACATATATATTACAGCTATTTTTCTTTCCCACTCTCTTCTTTTTTTTCCCTTTGAAGATTAAAGAAGCTTTTCTATGAAACCTTTAAACATATAAATGCTAAACTTATTATGTTTGTTTTTGCTTTTCATTACATTGGTTTTTATATGTCACATATTGTATCACGCAAGGAGTAATAATTCTCCAAAACCCCTTACAAATAAGGATACTGGCTGCACCACTGGTATAAGGAATATACACAAATTATGAAAAATTAGGCATAGATTATGAAACATTCTCCAAGTAGCTATTAAGAAATTTAATATTTTCATACAATGAAATGAAATATCTAAATGTGCCATTTAAAAACACGTAACTCAGTTAAAATGCATTTTCAGCACTTGTTGTCCTCATAACACTTTTTGATGCATTATATTTATTGAACTTCACATTTAAATAGCACCCTCTATAGCGAACATCATTAGCATTTAATAATTACAATGCAATCCCAGTATATTTACAAGTGTGGACAAACTGAATTCATAAACACTTTTCAACCATGTTGAAAGTATTTTTCTCATTTTATATCTTAGCCATTTTTTTATAAAAAATAAATAGTTAATTAAAAACAATTCTTAAATCAAGGTTTACATGATATGATAGACAAAACAAGTAAATATCTGAAATACCATTTATAATAAAAATATATAGTCAAATAAAAGATAACAAATTTTTAATAAATTTCTTTTATTTGAAAGTACAAGATACAGAAACAAAATAAAATTTCTTTATATTATAAATATTATTACATAACAAAATTTATTATTGAGTATAATGATTACTACGTATAATAAATGAAACAATATTAATATGTATCATAATGGTCTATGATGATGACAATGTTTTGCAGAAAACTTTATTGATCTGAAGAAACAGGTATTTATATTTCAATCTGAAACGAAGATAAAGCATTAGTAAAAATTGAGTAAAAATAAACTGTGTAACTAGCTAAATTGTGAACTTTAAGACAGTTTTTTGGAAAGAAGCGAGATAATCATTTAATAACTTTCAGTTGGTATAATAATTAAGAAGTAATAAATAGTGCATCAAAACCAAAAAGCATGTTCTTGACATACCTAAAAAAAAAAAGAAAGAAAGAAAACTTCAGTCCATTAATTGAAATAAAGAATACATAAATTAGTAAATAATATTTAGTGAGACAAAAAGAAATAAGTCTAATTCAAACTGCTAAGAATATCAGTAGATTGAAGACATACAAAATGCAAGTGATCCTATTAAAAGGGAAACCTTTATTGTTTACACATCAAAATTTCTAAAAATATTACAAGAATGTATATAGAGTATTGTATACAGTAGACTCTCGTTTTTACGAACCTCTTTTTCACGAACACTTGCGATTTTACGAACTATAGAGTGGTCCCGAATACTCTCCCATAGAAGCAATGTAAATTTTCGCTCCCATTTACGAACTACGGATTATGAAAATCTCTTTTTTGCGAACTCAGTTTTCATATTTCTGCATTTTTTTTTTTTTTTAAATATCGGAACGCAGTGTCACGTCAATTAAACTCTGAACAAGTGCAATGAGACATCAGGTGCATTCCAAGAATGTGTTGTTTTTCTCAATATCTTTCGGAGGGAGGGGGCATAGCAACAATTTCAAGCAGTTGTTGTCAGGACTAAGGCACTTTTTTGAAAGGAGCAATAACTATGAAAGGATTTCAAGCATAGATAAAATGGAAACATATATTTTCCAAAATTTTAATTAAAAAAAAATAAGTGATTATTTTCATTCCTAATTTTTTATCTATATTTTTATCTATGTATTTTTGCCTACTAAGTACTAATCCCGCCTGTGTTTTCATATGTAATGTTTTCAAGGCATAATAACGTATGTTTCTGTGTACTAAAATTATTTTTTGTGCATAAATTTGCATTTATTTCTTGTATATTTAAAAATACATGCATAACTTTATTAAATAATAAATAACCTTGAAGTACTGCTTCCTGTATGAAGAGGGGGCAGTTTGAAAAAAAAAAAATAGACAAAAAAAGTGTACGTATTCACATCATTTTTTGTGTTTTTCTATTTTGCGAACTTTCTATTTTACGAACTATTTTAGTGTTCCCTACGAGTTCGTAAAAACGAGAGTCGACTGTATTTACTTCTCACAAGTAAGAGAAACTTATTGTGTGGCTGACAGAACTGCTTTCAGGGCAGTCAAAACTCATACTAAATTTAAACAAGTTAGAAATTGTACGGCAAATGAGACGTGCGTTCATACTATAACTAGTTTTATAAATATTCAGATCTTGGTGCAATAGCTATTGCAGTTTTATGCAAAAATGCATGAATACAAAATTTATTATGATTCTATATATTAAATTCAGTAATACGGAAATAATAGGATTCCCTCTTAAATATGACATAATCAACATGGCAACCTAGAATCATTACATGTCATGGGATATCATTGAATTAATTATGTATAATAGGATTTAATAGAATGAAGAAAACTTTTATTAATATCTTTTTAAGTTTTGATTTGATTTTCTTAAAATTTAAAATGACTTGACAAAATTCTGCAACGATTATATGTATATATTAAATTTCAAACCATTTGGTTGGGTATTTTTTGTGCTGTTATATGCAGACAGATGGAAGAACCAGATGATGACTATAGGTGCGACGTATTTATATAGTTACAAACATCTAAAAAGAGCTTAAAAAACACTATTTCTGTTTCCCTTTAATTCTGATAAAAACAACATTAAAATGACTTGAAATGGAATAAGTAATTTTTAAGGGGAAAAAAGTTGTTTTATTTTTTTCTGTATGAGAATAAATAAAATTGTTAATTTCAGAATGAATGAGTTCGGGCCCACCCGAGCTCGAAGAATGGTACAAAAATGTAGCCCAAGAGCATATCTCTCATCTCTAGTAGTAACACGAGAACACTGAAACTAAATGTTAAACCAACGGCAATGTTCCTTTCAAAATTCTTATTTGCATTTCAATACTTTAGTTTTTTTTTTTGCCTGGGTAACCTGAACTTGATGTCTAACCAAATATGTTTACTTTTTATTTCTTTGGTTGCAGTTTTTTTTTCTTCTGAGGACACTTAATTTTGAAACAAGTTCAGAAACTGAAATTTTCCTCTGAAAAACTGCACCTGAAATCAAGGGCAAAAAGATACCCAATTAGACATGTCCTATGCAAAACAGAAAAAATTATTTAAAAATATTCAAAAGCAAACGAGAAATTTGTAAAGTTGTCATTGGTTTAATATTAGTTTGCAAGCATCTTCTCATGAGAGTTAACATAGTATAATTAATAAATAAACTTAAAATTTCGAACCCGAAATCAAAATAACATTAATTATTAATAACATTAAAACTCTTCATTTCACGATTTGCATAGTAATATAAAAAATAATTTAAAAATATGGTACTTTTCTGTTAGTCGGCACAGGCAATAAATCAACAAATATTTTTCCTTTGTCAGTCGCATTGCATTTACTTAATTTTAAATATAAACCATTCACTCATTTCATTCTAATACATATGTCACATTTAAATACATGCCTTTCACTCATTTCGATTCAATTGCAGAAAAAAAATATATCATCAAAATATTGTTTCTAATTTTCATGTGTGTAAAAAAAAAGCTATTTTTGGACAGATTTGTACACGAGTAACATAAAAGTACCAAAAATACTCAGAAGTTAAATATAAGTATTAAATAGCTTAACCAGCATGAGTAATAGTCAGTGTAGAATAATTTAAATAGAAAAAATAAGAGAATATGCTTTCCACACGTGGAAGAAATCAATAAAACACACTTATTTATATTACACACTATACATAAAGGTTTTTTTTCCAAAAAAAGCAGGGCGGGGACTGCCAAACGCAGCTAATGCACAATATGTTTTTATAATAAACATCATTACTTTCCATATGTTATATTTATAAACTGCATTAATTACAACTAAATAAAATAACCAAACCATACAAGTGATAAATTTTATACCTATGGTAATTTAAATTTCTCAAAACACTTTTGAACTAAATTCTGATTCAGCAGCAGCTATGAATATTATCATTAACATCTCAAAACTAATCTTTTGAGCTAAAAAAAAAAATTAAACTTACTTGCTATGCTCACAATTTCTTAGTTAATTCATATTTAAAATAAAGTATGAAGCTGCAGCTTACTTACAAAATATATTATAGAAAAAATGTAAATTTTGTGAGCGTAATCTAAAAGCGTAGAAACATAAAAGCATGGCTTCCAATTTTTTTTTTTTTTTTTTTTTTTTTTTTTTTTTTTTTTTTTTTTGCTTAATGAACTTTGACCCAAAAATTTAGAAGCCTTATTTCAAATTATAGCATTTTATGGAATCGGATACGTATTAATTCCAATTTTGATTGTCGTTGAATACTAAGGTCATTCCATGGTAACTTACGTTATAATTTAAAACAATTTACAGCGGTAATTTCAGTAATATAACACCAAAAAATTTTCAAATGTAAAGTTGACATGATTTGTTAATTAAACCTATCCAAAGGCCAATTTGGATAAAAATTACCTAGAAAATGAAAATTATATTTTTTATGGCAACTTACGTTACTTTTTCAGTAATGTCAGTTACCATAATAAATATAACTGGCAGAGTTCAAGAAAAAACACTAAAATTAGGCCATTATCATCTAAATTTATCTTTGAATAGGTTTAATTAACAAATCCTGTCAACTTTGCATTGTGAGTATTTTTTTTTTTTTGGTCTTTTATTACTAAAATTACTGAAGTAAACTGTTCTAAATGTAACGTAAGTTACCATCGAATGACCCAGTGAATTATAAATATTGATTGAGCGAAACAAACAATATCACTTATTTTATTTTCCAGCTCAGAGCTTTATAAAAATTAATTACAATGTTGACTCATTTTAATTAAATTCTAAAATACACCATATGCTCCTGATAATTTCAATGACTAATGAAATAAATAATTCATATCACTTCAAAGAATTGTAAATAAACAACCCAAATCACAAAAAACATTGATGATAATAGTAATACATTTTAAGATTAGTTCAACATTAACAAATATTAAGTCAAATACATTAGATTATTACATATGCAGCTTAATTATTAAACAAATAAACATGATACTATCATAGATAATACATTTTATATTATTTCAATAATAATATTAAATAAAATATATGCAGTTTAATAATTATTAAGCTGATATTAAATTAAAATTATCCAGGTGTACCATTTAAAAAATTTTTTAGAAATGGAAGAGGTATCATTTGATTATAGTTCACAGCTACGAAGCAATATACATAACCATATTCTCAAATATATAGATTATTACTAATTAATTACCATGCTTAAATTGCTTATTTAACACTGTGATCTTATTTTAGACAAATCTGATAACTTATTCTAGCTTTCGTGTAATTTCTGAATTTTTTTAAGTCTGAGCGACACATTTTTTGCAATATCAAATCCTTAAAAAGTGTGTATAGGGAGGGAGGGAGAGGTTAACTGCTTCCCGCTAACAGAATACTCATATACTCGATGTTTATATAAAACATAGTTTACATATTTACATAAACTACATTTTTTAATTGATCATTTAACGCCATTTTATAAATTAAAAAAACTAATGCGAAGAAAACATTGATTAAAGAATAAAAGGAATTAAATAATAAATATTGTATTGAGAATAAAATTTTCTTAGATACAGGTTGATTTTGTGAGAAAAATGACGTTATATATAAAAGATAAAACAATGATAAATAAAATACAGAACATGTACTTTTGAGAAAAATGACTTACTTACAATCATCATACACGAATATTATTGAAGATTCATATCTTCAAAAAAAGCATGCAAATCTCATGTAAAAGTCGGGTCAACAGGCAATCGACAAACATTCACATAACTGTTGAAAATGTCCCATTGAAAACATCCTGCAATGTAAATGAATAGAAAAAAAAGACTATAATAAACTAATAAAAACAATGTAGAATGCATTTCAAAATCACTCATTCTAAGCAACAGAAAATAAATATATAAAAAAACTACATACTTACAGTCAGTCATACAAGTTAGTAATACGTTATTTATACGACAGTTCCTGATTGATGAATTTTAAGAGAAAACAACAAAACAGCACATAGTCCAAGAGCATCAGACAATCCACTTTCTTGCAGAAGATCACAAATGGTAGTCACTTATTATAGAAGACTACGCACCTGCGATATCCTGAGAGCAAACTTGGTAAAATATGTATTTATCTTGGCACCAGCAGATTCTAATCTCTACTTCTAGTATAACTTTTATAGGTTTGAAAGTTTTTCAAACTCTTTCTGAAAAAAAAAAAATAATTTACGAACTTTTCAATCGTAAATCATCTCTTGTGGGGAAGTGGAGAGAAAAAATTCATGTTCTAGATTTTACAGTTTTAATATACTACTACTGATTAATTATTAAAGAAAACTTCAGAAAGATAAACATATAAGATAAAATTTTAAAAAGAATAAGGGATGGTTTATAAATTATTAATAATAATAATTACAAGTAAAAACTTTATTTAAAAACAAGTTTGTTCAATTTAAAAAAAAGTTAAATTTTATATGTCATTAGAATTTTTTTAGGGGGAGGATAAGAAGCTAAATACAATTCAGTCTTCATATTACTTTAGATAGCACCGTATCATTATAAAAATTAACACATTTAAAACTGATTAATAATAATGTAAATCATGTATGCAGAGTTTGCTATGATCAGTCAATTATATAAAAATAATAGAGAAAACTTTGGAGTTAATTCAAAATTAATTCTATGGTTAAAAATTCGTTGCTAGTTTTAGGATAAATTTAAAAATTGTCAGTACTAAAAATGCATTGAAATAGAGTACCAAATAAATACCTGAAGGAAATGAAACTATTTATTCACAAAAAAGGCATTACCGTACATTATAATAGAATGACGACGTATTATATTAATTTGTATTCATATACTATCAAATTTGTTTTTAAATTCATGCATATGAAACCAGGTTAATTTTAAAGAATTTGGAAATGAGGAACATAATTATCTATTAACAAATGCATAGGCAGCGTTGTATGTAAATACAGGGAGATGCTAATTAAAGAATTTACGAATACATCGTTTTATAGAGTTTGGTAATATTAAAAAGTAACATAGTTAACAAATTAATTTTGGTAGCGTAGTATGTAAATACATGAAAATAGTAACTTACGATTGTATAGCTTTATAAAAGAAACTTCTACAGTTATGAAACAATGTAAATAAATGTTAAAAACATCTGAAAAACCATTACGTACCTTTAATTTGTAAATCCCTTATTAATTTCAAATAATCTTTAAAATCATAAGCTGTCGTCTGCTTCTTCGATCTTATAAAATGGCGGAATACAGAAAAATAAAGCACGCTGATTGGTTGGGTCTAGTATTTTAAAGCCAAGGCCTAGACCACAGAGACCAAGCCTCGCAGACCACGCAGACCCTCCTAAACCCGGCTAAACCCACGCCTGGCAGACCTCGCAGACCTTGTAGACCTGATAAGCCATAGTGTAAACGCAGCATTATCCACGTGGGGCCTGTTCAGAAGTGCAGCTCACGCCGCACGCGCTCTCAGAAGTTTTTGCTATGGAGTAGGTCTTGTCGAAGAAAGGAATTTTCAAATAAATCAATTATTTCATTATTTTTATGGTTCAAAACAGGTAAAACCAACGACTATATATGACCTATTTTATCCACTTCAGCCTGATCAGAATTCAGTCAACAGCATACAAATTTCGCGCAAGCTACCCCAAAAAATTATGTGGGCTAAAGATCACGTTTAAAGATCACTATTAGATCACGTGATTGTGCGTTTTGTGCTTATGTTTCATTGGTTATGCTTTGTTTGGTAGGTTGATTGATACAATTTAACAATGGACCTTATGCACGCGACCTGAGGTTGAGGCTAAAATTCGTCTGCTGGCGGTATTTACTGGCGGTGTTTAGCATAGCAGTCTATGGAGTGTGAGTTATTAATGCTTCTTTGTTAAAAATACTGCAAAAGAATTCTTTAATGCAGCAGCATATACTTAATATATTGTAATCTAAATTCAAAATGTTGTTCTTTATGCGAGAAAATTCCCTAAGTTTGCAAATTTTCAGTTAAAACGTATGCATTCAACCTGGGTCAAGGCTAAAGTCGTCTGCTAGCAGTGTTTGCGCCTGCGCATACTGGTATTCTGCCGGTGCAGTAATTAGAATAACAGATCATCATACCGCCAGCTCTGGCGTCTGACGTCACCTGAACAGAGTCCATTCGATTGGAGATGTAAATATTTTAACTTTTTAACAATTTTCTTTTTATTTGTTTAAAAATGATTTATCAGTTGCTTTATATTTTTCGTGATAGATAGAATGCTGTTAATAAACCAAAATTGTGATATCAACATATTACATGATTTTGGAATTTGCACTGTTAGTTAGACAATTTTTCAGAGAAGGTTTTAGTATATATATATTTCTTATTTTATGATTGTCGTGTGGATTAATACCGTGTGGATAACAGACCAAAATACAACATAAAACATGAGAAACAAATGACACTCAAAATCACGTTAGTATAAGCAAAATACTTAATTATACTTTCAGTAAAAAATTCTAATAATATTCTAATAAGCATTCTAATAATATTTTATTCACTACAAAACTAGACGGCAAACCCCATATATTTTATCTCTTTAAAAAAGAGATAAAATGTTGTACAGATATTTTTAGTTAAAATAATATACATCTATTACATTTTATTTTTATAATATTTTCTTGTTGATGCATCCTAATCTCGATAACAATTCACTCCTAAAGTACTCAAAGAGAAAAAAGAAAGAAAGACATCAAGAAATTACCCTACGCTTAAACGGATATTTTAGCACAATACTTATTTTTTCATTTGCTTAATATATCTACCCTATATACATAAAATCCTAATGAAACGCATTTTATGAAACGGAAGTATGTAACGGAAGTATGAAACGCAAGTATGAATCGACTGATTAAACAACTGATTATGTTTCACGGCGATTTCTCCTAAAATATGGAATACTTTGCGATAAAATTAACACCAAAAATCAATATTGATCCGCAGATTTCAAAACTGGTATTAGAATTTTTAAATTCGAATTAGTTTTTGAAATATTAATTTTTTTCTAATTTTATATACATTTTTCTAATGATGGCAACTCAAATTTTAATCATAACTGATATTTCTTTTCGTATTTCAGAAAGGGTTATTATTTTTAATTAATTTGTGACCAGTTTGGCCTCACTTAAATCTATGCTAAGAACAATGTTTTATTATTATTATTATTATTATTATTATTATTATTATTATTATTATCTTATTTAATACAAAGTTTTCATTTCAAACTGAAAAATTTAAAATCAATGGCTTTAACTTCTTTCTTTTTTTAAAACGAAACGAAAAGAAAAATATGTCATATACGCACCGGGTTACCTAAATAGCGCCAAAAGGCGTTTTTTTGCCGGACATGGTAACCCGGCTACTGTTGCTTATTTATTAATAAAGGTTTATTTACCTTTATTTTCTTTTTATTTAAAACAAAAAAAAAGTTATAAATTGCTTTGCTCTATAGTTATTAATTAATTATTTTTATTTATTATTAGTTCATTTTAAAAATAATAGAAAATAATTTAAAAATACATATACATATGTAACTGATATTCGAAAACGAGGTTTTCGCCAAATTGTCGTAAAAAAAAAAACAAAAAAAAAACACGCCAAACCCGATTAAATATTGCAAGAAATCCTGACATTTAAATTCAAATTCAAAGCAATGTTTGAAATGTACTCTTAGTTATCCAGTCGACCAATTTCGCCAATTTATATAAATCGCCAAAGCACTCATCAAATTATACAAATTGACGTAATTTTTATTTTAAATAACGAAAGAACAAATAAAGGCACAGATGTCATATACATATATTGGCGCTGTTTTTTCTGACGCCAATGTCGTATACGCAAAGATACTTAACCCTTAGCCGGAATCGTGAGTCCATTTTGACCGGCCAACGACAAAAAAAAACGTTTAATTTTGAAACGCGTGCATCAACACTTAAAGAACTAAATTAAAAAATATATATATAATTTCAAGATATATATGAATAAAAGTTGATTTATATAGTACATGAAACTTTTTTCAATGCGCTTATAACCCATCTAAGTGGTAATTTCATATATATTAGAAAATAACTTGGATTTTAATTAAAGGGTCCTTTTGGACATAAGATTCCACTAATGTGGAACAATTTAGCGATTCCGGTTAAAGGTTAACTGACGCCAAAGTATAGTTATTTTGCTTGATATGGTAATCCGGATGTTGTTGTTTATGGTGGTGATGTTTTCGCTAAAATGGCGTCGGAAAAATACCGCGCCAATATTCGGGCGTATATGACATCTGTGCCGAAATAAATTAGTATAGCATTGGGCACAGATGTCATATACGCCCTGTCAGGTTCCGAAAAACATCTGCTATTAGAAATGATGTTCTATATTATTTTTGTCTTAATATATTATGTATTGTATGGGCTGTGTACTGAAATTTCAAAATAACAGTCTTTCCTTATCTAAAACTGGATCTAAGCCGGTGAAAATGTATAGGTGGAATGAGGGGGGGGGGAAAGATAGTTGGAGAGGGCGTGCCCAACCTTTTGAGATGTCTGTGGAAGATGGGACGACAAAAGAATTCCACAAACGACAAAAAGGGCTTGAAGGGGAGCCAGGTAGAAAACTCCGGAGGGATGACGTGGAAAAAGAGCAAGGGGTTCCTGGAAGGCAGTCTGTTCTGCTGAGAGAGTTTTGAGCGTAGCTCGCGAGGTGGACGTGTGTTCCTTGGATAGCTCTGAGAGAGTGCGTAGGGTTGAGAGTAGCTCAGATAGAGCTTAGGCTTAGAGCCCATGTGTTGGGAGATCGAGATTGATCTCCGGAAAGCTAATTTAACGTGTGTAGAGTGAGAGTGATTTAACGTAGTTTAACAGTACACAGCCAGCATTTACTGTATTCAATTTAATGTTGAACCGGATCATCTATATCCGAGTTTGTAAGTGTAAATAGTGTTTGTTGTTGTGTAAATAGTGTGTAAATAAACTGTTAATTTAGTTAATTGAAAGCGTTGGTTTTCATTTAAACAATCCTCTCAGCGCGTGACCGATATCACGTAATCATATCGGTGGTGGCAGCATATAAATAATAAGGATTTTCTTCCAAGTTGTGCGGACTAAGAGGAAACTCCGACAAATTGGTGGCAGCGGTGGGATAGAATCGTCTTGGACCAGTGACCAGCGAGCCGTGTTGCAGTGTGTTTGTGCCGGAGCACCCAGTGGAATTCTTGCGTGGAAATGCCGGATCGTCGAACGGAATTTTAGAGTGATAAAAACCAAGCGTCGAGCAGAAATACAGAGTGTGTATGCCCTATCATTGTTACAGCGAATCGAACTAAAGTGTTGTGTCCTATCATCGGTACAGCGAACCGAACTAAAGTGTTGTGCCTTATCGTTGTTGCAGCGAACCGAAATAGTGTTTGTGCCCTATCATCGCTACAGTGAATCAAATTACGGTGTATTACAGCCTGAATATTGAATATGATCAAAGTGACTTTAAAGTGTGAAATATTGAGTGCATCGCGGAACTACGTGTGAGCAGCGGAGTACCCCAGCAGATAAAGTATAAGGTAAAATGTTTTGATCATTTCTGTCTGCTGACATTCTCGAACCAAATGTATTTGTTGTTGTATAATTGATAGTAATTTAAGATAAATTGTTTAGGTAATTTATGTGCAATCAAATAATTGTGTTCAGATAGGTAGGAAACATTAAGAGCATACTTACTATTGTTTTAAGAAAAGGTCATAATAACTTATACTAATATTGATTTTCTATTTTTTTTTCACTAATAATGGTAGTGAACAAAATTGATGCATTGTGTTAATAGTAGTTGGAAGGAAGAATTGAATTTACTTAAATTTAAATTATTATTAAAGTAATATTTAAATGAAGCAATACTGTTTTAAGTTTGAAGAGTTGATAACAAACGAGTAATGAACATTTGCTTAGAATTTTAATTGGATAGAAGTAAATTTCGAAAAAAAAGGCGCACAGAGAAAAAAAAAGGTGAGGGTTTTGATTGTATTTGTTTTAAGTGTGAGAACAAGTATTGAGTTTGGAAATATTTTATTGAGGATAATTGTAGGAATTTATATGTGTATGGTATACAATTTTTCTTTATGTGGATGTTTCTATTGACATCAGCACTTTTATTCAATTTGCAACGTATCAGTATTATTATGTAAATTGTATGTTATTATCTAATGTATAAATTGGAATCTGTATTGCATAGTAATCAAATCGAAATAATATTTTTATCTTTTGCTTTATTGGAAGTAAATTGTGTGATATTAATCGTTGAGGAAAATCAGGTTATACAGTAGGTTAAATTAGAAATATAATACATCGATTATCTGAAAGGTATTAATTAGTATAATAAGTGGAGGTAACTGTACTAAGGTAGAAATGTAGGAAATATTAATTTGGTAGGTTTAAATATTATTGTAGAGTGGTAATAGTAGTCGGTGAAGGTATGGCTTTCTTATTGAAACTAAAACGGGTGGATCTTCAGATGATAGCCGAAGAATTGGGGGTTGAATTCACGGAAGATGATACCAGATTTCAGCTTAAGAAAAAGATAATGGACAGCGATGACTATGACGAGGGGGCTGTTATGGAATTATCTAACACTATTTTTGCGGAACGATTGGAGCGCGAAAAGTTAGAAAAACAGGAAAAATTAGAGCGCGAAGGAAAACAGGAAAAATTAGAGCGCGAAAAGTTAGAAAAACAGGAAAAATTAGAGCGCGAAAAGTTAGAGCGCGATAGAGAAGAAAGGGTTGAAAGGGAAAAGTTAGAAAGAGAAGAGAGGTCTGAAAAATTGAGGATGGAACATGAATTAGAAATGGAGAGGCTAAGGATACAAGGTTCGACAAATAACTCTAATGGGTCTAGGGAATCTAATAATGAAAGTAACATAGAAAAACTGATCAAAAGTGTTAAAACTCTGTCTATCAAAGTACCAGAAGGGACTGAGGGATGGAATTTATTTTTCAACAGTTTAGAAAGGGCATTCAAAACTAAAAATGTGCCGGAAAACCAGCAGGCCGAAATTCTACTAAATATGTTAGGAGATAAGGCAGATAATTTGTTAATTTATACCACTAGGGAACAAATTGAGAATTATGAGGAATTAAAGGAGTTAGTTCTAAGGGAACATGAGCCGACACCGAAGGCGTGTTTGGAAAATTTTAAGAAGCCTAGGAGAAACCAGAATGAAACTCATGTACTATTTGTATCGCGTTTAATAGCAACATGGGAAAATTATTGTAAGATTAGGGGTGCGGACTCGTATGAAAAGTTCAATCAGTTAATAATTACCGATAAGTTATTAAACTCGTTAGATGAAGAAACCGCATCATATATTGGGTTAACTCAGCAGAGTAAATGGTTAGAAGCTTCTAAAATTGCTAAAGAATGTGACAATTATTTTGACGCTAAACGTAAGTCTTATGCCGTTACGTATAAAAGTTTTAAGGGTAAAGATAGGTATGCAAACAATGAAAAAGTGAGACTTAGGGAGGATAGTAAATTTAATGGTAATTGGAGGCAAAACGGAAATAATGAGATTAATTCTTTTTCGGATAGAAAAACTGAGTTTAGGAGATATAGCCCTAGATGCTTCAAATGTGGTATAAGAGGTCATTACCAACGTTTTTGTAATAAAGTGAGCAATGAGGGAAATAGTAATAATAGCGAATGTCGAGAACAGAAAGCGGGTGTAAATAAGATTGTCGTAAAAGGGAATAAAGAGTTACCTAAAGGAGCTATTGTGGCGAGGATATCGGCAAAGGCCGAACAGAGAACTAATGTTATTGGTGAGAAATTAAATAAAATTCAGAAAATTGAAGTTAGTGTAAATGGGCAAAAAGCAAAAGGATTGGTCGATTCTGGATGTGAAATTAGTGTTATTCATAAAGACTTGGTACCGGAAGAGAAATTAAAAGGAGCGGGTAGTATTTATTTGCAAGGATTATTTGGTGAAGCAGGTCACCGTTGGTCAAATTACCGTTAGCTATTCCGCAATTCGGACAAACTAATATAATTCATCAGGAAGTACTTTGCGCGGTGACCGATAATATTAATGAGCAGGTAATTTTACATCCCGAGGTGATTAATGAGTTGTCAGGGGTCAATCGCGAGGAACCATTGCTAGAGTCCCAAGAATTAGAAAGTTTGGAAATTAGTATCGATAACTTGAGTGAAAAGAAAGGTATGAGCAGCGATAATTGTAATGTTTACGCAATAGAAGCGAGATCGGAAAATTTACAAAGTCAGAATGCAGAAAAAACAGAAGGGGAGAAAAATAATAAAGTTATCGTTAGCAATTCAGATATGTTTAAGAAATCCCAATTGGAATGTAAAAATTTAGAGAGAGTTTGGGAATTAGCCAAAATGGATAAAGGGGATTATTATATTATAGATGGTTTATTGTATCATAAAGAGAAATGGTTAGGCGAAACTATAGCGCAGTTAGTAGTACCCAAGATAAGAAGGGAAGAGATCCTAAAATTAGCGCATACTTCAGTATTTGGAGGGCATCATGCAGCCAAGAAAACGTTACAGAGAATCAGGTATTCGTTTTATTGGAGGGGATGTCGAAAGAAACTAAACAATTTTGTGAGTCATGTTTAGAGTGCAATTGACTAGAGGGGTTAAAGTGAATGATAGAGCTCCTATTTCCCCAGTATCGCGGCTAGAACTTCCATTTCAGGTAGTTAATATTGATTTAATTGGGCCTATTGATCCTAAAAGTTCACAAGGGCATCAATATATACTAACCTTAATTGACCAGCATACCAGGTGGGCGGAAGCAATACCTCTAAAAAGCTTAACTGCTAAAACAGCGTGCGATGCATTACTTCAAATATTTACAAGGACAGGAATTCCAAATATAATCGCATGTGATAATGGAAGCAATTTCACTGCCGACTTAACGAAAGAATTTGAGAAAAGGTTAGGGGCTAGTCCACGATTTTCGACCCCACAGTACCCACAGTCTAACGGTCTTGTGGAGCGTTTTAATCAGACGCTTAAACGTATGTTGCATCATACGATTAGGGAAGAAGGGAAAAG
The DNA here is from genome assembly GCA_963932465.1 of Maratus speciosus. NCBI lineage: Eukaryota > Metazoa > Arthropoda > Arachnida > Araneae > Salticidae > Maratus > Maratus speciosus. Next base: position 346,098,149 of record OZ010795.1, on the reverse strand, counting down.
ATGGCATGAACAAATACCATTTATATTATGGGCGTATAGGGAAGTCCCAAATTCTACGACAGGAATCGCACCTTTTCAATTATTATATGGTAGAGCGCCGGAGGGTCCTTTATCAGTTCTCAAGTCATCCAGGGCAGGAGAAAATAAGGGGGCACAGTTAGATACTATGCCGATTCATGAGTATTGGAATAAACTTAAGGGACGCTTAGAAAGAGCCGCAAAGGAGGCAAAATTATCGTCCGAGGTGCAACAAGGCAGAATGGCCTATCATTATAACTTAAGGTCAAAAGAAAAAACGTTTGAAGTAGGCGATAAGGTAATACTATTAATCCCCGATTCAACTAACAAATTATATTCTAGGTGGCAAGGGCCGGGAACTATTGTCGAAAAACGAAACAGGCATTCGTTTATAGTTGAATTAGCCGACGGGAATAGGAAACACGTGCACCAAAATAAAATAAGAGAATTTATTGCTAAGTGTAATATAGTTAATATTGTTTTTGAAGGTGATGAGGAATTTGGAGAAGTTGGGGAAATTCCTATTCTAAACCGGGAACAAGAGGTAGAACGGGACTTAGAAAGGTTCGAAATAAAAGGGTTATCTAATAGTCAAGTCAAGGATATAAAGTCCATTTTGAGGGAGAATAAAGAGGTATTTATAGGTCCTGTGCGACCAGCGGAAGTAGGGGAGCACCGTATTGATTTGAAACCGGATGTGGCAAGGAAAAAGCCAAAGTTATATAGTGTACCTGTTGCTTACAAAGAGGAAGTAGATAGACAGATTCAGGAGTTATTAGAATTAAATCTAATCGAAGTATCAAATGCAGAAAAATTAGTGATCCAATTGTTTGCGTGGCGAAAAAAGACGCAACTGTTAGGCTTTGTATTGATTATAGAGCTTTAAATTCAGTAACGCAGGTCCCAACATTTCCTATGAAAGATTCGCAGGAAATCATGTATACTGCGGGGGCAGCTAAATATTTATCTTCGATTGATTTATTGAGGGGTTATTGGCAGATTAAAATGGCGGAGGAATGTAAACATTTGACAGCTTTTACAACTCATAATGGGACTTATCAGTGGCGTACTATGCCTTTTGGTTTATCAGGGGCGGCTGCTACGTTCCAAAAGGATATGAATGAGGTTCTTCAAGGTCATCGGAGGTATGCACAAGCATATATTGATGATGTCATCATTTTCTCCGACACCTGGGAAGAGCATTGTGAGCATGTTAGGTCTGTTATAGAAGAACTTAAAAATAGAAATTTTACGATTAAGCTGGATAAATGCAAATTTGGAGAGAAATTGACTAAGTTTTTAGGTCATGTAATTGGGGGTGGAACGCATGCACCTGATGAGGAGAAAATAGGAGCAATAAAGGATTTAAAGAGACCGAAAACTAAAAAGGAAGTTAGATCTGTTTTGGGATTGATGGGATTTTACCGATCTTATATTCCAAATTATGCAGAAATTGCTATACCTTTAACTGAATTAACTAAAGGGAAGGTTAAAAATACTGTACCATGGGATGAAAGGGCAGAAGAAGCATTTAATACCCTTAAAGATGCGTTATGTAACGGGACGCGTTTAGCTACACCTATCGTAGGCCGGGAATATCAGCTTCACGCCGATGCTTCAGATCTGGCAGTAGGATGTTGTCTTACTCAAAAAGATGAAAAGGGTCAGTTTAAACCGATAGCTTTTGCCAGTCAGAAATTATCAGGGGCTCAGCGTGCTTGGCCGAGTATAGAGAAAGAGGCTTGGAGTGTTCTCTTCGGGTTGCGGAAGTTTGAAAAGTGGACATATGGATCTCAAATTGAGATTATAACGGATCATAATCCATTAAAATTTCTCACTGAAACAACCCCAAGGTCCCCCAAACTCACTAGATGGGCTCTTGCCTTGCAACGCTGGAACCTGAGTATTTCTCATCGTCCAGGAGCGCAACATTTAAATGCTGATGCAATTTCCAGGCTACATAGGAAGAGCTGGGAAGAACAGCCAATTGCTAGCCCATCGGCCTCAATGACTAAATAGTGGACAAACCTTAAAGGGGTGCAATCACGTTAAAAAAATTTTTTGTATATGTGTAATTGTATTTGAATTTTGTGTTATAGTGTTATAGTGTATTAGCATGTGTAGTTGTTCTGTAATAATAATAGTAGTACACGGTTCATTAGCGATGTCAGTAGAGAATGTTCAGACACCTTGATATATATATATGTAATAATAATAATGAAGAAACCTGCAAAGAGACTATTGAACTCTTCTGTGATGTTGCTATATGTTTGGGGAAAATTAGACCCTAAATGGCATATTTTCCGCTAAGGTGGAGGGTGTCAGGTTCCGAGAAACATCTGCTATTAGAAATGATGTTCTATATTATTTTTGTCTTAATATATTATGTATTGTATGGGCTGTGTACTGGAATTTCAAAATAACAGTCTTTCCTTATCTAAAACTGGATCTAAGCCGGTGAAAATGTATAGGTGGAATGAGGGGGAAAAAAGATAGTTGGAGAGGGCGTGCCCAACCTTTTGAGATGTCTGTGGAAGATGGGAAGACAAAAGAATTCCACAAACGACAAAAAGGGCTTGAAGGGGAGCCAGGTAGAAAACTCCGGAGGGATGACGTGGAAAAAGAGCAAGGGGTTCCTGGAAGGCAGTCTGTTCTGCTGAGAGAGTTTTGAGCGTAGCTCGCGAGGTGGACGGGTGTTCCTTGGATAGCTCTGAGAGAGTGCGTATGGTTGAGAGAGGCTCAGATAGAGCTTAGGCTTAGAGCCCATGTGTTGGGAGATTGATCTCCGGAAAGCTAATTTAACGTGTGTAGAGTGAGAGTGATTTAACGTAGTTTAACAGTACACAGCCAGCATTTACTGTATTCAATTTAATATTGAACCGGATCATCTATATCCGAGTTTGTAAGTGTAAATAGTGTTTGTTGTTGTGTAAATAGTGTGTAAATAAACTGTTAATTTAGTTAATTGAAAGCGTTGGTTTTCATTTAAACAATCCTCTCAGAGCGTGACCGATATCACGTAATCATATCGGTGGTGGCAGCATATAAATAATAAGGATTTTCTTCCAAGTTGTGCGGACTAAGAGGAAACTCCGACACGCGCCATATTGGCGCGGTTTTTTTCTGACGCCAATGTCATATATGCAACGGGTACTTAACTGGCGCCAAAGTGTCGTTATTTTGCTTGATATGGTAACCCGGACGTTGTTGTTTATGCTGTTGATGCTTTCGCCAAATTGCCGTCGGAGAAATGTCGCGCCAATATGGGGTGTATATGACATCTGTGCCTAGCATTGATAAAAATAAAAATAAAACGTCGAAATAAAAATCCCTTGGTGGCGTAAACACGTGTAACTTCCTTACAGTCAAGTGAATGTGACATTTACGATCAACCATTATCGGCATTTAATCTTATAGTCTGGCGATAGATTTTTGGTCGATGGAATAACCAAGTAGTACCGTTTTAATTTACCACTCGAAAAATAAAAAAATGCTAACTGGCGAGTTAAAAAAAGCTATTGGCGAGATTTTCACCCGGCTAACATAAAAGTATCAAGAATTCTTTGTGATCATGGCATCTTTTATGTAGTTTTATTCGAAAAAATAACTTTGATTCTTAATTCAAAACGGAAACCTTTCTTAGGAAAAGCGAAGTGTTGTAATTGTTTATGGCAGTTACATGACTTGGACTATTCTAATATAAGTGAAATCATGGCGATAGAATAATATTTGGCGACTTATCGCCTGTGTCTGGCTAACATTAAAGTACCAAAATGACTGCCTGGAATATAAAAAGCGAAGGAATCCGCCCAGAATTGTTGATAATAGTCACATGACTTAGGATATTATTATAGAGATTATTTTCAATTCTAAAAACAGCGCAAAGAATAATATTTCCTAACGATTAAAAATTTATTTACACGTGACTATTAAAAACAGAAAAAAAACCCTTTAAAATTACTATTAAATGAGTACGTGTTACAAGCAGGAAAATATTGAAAATTGTATTTACACGTGAATATTAAAAGAGAAAGGAAACTTTAAAATAATAAATACATTAATATGCGTTTAACCCTTTCAGGGGCAAGGTACTTCTATTCGTAAAATGTTGAAATCAGTAAATGGCACCAGAATTTACAAACAAATTTCGAAATACGAAAATGCTTTTGTTCACTTAATAATAAAAGGAAAATTTTCATTCCAATATTCTGGTGCATTTAAGAATTAAAGTTAAGTGGTCCAAAAATGAAATACCGCCCTTGAAGGGGTTAAAGCGGTAAATTGTAGTAATTGTAGTAAATTGTATAATGTCAATCGTTTTATAACGCTGTTAAAAAATACCGGGAGGCAAAGACTCTGTTTACTTAATTCATTTTATTTTAGCTTCCTTTCAAATGTTTAACTGGTCTTCTTTAATCAAACACGAAAACAACCGTTGGATGTCTTAATAGCAAATGATTCGGCCTTAAATTTTTGCAATCAAAGGGAATTGAATGGAAACCCGTTTACAGGGAGATCGCTATAGGTTTTTTCAATTCCAATTCAATCTTCGCTAATCTTTTTAAAACCGATCAAATTAGCGTGCTTTTAGATTCTGCGGTGTCTGAATGGGGGTTGGCGAGCGTAGCTTGCAGGGGGCAGAGCCCCCTAGTATATATAATAAAATTGAAATCACAAATATATGAATAAATTGGTAAAGTTCTAAAGATGAATTAGTAATGAACATAGGAAACCAGTATGTAAAATAAGAAACTATGAATAACTCACAGAATCTTCAGAGGAGCTTGTGAGTTCATTCATAGAAGATGCGTTATTTCATCCAATTTTGTCGGCATTAAGCCTAAAATGACAAAATTTAGCTCCTTATAACGCAAAAATAACAGAAAATAGATAATAAAAATCCAAGAGATCTAAAAAAGATACACCTCACACAGGATATTAAAAATTAATAGAGCAAAATACCTAAATTACATACTAAACTGCAGCATGACTGGATGGTAAAACAGAGTTAGGACTATTTTAACATGTGGGCCTACAGTTGATTATCTGACTGAAACCCATAACTTTGCTACCATCTGGTGTGAGAAAGGAAAAAATGTAAATTGGAACTGGATGATTAACAATAATGTTTGGTGCTGCCATCTTTACTCAACAAAAAGAATGAAATTGATTGAAAAAAATAAAGAAATGACTTAGATTAACATTTAGTTGAAGTAGAATGAAAAAATAGCAATAAACTTGATATTACTGAGTAAATACAAAAATGATATAAAGAATAGGAATAAATTAATAAAAAATAAAATAAAGAATTATATAAAAATAAATAACTAGATGGGCAATTGATTAAATTAACTAATTTAAAGACAAAATGTTATAATATAAAAAATGAGAATATAAATAACATTTAAAAAACAGTGAGGAATATTTTGAGATAGTAAAATATAGACTTGTATTGTGTAACTAAATGTGAAAATTTTAAAAACAATGAGGAATATTGAGATAGTGAAATATATCCTTGTATTATGAAGCAATATGTGAAAATTGTTGAGAAATTTATGATGTTAAATGCATGATACCCCGTGTTTTTTTATTTATTTTTTAATATATCCATACAATATATAAGCAAATATATATACACATATACAGGCTCACACATATATAAACATATAAGGTTTTAAACTTTTTTTAGCATTCCCGACCTCAACCCTCCGTAATGGTATTTTTATGTTTTTTTTTTTTTAAATAGTGTATAATGTATGGGAAAAAACATACACTCACACACATACCTTCTTTTTTTTTATTATATATAAATCTACATATACATATATTGTATATATATACACATATATATAATTTTTTGTTGTGTATGTTTTTATAATATTTTTTCAGCAATCCACAACCCACCCTCCATAATAGTGTTTTCTATTTTTTAGTTTTTTTTAATACATATTATATGCCTATACTGGTAAAAAGTAGAAAATAATAGAAAAGAATGAATATTAAGATTTGAGTCATGCAGATATAAAAGAGATGGGATAATTATAAGACAATGCTAATTGCTTTAATTTAAAAATGTTAGGCTGTAAGAATTGGGAGGAACATAAACGTTTGATACGAAGACAGTGATTAAGTAGAATATTTCTATATACTGAAATATGTAAGCAGGAATTGAAATTCGTAAAATTAATTACATTAAATGAAAATTCATTGCGTTTATCATAAATATTGAATGTTAGGGTGTTATTAGGTAGATTAGGATGTTAAAATTAATATTCTACAATTTTAACATCCATAAAATTGATACTAGAATTTTGTGAAAAAGTAATACTAAGTTCTAGATTAGAAGGGTACTTTACAGGAAGAGATATAGAATTATTATCTTTAACAGAAAGAATAATTATATCGTCTATGTATCTGTATAGCAAGATATTATTGTTAATAAATTTACGTTCATAAAAGTAAAGATATAAATCAGATAGCATACTTGATGAATCCTTGAGGTATGCCCTGTATTTGAATAAAAAAAAAGCATTGTCTTGGAAAATAAAATTATGAAATAGTAGAAAGTTAGTCAAAGATGTGAAGTAGTCAGTATCAATGTTATCAGGTAATTTTAATAAAGGAAAATATTCTATAAATAATGTATTGATAATAGAATGTAAGTCTTTGAGAATGATATTATTAAATAGGTCTTTGAAATCTAAAGTAATAATATTATTGACATTTGCTAATGGCTTTATTTTATCCACTAATTCAAAACTGTTTTTAATGCAGTGAGTGTTGTCTTTGTTGACTGATAACTCATAAATTTGTGTAAGAATATTTAAAAATAATGTATTAGCACGGGTGTTATATGTATTACAACCTACAGTGACAGTGCGGAATTTAAGAGGATTTTTGTGAAATTTTGGTATCATGACTACATAAGGATAATTTAGGTTGTTATTTTTTATGCCTAGTAATTTATGATAGCTTAATATATGATTATTATTTTCCTTTAAAGTAACATGATGAAGTTTGAAAATATTATTAGAAGTAACTGCTTTAGTTAGAAGGTGATGATAGTAATATTTGCAGATGATAGCATAGTTATATATATATATATACACCCTATATATACATATATATCGCTTTGAAACAAAACTTTGAATATTAAAAGGCTTTCAAATCTAAAACTTTCATCGGGAAGTACCTCATTTTCTCGTATTTAAATAAGTATTTTATTACTATAATAGAAATATGTGCTTCTGTATTATTAATATAAAAATTTATTTTTATCAAAAATATTTTATTTTATATAAAAAATATAAAACAATCAAAAAAAAAATCACAAATACAATTTGGGACGCGAAGGATTCAAACCCTCTGTTCCTGAACGCGCTGAATGTTCCATCCACGATAAAGACCCACTCCATGTTCCTGTCTCCTGAGCACGCACGCGCGGCACGCGTGCATCTTGAACCCACCCTATATGTCGATTCAAGCCTATCACTGGATAAACAACATAAAAGAAGATTTGCCGACCGAAAGTTGTTTTATGTAGATTTCCACATGTGTTTGTTTTGTGTTTATTTGTAGTGGTAAGAAATTTTTCTTATTTTGTTTTGTAAATTTACAAAGAGAAAGTCTTATTACTTTCACTAATTCTGCTGTTATTTCAGGGTATGATGTTATTTTCTTTTAGGACTCATTTTTAGTATTCTTTTCTTACATATATATATTTTTTTCAAAAATCTTTGTAGTTTCATGATAACGCTGAAAATAAACATTTTTTGTTGTTGTTATCGTGTTGCTTTTAACAGTGTTTGTAAGTTGCTTTTCTTGCATTTCTATGCGATTGTGTTTATTGAGAAACTTTGTTGTTAATGTTAGAATTAGTTTCCATTATTTCATTTTGTTGAATTGCATAGTGTGCAATCCTTTTTTTGTATTCGCAAATTCTATCGTTATTTCAGGTTATGATATTACTTTGCCTTAGTATAAAGTGCTTTCAAAAGTACCTACTTTCATAACAACTCTTAAAATAAACTGATGTTATCTAGCAATTATCTTCTATTGGTTAAATAAAACATTCTAATTAATTTTTTTAGAAACATGCTCAGTCATTTATAAATCTTTAATGATTATAAAATTTTTAGAAAGATATTTTTGAATGATTCAGTATTGCAAAATTTGCTTTGTAATTTGAAGAAATAACTGTAGGTAAAGGAACTCCAGTAACCGATGGGTAGGTATATCCATAGACTTTCTTATTTTTTAACACAATCATATTTTTTGGTAAAGGTATAATACTATAATATTAAAATTTTCTAACTGATTGAAAAATGTATCCAGGCCGGAGGCTGTCTAGATAGCTCATTAGGCAGAGCGTTGCCAATTTAACACGTTGGCGGCTAAGCCGTATGAGGTGAAATCATTCCTCGTGGCTAAAAGTTTTTTTTTAAAATTGTTTTGTTGAAATTGTTGCAAAACTCTTTAAGAAGGCTAGGGAAAAATTTAAAGATGTTACCAGTTGGCTTGATAGATACAGAATGAATTGAAACAACATTAACAGGTGTCGAAGGGTTGTCAATGACCGCCATTTGGAGAAGGGCGCTAGTGTCGAACACCCTTCGACACCCGCCGCAGGTTTAATTCCCATTTTGGGCACTTTTTGAGTTGGTGGGAAATTTTTTGAATTGTTTGGTATCTTTATCAATCAGAAGTATGACTGAGTTAAAAAAATAATATAAGTGTCTACGTATCCATTTTTTCAATGAAGCTCCATTATCTACACTATTTTCTGTTGAACTGTCTACATAGGAGCAGACCTGATGCAATTGTGAAAAAGGTTGTCTGAGTGAATTGTGTTGTCACGTTGTCAGTCTGTGTAGCTCAACAGGCTAGGCAGAGTGTTGGTAATTTAATGTTAAAGGTACTTGGTTCAACTTCCGGCCTGGATGTTTTTCACTCATTTGGCAAAATTTCTAATCATAGGATATTTTTACCAATCAATATGATTAAGTTACAATATAATAAACATTTTAATTTAATTCAACGAGAACTAAGATAGCAATAAAGTGGTTTTAAGCCAAAAGGATGCACTCTGCTTGCTGCTAACTAAAAACTTCAATTTTCTAGTCTAGTTTTTGTGCTACTTGTTACATTACATTGTTCAAAAAGTAGCAGCTACTGTATATAACTAGTCAGAATTCAAACATATACACAAACAAATGCTTATCTAGCCATCAGGACCATTTCTAACATGACAAGACTAGATGGCAAAGTTTAAAGGTTGGTAAAAAAGCAGAGGAAATGCAGTTTTAAATCAAATAGCCAAAGTAGAGTAGCAAGGTAAGAAATGGCATTTTTAATTTTCGCTTATGGTGGCAAAAGATTTGCAAAAATCTAGAAAATGACTGCTGTCAACCATGAATAAGTTTACTTTTGAACCTAAACAAGGATTGTTTATAAATGGATTAAAAATTATTTGTTAAAAAAACTCCAGTGCATCCACTAATTTTTATTTATATCATCTTGTCAATTGATTGAAATTAGCAAACTCATCAATATTAATTCTTCAAGCAAAATTCCTATAAATTAGTTCTGCTCACTGATGGGAAGTAGTGCACTATAATTAGCAAACCTATATACTCTTTTAGTTATTTTAGCCTGAAAATGAAAATAGCAGGGGTGCAGAATATGTCCTATCTACTAAAAAACAACTTTTCAAAAGTAAAAAAAAAAAGCCAAGCAAAAAAAAGAAAAGAAATAAGGGGAAAGTTGTGGCTAAAAAATAGTGTGATATCAAATTTCCAAGCTTATATTATGGTACTTATTTAACATTTTTTATTAAAAATTTACCATACGTAAGTGAAGTACCTAAGTATGCGTTGATAGAAAGCCTTTTCTCCTTTACTAAATACATCATAACGTGTTTCTGAAAATTAATTTTTTTTAAATTATGCATGATGGGCTTGGCGGCCATCTTTCCATATTTTACATAAATTTCTAAGCAGACAAGCTCGTAATATGTTTGCATTATTAAGAATTTTGGACTTCTAGTTTTGGCTACAGACAGATAAATTAAGAAAGTCTTTTATTTTGAAAAAAAAAAAAAAAAAAAATGATTTTTACTGCTTTAACTAATTAATTAACCCCCTCCGAAAAAAAAAGAATCATAAGATGAAACCTGAAGTTACTTCAACTTTATTTTAAGACACAAATTTCTAGGCACTCATTTCCATAAATTAAAAGCATAAAATGTTTGCTTTAGCAACAATATCGAATTTCTGATCTTAACAATGTACTTGTGTGCTTAGAAATTTGTGTAAAATATGGAAAGATGGCCGGCAAGCCCATCATGCATAATTAAAAAAAAATTAATTTTCAGAAACACGTTATGATGTATAGTAAAGGAGAAAAGGCTTTCTATCAACGCATACTTAGGTACTCGACTTACGTATGGTAAATTTTTAATAAAAAATGTTAAGTAAGTACCATAATATAAGCTTGGAAATTTGATATCACACTATTTTTTAGCCACAACTTTTACCTTTTTTTCTTTTCTTTTCTTTTTTTTTTTTTTTTTGTTTGGCTTTTTTTTTACTTTTGAAAAGTTGTTTTTTAGTAGATACTGTTATACCCAACCCTACTTTGTTACATAAAATTTCATATCTTCTTATAATGTTATATTTCCAACATTAAAGTTGGAGAAGTGATTGTGAAGTATATTATTAAATGATTGAGAACACACACACACACACACACACAAAAAAAGACTTTCTGAGATATTCAAGGTTGAAGGTCAAAATATTTGACCTTGGACCTTATTTTTTTTTTTTATCTAGGCATGTGACATCTTATTAGAAAGGTCTTTTTATTATCCTTAAAATGAGCCCAAAAGTTTCTTCCTAATTTAGTTAGAACTCAAGTAGTATTTTTTAAAATTCGTGCAGAATTTTAAAAAATTCCCTTTTTTTTAAAATTAATTTTTTTAAACTCAAAACCAAATTGAGATATAAAGATAAAATTTTGAAATTATTAATTCTCTCCATGAAATGCACATATGTGCCAAATTTCAAGACAATCTGGAGTGGTCGGGTTGTGGCGTGTGTTGATTTGACATGGAATAACTCGTATAGTTTTTTACAAAGTCTTAGTATTCTTTTAGCAACTTTTTTTTTAAATCATACAATTACTAATTCATATATTTATTCTACAGAACCCTCTGTGTGCGAGTAATACTCACACTTGACCGTTTTTTATACTCAGAATCGCTCCTGGAATTTATGTAAGCTTATAGCATATTGTAAAATTATGGAGAAATTTTCATATGGATTAGGGGTTGGGAGTAAAAGCATTTTCTGCACCCCTGGGAAGAAAGTAGGAGATGCTTTATGCCTTTTTGTTCTATTTTGTGGGGAAACAACAGTTATAGATAATCCTTACGTGGCACTTCTGCAAAATATGATGCTTTTGTCTTAGTGTCATGAAAATATTAATAATAATATATGTTTTCTTTTTAGGCATGTCAGAAAAGAAAATTCAAGAATATGAAACTTTTTTAAATGAAGTTTTGCGTGAAGATCTAAAGAAAGTTTTAGCTCAAAGGGAAGCTCTTTGTCAAGAAGTATTAGATCTACAACAGTTGAAAACTGTAATTGAAAGACTTCAAGAAGCTGAGTTGAATAAAGAGGCCATCAAGACTAGAGTCGACCTTGGTTGTAACTTTTATGTTCAGGCTAATGTGACTGATCACAAATTTATTTTTGTTAAAACTGGATTAGACATCTTTGTACAGTTTACTTTAGAAGAAGCCACTAAATTCATTGATAAAAAGTTAGATTTTCTTAATAAAAAAATTGAAAATACGTTAAAACTTAGTGCTGAAATTAATGCTCACATTCAACTAATTTTGCAAGGACTGAGAGAGTTAACGAACTTGACTTATCCAAAAGATGATCCGCCCAGACGTGATGTCCTGTGAAGGATTTGTTATTGATGGTTTGTAATTTTCTTGTTCTTTTTTGCTATATGTTGTCGTTTTTATCTTTCAGTGTTCTTCTCCAGTATAGCCATCTGTATATATATATGCATGTATATCCAGTATATGCATCCACAGAAATCTGTGGCCATTTGTATATTTCAAATCTCTCACTAGAAAATTAATGCTCATTCAGAGTTTCCTCCAGGTTTAAAAAGGGCAGGGTACTCCTTGTGGGGAAAAGGCACATTTTGGATTTTTTTTTTAAAGTATTCTCTTGATTTTTGAAACTACAGTACAGGACCTATTATCTGGAATCCTCGGGGCCAAGTGCTTTCCGGATTTTGGTCTTCCCAAAATTCGGAAGGTCTCTCTCTCCCCCCCCCCCCCCCCCCAATCTGAAATTTTTTAAAAAACACATTCATAACAAAATTTAAACAATCCCATTTAGAATATGAAAAAACTTATCTTTTGTATTTTTCAAAAATTATTTTAAAAAATTCTTGCACTATTCAATGGTAACAATGAATAAATAAAAAAAATAAAATTGGTAAGTAATACAGTACAGGACCCATTATCCGGAATTCCAAAATCCGGAAGAACCCGAAATCCGGAAAAAAAATTTGAAAATTTTCTAAATTTGTAAATTTTTACTAAAATTTTGGAATTTCTAAAAATTTTCGAACTTTCCAGTTTTCTAATTTTTTTTTCTGTCCGTTGTGTTTCAGTGTGTAACCACTAAAATATGTTACTTCAGCGGCGGGGGAACACGGACCCCCCCCCCCCCCCCCCCCCCCCGAAATTAGGAAAAAAATAATTTTTCTCTCAAATTTTAGTGTAAAATTAAATTTTCGATTCGTTAAAAAAAAAGAAAAACGTCAATTGTTCGCAGTAAAAATCACTAATTTTGCCAAAGGATTTCGGAAAAACGCTAATTTCGTCAAAAGATCGCAGAAAAAACGCTAATTTTGTCAAAAGATCATGAAAAAAATGCTAATTTCGTCGAAGGATCGTGAAAAAAAAACGGCAATTTTGTCAATGAATTTCAGAAGAAAAAAAACGCTAATTTTGTCAAATAATCGCGAAAAAACGCCACTTTCGTCAAAGAATCGTGAAAAAAAATGCGAATTTTTTTCGAAAAAACACAAATTTCATCAAAGGATTGCGAAAAAACGCAAATTTCTTCAAAGGATTGCGAAAAAACGCAAATTTTGTCAAAGGATCATGAAAAATAAACGCTAATTTCGTCAAAGAATTGCAGAAAAAAAACGTTGATTTCATCAAAGAATCGCAAAAAAATGCGAATTTATTTCAAAGAATTGCGAAAAAATGCGAATTTCGTCAAAGGATCGAAAAAAACGCAAAATTCTTCAAAGGATTGCAAGAAAGCGCAAATGTTTTCAAAGAATCGCGGGAAAAAAAACGCGAATTTCGTCAAATGATCACGAAAAAAAAATTAATTTCGTCAAAGGATCTGAAAATAAACTCTAATTTCGTCAAAGGATCGCGGAAAAAACGTGAAATTCGGGAGGACCCGAAATCCGGAAAGCCTTCGGTCCCGAGGATTCCGGATAATAGGTCCTGTAGTTGTATTATTTAATCCACAAGTTCTACCCCCCTTTTTTAACTACATAATTTACATTAAAAAAATTTATCACTTTTACTAAACCTTATTTAAAAAAAAAAAAAAAAAAAAAAAACCTCCCTTTTGAAATCCGATTTTTTAAAAAAAAATATTCATAACAAAATTTAAACAATCCCATTTAGAATATATGAAAAAAACTTATCTTTTGCATTTTTTAAAATTATTTAAAAAAATTCTTGCACTATTCAATGGTAACAATGAATAAATAAAAAAATAAAATTGGTAAGTAACATTATTTAAATCTACAAGTTCTACCTTCATTTTTAACTACATAATTCACACAAAAAAATTTGATCAGTACTTTTACTAAACATTATTTAAAAAAAAAAAAACGACCCCCCCCCCTCTCTTTTGAAATACAGAATTCTCAAAATGACAAAATTAACAGAATTGAAACAATTACTTGTAAGATATGAATAAAAACTTTAAAAAAAAATTTTTAAACTTTTTAAAAAATTAAACAAATTCCAACACCAATCAATGGTAATAATGAAGAAATAACAAAATAAAATATGCAAACTAATATTATTTAATCTACAATTACTATCCCCCTTTTTTTTAAACTATGTAATTAACATAAAAATTTTGATCAATATTTTTAATACATCTTATTTCTTAAACATATCAGTCAATTTTGTTTATTTTAACAAAATCTGTGAAATTTTCAAAAAAATTTCAGAAATTATAAAGTTTTAATATAAGTTTACAAATTTCGAAAATTTCCAAATAAACTTTTTTTTTTTTTTTTCCGGATTTCGGGCCCTTCTGGAAATTGGAATTCCAGATAATGGGTCCTATACTGTGCTTTTAATATTTAATAGTCAAGGAACTCTTTTAAAGACAGCAATAAGTAAATTTTTACTATGTAAGTTAAATTTTTTAATACAAAAAGGAGTAAAGACGCTTTTTTTTTGTCAACTGGGGACAAGAAGAGTGCTAATTTTTTGGATGAGGGACAAGAAGGGTGCTATATTGTAAATCTCAGGGCAGGCAGAGCGCAGCATCTTCCGAAGCTGTCTGGAGGAAACTCTGCTCATTTTCATTTCTATATTACTCTTAACCTCTTCACACCCGAAGGTAAAATAACACTGTGAATATACATTCACTGATTTTGCACAAACAAAAGTACACCATAGATGACAGAATTAGCCCTTTTATTGAAATTGATACTTTATTGGGCTGATAATTTTGATTCACAATTACAAATCTAAAATTACTAACACCCTTAAAATATTGATTTAATTATTGATAACAATCACACAGTAACAAATTGAAGTCCTTTAAATAAATGAATAATATACAAATTCTCAATTTTTTTAAAATTGTAATGCGTTTAAGTTAATTAATTATGAAAATTTCTTATTCTTGGGCACACTGTCTGGAATGCATTTTGCAAACTCAGATGATAATAACTAGAGCCGTACCGAGTACTCGGTACTTGGCAAAATTTTGGTCGAGTATACTCGCCCAATACCGAGTAGTTGTAAGAATTTCATTTTTTAAGCATATGATATGAATTTAAAACTGATCTGTAAAAAGTTATTCGAATATCAATGTATAATATATGCAATAATTCATAAAACTATTTACTCTGTGTTTAACAACATGTCTACAAAATATAGAAAAAGTTAAGAACAAAAACCCTCATAAAATAATTCCAGATTAAAGTTTAGTTTGACATTTATACAAAGAAAAATAAGTTCTTTTTAAATATATAGGAAAACAGAAAAGACTATTATTTTGGATAAAGAAACTGAAAATAGAATAAATGTAATAAAAAAATTAATAATTAAATTTATTATATTTCAAATAATGGTGCAAAAACACCAAACGTTCTACATTATCAGTAGACAAGGTATTTCTTTTACTACTATAAATTTGCCCTACCTCTGAAATTATTCGTTCAGAATAAACAGTGGCTGAAGGTGCACATAAGAATTTTTTTGCAAGGTTGCACATAATCGGAAAAGTCCCCCCCCCCCCCTCCATGCAAATGGAGTGTCCGTTTTACATGTCTTCTGTTAAGAAATCCTGTATCGCTTTTTTGTACCTCTCTTTTATTTTTAATCAAAAGAAAATATGGTACAGTTACAAAATAAATGTGAAATGTTTTGCATTATTCAATGAATTGTTACAGTAATCAATAAACATTTTTATTTTTGATAGACAGATTTCAGGTATCAGGATAAATTAGAGCGTTGAAGAATGTTTTAATTTTATATTAATTAATAATTGTACTTGTTATGTGTCAATTTTCCTTTTTTTTGCTACTGTTTTGAATTGTCAAAAATTGTCTTTAAAAGGTGCACAAATAAATTTCAAATTTAATTAGTTAATTTATATATACTATGTATGTATATTATATATATGTACACACAGGTAGTATATATATATATATATATATGTATGTACACCTAAGCTCACATTATGTGCACATCAGTGGGGTTTTTTTCCTTATTACCCAACTACTCGGTATTCGGTACTTGGCTACTCAGCCAAAGCACTACCCGGTACACCACTAATAATAACACTTATTTTATAAGGAAATAAGCATCAGTGCTATCATTTATTGGTTTTCATTCAAAGCTAAAAACATTCCACTGTATAGAAGTAAAGCAAAAATGTAAAAAAAGCAAATAATTTAGTTTATATCGCCCTTGTTTCAGAAGTATCACATGTGATACTTCAGAACCAAGGAGGATAAATGATGCTTATTTGCTATCTGAATGACAAAATATTTTTTAAATTTATTCTTGCATGAAATTAAAAGAACAGGTAAAAGAGGATAGCAGAAACTTTAAGGGCATTTATTTATTGATCATTCATTTATTGTTACTTCAATGCAAGCATGTTTATTTATTTATTTATTTATTTTTTGTATTTTTAACTTTTTTTTATCATTAAACATTTTTATTTCTCTTTTTATCATTTTCTGAATTCCAGAGATTATAATTTAAGCAAAAAAGCTTTTGATTGTTGCTTGCTTCAACGAAGACATTCTTTTCAATGCTGCCATATCTCTAATTCTAGATTTTCTTAATTTAAAATTTTATTCCTAGTCAATGCATAATTGGGAGTTCAGTTAAAAAAATTTTTTGGAAGAAATATGCTGTTTGGATAACTGGAAGTTTGGTTAAAAAAATTTTTTTGAGAGAAATAGGCTGTTCTGATAATCGGCACTCTACTGTATTTGAACGCTTATATCATATCTTTGAATAGCGGGCACCTCTCAAGTTATACACACACACGTAACATGTGCATGTGTACATAAACTATCAATAATATGATACTTTTGTTTTTGTGTGTATCAAAAACGAAATGTTGATAACATTTTTCATACTTCGAAAGAAGAAAAAATGGTTCTTAAATAAATACTAATCTATGATCACATTTCTTATATACATTTTATTTCTCATGCAGTAAATAGAACATATAGTCCTAGATATTCAAATTTCAAATACATATTTATTTTCATCTGAAACATAGTTGTGCTCAAACTTTTTTGTGAAACTCCCAAAAACCTGAGTGGTAAAAAACCTATGTATGACCCAAAAGAATTTTTCTAGTGTGAACCCGACCTGCAGAAAGAAAATTACATTCATTCCAAGCCGAAAAAACAAAATTCGGAATAACTCAACCCGATGTTTTACTCTATTCAATGATCCCGAGGGGCTTAGAGGTTTTACTATAATTTGAATATTAAAGAATATAGATTTGTTCATTCTTCTATCAGCCTCTACGTAAAACATAAAAATGGTATTAGAGGTCTGCATGGTCCAGAATTTCCAGGCTCCGTCCCGTCCTGTGTAAAACTTAAAAGTTTGGCCCTAACCTGGCACGCCCGTTTATAATTTTATTGGCTTCATCATCTAAATATTTATATCGGGCCAGCAATTTTTTTTGCCGACCTGGCCATCTATTTTGTTTATCAGCCGGTCTGTTGAAAAAACTGTTCTAATTCTGCGGCCTAGCCCATTTGAAATTTTGCCGCACTGGTGCGGGCCGGGTGCAGAACTCTGTTAGAGATATAATTGTAGATAATTTTTCATAATGGTATTAAAACATTATTTACTTTCCTTACATAATGGTATTAAAACATTATTTACTTTCCTTACATTGCGGGTTCATGTCTGGTTGCAGGTTGCCAGAAATTATTTTGGCGATTTCGGGTTGACTTAAAATGGAATTTGCGGGTTCGGGTCGGGTAGAACCTGACCTGCGCAGGACTCTAGCACAGGGAATATTTTTCAAGCTTTGAGTTAACTGCTGTTCAGCCTAATAATACAAATTATAATTTCCATTCTGTTTTGAGTCTTTGTCTCAAATAAATAAAAGTTACTTCCTTCATTAAATAATTATAGTAACATGCCTGCACAAACTAATACTTTTTTTAGGTTTTTAAAAATGTATAATTTGCTAAATTGTATTTTAAGGAATATTTTCATTTTACAACTATGCTTTTTTTTTTTTTTTTTTTTTTTTTTTCTTCTTTAGCATCTAGAGATGATTCCAGTGACAGTTCAGACAGTGAGGAATTTGAAATTCCATCCTTCAAGCTATCTGCTTTTAGCAAGTATAATTCAATTGAATGTGTTACAGGTTCTAAAAGAGATGCCAGGTAAGAAAAAAAAGTGATATAAAATATTTTGATAGCTTTTGGGGGGTTCCTGAAGAATAGATACACCTTGAATTATTTACCGAAATTTATAATAATAGAAAGGAAAAGCTTTTTGACCAGCCCATTAGAAATTACAAAAGGGCATTCAAACAGTAAGTTGTGTGTGTTCCGTAAACAGAAACAAAAGAGAAACATCAGGGTGTCTACAGAAAAAATCTGGAAATCAGGGAATCATGGAAAAATCAGGGATGTTAATCAAACTGGAAAAGTCAGGGAACTTTGTAAAAATTCTCGAAAATCAGGGAAATTTGTCTAAACACGAAAATATTTGCATTTTCACCTTGCCAATGAGATTGATTCGTCTATTTTATATACCTTATTTTTTTTTGCATGCTGATTAGTCTTTCCGAATATTTTATAAAGATGCACATGATATGAGTTTTTGATATTTAACACAAATTAAAGTTATCAGATGTCCTTATTTTCTGTGAATAGCGCTTATATTGAAGACAATTACCATTTTTGAAAATTTTAAATGATACATTAGCATAACCTGACCAGGTGGCCAGCTTAATCCAATTAGATATCCCGTCAGATATAGATATGTCGTAGAATTGAACATTTTTCAGAAAATGAGAACTTTCTGGTCATCATATATCCATATGAAGTTGTTGGACTAAATTTTGAGTTCAGATTTATAAAACTGTCAACCAATACTTTATGAATGTTAGGCAATTTTTATGTTTTTCTGTGGTGCTTTCTCCCAAATGAGATATTAGCAAGCTGGATAAGTGTGTTATACAAGGAAGCAGCATACATAAAAAAATACTATATGTGTATCGTTAATAATGAAAATCAGGGAAGTCTGATAAAGATAAGGGAAAAATTGGGGAACTATTTTTTACAATTTCTGTAGGCACCCTGAACATTTATTAGAACGAATACACCAATCTTTCAGCTACTTCTCAACATAAGAACCACCAAAATGGTAACATTTTTCATACCGTGGTATCCATTTTTATAGAGCTGTGTCATAGTCTGCCACCTGGGATTGGAGCTAGCTGTCTGCACTAGAAATCAGATGGACACGATGCAGGCTCAGTTTTTGTACTAGTCTTAGGACACAGGCTCAAAGTAAAAATTTTACTTATTCAAAAATTCGAAAAAAAAAAAAAAGGAAAAACAATTTCTATTTGAGAAACAATAATCTGGATTTGATAACAAGCTAAACTTCTTAGTGTTTTACAATCCTTTAAAAAAACAGTTTGAAAGGAAATTGAATTGTTATTGATGAAATATAAGATGAAATATTCTATCTGGTTCTGTTCAGAAAGTTTTTGCATGGCTTCTGTTAGTAACATAAAGAAGACGTGGGATACCCCTTGTCTATCCTCACTTTGTTTGAAGTCCTTTTCCATAATTACTGGTAAACAGAACTCATGTTTTTCTGCTATAGTTATACAATGGTATTTTAATAGTATAAGAATTGTGAGTTTTGTAGATACCTGTCAGTGGTTGGGTATAATAACAAATTTGCTATTTATTTTAATTGTATTTTCATAGACATGAAAATCATGAAATGTTGTCATGGTGAAGTATTAGGATTAATACTTATTTCTATGTAAAAAGAGTTTTTTAAATGAGAAAATTAATTTTGATGCAGTTTAAAATACTATTGAAAATTTTCTAAGGCATACTTTCAGTATCAGGCTCGGATTTCAAATCTTCAAACTCATGCTTCTTAAAAAAGCCCAAACTCATTTCTAGTCTGCACGTCTTCGTCACTGGAAAAATACTGACCAGACAGCAACATTTTCAGGTGCAAGAAAAGATGGAAGTTGCTGGGAACCAGATCAGAACTGTTGGGTGGATGGTCAAACACCACCCAGTGAAAATCTTGTCGCAGATGTTTTTTTGCACTGTGCCATATGTATACGAGTTTTGTCATGAATGAACACAACACTAGCATGCCTCTTGTTCTGAATGTACCATGAGAAGTTATACAGTATTGCACAATAACTGTCAACTTTCACTTTAGCACTCCTTGGCAGGAAGTCAATCAGCAGAGTGCCCTCCATCCCCAAAAAACCATACACACCAATTTCAGTCCCAACACCGTGTGCTTGAATTTGGTCCTATACAGAGATTGGCAATACATTTACTGTTGCTTGGTTTCCAGCGTGAAGTGAGCAAACCACATTCCATCTGTGGTACTAGCAGAAATGTTAAGGCTGCCTCCCTTGCAATTTTTTTTTTTTTTTTTTTTTTTTTTTTTTTTTTTGTGTGTGTGTGTTTGGGCATGAGATTCTTCAGTGTCCACCTGACACACATTTTCTAGAACAACAGGTATTTTGTGCAACAAGGATCAATGTTATCCAAATTCAATGTTACTTAGTTTCTATCGATGCTGGATTTAATTAAATTTCGTGTTTGTCCCAGGTCGGTGGCTCACGATAAATATTCCATCTTGTGCTGTGTTTGTAGCCTTGCCAACATATAATAGTGGGAAATTTTCCAGTCTGGGTATCGTTCCATATGGTTTAGTCGGTAGAACGTCAGTGTGCTATACTGATGGCGCGGGTTCGAGTCCCTGCATGGAATCTTTTTCATTATGTTGGCCTTTGCGCCTCTTAAGCAATTGCTTTGAAATTTGATTTTCATTTGGAATATTGTATGCAAGGCGAATGTTTCTCTCTGGAATAATTTTCATGTTATAATATAGCCATTATTCAATTTTAAACACTGACACAATATTTAAAATTTTAGTTTTTTTATAATAAGTATTTTTTCTGTATTCTACAATTTCAATGTTACTTAATTATATACATATATATATTATTTTTTTTTTTTCTTTTTCAGTGTAAAAGGTCCCTTGAAAGGAGCTGATGATTGTTATGTAAATGTCTATCCTGATTCCCAAAATACCCAGGAACATATTGCCCATCAAAGGGAAATTTTAAAGCCTTCTTTGAAAGAAGTATGAATTTTTCTTAAAGCTTTCATTTCCCATTAGTCAAGCGTCAATGCACCCCCCCCCCCCCCTCCCCTCCTCAAAAAATCATATATCTGTTTATTGTTAATATCATTTTTCAGAATTCATTATTAAAAAGGTGAGCAATGATTTTTATCCCTCAGCTCTCAATATAGTAAAAAAATAACACATTCCTAAGATGTCTTGATTGTTTTAATATAATATAGGATGTATATTTACTGACTCCCCAATTATTTTTGTTTAAATATATTTTACAATATCAGAAACATAGTTTTATTTAGATAACTTTAATGTATTTCT
The DNA here is from genome assembly GCA_963932465.1 of Maratus speciosus. Classification (NCBI taxonomy): domain Eukaryota; kingdom Metazoa; phylum Arthropoda; class Arachnida; order Araneae; family Salticidae; genus Maratus; species Maratus speciosus. The sequence goes on along the minus strand of OZ010795.1, from coordinate 346,076,611 downwards.
ATTATATCAATTTGATTATTTTCTGATATGAAACATTCGGGACATCAGTGAATTTTTTTATGTGGATAATAACATTTATAAGTATACCGAATATACTCATTTTGTCGCATTAGTAGACCATTCCAAAGCAGTACAACTTCTTATTATAGATAGAGCTTCCTGAAACTTAGCACCCCTGTTTCTAATTTATTTTAATTTAATTCACAATTTCACTGTATTAAATGAAAAATTATATTTTGTATATCATGATTGTAAATCATCCCTTTGTTTCTTTAGACAGCCAAAAAAATGGTAACAAAAGGAGGATTTGAAACACTAGAGCAAGTACCTACCTTCCTTAGTCGGCGACAAAAAAAGAAACGTGGTTTGGTAATGAAATTTTCTCTTTTCAGTTTTTTTTTTTTTTTTACAAACTACTATGTCTAAAATTAGCAAAGAAATATGCTTGGTATATTTTGTGTTTTTAAATCGCTTAGAAAAGCACACTGTGAGATATACGATAAAGCACTGTTTATATGTTTTACATTTATACGTCATTTCAGTGCAGTCCTGATTCATCCTTATGTATTTTAGTGATGTAACGTTTCGTTTATGCGATGCATAACATGAGTTATATGCCGTTTATTTCAGGCCATAAGTGACTTTCTCAGAATTTTTTCTCCCAACATCGCTCTTTTCTACATTGACACACTTAGAACATTTTTTGTTTCTCCTACTACTTGTGAAAAACTGTTTCAGGAAAACTCCATACATTTTTTCTTCCTCCACTTTCTCATAGACTATTTATAATTATTATTTTTTAAACTTTTATGTATACATTAGAGATGAGACAGTCTTGGGCTCAAAAGTCAAAATTTTATTTATTCACACATTCGGGGGGGGGGGGGGGGAGGAATGAACACACACTTGCTATTTGAGAAACAAGACTGTAATATAAGTTTCTTAATGTGTTTTATATTCCTTTAGAAATCAGTATGAAAGGAGAATGAAGTATTATTGATGGGATATAAGGGGAAAATATTCTATCAGATTCTGAAACCTTTGCATGGTCAGTTTAGTAACATAAAGAACACACGGGATAGACCTTGTCTATCCTTACTTTCTGTTTGAAGACCTTTTCTAGATTTACTGGAAAACATAACTCGTGTCTTTTTGCCATAGTTGTACAATGATATTTTTAAAATACAGTGGGTGATCGCAATCGGTTAACAAACTTAATCTGTTCCAAAACAGTGTTCGCTAACTGAATTGTTCGTTAACCAATCATACACTTAGTATAGATTTGTATGGGAATTCAATTAATTTGTTCCTAAAAGCTAAATAATATATAAAAAATAATATAAATCTTCTTTTTATAATAGGGTTAATGTACAGTAGAAGATCTTTATAACGCAAACCTAAAAACGCAAAGTTGTGCGTTATATAGAATTTTGTGTTATATGGATCACATCATTAAATTCACCTTGTATACATCGCCAAATATATCTGAAACATATAAAAATACATTAGAATACCTTTATACTGCATTTCTTGTTCTTGTTACCAAGAGTTATCCAAATTATAAATTTTTGCGTAATATAGGTCAGACATTGTTAAATTTACTTTATAAATATGATCCAAAAATAACTGTCACAACCATCTCTTATATTAGACATTTTCAAAAATGTTTATTGTAATAATAGCATTTTTTTTTTCTGTAAAAAGGTCTTAAATTAGAAGATAAAGTTGAACTAATGTATCAAATTTAGTCCTCTAGAGAGTAGCAATATTTTACAATGTGAAAATGCAGGTGCTTTTTAACTGCAAAAATCATTGTTTACATCTGAGAAGTTGTGCGTTATATGGAGAATTGCGTTATAAAGATCTTCTACTGTACATGCTTATTTAATATGGACAAATCGTATTTTGATGGCTTTGTCTGTGTCGTGGAATATTTAAAAAAAAAAAATAAATGTCATGCCCTTTATAAAAACTTTTAGGATTACATTCATTGACTACAGCATTAAATCATATGAATTTGTCACTTTGACCTTTCAAAAACTCCATAGTTCTCTAAAAGATTGTGTTTACTGCAGAGCCTGATAAAGATCAAGTAGACCCAAGAGCCTGTTAATAATTTGTGAACTAAATTTCAATTAAAATAATTAATTTGCAATTAAAAATTTTCCTTTAAAAAGGGACCCAAAATATAAAAAATATCATTTCTATTCTATTCATTCTAACTTGGGGCCCCTAAAATGTAGGGCCTGAACCCCCCAGTAATCCATTATTAATTAGGTCATATGTATGTTGAAATCTTCTCTAAGTCCACAATAGATGCAATTAAATACAGAGCAGCAAATTTGAAACGCAGCATTGCTTTTGTGAGGGGTTCATTAACCAATCATGTGTTTGTTATCCAAACATAAAAATTGCTCGCGAAAGAAACCCATCACTCACTGTATTAAAATTACGACTTTTGTAGATTTCTATCAGTGTTTGGATATGAATAACAAATTTGCTATTTTAAACAGATTTTCATACAGAGGCACGAATATCATGAAACGTTGTCAAGAAGGTATAGTTAGAATAATACTTATTCCTATGTAAAGAAGAGATTTTTAAGTAAGAAATTTATTCTTGGTGTAATTTTAAAATGCTATTAACAATTTTTTATTATGTACTTTCAGTATCAAGCTCTGATGACACAAAACCTTTTGGGTTCAGGCTTGTGATGATGAAAGCAACATATCATTATTTATCCCCCTTTTTAAATTAAATTCCTCCTTTCACAAATATAAATTTAATCAATATTTCCTTTCTTTTCCAAAAAGTATAATCTATTTCTTATTATCTTTTGCGCTTAATAAATTATATTCACTTTATTCTTAGTCTCACTCAAAGCCGTTAATAAAATAAATAAAAATCAAATCTACTTTCTCATCCTAAAATCATTAACTGTGTGTACATACTTTCCTTTCGTTAATGAATAAATTTAAAAAAAGATATTCTTTGACCATATGTGCCTTTGCAACAGTAATTTAAACACTTATTGTTAATGCTCAGTTTGTTAGTTATTACAAATGCCTTTTAAGTCTCTGAAATTTTTCCTATTTATATTAAACTCAGCATCAGGCATTGATTAATGTCTGCACTGTTTTTTCTAAATACTAGGGGGCTTATCCCCCTACGAGCTACGCTCGCCAACCCCTGTTCAGACACCGCAGACTCTAAATGCACGCTAATTTGATCAGCTTTAAAAATATTTCGAAAGATTGAATTATAATTTTAAAAACAGTGGTGATCTCCCTGTCAACGGATTTCTATTCATTTCTGTTTGATTAGGGAATTTTAATGCTAAATCCGCTGCAGTACTACTTAATTATCCAGTCGACCAATTTCGCCAAATTATATAAATCGCCAAACCGCTTGCCAAATTATACAAATTGACATAATTTTTATTTTAAATAACGAAGAACAAATAAATTAGTACAACATTAATAAAAATACAAATAAAACGTCAAAATAAAAATAACTTGATGACGTAGACACGTGTAACAACATTTCAAAATAAGCTAATATAAAAGGAATTAAGTAAACAAGAGTCTTTGACTCCTGGTATTTTTTAACAAAGCGAAAAGAAAGTTCTTTTAAATGAGACATTTTAAATTAATCGTTTTTAATCTGACGTAATTTTGACCAAGCTATTCTTTCTCTTTTAAATATTCACGTGAAAATACTTTTGTTAGAAATGAAATATTATTTGTGCTTTCCTAACAAAAATAGTTGAAAAGATCCTCTCAAAATATCAAATAAATGTCTAGCGCAATTTCTAAATTTAAACTGTTTTGCAATATTTTTTTTGTGCTCATTTTATATAATAACTGTAATGTGACGTCAATATGACGTAATTTCTCCTATTTAAGACTTCTAACACATGTTAATGAATTTATTATTTTACAATATCCTTTCTCTTTTAAAATTCACGTGTATACTTTTTATGACGTAAATTTTAATAAGTTCCTGCTTTTTGTACATAATTATTTAATTCTAATTCCAAATGATTTTTTCTGTTTATAATAGTCACATGTAAATAAATTTTTAATTTGAAGCAAACATTATTGTTAGCGCTGTTTATACATTTGGCAACAGTATAAATTAATACCATTTTCTAAAATAAGTAAAAAAATCTCTAGAAATGCTGAAAATTTGAATTTAAAATAGAAATAAAACCTCAAAAAATGAGTCAAATTAAAAAAAGAAATACAGTCTGCACACCGGGAACTTCAAACGTATAAAATGATCAAAAAATGATTAAATTCCCATGGATAGTTTTTGCTCCTATAAAACTTTTTTAGTGGAACGTTTTTGTCCAACTTTAGCATTAAATATCTCTTAAAATAATTCTTCAATTTGAAAACTGTCTGCATCAGCATGTTTATCAAACATTTCTGTATAAAACCACCAATTTTCATATTTTTGTATGCATTATTTTTCTTAATATTAACTAGGGTGTCAACGATTTAAATCAGTTGATTTAAATCAGCGATTTAAATCAGGATTTTAATAAAGTGATTTTTAAAAAAAAATCATTGATTAAAATAAAATTTTTTCTAAATGTTTAAAATGACATAAAAAAGTATTCAAATCTAAGATGAACATAATTTGGAAAGTTTCTACAGGTACTGTGACTTATGAATACACAAAACAAAGCTTTAAATAATTGTTTCTAAGCGTAATTCCTGAGTATTCTGAAAAATTTAAGTGCAGTAAGTTTGTAAAAAGCATGGTTTTTATCTAACAAACATAAAACGCATTTAATTTAAAAATTATATTTAAATCTAATATAACTTACAATACCATAATTTCCTTTTAATAATCAAGTTATTCATTCTTTTATATATAATAAACGTAGCGATAAAATGTCAATGATTTTAATCAATTGATTTAAATCAGATGATAATCACATATTTTCTGATTTTTTTAAAATAGTGTGAAAAAGCATTATAATCAGTAATGATAAAGATCAATAAATCACTTGTAAAAAATGCAATATTTGTTATTGTTAATTATAACCATATTAAACTGTGTAAAAAGAAGTATTATACATTTAAAAAACATCTAACTAAATGTTAAATAACTTCAAAACATTATAAAATTTAGTAGCTTTCAAATATTTTAATGTTGTGGGGGGAAAAAAAATCTGATTTAAATTTCAAAAATACAATTTTTGTAATCTATTTATAAATTATATGAGAGTTTGCTGTATACATTGCTACAATTTTTGATCAATTTGACATATATATACATACGCTTTAGAACCTGTGTAAAATTACTGGCTGCTTTATGAATTTATCAAACTATTATTTATCACCTTTTTTTCAACCACTTTTTCAAAAATGTAGATTGTGTTCTTAATTAAACAGTTAATTGTTTAATAATTAATTTAATCTGTATCATCAATTTAAAATTAAATGCAATTTATCAATAACTTTAAAATATAAGCAGTGTATTTAATATTGGTTTACATAATTATTACAAAATATTAATGAACATAATGTTGTATGTTACTAAAGAAATTTTTAATTTGCAGTTTTTTGTAATTTCTATAATTGCATAATTAAAATTTTATTAATTAAAGCAAAAAAACATAGATTACGTTAGTAATTGGAGGGTTATTCATTTTTGAAATGCTTAATTCTTGGTAGATGTTTAATATTTTAACACAGGGAAAAAAAAAAAAAAATTCGATTTAAATAAAAAAAAAATCTGATTTAAATTAAAAAAATCCGATTTTTTTGATTTTTTAAAAAAAAAAATCATGATTTTTTATACCCTAATATTAACGAAGAAAGACCTCCAGTCACAAAAAATTCAAAACTGGCGGCGGCGGTGACAACGGTAGTTACTTTTTTTAGAATAGAGCTATAACTTTCCCATTGTCCAGTCTTGCCATATTATATTTTTCTTTAAAATTTCATTTATGTAAGCTAATGAATCGTTATTGGGCTGATTTTGAATTTAAAATGTCCGTTAAGTGACTTATTCTTTGGGTTTATAATTGTGCAAAGTTAAAAATTGTGTGGCTCAATGCACTTACAATCAAATCTGACTGTTAGTCATCATTCTATCTCTGACCACTCTGAGGTAAACTGTTGAACATTACAATGGTAATGTCCAAAATAAGAGCAGAGATCAACTAACAGTGAAAGGATCAAATGCTGAACTTCTGACGTAGCTTAACCCAAGTAAGGTTAATTTAAGAAGCCGCTGAAAAAAATGAAAATGTATTAAAGTGTTAATCTATTAAAAGTGTAAAAAAAAAATATGTGGTGGAAAAGAAAAATCACAAGTTAAACTAAAACAATTGATTTTATTTAAAAGCAAAAATAAAATATAGTCAACAAATTTAGTACACTCCAAAATACAAGTTAAGTCTGAATTAAATATTTCTATATTTCATCAATTAAATATTTCTATATTTCACCAATTAAATATTTCGTTTCATATTAAACTAAAACAGTTTACTTATTCATCCTTTTATTACTTAAATCATTTACTAGTTAAACTTACAATATTTCATAACTTAAATAGAAAAGCATTTCATTTAAAAATGTAAATATAATGGATTAAATATATCTACCCCGAAGCTCAAAAATATATCACATCTCTTTAATGCAGAAACTATTTGTATGTGTAGACATGATGACTAAGGGACTATAGATTTATATCTTCATCAACATCTCCAACTCCTGAAAAACAGGAAAATTTCATTTGAATAAATATGACGGCCATACTAAGAAAAACAACTTTCATCATGATGCCTCACAGTAAACACGTCTTAAAAATAACAACGTCAACTTCCATATCGAGACACAGCCATCTTTCCTCGTGAATCACATAAACTGAACTTAGCAGACAACAAAAGCATGTCTTGGCTTTAAACTAATTATCGAAGCACGGGCTTCCTCAATGAAAGGAAACTATCTCTCGTCGGTGACAGTCGAACCCTGTATATTACGAACTCTTGGATATAACGAACGAAAGTTTTGGTCCCACCGTTTTTCTATTGTATTTAATGCTAATTTATCCTTTTATAGCAAGCCTCCAAAATCTTAACAATCGGCTATAATGAACATTTTTTCCAGTCGATCATGATTTTTTTTTTTTTTTTTTTTTTTTTAACTTTTCCGCATTTGTGAAAACAGGACTTTGACTCCAATTTCATAAGAAAGTGTATGCAGGCTAGTGAAACATAATGCAAATCAGCAATAAGTCTTTTTATTAAAGGATAGAAACAAGTGCATTCTTTCTCTATTACGATAGCCACTCTGCAGGTGTGATCCTGTCCACCAGTCAGTCATTTCCCTTATTCCTGATCACAGCTGTGTGCAAGACTGGAGACGAAAAATTTTGGCGGTTTGCTACGGATTCTACATTTAGAAAATGTTTTCGACATGCAGGTCTAGCTAAGAATATTGAAGATACAACGAATGTTGAAGAAGAGGATAATGAAAATTTACCTATCACAATATGGATAAAAAAGCACAAAATTTTATCATTCTTAGTTTGTGACATGCAATTGTTCGAAACATGTGGTGATGAAGTCATACATGAGAAGATCCAACTGATGAAGAGATTGTGGAGGAAAATAAAATTAATCATTCTGAAATCGACGACTCTGCATCTGATGCTGATGAAGAGGAGCACATAAATTATTGAAATCCATACAATCTCAGGTGCTACAGCATCGATGCGTTTAATTAATAAGTTTTTGTCTGCTCAAACGTGGAAGAAAGGGTGTTGGAGTCATTTGATGGACTAGACAAAGAAATCCAAAACTTGTTTTTGAAATTGGCATCGCGTCAGCAGAAGATTGCCGATTATTTCTGTATCAAAACAGTGAGCAACAATTAAAGGTAAAATTAATTTATTTCTGTTTGTCTTCATTGTTAGTTAATTTAATTAGTATTACGTCAGTTTAATGTAATCGATTTTAGACAATTTAATTCATTAATGACCATATTTAATAGATTTTATCTTTTTTTTTAAATACATCATTATTTAATATACGCATTACAGACATATACTGTTTATTTGCCAGGAAAAGAACTAAAGTAAAAATAAATAAGTAATGCAATCTGTTGAAATGGTGGCAACTCAGCATGAATAACTTTTTTACTCTTTTCAATTTAGCAAGGAAGTTTTTAAATGCATCAGAAATCAGTGTCTGGGGTGGGCGATTATTTTCAGATGTTATAAACATACAGTTTGTTCTCAAAATCTTGAAAGAAACTTTCAAGGAAGATAATGTGGTCAAGACAAATATTTTTTGAACAAGAAACATCTCAATCCACTTATTTTATCAAAAATATTGGTTGTGTAACTACAAGCAAACCTGCCAACTGCTATGAAAATATCGTAGTTGCTACGATTTGGGCCTATAAACTACGAGGCTACAAAAATCGGTCTTAAACTACGATTTTTTACAAAAAAAAAACACAAACGCATCTTTTGTTTCTAGTTGCGATTTTTATCCCGTGCAACATATTTTTCAAGAGTGATTCTGTTCCAAAAATTCGGACATTAAAAAATGATCATGGAAAAAAAATCCGCTGCAAAACAAACTTCTTAACATAAAACTCTCTTTATGTACATTAACAACGAGTGAATCGTGTTTCTCTAAATATTTATACAGGAATTCCCTTCTTTAGAAACAGGGGTGCCATTTTAAGAATTTCCGGAGGGAGGGAGGTGTTTCTTTCAGGGGCAAGGTTTGAAATAGTGTGCAAAATGCGTGATTTTCACACGGAAAAAGAAAGTCCTGCATAATGAAAAATGCTGTGCAGTATTTCCCCCTGCAAATTCTTCCACAGACCTATGATTCTTCTGCGAGTACATTTTGAAATTTCTTGGCAGTCCGCAAATTTTTTTAAAAGGAATTTCCCCAAATTAATTTGTTAATCGATCGTGAAAAAAAAAATGAAAATTTCTTCAAATGATCGTGTAAAAATCTTGGGTATTTCGTGAAAGATCTCAGAAAGAAATAGTGATTATCTTCAATTGGTCGCTGAATAAAATCGCTAATTTCGTTAAGAGTTCAGAAAGAAATTGCGAATTTCGTCAAAAGATTGAACAAAAAATCACAAATCTCGATAAACTATCGAGGGAAAAATATTGCAAATTTCGTCAAAAAGTCGCGGAAATGAGTAGTGAATTTTGTTAATAGGTCGTGAAAAGATATCGAAAATTTTGCCGATCGGCTGTGATAAACTATTACGAATTTCGACAAATGACCGTGTAAAAAAAATCAATTTCGTCAATTGATCGCAGAAGAAAATTAATTTCGTCAAAGGATCATAGTAAAAACGTGAATTTTGTCAAAATATTGCAGACAGAAAAAGCGAATTTTGTCAAAAGATCAGTGAGAAGCAGGGCTGCGGAGTCTGAGTCGGGCCCATTTTTGAACGAAACAGTCGGAGTCGGACCTGTTAAAATTCCCGGAGTCGAATTTGTCTATTTTACAAGCAGGTCTGCATTGTCAGAGTCGGCCCATTTCTGAGCGAAAGAGTTGGAGTCGCCCATTTTTCCCACCGACTCTGCAGTCCTGGTGAGAACATGCAAATTTCATTGAAAGATCAGTAAGAAAATGCAAATTTCACAGAAGGATCTCGGAAAGATAACACTAATTTCGTCAAAGGATCTCGGTAAAAAATGTGAATTTTGTCAAAAGTTCGTGATAAAAAGTACGGATTTCAACAAAGAATTGTGATAGAAAAATGTGAATTACAATTGTGCGAAAAAAATTGTGAATATCCTCAAATGATCCTGGAAAAAACTCCAATTTTGTCAACATTTACTGCACTGGGCTAAAAAATTGGAACCAGGCTCCTTTTACAAATGTAAAAAAAGGCTCCGGAACGAGAAGAAACTCTAAAAATCGTATAAAATTTTTCAGTGGAAAAAATTTACTATATTGTGTTGAAAGACTGAAACCTTATTCGTTTTACGAATGTCAAAAGATGGCTGCGAAATATGAAAAACCAACCAACCAACCTCCAGATTAATTTTAGTTTTGTGTGCTACGATTTCACATTTTCAAAGGTTGGCAGGTCTGCTACAAGCCAAAACTATAGATATAGTAAAATAACTAGATTAAGCACTCAGTGTTATTCTCCCATTACTTCTTGATTCTGCAAAAATCCATAGAAATTAAGCATACATGACGAAGTCAATAAGTTACGCAGTTATAAAAATTGTAGTATGCTGCCCATTATGTCACATTATCCAAGATATGATTAGATGATAATAATGATAGATTTTCTAATCTTATGTAATCGAGTCTACTGCCAAGGTTAGAATGAAACAGATATTAGCAATTATAATTTTAAATGTAAATGTGGATATCTTTAATCGCCTTTGACAAAAACATTCCATAGTACCAAATTGTATTAGCTACAGTATGCCAATAGGCAGTGGTCTCAGTTATGGAAGCCTAAATGAATTAAGCGGTATTTGTCAAAAAGGATGAAATACATAACAACAAAGAAATATGAAGTGCTACCATGCTCGCAAAGAGTTGTTGATTTCTTTATCAGAATCTTCAGATTTGGCAAAAGATTGAGCAAGTAAATTAAATTAAGATTTAAAGTAACATGATGCAATGCTTAGCATACATTTAAGGGAGACCAAACTGGTCACTAGAGGCGGCTAGTAATAATATAAAAATGTTGGAACTTCTAAAAATTTTAACTTTTTTTTGGGGGGGGAGGTAAGTTATATATTTACTTTTGTTACAACTTAACAATTAGGGCTGAAAAAAATCATTTAAAATGTTTTAAGTTTTGTGGATAAGGGAAATTTCACATAATTATTTATTGCCACTGCAAAGAAATGAATGGGCAGAAAAGATAGAAAAATATCGAAAATAGTAAACTCCGTTCTTTTTTTTTGGGGGGGGGGGGGGGGATAAGTTATATATCTACTTTTGTTACAACTTAACAATTAGGGTTGAAACAAAGCATTTTAAATGTTTTAAGTTTTGTGGGTCAGGAAAATTGTGATTATTTGTTGCCAATGCAAAGAAACGAATGGGCAGAAAAGAGAAAAAAATATCGAAGATTTTAAACTATGTTCTATTTTTTTTTAAAGGGGGGGGGGGGGCTGATGAGGGAAGTTATATATTTACTTTTGCTACAGCTTAAGAATAGGATCAGAAAAAAAAGAAAATATTTTAAGTGTAGTAGGTAAGAAACATTTTAATTATTTATTTTCATTGCAAAAAAATTGATGGGCGGCAGAAAAAAAATCAAAAATTTTAAAATGTGTGTGTGTGTGGGGGGGGGGGGAGTTAGGGGGGTGAAAAGAAGAAAACAGAAATTTTTGAGGGGTGGGAAAAGGGATAGATGAAAGGTGGAAATCTGCGAAAGAATCTTATGCTTTACCTTAATATAAGCTCCCCCGCCCCCCCTGAAAAAAAATTTATTTAAAAGTGTGCGTAACTTTTATTTTGGATAGTAATGTATACATGTAATGTATACAAACAATATAAGGAATTTTTTGAAGGGAAAAATAAAGTGTCATGTTCTTAATGGCTTGAATAACATATGATGAAAAAGATGTCTATACTGTGATAGCTTTCTACTATGGTAATAATGCCTGAAAATATGGTATAGTATATTATATGTAAGTATAATGCGGACATTACAAAAGACAGTTATATCTGTCGATAAAAATTATCTAAAAAGGGGGGGTTTTAATTTTGGCTTGGCTGAATATTTCGATATTTGGCAGGCTGAATAGTTTGGTATTTGACCAAACCAAATATTCGGTAGCATGTCCAAGTATCAAATAGATACCGAATATCAATGCATCTTTAATTTATATATATGACATAATTAATTGCTAAAAGATGTTAAATAAAAACTATAAAAATAGTAAAAATCATTTTAATAAAATCACGTTATAGATCGTGCATCTATAGAATGTTCTTATTTGTTTTAGTAATGGCTTTGGTGGAGCCAAAACATGTTAATAGCATATTAAAGCTTTTTTTTGTACCCCTTTTTTTTATTATTATTTAAAACCTTTTGGCAATTAAGTTCAATTGTTTTTTTGTTGTACTTTTCCTGTGTTAGTCTCTTGTAATTATTAAATTATGACACTTCAAGTAATACTTTTAAGTTCAAAATTATTAAATTAAGATATATTTTATATTCAAATTTTATTTTTTCTCTTACTTAATATGATTTATTATTGTTTTTTTTTCAGAAAGAAAAGGAGAAAACAAAAGGTTTTGGTTGGTACAACATGAAAGCTCCCGAAATGACTGAAGAAACCAAGAATGACTTAACTGTAGTACAGATGAGGAAAGCATTGGATCCAAAACACTTTTACAAAAGGAGTGCATCTAGACCTGATGCTAATCCCAAATACTTTGAGGTTTGTATATACAATGGATTTTTCCTTTAACGAAGTTTTCTTCTTAACGAAATTTTCTGCTGAATCTTGACTTTAGACACCATTAACATGTAAATTAATCTCCACATTACAAAAAATATATTCTATATAACAATGGTTATTCGACTTTTGTGCATGTACAGCATTCAAACGGAGAGGTTGCTTTTGAGATGGATGGGTGAATTTATTTCCATGGATGGTATGAAAATGAAATTATTTATTTATTTGACCATTTCCATTGTTCAGGCATGAGATTCTCCTGCGGATCTGCAATTTTCCGATTTCTTGCCGTTTCTTGCATTGCTGATTTGTTCCAAAATTTTTAAAAAATCGGTCGTCAGTCCGAATATTCGGACATAAAAATATCACAAGTTTCGACAAGTGATCACTGAAAAAACAATTCCATCAATCGTTTGCTGAAAAAAATAGCCAATTTTGCAAAATATCTTGGAAAAAATGCTATTTCATCAAAGGATCGCGGAAAAAAATGTTGATTTCGTCAAAGGGTTGCGAAAAAAATCTAATTTCGTCAAAGAATCACGGGGGAAAACACTAATTTCGTCAAAATATTGCGAAAAAACACGAATTGTGCCAAAGGATCGTGAAAAAAATACTAATTTCATCAAAAGATCGCGTAAAAAACACGAATTCTGACAAACAATCGCATAAAAAACGAGAATTCTGGCAAAGAATCACGTAAAAAACAAGTATTCTGGCAAAGAATCGAGTAAAAAATGCAAATTCTGGCAAAAAATCGAGTAAAAAATGCGAATTCTGGCAAAGAATCGCGTAAAAAATGTGCATTCTGGCAAAGAATCGCGTAAAAAACATGCATTCTGGCAAAGAATCACATAAAAAATGTGCATTCTGGCAAAGAATCGCATAAAAAATGTGCATTCTGGCAAAGAATCGCATAAAAAAGTGCATTCTGGCAAAGAATTGCATAAAAAAGTGCATTCTGGCAAAGAATCGCATGAAAAACGTGCATTCTGGCAAAGAATCGCATAAAAAACGTGCATTCTGGCAAAGAATCGCATAAAAAACATGCATTCTGGTGAAGAATCTCGTAAAAGACGTGAATTCTGTCAAAGGATCGCGGAAAAAAACACTGAATTCTGTCAAATCACAGATAAACTCAAACTTTGTCAAAGGATCATGGAAAAAGCAGAAAGTTTGTCAATGGATCGCAGAAGAAACACAAATTTTGTCAAAAGATCGCGGAAGAAACTGGAATTTCTTCAAAAGATCACAGGAAAAACCCGAATTTCATCAAAAGATCGCCAAAAAACCCCAGGAATTTCATCAAAAATTGGCAGAATACACGGGAATTTCGTCTAAAGATCAGCAAAAAACACGGGAATTTCGACTAAAGATCGCCTAAAAAATGGGACTTTCGTCTAAAGATCGCCTAAAAAATGGGACTTTCGTCTAAAGATCGCCTAAAAAACGCGAAGTTCGACAAAGAATCACGAAAAATGTGTGCTGCAACATTAATGTTCTCACCAGATTTTTCTTGCAGCTTGAGTGGTTGGTTAAACATTAGCTGCCATCTTTATTAACTGGTGTTTTGAGTGAAAGCATGTTAGCTCATTGTCCAATTCAAATTTTAGATTTCTGTGTAAAACATTGCATCAGAATAAACTTAAAATAGAAACTTTCATTGCAGAATTACTTATAGTGTTTGCATAAATTATTAATTTGATTCTCCCTTCCCCAAATAAAGTAGGATTTAAATAAAAATATTGACAATTTTATTGCGAATAAAATAATCTTTAATTGTCTGATGCGTGCGTTATTTTAAATTTCTTTTTCCTGTTTCACATGTTTTTCCTCTTTTTTCATCTGTTTGCAATCTCATGCCTGATTGTTCTTGGTGCTAAACAAAAATTCTTTTCCCACTAAGACAAACACTTGCTATCATCACTCTCTCACACAGACACTCTGCCGCTTACAGTGTGGGGAAACCTTCGATACAATAAAAAGCAGATTCCAGTTTCACGAAAATGTTACAGATGAAGTGTTCGGATATGCAATATTTTTATGAACAATGCATTTTTTAAAATAAGAAACCTGTACAAAGTAATATTACAGACTTTTTTTAAAGTTAAAAATCTGTAGTACTGAGAAAAATACGCCGTGCTTCAGGTTTTGTTTACCTCTCTTTATTATGTGTTTTTTTTTAAACATTATTCTAATTAAATTTTTCCCATGTGGCTATGCTGCATTAAATATATATATATACTGCTTGAATTTCAATACATTTTTCCAATATTTCCATTTTGTGTGCATTTTTCATTTTATACATGTGTATTTTATTACACAAATTTCATGAATTTAAGTTGATTTCTAGTTAATGAATTTTCTTCATAACGAAGTGTTTATGTGTAACAATGAGACTTCTTTAAATGGAAGTTTCACTGTATCTATATTCAAAGCATAATTTGCTATTTAATCATTGCATTAAAATCTTATTCCCTTGTATGTGCGAGTAAAATGCTATCACCAGTATAATTATTTTATACTTTTCATGGAACATTTTGTAATTTTATATAAAATAACACTGTGACCCCCCCCCCCCTCAAACTTCTCTCCCTAACTGTTTAGTCAAGACCAAACCCTTTTCCTACATTCATATGCTTCAAATATAAATAATAAAAATAAAATATCTAATCCATCAATTTTGAGAGAAATGGGGGGGAAAAAATCACAATCTTTAAAAATATAAGATTAAAATTCAATTCAAAAGCTGTTACTTCTGCACAAATATTGTCTTAGCTAATATTTTTTATATTATTATACTCATATCATTATGTAGAATTAAATAATGGATTTTTAATAGACATCTTTCATTTGAATATTCTTTAAATTGAGTAATGAAAGGAAAACTTAATGAAATAGCATTCTTGTGTTGAATTGATGCATGTTAATGTATTATATAGTTCTGTATTGCCCCCCTCCATTCTCCTAGTAAATGTAAACTACCATTTTCAGCAGCCGTTCAAATTTGTTTTTCAATAGTATAATATAGTGGTCTTAATAAATGTTTATCTAAATAAGTATAGTTATCTTAAGTACTACTTTTAATAAGTAATAAACATCATATAAATTTTAATTTTTATGGTCAAATGTTGGTTTTTTGCTAAAAAGCTTTGTTTCATTTATTGTAAAAAATAATCTGTCAAATGCAAGTTTTACTTAAGCACGAGGGTTCTCTGCAACAAAATCCTTGTACAAAGTTCAAACTTAGCATTGTATGAAGCGCACTTTGAAAGGAGGTGGCTAAATTGCAATGCCACCTTGGTCCATGTCACTGCTTTCTAGTTTTTAATTAATATCCCGGTTAATTACCAACAAATTTGTTTTTAAAATCATTATCATCAATCCTTGAATGATTCTGTGTTGATAGATACCTTGAGGGCCTCTCAACTCCCCTGCTGAGCATGTAAAGATTGTGTGTAACAGAAAAATGTGATTTTCTTAAAAAACTATGTTACCTAGGATAACCACTGTAGTTTTCCTGCAAGGTTTAAATAAACTGCTACTACCTCTATTTTTTTTTCTAATTTTAGTTATAGTACATTAGGAAATAGAAAGGAGGAGACATATTTTTGCAGTACATTTTCGCCAATATCTCTGAAAATATAATGCCTAAAATTAAAACACATATTTTTTTAGTTTGGTGTTACAAGATCTTTCGAACAATACCCCCACATGATAATAATAAAAAAAAAGATTTTTGTTTTCAAGTAACTTAATTAGCCCCACTAAATTTTTCCTAAAAATATTTGTGAGTGGTTAATAATCTATAAATATGTAGATCAATAGCCTTTATAATTATGACATGTTTGAACTTTCCTTGTTCCATAGTTTTCAAGAAAATGGCTCTGACAGATGGGCAGATAGGCATACAAATTGTTCCTAAAATGGTTCCATTTTTCCTTTTCTTAAGTAGGGAACCCTAAGAATATGAAAGTGTATATTAAAAATATGCAGTTAATAAATATTTATATAGAAAGAGTAAGAATACTAAAGCATTATCGCACACTAAAGGATCTTTTATACATAATTGAAATGGAAAATAGAAAAATACATAAAAGGAAAACAAACACAGTGATGGCAGATGGCAATGTATTTTGTATTATGTTTAAATGTTGGAACACTTTTTCATTTTAAATTTTGTCTAATAAAATAGCTCTTTGTTTGCATTGTCTGTTATCTACTTTTCTTGATGCAATTAATTCATATAGAAGACAACTTTGTCACAGGTAATTCTGCATCAAATTAGCATATTCAGCGCAACTAAAATTGCAAACAAATTATTCCAGTAAGACCAATTATTTCAATTGTTTTTTGGACAGCAAAATTGTTTTAGATTAAAACTTCAACCTTGGCAAAACTGTACTATATTGTTCCTTGGTGAAAATTATACCATGCAACTGAAGTTAATTCACTACCTTAAAAAAATAAGGTTTTATGTTGAAACAGCACCAAAAACTGGCGATAAATCACAATTACAATAATAATACTTTTTATAAATCGCTGTAAAATCAAAGCAAATCTCAGGATGTATTTCGAGCTGGAAAATATAACAGCCCGTCATCATCTACTATAAACACATATCCATGTTATGTGTTTACTGTAGCTGATGATGAACTGTTATATTTTCCAGCTCAAAATGCAAACACACCCTGTGACTTGCTTTGATTTTATGGTAATTGATATAATTGCATAGATATTTGTCAGAACAGAAAAGCCACAATGTTTGGCCATGGGATCAGAAATAATTTCTCTAAGACGTATAAGGCATTTTCACAGTGACACATAAAAGTAAGATAACTGAAAATCTGATGTAATAATGAAATATTTTAACGTTTTCCATATATAGAAATGCTTTGGGCGCTGGAAAAATTGACATATAAAAGAAAATATGTTTTAAAGCCGTTATCAAAATTTTTTTTTTTTTTTTTTTTTTTTTTTTTTTTTGCTCAACAACACGAAACTTTGTGGCACATTTACTGTCTCAATTTTAAGCATAAAAAGCGTGATTCTTGCATGCATGATTATTGAAGTAATGTATAATTAAACAGGTTTATTTTTCATTTTCTGATAAATTTATTACATCTTGAGTTATAAGCAATTGTTGTCTCAGGATGGTAGATGGTATTTTTTTTCTCTTTCGCGTGCCGTCACGTTTGGAAATTCGGTTCAGAATGCTGACTTTGACAGCATTTTGTGAAAAATCTTCTGTGTTTATCGAAAAATGGAAAACAGTTTGATTACATAATTTCTGAATAGTTTCTGCACTTACCAATTTTTGATACCTTTGAAAAGAAAAATGAATTAAAAAATGTGTCAGAAAGTAGCCAGTTCAGATTTTAGGACAGTCTTAAATGCTTAACTGTTCTTTAGGTAACAGCAGCAACAACAAAAAAAAACTATATAGCTACTTAAAGAAATAATTGTAATTGATGAATCTGTAATTTTTTTCTAGTTATTCGTTTTTGAAAAAGGAATTCATATAAAATTATTCTAAAAGTTTGTTTTTATTTTTGAAAAGGTTGGAACCTATGAAGAATCGCCTCTAGATTTCTACAGTTCTCGCTTACCAAAGAAACAGAGAAAAAGAACACTTGTTGAAGAGTTAATGGCGGATGCTGAATTTCGCAGGTTAGTGTTTAAGAGGACTTGCTACCTTTTGAACTTTGTTCTTGTTGTAAAATTTTATTATTATTATTTTGAAAAATGTAATTATTTGAAAACCCTATTTCTCCTACAATTTTATACTTTTTGAAACTTTCTTTTTTTGTATGCTTTTCTTACAACTATTTTCTATAATGCTAGGTATCAGATTTCCAAAAAGTTAATTGGTGTAAAATAAATAAATAAAATATCATGACCATGACTGACATATTTATAAATACAGTAAATTTGACTATTTATTGAACACTTTTATTTTTAATTTTATGGAAGAAATGCCGCGGCGTTTATGAGTTTAAAAGTTCATTTTTTTCCAAGTGTGGCATTTACGCCATGTGCGGCATTTACGATTTTAAAAAATACCAACTGAGTTTCCTTAATTTAAAAATTCATAAAAATATTTAAAATCGGATTTAAATATTTTTAAATAAAACTTCAGACATCTTAAGATATTAAAAACGAGGCATCCTACACTGCTCAGAAAACTTTGATTAAAGTTAGGTCAATGTGATGCTGTCGACAAAAGTAACGTTCCGATGGATGCGACGTTTACAACGGGTGCGGCGATTACGATATTTTTAAGATTATTCAGGCCAATTTGAGGAGTGCGGCGTTTCTTCCATAAAATACGGTATTTATATTACTGAAAATTCGACCCCTAATTTTATGTAATGCACCTTTATATGTTAAAGTTTTTACATTTTAATATTACTGATTTAATGATTAAAATAAAGAAGAAAGTGAATTTAAAGATTATAACTGTCATACATTTAAAGCGGATTAGAGGCAGTAAAAAGCTTTTTACACATATTTTTGGGAAAAAAGGTGGAGGTACTGTTGTTGTCACAATGGAGCATCCCAGAGATCTGCATGGGCTGGGCCTGGTCCCCACTCTTTTTGGGCCCAGCCATACTTTTTCCTGAAGGCTTGGGCAAGGATAACTTATATTTTCCGTAGCGAGCCGGGACTGGTTTCATTCTTCCAGTCTTCACAGGTCAAAATTTTCAAGCTCGGTTTTTAACTAGTCCATATGAAAATCATTGTCTCGGCGTGGCCTAGTCCATTCAAAGATCAGTAAAATTTGACCTGGTCCAAAAATTTTTGCAAAAAATGCTTACATTTTTAAATTGCCATTATTCTACAATTAAACATTAAAATTTATTATTTTTAAAGAATAGTAGATTTCTAGGCTTATTAAAATATAGCTAAATTAAAATATGGTAAAATGTCTGAAAAAGAACCTGCCTATGATGGAATCCTGTCTTAAACTGAAAAATGTGTTGATCCATTCAAAATGAATATACTAATATGTAAGAAAAGAATATATAATACATTTACGCCTGCTAAGAAGGGAACTTGTCTATAACACATATTTTTCTTTCTTATTCAATTCCGTCTTAGAAGATTTTAATGTGTAGCATTTTTCAGAGTTTTAAGCCTCCAATACATGGAATATGGCTTAACAATATTAATGATAACGGAAACATTTACATACAACAAATAGAGATTCATTAAAGCAAATAAATATTGCAGCCTATGGTACTTCTATAAAAATGAAGATTTTAAACATGAAAAAAAGCTAAGATTAGTATTTTTGGTCAAAGTGCAACTTTTATACCAAGCTCGGGCTGCACATTTTATTTTTATACTGGGCCGGGCCGAATTGTTTTTCTTATGTGTCAGGCCGGGCCCGAGTCTAGAAATAGCATCGCATCTTTCTGTACATGATTTGTAGATAATTTTCAGTGATGAAACCAGTTTTAAATCTTATAATTTAAATGTCAAACTTCATGGCTATTTATTTGAAAATTAATTATTGCTTATTATCAACAGCTATATTATTTTATATTTATTTCACCCTTATTTAATTTTTTTCCCTCTTTTTCTTATTAGCTATCAAAAGAAGAAGATGTCTGAAATTTTAAAAATGCAGCCTCCAAAGTATAAAAAAGTGAAGTCCAAAACAAATAAAAAGAAAGAATTAGCTAAAGAAAGGCCTAATAAACCAGATAAGAAACATAAGAAAAAATAGATAATACAGCTCTCATTTTTTTAACACATGCAAAATAAATGTTTCCTAAATAAATTTAATTTTGTATTGATATATTTAATTTTGTTGAGTTCTTTACACTTGTTTCATATAGCCAAGTTATTTTAATATGATACATATTTAGCTTAGAACAAACAATGAGCAGTATGCTCAGTGTGAAAAACAAATAATTTTTTACATTTGTATATATCAATGGTTTTCAACTGTTGTGCTATCCAGACTTGTATAAAACCAAAAACTTTCTGTGCACATAAATATTGGGTCAAAAATGTTCTACAAATTAATTTAATGTTTAATAAAATTACGTGTATTGTTTTGATGATATGAATTAAAAATCATTACTATTTAAATTAAAAATTAATATTAATTATAGAATAATTATTTTAATTTAAAACTAATAAAGCAAAAATCCATGATAGGAAGGGATGAATTCTTTTCAATTATTTTGTCATTGCATTTAGAAATAGCCCAATCTTTAATATTGTGATCTCTTTGCACAAAATGCCAGTCACTCTTATAACATTTCAAAATTATTCAATTTAACCGCTGTCGCTAGGTTAAAAAGTCACTGCAGCTGCCGATGGAAAACCAATCGGCGACAAGTTTTAGTCTGCGGAAAATAGAAATAAAAGGGTCTGTGATGTCACAACAATGTTTTGAGTCTTTAAACTTTGAATTGTGGACAAACAATATGTAAATCGTACATAAAATTGGGGAATATTTTCAATTTTCAGTATTAAAAAAAACAAAACTTACGTTTTTCTTTTCTTAACTTTTTCCGCAAACTTCCGAATTTATCGGAAATTTTTCCGCGCACAGCGTTCACACATGCGTCTATATTATACAACTCTGGTGCTGTCCATGTTGGTCTAAACTGTAGAGATCTACTGCTATATTCCTGTTTCCATGTAGCTTTTCATTCCTTTTCAACAGAAGGAAGCGCTAGTACCTGTTAGTGGTGCTTGTCATGTTATGCAGACATTAGAGTCAGTATGTTGAGGTTCACTGCATTCTAAGAGTGCAAGAGACAATGTTTGTATTTAGCTGAGTGAAGAAGTGTGGTGAAGTTTATTTTACAATATTAAAGATGTCACTTATATTTTATTTTTGTAAGTATGTAATAACTGATTTGTAAATTGAGTCCTTCAATACAGCATTTTCTTTTTAATGAAGAGTTGTATTTGTATATACATATTTAATGGTATCCTTTCTTAAATGGTTATTTTTTCATTGTTATTGAAGGATGATTATTTAGTTATTTTCTGGAAAAGTAATATAGATATATGTTTCATTCTAAAATGCATATTTAAAAGAAATGAACTTTTCTGCAATGAAAATTCATAACAACAAATTGACAATGCTAGATTGCTTGAGGAAACTTTAAAAGTATTTCTATCCCCATTTTCTATGTAAGGTAAACAAACCAGTAGTGGTCCACTTGAGGACATTTATCTAAGTACTAGCAGAGTACCCGCGCTTCGCTACGGTAAATTCTCTCTTTCATAACTTCCCATTTTGGTTAATTGCCTGTCTTTTTTCTCTTTCTTAATCAGTGTCAGTTAGGCTGACAAAATCTCTCACAACTTCACGAAGGTTGTTCGAAATTTTTATTCTTCCATTCTCTTCCAAAAGTTTACCATCTCCAATATCGAGTAATAAATTTGAAAACTCTTCTGACCTCAAGTTACGTTGAGGATGGATACGCATGTTAATTCTCAAGGACAGAACTTTGACATTACGCCATAAGATGGATGATTTGAAGCAAGCCTTGATTTCATCTGCACGTGTCCCTCTTTACACAACAGGTAAAGTCTGTCTAAAATCACCAGCCAAAAGTACTGTAATTACACCCATGAGACGGTTGCAGCCCCTAATGTCCTGGAGAGTCCTATTTAAAGCTTCAATACCTTTCTTATGAGCCATGGTGCACCCATACGTTAAGTTTTGTTTCTCGAAGAACCTGAGCTATATCACTCTGCTTAGAGATGTTACAAAGTGCAGACTCAGAATGATTAAGATTGAGAGGTAACTTGAAGGTTGAGTGTGCAGTCTTGCCTCCGTCGATCAAGGTAGCTGCAATACCCGAGGAAGCAACAGAGACGGCAATCTTCCTTCCACTCCTAATCTTGGCCAGCAACAGGTTAATCAAGAACGTTTTCCCAGTGCCAGCGGGGGCATCAAGGGGGGCTGCCCAGATTCAGAAACAATACTGTGCATCATTTCATCGTAAGCTTTCCTCTGTTCTTGATTTAATTTTGGAACATTTACAGCAACTGCTTCGGCCAGCTTAACGGTATCGTAAGAGAGTTCCCTCAAGTATTGATGGCTGTCGACAATGCCTCCTTTCTTTCGTGAAGATGATGGAAGTCCGAAATGTAGGAGTGGTTTATTAGACATAGATATCACAATATCCTCAAGAAGGATAAGGCATCTGTTGTAAACGATGTCGATGACTAATTGGACCTGTCCGTACTCTCTCTGCATTTTCCATCTGATATCTTCTGCAAGACTGTCACGGTATTTCTCCCATAATTTTGGAGGGTCACCAACTTGGCAGAAAATCAACATGATAGCAAACAGCTCACGGATTTTCTTAGGAGAGTCAGAAATTGAGGCTTCTTCTCCCAGTGAGCATCGTCTTCTAGCAAGCCTAGTTCTCTGAATGCGGCCTGAAATGTTGGGTGGATTATCCCTCCCACAGTGTTTAGGGCAGTAAATGATATGGGCCCACGGATCTCGTGCAAGAGGAGGCGTAGACACTCAGCATTGCTAGGGTGGACAGTGTACACTCTGCCCAAAACCTGATCTTTCTTTAACCCCGGATAACCTGGCACAGTCTTCCCTTTTTTTCTCCTGTAGTACTTCTTGTTTTTCCATACATAGTAAGCTGGAACTTCGCAATATAATAGTGTCCTTGCAAAAGCATCGTTTTTGCAAAGCTCAAAATAGGCCAGAAGAGTTGTTGTCGGAGGGTTATTGATCCTATCAACGACATTGGCCTCAGTAAAGTAAACTCTTTGGCCGTTTTCAAGATGTACGGCAAGGTGCAAAACAGAAGGAAACCTTTCGTGAATAGGAAAACAAAAAATACGCCAGGCTGCCTCAGAGCTGCTGATGTATCGTCCTGTCTCGTACCTCGTCACTTCGTCCAGATTTTGAACGGTGAATGCTGCCTGATCGGATCCCTTGTTAACATACTTGCAGATATATTTTATAGATTTTACTGAATTGCAATATTCCACATTTATATGCGCCGAGAAGGTGCGTGACAGGACGGGGTTGTATGGAACCACCCACCGATTATCAATATCTACTCTGCCGGTATTGGCAGTGAACCCACCATTCACAGGAGACCGCCTGCGATATTGAGGATAACCATCTTCTCCGGTTTGAGTTTCTTTCAAAAAGGATCTGGGATATTTCTTTGTGCACACATCATCCACCATGCAGAGCGATATCCTGTTTAGAGGTCCACAGGGACCATGAATCATTGTTGTCTTGCTGATATCATGGAGGATTCGGTCTTGGTCGGGATTAGGCACCTCAGCACTTATGACTTTATCGATTGACTCTGATTTTATTTTATCTGCTAACCACAAGAGAATATGAACATGCGAAAGTCCTCGTTTCTGCCACTCGATGGTATACCTGTGACACCTGGTTCGACCAAAAATGTTATCCTTAGTTAGAAGTTTCATCATATGTTTCAATTTAAGATTGAAAATCCTCGCTACTATGTCATGTCTATCGCGAGATTTTTGACCTTGTTTCAAAAGCACTAAGATTTCTGGCCATTTAGGATTACTTGTAAATGTAATAAACAAATCTGGTCGGCCGAAATGGCATACATACGTCATTGCATCTTGAGTTCATTCATGCATATAGCGGGGTCCTCCAGTGAAAGAGGACGGCAAAACAACCATCTTTCCGAGGTCTGATAACATGGTGTCAGTCCTTGTCATGGCGTCCTTCAGGTGTACATATTCCTCACATCTCAGCTTTTTCTGGTTATGATGAATATAATTGAGTCTCTCTGTTTCAATTTTCGCAAACATATCAACCAGAAATTGATTGAGAAGGCTGCGGAACAGCAATAGATAGCATTCTTCGCCATCACGCTCCATTATCATGTAGCTGTAAAAATCAGCAGCGGACACCATCTTATTAAGAGGAGTTTTGGTCTTCACGTCGCGTTGTGGTATACTTATACCGTAACCATCTTCTCCATGACAAAATATTAGAGGATATTGGAGAGTGTCATAGGCACGGTGGGTTTCACTAATTCGTAACAATCTCTTGTCTCTACTCTTTAAAACAACATCTCTTTTCTCAAATTCCTGACCGACGATGAGAACAGCTACTTCTCTAGTTGTCGGAGCATTGAAACGACCTTGATGCTCTCCTGAAGGTTTCCGATTGAGTTTATCACCACTTGGTAGTCCTGCTGTCCTTTAGGAATAGAATCAATAGAAGCTTTAAAATCTAGTATATATTTGTTGTGTTCATGCAGCAAGTGTTGCAGTTGTTTAACCTGTTCGGGTTCAATGCCAGGGTAGATTCCACATCGAATATCCCTCTCATTGTCATCGTCACCAACAAAGTATATCTGGAGAAATGAAGGCTTCTGCTGGGGCCCCGCAATGAGACCTCCTATCCTGTGGTAGACTTGCCCTTGCACTTCAAATGTAGGCATGAAATTGCCCTCCTTTACTTCTCTTGCTCCAAAAGACGTCATTTGGAAGCAACCGTTGTACTTTCGGACAGCAGAAAGAAAGTGTTTGGATTGTGGGTGCTGATGGGTCAAGAGGCTATGTAAGGGTTCAGGGTAAGGCTCCAGAGCAGAGAGCTGGACTTTACCGCCACTGCAACACATTCCTGGAGTTTCATCTTGCCACTTCAAGGCACGGCACGAGGTACAGGGTAACTGAGGCCCAAGATCAACAGCTTTATCCCTGGAATAATCAATCAAAGGATCATATTTAAAACCAGACAAATACTTAATAGCTCAAGGCAATAATCTGACATGCGATTTGTTTCATATTTTTCTGTAGCTGCCTGATGAATGAGTAAATTAGAGGAATCCTTTTTTACTGCTTTTCTATTGACTTCGGGATGACTCTCTCTATATTCTTTTTTAGTTAATTTCTTTAACTCATGGTTGTTTTTTGCATGTTTTAAAACAGCATCTCTTACTTGTTTTTTCCTGATTTTATCTGTAAATCTTTTTCTGCGTTTTATACTTCGTTTAAATTTAATTGGCATTGCAGTGGTAGGATAGGTTTTGTCCAAAATGCACAGGTTAGTGTGAGCAGCAAGTTGGAATTGTGACAATATGCAAGAGAAATTCTGGCCGCAAACCATTGGCTCACTGGTGGTCGGCGATTTTTGGATATTATCAAGTTTAGTTGATAGTTTAATATTATCAGTGCTTGTTGTTTCACCCAATGTAATAAGAACATCAAAGTGCCCTTCATTAAAATCCCCTGTCAATAGGATTCTTTTGATTCCATGCACTGCCTCTCTAAAGATAGCAAGAAGGGTGCCACCTTGAAATACCTGAAACATAAGGATACATCTCCCCTGCAGCCTTGATTTCGCAAATAGTTCGGTATCTATAAGGTTTAGACATTTCGTTGAGGTATCCACGTTTAGTACTATAAGAAGCCCCAGAGCGTTGTTGAGTGAACGGTTTGAATCTCCGCCAATTATTGGAAACGTGGCGCACAATTTTCTGCCCGAATTTTATTAGCCATTGAGACGTTACCGTGCACCAGATAAGATACGGAGGAGAACAGGCAATTTCCTTCACCAAGGATGTTTACAATCCGGCAAGGGATTCCATTAATTACAACAACTTCATTCATTATGATAGTTTCTTTCAAATCAATGGAATTAAATATTGCAAGAATAACATATTAGCACTTTTATATACACTTAAACAAAGGTTTAAAAAAAATGAAATTTCTTATATTACGTGCGATACTTCAGAAACTGCTCATGTGATGTGCTAATTCTCCGTAGCAAAGAAACTGTAGCATATTTAACTTATAACATATTACTATAATTTAAATAACATTTAATAACATTTAGTAATTTAATTAAACACAAAACTTTCATTGATATTTTGCCAGCGAACACAAATAAAACTCTTTTTTTACAACAACTTATCCTGTTGCCAGATGCATAATACTTTTTCTGTGGCCGATAATATTTCGATTATTTATATTTACAAAACCAAGTAAATTCTTCTGATTTTTATATTTCTTGAGGTATTGCACATTTTTAAATTAGATACCAGAATTTCTAAGATTACAATTGCTAATTTCTTAAAATATATACGTTACTATAGCAATGGACAGTCCGTGCGGAAAAAACTGCTTACGGGTACACATTTCGTCACACTATGTTATAACCATGAAAGAAAATCCTTATTATTTTATCGACATCATTAATTTCTTCCGCTGCATGCCTATAATACATGCCTAAATATACACACATTTAAAATATGTCTTTAAATAATTTCATTTTAAATGGTGAAAAGAAAAAAATAACAATAAGAAAAAACACCTTAAACCAAAAAATTTTATTTCAACATCAAAGAGTTTTTTGTAATTTACACACGCGCAATATAAAAACTGCTATTAGCTATAAAATGAAATAAAACATTTGAAAAAAAAAATGGTCATAAAAATATGAGCATTTTAAAAATATAACTTTTGAAAATTAGACTTAACCCACCAGTTTTTTAAATCAATAAAAATAAGTACTTAAAATAACAGAACAAATTAATATTTTGCAAGTAATGAAATATAGTCAATTTAAACTGCAGTCTTGAAATTGTAAATGTCTTTTAGTACTTCTGCAGCGTGGCGTACTAATACCTATGTCTTACATTGCAGTAAATATTTCATTCTTTGAATGAAGACATTTATGGTTCTTCGAACAAAACATTTTTATATCTATAATTCCTAACTTTTGAAATAATTTTATTGTAGCTTTCTCATCATCAGATAACTGCCAAATGGTAAAATCTATGTCACTATCAGTAATAAATGTAAGTTATAATTAAGAAAAAATAACAAATTTAAAAGTTTTGCCAGATTACGATGAAATAATTCTCATAAAAAATATTCTCGCTCAATAATTAGCAAAGGTTAATGCTTGGCATGGTTTGTAATAAAAATCATTTGCACGATTAGGGTTGAAATAAATGGCGCGATATCATACATTTTCGCATGGTGTTCGTAGAAGTAAAAAGTACCACAGATTTATTTATTTTTTAAATTTAGTTTTAGTTTTTGAGGCGTTTGTAATATTTTTCCTAACTGACATAGTTGTTATAATTATTTAACCAAAAGAATTGATTAAAAAATTATTCAATTTGAATTTCTTCCCTTGCTATAGTAACAGAATGAAGAGAATGAGATTTTAGAATTTATTACTTGAAAATTTGAGCTTTTGGTGTCAAAGGTAGCGCCAAATTAGAAAAATATGAAATATCTCTCAAACTATTGGACTTAAAAGAATTTAGTTAGTACCATTCGATTCAGCATACAAAAATACACCAAAATATGTTATCAGTTGAAAAATAACTATAAAATCAGATTTTTAAGGAATTTTTTTTAAGTTCGTTCTCTTTTTTACCCCCCTTAGGGGTGGAATTTTAGAAAATCCTTTCTTAGCGGCACTCAATGCCATAAGAACTATTTTTACCCCCATTTTCAAAATTTTAGGTTCAGTAGTTTTGGCTGCACGTTGATTAATACGAAATTCAGACTTTCTTTTATATATATAGATTATCAAAGTGAATTCCAAAAGATATATATATATACTAGCCTAGTCGTAACCTTCATGTATCCGAATAAAAGCTCAAAGTTTCAAAATATATTCCCAGAAAAAAATAAAGAATGTTACCTTCCTCTATGCTCCAGTAGAGGGCCTAGTAAATTTCTGATGCATGAATCTTTAAGTTTTTTGGCTTATCCAACAAATTACTTATAAGTTAATAGAGTATATCAACAGTAGTTTAATTTAAAATAAAACGTAATGTTAAAGAAACAATTTTTTAAGTAAAACATCTCTTAATGAAAACTGTAAGAATTTGCCAAAAAATCTGTTTTTGAAGACATTCTAGAAAATAAACTAATGTACCAGCAGAAAAAAAAATAATAATAATAATAATAATATTCCAAACAGTTTATGGAAAGCTAACATTAAAGGATATTAGTCAATCGGATTTTTTTTCAGTTGTTTTCAAGAAATGCATTTTGGTCTTTTTTTTTCAACTTTAAAATTAGTGGTCCTCTTCTGATATGTGTCTCACTATAGGTGCATTTACCTTACATAATCTAAAATAATATTGAGCTCGGATGCTTAATTCAATGTTAAAATCTAATTAAACAGAAAAATAAATACATATAAATAAAAGTTTTTCATGAAAGTTAATTGTTATCACAACTTGTAATAGTTTTCTGATGATATTTGTCTGTGATTGCCCATTTTATCTATGCTGGTAAATAAGGCATAAAAGGCATACTTTTTCTTATTCTTTTTAGAGTAAGTCAAATGTGCTGCATATATTTACATATTATGTTTGGAACGAGTGTCCTATATACGACTTTTTATTTTTAAGTACCACTGTTTCTGAATAGTAACCTTCCCGTTATTTAATTGGAGACATTGTGTGATTTACCTTCTGTTTTTAAAAGAGATTTCTGTTGTATTTGTTACATTGTTGTAATAATAAATTAAATCATCAATAATTCCCCTCCTCCATTTTAAAATTTCACACTACCCCTATATAAAAAGGCTGGGGAAGGAATGAAAATTTTATTCTCCTTTTATTTATTTATTATTTTTATTCCTTTTCAGTTTGGCTTTTTTTATCCTTGTGCTGTTACAGTAACTTTTAAATTTTTGAGTCGTTTTTCAATTATTCTCATACATGTTTTTCTCTTTGTTTTGATTTACTGCATTTTTAAGAAATTTTTGCATTCATTGCTCAAAATATTGAGCCCTGAGAGTTTTGCTCAGTTTTTATATTTGATATTAATAAATCCCAAAATATATATTTATTATACTAACCTACGTGGCATCAAAATCAGCATCATTTATATACTCATGAATGGAAACAACAGTATATAAACAAACACAAACTAAACAGTTACTATCTTGATTTTGATCAGTTTGTTGTTGCATCCAATAAAATTTATTCTATCAAATTTCAAAAGGAATTGTCAGTGTATTTTAAAAAATGCTAGAAAGAAAGCTTTAAATGCCACAAAAACTCTTGAGTTTCAAGAAAGGAGAACAAAGTTAAAATAATCAGATAGTAAAGTGTGCATTTCAAGAATTCTTTTCATTCAGAAGTTTTGATTTAATACCAGAAATTCTGAATAATAATTTTTGCTTTGTGTAATGACAGACGTTTCGTGATTATACATTAAATGAAAATTCTTTCGGAATTTTTGAATAAAAAAGAAACTCATGATATGGATGCATATATGCACTTAGGAGGTACAGTAAAACCTCTGAATAGCGGCCACTAACGGAAGCACGATGAAGTGACTGTGCTTCGAAGGTTGCCGTTATTTAGAGGTTCCACATTTTAAAAATTCAAAATTACATTACATTAAAATCAAAATAACTGACCAAGATTATTTTATTTTTACAGTTAAAAAATACTATTATTTTGCACTAAAGAAATCACTTACAGTTGTTTTTTTTTTTTTTTAATCATATCTCTTTCCCTAAATGCATAATCATTTCCACAGATTAGTTATAGAATTCGTTGTAATTATAAGTGAGCATAAAATTTTTAATTTCCCGTTTTCTGTGCAATTTCCGGCACACTTTCTTGCAACATTGGTATAGAAATTGGGAGATTTTTCTCTCGATAGTTCAAAAGCCATTCCAAAAGCAACTTCTCAATCTCATCATAACCAGTTCTTCGATGCTTTTTTTTAGATTCCAAATTTACACCTTGAAATGTCTTTTCTAAATAAAAGTTACTTTTTTCAGCATGTCTTTGGGTCCTTCCGCAATTGTACATTTCAGCTAATTTTCGTGCACTTACGCATTTTTTGTTGTCCGGGATAACTTTCAACTTATCACTTAAGGTTACAAATTTTCACTTTTAACTCGTTCTTTTAGGGAAAAACACGTGCTACGCATAGACAAGAAATGTCACACACTACTCAACAAGAGTAAAAATGACTACAGCTTGCTCAAAGTGTGAGTGTCACACCTTAAATTTCTTGCCACACTTTTTTATAAACGGGGTTTTGCTAAGCAACCGTTAGAGATTAGTTGAGAAATTGTAAAGATGTCAAATAAGAAAATTCACCTCTACATTCTTCGCAATCTCAGTTGCAGTTAGAACATAATGTTAAAAAAAAAAAAAAAAATTGCTTTTGGTTGGTTGTTGTTGGGAATTCGGTGTTTGGAGGTTTAGTGTAATGTTATTTCCACTGAAGAGATTCGGTAACACTAAAACATGACCAGTATTCAGAGGTTACTGTGGTTCGGAGTGACCGTTGTAGGAAGTTTCACTGTATATGGATTGTTTTTTTTTTAGCATATGATATTGCACAGTATAAGTATAGGTTCAATATTAACCCCTTGATTTCCAGGCTTAATTTCGCCAGTGAAGGGCTATATACCAGGCTATGCTTTGTAAAATGTTTGTGTCATAAAATTCACCTTCGATCAGTTATATCAGTTGCATATCACAGACCATTCTGATTCAAATCTGCAACCATTACTGTGTAGTGAACGACGTATGGGGCTTTCATCATGGTCCTTGATTACTGAAATGAGGGGACGTACACAGCATACGTCATGGAGGTTAAGGAGTTAATAAGTATTTATTGGAAAGTTTTTCTTCAAGTATTGAAAATGTAAGTGGTATTATGCAAATAAAATCAAATAAAATGAAACATTAAGAAATAAGATGTATTGAATAATTATAAGTAAAGTATAAGTTGTAATAAGTATTGAAAATGTGTAAATAAACAGATACAGATCAGTGAAAGATGCAGGAGTCAACTATAGAAATTGCATACAAACAGCTAAGGGAGCTTAAAAACGAAATTTGTGGAAAGAAGGTAATTAGGAGGGAGGATACTCCATTTTAACAAAGTGTGTGAAATGCACTCGAAGTATGATAGCTGATGGGAGTGAGGGGAGGGGCATATCAGAGAATGATCAAATCCTTAAAGATAAAAGAGACTAAAAACTGTGTAAAATATTAAAAAATGGGAATATCTAATCAGTTAATGTTCACAGTGCTAAGGTAAAGTAATTTTACATGTGATAAGTATGCATGATATACAATGAATATGTCAGGCATCATTGCTTCAATTCATATAATTGCTAAAGACATTCTTAAATGTAACACATAGCTGATTGTTCGAAATTGGTAGGTTTTCCTGTCTGTAAATATGTAATTAAATTTTTTTTTAACCAAATTTATTTTTAAAAAAAAAAGCATTTACTTTCAAATTTATAGTGAACATACGTGTTTTTCACTGATATCCATAGTCAATACAGATTTTATTCATAAGAGAACTGCACTTAATAAAATAATAATAATATGCTTTAATATCGCAATTTATCCTTATACAAAATGGTTAAAAATTCTACTACAAAAGCGCTATTTGTTCTGTTAAAAACGGATTTTTAATTTTCCACCCACTGAATTTCATTATGATCTGAATTTTTTTTAAATATATATTATAACAAAAATGTTTAAAAAAGATGTTATTTAAGTCAGTTTAATATTTTTCTAATTCAATAGGCTCTCACTAACCCATTTAATCTGTTTGACAAGATTTCCTGCCAACATATTTGAAAATCATGGTATGCAAAAGTAAAAACCGTACAAATCACTTTTTTTTAACCCATGTCAGATGCACAAATGTAAAAGCAGCAGTAATTGATTTTGCCACTTTATATGTAAAAATCCACTATTACACTGGATTATTTTTTGTTTCGTGCATAATGCCATTAAACTGGTCATAAAAGATAAAATCTAATTACTTGATTTGGCGTCGTTTTATGAATTTAAACTTTTCTTCAAGTTAAGTTTTCCTTCCAGGCAAACACATACCAATAATTCAACAATAAATACCAAATATGTCTTCAGGCAGGGCTTTACAAAAGAAAAAAAAAACTGGTAGCCAGCAAAAATTTTAGTTGCCAGTAAAAATATTTATCCTCTCTTCCCCTGCCCCCTCAATGTTATTAACTTTCAAAAAGAATAAAAGTTTTTTATGAATTAACTGAGAAAAAATAATAACAAATATAATTTAGAATTTTAAGTTACATAGTTTAGAATAGTACATATTATAGTGAGATAATATAAACTAAGTTTTTTAATGAAACTTTGCAAAATTATATACAGGGTGTCCACTCTCAACGATGTCCGATGGCTAATTCCTAAACCCTTAGTCATAGACATATAATTCCAATTACAAAACTGTTTTAAATGAGGTAAAGAAGTATTTTAAAAGCGATTTGGGTCCATAAAAACATTTCTATAAAAAAAAAAATACAAAATTTAATTTTTTATACAGCCTTGTGGTCCTATAAGTCCTTTAGTAAAATTTTCCTATTATACTGACAAGTAAGACAAAAAAGCCCCATTCTTCTACAATTAAAACTGACCGAGTGATAGCTGTTTAAAGTGCATATTTTTTGCCGCGATATAGGAGTCATTCACAAATTTAGAAGAAATATAAATAATCGTCAGATATATTAAAAAATAGGTAAAATTAACATTGCAATATAAATATGAAATTTATAATCATTCTGACATATTAATGCAAAATATATAACTTGTACTAAACATTTAACTAGAAAAAAAATAACATAATTTTGGTTAAATAAAAAGTTGAGAAGCAACAACCTCAATTCTTTACTAAATGCTTTACTAAATTCTTTACTACAGTAAATTCTATGCAAGGCGGACTCTGTGTAAGACGGAAATCTGTCTTAACTTGGAAAGATTTTCAGGCATCTGTGAATCCATAGACATAGAGTAAAATTTGTCTAAGATGGAATATTGTCTACTGCGGAAAAGTTTCTTGGTCCCGATCAATTCTGCCTTAGACAGAATTACTGTATTTTAAAATGCTATTAGATTATTTTAGTCTGCAAAATTTGGGTTGTGTCACATTTTTTTTTTTTGTTTTTGATAATTGATTCTTATGTATTTTGTAGTGCTGAATCCGAAAATGACCTTTATTTTTTACCATCACGTAAGGATTTTTGCAAATCGAAATTTCAAAGCTAAAAGTCTAAAAATTTTCAAAAATATGATACTATAAAATAGATGTAATTGTTGTGTTTTTAACTTTTGATGTTTAATTTTATGTGTTTTTTACCGCTGAATCCAAAAACAACCTTCAATTTTAACCATCACGTCAGGATTTTTCGCGAATCGTAAATTTCAAAGTTAAAATTAAACCATTTCCCACCACCTCATTGGACACCTGATCTGTTTAGCTGTAAGAATCCCAGTATAAGCCAAAAAAAAAAAAATGAATAAATTATTGAATTAAATAAAATAAAATTCATTAAAAGATGTTTTAAATCTCTTTTATAGTATCACATTTTCGTTATATTTAAACTTTGAAATTTGCAATTTGCAAAAAATCCTGACATGTTGGTTAAAAATGAAGGTAATTTTCGGATTCAGTGCTAAAAAATACATAAAAAATCAGTTATAAAAGTTAAAAAACACACCATCGCAGGCTTGTGTTTTCTAATCTAAAATTTGCTGTCGGTAATCTATCCACAAATTTTTGTGTTAATCACTGAAAATCATAATAATATTACATTGTCACCGGATTTACGCCAGTACGTAAAATTTAACCACGATTGGATATTTTAAAGTGAGTTAAAGTTCGAGCACAAATTTTAAAATGGAAAGACATACATACGATTGTTTCAAATTAAATAAAAGCTTATGAAATAACATATTTTTTGTTAAAAGAAACAGCCTCAAATGCTTACAAAATAAAACACATATTAAAATACAATTACCGTAAAACCTCCCTAAAACGACCACGTTCCGTTCCAATAAAAATTGGTCGCTCAAGAGGTGGTCTCTTAATGGAGGTCATGTTAAAATGTAGATTTTAATTGTTGAAAAAAGGTAAGAATGTTACTAAAATTTATTTTTCACATAAGGAAAAAATATGAAAATTTAAGTATCAAATCAAAAGTTAATTCGGTTATCTGAAGTAATTGGGACCGGCCATCTTTCGGAAAATCAAAATTTTCGGATAATCGAAAATGCTTCAATTTTAAGATTAAGGCGAAATATATGCAATATTTCTTATTACGGTAACAAGTGCTTAATAAAAATAAAGCAATAGCAAAATAGAAACAAGAATAAATTACCTGAATTTTTAATTTTGAAATGAAGTACCTTTTACATACATCACAAAAGGTTTAAAAAAAAAATGTTTTGTTTGTCGCAGCAAATATTGCCTTTGCTTTGAAGCTCTATCACGGAGTTTTTTAGTATTATAGTCTTTGTGCTGCTCCAGCCATGCCAAACCTTTTGCAAAGGATTCAAAAGCTTCAGAATTGCTAATTTGTTCGTTTTCATCGTTCCACTCCGCAGCTTACGGGAGCTCAAGTTAAATCCAAAGGAATTCAAAGAAAGGGGATCGAAAATCTTTTTATGTACTCGTAGTTGGAAAGGACCCCTTGCACACAAGAAACATGATAGTTTAAAAAAAAAAAAACTTTCAAAATGGATTTTGCACACAAGAAATGTGATAGCAAAAAAAAAAAAAAAAAATCTTTAAAAATGGATTTCAGTTAACCGAGAGTTTCGGATAAAAGATACATACGTTAATTAGTGCAGAGCTTAAAAATTAATACATTGATGTTTGCTTTGATTTTACAGTTTTATCTTCTATAACTTTTATTTCCAAGTTCTTTCGAAGTTAAATAAATAAATGCATTTTTTTTCTTTTTTTGACGGGAACAAATTATAACGATTTCATTAATTTATCTATTTCTTTGAGAGTTTCATGACAGAATAGGGCAGGGGAGTTTATTGACCGTCATCCTTACTTTGTCATCAGAGTTAAATCCATTCACAAAGGGGTTTAAACACTTAAAAAGTTACCGGAATAAATAAAAATTCTAAACTTAGTTTAGAAGGTTGATGAATAATGCGCTCTCTGGAATTATTAATCTAATAAAATCTTATTCAAGAGATTAGGAAAAAACGGAATTTGATTAATTTTCTTCAAAGAAATTGGTCGCTCATGGAGGGAGTTCAACTGGGATCGTCTCTGAATAGAGGTAAAATTAGTATTGAGCCTATGGGAATAATTTTCGTTCCATGAAAAAGTGGTCGTTCAAGGAGGTGGTCGCACAGGGAGGTTTCACTGCATTTTAATTAATCTGAATCTTAATTAATAAAAGTTTATTGTATACTTCTACGATTTCTTTCAAAGGTTTCGCTTAAGGCTCCTGTCCCTGCTGGCAAAGACACTCATGACCTAATGCTAATCCTATAGGGAGGGATTTATGTAATATCTCATTTGCATTTCGACGTTTATAAATATTTTTTTTTTTTCTTTTTTTTTGGCATTGGATAGCCGAGGTCCGTCTCTACATCGCAACTTTTTTACTTTTTCGATTTTGTTCCGCAGTTATTTTTTATAAAGTTACTTTCATTTTCAAAACCGGTTCTGAAAATGGAAGTGTCATTCTAAAAAATATCTGCAACCAAAATCGAAAAAGTTAAAAAGGTGCGATGTAGAAACGGATCTCGGCTATTTAATGTCAAATATATATATATATATATATATATTTAAAAATGTTGAAATGCAAAAGATGTATTAGAAAAATCCCTCCCCATAGGATTAGCATTAGCTCGTGAGTGCCTTCGCTGGCAGGGACAGGAGCCGTAAAGCACAAGATACATGGGAAATACATTCTAATACTTTAAGCACTTTGTGTACGACCCCTCGAAGAATAGCTGAACTCATCTGCATTCAGATGCAGAAAAGTGGTATAACTCATGCATTTCAAAGTTCCACACCTCAGTCAATTTTAGTGTTAGATAAATAGGGCTTTTTTTTTTTTTTTTGCCTTACTTTTTAGTGCAATAGGAAATGTTTACTAAATATCACTTTCAGGACAGGGGGACCACATAAAAATTTTAAATTTCGTAACTTTTTAAGAAATGTTTTTATTAATCCAAATGCCTTTCATAATATATTTTTTACCTCATTTAAAGCATTTTTGTAACTGAAACTATATGTCTATGACTAACGGTTTAGGAATTAGCTGTTGGACATCGTTGAGAGTGGACACCCTGTATGTCTGTAATATATATGTATGTATATATATATATATATATATAAATATATATAAAGGCTGAATTAACCAGCATGTTCGGGGACTGCTCATTGCCGAATGCTTCAAATGTCCGAATAATTGACAGTTGTACTTGCATGGTCAAGGCAACGCTAAACCCTGTGACATGTAAAAGAAAAGTGTATATGGCGTTAAAAGTTTAATAAATATTAACGGATTTGTGACTCATAAAATATGCAATTTCAGAAGTCAAAGCCGCCTTTTTTTACTGTCTAGTACTGATTATAAGATTCTGTATCAATAGAATTTCATTGTTATTTTGTTATAGCGTGCTTGAAATGGGGAAATATGTAAGTATTTTAAATATAAGTACATGAATGAAACTGCATCAATATTGATTTATGAATTGTTTAATAACATTTCAAAACTATTCTCACACTCTTAAATTGTTAAAAGAGTAAGTATTAAGGCTAAAAATTTATAACTCGAAAAACGATGAGGAAAAAAAATCAACTAGTAATGAAATTGAAAATGCATTTATTAAAACATTTTAAAAGTCATTTTCCCAATTACTGTTAACAGATGGCAGCAGCACCACATATTTTAATGCATTTGCAGCACCATTAGTTGTACTTTTCAGTTAAATTTGTTTCAGTTTTGTCAGCTAAATACAGCCTTATGAATAGGAAAATGTGGGAGAATTAAAATATACAATCTGTGATGATCACATGTTAAAAGTATTTTACATTTCGGCAATACCTTTCTAGTTGTTGACAATTTTCAATAACGTTAAGCATGAGTTCCATGTAAAGAGAAAAATCCGATATCAGCAGAAATACCATTTTATGTTTTTCCTTAGCTATTTCAGTTGCATCGACCATTTTCATTTAAAAATATACTCTGGAATTATCATTGAAATTTTAACATTTTCCCCAAATTTTTCTTCTATTTATGTAATATTAGGTTAAGAATTTGTCTAAAAGAATGTGTGATGCTGCCATCTACTAATAACTTCAGGTAATAATAATTTTAATAATATGCAATCCGAAACCTTGCGCATCGACCATTTTCATTTAAAAATATACTCTGGAATTATCATTGAAAATTTAATATTTTCTCCAAATTTTTCTTCTATTTATGTAATATTAGGTGAAGAATTTGTCTAAAAAAATGTGTGATGCTGCCATCTACTAATAACTTCAGGTAATAATAATTTTAATAATATGCAATCCGAAACCTTACGCACCTAATTCTGTTTTTATTTCTGCTACATATCAGAAAAAACTAATTAAAATAAACAATTTACATTTTAAAAATAATATGAAAATATGCATGATAGTGCATTAAACTGTAGAAATGAATTCATGCATATGCTATACCTGTTCCTGTAGATAACAAAACTTGATCAAAACATACAATATAAGCATAAAATTAAAAAAAAAAACAGTGCTTTTCAATACTGTGGCTCTGAATATTATTCTCAAGCAGACGGAGTTTTTTAACCTGAATCCCAAAAGAAGAATATTGTCCATAGCGTCATTATAAAAGTTCGAGAGGCAGCGACATTTTCAATCTAACCATTTTATACAGGCTGATTTTCAAATGTGTGATTGATCTTGCTTATCAATCCCAAAAACAGCTGTCGCGACAGCGTTGGATGAGGTCATGGTAATCGAAAAATGCCCTATTCAAATGAAAAAGCATGGCGACCCGATTACAGAAGATAGTCGCCGTTCGTGATTATAATCATGATATCGTGATAATAATAATCTTCCGTGAACTGGTAATATTTTTGTAAGAGGGCATATTACTATGTTTTTAGATGCTTCGAAGTCTGAACGTGGGCTGGCGAGTATAGCTCGCAAAGGCAGGCAGACATCCTAGTATATCAAAAAATGGAAAACGCCATTTTATTTCGTAGTTTCTGAATAACAGCTCTTAGCAATTTCATATGTCCAAGAATAAAAATAACTTCGAAAATTCTCAGAAAGTAGTATTTTGGATTTTTAGAACAGACTTTACATTTTTTTAGGGTTCCGTACTTAAAAAGTAAAAACGGAACCATTATAAGATCACACCTGTGTCTGTCTGTCTGTCACAGCCATTTTACTCGTAAACTATGGAACGTGGAAAGTTCAAATTGGAGGAAGTAATAAAGACTATTGATCCACATATTTACAGATTATTAAATATTCATAAATATATTTAGGGAAAATGTAGAGGGACTAATTAAGTTACTTGAAAAAAAAAATATTTTCTTTGTATATCGTGTGAAAGCTTTCGTAACGCTGAACTGACACATTTCTTTTAATGTTAGGCATTATATTTTCAGAGATATCGTCGAAAATGTAGTGCAAAAATATGTTCCCCCCCCGTCTATTCCCGAATCTACTGAAACTAAAATTATGAAAAAATTAGAGGCAGTAGACATTAATTTAAACCTTGCAGGAAAACTATAGCGATTACCCTAGGTCGCATAGTTTTTGAGAAAAGCGCATTTTCCCGTTACACACAAATTTCAATTTGTGGGCATTCAGCAAAGGCGTTGAGGAGCGCTGGAGGTACCTATCGTAGCAGAAGTATAAAAAACATTGTTGATAATGATTTTCGAAAAACATCGTCGGTAATTAGCCGAGATAGTAACCCTCAAAGATCTAAATTTTCTCCACGTAAACCTCAACCACTGCATAGCAGCTAGTGTAACAACAGTCAACCACGTGGTAGAGAACGAGATTGACATCGCCCTGCTGCAGGATGCTTACTGCTCCGAGGGCAGCCTCGTAATCTTCAGCAAGGACTGGAGAAGATTCTCCTCTCGGAACCTCTCCACCCACATTGTCGTCAGGAGCTCGAGTCTTGTATTTACCCATCTCTTTAGCGGCGACAATAGCGTCTTCATCTCCATAATGGCGAGGGAGGGCGAAATTGGCGTCGGATCCTGCTACGCAGCCCCCTCGGCAAACTTTGACCTTTGTCTTTCGGAATGGGAACACACCATCACAAACAGGAAGGCTTTCATCTGTGGAGGCGACTTCAACGCGAACTTATCCCTCTGGGGATGTCCGCGTGAAGACGCCCGGGGTGACTCCCTGTCAGAACACATAATTATCCATAAGTTGGCACTTGCAAACATGCACAACTCTGAAGCCACTTTCGAAAGACGAGATGCAGGCGACAGGGTCATAGCAGAAGGCTGGCCTGACCTAACCATTCCAAATTCCTTCACCCTTCCATGAATATCACACTGGTCCGTATCAGACAAATACAGTGGCTCAGACCATAAATACATACACTTTTCTTACATGACCTCTCCACTCCACACACAACGTAGACGCTACAACACAACTCGCGGAAACCTTCGCAAATTCAACAACGTCATCAAAAATTATAAGTCATCCCTTTCAGCACAACTTGAAGGGGTGCACAACGAATACACACTCAACTCCTTCAGATCTAATTTCATTGAAACCATGCAGACTGCGGCGAAGGCTTCCTTTCGACTGAAAACAATCCAAAAAACACACACTTTCTCATTCTGGAACAAGGATCTTAGAAAGCGGAGGAACCAACTGACGGCCCTCAGACGCAAGATTAAAACATTGCGCTTGCTTAATCCTATCCCCCTGAAGTAAAGACCCTTGCAGCACGTCGTACGAGACTTAAAGCAGTTTACAAACGTGAGATTCTGGCGGCGAGACGAGTGGCGTGGAAGAAATTCTGCAGCAACAATGAGAACCCTTTTGGCATCACTCAAAAATTTCTGACCGGCAAGTTTTTCACTCCGGATGAAATACGTTTAGAAAGACCAACTCACGAAACCTCACGACAAAATAACCTGGAATTCCTGACACATACTCTCTTTGGCCCTTCGGCTTATCCCCAACAAGACAACCAGGATATTCAGTTCACAGCACACGAAGACAAACGTTTTACAAAGGCAGAAGTAAAAACAGCACTATACACACTGAATGACAAGAAGGCTCCAGGGCCGGACTCAATTGATTTCCGGATACTAAAACTTACTCACAAACTTCCACACATATTCACGCGTTAAGCTAACCTCTGCCTCGCCATGAGGTACTTTCCTTTAGTATTCAGGCAGGGAGAGGTGGTTTACTTTCTGAAGCAAGGCAAGTCTCCTTCCGAACCTAAGTCATACAGACCCATCTGCCTTCTTCCCACTCTAAGAAAGCTTCTGGAAAAACTTCTGGTTATCCGGTTGACACATTTCTTGGAGTCAAACAACCTTCTCCACCCCAGACAATTCGGGTTCCGCGAGGGCCATTCATGCGAACTCTCACTTCATGCCATAATGACTGCCTGTACTGAAAGCATAGCCCAGGGCAACGCAACATCACTCGTCTCACTAGACATACAAGGCGCATTCGACAACGTAGAATGGCGAGACATTCTCTTATAACTACAAGCACTCAACTGTCCGGGGAACATAGTTGGTCTCATCGTATCCTACCTCTCACAGAGGTGCGTCCTAATTAATTGGGGCGCTGGCACATTTATCCA
Organism: Maratus speciosus; assembly: GCA_963932465.1. NCBI lineage: Eukaryota > Metazoa > Arthropoda > Arachnida > Araneae > Salticidae > Maratus > Maratus speciosus. Next base: position 346,035,558 of record OZ010795.1, on the reverse strand, counting down.
TCGATTGCAGAAGGGTTGCCCCCAGGGCTCGCGTCTTGGCCCAATCCTCTGGCTGCTGGTAGCAAATGTGCTACTAACAGAACTAAATCGGCTGGGATTTATGCTATTTGCCTTCGCCGATGATTTCAGCTTCATTTTCTCTGGTCGTTACAGACGTCATCTGCAGGAACAGTTTGCCGAAGCTCTTCCTATTTTCTGCCGGCTCCTGAGTTCACTGAACCTCACACTCTCACCACAAAAGTCTCAAGCACTAGTTCACCAAACCACACAGATATGATCCTAAACGCCCTCCAGTGATGAGGATCAATAATGTCTCCATTCGACACGTACATTCCATAAAACTCCTAGGCATAACCATTGACGCAAATCTTAACTGAATCCCACACCTTAACGACCTAAAACTTAAGTTGACAGCATATCATAACAATTCATTAAGACTAACTTCTAAACTGGGAGGGGTAGACAACAAAACACTAAAGATCTGGTACCTAACAATAATCGAAAGAATAATACTTTACGGGGCCTGTATCTTTTTTTTTTTGGAGGGGGGGGGGGGTAAATTATCATCCTTAGCAAAACCTAAACTAAGATCAATACAACGCACTTTTCTCCTACAAATATCAAGGGGCTACCGCACAATCTCCACAGATGCACTACATATACTCACAGGTATTCCACACTTCAACTAGAATACGAATACGCCAAATCCTCAATCCTACAGCTAAAACGTGACACAGTAATAGATTCTCTTTTTCCAAACAAAACATTACAATACAAAGTCAGGAGCTGGCAGCTTCACCCCACTGAGGAGACTTCACACTTTCAAGTAAACACAACACGCAACAGCTACACACCTGCCCTTAGCACCACACTCTTCATTGATGGATCAGACACGGAAGGCACGGTGGTGGTCCATCAGTGGTTTGCAAGGCTTGATGATAATAACTCCGTATTCCAAGCGCAGCTGTTCGCAATACTAAACGCATTAGAGTGGGCGAAATCCCACCCTAGCAATAGTATTATCATCTACAGCGACTGCTTCTCTGGGCTGCAGGCAATACAGGCACACAGGACAAAACATCCTCTAGTATTGCAAATAAAACTAAAACTAAAGAATCTCCTACATCGAATCTCGCTAGGTCACGTCTCGGCTCACAAAGGTATCTTTGGCAATGAACTAGCAGACGACCTAACGAAGAAGGCCACACAGAAAGAAACAATAGACACACACCTCCCAGCTCCCCAGTCATACGTCAAAAGGGTCCTTAGAGCAAGGATACTGACGCGATGGCAGGAGCACTGGGATACCTCATTCAAGGGCAGACACACATATAAACTAATTCTTAAAGTTTCTCTCACACTATATAACTTAACACCGTACACCACCAGCTTCTTAACAGGACATGGCCTTTCAAGGCATATCTTGACCGCTTCAAGATAATATCCACTGCCACTCTCGAATGCGGTGAACTTGGCACTGTAAATCACCCGTATTATAGTTGTAGTCTCACGCAACGCTGGCACTTGAGGCGTCTAGACATACTTCCAGTCAATTGGCTCCAAAATGTCCTTTCACGCACCCTCCTACTCAACAAATTAAAACACATTCACAATTTCCTTACTTACCTAACAAACTTAACGTAAGTCCTGGTTCTGCTTACCCAGTCTCACTGCCACCACATCAAGCTTCAAACAGCACCAGAATCGTATCCTCTTTATAGCCTCCAGTAATTTCTCCTATCCATCAAGTATGTGGTCTCCTACGAACGCAAGAGCCTCTGCTCGTGCTTTCCACCATTCCATCAAGAGATACATCTCCAATGGACGCTTGAGTATTTACTCGTGCCATCTTACTTTTGCCACGAAAATCTTTACATCTCCAATGGACGCTTGAGTATTTGCTCGGGCTATCTTACTTGTGCCACGCGAATCATTCTTTTCCCTTCCTGCCGCCCCTTGTCGCGAGAGGGGTTCGTCTCCTGGTGGCCAGGAACAGTGATGTAATTTTTTTGTTAATTATTATTATTTTTTTTATCTTAGATGTTCTTATTATCCCGCCCTCTGTCGCGAGTAGGCGTTACCTGGCGGGCAGGCATTCGCCTTTTTTTTTTGTAAATTCGCTTTGTTTTTTCAAATAAATTCTGGGCTCTTGGTCGGTGGTGCGTGGCCGCCCTTGGCGGGTGTGCGTCGCCCCTTGCACCTCTTGTGTATGTCCGTCTGCATACGGCCGGACATGGCTGGACTCACTAACGAGCCCCAACGTGTCGAAGAACATACCGGGAGAGACGTTAAGCTCTAAGGGGCAGGCCTAGCTGGCCCTTAGCAGTCTCTCTTAGGCTGCCTAACTCTTAAAGACAACTAAATCGGCTGGGATTTATACTATTTGCCTTCGCCGATGACCTAACAATAATCGAAAGAATAATACGTTACGGGGCTTCTATCTCGGGGGGGGGGGGGGGGGGGTAAATTATCATCCATAGCAAAACCTAAACTAAGCTCAATACAACGCACTTTTCTCCTACAAATATCAAGGGGCTACCGCACAATCTCCACAGATGCACTACATATACTTACAGGTATTCCACCCATCACACTTCAACTAGAATACGAACACGCCAAATCCTCAATCCTACAGCTGAAACATTACACAGTAATAGATTCTCTTTTCCAAACACAACATTACAATACAAAGTCAGGAGCTGGCAGCTTCACCCCGCTGAGCAGATTTCACATTTTCAAGTAAACACAACACGCAACAGCTACACACCTGCCCTTAGCACCACACTCTTCACTGATGGATCAGGCACAGAGACCGGCGTGGGCAAAGCCTTCTGCGCTACGGAAGGCACGGTGGTGGTCCATCAGTGGTCTGCAAGGCTAGATGATAATGACTCCGTATTCCAAGCGCAGCTGTTCGCAATACTAAATGCATTAGAGTGGGCGAAATCCCACCCCAGCAATAGTATTATCATCTACAGCGACTGCCTGTCTGGCCTGCAGGCAATACAGGCACACAGGACAAAACATCCTCTAGTACTGCAAATCAAACTAAAACTACAGAATATCCTACATCGTATCTCGCTAGGTCACGTCTCGGCTCACAAAGGTGTCTTTGTCAATGAACTAGCGGACGACCTAGCGAAGAAGGCCACACAGAAAAGAACAATAGACACATACCTCCCAGTCATACGTCCAAAGGGTCCTTAGAGCAAGGGCACTGACGCGATGGCAGGAACACTGGGATACCTCAGTCAAGGGCAGGCGCACATATAAGTTAATTCCTAAAGTTTCTCTCACACTTTATAACTTAACACCCTACACCACCAGCTTCTTAACAGGACATGGCCCTTTCATGGCATATCTGGACCGCTTCAAGATAAGATCCACTACCACTTGCGAATGCGGTGAACTTGACACTCCAAGTCACCCGTATTACAGTTGCACTCTCACGCAACGCTGGCACCTGAGGCGTCCAGACATACTGCCAGCCAATTGGCTCCAAAACGTCCTTTCACGCACCCTCCTACTCAACAAATTAAAACACATTCACAATTTCCTTACTTATCTAACACTCTTAACGTAAGTCCTGGTTTTGCTTATCCAGTCTCACAGCCACCACATCAAGCTTCAAACAGCACCAGCATCCAGTCCTCTTTGTAGGCTCGAATATATTCTCATATCCATCAAGTGTGTGGTCTCCTACGAACGCAAGAGCTTCTGCTCATGCTTCCCACCATTCCATCCAGTGATACATCTCCAATGGACGCTTCCGTATCTGCTCGTGCCACGCAAACCATTATTTTCCCTTCCTGCCGCCCCTTGTTGTGAGAGGGGTTCGTCCCCTGGCGACCAGGAGCAGTGATGTATTAACTTTTTTCTTCTTTTTATCTTAAATGTTCTTATACTCCCGCCCTCTGTCGCGAGTAGGAGTTTTTCTGGCTGGCAGGCATTCGCCATTTTTTTGTAAACTCACTTTGTTTTTCAAATAAGTTCTGGATTCTGTGGTCGGTGGTGCATTACCCCTTGCACCTCTTGTGTATGTCTGTCTGCATATGGCCAGACAGGACTGGGCTCAAACGAGCCCCAACGTGTCGGGGAATATACCGGGAGAGACGTTAAGCTCTAAGGGGCAGGCCTAACCGGCCCTCAGCAGGCCTCTCTTAGGCTGCCTAACCTTTTAAGACACAGACGGTTTGGACATACATTTTAAGATCATTAAAAATGTTTCAATTTTGTCGTACAATTTAAAAAGAGGAATTCTTGGTTCTTCTCCCGTTGTATTATTCATCATTAAAGCAAGCACTTCTCTTATATAAACTTCTATTAACATATCAGTACGACCAAAACGAGCCTTTAAACATTCAATGACATTTTCCTAACTATCACCAGTAGCGGGATACGATTCGACAATTTCCCTTGCCCTTGAACCCTTTAATGTTGCTTGCAACAAATATTGATATTTATCTTCTTTCGCGATTTCAGAATCGTTATGAATTTTTTCAAACTGAGCCCAAAAGGCCAACCAATCTTTAATATCTCCCCCGAATAATTTAAATTCTATCTTAGGAAGTTTAAGCTTCCGTTTTGTAATACATTCTGTTTCGAAACCTTTAAAATTTTTTGAACTTTAGTTTTTAACTTAATAAATTTCTCTTCATGCACGCTAAAACCTTCGTATTCTTTATCATAATTTTCTTGAGAACATGATTCATCGTTTAAAAGAAGATCTAACAATTATTTTTCTTCTGATTGTAGATCTGCCCATTTTTCATCTAATTGAGCATATAAAATTTCAATTTCTTCAATATCTTTATTTTCATCATTTAATCTGTTCTCAAGTAAATTAGCAATTCGCATAAAAGCGCTTCTTAATGGAGTACGTAATTTTTTAAACTGTTCCATTATCTTATTCGACTTTCTTAAATAATATAATATCCCAGCAGTTGGATGCCAAGTAATATTGATTCTAATAATGACATAATGACAGGGGTGGCGTACTCTATGTACCATCGGCTTTTAAAGCCCTGATAGCAACTTTTAATGATATATTTGCGTAATGCAATGCCCAGTAGCAGTAATAAAAGCAATAAACATGAAAATGTTAAAAACAGACTAATTTAATTAGAATTAATCGCATTAATACTATGGGATTTGCGACTAGTTTCCATTGAGTTGATCTCTCGATACGCCTCCCGTGTCTTTAAAGGTTAATTAAAAACCTATCTGGAAAAACGCGGCACACCCCAAGGTGGCGTTGCAATATTGCGACCTCCCTCCGAAGCGCGCTTAGCACAATTCCAAGTTTTAACCTTGAACAAGGGTTTTGTTTTAGCTACACTATAAAAACAAAATATTATTACTACGCTGAATTCAGTTTTATGAAATGCCAAATGAAGTTTAAATATGCACTACTTTTATTGTCAGTACCGAATTAAGTTAATCATAAACAGATTAGTATACGATTAAAAAAGGAGTTATACAGAATAGCAATATTTGATATTATTTAAGCTTCATATCTCTGAACTTTTATGGTATTCATACTTTTCTAGTATATACAGCTATGCCCAACCCTACGTTGTATAGTTTTTTACAAATAAACCCTACGTTGTATAGTTTTTTACAAAGTCTTATTATTCTTTTAGCAACGAACTTTTTTAATAATACAGTTAATAATTTATATATTTATTGTAGGGAACCTTCTGTACGCGAGTAATACTCGCACTTGACTGTTTATTATCTTCAGCAAGCGAATTTTTCGTAATTAAAAATATGAGAAATCTGCTTGTTTTCACCATCTTACAGAACAAAATTACGTAAAACACCAAATCGTTTTGTTTTTTTCTTTTGGTCACTTATTTATTTTTTTTCAGCTGATGCATATTATCTCTACTATTTGACAATCATACATAGTTTTGCACAGTAACAAAATCATTTCCCTCTCTTAATACGAAAAAATTTCAGATATTCTAACTCGGATTACTAACAAATATGCAACGCACGGTGGGTGATTTTCCTATTCTAGGCCAAAATTATTTTTAGCGTCAGTATAGTCGCATCGCCATGAAATTGAAAAATGTTATTGATATTCACTATTGAATGTTAGGTGTTGTAAAATGTAGCGTGTAGCAGTCATAATTTCATTACAGAGACATTCAAAAGAATTTCATTACATTGCGGCCTATGTGGAAAAATCGTTTGCGGTGGTTTTTAATGATGTTTCATAATTTCAAACACTTTGAAATTTATATGCATACTTATGAAGTGCACTACAAGATGATTGCTATAGAATATGATATGGATAGCATTTATCGATCATTTACAGGGACACTAAAAAGAATTATGTTGCATTACGGACTATGGAGAAAAATTGTTTGTGGTGTATTTTGTTCATGTTATACTATTTCAAAAGTATTTAAATTTATATATATCTCCGAGGTACTCTATAAGATGCTTGCTATTGAATATGATGTGCATAGCATTCATCTTTCATATACAGGGGCACACAAAATAAATCAGTTATATTTCTCTCTCTATGAACAATAATTATTGAATGTGCGTTTTCAGTTGTGGAACGCTTTTTTAAATTATAAAAATTGCTTACTATTTAGTGTGTAGAAATTCCATAAATATATACAGTGCTGCACAAAACATCTGAAATACATTTCCGTTTATTGGCGGAAATTGCTGACGAGAAATTTTCAACTGTGCTATGCGTCCACTAACTGTTCTAAATTTTAGCATATTGTGAATTATATGATAAATCTGTAATTCTTATAAAGGGATGTACAAGATTTTCAATTAGGTTTTTGACTTTGGTTGAAATTGCATTGTCAAAAGTGTTATATGTTTTACAAATTATTACTGTCTTTGATACAAAGAAAATAGTACTTGAACTAAAATTTTAATAAGAAATTATTCAGACTAATGAGATATAAGCAAGTCTAAAAACTAGGAGGGCACCTAATGACAGACAAATTAAATTGGAAAGAAAAGGTAATAGTCTAAACTACTTAATCATATCAAAAATTGAACTTAATCGTGCTTTATCATATAACTTTTGCTATATTAAAACTGAAAAATTGTAAAAAAAAAATTTCATTATTCGAATACTTTGAGTTGACACGTACCGAGAGGCCTTGAAAAGGGGATTGGAAATGGAAACGGTACTTAAAAGTCTACACTATCTTTTTCCACTGTCTAGTACTGATTATAAGACTCTCAGTGGCGTGGCGTGAAAATTTTCGGTGGTCATCGCAATTATTTAAGTTTGTGGTGAAAAATTATTAACTCTAAAATTCAATGGTTGAATGTTCAAAAAAGAAACTTTAAATCTTACCTTCACTTATACATGAACTCCAAATGTTCTGCTAAAACTGGATCGTAGAGTTTTAAGAGCTTATTAAGAGTTTTAAAATATTGCTTGGTCATCGCCGCATCCAGCGATGACCGGATGCCACGCCACTGAAGACTCTGTATCAATCGAATTTAATTGTTATTTTGTTTATCGCGTGTTAGAAATGAGAAAATTTGCAAGTGTTTTAAATATAAGTAGATGAATGAAACTGCATCAGTGTTTATTTATGAATTATTTAATAAAATTTTAAAGCTTTTCTCACATTCTTAAATGATTAAAGGAGTAAGTGTTAAGGTTAAAAATTTACAACACGAAACTAGTAATGAAATTGAAGATGCAATTTAGCAGCAGCATTTTAAGTCATTTTTCCAATTACTGTTAACAGATGGCAGCAGCACCGCATATTTTAATGCATTTGCAACATTGCAGCTAGCAATACCATTAGTTGACGTACCTTCCTTCCAGTTAATTTTGTTTCAGTTTTGGCAGCTGAATACAGACCTATGAATATAAAAATATGGCGGAATTAAAATATGCAATCTATGATGATCACATGTAAAAAAGTATTTCACATTTCGCAATACCTTTCTAGTTGTTGACAATTTTCAGTAACATTATCCAGGATCAGCAGAAATACCTTTTTATTTTTTTATTTTTTTTTTTGGTTAGCTATTTCAGTTACATCGACCATTTTTATTTAAAAAAATATTCTCTGGAATTAGCATTGAAAATTGAATATTTTCCTCCAAATCTTTCTTCTCTTTATTTTTTTATTTATTTAATATTAGGTGAATAATTTGTCTCAAAGAGTATGTGATGCTGCCATCTACCAGCAACTTTGGGTAATAATAATTTTAATATGACGCAATCCGAAACCGAAAATATATGCACCTAATTCTGTTCTTATAAGATTTTTTGGTTTACGGATGTTGAATACTAGTATCTTTTAATCGAAAATTTCCGAGATTAAACAAGGCGAAAATTATTTTTAAATTCCCTAAACTATTAAACCGATAATTCTTGTTAAAACAGAATTAGGTGTACACTTTTAAAAGAAATCAGGAATTTTCACATAAATAATACTGCTTACATTTATTTATTGTTTTCTCTAAAAATTTGCCAACATGGGAAATCTGCACAGTTTCTTAGGTCTAAATCGTAAAAGTTAAATCTAAAGTAAGAGTCTATTAACATACTCCGAAAATTGAGTTTCAATAGATTTAATTTAAGGACAATTTCAATAAATGCATGACATAAATTACAGTCAAACTGACTTATTAAAGTGTTGTTAGCAAGTCTGAAGTTATAAATAAGTTCAACAATACAAAATACAATTCATTGATGTGTGGTGGCGTTATCTCACGGTGAGAGTGAAAGAAGTAAAGATAGATTTAATGGATTTCATACAGTCCTCATGAAAACTAAAGTAAAAAAAAAAAAAAAAACTTAAGGAGATGAGTATGAGGTTCCCCAAAAATTTAGATTAAAACTTGCAAGTTAATTTTAAAACAATTTAAATAATCTACTTGAGCTGAAACTTTGCTCCGGATATGTAGTTCTGATGACAATGCAATATTGTTGTAATTTAGGGAACGTAGCAGTTACACTTTTTTTACAGGACCACATAAAAGATTAGTTTAAATCTTGCAAGACAATTAATTTTAAACCACTTTCAATTGTCTGATTGAGCTGAAACTTTGCCTACGTGTGTTTTTCTGATGACAGTTCTATTAAATTTTAATTTGATGAACGTAGAAATCATGCATTTTTAATAGGGCCACACTAAAGATCGCGGAAAGATTGTTGCTAAAAAGCAGAAATTTTAATTAAATTTAACAAAATTACTATATGTTATTGAGATACACAATAGCATTTTTAAAATTGAAAACAAAGTACGTAGTAGTTGTATTTCTTCTACAGGTACAGGGGCACATAAAAAATTCGGATACATTACCGTCTATATTCAGAAATTTTATTTCAAATTGAATAAAATTTATATAGGTTATTTATTCGCACAACAGCATTTTTTCAACCGAAAATAATTTTGTTAGCATTTATATGTTTTACAGTGTATCATAAAACATTAAAGTTTTTTTTTATATAATTTTATTTATTTATTTATTTATTTATTTTTATTTTTATTTATTTTTTTTTTTTTTCAGGATGACTACACAAATTTCTCGAGCAATTCTGAGCAGGCAAAAATACAAAAAAGAAATTAATGTTAACTTACATGTGTGCATTAAATTGTTTCTTACTTAATTGTAAATTAAATATGTTTAACGTATTATTTGTAATGCCTTATACAGGGTGCCCACTAAAGTCCTTCCCATGCTCTTAATTGCCAAACGTCTGCAGCTATAGTCATAAAAGTGGTGTCTAGGTACAAGATTCTTCTACATAAGGTTGTTCCATTTGAAGGATAGCCAATCAGAGTAGAGCAGGACTGAAACGTCACGTGGCGGACAAGATCGGAGAGAGACCGGCCGTGACAATGTAAATAGATGAGTAAAAGAACGGAATATGAAGTAAATAATTTTTTAAAAAACAGATCCTCGAAAGTAAATTGAACGAAATCACTTTACTTAAAATAATTTGTTCAAACACTGATTGGAGTTAGTTAAATATAACATACATAATGGTTAAATAATATCGCGATACATTTGTTTCATCCAAATACTTCAATAAATTCGCGAAAAATATTACATTTTTAATGCGTAAAAGTACAAATGAAAACTTTTAAACTATTGTAAAATAAAATGAATGGATGAATTATAGGAATATGATGACACAGCAGTAATAATAAAAAGACTAGAATTATCAAACAGAATAAATTAAACAAAACTCACATCAAAACTTTTAACAATAGTCCATTGTCCGATTACTAGATATAAGTTTTCAAAAAATTTCGAATGTCACTATGTTTATTCAGGATCAAAATCAATATGATTCAAATATCTGCAACAATATATATACACAGGGCTTAGTTTCTAGCCAAAAAAAAAAAGTACCGGAGCTCTAATATTCTGCAGTAATAACAACAAAGTTTACAATTCCCCTGCCCCCCGCCACAGATACGCATATTTATATTTCATACACTATTTCAAATTTTAAAGCAATTTCGTCTTCCTCAAAAAGAAATTTATATTTTTGGCATATCTTTAGGCATTAATATCTAATAAATTCTAATAAATGAACAGAAGAGCAAAAACATTAAAATCAGAAGTGGGAAATTTTCAGAAAATCCTACTCGTCAGGGACTTCTTTGTATTGGTGCACAGTATTTATAAACTCTGGTCTGTTCTGACTAATATTTAAATATTCACTAAAAATAAAGATGTACTGGAGCTGCGCTCCTGTGATATTCGGAGCAAATTAAGCACCGTGCAGAGCTAGAAAGTTAATCAGAGAGAATAGTTTAAAAACACGAACAAAAAGCAGCGAGTAAAAACGGCAGAAGCAGTTGCGATTAATTCTGGCATTCCTCATCGACATTCAAGCCCCACCAGTGGCTGAGAGGTTCTGCTCTCGAAGCTGGTAGACGGGAGGTGCTGGGTTCGATCCCAATCGCGCCCGTCGGCCTAATCGTTCGGAGTTTTCGTGGTTTTCTTCGAACCTTGGATTTCCAAGCGTTAATACGGGTTAGGTTCCCTTAGAAAGACCCCCACGAAGGGCACTCCTCCCCTGGGCCTATATCCCTCGTGCAGATAATTGGCCGTCATAAATACAACCAACCAACCAACCTCATCGACATTCTGAAACCATTGAAGAAAAAAAAAACCTACACAGGACACACTATGTCACATAGGTAAGCGCTTTGGTAGGAAAGAACGCAAAAGATTAGAGATGGGAAAAAAAGAAATAAAAATTTAGGCTTTGATTTTTTAGAAACACTATTTCCGCTAAATTCCGGAATGAGCGCCGGTGAATTCAGAACAATATTTAAATTTCCACTAAAAACAAAGAAGTAGCGGTGCTGAGAATCAAACAGAATATATTAACGATAATATCCAACGCAAATTAAGCACTGCTTATAGGCTAATACTTCAACCCTATATTAATTTTCATCTTAAATTTCTGATTCATTTTATTAATCAGAGTAACACGAATATAATATTTAATAAAATAAATATCATCGTTATTCTGTTTGCGAATCGCCGGGTTAGCTATAGATACAAAGTGCATGTCGCTGCATCAGCAGCCGATGTACAACAAAACTACGAAAAATCCCACAAAAATCATTATCACAGCGCTCCCTTCCAGCTTCCAGGGTTACATATCCATTTTCAACTGGGATCTGGCGTCAATAGTCAAAAATATGCGTATGAAGTTTCGTTCAAATCTATGCCTAACTTTGTATGCTTTCCGGTGAATCAATAATGAAAATGGAACAAAAATCGCTATTACAGCGCCCCCTACCGGCGGAATATCCCCAAATTTAACCTTGACATGCTGGCCATAGTCAAAAATACATAACTTCGTATATTTTCCGATGATATAATGAGACATACACATATACGGACAGACATATATTTTGTAAAAACATGTTTTTCGGGATCTCTGACATTTAAAATGTGTAAATCCGTCGAAAACTGGAAGTCGAACAAAAATTCGACTACAATACGTTCTTCTGTTATAGATAAAAGAAAGTAAAAAAAGATAATGCTAAAGCAAATATTTTAATAGAGGAATTTTTTTTAAAGGTAAAAAAAATCCCTATAACAAAAGAAAATTTTTAATTTTTTATGCAATTTTTGACGTTTTCTTTTTTAAATTTTTGCGGCGATTTTGACATATGAGTAAAAGGAATCCGGCTATATTTTTTTAGCCCACTATTGTATTAAATCTTGTCATTTTTTTCAATAAAGTTTATTCGGAGTTCGTACAGAGATTTTCGCATTTTACTCGAATTTTTATGAGATTTTTAGAATTTTGAGATTTGTAAAAGGAACTCGGTTACCAACTTTTAGCGAAATATAATAAATTTTCTCCTCTGCGAGTTTCGAACCCCCCCCCCCCCCCCCCCACTTCATGGCGATTTGCCTGCATTTGTGAAAGAAATCTGGTTTTAATCTTTTATTCTAATATAGTAAATGCTGTCTTCTTTTTTTTTTTTTTCTTTCATTAAAGTTTATTCTGAATTTCTCGCGATTCTTTTATGCAGTTCTTAGAGATTTTCGCGTTCTTCAGGAATTTTTTGACGCTCGTAAAAGGAATTCGGTTTTGAAATTGTAGCTTAGTATAGTAAATTTTGTCCTTTGCGATTTTAGTGTTTTTCTTTGCGATTTTCCGGAATAATAATCGCCAGTTAACAAAATGCCCGGATTTTGAAGAATTCGGAATTTCAACTTCCGGATTTTAGACTCTGTACTGTATTGTTAAATCTGTGTACGTGTTCTCCGAGAGTTATTAGAACACGTTGATATAGTGCATTCACTAGGTTTTTTTAAAAAAAGGCAGTTAAAATAATATGAAAATTAATATCATTCACAGAAAAAAAATCCAACGCAGAACAGCATACAGAATACTATTGAAACGAGCGAAGCGAGGCGAATCTGTCCGCCACGTGACGTAATGCGCGAGCAGTTAAGGAATTTTTACAGTTGGCGCATCGCACGAATGGTACCCCCCTGTCTAGGTACAGTAAAGTGGCTATGCTCTAACAGATGACAGTGCTTCCAGCGTCACCTGGTGCAAAACAGCTGAGTTAGTATTCCTATTTCGAAAACGAGATTCATACTCAGAACGAGATTAATTTAGCATTCATGTTCACAAGGCGCCCTTTCGAACTAAATCGATGATGCTCTACAAATTTGTTATTCACTTTTATCCCATATTTCGAACCGTTTTCGCGGTAGGAGCGCTAATGCCGCCATTTTGCACCAGGTGGCGCTGTAAGTGGTCTCATCTAGTAGCACATAGCCTCTTTACTGTACCTAGACACCACGTTTATGAATATAGATGCAGCCAACTTTAGTGGGCACCCTGTATTTTTAATTTAAGACATTGTTGTTAAATAACCAAATATTTATTCCTGTTTGAGTATTTTATTAGTGATGCATTAAAAAAAAAAACAGCGAAAACTAATTAAACTTCAGCGAAATAATTTTGTCCTCGTAGATCGTCAAAAGGTCCCACTACGCGAGGGGGGGGGGGGGGGTCGTTCGGCCCGTACTCCTGTGTATGTTTCAAATAGTTGAAAGTTCATTATTTGATAACAAGAAAGTTTCTAAATGATGCCCCGTTTTACTGATGTGGTTGATTTCAGACGCGCGAACAGGAATCAGGTGGAAGTCACAGGTTAAGTTTTCGCATTTTAGTTCTTTAGTTCTTTCATACTTTAATATTTTTCACTCAAAATTAATTGATGAATTAAATTAAAATTTTATTATAGTTTCAATATTTTAAATTTTTATTTAAAATCATTAGATGAAAAAGTTTTACAAATGTATCGTAAATTGTAGTGTTGTAAAAGAACAATAATAAAATTCTAAGCGAATACTATATAAATTTAAAAAAAAGGAATTATACAAAAAATTTATTTTCTAATAGAGTAAACCTGTTTATAACGGAATCCTGCTATAAACGGAATACATCATGGTCCAATACCCTAGTTATACTTTCTAAGATGAAAACAACCTGTATAAAACGAAAATTTCACTGGCCGTTCGCATTTCCGTCTAAGCCGGTTTTATTGTATCATACTTATGGTGAGGGTCCCGTATTGTAATCATTACAGGGGCCGGCGGTTTTTTTTAGCCCGGCCCTAAAAACAAAATTTATTTCGCTCCCTCCGATCCCATTATAGTAGATTTTATTGCAAATGAAAACAGTGAAAAAAAAATCAATAGGAAACCGCAGTTTTTTTTCTTTTCTTTATGTGTGTATAAAATAATACATAGTAACAATAATAATAATACAAAAAAATTAAAAGTATTTTATGTATATATATATATTACACACCTGCCGTAAAACCTGCCTACCGTTTTTACGCAAGTAAACAATCGTGACTCTGCGATATAGATGATCATGGGGATTTGGGGATAGATAATGCCTCCTTCCGCTCGGTAGTTGACACCCACCGATTTATATACATTCAACCTCCCCTCAGACGATCAAGTTACCTGGGAACAGTACAGCCCGCCTACCGTCTTGTGTTTTTTGCTTTTTTCCATCATGTTTTTTTACGGTGTCGGTTTCTTTAAAATGCATTATGTATAAAAATAATGCGAAAAACAACCATTTAAGAGGTGGATTCCAATAAGTGGGAAGCGATGGAATGCTGTATTTTTAATAAATTCTGATCAGAGAGACAGGAAACTCGTTTATGTAGCAAATTTCTTGTAAAATTAGTCTTCACTCATAGCACGCAAGTGATGTTATTGAGATGTACTTGTTGTCAGGTCAAATCAATCTTTATAATAGCAGGGAAGGTTTTAAAGTGATGTCATTTTCGTTGTTAAGGTTTTTGAGGTACTGAATGAATAAAAATAAACTAGAAATCAGGAATTCAGTTTTTTCAGAATTTAGTGTCACCCGTGATTGAAAAAAAACAAAACAAAACATATATATATTCCAAAGACATTTTCCCAGTATAATGCTAATTTTCAATATGAAACCGTTTCGCAGTGTCATAATAATCGAATATCATATTTAGATACATAATAATAATGACGATAAATACTGTAAGTGTTTGTAATCAGATAACAGAAAAAAAAAAAAAAAAAAAACGAAAAAAATTCAACAGCAGAAAATCACTGTCTGTGTCTCAACATATTTGCAATCTCAATAACTTCAAATTAATGTTTACATTCTACTATGAAAGGAGGTATGAATCAGTCTATGTGTCAGCATTTTGTTTTCGAGCTACTCCAAATTAACATATTTTACATCACAGTATCGAATAGGAAAAAATAGCTTCTGAAATCAGGAACACAGGTCCAGATCAATCTTTTTGTATATAGCATAAAACTATTTTACTCATAATCATAATATACAAAATCTACAGGAATAAAAGATTAAAAATAAATAAGACTTACCTTTATGTTCCATAAATAATCACTTTAATATTATCCGTCTATTTTAATCTTAAAATGGCGGACGTATTTCTCTTATCTTAAAAAAGCGTTGTATACTTGCTGTTCTGATTGGTTGATGAGTGATACCAATACATACAATACTCAATCTTTCTTACAGTGAATATTCACTCTCGTCAGCGGGGTAGGATATTTTATTCTCGTCAGCGGGGCGACATATTTCATTCTCGACAATGGAGTGAAATATTTCACTCCTTTGTAGGGAGTGGAAAATTCCACTCTTTAAGGAGTGAATTTTTATAAAAAATTTTCCAAAACGAGTGAAAATGCCTGTCATTCTTTCAAAGAGTGAACTTTTCACTCTTTTCAATTTTAGAGTATAGTATTTTTTTGTGCTAAGCTATTGTGATGGACCAATTTAAATCATTATTGATTTCATTTAGGGACAATTGGTACTGTGGTTGGCACGCATCGAATTATATACAATTAATCACTCCTCAGACGATCAAATTACTTAAGAAAGTTACCGGTACAAGTTACGTATACAACTCGCCTTCCATCTTGTGTGTGAGTGTGTGTGTTTTTCAGCGACAGTTTTTATAAAACGCTTCAGGTATAAAAATAATGCGAAAGTCAAACATTTACACTGTAAAAAAAAAAAAAAAATCCGTAAAGTTACTAAAGTTTTGCTAGGAAACTGGGATTCCTAGAACTTTTTATGTAACGGCAACAAAAATTCCTGTAACGGATTTTTTTTTTTTTACAGTGTAAGGGAGGAAATTTCAGTAAGTGGGAAGCTGTTTTATAATAAATTATGATGAGAGCGACACCAATCTGGTTTATATGGTAAAAAATTAATCTTCACTCATAGCACGCAATGGATGTTATTGAGGTATATTCCATTTGAGATCTATATTATATTATATCTATCTATATTATAAAGGATAAACTTGTCCGTATATCATGCAGAAGTATAATAATGACTTAAAATTTAACAATGAAAATCTTTGTACTCTGATAACGAAATGCAACTAACATGTGATTCGATCGATTGATGCTATATACAAATGTTTTATGATGACATATTTTCTTTGAAAAGGCTTAAGGCCCTACTTCAGTCACGCGAAAAGACCCGTTCGCTAATGCTATTCCTATGGAAGAAATTTATAAAGATATCTCAGTCACATTTCACTATTTTTAGATGATTTTTTTTTGCAGTGGCTAGCTGAGGTCGATCTGTATGCAGGACGTTTTCTACTTTTTCAATTTCGTTTACAAGTATTTTTAATCAGGGCACTTTCATTTTCAGAACCGGTTCCTAAAATGAAAGTATCCTCTTGAAAAAAAAATCCCCAATGAAAACCGAAAAAGTAAAAAACGGCCTTTTTACAGATCGACCTCAGCTGGCCACTGTAAAAAAAAAATCATCTAAAAATATTGAAATGCGACCGAGATATCTTTATAAATTTCTTCCATAGGAATAGCATTAGCGAACGGGTCTTTTCGCGTGACTGAAGTAGGACCTTAATTACAGAATATTTTAAAAAGGAATAACACGCAGATGTGATATAATTTAACACTTACGATAAAATATTACAAATTGTCTCCCATGTTGGGAAAAATGGTTACAGAATCATTGGAAGCACACACAAACGCGACGGAGTGGTGGTGGTGGTGGGGGGGGGGGGGGCATTTGTTTGGCTTATTTGATGTGGTCGTTCTTTGTCGCAGGACAAAAGAGTGCGACCTTAGTAGAGGAGGGTCTTTGACGTGTTTAATATTTCCCCTGGAGAATTTTTTTTATTGATTTTGTATGTTTTAATTCTAAAAAATTAAAGAGCAATAAAAAATGTCACAGCTGACCACAGAGTTTTTTGAAAAGAAATCATAAAAAATAATTTATAGCTCTTGTCGCAGAATCCGGTCTCTATACATGCAGTCTTGTGTCTCTGTCTTGAAAGTGAAACATTTAAAATACCATTCAAAGGCTGTTGAGAAGAAATACGAGTGAAGGCGAAATTAATGACTTTGAATAATTCAGCTATAAAATTTGTTAAAGATATTAAATAAACACTTTCTCTTGTTAAAAAAGAATTGTAGAATCTGATTTTTCCCTATTTGAAAAATATTTTCTGTAAAATCAGAAGCTGGTCAAATTTTACAGTGAATTCCTTTTATACTTCATTGTTACCACCCTAACTTTGTCATTATTGTTTTTGTGCACTTTTTTTTTGTATATATTTTGTATATGAATAGATATATCTATTCATATATGTAATAAATATGAACATCTGTAATGTCACATTACTGAATATTTGTTTTAAATTATTAGTTATTCCATATTATTTTGGTATATAAGAATTTACTGAATTATTGTTAGTTACGAATTGAAAAATTAGAATAAAGAAAAAAATTGTACCAAGGGTATAAATAATGTACAATCAGACACAAAAAAAAAAAAAAAAAAAAAAAAGAAAAAAAAAAAAAGGAAAATTAAAAGAAAAAGGAGCCGACATGCTATTTAACCTCTAAATAGACACACAGAAAAACGAAAATAGCCATTCGATTAGAAACTATGTCTTATTTCCATGTAAGTAAAGTAAAGAAAAAAAGTTGGAGGACCGCCTCGATTATTAATTTCAATTTTATCTATAATAATAAAGATAGAAATTTATGTATCTGTTGATGTGCTGTGTTCTAAAGAGACCGATGCGCGTAGAGCTACAAGATTTGACAGAAAGGTACCTCTATATCTGCAGCTATGTACATCAAGGCCAGTTTTTAGATTTTTTTTTTAAATTTAATTTTTTATGAGAATTTTAGCGATTTTTTACGTTTTGCGGCAACTTTTACACATTAGTAAAACGATACTTTTAGCGCATCAACTTTTAGCGCAATATTGTAAATTTTTCCTCTTTCCAATATAGTTTATTCGAAATTCGTACAGCGATTTTTTAAAATTTCGCGAATTTTTTATGCGATTTTTAGAGTTTTTCGCGCTTTGTGGTGATTTTTCGACATTCGTATGAGGGATCCTGTTTTAATATTTTCGCCCAATACAGTAAATTTTGTCCTCTGTAATTTTTGAAAAAAAAAAAATGCAGTTTTTAGCGTTTTTTCGTGTTTTGCTGCGATTTTTCCGCTTTAGTAATATGAATCTGATTTCACCATATTAGCCCAATATAGTAAAATTCTGTCCTCTTTTCATGCAAGTTTATTCGGAATTCGTCCACTAATTTTTGAATTTTTATAGATTTTTAAAGTTTTTTCGCGTTTTGTGAGATTGTTTGGCGGGCCGGGAAATGCCGGCGATCGGCTAGTATATTGTGGAATTAATATTCGAAAAAAAAAAATGTGCACTAATCTGTGAAATTTTTATAATATTCCTGAATTATTAATTTTTTTTTTTTTTTTAAGATGATGTTACATTATTTTAAGGTTTAAATAAACAGAGTCCACTGTCTTGAATTGAATAGTTTGTGAGGTTCACAATCCCCTTTGGCTTGAATTAATCAAAAGTTCAAAACATGCAGTGGTGGCATCTATCTGATGAAAACTGAATATAAGTTTAACCAAATTACTGACCAAGTCCGCAGTGGCGGCATCTATTAGACAAAAACAAATGCTGAACTGAATTAAATAAAAGTCGAGACATCGAGACGCCGCGCCGTAAAGCCGTTGACCGAGACGCCGTATTTGAAGATAATTTAATTTTTGTTTAGTTTTTAACTATTCATTATTGTAAATACAGTATTTAGTAGCACTGTGATTTGTATTTTTACGATAAAATTTTACAGTAACTTTTTCATGGTGTAATACTTATTTATTTATTATTATTGTAAATGAATTTAACATTTAGGCTTCAAAAGGTTACCTCTATATAATTCCTGAATTTCTTCTAATAATGACTCTCTTCTTATAATGACTTCCCGTTTGTATTCTAAGATAAATATCTCGAAGAATCCAACCATCATGTCATAATTGAATGTTTTTTATTGAAAATGTAAAAAATTGTTACAGTTTCAATATGGAGAGACGGCCCCTTAAAATTATTTTTTTGAACGTACATAAGACGTAATTTTTAATAGAATGATTATTTTAATTTTCTCTGCGTTTAATTGACTTGTAGTGTGTGTGTGGGGTCTTTCTCCCCACCGATTGTGTACTATTCTTATTATTTTAACCCTTATTTTTATTGTTTTATTGTGTAAGCATATGCAGCAGAGCTGACAATATGTTTTGTCATTCTACTGAATATTTGATTACATTTATTCCTTATTTTGTATTACTGTGTATTTGGTATATGATAATTATCTGTATTATTGTAATTTAAATTCATATTGATATTTTTATGTAACGTATGGTTTGAGGGCTGTGATTAAGAATTTTTCTCTCAAGCGGAAGGTTGCCATATTTAACAGACGATTTCTAGTCAAGTCAAGTCGACTTACGGCAAAACAAATCTATATTAATTTTTACAGCAAGAATATACCCTTCAACTATCAGACATTCAATATCCATGTTATGCTAATTCATATATACTAGGAGGCTCAGCCCCCTACTCGCTAACGCTCGCCAACCTCTGTGAATTGCCATGTAATTCATATTGGGACCGCTACGCGATCCCAATGAACTTAATTTGAATGAGTGTTATTCGAAATCATTTTAAAATATGAAATTTACAAATATTTTTAATGTATAAGAAAAGTAATGAAAAACTTCGTTGAAAATACAAATAAAAATGCATTTTTTCTCCTATAATATTACACAGCACAGCTTAAATTCATTTAAAACTCTTTGAAAAACATGACGCTAACGAAATGCAAACAAAACGTTTTCTGCTGCATCTAAAAGATAATCTTGACCAGAAAGCTGATGGGCCACCACTAATCATGGAAGTAGCAATATAACTTTTTTTTTTTTTTTTTTTTTTTTTTGTTATTCTATGCATTTAGTTGCCGGTAGTCTGTATGTGCTTAAAAAGAGATTCTGTCTGAATCTTGATTTGCTGAATGGGTTGGCTGATGGTTGTAAATTAACCACCAAGAATCGTTGGTGTGGTTATTGCCAAATGGCAAACTATAAATTCAGCCTGATTTTCGCGCCACTTAAGGGAAGTGTATATATAGATTTTTTTCTCCTGTATGCTCCAAAATCAAGAGAAGAAATAATTTCAAAATCCTTCTTCAGGTCAGAAAAAAATGTCTTAAAAAAAGCTATGAGTTGTTTAAAACAAATTTAAACCTCAGTGGTCTTCATTCACGATAAAGGTTTTTCGCGCAATGTCGATAAATGTAACTAATCGGATGTGCCAAACCCAAAGTTTTCTTCTATCTCATACACGTTAATACTTCAAAATTTGCTATCACAGAGCCAAAATTAAATGGCAAACTATGCACATCATGAGGATTTTAAAGATATGAAATTCCGTGCATCAGTTCTTGAGATATGACGACCGCCGAAATTGTGTAAAACCAGAAAAAGGCATAGCAGTGTCACCTGTTGGGTGATTTACGTCAAAAACTAATCAGCAACAACTTATGTCAACGTCTAACCGAATCTGAAGTTTGTTGAAAATCCGCACATTAGTTTCTGAGATAGAGCTATTGCGAAAATCAAGAAAAATCTAGCAAAGCAGCTCCACTTATTGGGTGATTAACACCAAAACCTAGTCAGTAACAACTTGTGTCAACATCTAACCGAACCTGAAGTTAGATGAAAATTCGTGCATTAGTTGTTGAGATAGAGCTATTGCGGAAATCGTGTAAAATGCAGCATAGCAGCACCACCTGTTGGGCGATTTACACCAAAATATAATCAGCACCAATAGTTATTAAGGTATACCTGAGTCTGAAGTTTGTTGAAAATTCGTGCATTAGTTCTTGAGATAGAGTTATTGCGGAAATCGCGTAAAATGCATCATAGCAGTGCCACCTGTTGGGTGATTCACAACAAAACGGGATCAGCACCAATTAATATCAAGGACTAACTGAATCTGAAGTTTGACGAAAATTCGTACATTAGTTCTTGAGATAGAGCTACCGATTTTTGGTAATTTCTTCGACTGTTTATTTCTGGCGCGAGGTCAATACGGAAGTATCAATTTTAATAAATTTCAAAATTTTATTCTAATAAATAATTGCTATTTTTCATATAAAAATGTTGATTGATATTGTTAGTGAATAATCTAAAAAATATACAGCGTGTCCGAAAAAGGTCTTTATAATTCTGAACATTAATAACAAAAGTACTAACAGGTGAAATGCAATGCAGTTTTTCTGTAAAAGAATGAAGAAATCTAAAAGTTAAAAAAAAAATCTATGAGCTTATAAAATACAAAGTTTAGTACAAGCTTTGAAACCAGATGATCTACCACGCCGATTTCATTTTGCATGCACTTTGCTGGAGAAGATAGAAGAAGATGAAAATTACCTAAGCAGAGTCTGCTTCTCTGATGAATCCACAACTACATTGAAGGTATTGTAAAAAAGAAAAAAAAACTCTCAGATTTCTTAATTCTTTTGTAGCAAACTGCATTTCATTTCACCTGTTACTATTTTTGTTATATTAATGTTTAGAATAACAAGTTGGAAATTGGACGTGAAACGTGACAAATGGGGTGCGTTCGTACTATAACTAGTTTTATAAATATTTTTTGCACCGCATATTGCACTGAATGTATATTTTAGTGCACTTCAATTCAAGTGCATATAAATTTCATTCTGTTCGAAAGTCTGTAACACCATTAAAATGCACTTGAAATAATTTTTTCCCATTGCCCGTAATGTAACGGAAAATTTTCGACTGTCCCTGTAATTAAACCATGCATCCGATTTTCTTAAAAATTGAAATGACTCGACAAAATTTTGCGACAATTATATATTTAAAATTTTAGACCATTCGGTTGGGTAGTTTTTGCCCTGTTATATGCGGACAGACAGACGGACCGAACGCCGACTATAAGTACTACGTATTTATATAATTACGAACGCACCTAATAAAGATCTTTCTCGGACACGCTGTATATTAAACATAAAAATCTATTAGAGTTTTCAATTAAAAAAATATACATATGGTTTTCAGTTATATTCTGTAACCCGGTAAATCCGGTTTGGAACTCCTTGTATAGAGTTTAAAAGAAGACAGTACAAGCACAAACAGAAAATTTCCTTTATTTTACATAGTCGTCTTAAAAATTCTTTTTCACAAAGAGAATAATGCACTATAACTCTAGTGAATTTCGGGCCATTTTGTTTCTTGATTTAAAAAATTACTTAAAAAATATACAATCTATAAAAATAATAAAAACGAACATAAAATAACTTTTGATTTGGACATTTTGATCTCTTATCATATCAACATAAAACGTGAACAGACGAAAATGTACAAAAGACCATACAAAATACGAAATAAATTCAATTATAAATTATACATGAAAATGGCGATGGTTTCATATCGGTTTATTTTAATGTTTTGGCCATCTGAAGTTATTGCTTTAAAATACTTATTTCAACATTTTAAATAAAACTGTATGTAATACAATTTCTATTAGTTGGCTACTCTGTAAGGGGAAAAAAGAAGAAGATTATACCAAAATCTACTAACGGTTTGGTTGCCAGCACTTTTTGATGCATATTAACAGCAAAATGTACTTACTTTTTTTTTCTTTACAATTTACAATAAAAAATTTGCTGTATTCATGCAAATTTTTACAGTAAAAAATGTTGATAACTAAATTGTCAGTAGATTTTGATGTAATTTTTTTCCTTTTTTTCTTACAATGTGTATTTTATTACAGTTGGCCATTTTTTAATTATTTTATACAAATGCAAAACTTTATATATATATATATATAATAAAATAACCCAAGGGAAAAAACCCAAAAAAGTAAGATTATACCAAAAATGATGAAATAAAAAAGATAACATTTTATTTTATATAAGGTATGAAACTAATATTTTACATTTTTAGAATTTTATTCTGGTGTATTTATACAATTTACATTAATAAATTCAAAAAGTACATTTTAAGAATACACTTCAGCTATCCTCGCCGATCGCGAAATCCTTTGGTAACCCACGGTGAAATTTAAACATAAGATTACTGATTAGCTGATATGCAGGGTGGTCACAAAGTTTTTCCCTGATAACTATAATTTATTGCAGAAAAACTAACATAATTAGGCATATGATTGTTTCAATATATTGTAAAGACATCTGTGAAGTTTCTAATAGTTCTGTCAATAATATCAATTGCATATTCAGCATGTTTATTACAATCATTTGACTGCAAAGCCTGCACGAGTTGCACTTTATAAGCATTCAAGGTAAGACGTTTATGAAGAATTTTCGTAACTGTTGCCCGAGGTCTTTGCAGTTCACGTGACGCACGCCGAGTAGACTTCGCAGGACTAATAGGCCGGGAGGCGCCCGTACAGACAATCACCTCATCGAGTTCACGGCTGAAATTCCAGAATTATAGTTAAAACTCGATTCGCATATTAAAACGCAATCGGTCTGCCAAGTCATAATCTTGGTGGAAAACACCTGAAAACCCGATTTTAGCGGTTGACTCGTAGGTTTACCATTGTGTTTTCCTGCTCCCAGTCCTCCATGTTTCCATACCTTTGGGTGCAGGAAAACACAATGGTAAACCTACGAGTCAACCGCTAAAATCGGGTTTTCAGGTGTTTTCCACCAAGATATGACATGGCAGACCAATTGCGTTTTAATATGCGAATCGAGTTTTAACTAATTCTGGAATTTCAGCCGTGAACTCGATGAGGTGATTGTCTGTGCTCTCGCCTCCCGGTCTATAAGCAGATATGCATGATCAACGAGATCCACTGTTGTACATATATATTTTTTGTAATCAGGGAAAGACTTTATGACCACCCTGTATTTACGAAAATTTCATTTTCACCATCAGAAGGCGTCTAATATTGATGAAACGTCAAATATCCAGGACGTCTAATATTGAGGAAAGCATAATAGATTTTGAAATTTTTACTAAGTAAAAATTTCGAAGCTTATTATGCTTTTAAAAATACTTAAAATAAGCAAAATATTTTCTGAAAACGTGGAACATAGATATTGGACGTGACCTTTTTGATAGTAAAAACGAAATAGTGATATTTGCATTAAGTAATGAGTAATCTTAGGTTTAAAATTATCCATAGGTTAACATAGTATGAAGCTATCTATGAGGAAAAACTGTTTTCGCTAGAATGTCTCATTTAGAAAAACTTAGCTTTTGTTATTCGATTTAAAGAGTTAAATTTATCTTTTAAATACAGCATTTTTAAATATACATATATTTATGTATATACATAATCTATATTTATTGAAAATAACTATTATTAATTTTGTAATTATGGCATAATTTTAATAATAATCTAATATTTTATGAAAAAAAAAAATGCTACTTTTGTAACAAAAAAAAAAAAAAGCAAAATAAAAAATGTACAACACTTGAAAAATGCTTTTTTTAAGAGTTGGTCAAGACTCCATTGATTACCAACTTATTTTTTTGGCTTAGGAACTAATCGAATTTTTTTTTTCACTTTAAATTTAGCATTATCCTATAGTTTTATTTTTTTATGTTTTAGTTTTTTTTTATATTATTATTATTATTATTTAAATGTAAACTTAATTAATTTTGAATTAGTTTTATACCACAATTAAATTTAATTTTTCATTGGCTTTATAGTGTCTCAGCAAGTGGCTTTCATATTTCCTGGGTATAAAGTGTACCGAATCTAGGTAATCCATAAAAGAGCTTAAACTCTTCTATTGTCCAAAGCCTCTTAGATAATGGAAAAGCCTTGGCACTCTTTGTTGTGACGTCACTAAACATCAAACAAAGCAGGGAAAACAGAGAAAAAAAAATCTAACAACTTGCATGTTTCGATTTCGTTTGCTCGTGGAATTATTATTAAAAAATAATAATTAAATAATTCCACGATCCAACGAAATCAAAACGTGCAAGTTGTTCTATTTTTAACCATTTGGAAAAATGGTTATTGTCCTCGTCAGGGTAGGAAATCAAAAGCATATCTGAAGCTTTTTATTGGTTTAATCCGCATTTTATTCGTTTTCTGATTGGTTTATACAGTAATCTGTATTTCCCTTTACTTTCAACAGAGATGGATTACTTCTGTTGCCACTACGACAAAAAAGTAATAAAAACTACAAAAAAAAAAATTAATAACTCAGAAACAAATTGAGATACAGTTTTCAAACAAATTGCATTTAAAAGTACATTTTTTTCTCTATACGACGGTGTAAAAAGTAATAGCGTGGGATGTTTAGAAGTTTAAGAATGAAATTTCATTTAAAAGGGGTCGTCAGATTTCTTGGACGATGGGAAAGCCTTTTCCCGAACAGCCAGTAAAATGCTTGGATAATACGTAAGTTTCAGATGGATAATACGTAAGTTTTAAGAAATCTGACGGGTCGCAGCGACTTTTCTCGCTTGCAATTTTTACGTAATGTATGATCAACTCCGTGTGATTTTTTATGTCTTAAATTTTAGTCTTCGAAAAAATCATTTTCCAAATGGTCGTTGTAATTTGTTAAATTGCTTTTTTTCCCCTTTGTTTTGCCTGCTTCGTGTGACGTTCCGTGACGTCACAAAAAAGCGTGGTCAGGGCTTTCTCCAATCTAGAGGGCGTTGTATTGTTCCGTCTGTTATTCGGCTTGAAATAACTATTTTTTTTCCCAGATATCAACCCAGAGTATTGAACCAAATGATGCAAAAAATCAAGATAGAATTCCATAAGATGTAATGATGAAAATTAACATTTAAAAATCTAATTTACCTAATGCTTTAAAATAAGATTATTCTTAAGAAATTACTTAAAAATGGTCAATCTTTTGAGATCATTTTTGAAGAAGTACTTAAACTGAATGCTACTTTTACAATAAATATATGTAATAGATTTCAAAAGAGTAACCTTTAAACATTTGTGAAAAAGGTTATATTTTTAATGGCAAACGAGATTCAAACTTTGATAAAACTAAGTACAATTCATTATTAGCACATTTTGCAGCATTAAGGTATAGTATATTTAGAAACTATAACATTTTGTTTTTTCTGTTAAATATAGAACTATCTAGGTACAAAATAGTATGGTTATTCTAACAAAGATATTTATTTTTAAGTAAAAATAACTGTTGATTGTAATTGATTAAGCTTATTATAACTGAAAAAATTTTGTAACTTTTAAAATGGTTTCTTCTGTTTCAAGAATATTTTTGGAAGAAAAAAAGGAGTTTGACATTATTTAAAACAGATCAGTTCTTTAAAAAAGTTGTGTTTCTATTTTTTTTTTTTTTTTCAAAAGTACCATGTTAATGTAAATGGGATTTTTTTTAATACTCGAGGATATTTCTATTTAGTTAGATTTAAAATATTCTTCTCGTTCAATTAAAAATTTATCAAATTATTTTCACAACACTTTTATTTCAAAAAAATTTAAAAGAATCTTTTTAATTGAAAACTATTCTATTCCTCGAGAAATACACATATTTTATTTTGTATTTCCAAACTGTTAATTTAAGAAACAATTAAGTTGATTAAAAATGTATTTTTTTATTATCTTTTTATTTTTTGTTTACCTTATTTTTTTTCCTTTACATTTTAGAAAAGATAAGTTATGTAACAGTTTATTTTATTACAATCGCTCACGGAATAGCCTTTTCACGGATAAGGAATAATTTTATACGAGCTTTAATCAGATTATTTCCAGAAAATGTTATTGTCGAATTACAATGCTTTAAAGATACAAAATCAAGTACTAATATAATTATTAAGTATAAAAATTCTAAATTATGTTTTCTATGTACAAGGTATTTCAAAAATATCAAGTCATATTTTAGAAAATCACAGAAATACCCGAATTAACTTTTTCTCCCAGAAAATGCGTGTTCAGAAATGGTTGTGTTAAGAAATCAGAGACAGCTAATTTGATCATTTAATAAAATTATTACCGTAGCATAATCATAAATATTCACACTTATATTTAATGATTTAGTTCATAGGGCAGCCACTAGTCAGGAAAAATGCCGATATATTATTAGAAAAATTCAGCCTTTTTAATCGCAATTAAGGGGGCGCTGGACCTTTGAATTTGTCGAAACGATCAAAAAACATTACCTTTATCAAAGTACCAAAACAAAAATAACGTGCAATTAAGATATTTTTTCCCTTTTTGCCTAAAGTATATATTCTTAGCTATATGATCCAGAAAAAATAAATATTGTATATACAAAATTAATATTTAAATTTTAAATTAAAAATTTCATCTCACTAGTGTGTGAATTAAGATCATTAAGTGCTCAGCGCATAATAACTCTCTAAATTAGGCATATAAAAAACAATTTTCGAATAAAATAAGAATCATAAAACACCTACTTCTAAGTTACAACCAAAAAATATATACAAAAAGTTTTGTTTAAAATTTAATTTTAGCACAAAATATAAAAATATACAAAATTTTGAATTTTTTTTTTTTCAAGTGCAAAAAAATAAATAACCAAAATATGTGAATTTTTTGGTTTTAGCATGAAGATTATAAAAACTAGAGAACAGGAAATCTGCTTTTTCAAAATTTAGTGTCGCCTCCGGCATTTCCATTACTTCATTTTCTTCTGGTGGACTGGTAGTTTCTATTATTATGAAACAGCCATTCTAAATGAAGTGTTAAGTGAAGATGAAAGAGCAGCCGTAAAAAGTTAGAACTTTGATTTTCTGGTCAGAATAGGAAAAAAAAATGGCCATAATTTTTTTTTTTTTTTTTTGAAAAAAAAATTATGGCCATTTTTTTCCATCTGCTCTTTGGCTGCTCTTTCCTCTTCACCTAACGCTTCATTTATAATGGCTGTTTCATAATAATAGAAGCCACCAGTCCATCAGAAGAAAATAACTCAGTTAAGCGGGACTTGGATAATCGGGACTCTACTGCAAAACATATTTCAATTTTAAGACTTAAAGCACACGCTTTTATTTATGTAAAATGACATCATTTGCATTAATATAGGTACTTAAAATTAAATATAGTTTATAATAGCCCCATGATTTATCGTGAATCATTCATTTATATTTTTCTCAAAATAACACGCATTTTAATTAATTTCTTTTTTCAATTTTTATGAGAAAAATGGCAACAAAAAGATATAATTGCTATTTTTCAACAATTTTTTTCTTTACTTCCTACAGAAATGGAGTACTTGAGTTGCCAAAATGAAACAAATGTCGCTAAAAACTACAAAAAAAAAATTAATATTGTACAAACAAATGGAGATGCAGTTTTCAAACAAATTGCATTAAAAAGTACTTCTTTTCCCAATACGACGGTATAAACATTGAAAATGTGCGATGCTTAGGAGTTTTTAAAAATGCAGTAGAGTATTTAATCGCACAATGAAACATCGGCTTTTGTTTTACGGGTGGCGTATACAAGGTAACGTTATTTATTGGAGACAAAATAAGCTGGGAGAAAGAAATAGCATACCGGGGGCTAAAAACGCACATTTGGCTAATTTTTTAAAGCATTATCTTATATAGTTTAAAAGTAATATTGCGCGGAGACTCCAAATTTACTAATTTGAGAAAACGCCTTTTAAATTTTCAATATGAATGGACTTTTAATTGTACTCACCGCCTATGAATGATTATAACTCAAAAAATAATGCAGATTTTTGAATGGGGTTTTTTGCTTATTGTTGAGAAAATCTTAAAAATTCAGAATAAAACTAAATCCGAAAACTGATTTTTTGAAAGCTTAAAGGTCATGTGCCCCCTTAAAGAAAAATGGCGAATTTTTCTATAAGAAAATACTGGTAGTTTCCTTGCAAAACTCTCCGACCGGTGGCTACCTTGACTTCGCTACATGAATTCATAGTTCGTTGAGAGAATCTACCCTAACAATCCAAACACAATTACTTCTGGACCTTCATTTTCTGAAAGAAAACTTTTACTGGGGTTCTTCACATTTAAAAACTCTCTAGATATTTGTGAAACACCGTTTTTGTTTCGTCTTAAATATAGTTTATTAACATTTAAAAACCGTGATAATTTATAATCGAAATGTCAACTTTAAAATTTTTTCCTTTTATTGTCATGGATACAATCATAATTATATGTTTTCTAATCTAAAACAAATAGTATTAAAATTTTAAGCAAAATATATTATAAACAGAAGTTTTTCCTTTCTTTTTGTCTGAAATTAAAGAGTAGTAATGATAGAACTTCCAAGCATTTTCGTGGATATATACATTATATTTAAAAAAGCTTTTTTTTTTTTTTTTTTTTGCTTATTCAGTTTAAAACGTAGAAAACTTCAACGAATGTTCTGTTAAGAATGAATGATGGATTCAGATTTGAGTAAAATGCGATATTCTATTTCTACAGGCCCTGAATTCACCATTTTTTGTATAGAGTTTTATTTTTATACTATTACTCCTATGACTTAGCCGGTTGTAATCTTCTTCAGATCGTATGAAAGAGTGAAGAAAAACATGAGAAAAATAATACAAATTATTTGAAAAATAAATTAGTTGATATAATGAATGAAATATAAATAAAACTTACACATAATGAGCCTGAAATAATTTCCTTCTGTAAAAAAATTACAATGATTCTAATAATTTGAATGTAATTTCATAGTAAAATAATTCGCGGTATCTCAAATGCGAAATGTGATACCAAATTTCGAATTGTCGCACATTCATCGCTCCTAACTAAATTCTTCGCGTTAAATGTGCGAAAATTATGGAGGGGGTCAAAGGAGGTAGGAATTAATCTGCTAAGAAATTTTCTTCTCGGTAAAAAAAAAAAAAAAAAAGTGTTCTTTTATGTCCTATCTTATGAATAAAAAAATGTCCGCTTAATTTTTAAAGAAAAAAAAAGAAAACTTATATATAATAATAATAATATGAAATTTTGAAAAGATTCGTTCATTAAATCTGACTGACTTATCAAATCGGTAGTTATAGGCTGCAGTTAACAAGAGAGATGGGGGTATAATACTTAAATGTCTCGTGATCAAAGTGGCCTGAAAAACAGTTCCACTATTGGCAGAAAACAGCTTGTATTGATCAGGTGACAGTCGAGATGGCTAAAAGTACCACAGCCTGTTTCTTTCCTTGGCTGAGGGATTTGTTCCTTAAAACTGACTTATTAAATAAGCAGTTATAGGCCTTTTTGTAAAACAGCTTCAATAATACTCAGATTAATTAACAAAATATATTATTTTTTAAATCTCTTTAATATTATAAAATAATTAAAATAATAACATTGTTGTTTTATCTGCAAATGAGAGTTTCTTCCACTTCACATTTTTCAACAACATAAAAACTTAATCATATGTAATGGTTGAGAAAATACGCATTTTAAACACTATTTAGCTTTGTAAAATTGACTGTGCTTTCTAAATAGGTTAAAAACAAAGTGTCTTGTACTAAATGTAAAATTTTCAGTTCTTAATAAACCATGAATATTTTAAAGATTATATGCATCTATAGCAAATAACACCTTGTAATAATATATTAATTTCAAATGCTAAAAGGTGTAAATTAAAGCTTTAAATCCAGTAAAAATACGTTTATTTTGACTGTTGACATGTTTCGACTCACCCCGAGTCATTTTCAAAAGCAAATAAAAAATGCTGTTCTAAATTTACACGGTCTATGACTTGCCATTATTCAGTTTTGCTCGTATTCTTTCGTATTATGCACGTTACATTTTTATTTCATATGGATGTTTATTTTACACTATTTTCATACTCATTGAGTAGCTCGAGCCATATTTTTGGTAAGTGAAATGATGCTGCATCGTTACATATTGAGCTTTTGCGCGTTGCTATCTCTATGGTTTATCTTATAATGGATGGGTAGTATAGACTGGATGGGAAAATTATTTTACTTTCATTGACATTTACTTGGATGATTTCTTCTTGGTAAAATCTTGCTAGAGCTATGGTTTTTCAATTCCTACTATTAGCTCACACTCTCCCTATATTTATTTATATATTTATATATTTATCTTGTACAAATTTTCAATCGTTAATAAAATACTCATTATTCATCCTATCAGGTTGAAATAAATTTTTTTAAACTTGTACTGGATGACAATTGATGTTAATAAAGTTTTTTCAAATATTAATTAATTAATTAAATTTTAATTAATTAATTTTAGTTTTGCATGGGAAACAAAATGGCCGCCATTGGTTATTGAATTTCAATGAAAGTATTTTCAATAAGGGTTACCATAGGGGGGGGACCCTGTTCTGTCGCCAAATACCGCCAAGTTTGTCGCCAACTTGGCGATATATCGCCAAATTTGGCGGCCAAAATGAGTCGCCAAAAGTGACGCCAACTTGGCGATATCTGTAATATTTCGCCAAATTCCCATAAAGTTCCATTGTAAACCTACTTGCTTATAAAAAATCAACAAATTGAGATATTTTAATGCAACAAAACTCATATTAGCTTGATTATATTAAATTTTTCTTTGATGGCCTAAGTAGGAATTGACTTTAAAAACAAAATTTTTATATTACTTGTTCTATTATATTTAATATCAGCTATATGCTCCTTTTTTCTATACTTAAATTTCCTGCTAATCATACCAATATAATAATTCTTTGATCCGTCTGATCTAATAAATGGTATTTCATACACCCCTGAGTAATTCTCAAAATTTGGGTCAATTTTAGCGTTAAGGATATTCTTCAATTTATTATTCAGAATAGAATTACCCAGGGGTGTATGAAATACCATTTATTAGAGCAGGCGGATCAAAGAATTATTATATTGGTATGACTTGCAGGAAATTTAAGTATAGAAAAATGGAGCCTATAGCTGATATTAAATATAACAGAAAAGCACAGCCCCTAGCAAGATTTTATCAAGCAGAAACCATCCAAGTAAATGACAATAAAAGTAAAATAATTTTCCCGTCCAGTCTATAGGTACTATCCATATCCATTATAAGAGAAAGCATAGCAATTGTAACGCGAAAAAACTCAATGTGTAACGATACAGCATCATTTCACTACCAAAAATATGGCTCGAGTTACTCAATGAGTATGAAAATTAAATAAAATAAACATCCATATAAAATAAAAATGTAACATGCATAATATGAAAGAATACGTGGAAAACTGAATGATGGCGTGTCATAGACCGTGCAAAGTTAGAATAGCTTTATTCATTTGTTTTTGAAAATGACTCGGGGTGAGTTGAAACATGTTAATAATCGAAATAAACGTATTTTTACTGGTTTTAAAGTTTTAATTTACACCTTTTAGCATTTTAAATTAATAGATTATATGTATATTTTAGGGGATTTTACAGTCCGATCGGGACGTAAAGAGCCAGATCATCGTTGAATTTCAGAAAGAATTTTAATAAAAATGAAAGAGTTATAACACAAAAAGTGCTTTTTAAAAAAGCTGAATGGCATTTTTTATTTGAAGAGCGTATATTTTCTATTTTTTTACAATCAGTAATCATGCTTTTTCAAATAAAAGACATTTATTTAATTTATATTTCATAAGATTAAAAAAAAAAAAAAACTTACAAAAAATACAGGCTCATTTTTATCAAATATTTTCCAAAACCAAATGTGATGTTAATGAGCAAAATATGATAATGAAACCCTCTGTGTTATTATAATAAAATAATAATCCCTTTCATTAAAATGAGATTTGTGATGATTATTTCAAAACAGTGTGGACCAACAAAACATCTATTGCAATCAAGTGAAGTAAAAAATGATTATAAGATTGCCTTAAAAGATATTAATCGTAATATTAGGGTTCAAAGTATAATTATTGAACGGCTAAATGATTTAGTTTTGAATTATATCAGTGTCCTTATTTTCCCTTTTATGATTACTATTATTATTTTTAAAAAAGCTGAACTATGTCGAAAGGTTCATTATATCGTAAAATAGTTGATTACAAGCAATTGGATCATTAATTAAATTACTTTGATGTTCGGTGAGTCTTAATTTTTAAAAAGACGTTCCTCTTAATATAATTTTTTATTCTATTTTAATTTCAAGACTTGTAAGAATAACATAGCTTTGTGATCATAATAAATAAATAAATAAATGGGATATGGGATCATCTTTATGAGTAAGATTTGATGGTTTTAATTATGTAGAATAGGAATAAATTTACTTTCATTGAAAACTATATTAAAAAAATATTACACACCAGGTGTTACTGCTATTAAAAATATATAAATGAGCATGGGCGTCGCCAAAAAAGTTTTCACGAAAAGGAAAAAGCTTCTCGCACTACAATGGATGCATAATATTAAAAAAATTTTCTGCTAAAAATAAAATAAAAAAGTTTTCTAAATTGTTTTTTTCTAGTTTTATATGTAAAAGTTTAAATTATCAATCAACATGAAACTGTGAAAATGGTACTTTTAACATTAAATGAATAAAAATAACTTTCAATTCTAAGACATATTTATACTTGTTTCTGTATTAAATTTTAATGCTATTTTTCAGCGAATTTCTTAATGACATTTTTGGTTTTTGAATAAAAAGTTAGTATCGAAATACCCGTTTCGCCAAGATCACATCGCTTTCGAAGTTATATACTTTTTAAAAAAATATTATGGATATTGAACCAGCTTTTGGTGCTGCAGTAGCTAAAACCATAAGATGGTAAAATGTTGTTCCAACATTTGGAGCTATGGTTCAACAGGAGCTCCAAATGTAGGTGCGAGATTTCACCATCTTATGGTTACAGCTACTGTAGCACCAAAAGTTGGTTCAACCTAGCACAAAATTTTTTAACAGTGCACATTAGAATGCTTCATGAGTTTTGAAATCCTTGTCCAATGCTGGTAACATCCACGTATAATAATAATAACGTCTTGATTCTTACTGTTTTTTACGTACTGTATTCAACAGATTAAAAAAAAAAAGCTAAATCAAGATAAATACTCTCTTCTACTAATTCAATTTGAATTTTTTGTTGGTCCACACTGTTCTAAATTGCCTAAAAACTAAATTTTCTTGCTACTGACAGTGGGTGAGCAGGACACTACTGTCGACAGCAGTGTCAGGTCGTCGGTAGTAGGAATTTGGCCACAAAAACATATTCGTGAACACAACAAACTGGTGGAAACTAATCTTTACAATTTGAGACAACCTCATTTAGTTTTGGCAACTCTTGTATAAACCACTCTACGTTACGTAGAGAGGTAGACATTTCTGAAAGGATCTTTATTTTTACAAAATGGCTCAACAGCCAAGATCCACATACTGTTAACCTCTTATGTTGTCTTTCCCATTGGTTTAACGGTACACTATCCTGGTCAACAGGATATAACTTTCTACTTTCTGATCACTCCAGTCCAGTTCGTTGATTAATAATTACTGTCTCTAGAGTCTTTCTTGAAACCTATACCAGTTTTTATTTACTTTATCTACAAAAATCTTTTTTTATGGGACGGGCGAGTTGCGACGGCTGGACACGCCCCATTTTTTGCCAGTCCTAACTCTGAGTCTTCCAGAACGACTAGTTGAAGACTGTTAGAAACTGTTTAGAGATTTCCCTGGAACAGTCTCTTTGAACAGTTTCATTTTTTCGGGTCCTCTTTCTTAGTGTCTGTTGGTACTCCGGAATTTTGGTAGGCATTGAGCTGTTTTTCGAGGTACTTGAGAGACTCGTTCATGAAATTCTGAACAGCTGTTAATGCGGCTACTATTGCCGGACTACCAAATCCGTGAGTAATGAGCGAGAAGTGCGTTAAGTGCCTTTGTATGTTGGGTTCTAGAATACTCTGAGGCCTAGTATTGCATAGAGGGGAGCGGTCCTGATTTAAAAGGTCGACGAATTCTTTCATGATTTGTCTGAAAAAGAAGAAAAGTACATTATGAGAATTTTCTTTACAATTTTTAATGACATCAATATGAAGGTAAAAAAAATTTGCAAATGTCAGTAACTTTATAGCAATAAAGTGTGAAACATTCATTGCCAAACTTTGTGGGGGCACTGCTGAAACAACTTTTAAAGAGTGATCGCAGACCTTTTCATAGAAGGATCAAATTGTTACACATGGATGCAGT
Source organism: Maratus speciosus (assembly GCA_963932465.1). Classification (NCBI taxonomy): domain Eukaryota; kingdom Metazoa; phylum Arthropoda; class Arachnida; order Araneae; family Salticidae; genus Maratus; species Maratus speciosus. Next base: position 346,000,074 of record OZ010795.1, on the reverse strand, counting down.
GGTAAGTCTGTTTTGAATTAAGAAATATATTACATAAGTTGAAAAAATCGTCCGTATTGGGATTTTGTGTAATTATCTGGTTTCATGTGCCGTTAATAGTAACATTGCCCTCTGTAATTCATCGCGTATTTGCAATCAATTCTTTAACGCGATTGACGTTATCCGTTGTTCTTGAAGTAAATGGCTGTCTTTTAGAGAAATCATTTTCAATGGCATTGCGTCGATTACCGAACAATATGAACCATTAGTTTAACTAAAAAACTGTTCCTCACAGTACGCTTACTTGCATCTGGAACTGAAATTGTTGTAGTTATACATTTCTGCTCGCAGAACCAAAGTTCTAAATTAAGTTTCAATTTAAATGCAACATTCAACTGTTGCTAAATTATTCTTAGGTTGAAACGGACTAAAAGCTGCAATCACACGCTCAAATTTGATATACATTAAAGTCACAAGTTTTATGGATATTGAGTTTTATCAGTGCCAATATTTCTGTTTTAGTGAGTACTCAATCAGTTCAATCAAATTCTTTACGCCGGGATCCATAAAATTCTCCGTTTAAAACATGATTTCGTTATAAAATCGAATTCACAATTATAGGTAGATAAAGTTTGGAAATTTTAAAAATGGCGTACATTGAATCTCTTGGTAAATGCATTACAAATTGCATTTTATATATTAAAAAAAAAAAAAATATGTGAGAATGATGATAGAAAACTGATTTCCGTTTTGTAATTTTCAACCAAAAATAAAGTAAAACATCTAGTTTCTTTTATAGGATAAAATATGTATTGTAGCGTGTTATATCTTGTAAATAGTTGAAGATATTTCGAAAGCTTTAATAAAACACTGGTGTCCTAAATTACGTACATTGTAAAAAAGGGGAGATATTTCATAATCTAAGAAAATATAACCACGAAAGAAAATATAATATAACCACTTTCCAGTTATTAACGATTCCGAAAAGCCCCTTTTATCTCTAGAAACCTCAGAAAGCAGTGTATTTTCGAGATTTAACGAAACATTTATTAAAAACAAACTTTGATGCCATTGATTTTCGGAAACGTTTCCGAGTAGCTTTTAATAGTGTATTCATCATTTTTCTCAATCCGAAATCTAGGTTTTTCGGGTGCTATCAATCCTCAAGTAAAGTTTTTCATGTTCGACAAACATATGAGCCGTTCAGTGCACAAATCGATTAACTCCATCAACTGAAAATGTTCAGTGTAAACAGTTAAAGTTATTGTAACTATAAAAATATTGTATCTATATAATATTTTTTCTCGGAAGTTTTTGATTGAACTCATTAATTTTCTTTTAATCAAGGATAACATTTTATCACTGTATAAATATATAGCAAAATTTTCAATGTTCCTTTGTTTAAAAAAAATGGAGATAGTCGGATTGTCTTTTGGACGCCTCATATTTTACGGACAAAAATGATAAATTAACAGCATTAACATTAATATTATTATTATATTTAACATTAATATTATTATTATATTGGGAATTAATAGCACCCTAATAACCGATATTCTAGTTTGAGAAAACTAATGAACATGCTGTCAAAATTACACGAAAACGTTCCTAAAATTCAGTGGCAGAAAAAAAAATAATAATAAATGTTTTTTTAAACTTCGGAAATATATTGGTTTCTGAAGTTTCTAAAGATAAAGAAAGCTTTCTAGAAATTTGGGTAATTCGTAAGACGTTGTTGTATATTTTTGTTTTTGTGGTTATATTATATATTCGGAGATTAAGAAACATTCGTCTTTTGTAAAGTGTACTTCTAGAAACAGCATTCTGATGATTATACACTATGAGTCTAAATTTATGTTCTATGTAATTTCTTATTGATACTTAATATATTGAAAAAAAAAACACATCTGGAGTTTATTTTGTTGTGATTAAAAAAAAATAAACCTAGTGTTTATTCTTTAAGGTAGAAATATGGAAACGTGAGTTTCAAAAACCGTCTTATCTAAATAGAAAAATATCGTATTTTCTCTATTCATCGATTCTGTTAATAAACCTGCACCGGAAAAACATTACAATCGGCGACAAAGCTAGTTTTATCGTTTATTTCTACCATTGTAAAAACTTGGTTTACCTTGAAAAAACTTATATACTAGGAATTTTGGAACAAAACTTGGTTTACTTTCAATAAACTTATATACTAGGGATTCGGGAACAAAACTTGGCCTACTTTCAAAAGACTTATATACTAGGGATTTGTGAGCAAAACTTGGTCTACTTTCAAAAAACTTATATACTAGGGATTTTGGAACAAAACTTGGTCTATTTAAAAAAAAAAAAACTTATATACTAGGGATTTGGAAACAAAACTTGGTCTATTTTCAAAAAACTTATATAGCAGGCATTTGGAAACTAAACTTGGTCTACTTAAATTTTCTTTCCTGGATTGCTGTTTTCAAACTCACGTCCTCATATATAATTGGGATTATCGATTTCTACGATGAAATGTAACATGTTCTCGGATAATAAATAAATAAATAAATAAACAAATAAAAAATAAAGCTACGAATAAGTCATCTGAGTTACTATCATCGCGATAATATTTTAATTGATCCATTTTTTTCCTTCTTAAAATTCATCTCTGCGCTCATTTGCAACTTAAAGAAGAACAGCAGAAGTTCAATGTTGCCCTATTTAAGCTTCTTTACGATTTAACCTAAGGCATATTCTTCATCCTGTCTTGCACATAGTTTACGGTAATATTGGATTAAATTAGATTCTTCAACTCTTTGTTTCCAAGATGAAACGTTTGCCAGATGTTGCTAATAGGAAATGGTATGATTTTTAAACGTTAATATAAATGCATAGTAACACCCCTTTTTTGAGAAAAAGGTTTAACTAACGTTTCAAGATTGGACACAGTTTAATGGATATCTCAAGTGATTGATAAGTACTTTAATTAAAAATTGAAGAGCTTAGTGGAAGAACATGTTATGATACATTTTCTCAAAAAATGTTTTATTTTATGGATCAAAGCGTTATGAGGTATTATATCATATGGTAAAACTAAAATACTAAAATTCTACTTAGTATTGACGATATGAGACAGTATCTTTTAATATTTAATATTTTTATATTTAATAATTTAAATGGTGAAAATAATTTCTAATAGTTAATAATTAACTCTTAAATGCCGGGTGTTGCTTTTCGGCAACATACCCAATTTAGGCTCTAAAATACTATTAGAATAATATTGAAGCTATAATGCCTAATGTTGCCGATAAAATACATTCTGAAAATATTATTAAGTCGATTTTCAACATGTAGATGGCAACACTTATACTGTTTAAGAATAAAGATAGATTTAATTTTTCAATTATTGCTATTTGTTCTTTTTGTTTTGTTTGGAAGCTTGCGAAATACCCTATTTTGTTCTGCAGTGAGCTAGTAAAATTTATTTCTTATTATAGTTCCTAAAATTCTTGTGTGTTTAATATTATAGAATTTTATCAAGGAAAATTATTTTTTCAATTAAAGACCAGTATTGCCGATTAGTAACAAACTGTTTTTTAGCCATAAACTATACTTAAAATAAAATATGATTTTTTTTTAAGTATTTTTCCCATGATTTATTTAAAAAATGAAAGCCGAAAAACATTATTACAATGATTTTTGAAAAATCAGGCATTTAAGGGTTAAATGTTAATATTCTTTTCTATGAGAGTTTAGTATCACTTATTAGCATTCAAACATATGCTACTAGGAAGGAATGGTATTAAAAAAATCTACTTTTCTAAAACTTGTGATGAATGTTTCCTTTTGACACCATACCATGCAACAGTAAGTTAGATTAAAAATAAGGTTTTGTCGTTCTAACTGCACAATGTTTGTGAGAACAACAACAACAAAAAAATCTCTTTTAGTAACGAAATGAGAAATAATTTTTCTCGGGAACATTATGCATTTTCACAGTGATGTATAACCTAAATATATATAATTGAAAATTCCATAAAATAAAGAAACATTTAACATTGTTAGACATATATATATACATATAAGAACACTTTGAGACGAGGAAATATAGACTTATAACCGATAATGGCATATAAAATAGAAATGTAATAAAGATGATTTACTATACATGGAATGATCTGCATTTATTTGAAAAATTTCTACAGCAGAATATGCATTAAGAAGACCTTCTTTGTAAAACTGACATATACATTATATTCCCATTAGCCCTGCTACAACAATTTCAATATATTAAGTGAAATTTTTATTTTTAATTACTGCATAAATTTATGAAATAGATAAAATCCTTACTTTGTCGCTAGGAAGAGCTCTTTCCGCCGGTATAGCTCGCTAGGATCACTGTGATTTCGGCACAAATATTCGCCTACTTGTCGGGAAGGGAATTCTGTCTCGCACACATAACCAAAATCTCTCGCTAAGTGAATCGCTTCACCTAAAATATTAATATAAAATAAAGTAATTAGTGTAACATCATGTAAAAACATAACACTAAATAAGAATGTTACCAGAAACATAGAATCGAAAGCATTGGAATAGATATCCTAAAAATATGCTTCTTACTTTGAAATGCAGTAGAATATCAAATTACTGTTTTATGTTTAGTAGCTTTTTTTAACCCCTTAACGGTCGCATTAAATTACGTTTTAAAAATTCAAATTGCTAATTGGCACCACTTTTTTGAAAATGAAATATTCACCTTATTTAATGACAGGTAAAATGATACCATAATAAAGCCAATTACACTATTTTATAAAACTGGTGGGAATCAAACAATCTGAATAAAAGACACAGCCATATCACGGGAGCGAGAATTAAGGGGTTAATCAAACTTTAATAAAAAAAAAATATATCAACGCAAAATTTGCTTTGACAGCTCAAATAAATCTTTATGAATCATTTTACAAAAAGCCTTTTATTTCTAGAGTGTTGTATCGTTAAGGGATTTTAAAACAAAACACGCTTAAAATTGCAACAGGTTATAATTTTGATCACAACTACAGTCTGAAAGCTAATTTTGGTTACAAACTTCCCTTCCCCCGATGATTGTAAAAATGTGGTAAATGTGAGAGACACAAAAATAAAAAAATACGGAATATCCTGCAATTAACGAACTGACGTTTTTTCTACAGATATATTCTTTTACAAGCATATTTAAAATTTTCCAATTTAGAGAGCAAGGTAATGTGTTCAATAAAGGCAAGGTTTCGTATCATAGAATTCTCGCAAGCTTATTTGAAAACACAACTGATTATTATCACAGTTAAAATTTCAAACAAATAATAAGTTGCTTTTGTTAAGTTGACATGTTTTTTATAGAAAGTTCACTTCGCTACGAGGAAAGTAAGTTCTTGCAATATGACATAAATGGTGAAGAAGACGCAGACGCATTGCTTTAACAAAAGTAAAATACTAATAAATGGGCACTTTCACTTTCGGAACCAGTTTCGAAAGTGAAAGTACCTTGTTAAAAAAAATCTGCACCCAAAATCGAAAAAGTGAAAATTGGTCCTATTAGAAATCAACCTCAGTTATCCCATAAAAAAATCGCTTAAAAATATTCAAATTCAAGTGAGAAATTTCCCATAAGTTTAACATTAGCTTGAGAGTGTCTTCGCGTGACAGAATAAGAATCCTTTAACACCTTATTCAATGAACAGACGCAAAAGAAAAGTCACGTGTCTCGAATGCTAATTAATTGCAGTCAATAGTCTATACACACACACTCAATTAATGGAGCATATCCTGCAATATGTACATAATGAGACTGATTTTTTTTAAAAAAAAGGATTAACAATTTAAATCAAGAGAAATATCGTGATTTTTTACTCGTTTTCCGTCTTTGTGTACATTTTCCAAAGATGTACGGCGTTTTTAGTAGCTGGAGCTTGAAGCAATAACAATTTATTTATGACTCTGAGGCACTAACAGTTCAATAATTGCGATCACAATTTACGAAACTGATTTTTTGATTTTGAAAAGACTGTAAGATAACTATGTCTCATTTCTGATAGTTTGTATAATTGTCCATTGAAATTTATAGAGGAAGTCCGGGTATTATGGAACGGTCGGACAATATGGAATACTTCAATATCTGGCGCATATGGTGTTACAATCAAGCGTAAAACTCTCAGACGACTTCATAATACTCCCTTGAGGTACTGTGCTAAATTCTGTTTGTATACCTGTTGTTGGAGTAACGCGGTGAAATAAAATCTTATTCTCAATTTTTCCAGGTTCTAGCATATAAGTTTTATAAAATTCGTATTAATTATAAAATCTCATTGTCAGTGATGTTAACCAAGTTTAGTATAAAGTTGAACAGTTATATTTATTGCTGCCTTAGTCAGTTTTTCTGTATGCTAACTTGTTGACGAGTCAAGAGGTTATGTTTTTCAAGATGGTGTGTCGGGTAATATGGAATATCAGCTGGACAACTGTTTCAAGGGCTTGAAATGTATCGGAGCAAACCGGAACGATGTTCCGTGAAACTGTGACAAATATTGTTCCGGTTCATTGAATTATTAAAAAATATTATTACAGTTTCATACATATAGCTTACTATGCTCTCTGTAACGTTTTTTTCTAATTATTTAAAATCTTGAATGCATTTTTTTAATTGGTTTTTCTACGGTTAAATATAAATTTTCTATACAGTAAAGTCCCGATTATCTGAGTTAATATGGACCAAGCTCACCTCGGATAAGCAAAAAAACTGTATAAACCGCATTTACACACATCGTCACCAGCTAAGGAGATGAAATATAAATTTTCACTTCATACATTCATTTTTGTGGTATTAGTAACATTTCTTTGATGTACATTTCCGTCACTCTTAAGAAAATCGGGGAATGAAATTGTTTATTTGAAAAAGCGCTTGATAGTTTTTTGTTTGTTGAATGTCAATTTTGCTGCAGTATTACGCTGCTGCATAGCTACCAATTTCTAAGATTTTTTTCTTACATCTAAAACTTACCAGTAAATTTTGTCTAATTCAATCGCAGAAATCTAACAATTGTCAACGTTTAAATATGGCAAAAATTTGTATTAAATTGTAGAGGTAACAAAACCGTACAAATTAGCAGCTATGTGATTCTATTAGTGTCATGAAAATTGCAGGTGTAGCCTCTTCTTTCTAATCAAAGTATTAAATATTTTTTTTCAATCGAACTTATTCCTTTGGAATTGATTATATTTTCTTCTGATGGACTGATTGCTTCCATTATTATGAAACAGGCATTATAAATGAAGTGTTAGGTGGAGATAAAACTTTCAATGCATTAAAAATGTGTTCAGAAATAGTCAAAGTTTGTTCTTTACTAACTTTTAATGTATCTCAAATTTTTTATGTTGACATACAAATAAAAATGTAAATGGTATTCCATAATACCCGAACTTGCTCTATATCTGTACAAACCATTTTGTTAGAATAAAATTAAAAGGCATTTCCGTGTACAGGCATCTCCGACTTCCGTAAGTAATATATTCTGTAAAGTTTTACGAAACATGAATTTTACGTAAGTCGAATTTGTAAGATTCTTAGGTAAAATTTTGTAATAAACTGCAGTATTTATTACATATATAATATATATATATATATGTACATATACATATAAAACCTTTTTGTACGATTAAGCCATTGAAACAAATGATTTTGACTAAATATTATGAAATCACTTATACTAAAAAGCAGAGGCAAAATGCTACATAAATTATGTAGTCCAATGGAATGAATTATATATAATATATATATATTATTTACACCGTATTATTTTATAAATAAAGCATCATGCGACAGCATTTATTCGTATATAAACTATAAACATTTGAAAAAATATAAAAAAAAACTTAGACTACTTTCCAAATACCTTGTGGAATACGGGATTTATACGAGGTAGGATTCAAAAGTGTCTGGACTGACTCTATAACTGTAAAAATATTATCAATTTCATTTTTGAAACACATCCGCCTTCGAAATAAGATTCTTGCGCAACAACACACTTTTGCCATCGGCTGTAAAGGTCATCGAAGCACTTCTGGAATCCATTTTTAGCCATGTCCTTTAATGCAGCCTGCGATGCACTCTTAGCTTCATCTGAAGATTGAAATTGACGACTCTGCAAGCGACGTGCAGTTCAGGAAACAGGCTAAAGTCGCAGGTTGAGAGATCAGGGGAGTAAGGAGGAGGTGGCAAAACAGTTGTTTTCGTTTTCGTAAGGAAGTCACCGACGACTAGGGATCGGTGTGCAGGAACGTTTTCATGCAAGCACCCATGACTGCTCAGCCCACAATTTTGGCCTCTTCTTCCGGACAACTCACGCAAACGACGCAGGATGTCTACATAGAGTTCTTTGTTGATAGTGCGTCCTTCAGGGATAAATTCCAGATGCACAATGCACGGGATATCGAAGAATACCTTTAACATGACCTTCCCTTTAGAGCGATCTTGGCGGAATTTCTTCTTCCGTGGTGATTTCCAAGTTGCCGATGCTCTCTTGGATTGCGGATCGTATAAAAAACACCATTTCCAATCTCCAGTAACAATTCTGCAGAGTAGGGAAGGATCTTTCTCAACAGCCGAGATTAATCCTCCCACCACTTCAATTCGAATTACCTTTTGGTCTTCGCTTAACATGCATGGTCGTCGATTTCAAACTTCAGATGAAGTAAAAAGTGCATCGCAGGCTGGATTAAAGGACATGGCTAAAAATGGATACCAGAAGAGCTTCGATGACCTTTACAGGCGATGGCAAATGTGTGTTGTTGCGAAAGGGTCTTATTTCGAAGGCAGATATGTTTCAGCAATGTAATTGGTAATATTTTTACAGTTATAGAGTCAGTCCGGGAACTTTTGAATCCTACTACGTAAATCTAACATTGATGAACTAAATTATAACAAATTTGAATCTACATCAAACGACTATAAAAATAATAAATAATTAAAGGGAATTAATTTAACCTATTCTCCATAAATTTCTGATGGCACGACAAATGAAAAGCACTCACAAAATAAAATAATCCTTGACAAGCACAAACTGTATTTATTATGAATTAGATAACTACTATGAATGACTAACAATAAATATTAAGTTGTTTTGTTATAGATTCTGTTGTATATACCAATAAAAATACAACTCTATCTAATATATAAACTATATTACGGTTGTGGTTTACATCTATATATTTTATTCATAAAATAAATATCAAAGTATGCAACTGCGTATCAAACACGCTAGTATGTTCGCAAATGTAATTTTCGAGATTTATTACGTAACTGCGAATTTACATAAGTCGGGAGAATTTTGCTTTAGATATTTTTCAGTTTGGAAGTCTTTTATGTAAAGAAGAGTATCTGACAAATGTTATTAGAATAGCCAAAGTCTTTCTAATAAAACGATCGTTAATTACGTATTTTGCAAGAGAAATTCCTTGTAGTTTAATTACAGGGGGATAAAAGCTTTAAATAAAAAAGAACAAACAGATATTCAACGAGAGGTCGTAGGTCAAATATTTATTAAAACAAAAGTCAACGATTAACTTTGCGTGCTTTTGGAAATTTTGTGACGAGGGCCTCTTTTGGGTACCCAGTATCCATCAGTGTCCAAACACTCCACCTACTAAAGATCGCTGCTTTAAACATTTTATTTTATTTTTTAAGGAACACCGCTATTCTGCCTTTCATAGGTATCAGTATAATTTTTCATCCCCTTATTTTCTGTGAAAAATAATGATAGTCGGAGGGAGGGATGGTAGAACAGGAGTGGCTTCCGCTGTAAAAAGTGGTTTAAGAGCATTTAAGATGACAGGCGAGTTGAGAATTGCAGTTTTTTCTTTCTTTATTTTTTAACGGAAAAGAAATATTTTATAGATGCCTCGGTCGCGAGAAGGAAAAAAATATTTTCTATATAAAATTTTCTCTATAGTTTTTTTAAGTATTATATCCGAGCTTCCATTAAAACGGTTCTCAAATTCCTTGTTCAACAACGTAAAACTTTCTGACACATTATCTAACTCATTTTTAAAAATAAAGGAATAAATTTGCGGGGCTGACTATTGACGCGAACTGGAATCGAAATGAGTTTTTCATTTTTTTCAAAATAAATTAGTTATTGAGTTATAAGCGACTGTGGTCACGTGACGACCGATTTTTCTCCTTTCTCGTGGTCTCTCGTCTGGAAATTCGTTTCAAAACGCCAAATTTGACAGTATTTTCTGAAAGATCTTCTGGCTTTACCAAAAAAATGGTAAACGTCTTTCGATCACATACTTTTTTAACACCACCACCCAGGGCCAAACTAGCCTTTTTTGCACCTGGGGTAAGCATGGATTTTGGCGCTCCCCACTCCCCCATAAAGTATATTTACAAAGAGAATTTTACTAATTTTCTAATAGCCGATTTATTTTAAAATTTAAAATACGTAATCCTAAAATATGTAATAATGAACTACGTAATCTGCTTTATCAAATATTGATTCATTAAAATCTTGAAAACGAAATCGAAAAAATTCCGCTTTATGCAGGATTCTTATGCCATATCCTCCTTGGATTCTTCTATGCTTTGGCATACCCCGGAAAGGACGATTTTAACAATATCGTGCCAAACATAGATATGAGAAAAATCGACAAACAAAATCTTCATTTGGCGTCCGGGGCACATGCTTCCCCCCCTCCCCCCGTTAGTTTCGGTCCTGACAGCACCTACCAATTTCATGGGACTCCGAATTAAAATGAATTAGAAACTGTGTCTGAAAGTAGCCCCTTTGGATTTAGAACAGACTTAATTACATATTTTTCGTTGTCGTTGGATTTGTTTCTTGTAAAATAAGAAGTTTGCTACGATTTACACCCGAAACATCTGATCATCTCGCATTACTGACAAAAATACTGAAAAGTTTGAAGGCGATCGCAGAAAATCTCAGTTCTTCTTATTAAAAGAACTTTAAGAGTTCGTAATCTATGCTATATAATTTCATATCTAATGCAATAACATATACGGAAAATGAATAAAAATAATTGCATCAGATACACAGGGATAAATACGTTAAGGGTACGACTTTATCTTTATTATCAAACAAATTATTTATAAAAGTAGTAAATTTGGATATACTAGTCGTTATACAATCACTTATTGCATATTTTACTTTATTCTGACATAATGCAATGTAAAAAAAAAAGTCTTGATTTTACAGAAAAAAATTTTTAGCATGAATTCCAATCAAAAGTGTTTACTTTATGGCAAAAACAAATCTGGGCCATTTCATGAAAAACGGACGAAATGTCCTGCACATGACACTTACATATATACCTGTATCTATTAACTTATAAGTTGTTAGAATATAAACTATACATTAAAAATAAGAAAAACCCTAGATTTTTATATTAGCATAGTTGTTTTAATTTGAGAATAAAATAACACTGTTAAAACAGCAATAATCTATATATATATATATATATATTGCGTTATCGTACGTGGCACAGAAATTGCGAGTATTTGTCAATTGTTTAATGGCAACGCCCGAATAAAACGCATCTCATCGGTTAATGCATCTCCATACCTATAAGGGGGATTACCATAGGGGAAACCCGGTTCTGTCACCAAATACCTCCAAGTTTGTCGCCAACGTAGCGATATATCGCCAAAATTGGCGACCAAAATGAGCCGCCAAAAGTGACGCCAACTTGCCGATACCTCTATTGTTTCGCAAATTATTCCTCCATATTTAATCCTTTATTAAGTCTTCCAATGTAAACCAATAGGGTTTACTTCCTAACAGAAAATCAACAAATAGAAATATTTTAATGCAACAAAAACTAATATTAGCTTAAAGGTTATATTAATTATATTTAAGGGAGTCCAAGTAAATTAAATTATGAATAAAAGTAACATGATGCAATGCTTAGCATGCTTTCCCAAACATAAATTTTAAGGGAGACCAAACTGGTCGCCAAGGGCGGCTAGTATGTATAAAAGCTGTCCCACACGTGACATGAAATGTTTCTTTAATAGGTTTAAAAATCTCCACATTTTAAATCCTACACTTAAGTAAGCTGCCCGTTTTTAATAGGTTTAAAATTTCCACATTTTAAATCTTAGACTTAAGTAATCAGCGCGTTTCAGGGCCATTCCATGAAAAACGGACAAAATGTTCTGCGCATGACACTTACATAAATACCTATATCTATTAACTTACAAGTGGTTAACATATAAACTATCCATTAAAAATAATAAAAAACAGTAGATTTTCATATTAGCGTAGTTGCTTTAATTTGAGGATATAATAACATTGTTGAAACAGCAGTAATATGTAGAAAAGCTGTCCCACATGTGACATGGAATGTCCCACATATAAAATGGTATTTTACGAACAAAATTTGTTAAAATAAGAAAAAGTTGGTAATTTTCTATAAAACAAACAGTTTTTTACCAGTGTTTTTACTGACAGTTTTTTTTCTGTAAAATCAACAGTTTTTTTATACATTAATAATTACATTTTCTCACAAAAATCTATTAAAATGTAAATGAATATATAGTATATAAATGAACGTATTTTAACTAGTGATATGTGTTCTCTTAGTTATAATGTATTAATAACATCGCTTTTTCGTAGTGGCGAACAAATTACTAAATTACTGAATGATAGATCCTACATTTATCGTACGAAGACAAAATACCATATTTTTACATTAGTTTTTTTTTTTTTTTTTTTTAATTTGTCACAAAAAGAGAAGGTTTTACCTTAACTTCCGAGGCCAGGCCAGTATATTAGGTCACACCAGTAGACAAAACATTTAAGCTGTAGGGAAACTCTTTTAATTTTCAGATGTATGTTTGACCATTCTTAGATATTTTTCGAAAAATTATTTTTCCATGTGCACAAATATGGGAACAGTGGCATACGAAATACGATATGCGACCAGTAACCAAAACATTTATGCTGAAAAAACATAAAAAAAAAAACGCTTTTAATTTTTAGTTATATGTTTGACCGCTCTTCATTTTTTCGAATATATTAATATGCACAAAAACGGAAACAATCAGATACAAACTACGATCAGTAAACAAAATATTTATGCTCGAAGGAAAGTAAAAAAAAAGATTTAATTTTCAGATGTATGTTTGACAACTTTTAAATATTTTACGAAGCAATTATTTTTAAATAAGCAAAAATACATTTCGTATTTAATTATGTTGGATCCTTTTTCTAGATTTCATATCTGATAACTGACATTTTAATGTTTCATTATTATTATTATTATTATTATTATTATTATTATTATTATTATTATTATTACTATTATCTATAAGTTTTAGTAAATGTCATTTTCAATACGCACTTATTTCACTGTTTAATTAAGAACAAAAATTATCTTTAAAAAAAATTATTTTTCTTCTAAACTATATATAAATAAATAAATAAATAAATAAATAAATAAATAAATAAATAAAACTATCCTCTCAATAAAATTTCAGAAAGCAAAAACACTTTAGAGAATATCCCACTGATAAAATAATGCATGTATAAAAATTAACTTGTATCAAACTATCTTTAATATTAAGGGGTATTATATCTTTTAAGATTTCATAGAGTATGCGATAGTTTTTCCTTATTTTTGCCTCTCTGCTTCGATTGATCGTAAATTTTTAATTATTTATTAGAATTAAATAGAAATTTGTAAGACCATAAGGCTGGTTTCAACTCTTAGTAAATTAAAAAAAAATTAAAATTAAATATTAAAAAAAAATTCTTTTTCAACTCTTCGAATCTTTTTCAGTATTAAATTCTATTGAAATTCGTAACAGCTTAGCTAAAAAACGTTTTGCAAAATTATAATTATGAATGGTCGGAAAATATTATTTTCACCATTTTAATTTATTAATTCTGGTTATCTGTTCTTTTTAATAAATACTTTTGTTTATACTGATGAGTATTGTTTTTTGTGATAAAATTATCATTAACCTTAGAAATTAAAGCTATTTTCTTTTGAAATATGTAATCTTCTACTTTTCTTCTTACCAAAGAATGTGGAAAGTTTGATTAAATATAAAATAATGAAAGGAATTTCATTTAAATATTTAATAATAATAATAATAATAAAACTTTTTTCTTTTCAACTCGTCGAGACTTTTTCAGTATCAAATTCTACTGAAATCCGTAACAGCTTAGCTAGCTAAAAGAAGTTTAGCAAAATTATAATTATAAAAGGTCGAAAAATATTTTTTTTCAACCTTTTAATTTATTAATCATGGTTATCTGTTCTTCTTAATAAATACATTTGTTTATACTGATGAGTATTGTTTTTTATGATAAAATTATACTTAACCTTTGAAATTAAAGATATTTTTGTTTGAAATATGCAATCTTCAACTGTTCTTCTCACCGAAGAATGCGCAAAGCGTTGATTAAATGTAAAATAATGAAAGGAATCTCATTTAAATATATATTTATATATATATATAAAGATTTCTTTTTTCAACTCCTCGAGTCTCTTTCAGTATCAAATTCTATCGAAATCCGTAACAGCTTAGCTAAAAGACTTTCGTATTTCTTATACTTTTTTCTTCTTTAATAAGCTGTCGAATGCAATAAAGGTTTGCATTATTCATCATTAAATGACGATGACTGATGAGAGTATTTTAAACTGTCTGCGAGATTATCATGTTTTGAATAAATGTCAATATTATTTGAATTTTTGAATGGCATATTATAGGAATAAGAGTTATAATTATTCAAAAAATCTTGACCAAATGGTGGTAAAGAAGAAACAAACATACGAAACATTTCATGAGAAACTGACTTGAAAACGAGTTTCTTCCATATAAGAAACATCTGGCATTCTAAATGCACCAAGAAAAAGATTAAGAATCAGGTTATTAGTGTTTGTCGCTTTTGGTAGATGTATAAAATGTATCACGCACAAATAAATGTTCGAGACCTAATTTTTTCTAAATAAAAAAAAAGTATCTATTTCTTGAACAATTGCGTAATATTGTGCAATTCTGACAAATGCATTAAAATTGTAGTATATTTTCTTGGCAATTTCTATCATCCGAATTTTGTTATAAATACTGAGAAAAGTTTTAATAATTGAAATTTTGAAGATGAAATGCTATTTAAATAGGATACTGTATGTTTAATCTGCCTATAAAATCATTTTTAAGTAAAACTAATTTTAGTTGAATTTTTGCATGCCGTAATATACACTGGTGTCCAAAATTAAGGATCAATCACAAAATGCTAATTTTCAAGTACGCGAATACTCAAAAGGAAATAATATAATTCGAATAATTACTGTCTCTACAGCACAGCTAGTCCATATAACATCTCATTCATGTCACACATGGTCACAAGTGTCACAGTCACTACGGTGAAGCAAAAAAATAGGAAATTTCATACATCTCATTATGAGTCTCAAATGATCCCTATATGTGACTCACTGAGACGCCACTGTGACAAGTCACCATGTGACTTTACAATGTAGTTACATTGTGACTCTCATGTGACTGTCATCTGTAGACTCAATTTCAAAGTCATCGTGAACGCTGCATTGTGATAAGTTACCAAATAATGTCACATTAAAGTCACATGATGACTTTCAGGTGACAGCTAGACTATTGTGATGTCACCATTGTGCTCTTTTGTGAAAAGTCACCATGTGACTATAATGTGATATTATTTGGTGACTTATCATAATGCAACGTTCATGATGACTTTGAAATTGAGTCTAAAAATGACAGTCACATGAGAGTCACAATGTAAATACATTGTAAAGTCACCTGGTGATTCGTCACAAAGCAGCAGTCACATTGACGTCTAAGTGGAGTCACATATAGTGATCATTTGAGACTCATAATGAGACGTGTGGAATTTCCTATTTTTTGTTTCACCGTGGTGACTGTGACACTTGTAACCATGTGTGACATGAATGAGATGCTATATGGACTAGCTGTGCTGTAGGGATAGTAATTATTTGAATTATATTATTTCCTTTTGAGTATTCGCTTGCTTAAATATTAGCATTTTGTGACTGGTCCTTAATTTTGGCCACTAGTGTAGTAATAAAGTGTAGTAATTCTTCAAAACTTCAAAATCTCTTCACTAAAGGATGATAAAGTAGAAAGAAGCATTTTATCAGATTCTAGCTTAGAAATTTGTGTCATTCAGTTGAAAAAATCTGACTCTCTAAAATCTAAATGTATTAAGGCTGCTTATCACCCAGCTTCCGAATTCCCCTCACTAATGTCGAGTCTATGGGAGTTTGATGCATTCGTATACTGTAAAAGCACTTATTTTCGCGAGGCTTTAATTTTCGCGATTTTCGCGAGCCCGTCGTAATCGCGAAAATTTAAGCCTCGCGAAATATATATTTTCTTTTGCCTCAAATAATAATGAAAAATCAGAAATCTTTCACTTTCGAAATTTAGTGATTACAGTTACTTAAATAAAAAATAAGTACAAAAATGTCTTAAATACTTACAACTATTTCTTGAATATTATACAACTACTTCTTGAATAAAAACAATAATACAACTAATAGTATGCAGCTCATTCACTTACAACATTTATACCAGCTTCTTTGAATCCAATCATTTTTAGAGTGATGAGGAGAGGGGGCTAGGAGGGACGAAGAACTTTTCTGACAAAAGGAAGTTTCTTAAATTGCCTTATGCAAAAGGTGTTCTATTTAGGTAGTTTCGGAATTTTTCAACTTTCGGTTCAGTTCATATAAAATTCGCGAAATCTTCAGCTCGCGAAATCGCCGATATCTTCATTTTCGCGAAAATAAGTGCTTTTACAGTATTTAAAATGTCTCCTCGGGAAATTAATAATTTAGCTCCTTTTTTCTGTACTCTTCATAAAGGATGTCTTTTTTTGTCTCAGTTTTCGAAATAATTCTAAAATATATACTTAATTTTATATGAAGTGTTAAAATCTTACTCTCAGTTCGCCAACTTTTAACGCATAAAATACTAAATTAAGCATAGATTTTAGAAATATTTTCACAACTAAGAAAAAAAGAGAGATCCTTTAAGAAGAGTACACAAAAAAAAAAGGGAGTTAAACATATTAATTTCCCGAAGGGATATTTTAAATATACGAATGCATCAAACGCCCATACACTCAGCATTAGCCAGCGAAATTCGGAAGCTGAACGACTAGGTGCCTTAAGAAAAAGATGAGGAAAATTGCTATTAATAGCTATTGCCAATTGTGAAACTACTTCAGTGCACACAAATGGTCAAGACATAACTTCGGTATCTTTAGAAAAAAAATTAAAAACAAATTGCCTCGTATTGTGAAAATTGGAGAAATATATCAAAATTGTTTACTATTTCCCTGGCAATTTTTATCATCTACATCTTGCAATAAGTTTTAGAAAATGTTTTAATAATTGATATTTCGCAGGTCAAATGATATCTTTGATTCTTTTTTATTTATTTATCATTTTTAGAATTTAAATTTAATGTTATGATATTATTTTTATTGCAAATTATTCTTATATATAAGTCTTTCTTTCTTTCACTTGTAATAAGAATGTATCTAGTTAACATCTATCTATACGGTGTTTCTCAACCTTTTTTGGTTTACGGCACACTAAAAAATATCAGGAATTATTTGCGGCACACCTGAATATAAAAAATGTAAAAGTTGTATGATACAAAAAAATTATATATTTATTTACAAAATGTATTCAATGGGAGGACTCAGCGTGTTTTCTTGAACAGATTAAATAAATATGAGGTTCTAAAGTCGCCAGACAAATTCGCATTTTATCGTCAACTTTTAAAAGTCTTCCCGCTTTTTGGACTTGATTTCTGTCAATGCTGATAATCCAAATTCACAGAACCATGAAGATGTAAAAGGCAAAAGAATTTTAATAGCTTTCAGATTGATCATGGGGTACATATTTCTGTCAGAAAGCCAAAATTGATCGAAATTATTCTCGAAGATTGTTGAAAGGTAAAACTTATCGTTTTCAAAAGAATGAGCTGTTTTTTTCCTGTTGTCAAATTTGGTGTCTTGCAAATTACAAATGGGTTCGTTAATCATTCATATTCGTCAACTCAAAGCGAAGGAAAGTAAGTTTTTAAGTGTTAACCACATAACTGTTGTGCCCGAACACAGTTCAAGCAAGAAGACTTTGCTTGCTTCGTTACTATAAGTTTTTTGATAACACTAATTTGTAACTTTAAATTTTTCTTTATTAATTGTCAGATATTTTTCGATTGTATAAGCCAGCTATTTTAGTACGGAAAAAGTGGTGTTTCCTCCCTATTTTTAATTTATGGTGTCAAAAAAATGAAACAGTTAAGGGGTTAAGCACATGATAAATAGAAAACCTCGTATTCTTGATACGACACCATACATTTTTAATTATTTTTAAAAAAACCTCGCGGCACATTTGACAATCTCTAGTGGCGTACTGGTGTGCTGCGGCATACAGGTTGAGAAACACTGATCTATAGACTATCATACTACCACTAGTATGAAATATCACTAGTATGAAATATCACTAGTATGATATATCACTAGTTAGAATCTATCTATCTGGTAATCTAACATTTATCTAGTAGTAATAAAAATTCAAAGATTTAAATAACATAACTTTAAAAAGATTTTTAACAAATTAGCTCATTTAATACCACATTTATTTTACAGAAAATAATTAAAGGAATTGTTCCAATGTAATTTATTGCAGCAGGCAGAAATTTTATAATGCCATGAATTGCAACGAAAGCTTATTTTTTTTTTTTTTTATTTACCTTCAACGAGTGATGTGAGGAGTGTGACGTTAGCTGCTTTCCGCCGGCCTGCGGGTAGGTTGAGGCCGATTTTTTCGAGTTTCTCTCTAAGGGAGCGACCGCCGTTCTTTGACTTCGCTCTAAAAGATTAGGAAAAAAAATTATTGAAAAATTTCAACAAACACAAAATATTTAAATTCAAAGTATTTCAACAGTGGCATGTATTGACGGAAATTTGAATTATTATTATTATTATTATTTTAATTACGGTAAACAAAATTTATAAGTTCACTGTAAAAAAAAAAAAAAAAAAAAAAAAAAAAAAAAAAAAAAAAAAAAAAAAAAACTGTAGTTCTACAGATGTAGACTTACATGCTTACTAAACTTTCGTCTGTAACTGTACAAAAAAAGCTGTAAATCTAAAAAACTAGTTTTTGTAAAGCCACAGAAATCTGTAGCTTTACAAATGAATCTGCTAAAATTACAGTAATCTTACTAAAATTTCATCTGTAACCATGGTTGCAGTTATATGAAAAGTTCTACGCATCCCAGTTTTCTAAAAAATTCTTAGTAAGCTTACAGATTTTTTGTGTGCAAAAGTGTATCTGTTACATGATTTTTTTGTTGTTGCCGTTACATAAAAAGTTCTAGGAATCCCAGTTTCCTAGAAAAACTTTAGTAACTTTACAGATTTTTTTTTCTTTTACAGTGTAATCTTTAAACATATCATTCATTTTACATTTATACTTGTTATAGTAAATGACTTGTTGAATTTTAAAGATAAGGAATCCTTTATGAAACATCCTGAATGTTAACAACCTATATTAAACACACATGCTTCAACAGCTATATTAAAAATATAAATAAATTTATTGTCGTTTTAAGCGATGTTGATAAATAGATCCATCTAGCATTTAACTTTTTTAAACTTTTTTTTTCATCTTTAAGTTCCAGATTAATATAACAGAGAAACTGTTAGATTTACGAATTATAAAAGTAAAATAGATTTTATTTACTTTGCATCATTTTTATTTTCTATTCTTAATTTACCCCGTGCTTTAATGCTAATATACATATGTTAACACATTTTGAATAAAAAATATGTGTTAATACCTTTTTCTGTGTTTTTTTTATGCTGTTAATTTGCATTTTCTGGATATCAGGCAAAATTTTTTACATTACACATGAAACTTACTTTTTGAATGCTACTAATTCCATTTTTCGGGATGTAAAATGAAATTTATTTATATTACACACAAATTTATTTTTACTTTCTTCTACATTTATAAGAAGAAAGTATTGGATTCGTGAAAATTTTCGAATTCCGGTTTTCGACCGATTTACACATTTTAGGGGTCAGAGATCCCGAAAAACATGTTTTTACAAAATGTCTGTTTGTGAGTCTGTCAGTCTGTACCTGACACAAATTTTGAGGGTTCTCCATCTCAAGAACTAATAAACGAATTTAATAAAACTTTAGATTCAGTTAGTACCTGATATAAATTGGTGCTGATACCGCAATAGCTATGTCTCAAGAACTAATTTACAGATTTCCATCAAACTTCAGATTCTATTAGTACCTGATAGAAATTAGTATTGTTTAGTTTTTGGTGTAAATCGGCCAACAGGTGGCGCTGCTATGCTACATTTTTCACGTTGTATATCTCAAGGACTAATGCTTGAATTTTAATCAAACTTCAGAATGAGTTAGTCCCTGATATAATTTGGTCCTGATTAGTTTTTGGTATAAATGATCCAACAGGTGACGATGCTATGCAGAATATTATACGAATTCTGCAATAGCTCTATCTCAAAAACTAATGCACGGATTTTCATCAAACTTCAGGTTCAGTTAGAAGTTGACATAAGTTGTTGCTGATTAAATTTTGCTGTAAATCACCTAACCGGTGGCGCTGCCATGCTGCATATTTCAGGAAACATTAACATGTATGAGATAGAAGAAAGTTTTGGGATTGCCACATCCGACTAGTTTAAAATACTTTTAAGTTTGAAAGTATTTTCGGTATGTAAGTAAAAAAAAAAAATCAATTATTACTCAGGAAATCTCCAATTCACAGCCAATTGTATGATGATCTCAGAATAGATTTGCTTGCTCATTTATATCATTAATCATACGTTACCTTAAGTGCACAAAAGATAAATTACAATGTGATACGAAAGCACCAACGAGAAATTATAGATATGAACCTATATTAAATACATATTCTTGGCATCAACATTAAACCAATACATTATAACAGATATAATTGCTTTTTGCAAGTAAATTCATCGACCATTTTGCTTGTTATTAAAAAAAGTATTTCATAATTAATGTAATATGGAAACGCTTAGATTCACAAAATATAAAAATGAATGCCAATTTTTTATTTGCATTCTTAATTTAAAAACTATCAGTCGGGAAGATAGTGTCCCATTTTTTAAACCAATTTTAGCGTCGATAATTTTTGTGTATATTATAAATTAGATGGTGCAGATAACAAAACTTCAAGACAGCTGGCGCACCAGTGGGGGCGTCAAGAGATTGCTATAGCAACGTCGTGCAATCCCTTGCAGTGGGAAATGAATGGCAAACCCATTACTAATGATGTTTTCGAGCTGAAGTAACATCAGTATTCGAGTTGCCATTCATTTCACATGGCAGAAGGCTGTGCTATGTTGCTATGGAACCTCCCCATCCTCCTCTGATGCACCAGCTGACAAGCTGTTTCGTTATCTGCACCATCTAATATATCATATTTATCAAAATCACCGACGTCAAAATTGGTTGTAAAAATGTAATACTGCATCTCAGTGTAAGTAGGGCCTGACTAATGCAGGGGTAAATAGGGCAGTTGCCCCGGGGCCGCATTTTAGCGGGCCCGATGAGCGTAATCAGGATTTTCATTAAGAGGGTGCCCAGTAGTTAAAACTGGCCAAAACGGACCAAAAATATGTTCAAAGATTTAGGAATGCAGTGCGGTCTTTTTCTTCCACTCTCTGCTTCTCGTACCCCCGTCCCGAAGTAAAAGAGAACGAGCTACACCATCAGAAATTTAATGATTAAAATTTTATTGCTACAACTTAGTAGTTCATTGTTTTAAAAGAGAAATTAATTATTGATGTTTTCCTCTTAACGAGGGAAGTTAAAACCATTTATACGGATCAATCGGGGCATTTTTATTTTAGACATCTTATGACATACATAAATAAGTAAAATGAAAGTTTGCAAACATATTCCTTTCAACCAATCCATCATTTTTTCTACTAATTTCCTACTAGTATTTTTCTTAAAGTTGTGATCATCTTTCTTCTGATGCCCTTTATACAGATGTGAATAGTACCTGGGTACAAAATTTATGTGCATATATACAATATATGTAAAGTTTATTACTAGTCACTTAAGCACAAGTTGTGAGCAATTTATATGGATATATAGAAGGGGCCCCCCGCAGAATGTTGCTTGCACCGGGCCACTAGATAATCTAAGCCGAGCCCTGGGCGTATGTGCTTTAATACTAACAAATACATATTATAACGATGTGAACAAAAAAATATTTGTTTATCAATTTATCTTGAACCCCCTTTTTATACTCTATAAGTTTAAATCTTCTAGATATTATGCAAATTTATTTATATTACACGCAACGTTTTTTTTTCTTTTTTTATTGCTATTAATTTAATTTTCCTGGATATAAAATAAATTTTGTTCATTTTACTCACAAATATACTTTATTATATATACAAACTGTTTTTATAAAATTAAAAGAAAAAATAAAATGATTATTAATATGAAAATCCGAAGTTCAATTTACATCGAACTATATGATATGATGATCTCATAATAGATTTGTTTGCGGATGGAAGTAGCTTTCAATCAGTTTCACTATTTGTACATTGTTATACGCAAATATTATTCGAATAATGATTTCATTTGTAAAGTGTTTCATAACTAACGTTTGTTCAATAAACATGACATCATAAAACTACTCAAAATTTAATGCGAGTTTATAGTGCACTTAACCTTCCTCACAATATAATCTCTAGCAGTTGTTGACTTCGCGAGATTTGTGTTGTAATCGTGGAATCGCATTACATGCTCAAGAGGAGTTTTTCAGAAAAACTTTTTTACTCGAGAGTGCAATTTTTTACCTTTTTGTCTTCAGAGAATTTTATTACTGGTTATAAATATGGTTTTCTTAATAATCTTAAAGTTTTTGATTGTTATTTATTATTATTTTTTTTTTAATTTCAATTTTCGTTTAAATTTTTGGGATATCACACAAATTAATTTGAGAAATAATAATTTGTTACTTTCTTTTATTTATAATAGAAGAAAGTATTGTAATCGAAATTGTTTTCGACTTTCGGTTTTCGACGGATTTACACATTTTAGAGGTCAGAGACACCGAAAAACTTGTTTGTACAAAATGTCCGTGCATCGCCATTGTATCATCGAAAGTGTATGATTGTTATGCATAAAACTGAACCAAATTTTAGGTATATGCTTTTGGCTATGGCAAGCAGGTCCTCCTTGTACTTGCAAATGTTCCGCCGAAAGCGGGCGCTGTAATAGCGATTTTTGTGTAATTTTCTCTATTTTTCGTAGTTCTGTTGTACATCGGCTGCTCGTGCAGCGAATGGAACTTTGCCTCCAGCTAAGCTGGCTATTCGAAAACAACTGACGTAACACAGAATAACGAAAAATATTGATTTTATTAAATATAATGGTCGGAATTAACTCGTTTTTACTCCGATTAATTGGATAAAGCAGAAATTTAAGATGAGAATCAAAGTTAGTGTAGTATTGAACTAATAATATTGAAGTGTTAACATTTGTAACTACTTTTTTAAATATTAAGATGTTTGAGACAGAAGAAAATTTTTGGATTGGGACATCCAGCTAGTTTAATACAAAAATACGAGATAATCTATCAATGCATTCAGACATTAAAAATATTTTCAAAACAGATTATTGAAGTCATTAAAATAAAAGCAAATTATTAATGGACGCTTTAAATGGTGAATTCTTCTATTTATGAAATAGTGTTTATTTTAATGACGTCTGTAAGCTGTTTTGTGGATTTTTTAAATGTCTGAATGAATCGATAGGTTATCACTTGTTTTTGTATTTGATTATGACATTGCTATTGCTTTATATAAAGAATTAAAGTTGTGGGATACGATCCAACTTGTTTCGAAAGGCTTGTTAACACGTCTAGCGACGATTTTATAAAAATAACTTAATACTAAACCAATTTTATCTTTATTGGTTATATTGGTGCACAATGGTCGGAATAGTACATTAGTTGAGAAATGGCATAGATAGATTATGAAAACTTCCAATATTTGTAAAATCTAATGCTATTAAATTAAATCGATTGTGCCAATGTTCTGTAATCGGCAATTTCTTGAATTGTTTGTCCATAAATATCTGCTACAATAAAATTGCAATATGATTCAAATTTAAAATACATTATCTGACATATGTATCTTGTAGAAATGGTGAAGAATTAAATACCAGTAATGTATAAAGCAACTCCAAAATACTTTTGAATGTTTTGTTGTTCATTAAAATCAAAATTTAATTGCTTTGAAAATTATAAATAAAGACTCATAAAAAAAAAACTTATATTTTATCTAAAATTCAGAATTATTAATATGTATTTCAAATTAATTCGTAATTGATTTTCTCTGTATTACGATATTAGTTGAAAAATGTCAAAGGCACATTCTGAAAAGTTTCAATATATGTAAAAGTTAATACCATTAAAATGATTCGATTGTGCCAACTCTCTATAATCGGTCATTCCCCGAAATACTTGTTCATAAATGTCTGAAATAATAAAATTGCAACTTTTCAACTTATTGTTTTATTCCTCGTTGTAAAATTCTGCAAAAGTCACGTTCATTCAGCTAAAACCAATACACGAAATGACGCACTTCTCTTCCCTCAGTGTTGATTTTATGTTAACTTATGCAAAGTGTCACTTCATATCACGTGTTAATATGATATTTTTACTCGGTTAGATGAAGCATGTATTTGCTGGACCGCGTTGTCTCAAAATTAGCAGCAAATATTTTAATATTAAATTTCAACAAGTATCATGAATCGTTTATGTTCAGTGAAGTATAATTTTCATCGTTCGGATGATTTTTAACCCCGTGTCCTCCCTTTACTTAGCTACAGATCGAAAATTTACGAAAACAATTGAAGCAGTAAAAATATTTTTGATGCTGACAATTTTAGCACTGAATTGTAAAAGATTGTTACTTTTAGAAACATGGAAATTTTACGGATATAATTTTCTGCACTGACATTGTAAAAAAAAAAATTTTTTTTTCAGAATTTGTTTTAAAAATGTGTATTTTTTATACCCTTAATTTTATTTATGAAATAGGACAAATTAAGCAATATTTCATAACATTACTTCACATTATATTTATTTATTTACTTTTTATTTCACTGTGATTAAATATAATACCACAGAAGCAATTTTATTATTCTCATTTTATTCGGTCTGCATTAGTGGCATATCAGTTTCGTAAGGCAGGAAAAAAAAGGAACGAAAAATCATGCATACAACACATATTGTGAAACACTATCTAACACTTACAGAATATTGTTAAGAAATTTTATTTATTTTTTTATTTCCATACAATGAAATGAGATATCTAAATTAGCATTATTAAAAAAAAAAAAAAAAAAGGCAAAATTCCTTTTCTAGATTTTCTGTCTATATTTGTTATTATACGCGAATTATTTCGTGCGGCACTGGATGATTAAATTTATAGAACTTATGCACACCACATAATTTCTCTATTCTGTAAAAAAGAAAAAAAAAAGTAACTAACGCTGTCACCAATGCCGTAAATGAATTTTTTTGTGTCAGGAGGTCTTTCTTAGCTAATATTACAGGGTGTCTACAGAATCTGGAAATCAGGGAATCATGGTAAAATCAGGGAAAAGTCAGGGAATTTTGTAAAAATACTCGAAAATCAGGGAAATTTGGTTATAATCGAAAATATTTGCATTTTCACCTTGACAACGAGACTGGTTCGTCTTTTTTATGTACCATATTTTTTCACATGCTGATTAGTCTTTGTCTTTCCTAATATTTTAAAAAGATGCAAATGGTATGAGTTTCTGATATTTAACACATATTAAGGCGAGCAAATGTCCTCATTTTCTGTGGATAGCGCTTATATTGAAGACAATTTACTCATTTTTGAAATTTTTAAAAGACACCTGACCAAGTGGCCAGCTTAATCCAATTAGCTATCCCGTCAGATGTAGATATGTCTTAGAATTGAACATTTTTCAAAAAGTAAGGAAATTTTCTGGTCATCATATATATTCAATGGCCACTACATGAAGTTGTTGGACTAAATTTTGAAATCGGATTTATAAAACTGTCAACCAATACTTTATGAATATTAGGCAATTTTTATGTTTTTCTCTTGTTTTTTCTCCCAAATGAGATGTTAAAAAGCTGAATAAGTATGTTACACGAGGAAACAGCATACATGAAAAGATACAGTGTGCGTATTGTTAATAATGAAAATCAGTCTGATAAAGATAATCAGAAAATCATGGAAAAATCAGGGATTTTTTTTTTTTTTTTTTTTACAATTTCTGTAGACAGCCTGTATTAAGAAAACTACTGCGCACAGAAATATAAAAATTGGTAGTCTTATATAGAAATGTTTGATAAACACGCTGAAGCAGACAGTTTTTAAATCGAAGAATTATTTTAACAGGTATTTAATATTAAAATTGCCCAAAATATTTCCATTAAAAAAGTTTTATAGGAGAAAAAACTATACATAGGAATTTAATATTTTTTTCTAAGGATATATATTACAAACTTGCGGTGCGCAGACTGCATTTATTTTTTTAATTTGAGAATTTTTTTAGAGTTTTTTTCAATTACGTATTTATTCAAATTTTCATCATTTTAAGAGGGCTTTTTTTTCATATTTTAGAAATAGGTTATTATTTTAAATTGCTGCAATTGTAAAAACAGCGCAAATAATAATATTTTCTTTCAATTAAAAATTTATTTATACCTGACTATTAAAAACAGAAAAAATTTTAAATTAAAATTTAAATTTAAAATTAATTTTGTATGCAAATAGAGTTTTGAAATGTATGAAAAGCGATACTTTCGTATGAGTTACTAGCCGAAGAAATCGCCAAAGATTTCGTCATTTACAGCAGCTAATTTTTATTCTGATCAATTTATTTATTTAAGCGCGTAGTTCGATTACATGTTTGTTA
The DNA here is from genome assembly GCA_963932465.1 of Maratus speciosus. Lineage (NCBI taxonomy): Eukaryota > Metazoa > Arthropoda > Arachnida > Araneae > Salticidae > Maratus > Maratus speciosus. The sequence goes on along the minus strand of OZ010795.1, from coordinate 345,973,048 downwards.
ATTTCTTTTTATATTATTTAATTTATTGATGAAGTTTGAGCTTCGTTATGCAATATCAGCTGGAAACAATGGCTGAACTATTTAATATTAACTTAAGTGCAAACTGATTTATCTTTCATAATCATCTGCAGACAATAGAGATAGATTTAAAAAATAAAATTAATGCTTGAAAACTATTTTCAAAACCATAAAAAATGAGTAAATTGCGATACAGTTTTCAAATAAATTACAATACAGTTTTGAAACAAATTGCCTTTCTAAGTACATCTCCCCCCCCCCCCCCCCATTCAACGACGTAAAAATTGAAAATATGCGATGTTTAGAAGTAAAAAAAATTATAGTAAAAGCAAAATTGAACCTGCTGTTACCACTGTCAAAATAACATCAGCGTTGCTCACGGACACGTTTGTCCTTTGGATAAGGGGTCTTGTAACGGATTTTTTGAGTGTCTCTGTAATTGAATCATAAGTGTTATGCATTCCATATTATATAGAAAACATGTTGTAGTACAGCTCAAGCATCCATATCAATTCAATTATGTTTAAAGTATCGCAACACCATTAAAATGCACTGCAAGCGCATTTTCCCTATAGATCTTAATGTAATGAGATTTTCTTGTGCTTCTGTGGTGGTAATTAACTATAAATGCCATTTATTTTATATTCCACTTTTAAAGCACATTGAACTCTGTCTCAGTGATTCATATCAACCTTATTGTGTTTCAATTATTGTAACTTTATTAAAATCTATCGCAAACAAATCCCACTCCCTCTCTACCATAGACCATACTGTAAAAGAATTTTTTTGTGTGTTCCTGTAAATGAACTATAAATACTGCATCCTTCAATTTCAATAGCAAACATTCTAGAATAAGCCTCTATAACATATAAAAATTAACCCTTTAATATTAAGGGAGAAGCAAACTTTCAAATTCATGTAGAATAGGCCTCTATAATATATAAAATATATCCCTTTATTATTAAGAGACGCGGAAACCTCCAAATTCATGTAAAAACCTTTATATAATGTATAAAAATTATCCCTTTATTATTAAGGGACAAGTAAGCTTTCAAATTCATGTAAACCTCTATATGACAATTAAAAATTAACCCTTTATTATTAAGGGACAAACAAACTTTCAAATTCATGTAGAGTAAACCTGTATAACACATAAAAATTATCCCTTTATTATTAAGGGACAAGCAAACTTTCAAATTCATGCATCTCTTTCAATATGTTATTTCTATGAATGATACGTATATTCTATTTAAAAATTGTAATTAAATTTCTATAATAATTTTCTGGGTTCAAAGAATCCTATTATTGGTTTGGTTTTATGAAAATTATTTCTATCATCTTGCAATTAATATATTATCCCATATTTCAATAATTCAGATTTTAATTTTAAAAAATCTAACAAGAAAATAAAAGGAAGTTTGATAACCTTAAAACTTATTACCATGGCAAGAATAATAAAAGAACTTATTGTTATTGAGTATCAAGCTCTCGAAAGCAGATCTGGAAGCGATAAGTAAACCTGCAAATTCATTAAATAGCAGAACATGCTTTGTAATTTCTAAGAAGTAATCATTTTTTTAATTAGTTTGAAACAGATAAAAAAAAAAAAGACGGCAAGAGCAAATGAGTTGAACTCCAAACAGAAAATAAATGAAAGTGCGTAACGCTTTGTAACTCAGGATTAATTTAAGAAAATCGATGATGCAGTAATTTATCAAATGTTTTAATTTAACCCCTTAGTTTCTCGCTTCCAAAATTACGTTCTTGATTAATTTGTATGAAGACAACGGAGTGAAATGTCTATGTCACGATTTCTATAAAGCAAATGCTTTATTCTAGATTGAAGCTAAGTCAAAATGAACTATAGCTATTCTTTAATTTTGCTGACCTGTTAAAGATTTATAGAATAATACTTTCATTTGATTATTATAACTAGCTATTATTGGTCTTGGAATATAGAACTTCTTGGTAATATAAGCAGCGTGTCAAATTTGTTATTCTCATTTAACAAGATCAGTATTTTTTACTTGTAAATTGGATTTTTCTTTTACTTATGTAAGAAAATAACTTTATAATGTGAGTATTACGAATAATCATTCAGTGCGAAATAGTATAATTATGCAATCAAACGAATTTCATTCTTTGTAATCATTTATCATACGAGCAAACCTTGTGTTTATGAGTGTGTGTGTATATAAGCAAATCTTATCTAAAAAACGGCTCTAATGATTTTTACTAAATTTTGTATCCTTGTATTTTTAGAGAAAGAGAAGACATGGGTTAGGTCACATGTTCGAGAAATTTCGATTAGGGGGTCATTTTGGGATCACTACAGGTCAATGCATTTCAATGAGAATGAAGTTTGAAACAGTTATTAAGTTGTTGAACAATTGGTAGTAAACGAAGTCGCAAAACTGGCAACATTTTGCCAAATTTGGCGGAATATTGGCGAGATTTGGCGGGAAAATTGACTCAGGATTACCAATGCCAAGACACATGCTTGTCGCCAAATATGGAAATATGTACAGTCGTGGAAAAAAAAAAAAGTAAACACCCCCTACTAACTCCTAAGCAAATCATCATAGAAGAAAGTTACTGGTACCGAACGATTGAAAGTAAAGTCTACTTTTAAATGATGTATATAAAATTTTCTTAGGGGTCATCTACATATTAAAACGAATCCAAACTTCATTTTTTTCAATGGCAATGCCCAATTTTAACGAGATATTTCAAATCTTTGGTTCAAACTATGCCTAGACACCAAATTTCAAGTCATTTGAATGATAAGTTTTTGAATTATAAACATTCAAAATTTAGTGCTTCTAATGTTAAATTACATTTTCATATTTTTATTTATATCTCCCGAAATTATGCTCCTAATGTGCTAATTTTTTTGTAGTAATAATACTAATATACCCAAATATAAATAAGCTGAATTTGCAATTTTTATAATTTTATGATATGAATTATGAATTATGAAATTAATATTCGAAAAAATTATGAATTGCAACATACAATGTTTTTGATGGATTTAGATTTAGTAAGTCTTGCTTTATGGAAATTCAAAAATTTGACATTTTTATTCCAAGTAGTTTTCAAATTATGCTTAAAAAACGGCAAAATGATGGTTTAAGGGGCCGTCTATGATGGAAGTGAGTAGACATTTTGAAATTTTTTCTGCTGTACTGTAATCTAACACGCTTCATTGACTCCTTGAGTGGCGCTTAAGGTGCCTTGATCAAGGAAGGGGCTCTCTCGGTTAACAATCCAGTACGGAACTTCAATTTGGATACAGCCCTTAAAATAAGCTCGTTTTAAAATAATTAATTTCTCGGAAACTTATGGTACGAATTGCATAAAAATTCGTTTTTAGGCTAATTGAAGGGTGTAGAGTTCATTTATGCTGTCAGAATTGGGTACTGCTATTGAAAAAAAACAAAGTTATGGTTCGTTTTAATATGTAGATGGCCCCCTAAGCAAATTTTATATACATCATTTAAAAGTAGACTTTATTTCCAATCGTTCGGTACCAGTAACTTTCTTCTACGATAATTTGTTGAGGAGTTAGTAGGGAGTGTTTACTTTTTTTTTCCACGACTATACTTAGTTTTAATATTGATTATCTCTGTAAATAATACTGTTATAAAATAAAATGATTTATAGAAATAAAAAAAATCCCTGCCGGCCCGGCCTATAGGCGGAGGTAGATTTCTAAGTTAAGTATATTAATTGCACAACCAAAAACTAAATCATGATTAGATATAAATCCACTTTAACAGTTTTATCTGGCCGCTTTTCACGAGTTTTTATTTCATTTTTATATAATAGCTGGTTTTATCAGAATCATGTTAAGGCGGTATTCAAAAAAATACTTTTGAATGCTCAACAACTCGAAATTTTCTGGCACATTTTCAGATTCATTTTTAATAGAAAAAATACGAAACTTGCTGACGTGATTTTTGAAAAGATTTATAAGCGATATGTGTTTTTATTTTTCTTTCAATTAATTGAAACTTGATTAATAAACAATTATTTTCTTAGTAGGGCAATATTTTTCGTTTCTAACACAATCGCTTCGGGAAATTCTGTTCAAAATGCCCACTTTGACATCATTTTTTGAAATATATTCTGCGTCTATCAAAAAATCGATCATAACGGTACATTATATAGTTTTTCGAGAAGAGAATCTCTCAATTGGATGCGTTTGAGAGCAAAAATGAATTTAAAAATGAGTCAGAAAATAAGCAGTTTGGATTTGAATACACCCTTAATAAGATGATTTTTTTTTTCAACCGCTATGTATTTTTAATTTGTTTTTGCTGTAAGAATTGGTCCTATCAAAAACTTGTCTATATAAATGTTGAAGACAATATTAAGAAGATATATGATAAATTCATGGGGATTTTATATCTTGTGAATTGACGGAGTTATGGAAATTTTTCTTCTTCTTCCTCCTTTTTTTGTTTTCGTTTTTAATTTTTTTTTTTTTTTTTTTTTTTGCGGTATGAATTGGTCCTATCAAAAACTTGAGAATATAAAAGTTGTAGATAATATTAAGGAGATGTATAATAAAATTAATTGGATTTTATATCTTGAGAATTGACGAAGTTAGGATTTTTTTCTCCCAAAAACCCTATTTTTTGCACCCCTTGAGCCCATTTTTAATTTTATCAAAAATCTGTGATACATAAATTTTTGGTCCTATTTTTAGAAGTAATAAAAACTTTAAACTGATTTGATATGTACAAAAATTAAGAAGTTATGGGGGTTTTTCGGTTTTCACAAAACCTCTCCCTATTTCCATTCCCTTGGTCCGATTTTGCCCATTAACGAACTTGACCGAGATTTTATGTATCAGTTTGGAAGAGATTTGTGCAGAATTGTGGAAGTTATCGTGTCCAGAAGAAAGTGATATATACATACATACATACATACATACATATATATATATATATATATATATATATATATATATATGTATATGTATATATAGATATATAAAGTTTTTTTTACTGAGGGTGGTTTTGGGTTCTAGGGGTCATGATCGGTGTAGATCTGCAAAAATTTTTCAGAAATTCCAACATAGGAACGACGTCAATAGGTAGTATTTCATACGAAATCTACCTAATACAGTCAGAATTTATTGTTATGTCAAAAGTTGAACTCAAAACTAATTTGAACCGACCACAGCTCGGTCTTCTCCGCTGGTAATTTTGTAAAATTATGGGAATTAAAATAACTTCCGGAACTTTCCACTTTTAATTATTTGCTTTTGAAAATTTTATTTCGAAATTTGTCATATTTTTAAAGTAGAAATTACCTGACTGTTTGATTTTCAGTTTAAATATTTTTTTTCTTCACTCTGCTCCAAATTTGACATCAGAAATCAGTCGTTCACTGTAAAAAAAAATTCCGACCAATTTCCTGTATGAGACGGCAAAATAGTTGCCGCTATCGTACTGGAAAATTTTACGACCAAGCTTGGAATAAAATCCGTAAAAAGAAGGAAATAGTAAATAAAATAGTATTTTTCGGATTTTATTCCGAGCGGAGTCGGAAAACACGATAAGGGCAACTATTTTTTCGTCTCCTACAGAAAACTTGGTCGGATTTTTCTTTACAGTGTTGCGTTCATTAAGTCATTTTATTATGTCATCAAGTACAATTATTTCACAAATATATTTTTTAAATATTGTTGCTTAATAGTTTGGCTTTTTGCAGTACTTAAAAGTATTCTTGTGAAAAAGTAAAGCTATAATAAAAAGTTTCCACACCGTAAAAAAAAAAATCCGACCAGTTTTCCTGTAGGAATCGGAAAAATAGTTGCCCTTATCGTATCGGAAAATTTTCCGACCCAGGTCGGAATAATATCCGTAAAAAAAGGAAATAGTCAATAAAACGGTATTTTACGGATTTTATTCCGATTTTACGGATTTCATTCCGAGCTGGGTCGGAAATATTTCCGGTACGATAAGGGCAACAATTTTTCCGATTCCTACAGGAAAACTGGTCGTATCTTTTTTTTTACAGTGCATGAAATTTAAAAATAAATTCTATAAAATTTTAAATTTTACATCATTTTCTATTGGTTTTAATTTTGTTTCAGTACATTCTTAATATAAAATGTAATTAGTTAATTAGGTAATTAATTAACTCTTTATTTTTTAATTTTTTAAAAGGAATTTTTTACTTTTTGATAAATTAATCTGCGGTTGACCTATGACGTTTGTAAAAAAAGATGGTATGATAAGAGATATGTTAAGATTAGATAGTTAATTTGATGTACATTATGTATTATTAGATAACATATAAAATACATTTACTGTTTATGTATTATTGATAATGGCGCGTATCTATTTTTTTTTAAATAAAATACTTATCTTATTATCGAATTGCTTATACTATGTATATTTACAATAGAATGGTCATTTATTCAAAAACCAATAATTTTATCACATGGTTCTCATGCTGATCGAAAGTGAATCTCAAGCATAGCCAAATTCCATTGCGAAGTAATTTTCCTATTATTCTTAACTCACGAAATATCATAAATGAAAATGACAATCGCTGCAGGTTAAATCTTTTATCACCGAGTCTCATACTATTTCTCAATATGTTACGCTACGTATCCTTTTGTTAAATGAAAACATAAGAAACATCGGTAGATGTTCTTAACAATCTCCCCAAAATATCCACGGTGGCATTTTGTTTATCGGAAAACAAATGGCATCACTAAACCCAAACTATTTCCGAAGATATGAAAAATTATTCCATTCGAGTGAGTGGCAACAATTGATGCTGGCGAGATTTTCTTGTTCTTTCCGCTCAATATCACCACAGTTAGCCAGTGGGAAAATATTCACTGGAAGGCATCCACTTCCTTAAGACAAACTTTCTCCCGTCTTCCGAAGTAAAATTAATAACATCCTGATGGACGACTTTCTAGAAGTTGAAGAGAGGAAATAATAATAACGGCAATATATATATTTGAGAAGGACCTGCGCTCTTTTGCCTATCCACGTGGGTGAAATTTACTTTTCGGCAAATCACCGTTTCCTATTAATAACGGATCTACTGGCTTTTAAAAGATATCAGCCGGGTCGAAAAGTATTTGTGTGTCTCTGGTGCTTTATCCTTTTCGCTCCCGCTACCCCCTCGGCTCGAATTCCACCGTCCGGTGAGTTTCATATTTGGTTGAACTGGAGTTATGGCGTTAGTTTAGAATTAATAAGTTCCGTTCTGGAAGAAGGGCTCTTTGGATTTTCCTGGAATGTAATATCTTTTCGGCTGCCGTGTTATGCGTCGGACGGAGCAAATCCCTTTTACGATACTTTTCGATTTCTCATGCCCAGTAACCTCTCACACACTTGTTCGAGAGTCTTTTATTTTGCTATGGATAGTTTCAAACATCGACTTGCTCACTTAATGTTCAATATATTATTTAAGTAGTTTTGCTTTAAGAGAGTAAGAATAGTATTTATCGTTATGAAAGTGTAGAATTTTTATAAAACCGTGTTAGAGAACACGTTGTATGTATTTATCCAAGTTTTTAGAAATATAGAAGTACATCTTTTGTTAAATGTTTGGTATGAGGATTTTCAATTTCTTATGCCTGGCCACCCCTCACACACTGGCTTAAGAGTCTTTTTCTTTTGCAATAGATAATTCTAGACGCCGACTTGCTTATTTAAAGTTGAAAATAAAATTTAAATTATAAATAGGAATGTATTCGTTAAAAATACATAAACTTGGTCACTGTTAAACTTTAGAACCTTTATATGAAGACAAGAACCTTTATATGAATGTGTAAAATTAAAATTAATAAGTAGTTAATAATCATATAAAGGCGTTTTTTTATGTGTACCATTGTGCAAGTTTACCTGTTTTTTACAAATGCATTATTATTTATTATATTTTATGGTGCAATTGTCCAGCATGTATTAATAAATTTTAAGTAGTTTCAGAACAGTGTTTTACGTTTGAGGTAGCGTTAAAATTTTTCTTGTACGTGGTGTTTTAGAATTATTAGTAAAACATTTAGAAGTGATGATAGACGTCAAGTAATTTTTTAAAGGAATTTAGGTTTTCAATCAAATTATTCAGTTAAAAATACACTGTGTTTCACTCCAAGACATAATTGTTTATTGTAAAGTTTCAACAGACTACTTTCATTTTGTGTGAAATGTGATGAAATCACAGGAAGTGCTAGATATACCTTGTAATTTAACCAACTATATTCTGAATTATCTCGAGTCCAGCTCAGTATTATATGGACCCAAATGATGGCCATTTTCAGACGTTCTCATGATATCATTATATGTTACAGAAAACAAAGTAAATGTCTGTTTAAAATTCCTTTGACACACCATTTGGCTGACGAGTTTCATATTTAGTCGAGCCGAAGTTATGGCATTAGTTTTAAATTAAAAAGTTTCATTCTGGAAGAAGGGCTCTCTGGCATTCCCAGGAATGCAATATCTTTTCGGCTGCTGTGTCATGCGTTGGACGGAGCAAATCTCTTTTGCGATACTTTTCGATTTCTCACGTCCGGCAACTCCTCACACACTTGTTTGAAAGCAGATAGTTCCAAACTTGTTCACTTAAAGTTGAAAATAATATTTCAGCAGTTTTGCTTTAAGAAAATCAGAAAGGCGTTTGTCTATGAGAAAGTATTACTTTTTTTAATAAATGTATATTACAGGATACATGAATGTATTTACCCAAGTTTTCAGAGTTCAGAATATAGTAGCAAAACTATCACTAAGTACTTTACTAGCAATTCAGAACATATTTTACCTGAAGTAAAAAAGAAATACACTGTAAAAAATTCCAGGAACGTGTTCTGGTACAGCGCAAATGTTTACGGAAATTTAATTTAACCTCGTAAAGTTTTAGAGTTAAAGTAATTTTGTAGTGTAAAAACATAAATAATGTATAAGAATTTAAAAATAAAATGAAAAAAAAAATAAGTTATTTAGACAATTAAAAAAATATCCTTCAAAAGTACAAAATACAAAAGAAAACAGAAAAGTTGTACAAAAATGTCATTTACAAAATTTTACACTTTTTTTTTTCAATTTAAAGTTATTGTACTACTTTACAACATTTCCGTTTTTTTTTTTTAAATTTTTAAAAATTTTATACAATTCTTCGGTTATTTAATGAATGAACACTGTATTTATTCCTATATGCAACATATCGCATCAAAAACTTATACACATTAAGTAACTTAAATGTATATATAAAACTGACTGTTTTGATCAAATTTAACTTACCCAATACGAGACATATCTGAACTGCGTAGTATAAAACTTAAAAACTTAACAGATCCCTATTGAGAGACCATAGAAGGAAGTAGATTAAACATTTTTACGGCTTTTTCTGTTTATGTACGCATGAAGCTACTAATTTTATTTAACGAAAAAAAAGCATCATTTAAAAAGAAAAAGAAAGATTAAAGTTTTCTAACCTCCTGAGGACTCCTCCTAATAGGGATGCGTTGAGACACTCTGGGGGTGACAACCGCCTCTGGACCTCACCAACGGTCACCTTGTACTTGGAGGTGGAGCTGAGCAGGGAGAGTCTGCCGGGAACGGAACAGAAGACGTCGGTCGGAGAAGTGACTCCTGTGATGACCATGTCCTTATGATTGTCACTGTGTCGAGGTTTAATGCCTGCCGGACACCAGAGATCGGTCACCAAAACAACCGCGCACTGGCACCAGGCACATGCATACAACAACAACACTAAGTCGGTCTGCAGTTACCGCCATTTCAATAAATCGGATCTGATTCATTAAGGTAATTTAATTAAATAAGGGTAAAAAATAACACCAAGATTTTAATTTTTGCCTTGTAATTTGATTCGATCACAATGATTTATGTAAGCGGCGGCAACTGCTCAACCAAATATAAGTTAAAGCTGCCAACCATCCGGTTTTTTAAGTCAAATAAACGTACTCCAAACTGTATATATATATTTTCAAGAAATGACATCAAATAAGTTCTACAAAGGAATCCCATTACTAAATAAATTTATTAAATAAATTTTATGGTACCATGCATGTTTTCTGACTTGAAAGGGAAAATCCGGAAGGTTGGAAGCTATGATCAGTGATCCGTAAAATAATATTTTACTTGATCTTTGTCCTAAAGATGGTACCGTGACCAAGGTAAGATAAAAATCGTCTGGTTGCAAGAAATTAGAAATCTTGCAATTACCATTCATAATAATATTGCGTATAAGAACAAAATGTTTATAATAAAGATTTCGTTTAATTTGGATATTTTGATTTCTTTCAGACATTTCGAAATATATTTATTTAAAATACACTATCCAGATATCGGTATAATAAGTTCCGCAACAATGTAAATGATCATCGACACACGTTGGTGATATCATAGTCAGCTAAGCTAATTATGTAACGTAGTTACATAACCCCTTTACGAGGCATTTATTATTTGAGGGATCACACAAAATATAAAATAACGTTTACAGGACAGTTTTGGATAAGACGTCTTACAAACTTTAGTGAGCAGAATTTGGAATTTGACTATCAACTATATAAATTTTTCTAACATGATGATATTTATATCTAAAGAATGTATATATATATATATATATATATATATCTTTTTTTAATTTGAGACTACAATTTGTAAGGAAATTATTGTTAATTTTATGTATTTTCACTATGAATTACACTATTAAAAATTTGCGACAAACTGTCCAGCCATTTGTCCGTTATTATGCAAAACAGTTACATAATTGTAAATTATCTCTATTCTGAACATATTATGGTCAATCATATGGCTGGATATGCTTCATAATATGGTCAACTAACAGTTATCTTTAATCCCTTCGGGACCGGCGCCTTTTACACAAATTTTATTCGGTGGCACCACTTTTAAAAAAAGTTACCTTTACTTAACACTAGAACGGCGGGAATTTTTACTCAAGTTTTAAAAAAATATTTCACATCAGAATTTTTACTTAAAACTATTTAACTTATTTATTTAAGTTATTTTTGTTCAACTTATATTAATCTTATATTACAAAGAAATTTCTGGTTCGAATCGACATGTATTCATTCAGAAAGGGTCAAAATGACCCCTCGCCGCCGTTCTAGTGTTAAATAACCACAAAAATGCTCTAAATAAAGAAAGCAGATATTACTTTTCTTTTTTACTGGTGCAAAAAACCAATTCTGTATGCTCTTTTTGAGGGCGCATATATGCACCCATGGTCCCGAATGGGTTAAAACCGGGAATGGCTCGACAGTTTGTTGCAGATATTTAACAGTATAGGAAATTTGTAGAGACATCTAATTTTAGAATAAACATTTACTTATTTTTAGATACAAATTATTACCTAAATTATCCAAAACTGTTTATATTCAAATCAAAAAGCTTTTAACAAATGCAGCAAAAATCAGAAACATAGTAGATTTTTCAGCTGTAGCAAAAATTACCACTTTAAATGAAATAAAATGCTTTATATTTATAAATAAAACATTTCTACTTATTTCTTATAATCATACTTTTTTACTTTGCTGTAACATAGTTTTTCTCAATTACTGTAGTTCTAAAGTTATTCAAAAATATAAACAAAGGATTTGGTTAACAAACATTTATTTTAATATTTCTGTTCAAAATTATTGTTCATAAACTCTTTTAGTTTTTTAGATAAGCATAATGTTATTTGAAAAATATCTGACATACAGAACCTTCTCTATTTTATATATATTTTGAAACTGCAGTTAATTAGAAAGCAATTTTTTTTAGTACAGATTGATTTTTACCACCGCTGAAAATCATCAACTATGTTTCAGAATTTCCAACGAAACATTCAACATTTAAAATGTGTAATTTAGCATACAAAATAATGAAATTGCACAAGGAAAAACCAATTTTGAAAAGTTTCTAGCAATAAAAGAAAATTAAATTATGATAAAATAAAATATTCTTTGCGATAAAAAGTGATTTTCTGACAATTAGGTAAAAAAAAATCTGTTACTTACTACATGATTGATTCAGTTAAATGGATTAAATCCCCGTTCTAATTGGTTTTAATATAAGAAATCATAATAATATTTTAAGCTTTAAAAATTTAAACGAAGAGTTGGAATGAGCTGGATAAAAAACAAATTATTTTGTTTCGAAAAGTCTTTTAAGGGGCCAGGTACCCTTTGAACTAACAAAATACATGAAAAAGTTACCTCCATGAGAATTTCATTCACTGTGCAACTAATTCGCTTTTAAATATAAAACTTAAAACACATATTAAGAAAAAAATATTTTATCAATTAAATTTCTTAAAAAAGTATACATACATATAAATAAAAAAAAAATATTTTTTCTAATATAATACAATTTCTTCGAAAGAAATATTCTTGCATGCATTGCGCCCATGCACACATGAAATTCTAAATCCTGCCAAGATTTTTTAAAGGGTCTCAGGACTCTCAAAGCTTCAAAATTTTCGAAATTTTATTTTTTTTTTAAAGATGTTAAACTCCTACCTTTTCTGAACATTTTGATATAATTGTTTCCTTGAAATACCCATTAGAACAGAAGTTATGGCTTTTAGAATTATACCCGCTGAATAGCTGAAGCGGCGTTTACGAAACTTTGAAATCATTTTTCTCCAAATGACGTTTTTGGGCATAACGCACAGCATATCTCAAAAACTTCCGAAAATTTGAACCTAAAATGTCTCTTTTATTGCTCAAAAAAATATATTTTTTAGGTGATTATACTGTTGAAATTTTTGAAATTTCGTATTAGCTAAATACAACTTTGTATTAAAAATATAAAAATGCTTTAAATACAAATTTATTTAGGTTTAGTGTAATTATTACAATCTTAAGTATAAGTAGGCCTCAAAATTTCATTCGAGTTGCAAAATTTATTTTGTAATCCTGCGCGTAAACTGTTATACTAATTTTCTGCTTCTCAAATATCTGACAATTTGGAGCCCCCTATAAATGCTAATTCTGCATCTTGCCATTTTTAAAATACATAAAATGAAAGAACATACTTATATCTTTCATCCGAATAAAAAGTGTGTTTTAAAATCATATACATTTAAAGATATTAACTATTGAAAATGGCCTTCTTCTTCTTTTTTTCCAATTTTAAGAGTCCTGAGACCCCTTAAATGAATACAGATATAATGTGTTATGAAAATGACATACGATGAAACAAATAACATATGTAGATCCTGAGGAAAAAAATTCTTTTTCAAAGAAATTCGAAATATCGAGATTTTTTCGTTAAACAAAAGTAGTCGTGGGTTCTGAACTTCTCACTTGAGAAACAAAATAATAGGTCATTTTGTTCCTCTATGCATTCAATAAATTCAGCGAAAATTTCATGAAATTCTAGACAATCATTCTTCAGAAATCGTGCGCGCAACGACTAAAATAGATGTTTTGAGAAAATTGATTTTAAAGATTTAATCACTCCTTGATCATATAAAATGAGATCAAAATATTTTTGACATAACTTCTCTTCCAATGCGAATTTTTGAAGGTTTTTTTTTTTTTTTTTTTTTTTTTTTTTTTTTTTTTTTTAATGTACCTAAAGAATCATATTTAATTGTAATCTATTAAAAAAATCGATATTTGGACACTTTAAAAGGTACCTGACTCCATAATTATGTCTATTACTTATAAAGAAATGGATGGTCATACCTAATGCCTCATTTACATTTTTTGCAGATAAAGAAGTATTTCTGCTTTATAAACACGATTCTTGGCTAACGGATATAATAAATTTCAATTTATTATATATATATATATATATATATATATATATATATATATATATATATGTATGTATGTATATATATATGATTTCATTTCGTACTATTTATAATAAAACTGTTATAGAGGAATAGTCATCCTAATTTAACTTTTTCAAATTTTCGATATCATTTTATTGCTGTTAGATTTCGTTATTTTTTAATGTTCTCGAAACGTTGTCGCAGTATGGTTATTCCCAATGCATGTTCAATACAAAAAGAATTATTCAAATAATAATATATATCTATATATAAAAGAATAGAAATTATAAATTAAAACAGTTCGCGATGCACTTTACAAGAAAAGGTTATTGATATTTTACACAGCCATTTTTGCACTCTATTACTTACCCCTACATTGTGTTTCCCACATACGTCCATAATTCCACTCGGCAGCTTGTTGAAAGAAAAATAGCCATATTTACTACTTCTTTAAATTTTAATTCTTTTATACAATTTTATGAGCTTTATTTTGTCTGTAAGGGTTTTTTTTTTTTTTCATTAGACCCGCCTTACCGAATAATTTATCGTTTGATAACATCATTTTCACTTTATTTATTTTATTCTAAGCATACTCTAAAGGGCGATTCTCAAAAGGTGGGCACTGGACACACGTCATAACTTTAAGTCTTTCAAACATAACTTTACTTATCATTGAATTTATTTATTTTTTTTTTTTTTACACTGAGTTTTTAATTCTATTCAGAGACAGAAAATGACATAATTTATTGCAAAAGCTTTGTATAAATATCTTAAAATTTTATTATTTTATGCTAAAGAGGCCAATTTCGGACATTCATAACGTTAACTGCTCCAATGTACCACCAAGAAAAAGAGTTTTAACTTTTTTCCAGGTGGTTCTAATGGTAAACAGCGAATGCATAAAGAAAACGGGTGATTTTTTGATAATTTCGTTAAGAGATGGCAGGTTGATTTATTGCTTTTTTGAAGATAAAAGGAGTTTTCTATAAAGAATTTTCCTGTATTTTGTTATGTCCGAAAGTAACGTACGTAACAAAGTATTTGATTTTATTTTTATTATTACTGGATAACAAAAAGTTAATTATACATATATATATATGTATACACATACAATTATAGGACACATTTACTACATTCTTAGTCTTAAGAATTTTTTAAATACTAAGAGCAACGTCCAAAATCTGTAACGTACGTGCGAAAAAATGTCCAAAATTTGTAACGTACACAACTGCTAATTAAATGCTTTAATAATTAATTTTCCAGAATAGTTTTTGTCTTTTAATGTTTGTGTATAATTTTGTAGACATACTATTAAAAATATTTATATATTATATTTATAGACAAAATACTATACTATTAAAAAAAATTGGCCTTAAATTTGAAAATTTGAAAAATTACATATAGTTAACTTTTAATGATCCCACCTTTTGAGAATCTCCCTAAAATCTTTTACTTGTTACGTGAATATAGTGTTATATTTAGTGACATGACACTATGGTAATTCTGCAGTTAAAAATATTTTTAATTAAAAGAAATGAAAAGAGGAAACTAATTTTGTTTTTTAGCAATTTTGCATGGCGAAATATTAGGCAGTCTTCATCAAAGACTACCTAATATTTATAATATTTAATAATAATACTGTGTTATATTTAGTGTTATTTAGTGTTTAGTGTTATTGTTTAGAAGTGTTAGTTTTGTGTTAAGAGTTTGGTGTTGTTGTTTAGTGTTTTTGTTTTAGTGTTTAGTGTTATTTAGTGATATTTTAGTATGTTAATATACTCTAAAATCTTTTACTTGTTTCGTAATATAGTGTTATATTTTATGACATGATAATATGGTAATTTTGTAGTTAAAAATATTTGCAAATAAAATAAATGAAAAGAGGAAACTAATTTCGCTTTCCAGCAATTTTGCATGGCAAAATATTAGGTAGTCTTCATCAAAGACTACCTAATATTTGATAATATTTATAATAATAATATACCTAATTAATAAGCTATATGAAGACTACTTTATCTGTGCCTTATTACATAATGCTTAGAAACTATCTTTCAGCTTCTCAATTAATTAAAAAAAATAATTATTATTAATTAAAGTGGTAAAAATATTTATTAATTTAAACAGATTTGGGTACAATCCGTATTAAAGAAAAAGAGAAAAAAAAATCATCCGCTTTTATTGTTAGAGCGTTTACAAAAATCAGAGCAAAGATGTCGCTAAACTCCGAAAAATGTTTTTTTAGAGAATGGGAATGACATTATTGAAACAGAGTCATCTGCATATTAAAATTTTACCTTCAGTGCTTTTTCAAATGGTAACGCCCACTACTGACGTAATTTTCCTTCTTTTTGATGAGATACAGTGCCTGAACCCAAACATAATATCGGCATTTTTTCGATTTAATAAGATATTTTAATTATGAATTTTATCAATGAATTCACAGTTTAAAAAAATATGAATTATGACTTTTATTTGTTTTTGAATAAAAAGAACGAATATCATCAAAAACATGGATGTGTAGGTCTACAACTCATTATAATCATTTTTTGAGACATAGAAAGATTTACTTTTCTACGATCTAATAAGACTGTCTCCCAGCATCGTTGAACAACGTGTTAGAAAATACTAGAAACTACCTAAAAATTTGTATAGAATTTAAAAAAATTGTTTATTTAAATTTTTCTCGACCATTTCTGTTTAATAATTGAGAAGTTTTACCTGTGAGATCTTAAGTTTATTTTTCGAAATTTATGGATAAATCCTCACCACATTTTCTTTTATAACTCCATGAAAATTTAAGAAAATGCATATGAAGTATATATTATTTTTTCAATTTGCTTTGATCCAAGAAACTCAAATAGGGTGTCAAAGGTAAGTATTAGCTTTAGAAAAAACAAACTTGGTACATTTTTATTTTATTTTCTTTCTTTTCTTTTTCACCTATACAAGAAGAAAGTATTGGATTCGTGAAAAATTTCGACTTCCGGTTTTAGACGGATTTATACGTTTTAGAAGATCCTGAATACGATTTGGCTTTTTCAAGAAAATGTATACAGAACCTCGAAAATATTATTGTTATCGATTGTTATCACTTTAGAATAATATTAATGTGTATAAACACAGCAACAATTCAATTTCTTAAACATATAGGTGAGACATGTAATTGTTTATTTTATTTTATTTCTTCTTCTACTTTTCTTGAAAGCAATGTTTTTCAATGCTACATTCAAGTGGGGCACTCTGTTTAAAAATTTAGAATTAGATTTTTAGCAAAGAAAAAGAAAAAAGTTTAATATATTTTTTTAGCGGTGGCTAGTTGTTTGGAGTAATATAAATCTCTCGACGGATTATCACTCACAGAATTCAGAGGAATCATAATAGTATAGACAAGAGATGCAAAACTTAGAGAAGAAGCATTATTTTTTAAAAAGGAAAAAAAAAAGACTTTTGTATTGTAAATATTAACAAACAAAAAAAAAAAACCCTTTCGTATTTTCTATATAGAATCTCGGTAAATTGTTTACAGTAAAATAAAGTTTATCCCTTAATGTGCACTACGTGAACGGAGCAGAGCTAAACATGAAAAATAAGCTAATAAACTCAGAAATAAATTTATGAGCTAATCAGCGTGGGAATATTAGGTTACGTAACGGCTAATAATTAAGTTTTACAATGTATTAATAATTAGCTATTACGAATAAGCACGCAATGATGTGTAGTCCTTATCATTCACTAAACTCAATCACAAATACGATGAGCTTTGATATACACAATTAAACTGACGAATTCGAAATATTACGAAAATGTTTAAAAATATTGCAATTTCAAAAGCAGAGTACACGGTAAAAAATGCCTACATTTTACAAAATTTCATCTAAGAAATTATAAAAACATGAGAAAATTTTTCTATTTCTTAACAGAATGCTTTTTAATAATCTTTATAGTCCAATTTTTTAAAAAAGCAATAATAAAAATGTATCGCAAGAAAAGCATTTTGTCAAAGGATAGAACTTCAAATTCCATCTCTCGGGACAAATTAAGGTGATTTGTTAAGTTGTTTTGACGTAAAACAAACTGCATCTAAAGTTTAAATTCGAATACTGTATTCCCAGTTGCATTATACAATAAACAGAGAAAAGCAGTTGCCATTCCGATGTCTATAAATAATTGGAATTTTCCTAAAGTGAAGGGTCATAAAATTCTTTGGATAAATCACGTGAATCGCAAAGTGCGCCCACGGGGGACAAAAAGAACTATTGATGAGTCATTTTTGTGGTTAAAAAGGGGTAGAATCGCTAAACCATTTACTTTTTAGGGAGAACATATAAATGTAACTTGAGCATGGAGGGAAAACGAATGAGCAGGAGTTTGTAAAAGAAGAATTACGGCTAGCATTTTATTTAGTTTCTCTTTGTCAAATTTGCAAAAGTGAAGTTATTTCTTGTTCCCATTATTGGTTATGTAAATAATCAAAGCAAATGCTGGTTGTTTTTATCTACATGTAAAAAAAATGTTTTATATGAAATTGTTAAAGTATTTATTATATGATTTTGCATTTTTACAGCCTTGGGCGTATCATTAGTGCTATTTTAGTTTATTGATATGTCATATTGTATTCAGTTTAATGTTTATGTGCCTATTTTTTATTATTAATATGCTATTGTACGTTATTTTTATTACTTTAGCAGTTATAATGTTTTATCACTTTAATTTAGTTAAATATTTTATAATGTTGTTTTCTGTTTTTTGTTCTTGTAGCTTAAAGAGATATTTAGCAACGTCTACAAGCCATATTTATCCTGTTTAGGTTCTGAAAATACAGTAAGAATAAAAGCTGTTGTTAATTATTATTATTTATCCGATAACAAAAGTAGTAGAATCGCTTAACGATTTACATTTTAGAGAGAGTATATATATATGTAACTTGAGTATAGGGAAAAACAAATGAGCAATAGTTTGTAAAGGCAAGTCACGCCTACCATTTTATTTAGTTTGTCTTTGTTAAATTGGCAAAGGTGAGGTTATATTTTCTGCCTATTAGTGGTTATGTAAACAATAAGATAAAATATTGTTAATTATTTTATTTCAAGTAAACAAAAACTTAATACTAAATTGTGTAAAAAAATAAATAAACTAGCAAACGCCATGATTTGTTTGGATTCGCGAAGCATTATTTAATAAGATAAATATTTGAAAGTAACAATATTTTTTTAATATTATTTTTGCGTCTTTATTAACAAAAACGTTATTTTATGTTTTGTCGAAAAAAAGTTCATAATATAATTCTTTTAAAATGCGTAAGTATCGTCTGCGTAAATGATTTCACATAATAAGAATAAATTGTGTATTTGAATTCTTAACACTGGAAAATACTTTTATAATTCAATGTAAATAATTGAATTTTCACAAATTTTAATTCATTAAATATATGCTATAATTTTCATAAACAGGGTATTTTAAATATTTCATAAAAGAAATAGTGAAAATATACGTGTTTCATTTTTTATTTGCAAACATGGTCCGTAATGGAAAAATATGTAAAATAAAGTAATTAAAATAATAAATTTTTAAGGTTATTTTGCAAAAAAATAATATTGTCCAAATCTACAGATCATAATTTATTTTTATGTTTAATTTCAAGTCAAAATACTTAGTTTTTTTGTAAAGTGTACGACAAAATGTAATTTGTGTAGCCTAGTAGGGGATGAGCGAGTGCATTGTATAATAAATAAAGTATTTATAGTATAATCTCGAATTTTTACATACTCAGCACATAATTAGTGTTATTATAGTTAAATCTGTTATAATATTGTTTTGAGTTTAATGTTTCTGCACTTATTTATTTTTCATTATTAATCTGCTACAGTACAAATATTTATCAAGTTTTATCACATTATTTGATATAAATATTTTATAATGTTGTTTTCTTTTCTATGTTCTTTTAGCTAAAACTGAATACTTGAGTAAAATATGTGAAAC
This sequence comes from Maratus speciosus, assembly GCA_963932465.1. Taxonomy (NCBI): domain Eukaryota; kingdom Metazoa; phylum Arthropoda; class Arachnida; order Araneae; family Salticidae; genus Maratus; species Maratus speciosus. The sequence continues at coordinate 345,953,266 of OZ010795.1, read as the reverse complement.
GGCTACTACTTTAAAAGATTTATACTATTTTCTGTTCCAAAAAATAATAGAAATAAAGAAGGACTGCTATTATGATTGTTATTATTATTATTTTTATTGTTGTTGTTGTTATTATTATTATTATTAATGTTGTAAATGATCTCAACAAAAATTGGTAGTTGTTTATTTGCATGTAAAAAAAAAAATTCAACTAATTTTTTAAAATGAAGTATTTATATTATGATTTTGTATTTTGATATCCGTTTGCCCATAATTAGTATTATCTAAGTTAAAATATTTTGTAACATTGCTTTCAGTTAAATTTTTTTTAACCTATTTCCTTTTCATTATTATTTTGCAACTGTACAAATATTTATCATATTGTATTTCGTTCATTTAGTTAAATATTTTGAAATATTGTTTTCTGTTTTATTTTCTTTAGCTAAAATTGAATATTCAAATAAAATATTTGCAAAGCCTACTTAAAAAAATATTTATCATGTTTTATGTATCAAAAATGAATATAATTATTATTATTATTATTATTGTTATTATTATTACATAAATTAAAAAAATCGCAGGTGTTATCTTTTGCTTTCTGCAAATAAATAATAAGGTTTCTGCAAGCTAATGGGAATTAACTTGTTTTGTAAATATAATTAAATTATACCATAAAGTTTGCAGTTTATTTTTGAATTTTATTTTAGCTATTGTAATTGTAAATTTAGTCGGTATAAGGTATTGAAAAATACGTTATTTTATTTTATATTTGAAATTTATTTATTTATTTTTTGCTAAGTAGTAATTCTTGACAGTAATACACAGTGAAAAATATTCAGCTTTAAATAAAATAATATAAATGAAAAAAAATTCTGATACTTTATTCAAATACAATATTTTTTATGATTTTGTTTGAAATATCTATGTCTTTTTCTTATTTTTTTTTAATACTGCTATTCAATAGTGCATTTTATAAACCCAATTAACCCTTTTTAAATTAAATGCCCCAAATATATGTGTATATTATTTGTAAGAATTTCATTTAAAGTTTACTGTTTAGTTTTTATTTTATCCAACGCAAATGATAAGAATATGTTACACTTTATTTAAATGTAAAAATACTCACCTTTCCTAATTACACTATTATGATCACCAGGAAATAAACTATTTGCATCTTCTACGCTTCCACCCTGAAAGTAAAAAAGAACCTACGATAATTGCAAAGAAGTCTCCAGAAATATTTTAAAGTTTATTTTTTAAATAGTTTACAAATTTAGAATAAGTATGCACGACACAGACAGCAAAATACTTTTGTTTCTTAGGTAAAAAAGAGACTAATGTCCTATATTTGTCTATGTATGTCAATCATCTATACATATGTAAAAGAGTACATCCTGACTGACTCATAATCAACGCACAGCCCAAACTACTGAGCCTAGAAACATGAAAATAGGTGGAAAAATACTTCTTATAACGTAAACGGGAACTAAGAAAGGATTAAACTTTTAAAAAAGTCGTTAAAATCAAATATTATAGCTATGTGTTAAATTATAACATATTTTAATATACTTTTGTATGGTGAATCGAATGGTACTAAGTAAATTCTTCTAAGTCCAGTAGTCCGTGCGATATTTCCTATTTTTCTAATTTGGCGATGTCTTTCGCACAAAAACTTAACATTACAAGAAATTCAAATTCAAATTGTTTGTTAATTAATTCTTTTGATTAAAGAATTAAAACGGCTATATCAGTTAGAAAAGAAATTACGCCTCGAAACACCTCGAAAAAAAAAAAACTTTTACTGATTTTATTTAAAATACAAAGAAAACAGTTTAATAAGAAAAAAAGTCCTTCCGGCCAGTGCCGGGAGGAAGAGGTAGCTTTCAAATTCCTTATTTTAAAAAAGCCAACTTACATTATTCAAACACACGAAGCTCAATTTAGTGGAAACCGAATATAGGAGATTCAATACTAATTTTTATCAATACTAAATCATTATGAATGAAAATTTCGCGAAATTAGTCAGCTTTATCCAAGCTGCTTTTATTTAAAGTAACTTATATTCGGCTGAGATGGTGATGTATACTATCCACATGCCTTCTTACATGGAAATAGGCGAATACGTGTGTTATCGCGTGACAAATACAAGATCGTTTCAAAATGTTAGCCATACTAGAAATTCAAAGTGCTATAATTCAACCATTTTTTAAGATATAAACAAAAGAACAAATTTCCAGAAACAAAATCTGCTCCGGAATCTTTGTATCAAGGCCAAACACACAAAAAAATCTTTTTCATTTTCCAATTTTTTAATACCTCATTTTAAATTTTAAATTTAATTTTTTTTAAATGGCAACCCTTTTGAAACAAGATGGCGAATGAAGCTGGCCAACGAATTCGGTCGAGACATTGGTATGTACTATGTACAGACCAAGTAACATCCAAATCGGTTCATAAATACGCTTGTTATCGCGTGACAAAAATCAGGTCGTTTTAATATGTCAGCCACAATAGAAATTCAAAATGCTATAACTCAGCCATTTTGTTTAGATATAGACGAAACAAAAACTGTTCCGGAATCTTTGTATTAAGGTCAAACACATACGAAAAAAATATTTTTCATTTTCCAATTTTTTGGTATCTCATTTTAAATTTTAAATTTTTTAAATTTTTTAAATGGCCGCTATTTTGAAACAAGATGGCGGATGAAGCTGGCCAACGAACTCGGTCGAGATATTTGTATGTACTATGTACACACCAAGGTACATCCAAATTGGTTCTTAAATACACCTGTTATCACGTGACAAATATCAGGACGTTTCAAAATGTCAGCCACGCTAGAAATTCAAAATGCTATAACTCAGCCATTTTTTAAGATATAGCCGAAACAAAAACTGCTCCCGAATCTTTGTATCAAGTTCAAATATATAAGAAAAAAATATTTTTTCAATTTTCAATTTTTTGGTACCACATTTCAAATTTAAATTTTTCTAAAAAATTTAAATGGCTGCCATTTTTAAACAAGATGGCGCATGAAGCTGGCAACGAATTTGGTCGAGACATTGGTATGCACTATGTACAAACGAAGTTACATCCAAATCGGTTCATAAATACGCCTTTTATTGCGTGACAAAATTCAGGACGTTTCAAAATGTCAGCCACGCAAAAATTCAAAATGCTATAACTCAGCCATTTTTTAAGATATAGACGAAACAAAAACTGCTCCGGAATCTTTGTATAAAGGTCAAATACATAAGAAAAAATATTTATCCGTTTTCAATTCTATGCTACCACATTTCAAATTTAAAAAAAAAAAAAAATTTAAATGGCCGCCATTTTGAAACAAAATGGCGGATGAAGCTGGCCAACGAACTCGGTCGAGACATTGGTATGTACTATGCACAGACCAAGTTGCACTATGTACATACCGAATTACATCCAAATCGGTCCGTAAATTCGAGAGTTACAGTATGACAAAGGTCAGATATATATATATATATATGGATATATATATATATATATATATATATATAGGGATATATATATATATATATATATATATAACCATTAATTAAACATAACCTACCACCATCAAAAACCGTAATATTATGAATTAAAATATATATCAACTTTTGAACGGAGGGTGGTTTCGGAGTCTGGGGGTCATGATCGAAGAAAATATACCAAAATTTTTTGAAATCGCTTTCCTCCGAACGGCTGCAATAGGTAGCTTTTTGTAATGAAAGCTACCTAAAATATTATAAAGCGAAAATATTTAAGTTAAATATGAACACAATGTTTGTAAGGCTTTAAAAAAGTTTTAATTAGAAGACATTGAAATTGAAATAATAATTGGCGATTTATCATTTGCTTCTTTGTTAAAAAGAAAAAATGACTTTTATATTAGCCGTGTGCAATTTCTGGCCAACGGCATTTTTTAAGTCGCCAATGGTAGTATTAGAAACAATTCTTTAATGTAGAAATAAAATGTTTTGGTTTTTGGTGTCATTTCCTACTGTTTTTTTTTTCTTTTTAGCATTTTGCATGAAACCAGTGAACGGCATGTATTTAAAATAAAATAAGTGAAAAGTCTATATTTTAAATAAAAATAATGAAATATGAATATAGTATGGTTTTTGTATGTAATATATCATCATATATTGGTTAGTTATAGAGCTATTGGGAAAATTATATAGAAAGGTGAACACTTATTAAAGTTCTACTGGATGGATTTTGATGAGAGTTGCACAGTTAGATAGGTAATATATCAGGGATTGTTTCAATGTTTAACATATCATTTTGCAATGTTTATTGCCACGAAGTTAATTTTTCAGGGGTGATTTTAGTATATTACATAGTCTTCTATTCTTCTTTGCCAAATCTGATTGTAAATGATCAGCTAGATATATTTCGTACGATTAAAGGTTCGTTTGGTGAAACCGACCAGCGTGGCGGGCGAAAGCTGCTAGTTTTATAATAATAAAAGATGTACAGAAAAATTTCCATGCTCTCTCTTCAATATATTCCGTACACTGTACAGTAGTTAAGATGATCAAAAATTCAAATAAAAACAAAGGATTGGAAGAAAAATCGAGAAAAAAAAATCAAAACGAGAAAAAAAAAATCAATCAAGAGCAGATTAAGGCTAATATCAGACGGACGTCTTTTTGCACGCTTTTTTCCTTACGTATTATCCCTACTCAATGCCGCTAGCATTGTGCAGGGATAATACGTAAGGAAAAAAGCGTGCAAAAAGACGTTCGTCTGACATTAGCCTTAGACAAATTGCTGACTCGTGTGGATTTCTTGAATGAAAACTAAGAAAACTGTTCCCGAAGAAAAATTTTATAAATTAAATTCTAAAATCTTTTGAGAAGGTAAAGCTTCAGAAAAATTCGTCTTTATACACTAAATTATTCGTCATTTTTAAGCAAATAATTTCCGTACTCCTAGAAAACATGCTTTTTCCGTTGATTCTTCCCAAAAATCTAAAAAAAGGGAAATTTTCCGTTTATTCTTTGCACACATGCGTATTAGACGTATTAATACCAAAGTTCGAATTTATTTTTTAAATGAAAAACCGAAAATTGAATAAATTAAAATTCCTAATTTATTTAAATACAAACGAACAAAAATGATGCCTTCGAATTTAATAAAGTAGCAATGTTCTCATTCATTTAAACATATTCACACAATCTATTTTTTAGAGTATTTAAAAAAATATTCGCATGTAAAATATATTTAAAACAAACACATTTAAAAATTACATAGTAGTTCAATCAACTTAAAATAATCGATTTTATTCAAAAAAGCAAACATTTCTACTCGAATTTAATTAAAAATATAATATTCATATTTTGAATCTAACAATCAAATTAAGCCTTATTACAAATATATCTAATATGTAATAATATTTATTCTGTATTATTCTATAAGTGTTAGATAACCAATAATTATTTCATAACGACGAAATGTTCCTGCAATCAAGTTTAATTTTCCGAGCTTTCCGAACAAGAAATTTAACAAGCCTTACCAATCCCCCATTTGAAGAAACCCATATCTTGATTTTAAACTCGCTCTCTGCCAAGTGCTCGCTGGCCTAGTGGCTAAGATGCTCGGTTCGAAACGCGCGGTCCCAGGTTCAAAGGCAAGGTCTTTCACGGAAGAACGAGAAGTATTTTTAAAAAAACTCCGTTTTCAGATTACGAAAATTTTCTGTCCTAGAACAGAAAAAAAAAAAAAAAACAAAAAAAAAACGGAAATTTCTTTAATTATCGAATACTTTCTTTCTTGTCACAGAGAAAATTAAAGAAGCGGATATTTTTCAATTCTCGGATATATTCCGGTAGAAGTGCTGCCAGGAATATTTCCATGAATTGAAGAAAGTATTTTTGAAAGTGTAGAGAAGTAAAGTGTTAAAAATCAGTTATAAAATATCAGTTCGTTTAATGTGTTATAAAATCTTTCCGGATTGTCATACTTTAGATTAATAATATTAAAATATTTAAAGCATTATTTCACAAAAGAATAATCATTACACGAAATATCCGATTTACTTTTAAGTAATACTATCTATTATATACATTTTTTAATTTTTTTTCCTCAAACATTCATAAAAGTAACAAAATGTTGTACAGTTCTTTAAAAGATCAAACGTTCAAAGGAAAACAATCAACTGAAAAATAAAAACGAGTAAAAGATCAAACAGCAATAACATATTTTTTCCTCATCTAAAGATAACACATAAAATTGAAATTTACGCGCGCAGAAAATTATACCAGAAATTGCAAACCCGTGTGGATTTCTTGATTGAAAACTAAGAAAATTGTTCATGGAGAAAAATAAATTCTACTGCACCACATCGATCTTCAGCTTCATAATATAATAATACCATGTATGAAGCAGTAGAGAAAAATGTTGTGCTGAAAGTAGTAACTTTCATAATGTATACGATAAGTTTGCCGTTGAGAAGAAGGTAAGATGGAAGAAAAAAAAGTTTTTATGTACCGTATCAATCAGTTTTCGTAGCGTCAAGTGAAACTTAAAACATTTTTTTCTTCTCTATGAACTTACCTTTCTACTCCGTTCGTGATATGATATATTAATCTGAAAGAGCATCGATGCGTTACAGATTTATATTGCATTTCTGCGTCCTTTTTTTTTCTCTTTTCACTTTCATGTGGGGGTATTTTTTTCTCGCACTATTTTCTTCTTCTTTTTGTTGTTTTATATTGACTTATGAATTATTCAAAGGGCAAAGAGAGCAACAAACATGTGCAGTTGAGGTTTTTCTTAAGTTTAATATTTATATCTTAGTGGCAGAAAATTGGAGGTGAATCTATACCTTATCATTATTCCTTCGCAAAAAGTAACAGATAAATCAGAATAGACCGGATTCTCTGTTGTAATAATCAGAGTGTCAGATTGCATCGTATGTCTCCCACGGATATGAATTCTAGGTGGTAGGTTGATTGTCTGGCATTGAAATTTTTCATAAGCAGTTTTTGATATACTGGCACAAACACTCAATTTTTATAAGAGACGGATTTGAAACTACGTATTAAGTATTTTATGTTATGGGCTTCTAATATATTTAATGGTTAGAAATATGTTAAATAATTCCAGATGGTAAGTTTATTATCTGGCATCAAAACTTTTCATTAGCAGTTTTTGATATACTGGCACAATCACTCAATTTTTATAAGAAACGGATTTGAAACCACATATTAAGTATTTTATGTTATGGGCTTCTGATACATTTAATGGTTAGAAATGTGTTAAATAATTTCCAGTTGGTAATTTTATTGTCTGGTATTAAAATTTTTCGTGAGCAGTTTTTTATGTTAATAAATTGACTTAATAAAATAGTCCAATCTTGAACGCCAGATTCACCTTTGTTTATTATATAAAAAACATGGAAACATTTAAAATGCTTCATTTAAAACACATTACTACATAGGTGTGATTCTCTTCTCCTTGACAAAGGCTTAAGGTTAGCCGAAAGCGCTCGGAGTAGCTTTTTATCATTTTAACATCTAGTGTTTTTAATTTTAGAAAACATTTGTATATTTTTTATCACACCTATGTAGTAATGTGTTTTAAATGAAGCATTTTAAATGTTTCCATGTTTTTTATATAGTTTTTTATGTACTCACATAAAGATTCAATTTTTATAGGAGACGGATATGAAACCACATATTAAGTATTTTACTTTCATGATTTTATTATATATTTAATGGTTAGAAGTGTATTAAATAGTTATAGTTGGTATATATATTTGTCTGTGATTGAAATTTTTCATAAGCAGTTTTGATACATTAGCACAAATACTCAATTTTTATAAGAGATAGATTCGAAATCATCTATTAAGTGTTTTATGTTCGAATAATATATTTATTTCTTACAAGGGAAGTTTTCGAGGTCGGTGAATTTAAATGAATAATCTACTATTTTTAACAGAGAAATAAATATCTGTAAATAATTTTAAATAACAGCAAAAAATTTCTGGTCTATAGCCATATAAATTGGCCTGCTTTTTTTCATTCACTTTTCATTAAACGTTTAAACATGCAAGATTTCATAGTTAAAAATGTACTTATATGTTCAGAACATACGTTTAATTTGTATTTTTCGTAAATTTTAATTATTATACATATTTTTTCAATTGCGGTTCGAAAATAATTGATACAAAATTTCATTCCGAAAAATAAGTCTGACTGGTATTCGAACGCACAAATGAAAATCTCCAATCCAAGATGCTGCGAACCACGCTACTGAACCGCTTGCTAACGAAGGAAATTTATCAATTTTATATTACTGTAGCATGAACTTTGCGACTTATTTTCTCAAGACCCCCTAGGTATAGCGCTTTATGGCTGTTATATAGTTATATACCAACTATACTCTATCGATGCACAAACGTTCCCCTCATTCTGTGTCACCGAACTTGGAACCTTCCCTTGTTAGAATTATACGAGGGTGTATTAATAAGTTTTTTCCCTCACATAGAAATAATTGAGCGAAATTTATGAAATTGATACATTGTATTAGTCCTTTTTTATATAGTCGCCGTGCACAGTAACACATTTGTGCAACCGGTATTTCAAAGAGAGGGGGGAGGATGTATTCCAGGAGGCGCGATAGTAGACCCAAAGGGGACATTTTTCTAACTTTTATCGACCCTCCCCCCCACATGTGACATATTGTTTAAAAGGCCTGTGACCACTTATTCATGCTATGTGCCTCCCGAGCCCCTCCCCCCAAATTTGTCCTCTGGGGGGGGGGGCACTTTTCTAAATTTTGCTGACATCATTCATGCCCCCGGGACAAATTTGGGGGGGAGGGGCTCGGAAGGTGCATAGCATGAATAAGTGGTCACAGGCCTTTCCAACAATATGTCACATGTGGGGATCGGCAAAAGTTAGAAAAATGACCCTCTTTGGGTCTACTATCGCGCCTCCTGGAATACCCCCCACCCTCTCTCTTTGAAATACCGTTTGCAGAAATGTGTTACTATGCACGGTGACTATATAGAAAAGAACTAATACAATGTAGCAATTTCGTAAATTTCACTCCATTATTTCTATGAGAGTGCAAAAACTTATTGATACACCCTCGTATTTAAAAATTCCAGGTGGTAGGTTAGTTGCCTGACATTGAAATTTTTCATAAGCAGTTTTCGATATACCCTCACAAAGACTCAATATTTGTAAGAGACAAGTTTCAAACCAAGTATTAAATTATGTTGTCTTAAGTGAAAATAATATATTTGTTAGTTAAAAGTGTATTAGAAAATTCTATGTGGTAAGTTGATTCGATATACCCTCACAAAGACTCAATATTTGTAAGAGACAAGTTTCAAACCAAGTATTAAATTATGTTGTCTTGCGTGAAAATAATATATTTGTTAGTTAAAAGTGTATTAGAAAATTCTATGTGGTAAGTTGATTCGATATACCCTCGCAAAGACTCAATATTTGTAAGAGACAAGTTTCAAACCAAGTATTAAATTATGTTGTCTTACGTGAAAATAATATATTTGTTAGTTAAAAGTGTATTAGAAAATTCTATGTGGTAAGTTGATTCGATATACGCTCGCAAAGACTCAATATTTGTAAGAGACAAGTTTCAAACCAAGTATTAAATTATGTTGTCTTACGTGAAAATAATATATTTGTTAGTTAAAAGTGTATTAGAAAAGTCTATGTTGTAAGTTGATTCGATATACCCTCACAAAGACTCAATATTTGTAAGAGACAAGTTTCAAACCAAGTATTAAATTATGTTGTCTTACGTGAAAATAATATATTTGTTAGCTAAAAGTGTATTAGAAAATTCTATGTGGTAAGTTGATTCGATATACCCTCACAAAGACTCAATATTTGTAAGAGACAAGTTTCAAACCAAGTATTAAATTATGTTGTCTTACGTGAAAATAATATATTTGTTAGTTAAAAGTGTATTAGAAAATTCTATGTGGTAAGTTGATTCGATATACCCTTGCAAAGACTCAATATTTGTAAGAGACAAGTTTCAAACCAAGTATTAAATTATGTTGTCTTACGTGAAAATAATATATTTGTTAGTTAAAAGTGTATTAGAAAATTCTATGTGGTAAGTTGATTCGATATACCCTCGCAAAGACTCAATATTTGTAAGAGACAAGTTTCAAACCAAGTATTAAATTATGTTGTCTTACGTGAAAATAATATATTTGTTAGTTAAAAGTGTATTAGAAAATTCTATGTGGTAAGTTGATTCGATATACCCTCGCAAAGACTCAATATTTGTAAGAGACAAGTTTCAAACCAAGTATTAAATTATGTTGTCTTACGTGAAAATAATATATTTGTTAGTTAAAAGTGTATTAGAAAATTCTATGTGGTAAGTTGATTCGATATACCCTCGCAAAGACTCAATATTTGTAAGAGACAAGTTTCAAACCAAGTATTAATTATGTTGTCTTACGTGAAAATAATATATTTGTTAGTTAAAAGTGTATTAGAAAATTCTATGTGGTAAGTTGATTCGATATACCCTCGCAAAGACTCAATATTTGTAAGAGACAAGTTTCAAACCAAGTATTAAATTATGTTGTCTTACGTGAAAATAATATATTTGTTAGTTAAAAGTGTATTAGAAAATTCTATATGGTAAGTTGATTCGATATACCCTCACAAAGATTCAATATTTGTAAGAGACAAGTTTCAAACCAAGTATTAAATTATGTTGTCTTACGTGAAAATAATATATTTGTTAGTTAAAAGTATATTAGAAAATTGTATGTGGTAAGTTGAATGTTTTGCATTGAAATCTTTTGTTAGCAGTTTTTGTTATACTCGCACAAAGTTTCAGTTTTAATAAAAGATGAATTTTAAAATCATGCATTAAAAATTTTATCTTACTCTCAAAAATTATATTTATAGATTAGAAGTGTGTTAAAAAATTCTATGTTGTAGATTGATTGTCTGGTAGTGAAAGTTCCATAGCATGTTTGATATACTCACACAAATACTGAATTTTTATAAGGTATGGATTTAACCAAGTAAATAAATATTTTATGTTAATTAATCTCTTATAACATATTTTTTGGTATTATACTTAATACATATTAATTTTTTGTAAAGTAAAACTATCGCATAAACCTCTAGCAACAGAGAAAAATTGTAATGCTGTTTTCTCATAATTTTTTTAAATGCTAAAAAAAGATGATTTTCCCAACATGGATATAAAAAATTTAATTACGTATATAAATTTAATCCTTGAGAGTATTAATGATTTCTCAATGATTTAAAACTGCATTATATCTGTACAATTATATCAATTAAATAATGCTTATATTGCAGTGAAACCTACAGTTTAGTTGATGAATATATGAGTTCACGTCGCTGAGAAGGTTTTAAATCCTCTTTTGTTTTACAATAATGTTTGTAAGAAATATATTTATTTGGAAATTTAAGACTTCTTTAAATTATTTGTTAATATTTATAAAAGGTACATGTGAAAGGAAATTTTATCATGAAGTTACATATAGAAATTAAATACATATTTTTAATGTAACTTATATTATTTCTAGTTGGTAGGTTGATTGTCCAGCATTGGAATTTTTCATAAGCAGTTTTTGATATACTCGCACAAAGACTTAACTTTTATAAGAGACGGATTTGAGATCATCTATTAAATATTTTGTCTTAGGTGCGAGTGATGTATTTATTGTTTAGAAATGCACTAAAAATAAATGGATTTGAGTTTTATTTAAAAATACATTAGTTAGCGATGTACTCTTTTACATTGAATGTCTGCCACGGTTTTGAATTTTCGGGGGGTAGGTTGATTGTCTGTCAGTGAAATTTTGTATTAACTGTTTTTGTTATATGTATCGAAAGACTCAGTTTTTAAACGGAATGAATTTGAAGCTATGTTTTTATTAATAAGTATTTTATTGTACGTGTGAATAAGGATTAATTAATTAACAACATGTCCAAAAACAAAATAGTTAAAAATGTACTCACTCATATTGTATATCTTCTAAAAATTTCTAGGTGACTGATTTATTGGCGTTGAAATTTTTGATATACTCTCTCAAAGACTTACTTAAAACCATGTATTAAATATCTTAAGTGCGAATAATATGTTTATAGAAATGTACTAAATTAATTCTATACTTTTACAGACGTTTGAAGCTTTATTTTTCCAATCGAATTATAAACGATGCATAAGAAACATAGTTAGCACCTTATATTTCCATTTATATCTTTCAATATCTCCGTCGAATAAACTTAAAAAAAAAAAAAAAAAAAAAAAAAAAAAATACATATTAGTGCTGCTTTTGCTTGACGTAACGTCGAAAAAGGCAAATGAAGAGATGAAATGAAGTCACATATTTCTCTTCCTTTTCAAACATATGAAATATTTAACACTATGCTCTTATATTATAAAAAAAAAAAGTAATACAATCAAAAAAGGAGTTAAAATAACAAAAATAATATAATAAAGTAGTGAAACAAAATTAATATAATCATTATTAGCTATTTAAAAAAATAACATAATAAAGAAGAATTTTCAAGTTCTAAAGATAAAAATCTAAGAGATTTTCTTTAAGAAATCAGACATTTCCTCAAGTAAACTTTTCATATTTTCAAATGAAAGTAAATACAATGTAAATGTAATTCATTTGAAATTGTGTTTGATTAGTTTTGAATATTGAAAAATGCAGATACCACTGTTTCCCAAATAGGATTACATGTTAACATGATTTTTGACTAAAAAAGTGATATTTAGGATGTTTTAAAATAATTTTAAGTCGATTATAAATAACACGAAAGCTTTCGTCTTTTCATAAATATAAAACAAAAGTAAAAGTCTTAAGTAATTTTTATGAGTATTCCATTTTTTTAATATAAATATGGAATAATAATTATCTGTTTCGAGCAGCACAGAAAAAGTTGGTGGGTGCATATTTAGTATGGATGGTCCATAAGGAGATATGTAAACCACATACTTCCTTATCAAACATCAGAATCTTTACGACTGTAGATTCTGTCTCTTGTCGGCTTATTATTAGTCATATTGTCATTTGCATAAATGATATCTTTTGGTTTATTTATTTATTTACTTTTTGCATTTAGCTCATAACTCAGCAAATCGGCATTAAAGTATTTAACTAAATAATTATAATTATAAATAAGCAACATTATAGCTATTGCCTGTACGTTATGTAGATTTAACAAGTTTCTAGCTGTCTAAGAAATAATAAGAAAAAGAAAAAAAAATGAACTTAATTCACTATATTAATTTTTACAGTTTTCCAGTATTTGAAATTTTTTGTATTTTGTAATTTTATAACAAACGATAAATAAATAAGTATAAAAGTAAAAATAGTTAAAAAACAAATGATCTTTTATAAATGTTTAATGTTTATCTTGAATACTACGCATAATTTCATGATTTTCCCCAAACATTCCGTTACAATTTGGTGCAGGCATCGAACTCTACTATAAAAAATTAATTAATTTATTAATTAATTAATCTATTTTTTATTTATTTATTTATTTATTGTTATTGTTTTTTGCTTGATAGAGAGCACGAACTAGTAAATTTATCTTTAAAAAGTTATAATTTTTGCCTTGTTTCTTTTTTAAGATTTCAAAAAGAAAGAAAAAATGCAACATTATTTAAACTATCTTTTGGAGATTTCTAAATTGATTTCTCAACGTATAATCATAATTTAATTAATACGAAACTATTAATTGATTAAAGCATATTTTTTAGAAATATACTCTTTATTTTTTATTTACATTTTTTACTTTTTAATGTTTAAAATATTTCTTCTTGGAGTTTCATAGCCAGTTGCCTTATTTTGGCGAGCATGGTTTGGAGCATAATTAAATCCATGGTCGTTGTAGTTTACACAATTTTAACCATAAAGAATATTTAGCGATTTGTCATCTGTGTCTGGCTAAAGGATTCCTTAAAATTAATTTATAATTAAGTTATAAAAATACTAAAATGCTGTATTGCTATCAGAAAAACACATGAGAACGTAATTTTTATAATTATAGTACAACAAGAAGTGAGTGAAATCGATTACAAAATTCTAGCTTTACATAGGAAAACTAAGTTGAGATAAATAAAAGAGTGTAAAAAACTGATTGTTTTATATTTGAAGTGCAACATTATTCTTTGGTGCGTTTTCTTTTTTTTTTAATTAATTAAATATCATCGTGCTGTCCTTAATGTGACATAGGGTCGAAAAATGCACATAAGGAAATGAAACGAAGTCAATCTTGCCCTTTCCTCTCAAACAAATAAAATATTTAGCTGAAATCGTCAGAATCGAGTGAAATCGATTACAAAATTCTAGCTTTATATAGAAAAACCAAGTTGAGATAAATAAAAGAGCGTAAAAAACAGATTGTTTTATATTTGAAGTGCAGCATTTACTCTTTGGTGCGGTTTTTTATTTATTTATTTATTTATTAAATATGCATCGTGCTGTCCTTAATGTGACATAGGGTCAAAAAATGCACATAAGGAAATGAAACGAAGTCAATCTTGCCTTTTCCTCTCAAACAGATAAAATATTTAGCTGCATATATGAGCAGACATGTAGTCATATTCGTTTTCATTATCAAATCTCAGAATTTTAACTATTGAGGATTCCTGCTCTTTATTAATTTAGTCGACTGGTTTTCACTTATATTCTCATTTACATAATGATACTTCTTTTTAACACATTTTCTTGCATTTAGCTAATAACTTAATATATTAAAATTAGAGTAGTTAATTTACGTAATTATCACTATTATGTAGATAATAAACTATTATATGAACTTTAAGTAGAGTTTATAAAGTTATAGTATCTTTAAAAACAAGAGAAGCATGCACTTTACTCATTTAATTACTTTTAAAGGTTTTCTAACAGTTCGAGTTTTTTGTATTTTAATCTAATAATTAACTATGCATAAAATACGGATTCTTTTATCACTTTAACCCGTCTTAATATGTAACTATACTCTTCGACTTGTCTTTTTTGTTTCTTTATTAATCATGTCTACTGCTGTCTTTGATATGACCAGGTTCTAAAAATGCATATGAGGAAATGAGACGGGTTCAAATCTTATCCTTCCCTCTCAAAAACGTGAAATATTTATCTGCATCTATGAGTAGACGTGTGGACACATTCGTTTTCCTTATCAAACCTCAGAATCTTACGAATGAGGATTCCTGCTCTTGATGAATTATTAATTTTGTCAACTGATTTTTGTCATATTCTCATTTGCATATTGATTCCTTTTGTTTAGATTTTCTTGCTTGTAACTTAATATACTAGAATTAGAATAATTAATTTACGTAATTATCACTATTATATAGATAATAAAGTTTGTTTGAATTTCGTGTAGATTTCATAAACTTCTAGTATCAAACAAAATAAGAGCACCTGATTATTTTTTAAAGGTTTTTAACAGTTCGAGATTTTCTATTTTGCAATCTTATAATAAATGATGCATAAAATACAGATTATTTTATCCTTTACACGTCTAAAAATGTAACTTTACTCGTTGACAGTGTCTTTCTTGTTTCTTTATTAAACATGTACGGTGCTGACTTTGATAGAACTAGGGTCTGAAACTTCATATGAAAAAATAAAATGAAGTCAAATCTTGCCCTTTCTTTACAAAAACATGAAATATTTTGCCGCATCTATGAGCAGACATGTGGACACATCCGTTTTCCTTGTCAAAGCTCCGAAAGTTTTCTGCTTTTGACGAATTATTAATTTCGTCAACTGATTTTCTGTCATATTCTCATTTGCATACTGATTCCTTTTTTTATATTTTCTTGCATTTACTTTTAACTTAATATATTACATTAATTTACGTAATTATCACTATTTTATAGATAAAAAGTTTTGTTTGAATTTTATGCAGGTTTAAAAAATTTTTAGTATAAAAAAAATAAGAGAAACATGGACTTAATTCGCCTAATTAATATAAAGGTTTTTTAACAGCTCGCGATTTTTTATTTTGTAATCTAATAATAAACTATCCCTAAAATACAGATTACTTTATTATTTACACGTCTAAAAATGTAACTTTACCCATTGACGTGTTTTTTTGTTTCTGTATTAAACATGTATTGTGCTGTTGTTTATATGATTAGGTTCTAAAAATGCATATGAAGAAATGAGACGAAGTAAAATCTTTTCCTTCCCTCTAAAAATGAGAAATATTTAGCTGCATCTACGAGCAGACTTGTGGACACGTTCGTTTTTCTTATCAAATCTCAGAATCTTACAACTGAGAATTCCTGCTCTTGATGAATTATTAATTTCGTCGACTGATTTTCTGTCGTATTCTCATTTGCATACTGATTTCTTTTGTTTATATTTTCTTGAATTTAGCTTGTAACTTAATGTATTAGAATTACTGTAATTACTTTACGTAATTATCACTAGTATATAGATAATAAAGTTTTGTTTAAATTTCATGTAGGTTTAACAAACTTTTAGTATTAGGAAAAATAAGAGAAAAATGGTCTTAACTCGCTTAATTGTTTGTAAAGGTTTTTTAACATTTCGAGATTTTTTAATTTTGTAATCTAATAATAAACGATACATAAAATTCAGATTATTTTATCATTTACATGTCTAAAAATATAATTTTACTGTTCAACATGACATTTTGTTTGTTTATTAAACATGTATTGTGCTGTTTTTGATATGACTAGGTTCTAAAAATGTATATGAGGAAATGAGAAGAAGTCAAATTTTATTCTTCCCTTTCAAACACATGAAATATTTAGCTGCATCTATGAGCAGATATGTGGGCACATTTGTTTTGCTTATCAAACCTCAGAATCTTACGACTGCGGATTCCTGTTGTTGCCGACTTCTTAATTTTGTTGATAGATTTGAAGTCATATTCTCATTTGCATATTAATATAATTTTTGTTATGTTTTCACGTATTTAACTTGTAATTTAATATATTAGAGTAATTAGTTTACGTAATTTTCACTATTATGCAGCTAATAAACTATTATTTGAACTTTATGTAGAGTTCACAAACTTCTGACATCTGAAAAAATAACAGAAACGTGGACTAAAGGCTCGTGTCAGGAGAAGACAGTCGAGTGCTACTAACAAAAATTCTAAATCTATAACGAGGTTTTTTGCCAATGCCTCGTTTGCATTTAGATATTTTAAAATAATTTTTTCTGAATCGGACAGCTGAGATCGATCCCTACAGTCTCCCTTTTTTTACTTTTTCGATTTTGGTTGATGACATTTTCACTTTCGGAACCCGTTCCGAAAGGGAAAATAACCTTATAAAAAATATCTGCAACTAAAATCGAAGAACTAAGGGCGACTGTAGGGATCGACCTCAGCTGTCCAATGCAAAAAAATATAAATAAATAAATAAATAAATAAAAATAAATAAATAAAATGTCGAATTACAAACGAGATATTGGCAAAGAACTTCCCATAGGTTTAGCATTAGCTCGTGAGTGTCTTCGCCTGACGGAACAGGAGACTTAACTAGCCTAATTACTTTTAAAATTTTTCTAACAGTTCGATTTTTTTCAATTTTGTATTCTAATAATTGCTATGCATATAATTACTTTTTCCTTTAAATGTCTAAAACTGTAACTTTACTCGTCGACCATGTCTTTTCCGTTTCTTTATTAAGCATTTATAGTGTTGTCCTTGATATGATTAAAGTCTAAAACATCATATGAGGAAATAAAATGAAGTCAAATCTTGCCCTTTCCTTACAGAAACATGAAATATTTAACAACATCTATGAGTAGACGTGTGGACACATCCGTTTTCCTTATCAAACCTCAGAATCTTACGAGTGAGGATTCCTGCTCTTGTCGAGTTATTAATTTAGTCCATATTCTCATTTCCATAATGATACTTTTTGTTTATACATTTTCTTGCATTTAGCTTGTAATTTAATGTATTAAAATTAGAGTAATTCATTTAAGTAATTATCACTGTTATATAGATCAGGGCTGTCCAACCTGGAGCCCGCGAAATATAAGATTAAATTCAAGGTATTCAGAGCATAAATAAGACAAAAAATGCTGTAAGAATATTCTGGCGTTCCACGGGCTCCAGGTTGGACAGGCATGATATAGATAATAAATTATTATTTTAACTTTATGTAGAGTTAATAAAGATAAGTTCTAGTATTTGAAAAAATAAGAGAAACATGGACTTAACTCGCCTAACTATTTTACAGGTTTTCTAACAGTTCGAGTTTTTTGTAATCTAATAATAACCAATGCATAAAATTATTTTATATCTTAAATGTCTAAAAGCGTAACTTGTCGACCATGTCTTTTTTTGTTTCTTTATTAAAGATGTATGGAGCTCTCCTTGAACTAGGGTCTAAAACTTCATATGAGGAAGTGAAATGAAGTCAAATCTTGCCCTTTCCTTACAAACACATGAAATATTTAGCTGCATCTATGAGCAGACGTGTGGACACATCCGTTTTCCTTATCAAACCTCAGAATCTTACGAGTGAAGATTCTTGCTTTCTTGCCGACTTATTAATATGCGAGAGTCATCGCCGCATTAAAATTTGACGAGTGAAGAACAACGGCAAGAAAAAAAAGGAGGGGGGAGGAAGGGATGCTCTGTTTTATATCTATGTGGGCGGGGCATCTATCTCATGCTTGAAATTCTCACGGTTTTTTTATTTTATTTTGTTGGTTAGTAACTTTTATCTTTTTATCTTTTGTGATACCTAAGAGTTGAAAAAAAAAAATGTGTCTCGTACAGAAAGAGCACCTGTTGATAACGATGTTATTTTGTTTGTTTTATTGCTTGTTTCATAGTATTATTTTCAGATGTTGTTCAAAGATGGTAATCAGAGTACAATGACTCTTATAAAAACTAAAGCGAAATGTTTTTAATTAAATTTTTGATTTTTGGTTGCCTAGATAGTTGATTCTTGAAACAAGTACAATCACCCAGAAGATAATTAAGAATTAATAGAAACTCCAAAAAACTACACATTCTTTGTTGTCGCTTTATATTGCTTTTGAAATTTATTGTAGCAGACAGTTTACGAGAATCAGCATTAGAAGTAACAAATTTACGACATTTTGTTTTGCATTAAATTTATTCTATCATAAATATTCAAAAATAAATTTAATATTACAAACAATTATTTTTTTTAAGTTGGTGATTGTTATTATTATTCAGGAATTATTTTGTATTAGTATTTTAAGTATTTCCTTACTAGTACAGTAAATTTTGGTAATTAGTGATTTTTTATGAATTTACATTAATTTCTTTATTTTTAGCTGCTTAGATAGTTGATTCTTTGAAAGAAGTACAAAAGCCCAGAAGACAATTAAGAATTAAAAGCTCTTCAAAACTGCACATTCTTTGTTGTTGCTTCCCAGCAAAGGAAGAAACAGTGGGCCATCAGCTGGAAAAAAGATGGCAGCCATCAGTGCTATCAGCGGTAAAGTGCAAGGGTTTCATTACTTAAACCTGTCGAAAAGTGTCCAAGCCGAATGCAGCTGGCGCATCAGTGATGGCCAACAGCAGGCCAGCATTGGTATGCCATCACATTACTTCAATCCGGCACCTTTCCTGCAGTGCTAGCACCTATCCCACTGCTATTCCTTTGCTGACCCAGCACTTTCCCTTACAAAAATTTCTTATAGAATTCTACAAAAAAACAAAGTATTATATAATTATGGCTCTTTTTTCTATAAGCTACTTTCACCAAGAGCTATAGAAACATCTGTAGAAGTGTCTATAATAGAAATGTCTATAGAAATATTTGAACTGCATGTGGTCACCCTCCCAAGTACTGGCCGCGCTCGATGCTGCTTGGTTTTCGTGATCGGACATGAACAAGTGCTTTCAGCGTACGCTACGATTGCTCGTTGTTTTCAAGCTCTCATTACACTATTTCAAGTTTGTTTCTTTTGTGATTTACGTTCCCAATCATTAAACTGGTATAGAAATTATTCTATTGTATAGAAATCCTATGTATTTTATACGTTTTTTTTTTTTTATTATTATTGATTCTGAACTGCGTAAATTATGAAAACCGAAATCCTTTGTAACCTAGTAAAACCAGATTTAAGGAGAAAAAAAAGTGCTTTGAAATAAAGAATTTATTTATTTATTCATTTACTTATTTAATTTGTTGGTGGCAGTGGTGCTATATTTTTTACAGTTAAAAAAAAAAAAAAAATAGCTTCACAGCTTAAATTGTGTTAAGATATTCATTTCAGATTTGTGTTCAAATACTCAATGTCTTCGATATTCGCAGCGCCACCTAGCGTAAGGGTTCCCAGCAATAATACTGCAAAAGTTCGTGCACTTCCAGGTAGTGGTGGGCCAGCGCATGAGATAAAATGGATGCCCACCAGAATTTGATCTGATGATTTCCAACAGCAAAGTTGACTGAAGCTGTCCAGCAGTGGTCATGCAGTGGTAGACCATCAACTAGCACTTCTCCATCATTGCCAGCACCTATCTTGCTGCTGGCCAGCAATTTCCTCTTTGCTGGGTTACTGCTTTTGAAATTTCCTGTAGCAGACAATTTACAAGTTTCAGCATTAGAAGCAATGGATTTAGGATGTATTGCTTTGCATTAAATGTACCTTATTATAAATATTCAAAAATAAATTTAATATCACAAACAATTATTTTTCTTATTAAGTGATTATTATTATTATTCAGGGATTATTTTGTATTAGTATTTTAAGTAATTTCTTACTAGTGTGGTAAATTTTGGTATTTAGTTTCTTTTTATGAATTTAGATTTCAAATTCTTCATTTTACTGTGTATTTGTCTTTTAAACATTTTTTTCATTGTACATTAATTGAAATATAATTAGTATATAATAGTTAGTATATAATTATAAATTATGTAATAATTACATAATTGGTATATAATTATATACAGTAGAGTCCCGATTATCCGAGTTCTCCTTAACCGAGTGTCCGCTTTAACGGAGTTATTTTCTTCTGATGGACCGATGATTTCCATTGTTATGAAACAGCCAGTATAAATGAAGTGTTAGGTGAAGATGAAAGAGCAGTCGTAAAAAGTTAGAACCCTGATTTTCTGGTCAGAATGGGGGAAAAAATACCATAATTTTTTTTTTCAAAAATCTGTGGAAAAAATTTAAATTTAAATCCCGCACTTTCGTAGATCAATAATCATCAGTAAAATGTTACCATTAATATATTTTTTTCTTTTCTGTATTCATTTGTTTGCTAACACTTTAAAGGCAGTAATACGATCGAAAATGAATATGAGTTTTATTGTTATCAAACCCGAATTTTTTGAAATCATAAAAAAATTCTAATTATAAATATTTGTGAAAAAATTACGGAGGGTGTAAACCCATTTTTGAAACAATTTAAAAAAAAGAAACACATATATATAAAACAAATACAGTAGAGTCCCGATTATCCAAGTTAATATGAACCAAGCTCACCTCAGAAAAGCGAAAAATTCAGATAAACCGGATTTACACAAATCGTCACCAACTAAGGAGATGAAATATAAATTTTCACTTAATTCATTAATTTTTATGGTATTAGTAACATTTCTTTGGTGTACATTTCCGTTACTTTTAAGAAAATCGGGGAATGAAATTGTTTATTTGAAAAAGACAGTTTTTTGTTTGTTGAATGTAAATTTCGCTGCAGTTTTTTCCCCCGAGTATTATGCTACTGCATAGCTACTAATTTCTAAGATTTATTTTTTTTTTTTTACCACTAAAATTTACCAGTAAATTTTGCCTAATTCAATCACCGAAATCTAACAATTGTCAATGATTAAATATGGCAAAAATTTGTATTAAATTTTAGACGAAATAAAACCGTACAAATTGGCAGCTATATTATTCTATTAGTGTCTTGAAAATTGCAGGTGTAGCCTCATCTTCTGCTCAAAGTTTTAATAGTGTTTTTTAATCGAACTTATACCTTTGGAATGGATCATTTTCTTCTGGTGAACTAATGGCTTCCATTATTATGAAACAGCCACTATAAATGAAGTGTTAGGTGAAGATGAAAGAGCAGCCGTAAAAAGTTAGAACTCTGATTTTCTGGTCAGAATGGGGAAACAAATGGCCATAATTCTTTTTTTCACCGAACACTTCATTTATAATGGCTGTTTCATAATAATGTAAACCATAATAATGTAATAATGTAATAGTGTAAGTCCATCAGAAGAAAATAACTCGGTTAAAGCGGAAACTCTGTTAAGCGGAACCCGGATAATCGGCACTCTACTGCAAGAAATTTATTTTCTAATGCATTCAGTCTGATAGACCTGTTGTTGAACTATCATAGTACATCTTGATTTCCAAGATAAAAGAGCTTTTCTTAAAATATCAAGGTTGATTTTGTTCCACTTCTTGAACACAATCTTCCAGAGTCTATCCAATATTTTGGGATGCTGCTTATAAAGAGTTTGTTTTAAAAGTCCAAATCCATAGGAAACACGTCAGGAGACTTGGAACATTTAACATTTATACATTAAATGTACAGTCGTGGAAAAAAAAAGTAAACACCCCCTACTAACTCCTCAACAAATTATCGTAGAAGAAAGTTACTGGTACCGAACGATTGGAAATAAAGTCTACTTTTAAATAATGTATATAAAATTTGCTTAGGGGGCCACCTACATATTAAAACGAACCATAAATGAACTCTACACCTTTCAATTGGCCTAAAAACGAATTTTTATGCAATTCGTACCACAAGTTTCCGAGAAATTAATTATTTTAAAACGAGCGTATTTTAAGGGCTGTATCCAAATTGAAGTTCTGTACTGGGTTGTTAACCGAGAGAGCCGCTTCCTTGATCAAGGCACCTTAAGCGCCATTCAAGGAGTCAATGAAGCGTGTTAGATTACAGTACGGCAGAATAAATTTCAAAATGTCTACTCACTTCCATCATAGACGGCCCCTTAAACCATCATTTTGTCGTTTTTTAAGCATAATTTGAAAACTACTTGGAAGAAAAATGTGAAATTTTTGAATTTCCATAAAGCAGGACTTAATAAATCTAGATCCATCAAAAAAAGTGTGGGTTGCAATTCATAATTTTTTCGAATATTAATTTCATAATTCATAATTCATATCATAAAATTATAAAAATTGCAAATTCAGCTTATTTATGTTTGGGTATATTAGTATTATTACCACAAAAAAAAAAAATTAGCACATTAGGAGCATAATTTCGGGAGATATAAATAAAAATATGAAAATATAATTTCACATTAGAAGCACTAAATTTTGAATGTTTATAATTCAAAAACTTATCATTCAAATGACTTGAAATTTGGTGTCTAGGCATAGTTTGAACCGAAGATTTGAAATATCTCGTTAAAATTAGGTATTGCCATTGAAAAAAATGAAGTTAGGATTCGTTTTAATATGTAGATGACCCCCTAAGAAAATTTTATATACATCATTTAAAAGTAGACTTTATTTCCAATCGTTCGGTACCAGTAATTTTCTTCTATGATGATTTGTTGAGGAGTTAGTAGGGAGTGTTTACTTTTTTTTTTTTTTTTCCACGACTGTACCTTATACATTTAAATGGAACAGCTTCAATTCTGGTTTCATTTATCATTTCTTCTAAAACTATAGCAGCATATTTAGAGGTAGAGCTGGGAGCTTTATCCTATTGAAACTCAACATAATGAAGATTGTTTGGGTAAAGTAATGAACTGTCTTCTTTGGAAACAGGTATTAGTACATTATTCTCATAGTAAACCGAGTTTTGACACTTTTTACTACTTTCCTTATTTTAATTTTTCCGTTATAAGAGAATCCAGCAATGACCATAAAACTGTTAGCAAAACTTTCTTCCTTTTCTATGAACCGACATTTTAGGTCTTTTCTCCTCTTTTCGGTAGTAAATCGATCTTTTCCTACTGCAATCAAGTAAATATATCCAAGCCTCGTGAATTGTAATTACATATTTCCATTTTTAGGGTTCCGTACTTAAAAAGTAAAAACGGAACCATTATAAGATCACTCCTGTGTCTGTCTGTCTGTCACAGCCCTTTTACTCGTAAACTATGCAACGTGGAAAGTTAAAATTGGGGGAAATAATAAAGACTATTGACCCACACATTTGCAGATTAATAAATATTCATAAATGTATTTAGTCAAAATATAGAGGGGCCAATTAAGTTACTTGAAAAAAAAATATTTTCTTTGTATATCGTGTGGGGGGGTATCGTGTGAAAGCTTTCGTAACGCTGAAATCAAAAATATATTTCATTTAATTTTAGGTATTATATTTTCAAAGTTATGGTGGAAAATGTAGTGCAAAAATATGCCGCCCCCCCCCCCCCCATTATAATTCCGAATCTATTGAAACTAAAATTATGAAAAAATTAGAGGTAGTAGACATTAATTTAAACTTTGCAGAAAAATTATAGCGATTACCCTAGTATAGGTCACATAGTTTTTGAGAAAATCGCATTTTTCCGTTACACTCAAATTTCGATTTACGGCCTTCAGCAAAAGTGTTGAGCAAAGCTGGAGGTACCTATCGTAGAAGAAGTATAAAATCATTGTTGATCATGGATTTCGGATAAAAATCATCGGTAATTAGCCGAGATATTAACCTTTAAAGACGCGGATGGTTTGGATATACATAATGACAGGGACGGCGTACTCTGTGCTCCATCGGCTTTTAAAGCCTGGATAACAAATTTTAAGGATATATTTATGTAATGCAATGCCCAGTAGCAGTATAAAAGAAATAAACGTCAAATTGTAAAAAAAACAGACTAATTTAATGAGAATTAATCACGCAAATACTATGGCATTCGCCACTAGTTTCCATTGAGTGGCTTTCTCATTACACCTACTATGTCTTTAAAGGTTAACTAAAAACCTATATGGAATAACCAATATACAGAATAGCTATATTTGCCATTATTTAGGTTCCATATATCTTTGAACTTTCATGGTATATCCATTTATACTTTTCTAGTATACAGGGTGCAAAGGAAAGTCCCTTTAACCTGAAAATACTTGTGAGCGGAGAGAGATACAGCTATGCAATTTGCAAGTGAGGTAACGGTATAGTAAAACGACTACGCCCGATTTAATGAAAACGACAGCAGCGCCCCCTAATGGTGAAATTTGGAAGATAGCCACTGCAAATCGAAAACGAAAAGAGATAGAGCAAAATTTCCAGTTAGAAAGTTTTAAAATTAATTAGAATTAATTAATAGAATACGACATTTGGTTTACATGGATAAAATAAATCTTCGCCTGTTTACCCAAAAATGTCCGAAATCGATGCACTCCATTTTGTGTAAACGTTTGAATGGAATAGTCAGAAGTATGAAGAAATAGGCACAATTTATGCTATAAATACGTACTTATCTCAATACATTCTGATAACATCATACACACACAAAAAAAAAAAGACAAACTGTCTCACAATGATAAAAAGTTAATATTCAGTATGCTTGAAAAGTTCGCCATTGCTCACGATACACGTTTGCACTCGTGAGAGTAATTATGCATGCACATTTCTCAGCATGGAACGTCTAAACGTCTATTGCAAGCGTCTTCAATACGACGACATAGATTTAACCCTTTCAAGGGCGGTGGCTAGACGGTCTAGCCACCTAATTTTACTTCCAAAACTGACAAATATCACCAAGAATATTTTAATAAAATTTTGCTTTTGTAATGAAAGTGCAAATTAGCGGGGTTTTGTTTTCTGAGAAATTCGTCTGAATATTCTGTTTGAATATTCTCAGTCAATTATTTCATCAGTTTACGAACAGAATTTTTCAGGCCCTAAAATGGTTATTCTAAAATTTTAAATGCATTGGAAATTAAATCTTTACAGACATTACAGCACAGTACAACGTCACAATCTGCAATTGTGCACTGCTACATTTCCGGAATGTGAATAGGCAAAGTAGAATCGTCGCTCATCGATTTCGGACATTTTTGGGTATGCAGGCGGCGATTTATCTTATCCGTGTGAACCAAATGTCGTTTCGTACTAATTAATTGATGCTCTAAAACGTTCTAATTGGAAAAATTGCTCTACCTCTTTTCGTTTTCGATTTGAAATGGCTATCTTCCAAATTTCGCCACTAGGGGTGCTGCTGTCGTTTGCATTAGGTCGGGCGTAGTCGCTTTATTGTACCGTTACCTCACTTGTATAGCTTTAGCTCTCTCCGTTCGCAAGTATTTTCAGGTTAAAGGGACTTTCCTTTGCACCCTGTTTACTATACAGCTATATCCAACCCTACGTTGTATAGTTTTTACAAAGTCTTAGTATTCTTTTAGCAATGGTATTCATTTAATAATACACTTACTAATTCATATATTCATATATATACGGAACCCTCTGTGCGCGAGTAATACTCGCACTTGACCGTTTATTCACCTGTCAAATAACTTTCATACAACCTGTACATAGTCTTACACTGAGAAACATGCTTTCGCATTAGGCGGTGAACATCATGTTTTTTTTGTTTCTTTTATTAGCTTTAACCCAACAAAGAAAGAAATGGTGGGCCATCAGCTGGAAAAAAGATGGCAGGCACCACTGCCATCAGCGGTAAAGTGCAATGGTGCCATTATTTAAACCAATACAAAAGTGTCCGTGCGGAATGCTGGATCATCAGTGATGGCCAACAGCAGGCCAGAATTAGTATGCCATCACATTTCTTCAATCCGGCACTTTTTCTGGAGTGCTAGCACATATCCTACTGCTATTCCTTTACTGGCCTAGCACTTTCCCTTACAAAAATTTCTTATAGAATTCTATAAAAATCCTATAGAAAAAGTACTATAGAATAATGGCCCGTTTTTCTGTGAGCCAGTTTCACCAACAGCTGTAGAAATATCTATAGAAATATTTGAACTCGCAGCTGTTTCCATGTTGTCACCCTCCCAAATACTAACCGCGATCGGTGCTGTGTGGTTTTCGTGATCGGACATGAACAAGTACATTCAGCGTATTCTGCGACCGCTTGTTGTTTTCAAGCTCTCATTATACTACTTTAAGTTTGTTTCTTTTGCAATTTGCGTTCCCAATCATTAAACTTGTACAGAAATTATTGTATAGTATAGAAAGCCTATATATTTTATATGTTGATTGATTCTCAACTGTGTAAATTACGAAAACTGAAATCCTTTGTAACTTAATAAAACCAGATTTAAGAAGAAAAAAAAGTGCGTTGAAATAAAGAATTTATTTATTTATTCATTTACTTATTTATTTTGTTGGTGGTAGTGGTACTATATTATTTACAGTTTTAAAAAAAATAGCTTGACAGCTCAAATTGTGTTAAGATATTCATTTCAGATTTGTGTTCAAATTCATTAATCTGTCACGGGGTGATAAAAATAACTCTTATTTTAATATAGACTTGACAAAATATTTAAAAGTCTAATAAATTATTTTTGTTAAACTTGAAACGTAATTGTTTAACTATTTTTACACTTCAGATTAAAATATTTGAATAAAAATTGCAATTAGTGAATTTTTTTTAACTTAGATGAATTACGCCACCTAGCGCAAGATTTCCCAGCAATAATACTGCAAAAGTTCGTGCACTTCCATGGTGTGGTGGGTCAACGCAAGAGATAAAACGGAGGCCCATCAGAATTTTATCTGATGATTTCCAACAGCAAAGTTGACTGAAGCTGTCCAGCAGAGGTCATGCAGTGGTAGACCATTAGCCAGCACTTCTCCATCATTGCCAGCACCTATCTTGCTGCTGGCCAGCAATTTCTGCTTTGCTGGGAAGTCAGATTTCATTTAATTAAGTCAGAATTTTGTTTACGGTTCCTATAGAGTTGTTTTAAAGATTTTGCGATAGTTCTTTGGTGAGTCGGATTTTCTTTTAAAACATGAGATGCGACTTTAGACATAATAAGCGGTGAATGTACCTTTGTTGGGTATGCATTTTTTTAAAATCATTTTCCCAATCAAATGTAAACTTTGATGTTTCTTTCCTTTTTAATTAATTAAGTTCCTTATTTTACATGTAGAAATATTAAAACAGTGCTTTTCATAATTTTTTAATTGGATAAGAGTATTTATTTTCCTAAAGCGCAAATACATAACCTTTAATCCATTGTTCACTCTAAATTAAAATGTCTGAAATTCAGACACTTAAGTGTCTGAAATGGAGTGTTCAATTTTCAGACATTTTAAAATGTCTGAATTTTTTCAGACACTTTTTGCGTCTGAATTTCAGACACTTCAAACGTCTGAATCGCATCCATTTTTTTGTAAGCATCATACGTAGCCATGTTTGACCACGTTGAATCCTGGAAAAATATTTGGCTGTGGTCCTGCCCCTCCCCCCCCCCCAATACAGCCTGATTTTTTTGGTGCTCTCAGTTTTGGTATACAATTTTCGTTACGTTGATAATTTAAATCTTTTACGACATTGTACTGATTATAATCAATATCTTGAACTTCAGGAGTAGAACAAGATTAAAAAACAAAAAATATTTATCTAAATATTAGATTTTTTAAAATTTATTTTGTTTTTAACCTTATTTTACTTTAAAAGTTCAAAATATTGATTATAATCAGTACAATTTCGAAACAGATTTAAAATATAAGCTTTACAAATATTGCACATCAAATTTGGGGGCACTACAGTCGTAGGGGGACGGGGCACTTCCCAGTTTGCCCTTCCTTTAATCAAGAAGTACTTTTGCAAAAAACGCAACCCTGCATTATAGTTGTCTAAATTGAGATGTCCGGTATTCGGGAGTATCCGTTGTGGAGGTTAATGGACATTCTCGAATAGCGAACACCTCAATTTAACGAATACTTTTTTAATCAGCAGACATACATATTTGTATATTTTTACCTCAAAAAAGTAGACATCTCCAATTATCGGACAAATTCCGCGGTCCCGAAGTGTTCGCTATTAAGGGCTTTTAAGGTACATAGATAAATATATATATATATTTTATAATCTTGTCCTACTCTACAAGTTCAAAATATTTATTATACTCGGTTGAATGTGGAAAAAGATTTAAAATATCAGATGTACAAAAATTGCAAAAATCCCCCCCCCCCCAAAAAAAATGAAAATATAAAAAAATATATTGCCACATAGGCAATTTTACATATACATCACTTGATAATCACAACAGCCATTTAACTATGAATAATGGAAATAAATAAATAAATATTCTACTTTAATAACATTGGGGAAAAAATGACTTTGGTATTTTGTTAAATATATTTGCGTTTTTAAACTTGTCCTACTCTAAAAGTTCAAAACTTTCATTATAATCAGTGCAAGATTTAAGATATCAGCTTTACAAAAATTCATGCAAAATCCCCCCCCCCCCCCAAAAAAAAATGAAAATACTTATTTAAAAATTATGTTTTTAAAAAATTTATATTTCCACATGGGCAAGTTTTTATGTAGATCAGAGGGTACTCACAAAAGCTATTCAACTATCAATAAAAACAAATAAGTACATATTCTATATTAAAAACATGAGGAAAAAATAACTTATGATTTCCAAACTTCTTTCGTCTTAAATATATACAGTAACATCTGTCATTTTTGTATTTTTCGTATAAGTGCATATAAATAAAGTTACCACAATTTTAAATACGAAATCTAGTTAGAGGTTTTTACTTTTCCCCATTATAAATTTCAAATTACTTTTTTATTAAAAATAATAAAAAAATCAGTATTAGAGTTGATTGCAAATCAAATACATATGTATATTTTTATAGGCAGCTTCATATAATAGACCAGTCTCATTTACTTTATTTATCTTTTTTTAATCTGCGGTTTTATGCCAGGAAGTAAGAAAGCATTAGGTCATCTTTCAAAGTTTTTTTTTTCTTTACTTCCTTGTGGCCGTCATTTACTGCGAGATAAAATTTATCCATTGAAACTAAGAACTGATATTGAATATATAATTCGTAATAAAAAAGAACGTCATAAGTTTAAAAATATATACTTCTAGAATTAGTGGGGTTTTTTGCGAACAGATTCAAAACTAATTAAATTTCATGCAGGATTTTGTTTAGTACAATAAATAAAATCATAAAATACACTAATTTTACTACTATAAAGAAACTTACTTGAGTTGCTGCAAGAGGTAAGAAATATTCCTCGATTTGAAATTTTAAAAACTACCACAACCACAGTGAGGGAGAAAGACTTTCATCAGTTTAAAAGGTAATCCCATAATACATTTGACTAGCCATATTTAAAGAATGAGATGTTTCATCCTAAAAACAGGACCCGCCAGACAAAAGTTTCTTTTTTTTTTGCCAGCTTCGACAGGACGAAGATGAATAACACAATATTATTGATATAAATTGATACGAGTTAACACTAAGCCCATTGCACACGCTTTGTAGAATTTCCGGGTGTAATCTTCAACCGTCGTCTACTTCTGTTCTGTGTCTATCCCGCCCTTGTATCGACGACAGCTTCTAAGAGACATTTGATGTCGAGCACACACGTCAGATGTATGTATTCAATAAATAAATAATCCAAGTTAATACGAATTAAAATCACAGTACTTCACATTTCGCAAAAAACGAATTAAAATACACGCGTACATAAAAACAAACTTTGTTTGAATTACAACGTATACCACTTCGAACGAAGACATCTAAAACGCATGCGCAACTGGGAGTGCTAGTGCCCCCTGGTGGTTATTGCGTCGGAAGAATCAAAACGTCTTAAATTAAGACACGTTTAAAGCAATGAAGTGTCTTAAAATAAGACGTTTGCGGATATTTTAGACATTATTCTCAGTTCGTTTACACCATGGTCATAGTAAGACGCTTATGTATCTTAAATTAAGACATCTATAGTGTCTTAATTTTCAGATTAAGACACTTAAGTGTCTAAAATTCTTTTTCAGTCACATATGTGTCTAAATTTAAGACGCTTCTATTTGCAGTGTTTGTTTTCCAGCGATATTTTAAAGCAAAGAATATTTTTAATGAAGCAGACGATAATTAAACCCTCTTTCAAATTGATTCCATATACGTTTTATTCTTTTGAAAATGTAGACATTGCAGTGTGTGTACCAAATTAAGGTCTATTCAAATTTAAAAGCCATTGCATTTCAAAGTATTCTTTAAAAGTACTCTTAATGTTACCTATAATATGTTCTTGTAGACAGATTAAAATGTATCTATGTTGTTTTGTATTTTGCATAAGTTATGTTCATTTTGAATCAATCGCATTTGTACAAAACCTTTAAACCTATTATAAAACTATATTACACCACTTCTTACTAATTTACAAAAACATTTTATGATGAGTACTAATTTCAAAGCACCGATAACATATTATTATGTATTTTTGCATTCTGAAATTAGGCAAATAAAAGCAAAATTTTAACTTAAGCTTGTTCTAGATTCACCATTAGATTTTTTTATAGCAGTGATGAGTAGAATTATATTGGAGAATTTAAATTGGTTTACAATTACAGAGTAGAGGAGATGATAATCATTGCTGGCAGATTAAACTAATATGAAATGATCAATCAATATTTCGTAGATTAATCATATCAGACACTTCGTATCATTTCGGTCTTACCTGATAAATGTCACGATATCCATATAAGTAGTATTGATGAATAAATGTATTAAGCTCTATGATAATATCTATCGGAGTTGTTTGCGAATTAGCATTTTTTAAATAGAAGATTACTTGGATATTCTTAGTGACACTTATCTATACTTATGTAGTACGCATATGCAACAGATTTTTCAGATTTTTTTTTGGTATACATATTTTTTTTCTAAGCTCAATAATTACTTTTATAAGGATTTAATTGCAGGATTTCTTTTTATCATCGTAAATACAATGAAATTTTCATTTCATAGGTATTACAATATTTGTTTTTATTCTTATTCTTGAAACATTCATTTGCATATCAACGCGCTATGCTTTTAGAAGCATATTTAAACTGTAATGTTTACTTGAGTGCGAGAAGAAGATACAAATTGGAACTGTATCTAATCCAAGAGGAAAAACAGTTCTTATTTTGTAAGTAATAAATTCGTAAGTTCTAAAATTAAAAAATAGTTTAATGCCTTAAGTAAAATTTTAAAATTAATGAAGATTCAAATTCAGGATTTTAAGAAAATATAAAAATCTTTGTAAAAAGTATAAGACAATAAAATGATTTAAAAACGTATTCAAAAGTCACATTGTTATTGAGACTAAACACTTTTAAAGTATTTTTTTTTTCTGTGCATTTTAAATTTATCTTAGATTTCTCTACTAGCCTACACTTGAAATAATAGCACCTATATTTCTTTACTGAGCATTTTAAAATCTACTTTTATATTTTTTTAATTTCCCCACATTAGTTAGGACATTGTAATCTGCTATCCCATGCTCTAATTAAACATTTGATGCAAAAACATTAAAAAATGATATCCAATTATCATACAGATGCGCCTGTTCAAAAGCAATTACTGCTCTTAATATACAAATGAGTTGTCTCTCTTGAAAAATTCATTTGAATGTTAATGCATCATGCTTTCAGAAACATATTTAATCTGTCACTTTGACTGGATGAAACACATGAAAAAGTTACCAATCGAAACTACATCTAATTGGAGGGAAATACACTTCTCACCAAAGCTGCACCAATCAAATTTATTTTTTGTATATCAATGCGCTATTCTTTTAGAAACATATTTAAACTGTAATTTTTACTTGAACACGTGCAGAAGTAGCTACAAATTGAAACTGTATCTAATCCTGGAGAAAAACAGTTCTCATTTTGTAAATAATACATTCGTAAGTTCTAAAATTAAAAAATAGTTTAATGCCTTGAGTAAAATTTTAAATTTAATGAAGTTTCAAATTCAGGATTTCAAGAGAATAAAATAATCTTTATAAAAAGTATAGGACAATAAAATTGTTTAAAATATTTTTAAAAAATCTCCTGTTTTTTTTTTTTTTTTTTTTTAACTGCACATTTTAAATTTATCTTAGATTTCTCTAAAAGCCTACACTTGAAATCATAGGACGTATATTTCTTTATTGTGTATTTCAAATATAACTTTTATGTACAGTTTTTTTTTATTTGCCCACATTTAATTAAAACATCGTAATCTAGTGTTCCATATTCTAATTAAACATTTTATGCGAAAACATTAAAAAATGATTATCATACACATTAATGTGCGCCTGTTCAAAAAGCAATTACTGCTCTTAATATACAAATGAGTTGTCTCGCTTGAAAAATTCATTTGAATGTTAATGCATCATGCTTTCAGAAACATGTTTAATCTGTCACTTTGTCTAGATGAAACACGGGAAAAAGTTACCAATCGAAACTGTATCTAATTGGAGGGAAAGACACTTCTCACCTTAGCTGCATCAAGCAAATTTATTTTAATTATTTTCTCACTTCTGATTCCCTTTTCTCACTTTTTCTTTTTTCCCCAAAGACAACCTCAAATTCTTCTTTTTTTTCTGCTTCTTTATTCAAAAATAGACCACCCAGATAATCATTTATCACTGGTTTGAAATAACAAAAAGAAAAGAAAAACTCATTAACTTTAGTGGGGTAACAGCTTACAATAACAAAAGAAAAAAAAAAAGGAAAAAGAGAGAATGAAGACATAAATAATAAAGTGTTTCATCTAAAAATTAAGCGGCCTTATAAAGATATTTACTTGTCAAGTTTGAGCAAAGTTTAGCTGATTTCTATTAGAAAGTTACTAATACAGTAGATCTTTATAACGCAATATAACGCACAACTTCTCAGATATAAGCAATGAATTTTGCAGTTAAGAAGCACCTGCGTTCCACAGTATAGGGCTAAAATTTATGCATTATATCCTCTTCATCTCTTTAAGCTTTTTAATGAGAATAAAAGCTATTATTACAATTATTTTTATTAAAATGAGTAATATAATGATTTGACCCAGGTGTATTTGGACCATGTTAAATAAAGTAAAATTTAACAATTCGTGAAATGATCCGTAATGTGCAAAAATTTATAATTTCCACAACTTATGGTCTCAAGGAATGCAGTATAAATATCTTCTACTCTATATTGATATGTTCCAGATATATTCTGCACCTTTACAAGGTAAGTTTAAATGATGTGAGAAAGATCTATATGACAAAATTCTATATAAAGCAAAAACTTGCCTTTGTAGGTTTGCATTAAAACGATCTTGTACTGCATTACTACTATTGTAATGTTTTTCATTATAAAATAGACAGAAGGGGCTCTAAAAGTCGAAGCAATTTTGCTGTGATAAATTAATGAAGAATTGGGATAAATAGACACCAGATACAAAATCGAAATTCAAGTGTGTTAATTAAAAAGTTATACATATTTTCCTCAGATCAATGAAATTTAGTGACATTGATTCTAATGTTAGAAACAGTCACAATTTATAAACCCTTTAAATAATAAAAAATAACAATTGATTCACTATATTGAAGGTTATAAACTGTTGTTAAAATTGAGCATAATAGTTGTTCTCTTAAAAATAGTTATGGTATTGTGTATAATTTTTTACAGGCTCATAATAAAAAATGTGAACTAATTAATTTATTTTTCCCATAATAAAGGTCTATTTTCTAATCTGCTATTAAGGGGAGATAGTATTAATATTATATACATACATACATGCATATATATATATATATATATATGTGTGTGTGTGTATGTGTGTATATATATATATATATATATATATATATATATATATATATAACCATTAAAAACAATTACAAATTACCACGAAGAAACATAGTAAAAAATAGAATTATAGGAATACGATGGAAATTTGAAGAACCAAGGCAGAATCGCCAGACCTTAAATACCTTGGCACTACAAATAAAATGTGTCGTTTCATCTTCGTATTAACCATAAAAAAGCTAAATAATACGAATTTAGGTCTACCAACACACAATGAAACCAGAAAAAAAAATTGGAAAAACAATTAAATGAAAAAATAAATACGGATTCAAATGGATTGAAAAAGAAAAAACATATTGCCACTTTGAGATCCTCTGTAACCAGAAATGATGTATCAAAAAAGTGTGTGTGTGTGTGGGGGGGGTAAGATTATAAGCAACTGTTGCCAAAATAAAACTTTTTTTAAAAGATAATGGAACAAGGAGTAATAATGCACAGTATAGTAAGGTACAAACTGCAATATATTGGACCAGCTCCCTCTATAGTACATCTAAAAATGAATTCCACTTTGTTGTGCAAGGAATTACTGAAGTGCTGCCATCTGTAGAGTTTATTGTTAGTAAAATAAATTGTCTTGGAATAAAACGTAATATATGTAATTAATTAAATATTTATAACGGTTATTGGATGATGATTTAAAGAATATACTTTCTAGAGATATATAAGTGATAATAAAAATATTTTAATAAATTAATAACATTATAAGAAAAAATATGTAAATGATTTATTAAATATTAATATTAATAGTATGTAAAATGTGACATGGATGATTCATTAATTAATGTTTCACATAATTAAATGCACAAGACTATAAAATATCAATATTTAAATCACTGTTACATCATATCCTAATCAATTAAATAAATATATAATATAATGATAACAAAATAAACAACCAAAATTACAATTCTTAGGTATTTAAAAGATATAGAACTACTTATTTTAGACGTGAATTTATTCATATATAGACATTCTTAATTTTTTAATTTTATGAAGTACCGCTAGATGGCAGCATTAAATAATTATTTATTTAGTTCTAATATTATAATGTTGCCATCCTATATATTATATTAGATTAGATTATTTCTCTTAATTATTAATTGTTTAATTTTAAACAAATATTCATAATGTACTTTTTGTAATAATTTATTCCAGGATCATTAAAATGGCATGTAATAACTTTTATTATATGGACTATATGTTAATTATAATTGTTATATTTTAAGAATTTGAATATTTTCTACGGCAATTTTAGGGATTCGCTTTTGACTGTGCCAGTTATTTGGGCGGGATTTTTGTGTGCTAAAATTGGTTAAATGTTTGAGTTGTAGTATGGTCATGGCGGTTCTCTTGCTGGGTATGTCTTTGATTTAAATTGTTTCATTTTTAAATGCTGTTCATTGTTGCGGATATTGCATTGATTAATATTTTTTTTAATTCAATTTATTTGGCATGGTGGATTTATACTTTTTGGTGTATAGTCGATTGGGTACATAATAGAATTCTTAGCTTAATGCTGGATTCCATTACAGAAATCAACTATGTTTTTTGCTTATATATGTATTTTATGTACCCTTGAAAAGGTGAAATACTATTTAAGCTTCCGGCTTCATCCATCCATTTGATCTATTGTTTGTTTACGATACGTCTTTTAATGGTTCAACATTATTTATCTGGTTATTTGTACCTTTTGTCTTTATGAGGATATTTTTATCAAAATTTGGCGTTTTTTCATATGTTTTATATGGATTAATCGTCCGCAATGTGTTAGTGAATTAGTGGTATTGTGCTTGATTCTGTATTACTAGTTAAAGGATCCATCTTTATTTTGTATAATGTCAGTGTTATGAATTGTAGCTAGATTTATTAATTTAATTTTAGTAATTGGAAATAGATGATGATTTGTAATTATATAATGGTTATATATATATATATATATATATATATTTGTTTTTATTATACTAAATATAGACATATATAATAATTTTGTTTTCCTTTTTATTCTTTTCTGTTTGAGTTTTAGTGTCAATTTTTAACTGCGAACCGAGAGGTTCCATAATCATTACACTTTATAATATTTTCAAATTTACGTTACACCGTGGTTACGTTATACTTGTTTACAAATGACAATATTCATATTCATTGGTTGGTAATTTATATCTCATATTTTCTGTTTAATAGTATTTCAGTTTTTAATTTTTATATGTTTTGTTTCATTACCGATTTGTATGTTTTGTTAAATTTTAATTCTGGGTATAGTTAATAGGGCATTACAAAAATAGCTTTTAAAGCTCATGCTTTCTGTTTTTCGTTCAGAAATCAACAGTTTCTTTACTTATATTGTAAAATAGTGCACCTGATGAGAACTTTGCAATGTAAGTTTCCACTTTTATTCACGTTTCTTTCATCGCTCTAACTAATTTTCATAATACATTTTCAATCACTCCACTTTGATATATTACATTTTGGATATCATATTTTTGTGGTATCATGATTGATTTTTGGGGATCTTAGTTGTAGATTATTGAATCAGCATTAAATATTCCGCGAAGATTTAGAAGTTGATAAGCTCTTTTATTTTACTCTAAATAAGACGAATTAAACCCGTAATAATAAACTTTTGTCTACGATACCTTGTATAAATGATAGTCTTATGGTAATCATGATTTGAAATAGCCACACGTTATTTAAAATTTTTGCAAGCATGGTCATGAATACCAAAAGCTGACTAATAAAGCACATTACTGTAAGCATATATTTTATTTTTATAACTTATAAATTCAAATCTATTATCCGTGCAGAATGATCCGCATTTTAATTAGTGATAATGTTGTTCTATCTTTGTTATTTAATTCTGTTTGCAATCTTGTTACTTTGTAGAAGTTTCTAAAATGTAATAAATAGTTGAAAATCCCTAAGGAAAGTTACCTTTTTATATAAAAGTTAGTGTTTTGAATTTCAATTAATTGAATATATTGGACTTACACGCAATTTTTACAATGGGACATTTCACATTTGCTTCTTTTTCATGCACTTTTGTTTAAAGGCTGATTAGCATGACGAGCTTTTATATCCATGAATCATGACAGAGAATTAAATCTTTGAAATGAAATGGATTTTTGAATACTAAATTATGTTTCTAATATTTTTGGTTCAAGATGCTGAGAAACTTTAAGACATTCAATGTTTAAATTATTATGGACAATGTAACGTATTTGCCTTTCAGAAAATTCTTCCTACGAAATTCCTGAATATTTATTTATTTTTAATAAAAAATGGTACATATTGGAACTCATACGCATTTCTTGTGGTGCAAAAAATTTATGTAAATTTTAATTTTTTTTTAATTAGCCTAAATAGGTAATACCATAGGATTAAATGCTTATCACGGAAGAAGTGGCAGCACCAAACGTTTTTAACACCACTTCTTCGAAAGAATAATCTTTTCGATAAATTTCTATCACAAATGTTATTAAAAAAATACCTTGACGATTTTTCTTCGGAAAAAGTGGTATTAAATGCTTTTGGTGTGATTTTTTTCGCGACAAATATTCAACCTTAACAATTCGTAACTTAAAATTTATTTCTATTAATTTGTGTTAAAGATTTAGATAGCTAAATAGACATTTAATGGAAAGAAATAATTTTGTTTACACTTTTTTTTTAAGTTTATTTATGACTAGCAGACCCACCCGGCGTTGCCCGGGCCCGTGATGAATGAACCTCAAATTTGTATGATTTTGTACATTTAATTCCCTTTTGTCTAAATTTATATTTTTAAATATAAAAAAATCGCAAGAAAAATATTAAATTGAATATACGTACTATTTTGCGTAAGTTGATTTTGGGAGTCTATGCGTATCGAAAGCGAGTGGAACTGCGACAAAACACTCAGGTTTTTACTGGTTTTGTGGACATTTTCAGACATTTTGTTTTGTAAAAAATATTTCTACCCCTTCGAACGTTTCAAAATTTTTATAGGAG
Source organism: Maratus speciosus (assembly GCA_963932465.1). Lineage (NCBI taxonomy): Eukaryota > Metazoa > Arthropoda > Arachnida > Araneae > Salticidae > Maratus > Maratus speciosus. Next base: position 345,914,568 of record OZ010795.1, on the reverse strand, counting down.
ATGTAAATCTGGTCTATTTAGATGCTTCGATAAATATTGTATAAAAATAAGGACGTTGACTAAAATAATAAATTAAGAAATTTGCTTAATTTACTATTCGAAAATAGTGGGTAATGCAACCTTCCACCGACAGGGAGCGCAATATGTTCTATACAAATATTACTCTACGAAACAGTGATCAAAGGGCTGTTATAACTTACGTGAAAATTTCAAGTCGATCGGTTATTTCATTTTCCAAATTTTAACGAATTCGCGTTCATTCTCTATTTAAAAAAGCGTTTCTTTTTCTTTTTAAAAGTCGATTTTTTTCCATTTCGAACAAAAAGTTCTGAATCAATTTTTTAAAATTTACATACTCTTAATTAGTCTATAAATATAGGCCAAGAAAGCTGAAGTTTAAAATCTGTAAATGCTGTATTTTTAAAATTTTGGTTTAAATTTGAACTCCCATTAAAATGCCCCTATGCTTTTTATCTACTCTCCAAAATAAAAGTAGGTGTTTTTCAAAGCAGAGATAATGTCTGTAACTTTTAATAAGTAGTATATATCCCATGACTCCCTCCAAAAACGGCATATAAAAAGTCAGAAACTCTAATTTTTTAAAAAGAAATCTAGAGCCCCTCCCTCCCACCCAAGAATTTCACGCACCATTCTTTTTTACACTTTACCTTTTGTGTTATAATCGTTCTTAAAGTTTCAAACAGATCGCCTTGCTAGATTTCCTAATTTTAACAAAATCGCGTTATGTTAGTTCCACATTCCACCACCAGGGAGCGCACTCTATTTTTAACAAAAGCTCCTTTACACAACCTATCAGTAGATATGTTACTCGAGGAGGTGGAGGTCTTCAGCAAGAATTTAAGATATTTGTTGAAATTACTATTCTGAAATAGTGGTAACTTAACTTTTGTCACATTTATATGTACTAAGTAGCATGTATCTGAGGACTCCGTCAAAAAACCGCACCTGAAACGGTATGAAACGCAAAGGCAAAAAAAAGAAATATTTCGCCCCTCCCCTCCCCCACCCACCTGCCCGAAATTTCACGCGCCATTTTTCATAAACTTTTTCTAATGTGTTATAAACTATCTTAAAGTTTCAAGCAGATCGCTTTTTCAGATTTCCTACTTTAAATGAAATCGCGATCTCTTAGTTCCACTTTCCACCACCAGGGAGCGCACTGTATTTTTAACAAAACTGTATCTGAACGTAACTCCGTTACACAACCTATCAGTAGATATGTTACTCGAGGGGGTGGAGGTCTTAAGCAAGAAATTAAGATATTTTTGAAATTACTATTCGAAAATAGTGGTAACAAACTTTTGACATTTTTATATTTAATAAGACTCATTTATCCCAGGACTCCGTCAAAAAAACGCACCTGAAATGGTAAGAAACGCAAAAGTAAAAAAAAAAAAAAAGAAATCTATCGCCCCTCCTCCTCTCCCCACGTTCCCGAAATTTCACGCGCCATTCTCATATAAACTTTTTTTAACGTGTTATTAACTATTTTGAAGTTTCAAACAGATCGCCTTGTTAGATTCCCTACTTTAAATGAAATCGCGGTCTGTTAGTTCTACATTCCACCACCAGGGAGCGCACTCTATTCTTCGCAAAAGCTTATATGAACGAAACCTCTTCACGCAACCTACCCGTAGATACATGGATGAGGTAGGGGGGGGGGGTATTAACCAAGAATTTAAGATATTTGCTGAAATTACTTTCCGAAAATAGTGGTATCAAGACTTCTGAAATTTTTATCTAGAATAAGTAACATTTATGCTGTATTTTTACAAATCGCACGCCGTTCTAAAGAATACTACCTCCAATTTTCCGTAAACCAACCAAAATCGCCGATTTTTTAGCAGATATTATCGCTCAACCAATCAAAGTAGAAAAAAAAAAAAAAAAAAAAAAAACAGAAAACAGTGTGGCAAACAAAAAGCCTGCCAGGTTGTCAAGATGGTTGCTAGGTTGTGACGTCATTTGAAACTAATCCCTTCTCTTAAACGCTCATTATTATTAAAAATGTTTTCAAAGCATGTGTTTCACCTTCATGCTAAAATTTAATGCTTAGTTGAAAAAACAGTCACTCTTGAAACATTAAGCACTCAAATTGGTTTATTTAATTGTATCCCGGTTTACTTAATTATTTCTGCGAAAGCTTTATACAATCAACCAACCGAAAGCAAGCGGAAACAAAAAATGTATTTTTGATGAGAGATGCTTTATGAACCAACCAACCGAAAGTAATCTGAGGGAAAAAGGAGTACTTTTGATGAGAGTGATGTCCGAATATTAATTAATTACTCCGCTAATAATTAGAATATTAAAATTCTGAGGATATGGGGCATTAGAAGAGGCCTTGGACACTTTTCAAAAAAATTTTGAACCTCGTACGTGCCGTAGATTTTGCTAGCCATCGCACACAGACAGAAAGACGGACAGACAGACAGACAGAGCGATTTGTTCTTTTATTAGTATAGATTAGCTACATATCAACCAGTTATGTTGAATTTGTATTTTATAAGATCTTTTGTGTTCTCCGGGAAAAAATATACTTACTAATCCACTTTTTAAATTCAAATGTACAAGTTATAAACTAAAAAGGTAGTTATTATCATTTATAAGTCTCAATTAGGCCTTTCATTCATCTTAAGATTCCTTAAAATTAATTAATTAGTTCTCGAGTTTACAAACATTGAAAGATTGATCGACTTTCTTGGTTTTGCACTGTCTTCTTAAAAACTATTTCAGGTATATTAAGGGGTCTCAAGACTCTTAAAATTGGAAAAAAAATGAAAAAAAAAAGACCATTTTCTACATTTAATATCTTAAAATGTATACGATTTTAAAGCAAAATTTTTAGAGGGTTGAAGATATAACTATGTTCTTTCATTTCATATATTTAAAAAATTACAAGATGCAGAATTAATATTTATAGGGAGCTTCAAACTGTCAGACATTTGTTGAGCAGAAAATTGGTATGACAGCTTCCGTGCAAGATTACAAAATAAATTTTGCAACTAGAATGAAAATTTTTGTGCCTCATTGTACTTCAAATTCTAATAATTAAACTGAACCTAAATAAATTTCTTTTAAAACATTTTTATATTTTTAATACATTGTTGTATTTAGCTCATACAAAATTTTGAAAATTTCAACTGCATAATCATCTAAAAAACTATACTTTTGAACAAGAAAAAGTAAATTTTAGGTTCACGTTATACATACTAACATGAAACATATATTTTGAAAATTTTGTGAAAAAATATTGAAAAGGTTTTAAGATATCCGGCGCGTTATCCCTATAAACGTCATTTTGCGAAAAATGACTTCAAAGTTTCGGAAACGCCCAGGGCCGAAACTAGGGGGGGGGGGGGGGGCAGAGGAGGCATGTGCCCCGAGCGCCAGAACAAAGGGGCGCCAATTAAAGAAAATACCTTTGGAAAGGATCATTTTCTTCTGATGAGCTGATGGCTTCCGTTATTATGAAACAGCCATTATAAATGAAGTGTTAGGTGAAGATGAAAGAGCAGAAAAAATTATGGCCAGTTTTTTTCTCCCCGTTCAGACCAGAAAATCAGAGTTCTAACTTTTTAAGGCTGCTCATTCATCTTCACCTAACACTTCATTTATAATGGCTGTTTCATAATAACGGAAGCCATCAGTCCATCAGAAGAAAATAACTCGGTGAAAGCGGAAACTCGGTTAGGCAGGACTCGGATAATCGGAACTCTACTGAATATGTCATTTTAAAAATGATCTTTAGAATATTTTTGTTGATGTTCAGAGGGACAACCCCCCCCCCCCCCCTTGGTTCCGCCACTGTAGATTGCGTAGTTCATTATTACATATTTTATGATTACATATTTAAAGCTTTAAAATAAGTCATCTATTATAAAATTAGTAAAATTATCTTTCTAAATATACTTTATGAAAGAAGGGGGGGGGGGGGGAGGACAAAATCCATGTTTGCCCCGGTTGCAAAAAAGGCTAGTTTCGGCCCTAAACGCCGCTTCAGCTATTGAGCGAATCTAATTCTAAAAGCCATAACTTCTGTTCTAATGGGAATTTCAAGGGAACAATTATATCAAAATGTTCAGAATTGATTGGGGTTTAACATATAAAAAAAATAAAATTTCAAATATTTTGAGGCTTTAACACTCCTGAGATCCCTTAATGAGACAAACTGCAGATTATAGCAGAATTATGTAACAGATTAATCTATTAATTACAAATCTTAATTAGACTTTTCATTCGTCGTAATATTTCTCAACATTGATGAACTAGTTCACGAGATTTTGAGTATTGGAACATTGGTTAAATGATCGATTCTCCCGTTTTTTCCCTGTTTTCTCAAAAACTATTTTAGATATCTGAATGCAACACACTGCAGTTTTTATTCAGAAACATTTTCTATCTGCTCCTGGTAAATTTAGTATTTATTATGCATCCGTTTCTGAGCCTGTTCCGGACAAATAAACAGACAGACGGATAAAAAAATAAAATAAAAATAATCATGATATTTTTTATTCTATGTCGTCTAAATAAGTCTAATGAATTTAGAAACGAGTGTTTTTCTGAAAATCACAGGCAGACACTTCAATTTTACATATTAGTATACAGTTTATGCATTTTTACATGTGCATAAAAATATCACGACACTATTGCTGTTCAGTATATAGTGTGATTCATAAAGATCGAAACAATAGCCTATATCTTAAAATATTGCCCCTAGACACATACTTCGAATTACAAAATTTCATAAAAAAAAAGGTGCAAAATTTGATGACATAAGTTGCAATTCCATGGCGGTGTCTGTTTGAAAAAATACAAAAAGTGAATTTTTATACGGCCCCCGTAGGGTAAAATTTCCAATTAGGAAAATTTTCCTTATCCATCCCTGAATTCAACGCAAAAAATTTCATCTTGGTATCTGCAAAATTCACAGAGATATTAAAATCGAAAATTCGTGACTTACAATACTTAAGCATACCTTTGAGCGATATGATATTGATACATTTTGAATGCAAGATAGGGATCATCCACAAATTATACGTTATCAAAAGTCGATTTCAGACAGTGCCTGCCGAGCCCAGCCCAGCCCGGTCCGGAAATAGTAAATTGAATCAGAACACTGCTTGCTACAGGAAGGAAGGAGTTACTTACTTATCTGCAATCTTTTAAAACGCATTTAAACATTCCATTAGGAGACAATCTTTAAAACTTTAAATGCGTTTTTCTGCATGATGGCTTTTTTCACCATTTCTCTTCTTTAAATTGTTATAAGTTAAGAATCGTTAAAGATAAATGGTTTAAACTTGGAACACGTCTTTTAGATTATTTTACATTAATTTTGTTTCGGCAAATTTGAAAAAAAAATTACTTCTAAAAAAAAATATATATTTTTAAATAGGTTACATATATTTTTTTTTTTCATTTTTTAAAATTATTATTTCAGAAAATACTGAAATAAAATTGAAAAATATTTTTTCTCTTTAATTAAATTAAAATAATAGAAATTTGACAAATAATATTTCAAGTTATAATGATTCTAAATTACCCCACTTAAAAAAAGTAATAATTAATTTGAAAAAAAAAACTTTATGAGAAATTTTAGAATGTGATTTCGTTTACAAATTATATGGTTAACCATCACAAAAAATTTCAAAATTCTAACTCAATGAATGAAAAAAAAATTAAATTTTTCCCGAACATCTTAAATTAACATTATTTCCTCGATTACACGCATTTCAATTTGTGTCTAATCCCTTTAAACCTGACGAATTATTTAAACGGGTGTAATCTCTGTGAATTTTGAAGATATCAAGATTGAATTTTTTGTGTCTAATTCAGGAATACCGTGTTTACTCGCGTAATAGTCGCACTTTTTTTGCCAATTTTTCATTGTGAAAGTCTAGGTGCGACTATTATGCGAGGACACAATACTACTACACAATATTGTACACTCTAATGCTAAAACATTACTGGTATAAAAAAAAAAACACATAATAAAATTTTACTTACTAAAGGTTTCTAGATTACGTGCTGTTTATTAAATACCATTTTCCTTTTTACGGTAATAATTTTATAGACATAAAATTTACAAATAATCTTTGTGAAAATTTTGACAAAAAACTCTCATAATAAATCACTTTCACTGAAGGTATCAGTATCACTAATATAATGTGAATCGGTATCTGAAGAATGGAGTGACCATCGGGTATGTCAATGGGAGTAACAGAACAGATGAATCCATTATGAGTACTAATTCTGGGAAGAGAACAGCTGATGATTTTCTATTTTATAAATAAAAGTCAAATGCGTGACTGCGACTTTTATTCGAAGAAAATATTTTGACGATTTTTTCTGCTTCAAAACGGGGGTGCGACTATTATGCGAGGGCGACTATTACGCGAGTAAACACGGTAGATACGGAATTTTTTTCTAACTGGAAATTTTACCCTACGGAGACCGCATAAAAATTTAGTTTTTGTGTTTTCTCAAATAGACCCCCCATAGAGTTGCAACTTATGTCATCAAATTTTGCACCCTTTTTTGTGAAACTTTGTAATTGGAGGTATGTGTCTAGGGTCAATATTTAAGGAAATAGGATATTGTTTCGATCTTTATGAATACACTGTATATTTCCTCAAAAATAGCAGTAGAACAGCTTAAAAAAAACATAATAATAAAGCAATAGATAATTTTATGCGTTGAAATTCTAGCCTAATTCTACTTTTATTTTTCGTAAAAGATTCAAATGAGTATACTATACTTTCAGTGTGAACAATTTTTATTATCATATTTCTATTTTTTAACCCCTACTTAGTACAAAATATCCACACACTTCTTATGTGTAATTAACCCCGTTTTCTTAAAAACTATTTTAGCTATATTAATGCGACAAACTGCAAATTCTAATACAGAATGGAAATCATTGTTGCTGCTCAGCAAATATATTTTATTATGTGAGGTAATACAACTAAGCAATAGTCAGAGCGTTTAAGATGATGTATAATTTAGTTTTAGTTCCTGCAATAACGACTCCATTTCATCTCAATATTGAAAAATGCAGTAATTTTTCTTTATTTTAATTTTTCTACTTTAACTTATTCAATTTATTTATTATTGTTATTATTATTATTATTATTATTATTATTATTATTATTATTATTATTGAACTCGCTTCTGTGCATAAAAATAAAAGTAATACGAACTTTAAATATTTTACGACTGGCCAATATACTTACGTAAAAATAGCAGTAAACAAACTGGAAAATAAGAAGACAAAAAAAGCAACTGCTATTTTAAGAGTTGAAAATCTACTCATTTATATTTCTTACTCCTATTTTCACTTCTCGGAAGTGCAAGAACGTCTGGAGAATAATTCCAGGTAAGATGATGAACTTTTATATACTTTTTAATAAAATAAAATAATTAATTTTTAATTATCTATTTTCTATATATATATAAAAAAAAAAAAAAATCCGCAAACTCTATACATTTTGCAGTATTGCTGATGGCCAGTATATTCCCTTAACTTATTTTTAGATTTAAAAAAAAAGTGTTAACGATTAGAATAAATGTTATTTCAATGTGGAAAATCAATTTTGCATTGACATTTTATTTTATTTATTTATTTTTAACTCCCTACTGCATTAAGAAATCCTTCTGACTTCATACATTTTATGGCGTTATTGCTGGCTAGCATATATCCTTAACTGATTTACAGTTTATTTTTTAATGGTGTTGAAAATTCAACCAAAATGTTACTTCGATACAAAAAATTAAATATGTACGTAATTTTCTATCTTATTTATTTATTTATAACTTGCATGAAAATCCACGGACTTCACGTATTTCGCAGCGTCACAGCTGCCGAGCAGTTTTCATAAACACGTCTGGGAAATAAGAAAAGCAACAGCTATTTTATGCGTTGAAAACCTACTCATTCATATTTCTTACTCCTTCCTATCTCCACTTCTCGGAAGAGCAAGAGCATCGGGAGAGCGATTCCAGAAAGGATAATGGCTCCCCTGGCATCCCGAGTGGCCCCTCAGGTCATTCATTAGTAAGCAGGCCACAACACTTCCCCATGTGCCTTGTACTACTCTACTCATCTCTCTTCTCTCTACATATACTACGTTCCGAACATCAGGATGGAATGCGGTATGACCCCGGCCGTGGCGATCGTTATAATATAATGGCCACTCGTTATATGTATTATTCCTTGCCGTAAATCTGCGGACGGGTTGAAACATTTGATTTTTATACCGCGCGTTATCTTTCTCACCTTGTTACAGAAGATCAGGAGTGGTGCGATAGGGCACGTGCTTCCTGTGCGGAAGATTTAAATGAGTTTCTGTAAATAATGCTGAAATACCTGAACAAAATATCTTAGATACCAAAAACTAAGTTTTATAAACCTAGGTGACCTCACAAATTGTCGCTTTTAACACTTTCCAAAAAAGTTGAAAAGTGTTTATCAATTGGGTTTGTCTATCCGTACGTCCGTCAGTCTGTCTAACCGTGCTCTAACTCGCGTAAATAAAGTATGATTACCATGAAATGGATAAATGTTATTTCGGTGTACTATAGTATGTTCGGTATTGGAAAGGAAGTGTGTATAGCATTTACGATTCATTTACAGGGATACTCGAAAGAATTCCTATACATTACGGTCAACGGGGAAAAATCGTTTGCGGCGTATTTTAAAGATATTGCACTATTTTAAACATATTGAAAATTATACATATCACTGAGGTGTACTATAAGCGCTTTCTGTAGCATCTGGTGTGCATATAATTTATTGTTCATTTACAAAGACACACAAAAGTATTTTTCTACAGCACTACCTATGAAGAATAAATTACTGGCAGTGCTTTTCAGTTTTGCATTTTAAAATTTAACCAATTTTTTGCATATTGCCTGGTGTGTATAAATTTTACAGATCATATACAAGGATACATAAAGGATATAGATTAGGTATATGTCCGTTTACTGACGGAAATTGCTGAATGAGAATTTTATACTGTACTATTCAGGGCCGAAACTAGCCTTTTTTTTTTTTTTTTTTTTTTTTTTTTTTTTTTTTTTTTTTTTTGCACCCGGGGCAAACATGGATTTTGGCACCCCCATTTGTTAAAAAGTTACGGCAAGTTTTACGAATGCAAAGTCGAAATTATAGATGCATGTAAAATAGGTTTTTACAGTAACAACTGATGGCCATTCACGAAAATTTGGGAATAACATCGTTTTGGCACTAAAATGAAGATCCGGTGAGTCCCCAAAAAATAAAGTTGTTTTACCGTGTTTTGGTGGAGCAAAAAAAAAAAGGGGGGGGGGGGATTTTAACGCAGATGGGGAGAATTTAAAAATGTTTAATTAGGTCAAGAGGGGTATCTTCACCAAGAGGGGTTTTTAATTCTGAATCGAATGCTACCATCCACAAGTCATGACATACACACCACAAGTCATACACAAGCCACAAGTCACCACAAGTCATGACACACACACCACAAGAGGTCCACAAGTCATCCATAAGTCTTTGTAATGAATGATTGTAAAACAATCATTCATTACAAAGTTATGGTAGGTTTTGTGACTACAAAGTCGAAAATTACACTTTATTATTGAGCACAGCTTTATCATATTTATTTTATTTTTAAAACATGTTCTTTGTATCATATCAAATAATCTCAAACTTATTAAATGCCCTCAAAATAGCAATAATCAAAATCAGGATCATCTTAGTCTTTTCAAGGTCATTAAACTTGTCAAAATCCGTGTATTCATAAAACCATTTCATAACTTTGTATTAAGAAAACTTGCCTAACTTTGTATAGACTTGCGGATGGTGTCATTCGATTCAATATTTAAAAAAAATACATATAAACGATATCCTACTTACCATTCTTAAAAAAAAAAAAAAAAAAAAAAAAAAAAAAAAAAAAAAATTATTTCCTCCCTCCCCTGAGGAGAGGATTACCTCGCTTTTGCCCCCTATCCCCCACCCAAAAAGAGGGTAAAACAACTTAATTTTTTGGGAACTCATTGGATCTAGTACCAATCTTCCTAGTGCCAAAACGAAGTTCTAACCAAATTTTCGTGAATGGCCATCAGTTTTTGTATTATACTCAATTTAAGGTATATTTTACCTGCAATAATATAAAAATAAATCATATCACACTACCTTCGATGGAAAATATTGTGTGTTAAATCTGAATATCAATTTCATAATTTTTGAAGTAATGTAATATTATGACCTTCAAACATTTTTCGTTCATAGAACGTAATGTATCCGAATTTTCTGTGTCCCTATAAACGAACTTAAGTTCTACACACTATATTTTCAATGGGGAACATGCAATTGTTATTTTTAATAACAACTGCGTGTAGAAGTATATTTACAAACGTTAAAGCGCGGGTAGGCAGTTAGACAGACAGAAGAGTTTTAGTCATAAGCACTTTTGAATTATTTAGCATAAATTAATTTAAAGATGAATATTTCTTTATTTTTTTTATATATAAATTTTACTGACAATAACAAAATAACTACCCTATTTATAGCATACGAAGTACCATGTTTTAAAATTACGCATAACAAAGAAAAATAGAAAAATATATCTATATAGTCAGGAGGGGTAATTATGACCACTTTTTACATTTTCAACTTTGTTATTTTTTTTTGCTTATTTCTATTTGGAAAAGTGCTGTTTTTAGTACATAGGAAGTAACTTTGATCCTTTAAGAACACATTTTAAAAGTTTTAATTCTCACAGCAGTTTTTCTTTTAAAGTTAAAAGGGTGGTTATAATTACCCTACCAAAAACTCACAATCACATAAGTTTGGGGTAATTAAGACCACTAGTGGGGAAATTATGACCACTATATCTTCTCTTTATACTTGCCAATACACATTTGTTTGGGGTAATTATGACCACTTTGAACTCCAAAGTAACAAATCCGTTTATCAAAAATTTTATTAGACTTAGTTTAAAATTGCTATTTGGATCTCAAAAAGGCTTCAGACTAGTAATAAAGAATACCTAAGATGAAATATATATTATGAAGTTAATATCTAAGATTGAAACAAAATTTTACCATCACAGTTTTCTCCAATATGACGGCAGTCATAATTACCCCCTGGTCATAATTACTCCACCTGACCCTAAATGTTTACTTATAAATACTGTATGACTCAGGCGTGGAAATCGTTATACTATAATGACTACTAGTTATATGCATTATTCCTTTCTCTAAATCTCCGATCGGGTTGAAACATTTGTTTTGTTTTTTATTACCGCGTTATCTTTCTCACCTTGTTACAGGAGATCAAGAATAATGCGAGAATGATGCACGCACGTGCTTCTGTGCCGGAAAATTTAAATGAGTTTCTGTAAATAATACCGAAATACCAGAACAAAATATTTGAGATTCCAGAAAAAAGTCATCACTGAGTTTCTTAAATCTGAATGACCTCACAAATAATCGTCTTTAAAAAATTTAAAGTGATGGACACAGGTATATGAAAATGCTGCTGGGCGCATTACTTTCAGCGTAAAGTCATACAATGATGAATAGTCCTAATGATTTTTTTTTAGGCTATAATATTATGACTACTTTCTTATGTCACACGAATTTATGTTTTGAAATTACCAGGGTTTGTTGATATATATCAATGGATATATATCATGATATATATCTTGATATATATCCGATATTTATTTTTAAAATATCAAGATTTTTGATATTTTCAAATTCTTTACATTTATTTTCAAAATATCAAGATGTTTGATAGTTTGTATATTGATATTTATTTTCAAAATATCACCGTGCAAGGTAATTTTGATATTTTTCACATTCAAACCAAGTGTAAATGAAATTTTCACCTGTTATTGACTGTGTCATTCTGTAGATAATGAACTTTTGCCTCTGGCAGTGACTTTTTTAGGAAAAGAAGAAAACGAATCTTTTCCAAGCTTTATGTTTCAAACTTTTATTTTTAAATGTAGAACTAATAATTATATTAGACAGTCAATTCAGAACAGCCATTGAAAGATAAAATGTAATTTTGATAATCATTTATATACAGCCAGGGTTCGTTGATATATATCAATGGGTATATATCCAATATTTATTTTCAAAATATCAAGATCTTTGATATTTTCATATTACTTGATATTTATTTTCAATCTATCAAGATGTTTAATATTTTCTGCATTTGATATTTATTTTCAAAATATGAATGTGTGCAAGATACTTTTGATATTTTCAGTCGTAATTTGTAATATTTCAGTGTAAATGAAATAAATTTTCAACTGTTACTGGCTGTGAATCTGTAGATAAAGAACTTGTCTCTTCTGGATGTGACTTTTTTAGCCAAAAAAGAAAACAAATTTATTTTTTAAACTTTAGATTTGAAGCATTTCTTTTTTAATGTTGAACTAATAATTATGTGTGACATAATTAATTCAGAACAACCATTGAAAGATAAACTGACTAATTTAAATAAGCAATTATATACAGCTTCATTAGAAAAGAATCTTTTTTCAAGTTTTGGTTCAGTTGAGTTTGAACTATACAGCATGTTAGGAAATATGAAATAAAACATTTTATACTTACATTTATGCTAAAATTTTTCAATTAAAATAACTTTTTTTGTATTTAAAATTTTGTTTTGAAAATATCTGATTTTTTTATACTTGGTCTTGATACTGAATCCTATAGTTAGTTTTTTTATAAGTGTATAAATCAAATTGTTACTGTTTTCAATTATTTCATCTTCAAGTTTGTTCTAAGTGAAAAAAAAAAGAAAAATGCATTTTTATATTATTCTTTGATTAAGTTATGTTAAGTGCAATATATTTTAGTTTCTAATCTATATTATGCTCGAAAACCTTTATTATCAGCGGTAAGTTGGCTGCTTGAAAATATCGTATATGTATCAAAAATATCGGATATATATCAAAATATCGGATATTTTTTATATTTTCAAAAATATCATGATATTAACGGACCCTGGAAATTACACATAAATAAAAGTAGAGTCTTTCATCATTTTTCAATGAACTAGCCGCCCTTGGCGATCAGTTTGGTCTGCCTTAAAATTTATGTTTGGGAAACCATGCTATGCATTTTATCATGTTACTTTTATTCATAATTTAATTTACTTGGACTCCCTTCACCTTTTGACGGCTCTGCAGCGCTATCGCTCTTCCAAATTTCAAGTCCAAAGAAGCTAAGCGGCACTATCGCGCTGTCTTTTCAGTACGAGTGTGTATCTCTGCGCGTGAGCAAATATTTTGCCGCTCTTGCGTTTTCGTAACGAAACTGTGTCTTTTAAAGCATAAATAGCGTTTTTAATTAGTTTTCATTCCCCCAAAAAATTATAGATAAAATTTTCAGAAAAAACACATTTTTTTATTTTGAAATATCCAAATTATCTATAGCACTTTTGGAATGTATGAGGATTTTGATGGATAGCTGCCAAACGGTTAAATATAATTAATATAATCCCTTAAGCTAATATCAGTTTTTGTTGCATTAAAATATCTCAATTTGTTGATTTTCTGTAAGCAAGTAAACCCTGTTGGTTTATAATGGAAGTCTATGGGAATTAATTTGGCGAATTATTATGGATATCGCCAATTTGGCATCACTTTTCGCGACTAATTTTGATCGCCAGATTTGGCGAAATATCGCGAAGTTGGAGAAATTTTGGCGGCGTTTGGCGAAAGAACAGGGTCCCCCCTATGGTACCCCCCCCCCCCTTTATAGGTACGGTGATGCATTAAATGCTGTTCAATAACCAATGAGATGCGTTTCATTCGAGCGTTGCCATTAAACAGTTAAGAAATAATCGCGATTTTTGAGTCACATACGATAGCGTAATATATATATAGATAATAGAATTCATTTATAATTAGAGATGGCGCTACCAAACAAAGAGATATTGTAAGGTCTTGCAGGCGAGCCAGTCGAGTGATGATTAATAGTAGAAATGGTGATGTGTTGAAGCGGTTCTTTTTACTGCGCTTTGTAAATAACTATCTGTGTATTAAAAAGCAGTAAACCAACGTTTAAAATGCACAAATAATGCGTGAAAAGCAGCAAACAGCTGTTTCGAATCTGCAGCGAGATTTTTCTTCAGTGCAAGATAGGGAAAAAAAGGAACAGCGTGCTAGAAAAAGCAAGGCTGAGCAAAATGATACACAGAGACGCGCTGCCTTATATACCCTATGCGGGTAGCGAAAGGGCCAGAAACAACCAATGAGAGAGAAGCAGTGGAAACCACTGGGTGGACAAGTAGCGACATCTACCGGAGAAGGAGAGAAAAAGAAACCAAAAAAGAGGAAATTAAATTAATGCTTTCCAAATATTTGGAAAATCTGGAGTACTAGATAAGTTATTGACTAAAGAGTGAGAATTTTTAATGATGTGGTAAGCTTCCCAAAAATCAAGATCAAGGTTAGAAGAACATTTTTGGATAATGGTGGCTGAGGAAAAATCGAACCTATGTTGAGAAGACCAAGAATGTTGAGCAATAGAAGAACGTTTGAGCTCCTGATATCTGTATAGTTAAATATAGATATGAATCCTTGATCTAACCTAAATATTAAGAAATACTAAGATATAATATTTGCGACGATGGAATTGGGAATTAATATTTTTTTATGATGAAGAATTACTGAAGAAAAAAGAGTATGTCGGAAAAAGAAGTAATATCTTTAGGAAGATTAGATGAATATAATTCGAATTTCCAGGGATAATTTATGTGAAAAGAATAGACTTTTAATTAAATGCATACAAATAGTACAAATACCTGTACAAGAATTACTTTCAGGTGCTTATATATAATTTATAATTATTTAAAATACATCAAAATATCTTAAAATACATTAGAAAAAACCCAGAATGTTTTCAACCTTCAGAAGGCCGTCGTCAGTGGGATTTAAATGCTATTATTTTCTTTGCGCTCATTCGAGAATTGTCTTGAAGAAATTTATTTCAATTTAAAAGTTGTACGTCAGGTGAGATGCTAGATAAAGTTATTCAACAAAACGAGCTTTCATTTAATATGCAGCAAATTTCTCCATATTCCATGGATGTAAGTACGATAGTGCATCCTTACAAGCTGTATCTTTATTGGCGATTATTTCAATTGATTCTCTTATAATAGCTTCCTGGTAATTATTTGTGCGGAAAATAATTTTCGATTTATTAAAATCTATTTTTGTAGGTTGAGTTTGACCCAATCTTTTAATGTGTTAAGATTATCTTTTCGAATAAAGTGTGCTCCTGGAATGTTCCAGGGAAAAATTGAAAATTATTCTTTAAAAAAAATATTATGTTGGTGCTTTCTTAGATGGTGTAATTATAAGTTCTAAATCAGAATCAGAACATTCTGAAAGAGTTGAATGTGTTCTGAAATGCTTTTCTGAGCGTGCTATAAGATTATATAAGGAAAAATTTAAATTTATGATTTCGGAAGTTAGCTATTTAGGACATAAAATTTCACAGGAAGGCATTAAATCTATTTCAGAACAAAAATTATGCTATTTTGAATGCACCTATTCCTACTAATGTGTCACAATTGACTTTATTTTTAAGATTAAATTCTTATTATAAAAACTTCTTGCATAAAATTTTCGATGTTTTAGAACCTTTACATAGATTATTAGATAATGATGTAAAGTGGTCATGGTCAGAAAAGCATGAAAAACCATTTCAGAATGTGAAACAAATTTTATGTTACGTCTCCTGTTTTAGAATTGTATGATGTTAACAAAGATGTTATTTTAAACTGTGATGCTTCTGAATGTAGTATTGGTTAATTTTTAAGTCATATTGTTGAGGGTAAAGAGAAATCCATACCTTATGCTTCTAGAGCGTTACATAAAACAGAAAGAAACTACGCAATGATAGATAAAGAAGCTTTATATACTATTGCTTTATATATTATATAGTTACTAAATTTCACCAAAATTTAGCTTGCAAACAGTTTAAAATTATTACAGATCAGAAACCTTTAATTAGATTGATTGATCCTGTTAAAAAGGTACCTGATACATTATCACACAGAGTGCTGAGATTGTCACTAATGTTAGTAGCGTATGATTATACTATAACTATTGAGTATCGCGAAATGCATTAAATGGATTACCTCTCCCAGAAACTGAAAATGTGATAAATAATTCAATTGAAATAATGTTCGTTTCAAATAATAATTATTGGTCAGTTACTTCTAAAACGATTGCAAAGTGGACAACTGAAAATCTAGTTACAAAACAAATTTTAGAGATGGGTGTTATACATGGATGGCTTCGAAAGATTAAATCAGAGAAACGTCAGCCATACTTTCGAAGACACGAGGAAATTTCGTGTTTAGAAAATTGTTTATTATGGGAGCATAGAGTAATTATACCAGATGAAGGTCACGAATATATGTTAAAATTATTACATTCGGTTCATCAGGGTATATCTAGCATAAAAGCTAAAGCTGGAAGTGTAATCTGGTGGCATAATATGGATAAAGAAATTGAACGAATGGTAAATTCTTGCAGTTGATACCAAATGTTTGCTAGGGACAATCTTAAAATGAAACCTTTAAAATGGGAATCAGAATTAGCTTGGGGAAGAATTCTATATGAATTCCTTATGAGGGGCGGGCATAATATATAGGATTATGCCGGTCCTTTTGAAGGTAAATATTTTTTAGTAGTAATGGGTTTTTATTCTAAAGGGTTAGAGGTACAGGTAGTACCCAATACTGATAGCAGATCAACTATTAGAGTGTTACGGAGAATTTTCGCAACATTTTGATTACCAGTAGAATTAGTGATAATGGAGCCTCGTTCTCAAGTTATGATTTTCGGTTATTTTTTAAATCGAATGGAATTAAACATACACTTGGATAGAATTATATGTGTCCCACCATACTATCCGTCATTGAATGGACAAGCAGAAAAATATGCGCAAACTGTGTAAAATTGTCTTAAAAAGTCGGATAAAATTTACATAACACTGACATCATTCCGCCCCCCCCCCCCCCACACACACACAAACACATACACACCAATTCTGTGATAGGTAAGACTTGCAGAATTAATGTTGGAAGACCAGTTCGAAATGTTCTTTACCACCATCAAAACCTAAAATATAGCAACCCTTGCACAAATGTAACCTTCATGAATTAGTTTTTTTTTTCTATTTTTGAAAAAGGGGAGAAATAGGTAAGGGGGAAAATTATAGAATTACTTGGGAGTACAGGGCTCGAAATGTACCGGAGCAAACCGGAACGATGTTCCGATTCGTGAAATTCTGACAAATATTGTTCCGGTTCGTGAAATTATTAAAAAATACTATTACAGTTTCATAGATATAGCTTCTATGCTCTCTGTAACGTTTTTTTCTAATTATTTAAAATCTTGAATGCATTTTTTTAAAAATTGGTTTTTCTACGGTTAAATATAAATTTGCTATGCAGTAAAATCCCAATTATCCGAGTTAATAGGGACCAAGCTCAATTCGGATAAGGAAAAAACTCACATAAACCGAATTTACACAAATCGTCACGAACTAAGGAGATGAAATATAAATTTTCACTTAATTCAATCCTTTTTATGGTACTAGTAACATTTCTTTGATGTACATTTCCGTTACTTTTAAGAAATACCGGGAATGAAATTGTTTTTTCAATCGAACTTTTACCTTTGGAATGGATCCTTTTCTTCTGATGGACTGATGGCTTCCATTATGATGAAACAGCCATTATAAATGAAATGTTAGGTGAAGATGAAAGAGCAGCCGTAAAAAGTTAGAACTCTGATGATTTTCTCGTCAGAATGGGGGGAAAAAATGGCCACAATTTTTTTTTTGAAAAAAAAAAAAACAATATTTCGGATAATCGGGACTTTACTGTACTTAAAAAAAAAATAATAATAATAATAAATAAATTAATAAAAAATAAAAAATAATCGACAATAATTTTGAAATATAGTTCCGGTTCGTGGATTTTCCATTTCGAGCCTTGTGGGGGTATATGGGTTTTAGTGAATAGATGTGATGGAATAATGTGTAAACGTCATGTTAATCAGTTGATACATAGTGGAGAGGTAAATCATGAAATGCCAGAGAAAGTTAAAGAAACGGGTCAGGGTGATAAACAATGTAGTGATTATGATAGGTATGAAAGGGTTAACAAAAACAGATTTTTTGGGTATAATGAAAATATAAAGGAGCAACTTAATAATGAGAATACTGTGGAATCTAACCAGTCTCAGTTTTTGAATGATATTGTAGCAGGTACTGTTGTGAATAATGAATGTGATGATACTACAGATAAATATAAAAAAGACAAGTCTATTATAAAAAAAAAAACTGTGTGCTTGGAGAAAAGTGCTCCTGTCATGTGTGATCAAATTAATAGTCACCCAGTTCGAAGAAGTCATCGACATATTAAACCAGTGATTCGTTTGGACTACGAGGGAGGGGGTGGTGTCATATATCAATAAATTATAGTATTAATTTATAATAAGAGACGGAACGAACAAACAGAGAGAATTTTTAAACTCTTTCATGCGAGGGGGAAGTGTTCTTTTTACCGGGCTTTGTAAATAATGTACAATATATGCAATTAAATATAGATATGTATCCCTGCTGTAACCTAAGTATTAAGAAATACTAAGGCATAATAGACTTTAAAAAACTTATGCCCCTTTAAATGCCTTCTAATGGTGTGCGTTATGAAGCCGGTGGCACATTGGGGCAAAATACCGAAAAGCTGGTCAAAAGTTGAAAAGTAAAGTTACTCTTTAGGGAATTTTGATTATATTGTGGCTAGAATAGATGAAGGGTTAGAATCTATATTTAGAAACAGATTTTCGTTTTATAATGGCTACCTGCATCATTTCAAATGTGATGCTCGAGAGAAAAACATCTGAGGTCACCTAAAAAAGCAAAATAACGGTACGCTCCTTTTTTTTAAATATGTATTATGTCAACTGCATAATCTTTAAAATAGGACAATCATCTATTATTTCAAAAATTCGTGGATACATTGCACTTACAAGGATATGCAAATTAGCATCAACGAGCCTGCTTATTCATTGGAAATACAAACATGTGTAGATGTAGCTACATTCATAATTATATCTCTTTTATTTTTGTGTATTTGTCATGAACCAAAAGGGTAGCGTTATACATAAAATAAATAAAACACTAGTACCCAATTCCTCCGATCACACTATAAGTTAATAATTTTAATCTTTTTTAACACACTAAAAAAACTATATGATAAAAATCTCCCTATAATCCACAATCTCTGGCTAATTTTTACTGCTTAATACTACGATATTGTGCTTATTCTTTCGCCATTATAAGCACCATATTTTAATGATCATTAAATAGCTATTCATGTCTGAAACACCGCAACTTCCGTGGGAAAATAAAAAAGTAAAATCCCTAATATACAAAAATATCTTCCGATATCGTATCGGCCGAGTGATTAACAAAGACGGGAACATCTTCGCTATCATAATATCCCCACTCCCGAAATTATTCAAAATAAAATATAGCACAACGCTAACACAATAGAGTCAGTGGCCGGTCATAATGGATGCACAAGCCCTTTAATTCCCTCTTTTAAACGCTAATGTGCTGATGTCACAGTTTTGTAAGCACGCCCCGGTTCTTCATGCTGAAAAAAATATGTTCTAGCGGACAATGGGGATCCACTCCAGATAGGCCCACCCCCCTCTCATCGAATTTTTTCGCCCCCTTTACACAGGCACGAGCCAACATTCAAAGTCTGTACTTCGAACGTGCACGTTGATGGCGGGTTGATTAAACGTTGGTCCTTTTCGGTGGGGAGCACAGAAGCTAATTTTGATTAGAAGCAGCCGAGCATTGACAGACAAAGCTGTACCGTATTTGGGTTGTAATGAGAAGTTAGTTTGTGTTTCGTTATTAGAAAAGTACATAGAAAGTAAAGTTTGGGAGGCAGGAGTGGTGGTGTTGCGGAACAATTCTTTTCGTGACTTTTTGCCTATGCACGTGGCTTTTGTGATTAGTTTTTACATGGACAATGAGCAGGTTCGCGATCGCTTTTTTTTTTTTTTTTTTTTTTTTTTTTTTTTTTTTTTTTTTGCCCGGTATATAACACAACGAAAAGTGATATTCTTACAAGGAAGAAATATAGCTATCATTTATGTTAGGCATTTTACTTTTTATATAAAATTATAAAATATATATATGGAAACAAATATTTTGGGTTTCAATATTTCGCTTAAATTAAAATGATATTTAATATCACTTAAATATGCTTAAAGACTCTTTTTGTGAGACTAAGAGAAGCTTATGTTAATTAAAATCTTAAGAGCATTGACAGAGAAAGCTATGCCGCATTTGAGTTATAATGAGTAATTAGTTCGTGTTTTAGATATTAGATTTTAGTTATTAGAAGCGTATGTAGAAATTAATGTTTGGAAGGTAGGTGGAAACAGGTGGGTGCGGATCAATTATTTCCCGACATTTTGCCTATGCATGTTACTTTTGTGATTTAGATTTTACGGGGACAATAACAAGATTCATGTTAAATTTTTTCACCGGCTGTATTTTACTATATTAACGTATCGAAATGCGTTTTTCTCAAGAGGAAAAAAAGTATAATTACCATTATATATTATACATTTACGCTTGGTATAAATATACAAGTTATACCTAATTAGAAACAAGCAATTATTTCAAACTTTAATTGTTTCTTCATATTTAAGTTGTAATTAATCTGTTGTAATTAACCTGTTGTGATATGTTTAATATTATAATACATGGACCTTAATTTAACGTTTCATCTTCTATTTTGGCTCATTTCATTAATACCAACCGACCATTTACAAAACTGTAATGCATTTGGTTTGTAATGAGAACCTAGTTTGTGTTCCGTTTTTAGAAAGACATAGAATACAAATTTTGAACTGAAATCCAACATACAATTAGACTGAAGTTGTATGTTCTCAGAGTTAAATGAGTTAAATCAGTATTTTTCAGGGCTAAAAAAGGGCTTTATTTTCGTAACTTCCGACTGAAACAATATCCATACTTGAAATGTAGCCGGAAAACTCTTTAAACAAAGTGTCGCTGAATAACCTAACCTCAATCACTACAGACAACAACTACAAAATCATTTAAAATATATTCACTGTTTTACCGTGTATACTATCACACTGTGTGCGACTCTCCTCTACGTATGAAAACAAGCAATTATTTGCCTCTACTTCCTTTATTTCAGCTATTTTTCATAGTTAAGTACTTAATCGCAAACTATAACATTTAAAATCTACAAACACAAGTTAAAAAAAATATTTACAATATATATTTCCTTACTCCACTGGAGATAAAAGTAAATTCTATTGCTTAAAATACAATTTTTTGTTAGATTATTAAATTAAATAGCGAATGTCTAGATCATTGGTAAGGATATTTTATTCACTAAGCAAGTAAAGACAAAGCATATTTTTTTATGTCATTGGCAGGTTCTGATTAAATGAAAGAATTCACGGATTTTCAGCGAGAAATCCAATTTGCGTGTATTTCATTTAATGTGATTCTTTTTTTGGTAGCTGAATAATCAAGTAAACAAAAGCTGTAACATTTAAACAATTACAAATATAACTTTTTTAAAATATTTTTCTCATATTTTCTTACTCCAGCTGAGATAAAAAGGAATCCTGTCTCTTAAAACGCGAAGTTCCCAGGCTTGTTTAATTAAATGGTGATTGTCTAGATCAGTGGCATGGATCGTTGCCTTCTTCAGTCATTGCTTCACTGAAACTGAAGAAATGTCAAATTAATTTTTAATCATGTTGCTGACAGCTTCCAATTAATCAAAATCAACGAAATATGTAGATATTTATTTAATAATCTTTTGGGGAATATTATTTGAATTTTGTACCTATTTTGTTCTTTATAGATTTTTCCCCTAGAAGTTAAATAATTAACTGAATTAAAATGTTCCATTTAAAAAATAGACAAAACTATTAGTTTGCATTTATTTATAGTATTCATTTATATTTTCCAAATTTGTTGTTAAAGAATGCAATATCTGTTATAATATGCCGCGAATTATTGGTTTTAGCAGAAATTAATACATGCTTTACGTTAATGAAAAAAATTTATACATTTAAAAAACAAAAATATTTTTTAAATCTCATAATTCGTTTATTTTGCATACGAAATCATTATACATTTATTTACATAATTAATAACTTTATAAAATGTTAGTTAATATTACCACCATAATACTAACTGCATATTACTTTTCACTGAGTATCAATTTATTCAGCCCAAGATAATAGATTTTTTTTTATTTTTTTATAATGAATCAGAAATATTTGGTAGAACAATCTCTAAAAGGTTCAATAACAAAATCATTTTTAAAGTTGCCTATACTTTCTTTTCGTGTACCATAAAAAAAAAAAAATCCATTTAGTAATAAAAGAAAAGATTACATTATATGAATTTTAGAGCAGTATTAGTTTATTCCGTTATAGTAATATGGCTTGTGTTTTAGTCTGAGGAAAAATGATTTATTCCATCGGAACGCTCAGCTGATTTGCGTCTTTTTGTGTGCTATAATAAAAAGTAATTGCTCAAGAAATAATACAGTACTCACGAAAATAAAGTGTGCTTTTTCTGATAAGCTTAAATTCGTTCTTGCTATTAAATGATTACAAAGTGTCTTATTATTTCTAATGCAACTGGAAGATACAATAAAGGTTAGAAAATGTAAAACAAAGAATAATTTTTTTTGATAATGAAAAGCAGAAAAAAAGCTGAAACAAGTTGCTGTTTTCTGCAGAGTAGTACTAAAGTTATATTAGACGTTCTGAGCAATTCTAAAATTGTTCAGATAACATAAAAAGACTGGTATTTATTTAGATATATATATATAGCAACAGGACATATGCTTTAACATGAAGAAAACAGAACCATTGTTTTGAAAAACGTGGCTCTTATACAAAAAAGAAGAAGAAAAAACAAATAATCGTTCTAGAAATTGTATAATGATCAAGAAATATAAAATGTACCTCTTCTTCTTATTTTCATTATAATTACTATCACTATTATTATTATTATTATTATTATTATTATTATTATTATTATTATTATTATTATTATTATTATTTAAAATGTTTACAAAATGAATTTTTAAACAATCGGGAGATACAATAAAGAAAAAAAAATGAAAACCACAAAGATGATTTTTTTTTTAAATTATCAAAAAAGAAAGAAAAAGGAGAAGGAGAAATAATTTGTCGTTTTTTCTGCAGCTATTACTATTGTCAATATTAGAAGTTGTGAACAATTCCTAAACAATTGAATGAGTTGAACGAAAAACACCGGTATCTGTTTGTACCGCTTCACCACTGCCTCTGGACGTGTTTCACTAATTAAGCGTTTCGAGTCAAGTGGGTGTACTTTACGGAGCAGCGATGTCAAAAAAGTCTCTACGGTCTGATGCGCACCGCTTGCTCTAAAAGGTACCTTTCAATGTTCGTTTTTCTGCACCAAGAGGTGTCGAATCCGCTGGATGCTGTCTACCTCCAGAACGAAGTATGAAGACACCGTGTCCATTAAAATCGGGAACATGTAATTGATTTTATATTTCTGTTGCATAATATGAATATAATTTTTATTACAATTTTAAGTCTCAACATCAGCTTTTATTTAAAAATGTGAAAAAACAAAACACAAGAAATATTCAGGCATTCAGTTTGTAATTTACTG
This sequence comes from Maratus speciosus, assembly GCA_963932465.1. Classification (NCBI taxonomy): domain Eukaryota; kingdom Metazoa; phylum Arthropoda; class Arachnida; order Araneae; family Salticidae; genus Maratus; species Maratus speciosus. The sequence goes on along the minus strand of OZ010795.1, from coordinate 345,890,775 downwards.
TTGTTCATCGATTTTTTCCAAAATATTAAATTTTTTTTAATTAATTAAATTGATAAAGAAATTTTTTATGGTGTCTTTTCGTTGACTATATCTTTAGAATTGTGAATTTGTATACTTTTATATTTTACGTACTGCACGCAGTTCCACAAATGGATATGTTTACATGTTGTTCTTTAAAGTATAATGTCAGCTTCAAGTTTCAAAAGGATTGCCATGGCTGCAGAGCCGTAACCAGAATGAGAAACCACAGGGGGTTTTAAAATATTTTGGCGGGCTAATCCACGTGCCTTTTTTCTTCCGCTTTAATAATTAAATTTAGATAGAAGGCAAGTACTCTTGCATATCAAGGAATTTCATGTAAAAATTAAAATAATTAAAATTTTTTAAAGTTTGAAAATCTATTACAGGAAAAGTGCTATTTACATACTAAAAATAAATGCCTTTAAAATTTGGAGATCTTAGCAAATAATATGTACCTTAAATAATATAATTCAGAAATTTTTCATCTCTTACTAGAAGATCTTGTTAATTTTTACCCGAGTACTAAATATCTTTTGAGGGTAGAAAATATTACTAGTTCTGGCTGCTTGATATTTAAAATACTTTATCGTCGGAGATACTGAAAACACTTAACACTTTGCTACACCTGAAAAGTTAATAAATTTTCAGCATATTTTATGTATATATATATATATATATTTAATTTTTATTTCCATCGAAAATTTGTGTTATAGCAGCTGTCGTTTAGTTATTCATCTATTAATAGCCCAAATTTTGGCATAATATATAATTTTGTAGTATAATATAATATACTAGAGGGCTTCACCCCCTGCTCGCTGACGCTCGCCAGCCCCCGTGTATTGCAACGCAATGCACATTGCGGTCAATTACACAGTCCGAGCGCGCTTCGCTCGCTCTCAACTTTTTGCAGCAACTCTAGCCAAAATGTGTACTATTATAAATCATCTTAACACCATTTACAATTTTTTTAAATATAAAAATCAGTAATGGAAAATTTGTCGAAAACACAATTAAAAATGCGTTTAGTTGGTGCTACCAATAACATTTATTATAATTAATTGGAAATTATATAATTTTCAGAAATACTTTATTTTGTGCACACCAAGGATCTTTCAATAAGTAGCAAGAATTTAGGCTATTTAGGTGCAGGAATAAGAATAATAACAGTGAATATGACATCATCACTGACACAGTTATAATAAACTATTTTATATTCATGAATGAAAATACATCTTTTGTTTTCCGAATGACGTCATTTTCTTTAACGGAAACATTTTGCTTTACATGTTGCTTACTAAAATAGATTATTTATAGTTATTTTATTTACATAGATTATTTAATATTATTTCTCAATAAATTATCTGTGTTCTGCTGTTCCGCGATTATTGCATAATTAAACGCAATCATTTTAATATGTTTACATTTTATCAAAATCCTTGAAATTTTTCTTTTAAATAGGACGCAAATTTCAGTAGTGAAATCACACTTCAGATTGGTGGAATGTTATGAGGCAAATTAATTTTAACGATTGATGCCAAACAGCAAGTTACAAATTCAGCACTATTTACGCGCTACGTAAGAGAAATAGATATATAGATATTCTAACAATTTTAAATTGTTCGTAATAAAAAAATTAAAATCTTTGATGTAATAGATATACTAGTGTATTAAAATTTTATAATAGCTAGAGGGGGCTTAACAGAATACTAGAGAGGGCTCAGCCCATCTTTCTCCCATCTGGTTTCGACCATGCATGGCTATGGGAAGAATAAATGAATTAATTTGAAGAACAAACAAAACAAACCTTGCTTCTTTTTTTCTTTCTTTCTGTTTTCTTTCTTTTTTTGACTGAATCAAAATTAGGTACAAAATCAGATATTACTTTATTATTTCGACCAGTGACGATCTTTTCCATTACCTTATATTGGCATAAGATCAAATTATATCGCAGAATTAACGAAAGGATGTTTAACGTAAAAAAAAAGGACTAGCGATATTTTTTTTTTTTTCACGATACAAGCGCAATCCGGAATACCATGCTACGAATCAAATTTTTACTGGAACAATTTTGTCATCACATAAATTATAACAAAATCAAGCTTTCTCAAAGTAACTTCAGTGTCTTTAGAGAAAGTTCCTACAAAAGATAACAGAGACAAAAGTCTCCCAAAAGAGTGGATTTCCGCCTCAATATACTCTAGACTTGCCAAAATTTTGCTTAGGATGCAGCATTTCAAATGCTCCTTCTCTAGTGATTTAATTATCAAAATCTTCTGTTTTGTCATCTCTTTGTATTCGACAATTTTCTTCTCTAACTTTTTTTATTTTTTATTTTCTAAGATAATTTTTCTTGTGAAAGAACTGTACGCTAAAACTGTTATAAATTTTTATCACAGAGATACTCGTTATAAGTTATATTATGTAATGATTTTGCTTATAAAAATTGTAATAAATTAAATAAAATTGAAATGAAGGAACAATATTTTTTGTTATAGAAATAATATTGCAGTAATTTTAATTTGTTTAAAAAAAATCTCGCAACTTTGAAAATAATATTTTAAATTTTTGTATTAATGATTTCAGTTTTTCTTTCATTTTCATAAATGGTTTTTCATAAATTGTATATGAGTAAAATTATCTTGAAAAGAAATGCAGCGCATTTAGATTTTAAGATATAACATGCATTGCATAACATGCATTAAGCTATAACATGCATTTTTTCTTAGAAATGCATGTTATAGCTTTGAGAACTGAAGTTGAATGCAACAGTAATTTTTTTTATGAATAGAATACTAAAATTACATGAAGAACGAAAGGAATTGCAATTGTATAATTCATATAATTTATATAACATCATATAATTTAAAGAAATAAAGAAGAATGTAGTAGGGAAAAAAATATGCTTTGCACAAATAAGACGAACCCTTCACTAGGTGGGAAAAAGGAAGGGATCATACGTAGCAGTATTAGAATAGGTGCACCAGAAACCCTATGGAGGTTCGTGTAACTCACTATCTGTATGTCACTTCGGAGCAATCTGTGAATAGCTATGAGCCGAAATTCGATTTTCAAGTGTGTTGCAATTTTTTGACCTCGCAGGGCGAAAAATTAATCATCTACGATAATTTGGTTCAATCCTTCACAAAAATATTCTCAAAATAAAACACAAAACAAAAATTTATACAAAATATTGGCTGTTTAAAATGGAGGATATGCTGCATAAACATCTACATAAACCTACTTCAAACAAATATGTCGATAGTTAGAAAGTTGGTGAGGTTGATAATAATATGGAAGATTATGACAATAAAGACTTCATTATATGTAGCGAACAGGGCAAGTATGAACTCTGGCTCCAACGTTTCATGTGCAAATCTTGGGATCATGCTGATTGTTCTGGTTGGGATGTTCATCAAGACAGGCACAGATCCTTTGTATGATTTCCAGTATCCAGTATGATTTTTTTCTTTTAAATATTAAATATACAACCTGTTTTCAATAAATTATGAATGCATGTAGGGTGTTGTAAAGTGTGTTGAATAAAGTTTTTAAATACCTTGATAAATGTTGTTATCTGTACAATAAATAGTTATATATTCGTCGTATGGGGAGAAAATGACGAATATGACTTTCTTTCGTGAAACTTTTTTTTTTTCATTCTTATTAAAGTCAGGAAAAACTTTGGAAGAGCTTTAGTTCGTTACCTTATCTTAACTTCCTCTCCCCAATATCTTTTATTATTAAATATGAAAAAAAAGAGACTTCATTATTTAAGATATAAAAAAATGTTAAAATCATCTATAAATGTTTTATTACTATAGTTTTCATATAATATGAAATACACAGAAATTTTACCTTCAGGTTAATTTTTTGCCGCATCATGTATTAATTTGATCTCTTAAATTAAATTACATGCGAAACTTTTTGAAACTTTTTCCAGCTCTAAGTTTATCTTATTTTGTAATTCATGTCTTTTACAGAACCGTATAGTTAAGACTCAACCCAATTTTTGTAGATGAAAAAAAGAAAAAAAAAATCCGATTTGTTGCTTTAAAATTCATGAATATTATTACATTAAATATTTTATTAAATTATGTGGAGGAAAGCTCTTTCAAATACATGAAGATACTGTATTTTTAATTATATGCAGGTTTTCTACATTAATTAGTTTTACGCGAATGCCATATGATTTTATTCCCATAAAGGAAAAAAAAAATACATTCATTTCTTGAGCAATGTATGATAATATTGCTGTTTTAGCAGGTTTAAAATTTGTATTCTATCAATCTAAAAAAAAACAATTTTTGAGAATACTTCGTATATCATTCTTCATGTATCCTTCATTATACAATAGAAGAAATGAAAACCTAGCATTAATGAAAAAGAAATCGTTCGAACATCCTGAACCATGCCATATTCTGTGATGACTTGACCACCCTGCGAAAAATGATTTTTCAAACTTATAATTCAACAGCTTCGCCAAAAGCAGATAAAAAACAGGGTACTCCCACTCTATATTAAGAAAAGTGAAAACCTAATGTCATACATCTTTCATAGTTTTAATATATGACATAAACGTCGTCGGCAACGCTTTCTTCCTCATTTTTTGTTCTTCTTTTTTCCAGATTTTTTTCCCATTATCGTTTCCACGAGACTGACGAATATGTGTACAGGGTGGAAGATTCCGCGGGCCGGCCATGCACAGGTGATCAAGCGAAAACACCTCAGCATAAAGCTATTATTGATGATTTAGTCTTTCGGCGTCACGCTAAAATAGTCTGTATTTTTGAAGCGCGCTGACACTCATGTGACTTCACCAAAATAAAATCTAGCAAGTTTTATTCGACAAAAATCTGCAAAATCGGTGGCACGCTTTGGCGAACAGAGTTATCGATCTTGAGAGCTCTTAAGTGTTGTTGGAAATGGTCATTCACTTCATATATTACATCGCGGGTAAACTTCCCCTCAGGGACAATGCCCTCACGTTCGCCCCTTAATCTGAGATGCTATCAACCCCTTCTTCACAGGGAAGATAAACAAGAAAAACTGTTGGTGAATCGTATTTTTTCTTTGAATGTACGGAATTACCTGTTTATTATCAACACCTAAACATATTCCTTGCGATGTTTTTGTCTTTTTTCTGGAAAAGTAATTTTGAGTATTATATGAAGTATTAAAGTATTTAAGTAATTTTGAGTATTATATGAAGTATTATAGTATTTAAAGTATTATATGAAAACGTCAAAAGCAACTAAAAAGTGAGTTTCTAAATTATTTTTTAAAAAGTGACCATTCAAAAATTCAAATCTACGGCAATAACCGAAAAAAATATATAGAAGAATTTGTTATATAACTTTAGATCTTTTTTTTAAAAAAAAAAAATCTTTTTTATACAACTTTTTGTGGTTATTGTTGTATTTTAGAATTTTATACAACTTTTTGTACTATTTATTGAATAAACCTTGTATTTTTACTTACTCTGCAATATTTCGTTTGAAAGTCTATTAACATGAAATTATTTAAGAGTACATCTAAAACCGACTGTATTGAACATAATTAATCCAAAAAATATGTGCGAAACCTAAACTGGGTACATAGAAAATTAATAAATTCGTAACTGGGAATTACAGAAAGAAATTGGTTAAAATTCTGAAAGATTGTTTTAAAAAAAAATCAGCATTTTCATTTACCTGACCATCGTCTATGGCTGGTAGCGTAGCATTGTGTAGGTTGAGGAGGTCTTGTTCGCTGAGTCCATGGTGACCACCATGCACAAGAACGTCCGGCCTCCTAACAGCGTACTGGTCTGCTCGACTCCTGTCCGCATACGTGAGTCCTGGGTGTGCTTGTAAGGGATGTAGAGGGTCGTCACGTCCCACGTGTCCAGGGGTTGCAGCTGTCCCCCTCTGAGGTGGATGTAACTGATGGTACTGATGGGGATGTTGCGGATGCTGCGTGTGCTGTGCTAAACTATTTAGATGGCCGTAAGGGTCTGTAGCATTCACATGGTGAAAGTCTATTTGTTGTTGTGGTAAGTTATAAGGAGGCGGAAAATAAGGTGGTTGGAAGTCAGCTGATGTAGGTGTGTGCGTTAGTCTTGGTGTGCCACTGAAGGTAGCAGTTGAGCCCGCAACCGACCCGATGCTTGTGATGGGGCCGAGGCTGGCCGCATGACCGCTGACCAGATCACGGCGCTCCTGCAAAAGTAAAATATCACTTTATGACATTAATTGCTTACATGATTGTACTGTAAAAAAAAAAAAAAAAAAAAAAAAAAAAAATATATATATATATATATATATATAATAAATTTGAAATCACAAATATATGAAGAAATTGATAAAGTTCTAAAGATGATTTAGAAATGAACATATGAAACCAGTATGTAAAATAAGAAACTATGAATGACTCACAGAATCATCAGAGGAGCTTGTGAGTTCATTCATAGAAGATGCGTTATTTCATCCAATTTTGTCGGCATTAAGCCTAAAATGACAAAATTTAGCTCCTTATAACGCAAACATTACAGAAAATAGATTGGATCTGGATTAATAAATTGGAAATGGATTAATAACAATGATGTTTATAGTTGCCATCTTAAGTCCAAAAAAAAAAAATAAATAAATAAATAAATAAATAAAAAATAAAAGGAATGAAAATGATTGAAGAAATCAAGAAAATACTTAGATTTATATATATATACAGGGTGATTCAGCTCGTCGGTGACAAACTTTAAGGATCGATAGAGCACACCTAGACGAACATTTTTTAATAGGGAATGTAGGGTCCCTGACGCGATGGTAAGGCGCTAGGCGCTTTCGAAAATTTGGGTGCCGAAATTCGAAACGTCATAAAAACTAGGGAAATGGTTAGATTTTCTTGCTTGTTGCGTCGAAATGATTCTGTTTGTTTAGACTTTCTTCAGTACCAATTTGATAAGCGTATCTCTTAAAACATGGATAGGGGGCGCTGCAGACTTTGGAGAGCTAGACAACAACTTTAAGCCCGTTATTTTGATAATTTAACACATGCTCGCCAAAGTTTATACTCTAACTTAAAGTTTGAACCCAAAAGTAGAGCCCTGCAAAAAGCGTAAGAGCCGGAATAAAATGTCAAAGTACAGGGTGGTCGAAACTCGAAGGCTCCTAGGAGATAAACAAACAGATTTCTTGACTTATGGCATGCATTTTCATGATTCTGTTTGCTGGGGCTCTCTGAAACTCAGTTGAACGGTACAAAAAGAAACATCGATAGGGGGCGCTTTGGGCAAAAAACATAATTCGTTGACATTTCGGACGCTAACTGGAAACGGGGCGCTACGATCAGTTAGAAACAAAACAAGAGAGTAATTTACTTATCATAAGAAGCTATTAAAACTGCAGTTTGTTTGTTTTTTTTAACAAACATAGCTGGTTTCAATCATGCACAATGCGCGCAATAAAATTTACATAAGGTGCTTTTTGCTGATTTATGCAAAAGATATCGTACCATATCGATATGCAAAAGATACGTAATGCGTAGACGACAACGCGAGATGACGTAGTTGTATGCGCAGACACGTCTTTTGAACGTGCGGTACCTACTTAAGCTTCGGGTTACTTGTCTGCAGATCGGTAGTAGGATGGAACGGTACACAAACTCTGAATTGGCTGACATGCATTTGGCGTATGGCGCTGCTGGTTGTAATGGACGAGCCGCTCAGCGGTTGTACGCCGAGCGTTACCCCAACAGGCAAATCCCCTGCCATGCCTTCTTCGCTCGAGTACACCAGAGGTTGTCCACAACGGGATCTTTCGACGGAGGCAGGCCTGAACGGGAGCGATCAGTGAGCACCCCCGACAACGAAGAGGCTGTGCTTAACCTGGTTGAGGACAACCCAGGTCTTAGCACGAGAGATATCGCCAGACATGTTGGCATTTCGCAAGCAACTGCGTGGCGCATCTTACGTTCCCGGAATCTGCACCCCTACCACATCCAGCGGGTGCAGTTGCTCAGAGAGCAGGATTTTGGCCCTCGAGTGGAATTCTCAAGATGGTACTTGGCGATGAGATCCAGGGATCCCCGTTTTGTAAACAGCATTTTGTTTACGGACGAGTCCACCTTCAGCCGGGAGGGAATGTGGAACGCCCACAACAGTCATGTGTGGTGTGATGAAAATCCACATGAAACCAGAAGCCGAGCAGCCCAGGAGCGTTTCTCAGTAAATGTGTGGGCCGGCATTCTGGGGGATTGCCTCATTGGCCCTTATTTGTTACCTGAACGGCTGACAGGTGGAAATTACCTGATTTTCCTGGATCAAGTGCTGCCGCAGCTTCTGGATGAGGCGCACGTACCCGAAGGTTCGCGTCGCCAGATGTGGTTCCAGCACGATGGAGCTCCGGCCCATTACACGAACGACGTGCGTCTCCATCTAAACGCAAGGTATGGCCAGCGGTGGATCGGGCGTGGGGGTCCAGTTCACTGGCCTGCCCGATCACCAGACCTCACCTGCTTGGATTTCTTCCTTTGGGGTTACCTGAAGGCCGAGGTATACCATACACCTGTCAGCAGTGCTGAAGAACTTGTGGCGCGCATTGTGGCAGCTGCAGGGCAGATCAGAGATACTCCTGGCATTGTTGGAAACACACACTCCTCAATGCGACGGAGGTGCGAAGCCTGCATCATGGCCCAAGGTCGAAATTTCGAGCATCTTCTGTAGTGTTATTTTTTGTAAATAAATTTCCAGTATCATTGATGTTTTTGGTCTAAATTTATTCAGAAGTGTTGAGCAGAGGTAGAAAATGTGTTTTCATTATTACTAACTGATCGTAGCGCCCCGTTTCCAGTTAGCGTCCGAAATGTCAACGAATTATGTTTTTTGCCCAAAGCGCCCCCTATCGATGTTTCTTTTTGTACCGTTCAACTGAGTTTCAGAGAGCCCCAGCAAACAGAATCATGAAAATGCATGCCATAAGTCAAGAAATCTGTTTGTTTATCTCTTAGGAGCCTTCGAGTTTCGACCACCCTGTACTTTGACATTTTATTCCGGCTCTTACGCTTTTTGCAGGGCTCTACTTTTGGGTTCAAACTTTAAGTTAGAGTATAAACTTTGGCGAGCATGTGTTAAATTATCAAAATAACGGGCTTAAAGTTGTTGTCTAGCTCTCCAAAGTCTGCAGCGCCCCCTATCCATGTTTTAAGAGATACGCTTATCAAATTGGTACTGAAGAAAGTCTAAACAAACAGAATCATTTCGACGCAACAAGCAAGAAAATCTAACCATTTCCCTAGTTTTTATGACGTTTCGAATTTCGGCACCCAAATTTTCGAAAGCGCCTAGCGCCTTACCATCGCGTCAGGGACCCTACATTCCCTATTCAAAAATGTTCGTCTAGGTGTGCTCTATCGATCCTTAAAGTTTGTCACCGACGAGCTGAATCACCCTGTATATATATATATGTATAAGTTCTTAATCCTTTACTGCATACGTTAAAATTAGCAAATACCCAACGCTAAATTTGCTATTTTCTGTTTGCTAAGTTACCCGACTTGTGTTGCTATCTCGATTTTTCTACTGAGACATAGATATCACAGAGTAGTATAAGCTTTGAATAGGATGTAGTGCAATTTGGTATAGTGCTTTGAATAGCTGTAAATGAAATAGTTTAGAGAGGAGAAAAAATACCACTTTTGTCCATTGTAGTGGGCGGTATGCAACAAAGGGTTAAGAGCCTACATTCGGCAGCGTACGACATTTACAAGATAATGTTACACCAATGGAAGCATTCTTTACAAACTTGTCGTCTTCATTTGAAGTTTGTTAAATATTTTTTCCTTTCATAGACATCTGAAATCGAAGACCATAACGTTAGAGTTATGTACATTTTCGATTTCTGTTAGAGTTACAATCTGGAGAGACTTTCAATTTCAGTATAGATGAAGGTTGAGGTATTGTTTCCTTTATAGTCTTGAAAAATCCATAACACCAAAATTTGGGAAATTCTTGTTAGCTACAACAAGAGCTTCCGACTTCAGATATTTTATGCAAAGAGGATCATTTAAAAATATTTAAATGCAAACGAGAAATTTGTAGAGAACGCTTCCATTTGTTTAGTATTAGCACAGATCTTAGTAAAACCCTAATTAAAAGTAAGTTGTTTAATAACGTGTATTTTTGGCAATGTACTTATGAGTTACTTTTTATTTTTGGCAAAGTATTTTTTTAAATGTGTAAACAGTACATACAATCTTCTACATCAAAGTATGAAATCAGTTTATAATTAGTAAGCAATACGGTATGATTTGATAGCTAAGCTCTTTGGCTGTTACCGGAAGTCAACTAATCTGCAAAGTGTGTCGGTGATTTTCTCGCAATTTAATATAAATGTATGCCTACGTTTTACCAAGCTCTCTCCATGAGTGGCATTATTTATCTTAAGATAATGATTTCATGCGAATTTTTGGCTGTGTCATACAAATTAATCAGATAGTTCCATAAATGTAAAATAAATAAATGGAAAATGAATTCCAGAAATACATGCACTTTAAACGTTTTCAAGCTTAATAAAATTGCCATTGTTCATAATACCCTTCCTTTTTGCCATACTATTTTCTTTTTTTTTTTTTAACCAATAATATTTCTCTTAAATTTAAATTTTCTAAAAAAAAAAAAAAAAAAAAAAAACCTATAATACAATTCAAAGAATAATACGATGCGAATTACATATTTCAAAATGTAAGTCATTTTAACAAAAATTGTTAATTTACAACTGCATTTGGATTGTGAATTTCAATCAAAAGAGAAAGTAAAACCTGTTTTTCAAAATAAATAAATATTGAAACAAAAACTTATCACTTCAGTTTAAAATTTTTAACATCAAAACAAAGATTAATATAGACAAACATGCAAACATATGCATATTATATTAGTTACATTTTAAGAAAGCGTATAAATAACACTTCAGTTTTTTATAAATTTATAATTTACATGATTGTAGGCAAGCTTGAAAAATAATATTCCTGTTGTACTTTCTAAGATTTAAAGTTCCTCGTACGGCTAAAATCCCTGGGATTTGAAATATATTAAACAATATAGAATTTAGTCATATTCATTGATTTGATTAAAATATTTGCAGTTAATAGTGATGACATGATGCAAACCTGCAACAACACTTAAAAATTTTCCACGATCTGACGCTATCACCTTACATAGTAGTCATCAAACACACATAGTTTAAAAAGTAATAAAGTATATAATGAGACTTAATACCACTTATCAGACTCATCATAATACTAAAATATTTACCTGCCCCATCTAGCATCCTAACAAGGATGAGCAGGCTGATATTTCAACACTCAATGCATTTTAAGCTGACTGTAAATCCATAGCATTAAAACATCTACAAGCTCTTTTGTATGCTTCGTTTACGCACAGATTTGTTTGTAAGCCCAAGTAGTTAGAACGGCCCCTGAAATCTGTTAAATCCTATTAAGAACAGTTTCTAAATGTTTATATTGCTGGTTTTAGTGTCGGTAAATAATTGATTGTTGTTAGATTTTGTGAGGATGTAAAATATTCGATTTTTTTAAAATTAATTTTATAATCACATATCATGCTTTTTAAAAATTAAATACTTTTCATTCAGGAAAATGTTTTCTTCATAATTTTACTGGTTGCAGATTTTTCTGTTAATCAACTTCTTCAACTTTTTATTTTAAATTATTACTATTATTATTATTATTATTATTATTTGATCTGTTCACTTTACTGCCTAATATACCAAGAGATTTCCACGACAGCTTGATAGTTTTGAAAGCTTCAAAATACAATTCATTTCAGAGCCGAAAATTCAATAATATTCTTAAATTATGTAAATTACTATTGAATTTACACCCTCAACAAGTTAAATTTTATTCATTATTCACGCATTTGTTAGCTATAAAGGAATAATTTCCCTGTAATGTCACCCGGTTTGGACATTACGCCGGAGCATTAAAATATCTTCCCTGGAAGATTTGAGAATGTATGCTTTTCAATGGTCAAAAAGTGTAATTTCTCCTCCGAAACTCTATAAAGTCCCCCCCCCCCCCCCATCCGAAACCACAGAAATCAAGGAGAAAAATGCCTGCATTCAACAATGATTAAAATATGGTCCATAGTTGACGCTTAATGAACTCTACATTGAACATGAACAACACATTCATAAAAGTTCTAGTTTTACGTTGTTCGCATAAATTACTTATTAGAAATCTCTGAAGTAGGATAAAAGCAAAATCGATTTTCAAGTAAGTCTACGACATAATTAAATGTCCGGAAAATGTAACATATTTTACTAATGATTGTTTTTTTCGTTTTGAAATATTTTTTGGCGCCTTTACTACTTCGGCGCCTGTGTGCGCCGCACACATTGCACGCCGAGTCAGCGCGCACATGGATATTATGAACATTTATTATAAATAGAGTTAAACCTCCCTGTGAGACCACCCCCATTAAACGACCACCTCCCTGAACGACCATTTATTCATGGAACGAAATTTTTTCCCATAGGTTCAATACTAATTTTACCTCCATCCAAAGACCATTCCAGTTGAACTCCCTCCATGAGCGACTAATTTCTTTGGAGAAAATGAAACAACTTACGTTTTTTCCTGTTCGCTTGAAAAAGGTTTTATTAGAAAAATAATTCCGGACAGCGTATTATTCATCAAACTTCTAAACTAAGTTTAATTTCTTTTATTATTATTCCGGTAAATTTTAAGTGTTTAAACACCTTTGTGCCTTTTTAGGCAATGAATTTAACTCTTATAACAAATTAAGAATGACGGTCAATAAATCCCCTTGTCCTATTCTGTCAGGAAACTCTCAAAGAAATAGATAAATTAATGAAATAGTCATTATTTGTGCCCGTCCAAAAAAAAAAAAAAAAAAAAAAAAAAAAATGCATTTATTTACTGAACTTCGAAAGGACTTGGAAATGAAAGTTATAAAAGATGAAACCGTAAAATCAAAGCAAACGTCAATACAACTCTGCAGTAATTATGTAATTAACTTTTGTTTTGCTACTTAAATTTTCACATTTTTTCCTAATGTGAAAAATAAATTTTAGTAACATTAATTGTTACCTTTTTTTAACAATTAAAATCTAGATTTAAACATGACCTCCATTAAGAGACCACCTCTCGGAGCGACCAATTTTTATTGGAACGGAACGTGGTCGCTTTAAGGAGGTTTTACTGCATAAGTTCAGTATTTTTTCCTACGTGATGTTAAAAGTGCTTTTTATCATTAACATAAAAGTAATAGTTTTAATGTTTGTTCATTTGTGAATAATAAATACATATGTTGCTAGTACGGGAACTTAAAAAAAAATTAAGTATATGCGCATACATAAATTCTAGATATTCCTACATATTAGAGTAGACTACCATGAAATAGTTTTTGCTTGAAATTATCACTACTTGGTAGAAAAATTCAAAAGAAAAGGTTCAATAAAAAAAAAAAAAAATAATAATAATAAAATAAATAAATAAATAAAAAATAAATAAATTTGGAAATAAGTTTGCATAACGTTTTTTAGGGGATAGGGGGGAAACGATATCATTATAAAAAATTCCGAAACTGACACTTTCGACTTTTATAATTTTCTGTTTGCTACTATTGCATATTTATGAGATCAAACTAATAAAAAACTAATTGTTGAAGCGTCATTTGCTTTTGAAGTTTTAAGTAATGAATATTTTTATCATCTCTTTAAAATAGTAAGAATTTGCGAATTCATTAAGCCGGTACGCTTTCAGAGTTATTTTTAAATGTGGAAGAAACATTTTTATTAATTTTTTGTTAAAATTTTAGAATATTTTACATTCCGGGATATAAAGTACTTTCTTACAGTCTGTACTTTTATAAAAAAAAATCATACACGTCTTGAATCAATAATAAATAACAAAAATGTAACACATTAAGAAGAATTTTTACATGAAGAAAAAGATTATTTATTAAGTTTATGTCATTTACTTTTAAAGTTTAATTAATGACTATTTACATTATCCCTTTAGCGTAAATATAAGAACTTTTGAATCTGGGTTGAATAAGCTTGTACTTTTTCAGAGCTTTCATTAAATACAGATGAAATATTTCTATTAAAGATTCTGTTTATGGAGATTTGAAAAGAAAAGTCCTCGCTCAACAACGCGAGACTTTTTGACACTTTTTCTGAGATTTTTTTTTTTTTAAATATAAAGCATTGCAGGTACGATTATGGAAGTAATTTGTAATCGAAAAGTTTTTACATTTCCCGATAAATGAATTACATCTTGAGTGATTGTATTACAATTGTTATCTCAGAATGGAAGTTTTTCCTTTCCTGCGCTGTCTCGTCTGGAAGTTCAGTTCAAAACTTTAACTTTGAAAGCATTTTCTAAAAAGACCTGCCTTTACCGAAAAACGAAAGAAAAAGTTCGATTGCATAGTTTCTTATAAAGAGCACCTGCTAATTTGATACGTTTGCTTGAAAGAAAAAAAAAATTAAAAAATGTGTCAGGAAGCAGCTAGTTTGGATTTGAGAATAGCCTTAAAATTGATAATATTTTATATTCCGAAATATACAATGCAGTAAACTCTATCTAAGGCGGAATCGGTCGGGACTGAGAAAATTTTCCGTGGTAGACAATATTCCGGCTTATGCAAAAAAACTCCCCCTCCTCCGAAAATCGGTTGAAAACTGAAATTCTGAAAGAACCTTTGTCTTTATAAATAAATGAGAAACGCTATTCAATTTCTTAGTATTGCTATAATACATGCGAATTGGAAATTTACACTCACAAAAAATAATAAACTTAGAGAATGAGACAGAACAGTATCATGTTGTATTTGAGTACAACCTTAAAGTATAATATATTGTACTATTCTACTAGAAATAATAACTTTTAAATGCAATTTTGTCTAGGAAAAACGGAATAAGCAAGAATTCCTTAAAAATTAAACAGTTTCTGTACTTTTGAATTAACTTTTTCGAAGTATTACAGAATTTAACCCTTTCAGGGGCAAAGCAATTTCATTGATAAAGCGTTGAAATTAATAAATGACACCGGAATTTGAAAACAAGTTTATTTCTAAATACGAAAAAACTATATTTCACATATATGACAAACCGAAATTTTTTTTACTAAAATTCTGGTGCGAATGTGTCATCTGGTAATTAAAATTAAGTGGTTTCATAAAAATACCAGCGGCCCTCAAGGGATTAACTAACATGCTCGACATTGAGTATTTGACTTATCAGTTTTAAAGGTTGATAAACAAAATGCCTTTCATTATTAAAATATCCTTTTTTCCACCTTATGCAAAATTTTGGTTTCGGTGGGACCTTAAAATCCTTTCCGTTTCCGCGTTGGACAGATTCCGCCTTATGCAGCATGAATTAATGTAATTTTCTATGGGTTCGCCGGGACTTGGAAAATTTTCCCAGGTAGACACATTTCGGCTTGCACAGGGTCCGCCTTAGACAGAATTTACTGTATTTTCCTATAGCATATACGTTTATAACAAGAAATGCACGTCTCGGTTCACTAATAAATAGAAAAGATGCTGTGGAATTGCCCAATTATTAGGCTTCTCCGACCGTTGCAAAGAATCTATAACCGTCTTTTCGCATACACATACTACATAGCGATGTTTCAGAAAGTTGGCGCGCGCGTGTGGGAAAAAATCTTCCGAACTATCCAAAGATTGTTTATTATTTGTTTCGTAGCTTCTTCTTTGCGACGGTCCAACGAACTGCGATCGCACGCTCCGCGTCTCACGCAAATTTTTCGCGGATTTTGTGGAATGTGAGGTTCTATCTTCTTCCTGTATTCTGGAAGGGGTTCCACCTGTGATGCTGACGATGGGGGTACGTGAGTCTTTTACTGAATGCTTTTTTCGCGTGCGTGACTTCCAGAATGCTGTGGTGTTTTTTCGTGTGAATGCATTTTGTAGGAGGAGCGCAGAGCTGAATTTTAAGTGAACCTGCGTTTAGGTCGTCGTTAAATAACCGACGAAAATGGAATAATCCCGAACAATTTATTTTTCCACTATTATTTGAGTTTTGAAAAAGGCACTGGACTCTTAAGTCCATTTCGTTTTACGAGGCTTAACGCTCCGTTTACGATCGTAGGATATTGACACTAAAAAAAGTTTCTTAATTTATAAGAAGATACGAACTTTATATTATTTCTTAGAAATTTCAAAGTCACAGCGAAGTTTGTAGTAGAATGAAAAGAAAGAGTGGAATGTAATGTGACAAAAAACCTTTCGAACTGAGCATGAAAGGTTATTTTTTATCATTAAATGTTCGAGAAAAATGGAACAATATCGAAAAATAATCTTTTTCTACGATTATTTCAGTTTTGAACAGGCACTGGACTCTTAAATACATTTCGTTTTACGAGGCTTAACGCTCCGTTTACGATCGTAAGATGTTCACACTATGTGGAATATTAAAAAAATTACTTAATTTATTACAAGATACGAATAGCTAAATTTGTAATACAATGAAAAGAAAAATTGGAATATAATTTAATAAAAGATCTCTCGAACTGAACATGAAAGGATATTTTTGATTATTAATTATCCGACGAAGATACGAATTTTACATTAAATATTTCTTAGAAATTTCAAAGTTGCAGCTAAGTTTGTTGTACAGCGAAAAGAAAAAGTGGAATGTAATTTAATGAAAAATCTTTCGAACTGAGCATGAAGGATATTTTTGGTTATTAAACGTCCCACGAAAATGGAATAATACTGAACAAATTCTTTTTCACTATTATTTGAGAATTGAAGACACTGGACTCTTGAGTGCATTTCGTTTTACGTATATTAAGCGCATTTCGTTTATTATCGTAGGATGTTGACACTATGTGCTATAAAAAAAAAAAAAAAAAAAAAAAAAAAAAAAATCTTAATTCATAAAAAGATACGAATTTTGCATTAAGTATTTCTTAAAAATGTCAAAGTCACAGGAAGTTTGTAGTACAGTGAAAAGAAAGAATGGGGTGTAATTTAATAAAAGAACTTTCGAACTGAGCATTAAGGTATTTTTTTTATCATTAATTATCCGACGAAAATGGAATAATACCGAATTTTTCCCCCCACTATTACTTGAGTTTTGGACAGGGACTGGACTCAAGACCATTTCGTTTTACGAGGCTCAATACTCTGTTTACGACCGTAGGATGTTGACACTATGTGAAATATAAAAAAATTTGCTTAATTCATAAGTAGATATGAACTGTGCATTAAATATTTCTTGGAAAACTCAAAGTCATAGCTAAGTTTGTAGTACAATGAACAGAGAAAAAGTGGTATATAATTTAATAAACGATCTTTTTAACTCAGCATAAAAATATACTTTTGATTATTAAATGTTCGACGAAAATGGAATAATCCAGAACAATTTATTTTTCCACTATTATTTGAGTTTTGAAGGACTCTTAAATCCATTTCGTTTTGCGAGGCTTAAGAGGCTACTTCAGACAGGCAAAACCACCCGTTTGCTAATGTTAATCCTATGAAAGAAATTATTTAAGATATCTCGTTTGTATTTTAATATTTTTAAGCGATTTTTTTTTCATTGGCTACCTGAGATCGATCTGTACAAAGGCCGTATTTTACTTTTTCGATTTTGTTTGCAGCTTTTTTTTTTTTTTTTTTAATTAGAATGCTTTTACTTTCGGAACTTGTTTCGAAAGTAAAAGCATTCTCATTAAAAAAAAAAACTGAGAAAAAAATCGAAAAAGTAAAAAACGGTATTCGTACAGATTGATCTCAGCTAGCCAATACAAGAAAAAAAAATCGTTTAAAAATATTGAAATGCAAACAAATATCTTAAAAAATTTCTTCCATAGGATTAACATTAGCGAACGGGTGTTTTCGCATGACTGAAGTATCTCCTTAACGCCCCGTTTACAATCTTAGGATGTTGACACTATGTGAAATACATACATATATATATATATATATATATATATATATCATCATCATCAACCGTTTTCAATCCACTGCTGGATGTAGGTCTCCCCCAGATTTTTCCAATGTTACTTATTTATTGCTTTAGTCATCTAATTTACACCGGCTACTTTTCTGATTTCATCACTCCATCTTACTTGAGGTCGTCTTATTGGGCCGTTTTACATCTCTGGGATACCAATGTAGGGTGTTTGTTATCCATCTACTGTCTTGTCTTCTTGCAATGTGCCCAGCCCATTTCCATTTCAGCCGTTTAATTCTTTCAATGATGTCAAAAACTTTCGTCTGACTTCTTATCCAGGTTATCCTTTTTCTGTCTCTTCTAGTTATACCTAGCATGCATCTTTCTATACTTCTCTGTGTTGTTTGTAATCTCTGTTACCATCCGTTTTGTTAGCGTCCATGTTTCTGCTCCATAAGTTAGCACAGGCAAAATGCATTGGTTAAATACCTTTCTTTTCAAACAAACAGGCATGTTACTCTTCAGAATAATATTGTTCTTCCCAAAAGCACTCCATCCATTTCTTATTCTTCCATTTATTTCATTTATGATACTGTTATCTGATGATATTTCCTGCCCAAGGTACACATAACTTTGCACTTCTTTAATTTCAGTGTTGTTGTAGACGATTTTCTTTTTTGATGCAAATGAACATCACCTTATTTTTTTCCTATATATATAAATTCTTAATTCGTAAGAAGATACGAAATTTACATTAAATATTTCTTAGAAATTTCAAAGTCACAGCAAAGTTTATAGTACAATGAAAAGGAAGAGTGGAATATAATTTATTAAAAGATCTCTGGAACTGAGAATGAAAGGGTATTTTTGATTAGTAAATGTTCGGTGAAAATGGAATAATACTGAACAAATTCTTTTTCCACTTGATTTTTGAAACTAGACTCTTAAGTCCTTTTCGTTTTACGAGGCTTAACACTCCGTTTACTATAATAGGATGCTGACACTGTGTGGAATATTAAAAAAATATCTAATTCATAAAAGGCTACCAATTGTGCATTAAATATTTCTACACTGTAGAAAAAACTGTCGATTTTGGCGCCACTTTAAAACTGTTTAATTTACAAAAACTATGTGTAATTTTTTATTAAAACAGTTTTTTTCGTAAAAATTACAAAATCTATGTTTTTTTTTTTTTTTTTCACAGAAAAAAAGTTTTTCTGTAAAAAGTACAGTTTTTTCCTGTAAAAATTACAGATTTTTTTTTTACAAGAAATCTTAAAGACATAGCGAAGTGTGTAGTACAATAAAAAGAAAAAGAAAAGATCTCTCGAATTCAGCATGAAAGTATATTTTTGATTATGAAATGTTCCTCGAAAATGGAATAATCCCAAACATTTTTTTCTGCCATTATTATCTAAGTTTTGAAGGCAGTGGACTTTTAAGTTACTTGCGTTTTACGAGGCTTAATGCTCCATTTACGATCGTAGGATGTTGCAGCATATGATAGTTGCTAATTAATCGTAAAACAATAGAAGCATTCTCTACAACTTTCTCGTTTGTATTTCGATATTTTTAAATGATTATTTTTGTATAGGTTATCTGCGGTCAAAGGCTAACGTAGTATTGTACTTCAATTTTTGCTACTGCTTCATTCCGAAGACTTTCATTCGCATTCAGCGAGATATTTCCTTTATAGCCATGCAAAATTCATTCCATGAAGTTCATACCAAGAATTTTTTTTTAAAAGCAACAGGAACTTTCGACTTTAAATATCCTATGTTAAAAGAATCATTTAAAAATATTGAAATACAAACAAGAAATTTGTTGAAAATGCTTTCATTGGTTTAACAATTGCTTGCTAATTTTGGTTTTTATTAAAAAATTTCCAGACTTATTTATACTGAGTGTCTTTTTCTTTTTAGCAAATAGAAAAAAAAAGTTTAATAATCTTCTCTTAAGTATAATCTTCTTAAAGATAATAAAATTCTCGGGAGTGTAAACTAAACCGAGAGATTTAAAATGCAAACGAAAAATTTGCAGAGAATGCTTCCATTGGTTTAATATTAATTTTGAAAGTATTCTGCGAGTGTAGACTCTTAACATAGAAAATATATAAAATAAATACTTGGGCATTACTAATCTGAGAAAAATAATAAAATCTCAAATAAGGATTACTGTAGGAATTGAGTTAGTAAACGATCCTTTGAACTGCAGATGAAAGGAATTATTTTTGAAAATGACAAACATTTCAAAGTCACGTCCGATAATGTAGTTCAATGGATTATTTTAGTTTGATAGAAACGGAATACAATAATCGAAAATTTAAATTGCTTAGTAGAACTTCTATAATATAATGTATTTTAGGTTCGATTCCCGAATAACAATTTAAAAATGCATCGTACTCTTAAATTTTCAATTTCGAGATAAAGAAGTTTTTTTTTTTTCTTTTCAGTAGCAAGTTCCAATTATTTTATTCTCTTATTTTAGTTTAGTTTTTGTTCATGGAAACGAGAAGGTTATTTAATTTGTGGTTCAAAACGCAACAGCCGATTTATATTCATGCATTTTAAACACTTTCTAAGATAGTTGAAAAGTGTTTATGACTTTGGCTAGTCTGTCCGTCTATCCGCGCTCTAACATTCTTAAATATTCTTCGATTACTATGCCATTGATATGTATTTTTGAAGTTTACTTTAGGACGTTACCTGCTGAAAATAAAGTATGTAGCATTTATAGTTCATTTATAGAGACACACAAAAGAATTCCGTTACGTTATGATGTATGGGGGAAATGTTTGCAGTGTATTTCAATCATGTGTTACACTAATCCAAACATAATTAAATTGATATGCATAACGGAAGTGTACTAAATACTTTCTATGCATTTATTGTTTATTTACAGAGGCGTACAAAATAATTCAGCTTCAGCATTGTGTATGAGGGTAATACTGAAATTGTGTTTTCGGCTGTGTTATGTGTTTTTAAGCTTAGCTAAATTTTAGTATATCACGTATTGTATATAAATTCTATAGATCATATACAGGGCAACATAAAATAATACGTATACCATCTATCGGCGTGTATGTTGTTATCCATTATCCAGCTGAGTTATATTTTAGTCTAATAAGAGATGATTGTAGAATATAAATAAATTCATATGCAGGAATGCGAAAAAATATGAATACATTGCCGTTTATAGACGGTAATCTTTCCAAGTGCGTTTGTTTTGTTGTGCGTTTACTATACCTGGATAAAATTTTAGCATGATATTTTGCATGTATAAATTTGTGTATTTATAGATCACGTACAAGGCTGTAAAAAAGAATTCAAATATCTTACCAACTATTTAATTACTGAAATTCATTGATTTAGGCTTTCATTTATGCATTTCTATAACATTATTTATAATATGGTGTTTCGTAAAAAATATTCTAGAAGTGTAATAAAGTGTTTTATAATCGCTATAGGACGTATTATTTTTCTTTCTTGTTATACTTTTTAGCAATGAGAAATTAGTAAAATTATAAAGCTAGGATTACAAATTATTTACTTACCATCCAGTTTTGGACACATAAGTGTTTTTAGAAACAAAAGCACTTCACAAGCTGCATAATTTGGTTTTAAATTAATGAAAAAAAAATTATCCAAAGAGGAAATAAAGAAATAAGTTACAACATTTTAGAAGTGTAAGAAAGTGTTTTATAATCGCTATGGGATGCATTATTTTTCTTTTTTGTTATACTTTTTAGCAGTGAGCAATTAGTTAAATTATAAAGCTAGGATTACAAGTTATTTACCATCCAATTTTTGACACATAAGTGTTTTTAGAAACTAAAGCACTTTACTGGTTGCATAATTTGGTTTTAAATTAATGAAAAAATAAATCATCCAAAGAAAAAATAAAGAAATATGTTTAAAAGCAAAATTATATTTAAGAAAAAATGTTTTTTCGTTTGTTTGTAGAAAGAGTAAAACCTTTTAAATTATTGTAATTTTAGTTATATTCAAAAACCACTAAATTTCATAACATTTGATTTATTTCTCCCTTTTTGAATAAAAATCAGAATACCTCCTTTATCTGAACTTGTACAATATTCATGTTTTTTAAAATACCAAATTTTTAAGCATTAAAACAATTTCATTTACATTTCTTGGACTCCAGAAATAAAAAAAATGCAGTTTTAATTCTCTTAAGTGTTTATGAAATTTGATGTATAAAGCTTATACAGCGCGTTAAGACATTACAAGACCACTGAAGAATTCGTAAATTGTTAAACAAGAAGTTATATACAAATTTTTTCTTCGTATATTTAGAACTGATACTAAAACACTTTCGGTACTAATCACAACTTTAAAAATAAATTTAAAATTTATTCATTTTTCTACAAACTAAGTAAGAAATCTGTTAAGAAATTATTAGACCACCTGAAAAAATTTGCAAAATGCAAGGGATTTTATAATTTTTTGGCACACTGTAAACCTTATGTATAAACTTTATACTCGAATAAAATATCATATTCGTGTGTAGAATATTTTTGTGATACTAATTTTTTCTTCTTTTAACCTTCTTTGATTTTAATAATATGTTTTTGTGGTTTTTCTTTTTCTAAGCACGAATAAATTGAATTTAACATGGGTTGTTTGGTGAAATATAGTTATGTTATAAATATAGCACAGTACAACACTATCTACTGTTAAGAACATTTTTAAAATAAAAATTTAATAACAAGGAAACATTAGTGTAAAAGGGAAAGAATATATGGCATTTAAAAGATAAAATTAAGAAATAAATTAGACATAAAACTCATAACAATTTTAAATAATATACTACATGCTCATAATAAATTCAGGCTTTCAATTTAAATATATTTGATGTATAGTGGTACCTGAAAAATGTGAATTATATATCGATGAAAATTATCTTTATTTGTAAAACTATATTTTTTATTCTTTTACTGATATGAAAATACATGCTTCAACCAGATGTAGGTTTATTTATGTATGATTATTTAATTTTTTAAGGAAAATAAATCATGTTATTTCATATATCGATTTTTGTGTCTGCTTTAGCAAGATAAAAATTTTCTTTCATAGAAGTGCTTAGAAATTTTAATGGATTCAGTTATTTATTCAATCTAAAATTAAAAAGTTGTGAACTAAATTTTAACTTTTATTTTTCCTTGTACAAATACATTCATGTGTAGAAGACAGGACTTCGAACCGTAATATATATATTTTTTGTTCTGGTTATCATTAAGGTGTAGTTAAAATGAAATATTTCGGTTCCGTTCCGGTTTTCGATCCATTTATGGTTTCCATTCCACCAGAAACAGCAATTTTTTTTTCCAGTTTGGTCCTGGTTAGAATTCTTCCTGATTTCAATAAATGTCAAAAGAAGTACACTTGTGTTTCTGAAAAATATCACTATGCCAAATTATGAAATTCATGTTTATTTTATTTTTACCACAGGCTTTCCACAAGTTAAAAAAAAAATTCTTGTTTTAATATAGAAAGTTAAACAATCATATTCAATTTACTTCCCTTTTAATATTTATGATAGTTCATACTGTCCTATATGACTTTCTTCATACTGTCCTATAAACGTACATCTAATACTAAAACTAGAGGAAAAAGACTGTCAGTATTAGATCTGTGCTTTGAGGCAGTACTTTAGGTCACTCCAATCAATGTAGTGTTTATTTATTTAATTTTTTTTAAAAATCAATATCCAGTAAATGAAGTTCAGTAAATTGACTATTAGTGACCAGATAATTTTTATTCTGTTACATTTGTCTAATTATATTTTTCCAAAATCGTCCTGTAGTTTTACTTCATGATGTTGCCATAAGCCTTTGTTTACTGCTCTATATTAGCAAAACAGAGCTAATTATTGAATTAATATATAGTTGTTAGAATTGAAAATTAATTTTTTTGAGGTAGGTTTAAAATCGAAAGAATTCATTGAATTTCTTTAAATTTCCGGTTATTAAACTTGCTTGAAAATATAAGGGATGCATTGAGACTAATTGGAATATTAAGTAAAAAAAAAAAAAAAAAAAATAATAATAGTAATAATTTTTGATGAAGTCAATTGCTAAATGGAGACTCGTATTTAAAATTTAATTCATAAATCAATAAATATCAGTTTTTTTTTGCGCAATTCATTGGTTTGAAAAAAATAACAGGCTGTTCACACATTATAACGATCTGAAAAACTTAAGTCAAACAAAAAGTTAAACTGCTCATATAAGCAAAGAATTGATCTATTTATACAATTTGTTCTTTCTGTGATATCAGGTCGATTATGCCTTATCACCAATGCCAACAACCGTCGAAACAATAGCCTGCTACTGCAGATGCCACGACAGATATTGTTGCCGTTATATCGCGCGATCTTATTCGAAAATGAAACAATAAAAACAACACAGATCCACCCACCTGCATTACCAGTTGCATGGAACTTTAAATAGTTACATTAGCACTTTTTGATACGCATCAAGCCTGTTGTAAACCAACGAGATGAGTTAAACTTAGTAGCCTCATGGCAAACGGTGGCAAACCACGTTTCTGACGGGTTTCTTTTCATTAACGCCATCTTGAGGAAACGTTGTTCACTTTGGCCACGGGCGCTATCAACTAAACAAAGAAATTCGGATATTAACACTGCACGCACGTTTTGGGATTACACAGAAAGCATGCGTATCGGTTATTAAATATAAGAGATGTTGTCCGTTAGAGAAATGGGCCTTCTCTGCCTTTGCACCGGATGTTAAGGTTTTTGTTTTTCAGGCAGAGCGTTTCCGTAGTATCTTTTATTTTATTTTCAGTTTTTTTAATTGGTCTTGGATAAGGGGAGTTAATGGGAACAGCGTGGGAAAAATGCTTCCAATCACGTCTTTGGAGAAATAAAGGGTTACAATGAAAAAATAAGAGTGAAAGAAATTTTCTTCGGGAGTGGAGAAGTGATGAAGTGAACAATGAAAGTTAAGAAATACGATAGTCTTGTTATTTAAGATCAACCGACAGGAAAACAGTTAAGCTTTAGATATGTAAGCACTTCGTGATTATTTTTTGTTGGAAATGGAGTTAAGGTCATTTTCCGATTGATTCAGGAGAAGATTGACTTTAGAAGAAAGGACGAAAAAAAAAAAAAAAAAAAAAAAGACTAATTACAATACTTAAAAAAAAAAGGTTCCTCAAAAGGAAAAATTTGTTTGTTTTATGTACAAGTTGGTCTTATTGAAAATGAAGGCGTTTAAAGTTATTGTAAAAAATTCAGTGTGTCAAGCGCAATAAAATCTGGTGTAAATATTATTTAGACTATGGAAAATATATTTAACCAGAAAATAAATAATTATTTTCGATTTTTCTACCAGGGACAAACATAGCGCTTCAAGGCATAGCAAGTAAATAAGATTCGAAAAAATGTTAGATTCGTGTCATATTGACCAAGAAGAAAAGCAGGGTTAAGAAAGTACTAAAAGAATGCTTCAATAGACCAATGAGTGGTGAATACCTAGCGGTTTGGGGAGCGTTTGCTCTTGATGGAATGTGTGACTTAAAGCGAATTTCAAAACTTATTAATTCTGAAAAATATCAAGCTATGCTACATGATCATTTCACAGCGTTTAGATGTTTCTTAAGTGGTGTGGAGTGGATGCTTCAGCAAGATAATGTTTCTTGCCACGCACCTAAATCCTTTTAAGAATGGTTTAAAAAGAAAATGTAGACGTTTTACCATGATACAGGTAAAGTCCAGATTTGAACCCTGTCAAAAACCGGAATCAAACGCAGGAAAACAGTTCCACTTTAGATATAAATGTAAACATTTTGTGAATATTTTTTTTGTTGGTAATGGAGTTGAGGGGGCTGGTAACTCAGCTTCCGATTTCCCCTCACTATTCTTAAGTCTATGGGCATTTGATGCATTCGTATAGTTAAAATATATCTGCGAAAAATTAATATTTTTAACTTCTATTTTTTGTGTACACTTCCGAAAAGATGTCTCTTTTTTTCTTAGTTCTCAAAATTTTTCTAAAGTATAAACTTAATTTTATATGAAATGTTAAATTCTTACTCACAGTTTGCCCACTTTTAACACATAAAATATTAAATTTAGCATAGATTTTAGATATATTTTGAGATCTAAGAAAAAAAGATACATCTTTTCGGAAGTGTACACGGAACAAAGATGTTAAAAATATGAATTTCCCGAGAAGATATTTTAAATATACGAATGCATTAAAAGTTTATAGACTTAACATTACGGAGGAGAATTCCGAAGCTGAATGATCAGCCCCCTTAAGGTCATTTTCTGATTGATTTAGGAAAAGATTAATTTTAGAAGAAAGAACATAAATAGGGAGTGATTACGATACTTTATTTTCAAAAAAGATTCCTCAAAAAGAAAGATTTGTTTGTTTTATGTACAAGTTGGCCTTAGTGAAAATGAAAGTTTTTAAAGGTATTGAAAAAACATTGAAAATATATTTAATCTTCGCAGTACTAAGATCAAATATTATGTAAATGCTCAAGATGGGGTATTTTGACCAAAATCATCATCAAATAACAAAGCATGTGATTCACGATAGACAAACTGCGACGATTCATTTCGTTGAATAGCGATTTATTAACTAATTATTAAATTTACACATAACCGAACACAAGAACAAGAAATAACGAAATGATGGAGGCGCCTGAACTCGCTTGCAGGGAACCGCTGTACCCACAGCGCCATCTAGTGAACTACATTTGGCAGGATGCCAGAATTTTTCTTTTTTTTTCACTTGAAACGTGATAAATGATAGAAAGCATCCATTTATTCCCTGATTGCCCAAGATGAGATCAGTGTGATCCTATTCCCATTTCCTAGAAATAAACAAAAGAATTTAACTATGTGAAACTTACTAAGTAGACAAAATTATGAAAGAAACCTTTATTAGAAAATTCAAAGGAAATAGTTTTAGCATACATATTCTAAATGAAAAAAGCCCGCAATGTTTAGATGGGGTCAAATTGACCCCATCTTAGTACGGCGAGAGTTAACCAGAAATTGAATAATCATTTCCGATTTTGCTACTAGGGACAAATGGATAGTTTTGAATTAATATTTAATATAATTATATTTATATAAAATTTATATTTTAAATGAAAAAAGTTGCGAAAAAATATTCATTTTTAGTGGTACAAGTCCTCGTAAGAATACTTTTTCATTTGAGAAACAGGATTTCCCCTTTCGTTACAAAATGTTATTTTTCAGAAAAATATAATAAACTCTACAACCTACAATCGCCTAAATGTTTAGAGATTAGGATATGTTATATAAATAATTATAAAATATTTAATTGCTTTCGGGTATCACCGGGTACAAGCCGTTGCAGTCGGAAGGTTTCTTTCTTTTAGATATATTTTTACAGTATAATCTTTAATCTTTTTAAGTGTATCATAAAATAATATTATTATAAGTTGGTTCAATTAATGAAATGTTTGCGCATATAACACCGATTATTCATATCATGTATTTTTTTTTTTCCAGTATTAATCAGCATTGTTAAAAATTCGATCGTATTTCTCCAAATATACGTAGTTCTAAGAGATTTGATCTTCGTGCATAGGAATTAAAGATTCCATAAAATTTTAGACAATCATATGAAACGTTTCTTTTGGTTATATCTTTTATTTGTTTTTGTTTTTTTTCGCTTTATTGATAAGAGTTAATGGAAACAGCGTGGCTAAAATCTGTTCAATCTTTGTGGAAATAAAGGATTCCATCTGAAAAAGCTTCAAAGAACTATTGTTCGAAGGTGGAAAAGTAATGAAGTGAACGTGAACAACGAAAGAAGGGAAATAACGATAGTTTAACCGTTTAAGATCAACAGACAGGAAGATACTTTCTTCTTTAAACATGTAAGCATTTTGAGATTATTATTGTTGGAAATGGTGATCCTAGAGAAAAAACTTACGAAAAGCGTAATTACAACGCATTATAAAATTGGTTTTGCTTTGCTTATAACTACAATAATGTTTTCATCTAAAGGCAGCAAGAAATATTAAAACGTTTTTAAAAATAAACACGGCAAACGCAGAACATTTCTTTTTTCGTTATAAATGTGTAATTCGTTCTACGATCTTGACACTCTATTTTAGTATTCTAATAATTTATATATATATATACATATATACTAGCTGATCCGCCCGGCGTTGCCCGGGTCCGTGATAATAAACTTAAATGAGCCTTAAATTTGCATGATTACATATTTTTAACTCGATTTTGCCTGAATTTATATTTTAAATGAAAAAAGTCACAAAAAAAATATCATTTTTAGTTGTACAAGTCCTCGTAAGAATACTTTTTCATTTGAGAAACAGGATTTCTCCTTTCATTACAAAATGTTATTTTCCACAAAAATATAATAAATTCTACAACCTATAATCGTCTAAATATTTAAAGATTAGGATAAGTTATGTAAAACGCGTGTCCGCACCCTATTTTAGTATTCTAATAATTTTTATATATAGTCAAACTTTTTGTGATTATAATCCATTTTAACAAATGAAAAATTGACCAAAAAAAGAGGAAACCATTTATGATACCATAAAAATTGATTAATCAAAATAATGTGTATTAACGTGGAATAATTGAAAACGTATTAGGAAAATTGCAAAAGGTATGTAAAAAACATGAATAAAAATTGAAACTTACATATACGAGGATACATATATAGCATATTATATTTAGTAAGTATTTGGTAGGCTCAGAATTTCACAGTACATTAAACTTAAACTGAATATAAACAAGAATATATCAAAGAAATTTTAAAAGATTCAACTTGAACAAGAAAAGCAAAACCAAAAAGCTGTGTTCTCATCGGCAGTGGATATTTTATAAAAGCACAGCAATGTTTCAGAATAAAGATTATATGCAACAAATTGTTGCAATATTTTGGCAATGGGTTTCGACCAGAGTGTCGTAGTATAAATCAAATGCACAAAAATATTCGAAAGCATATCACAAACATTCATCCCTTCTATTTTTCTTCAGTTTTTCTTCCTCTTACATATATACAGGGTGCAACATGTTATCTATCACCGGCCTTTAATTTCTCAACCATTGGTCGTAGACTTATAGTTCCAATTACAAAAACATTTCAAATGAGGTAAATATTCATGTTGTGGCATTATTTAAAGCAAAAAATCAATTTTATGAAAATTACGAAATCTAACTTTTTATACGGTCCTCCAGTCCCTGTAGGTATATTTACTAAAAGTTTACACGTATCATAACAGATATAACACAAAATGTTTGACATCAGTACTACAAAAATTGACAAAGTTATTAAATTTCAAAGTTTGAGATTTTTGCACATTGTTTTATCTTTCATTGAGGGATCAGTTAAAAGATGAATTAAAGTAATTCGAGATGAAAATCAAGGTGCAATGACCTTTTTACGGCGAACCATCTTTATCTGGTATCGCCAAATCGGGATATCACAAAAGAGGGTTATTTCAACAAAAAATTTCAGCTGACTTTCAGGGGTCGTATACAAAGCGAAGAATGAAATACTGAAATTAAACAGAAAAACAAAAATGCCCGTCTATATGTTCCTGGTCGTGGTGAAACACAGCCGGTCTCTCTTAGATGGTGCAATGCATCAGTTATAGTTTCATGCGTTAGATGTAGATCCATAGGGAAATGTTCTGGATAAACACTCGCAGCATCTCTGGCATTCCTTTGACATTTACCATAAATAAGTATCATTTCGGTATATTGCAGGTATGCGTAGCTTGCCATCATGATTTTAGCGCTGACTAGCATGTCCACTGCTAGATGGCTCGTGCTTTATCCCGAAAGTGTGTCGCTGTGGTACTATTGTAATTTGCATAATCCCAATTTTTATGGCCGTTATAGCTCGGCTGGTCGTTTGCATTCCGCTGCCATTTATCTAGTCCTTAGTGAGTATATTTTATTTTCCGGGTGTCGATTCTACCTAATTTGGCGTCTGAACGTTGCTCGACCCATAAATATTAGCTCAAATTTTTAGATGAAATAACCCTCTTTGGTGATTCCCCGATTTGGCGATACCGGCTAAAGGTGGTTTCGCCGTAAAAAGAACATTGCACCCTGATTTTGATCTCGAATTACTTTAATTCATCTTTTAACTGATCCCTCAATGAAAGATAAAATCATGTGCAAAAATTTCAAACATTGAAATTAAATAACTATATTAATTTTTGTAGTACATATGTCAAATTTTTTGTGTTATATCTGTTATGATACGTGTAAACTTTTACTAAACATAACTAAAGGGACTGGGGGACCGTATAAAAAGTTACATTTCGTAATTTTTATAAAATTGATTTTTTACTTTAAATAATGCCACAATATGAATATTTACCTCATTTGAAACGTTTTTGTAATTGGAACTATATGTCTACGAGCAACGATTGAGAAATTAAAGGTCGGCGATATTGCACATATTGCACCCTGTATATATATATATATATATATAATTGGTTTTTGACAAATGAATTTAATGAAACATCATGAAAATATGCGGCGATCATGTCTTTGAGAAAATAAAGGGTTGAAATGAAAAAGATATATTGTAAGGAAAACTCTTGGAGAGTAGAGAAGTGATGAAGTGAACAATGAAAGTTATGAAATATATTAGTCTTATCACTTAAGATCAACCCACAGGAAAATAGTTGCTTTTAGATATGTAAGAATTTCGTGATCGTTTTGGTTAGAAATGGTGTTTAAGTTTATTTTTTTATAACTGCTTCAGAAGAAGATCAACTTTAGAAAAAATAACTTAAAAGAGAGACTAATTACAATACTTTATAAAGCTGAAAAAATAATTACCGAAAGCGATTCAGTTGTTTTATGTACAAGGTGGCCAGGTGAAAATAGATGTGTTTAAAGCTCGACTGTAAAATCTGCAAAATCCAATAGATCGAAAGCAACAAAAGCTCGTGGAAATGCTATTTATATCACGGGTAATATATTTAACAAGAAAATAAATTATTTAAGATTTTTGGTGGTCAAATTAGAGGTTTCCACTGGTCGGAATTTCCAGGCTCGGCCCGAACGAAAGCTATCTTGGCCCGACCCGGGCCGTTTCAAAAATTAAATGATCAGCCGAACATATCGATTTCGGATCCTGGCCCGGATCGAGACTGCTAAAATAATTAAGCCCGGCTTCAGGCACACGATACAACTACAGGACATATTACATTTCTGTACATGTCTATTTATGTTATGTCTGATGTCAATCCAGTATTAGTTGGTGCTGCATATTCATACTTATCCTTGTTTCAGTCACGCCCATTGAAAATTGGTCACATTTAATTGGCTTAGTTTGATCGTTTTAGATTTAATATCGAGCCGAATTTTTTTACCGATTAGGCCTAGCCCGCTTTTTTTTTTCATTGGCTCGACCCGTTAAAAAAATTGACTTTCGTTTTAAACAACTAGGACTAGTTCTCCAGTAGTTGGACAACTACTGGGCGACTTAACATGTCCAGTAGTTGTATCGTGTGCCTGAAGAAGGGCTTAATTATTTCAGCAGGCCCGGGCCCGTGCAAATTTCTAGGTCAAATATAGCTCTTTAAAGTATAGAACTAAAAATTCCATAACATTATAGATAATCATATGAAACATTCCATTTTTAGTACTTATCTTTTTTTTTCAGTTTTTAATCGATCTCAGATAAAAGAAGCTGATGGAAACAGCGTGGGAAAAATGCGTCTTATCATGTCTCTGAGAGGATATAAAGGGTTGAAGCGAAAAAGAGACTGAAACAAACATTCTTGGGGAGCGAAGAAGCAATGAAGTGAACAATAAAATTTGAAAAATATCTTCGTCGTATCATTTAAGATCAATGGACAGGAAAATATTACATTTCAGATATGTAAGCCTTTCGTGATTATTTTTGTTGTAAATGGTTTTTAAGACTTTTTTTTTTCCAATTGATATAGAAGAAACTTGAATTTAGATAAAATAAATTAATGTCTTAAAGAGAGAATAATTGCAATGTTTTATGAAAAAATGTTTTGTTTGCATTCACAGTTTTACAATGATGTTTTCATCTAAATTATTAACAAAGTAAAACGTTTTTAAAAGCAAAAATTGAAAATTGTGCAAAATATTTATTTTTTACATTTTGATATCCTATTTCAGTTTTTTAGTATAATGCAAAATTATAAAAATATCTTTATTTCATGTTAAAAAAGATTATATCAATAGTTTAATTATGTTTTTGTCATTCTGAAAAATGGAAATATTGTCACATGCGACTAATTTTGTAAAAAACACCGATTTAACGAAATTTTGGAAACTACACTAACAAATGATAAAATAACTTATAACAAACATCAGACAATTTTTAATGAGTATTGCATTTCACCTATTTCATGAATGGAATATCAGTTTTTATTAGTAAACGAAATATATGCTTAATTTTTTAATAGAATACAGATACAGATAAGACGCGAAAGATATGATAGAGATAGATTAATTTTTTTTAATCATGCTTGAAACATATTTTTAAAACCATAAAAAATTAAAGTTAATGTAAGAAATGTTTGGTTAGACGTAAAATTATATGAAAGCCTATTTAACTTTTTAGTTTTTCTGTAATCTTTATAAGCTCAACTAACTGAGACTGGGGGGGGGGGGGGGATGCAATCAAAGCACACATCATCTAATCATTTTTACCGTCAAATTCCTATGCGGAGAAAGAAATAAAAATATCTCAAATATTGTGAAAGAAAGAGATTCATGGCAAACATAAATATTATCTCTACAAATCAAATACTTCTGGGAGATCAAAGTCACACGTTCTGGGTGCTCCTGTGTTAAACCAAGCGAGGTTAAAACTTAGAGATATAATCTTTTTATAGACGGAACACGGTTTATTTTTGCTCAAAAAAGTTTGCATTTAACAGCTGTATAAATTGCGACTTATCTTTGAAGTTCAAACCTATTAAGAGAAACAACATAATAGAGAAAAACCTGGAATGCGGTTCTACTTATTCTGTTGAATATCGTTTCCAAATGAAAAGTTATCAAAAGAAAAAATAATTTCATTACATTTTTGTATTATAAATTCAAAGAAAATGTCACATGTTTGTGTTTTATATTCTGTTTTTCTAATGAAAAGAACTTCGTTCTTTCAAATTAGTATTTCTAGCATTTGTGTATTTTGTAAATATCTTCAAATACTATTTTTATTTTTGGGTATACTTAAAAAAAAAAAAAAAAAAAAAAAAAAGATTGTGGCAAAATAGATTAAAATAATAACCCACATTTTACTATCTATAGTATTATACATTGTTTGTTGACTATTTAATGCCAGTATTTATACCAATATTTTACCAAGTCTGTCTATTCATTTTTATTTTGTATCATATGGAAGAAACTAAATATTGATTCTATTTGTTTTTAAAAATGATTAAACCAAAGGAGGTTGAAAATTGGAGACAGAATCTTTATACATAACATGGCGAAACAGTTTACTTTTCCGAAAACCGTTTGCACTCAACAGCTGTAGGTGAAATACCTAAGTTCAAACCCATTAAGCGAAACAACATAACAGAGAAAAACCTGGAATGTGGTTCTACTTTTGAATTGAGTATCGAATATCATTTCCAAATGAAAGCCTTTAAGAGAAATTATTTCATCACTTTTTTGTGCTATTACTAAAAAAAAAAAAAAAAAAAAAAAAAAATAATAATAATAATAATAATAATAATAAAAATCGTATAACTTTATATTTTGTTAAAATTATACGACAGTTTATCCCTTAAATGCATCCTTAAATACTGAGGGGTTTCATGATCTTTTTTTGCCATTTGGTGCTTTCTATTGATCTTTTGGTGAAGTATTATGTGTTACTTACGTGTGATAACATGAATTTAAGGTCGTGAAGTATGTTTTTGTTCTGATTTGTTATAGCATATTTTGTTGATACTGCTGGCAATGAGCTCGACTGGTGTTTTCTTCAATCTTTATAAGGTAGTAATTATTAATTATGTGAACTATTAAAAGCATTATGAAAAATATTATATCGTAAATTTATTGTGCAGTGTAAACCCTTTAAAGTAAGCATATAATTTAAAATTATCATTTCTGTTTTTGTAGAAATTTTTCTTATGTAGCCCAGGAGTGACGTTATGAAGAGAGTCTAAGAAAAACACAATATCTTTATGTCTAAGAAAAACATAAATAAACTTTTCGACTACTTTTCTAGTAGATAATTAACAAAAATGGACTAAAATATAATGTTTTCCAAAAAAAAAAAAAAAAAAAAAAATCACGCATTAAAAAATTTAAAATTATTTCATACAAATGCTCATATTACATCAAATACACATAGTTATATTCTAATTACAGTGCGTTGTTACTATTTTCGTCTGACAAATATATTGAAAGTAATGTTAAAATAGGTTGAAAACTATGCATGCTATGTATAAACAAAGGGCTTGCGAAATTTTCTTGAATTTAAAAGGGTTCGAGACACATTTTAAAATATTTTTTATTTATTGAGTTAAAATTTTGAATTTTTTTGTTATGATTAACCATATCATTTGTAAACAAAATCGCATGATGAAACTTCTCCTAATTTCTTTTAAAAGAATTTAAAATTTAATTTTTAAAAAAAAAATGGGGTACTTTAAAATCGTTATAACTCGAAATATTATTTGTAGAATTATTAAAAATGTAATAAAAAATGATGTAACTTTAAAAAAATCATATTTTCAAAAGTAAATATTTTTTTCAAATTTTCCAAATCAAAATCAAAGCAAAACAATAGAAAAAGACATGTCTCAAGTTTGGACCATTTATCTTTAACGGTTCTTGACTTATAGCAATTTAAATACGAGAAATGTTGCAAAAACCCATCATGAAGAAAAACGCATTTTCAAAAGAAGTCGTTTTCATGACAACCATTGCTTGAAAGCTTGATTTAAAAAAAAAAAAAAAAAAAATATTTTATGTTCTAATTAAGATAAAAACATGATTTAAACGCCCTTTTCAGCAGAAAAAAAAATTAATGCAATAAAACTTTTTTAGAAAATTTGAAGATTTTTGAGACCCGGACCCCCTTTAAAAGAAAACTCAGTATCTCTATAAAACACATGTTAATTTTAAACAAATGAATACAAATACTGAACGTAAAGTCAGGTGCAACAGCTGTAAATCACTCAATTACCCTTCAAGATGCTTTTTTCTTATGTAACTCAGAAGTATTATCACATTATGCTCAATAGAAACACAAATAATTTTTTTCAATATTTTTTCTAATGTATAATTAACAAAAATAGACTTAAATATAATGTTTTTCGAACAAAGTAAAAAAATCCTGCATTAAAGGGTTATACAACTTACTTTGAATACTCTTTTTAAAAAATAATAATTAAACGAATGAATACATAAACAAAAATTAAATCCTTAAATACCTACGAAAGTGATTAGAAACACACGCATATAATAATTACATTGATTATAAAGAAAAAGAATTTATATACAGTATTGTATTTCGAAAAGTAACTGAGCAGAAAGATTGGAAGATTTGATAGGAGATCTTCACAGTCTTATAACTGCGATTTAAGCTTAAGCGGCTACATTTCCATCTAAAGGGATTAGCAAAGATGTAATATGGAAAATAGTGATATGCATTTATTGCTAGATAAAGTGTGCAGTAATAACTGAAGATGATATGATGCATCAGAAATAAGAGCTCCCGAAATTGCTTTTCCACTGGTGCATAAATTTAAAGTGCGAAATATTCAGTTCTTTGTGTGTAGCAGTTTGGCATTATAAAGCAATCAGAAATATAAAGATTTTAAGGCTTAAGTCACGTTTACCTACTAATTTTGTTCTGGGTTCAAAAGATTATAGGGTACGGTTTGTTAAAATGCTTTAAAGGCAAATAACAATTTCATAAAATGTATTAATACATACTATTATATTTTTTGGAAAGAAATTTCAAATTAAAGTATAACATTCTTCCTGAAACATTTAGGAGAACTCATGATTTAAGTAATTTGCAGCTATATGCCAAGTAACAAATAATTCGACAAGAAATAATAAGTCGAATCGTCTATTGCATTCTCTAATCATATTCCTTTTATATTTTCATTTGTTATATATTAGTATCTATTTGTCAATATTTTTTATTTTTTCCTAAACTGGCAAGGTTTTTTTTTTTTTTTTTTTTTTTTTTTTTTTTTTTTTTTTTGTACAGATGTCGCAGAAACACCGAGGTTTCATTTTGGCGCAATAAAGGATATTTTTTTGCCTGGAGTGGCAACACGGGAATATTTGGCTTTATATGGCAACCTGTTAGAACAGATTGTGTGAGTTTTTCATTAAATTAAACACCGTGTGTGTTTTATAATAAATTAAACACTGTGTGTTATTTATAAAAAATAATTTGTGTGTGTTTATTAATAAACTAAACACTGTGTTTGATTTATATTAAAACAATGTGTTTGTGTTTACAATAAATAAAAGTGTGTATTTTATAATAAAATTGTGGGAGTTTTATAACAAAATGGCGTTTGCTTTATAATAAAAATGTGTGTGTGTGTTTAATAATAAATTAAACACTGTGTGCGATTTATAATAAAGCAATTTGTGTATGTTTATAATAAAATTTGTGTGCTTTTTTATGTTAAATAAAAGTGTGTATTTTACAATAAAATTTTATGAGTTTCATAGCAAAAGTGTGTTTGCTTTATAATAAAATGTGTGTGTGTGTGTTTTATAATAAAGTAAATTGTGTGTATTTATAATAAAATTTGTGTATGTTTTATAATAAATAAAAGTGTGTACTTCATAATAAAATTGTCTGAGTTTTATAATAAAAGTGCGTTTGCTTTATAACGAAAATGTCTGTGTGTTTTATAATAAAGGATTTTGTGTATGTTTAATAATAAATTAAACACTGTGTGTGATTTATAATAAAGAATTTTGTGTGTGTTTATAATAAAATTTGTGTATGTTTTATAATAAATAAAAGTGTGCATTTATATTAAACTTGTGTGGGTTTTATAGTAAAATTGCGTTTCTTTTATAATAAAAATGTGTTTGTGTTTCATTTTAAATCGTGTGTTTTTTAAAACAAAATTGCGTGTTTTTATAATAAATTTAACTGTCATAATAAAATAAAGCTAACA
Source organism: Maratus speciosus (assembly GCA_963932465.1). Lineage (NCBI taxonomy): Eukaryota > Metazoa > Arthropoda > Arachnida > Araneae > Salticidae > Maratus > Maratus speciosus. The sequence continues at coordinate 345,853,628 of OZ010795.1, read as the reverse complement.
TAATATATTCGCACCCTAGACCTAAAAGGTATACGAAAACTGTATTTTCTTGGCAAAATAGCGCAAAGGAAAAAAAAATCGCCCCTACTCCGGAATTTTTTTAAAAATTAAATTTTACCACTTATATATGCCAACAAAGTACCTCACACTTGAATGGAGGATCTTCATTATAATATCAAAAGTAGACGGAAATTCAAAATCCGTTTAAATTAATTTCTCTTTAACTATGTAATACTACAGTAAGCCAGAACAATTTTTTTTACTGAAAATTAAACAAGAAAAAGGTTAATAAATTATGTACATACATTTTAATTAAAGGCAAAATTTATAAAACTTTTTTTCCTTTTGCAGATAATATAATCAGACTAAGAATATTTTGGTCTTTATAGGGATGTTACAAGAAAGGGATTTATTTTCCCCAAAAATAAAGGTTCATTATTCATATCCATATATTGTTATTAAACGCAAACTTTACAAAAAAAATAAGTGTTTCCTTTTGCAGGTAATATAATAAAACTAATGATATTTTTGTCTTTTATAGGAATGTTACAAGATAAGTATTTATTTTCTCCCAAAATAAAGGTTTATAAATTATGCCCATACACTTTTATTAAATGCAAAATTGATAAACTTTAAAGTGTTTCCTTTTGCAGATAATACAATCAGACTAACAATATTTTAGTCTTTATAGGGATGTTACAAGATAAGGATTTATTTTCCACAAAAATAAAGGTTCTTAAATTAAGTCCATATTTTTTTATTAAATTCAAAATTTATAAACTTTAACGGTTTTCTTTTGCAGGTAATGTGAGACTAAGAATGTTTTTGTCTTGTATTTTTTTGTCATAAGTATTTTATTGAATATATTCAAATTAAAAAATTCTAAAATTTATTCAAATTTTTTGAAGCACTTATTTTATTTATTTATTTATTTTTGATTCAAACTTTTAACGAAATTATTCATTTTTCAGAAGTACATCAATTAATGAATGATTTTTATGAATTAAAATCTTGTGTGGAAAATTGAACACTAAAAAACCAATCTTTAAACAGACAATATGCAAAACTTTATATTGTGTATTTAAACGCTGGTTTTTTAGTGTTTAATAAAGGATTTGGCTACACTGTATAAAGAAACAAAAATGTTTCTTCATTCTAGAAAATGTAATATAACTATACGAACGTAAATATACACAACCCAGGGCCGAAACTAGCCTTTTTTGCACCCGGGGCAAACATGGACTTTGGCGCCCTCACCCCCCTCATCCGCAAAGTGTATTTACAAAAAGAATTTTACTAATTTTCTAATAGCCGACTTATTTTAAAATTTAAAATATGTAATAATAAAATATGTAATACTGAACTACGTAATCTAGAATGGCGGATCCAAGGGGGAGGTCACGGGGGGGGGGGGGGGGTCATGACTCCTTTCTGAACACCAACAAAAATGTTCTAAAGATCATTTTTAAAATGAAATATACAGTAGAGTCCCAATTATCCGAGTCCCGCTTAACTGAGCTTCCGCTTTCACCGAGTTATTTTCTTTTGATGGACTAACGTCTTCCATTATTATGAAACAAAAAAAAAAAAATTATGGCCATTTTTTTTCCCCATTCTGACCAGAAAATCAGAGTTCTAACTTTTTACAACTGCTCTTTCATCTTCCCCTAACACCTCATTTATAAAGGCTGTTTCATAATAATGGAAGACGTTAGTCCATCAGAAGAAAATGATCCATTCCAAAGGTATAATCCTTCATTTGGCGCCCCTTCGTTCTGGCGCCCGGGGCACATGCCCCCTCTGCCCCCTCTTAGTTTCGGCCCTGACACAACCTCTTCTAAGTTGAAACGATTCCGAAAAGTCTTCAGAAACCAATATATTTTCAAGATTTAAAGAAGCATTTATGAAAACAAACTTTATTTTATTGTCGCTGATTTTCAAAAATGGTTCCGAGTAGTTTTTATAGTGTATATTAATAAGATTTTTCAAACATGAATATAGTTTTTTCGGACGCTATCAATTATCAAGTAAAGATTTTCATGTTCAACAAAAATGTTTTGCCAACAAACATGATAAATTAACAACTTTCGAGTTAAAATATTATTATTTTGTTATTCTTGCATGCATAAATTCGATCACGCAACTGAAAATATTTCATTGAGAATTGACATAGCATTCAAAAAATTGACATTCTGACAAAATACACAATGAACTTTAAAAAAAAAAACTCGCCGTTTTACTTTTAGATCAAAAGGAGACAAAGATAATAATAATATAGCTGTTACAAGTTAAAATATAAATTTTATTTAAATTTCCTAGTACTTTCGGCCTGAAATCCCGCGGCCATCGTCTGGGAATATTTTTACTAATTGGCGTTCCATTCATTCAAATACATCACTTTGTTTGAAATGGGAGAGTCTCTAATTATTAGGATAGCTTGAAGTAGAAGTAGCAGTGCCCTGGATTGAAATTATGTAGAGAAAATATTTAGCTATATATAAATAACTATGTACAATAAATAACTGTATTTAACTAATATTTAACTTTATATACGTTCAATCCAAGGCGCTTCTACTTCTGCTTCCAGCTACCCTAATAATTATAGACTCTCCCATTTCGAACGAACTGACGTATTTGAATTAATGGAATAGCAATTAATAAAAATATTCCTTAACGATGGCCGCAGAATTGAAGGCCGAAAGTACTGGAAAATTTAAATAAAATGATTTTTTCTTAGCTTGTAACTCCTATATTATTATTATCTTTGTCACTTTTTAAGTAAAACAGTGAGCTTTTTAACCCTCGAGCGGGCGGTGTCCTCAAAAAAAGGACACCTAATTTTAAGAGTACTGGCACCCAAAATATTTAATTAAAATTTACCTTTTATAAAGTACCGGAAAATAAGCAACTTTTTATTTTCTAATAAATTCGTTTGTAAATTATGGTGTCAGTAAATCATTTCATCACTTTACAAACAGAATTACACCGCGCCGGAAAGGGTTAAAGTTCATATTTGTATTTTGTGATTGAATCAAGGTGGAATATTGCATTTTGTCTCATGATTTTATTTATTTATCGACATTCTGGTTTGAGAAAAATGATTAAGACACTATGAATCTACTCAGAAACGTTTCCAAAACCAGTGACAGTAAAGGAAAGTTTTTTTAAAATATAAATTCTATTTTAAATCTCGAAAATATATTATTTTCTAGTTTCTGAGGTTTTTAAAGATAAATAACGCTTTTCGGAATAGGTTATTGTATGTTTTTGTTAGTGGTTATGTTATATTTTTGCATATTAAAAAAGCTTTTTTTTTTTTTTTTTTTTTTTTTTTTTTTTTTTTTTTTTTTTTTTTTAACAGTTTAGAAAATTATATGTTGGATCGTCTTATAGTAGCCCTCCTTTAATGATTTTATTTTTAGATATTTATTAAATGTATTTTATGTATTTACATATTTAAATTATTTGACAAATTTGAAGTAAACGCATACTCAATAAGTGACTCTTTGAAATTGTATCAGACAGCTTTTAAAATATAAAAATATAACTATGGCTAACACAGCTTTGATATTAACTTATATGGATGGGAAATTTTTAAAAACACAAAGCTATAAGCTGTATGTGAATGAAAAATTTCAATAAAATTCATGTTATCTTTTTAAAAACGAAAATAATGTATTTTACATTCACTAATTCAGGATAAAACATTTACTTCTTATTCAAGAATCTTTTCGGGTGGTCTTACTGATAGGGCTTAAACTTTAAACGTGTACTTATTTAAGCAGTTTTATTCGGTAAAACATGTTTAAATGTTATTACAAATATACATTATTTATATGGTCATTAAAGAATTAGAGTTTAATTTAGTATTTAGCATAACAGTTGCGAAAAAATATTGTGCTGCATTAGAAAAAAATTAAATTAGTACACCTCTTTGGTAAATTTTATATTAGAAAATAAGAAAAAAATTGCTTTGAGAGCTAGACATTATTTTCAAATCTGTGAAAATTTCTCGTTTGCTCTTGTTCTATCAGCAAACCTGGAGAAAAGCAAATTTGTTTTGGTAGCTAGACATTATCTTCCTATCTGAGATAATTTCTCTCTTGTTATTTTAAGATTTGGGAAATTTTCTATTAGCAAACCTAGAGAAAAACAAACTTATTTTGCGAGTTAAACATTATTTTTAGATCTGAGAAAAATTATCTCTTGTTCTTTTAAGATTTGGGAAATTTTCTATTAGTAAACTTGGAGAAAAGCAAATTTGTTTTCAGATCTATACATTATCTACCGATCATAGAGAATTTCTCAATTGTTCTTTTAAGATTTGGGAAATATTCTATTAAGCAAACCTAGAGAAAAGAAAATTCGTTTTGAGAGCTAGACATTATTTTCATTTATAGACATTTAAGAAAAAAAAATTCAACTTGAGCATGCGCTGTGTGCTTATGTAACCCATTCTTTTATTTATAAAAACGTTCAAATGGCAACAACGTAGATTATATTGAATGTGATCGTCACCAAAAACTACTCTTTTGTGCTAAACCCCTCATGTTAAAATATGTTAACTGATGCTCAATAAATAAATTTAAAAAAATATAAGATGGGATTTTTGGACAATTGCATGGAAGTCGTGTATTAAGAAACTGACACTTGAAGTAGAGTTGATTTTTTTTTTTTTTTTTTTTTTTTTTGTCTCAAAATTACTTTTTACTTGTATAATTTTTTTTTTCTGGTATCATTAGTAAAAAAATAAATTTTAGCACAATACAAATGGGTAAATGAAAAGTATTGATTATAAGGATATAATTATTTATATTTGTATACAATGATTCGATATACATCTCTTTCTCAGGCGAATATGAACAGGTGAACTTTGAATATTCATGTTAAACTTGCAGTGTAACTTTTGTGATATTATTTTCAGCTTTTTACTATTTCAGTTCCAGTTTATGTAAAATACAAAAAGAAAAGAATGTGCTAGTGTGAAATATAATTTTTTAGCCCCCGGTATGCTATTTCTTTCCCCCAGCAAATAAAATGTCGTCTCCAAAAAATAACGTTCCGTTGTATAAGCCAGACATAAAACAAAGCAGATGGTATACTCTTCTGCAATTTTTTTTATCTTCTAAGCATCGCATATTTTCAATTTTTATGCCGTCGTATTGGGAAAAAAAAAGTACTTTTAAATGCAATTTGTCAGAAAACTGCAACTCCATTTATTTTTCAGATATAATTTTTTTTTTATAGTTTTTAGCGTCATTTGTTTGATTTTGGCAACTCAAGTACTCCATTTCTGTAAAAAGTAAAGAAAAATAGTTGGAAATAGCAATTATATCTTTTTGCTTCCATTTTCCCATAAAAACTGAAAAAACTGTACTTAAAATACGTGCTATTTTGAAAGTGTTTTAAGTCTTAAAACTGAAATATGTTTAGTACTATCTATCTATCTATATACATATACATTTTTTTTTCTTCGGGGGTGACACTAAATGCTGAAAAAGCAGAATTCCTGTTTTCTAGTTTTGTTTCTTTAATGGGTCTCATATCTTTGAAAATATCCGTAATCAGTGCAAAAGTGATTTAGTTTCGATTTCTCATAACTTTTTAAATACTTGTTGAAATTACATAAAACTTTGTACAGTGAAACCTCCTTGAACAGTCACCTCTAAACAACGATAACCTCCGAATACCGGCTACATATTGATGGAACCAAACACATTCCATAGCAATAACATTAGTACGAACCTCTAAATAAGGAATTCTGAACAACGGCCACTCAAAAGTTATGAGAAATTTTTTTTTAACAGTTTCTGGTACAATTTCATATTTATTTGCAAACCAAAATCTGAAGCATATCAAACAAAGTTTATTTAATATGTCAACAAAATGTTACTTAATCTCTTGAACACTTAATCCTTTTCCAAAACTAGACATAGAAAATTAAGACAATAATGATGGGGAAAATTTAGATAATATTTTTAGAACAGCAAGCAATAACTAACACGAACGCCAGTAAGTTTGTGTGTATGGACAAAGATTTGGTAGTTACTGCGACATTTGATTCATACAGCAAATGTTGGAAGATAGAAGAGAGGAAGAGAAAAGTGATGCGGAAGGGGATAGGGAAGAGATTATAGAATCACCTAAAATTTCCAGTATTAACATATATACCAAATTTTTTACGAACCTTCGTGAAATCAAAAATTTTGCATTAGTCATAATGATGATGAGTTGTACTGCAAAACAACTCATACTATTATTTCTTTGGAGATAGATATTGGCAGAAAAAAAAGCAACTGCAAATCACTGACTTTTTTACTGTTTTAAATCAATGAGGATTAATTAAAATGACTGTGTATTTCTATTTAAATTTATATAATTATTTATATTTTTAAATGAAACCTCTGAATAACACCCATCTCTGAATAACGGTCACTTTTCATCGGTCCCACTAGTAACAGTTATTCAGAGGTTACATTGTAATGCAATTAAGCCGCATTTAAGGCTTTATAAAATACAAAAATAAGTAGTACTTATAATATAATGCAATAAAAAATACAATTCAATTAATATTGCAAAAACTTTTCACATGGCATGTCACTATCCGCACGATAACTTAGAATAGATATATTAACATAAAACGTATGTTAAAATGAACTTTAAATTATACTTTATAGAATGAATTAATGATATATAAATTCTTTGACAGAAACTATTTTACAAATTCAATTAAATTTGAAAAATGAAAAAAAATTATTAAAAAATTATGAAAATATTTACTTATCTCAAAAATATTAAATCATTCTGTAAAATATAGTATAGAGCTCATTTTAACATAAGTTTTATGGTTATATATCTATTCCAAGTTAAGTTATCGCGCGGATTGTGATATACCATGTGAAATTTTTTTTCAATATTAACTGAGCTGTATTTTTTTATTATATTATGTCATAAGGGTTTATTTTTACGTTTTATAAAGCCTTAATTATGACTTAAATATATTACAGAGATTTATTTAATTTCAATAAATATTTAGAAAATTATGAGAATTTGAAATTACATCACTTTTGCACTGCCGACGGACATTTTGAAAGGCATGAAAATTCTTCCTCAGCCTATTGTCATATAAATGGTACGCAAAATAACTACCGTATATACTCGTGTATAAGTGAATTTTAGACAAAATTTGGGAGTTGAAAATTGGGGGTCGGCTTATACACGAAGTAGTTAAAAAAAAATACCGCAGATAATCGGCAAATGGGCAAGTCTTTTAAGGATTCACATGAGAGATAAAAGCAGGCAGTGGTCATTTCCCTGTGATTGGCAGAAAAAGCTCAACAATAATGTCCCTGTAATTGTTCTGCATCCATTTTCTCGTGGGACAGAATTCTCTTCAATACATTCCTTTCAACATAATTCCCTTTTTAAAAAGAGTTCAACTTAAGAATGCATCTTGATATCTATCCTAAAAGTCCTACAATACTAAGAAGTACTATATTTTAGCAGTCTAAGATGTTGTTCATCCTTGAAAATAAGGCTTGAATAGACTTTTTTCTTTTTAAGTGTTATTGAAGTGATGTGAATAGGTTTCAAAATAGTTAAAGCTTCTGTGGTTTTACATAATTATACAGTTTTAAAACGTTTAATTAAAAAAAAAAAAGTCTTATTAGAAACGTAAAAATGTTTATTAATTTAATGAAAATTTATTAGTTTTTTATCTTCGATTGCAAATCATTTTTCAACATACTACCATAAATGTGGTTCGACTTATACATGAAAATTCAATTAAAAAAAAAAAAAAAAAAATTGCTTAAGAATTGGAGGGGTCAACTTATGCACGAGTATATACGGTATATATTCGTTTGATTTCAGTAAATGAGATATTTCTTAAATTTCAGTAAACCTTAACTTTTGGAATTTAGATAGCTTATTTTAATAATATTAACGTAAAAATAAAATTTTCACAAAATTGAAGGGAAGAAATAAGCCCGGAGCTAATCTGAAAGGGTTAAGATAAAACTTTTTATCTAACTTTTTATCTTATAAACTAAATATTTTAATTGAAATATAATCTGTTAAGGGCAGTTGGAAGGCAAATTTGTCTCCTTTCGAATGGTACATTAGTTTTATTTCTACGATTACGAGAAGTTTAAAAATTTTAAGTAATTCAGTTTGTTTGCATTATGCATAAACATTATATACATAAACTTCAAACTTTAAATTTTCTCAAAATTTTGTTTTTTTTAAAAAAATTCGATATACCTTTTTATAAAAAACTACTATACATTATTGTCTGCAATCTTGGCTGAATATTTCGCACATATCCCTGATTAATCTGAAGTGAACTTTTGTTACTAACTTATGTACAAAACATTTTTTGTTATTTAAAACGTTTTATGTTATTTAAAAAGTTTTTTTTTTCTTTAACAACTAAAGAATATCTGTTTATAAATTTTACTTCAATTTATTTGGAATTATTCATATTATGTACGTGAAAAAATTTAAGAGACAATATTTGTTAATTTCTAAGAAAATGTACATTAATTTAACGTGGTAGGTATTTAATGGACCATTATTATACTCATACGAGTTGTAATTTTCCAACTGACTGAAAAAGTGTCCAGGGTAAGATTTGAAACCAGGACCTTGGCTTAAGCTGTCAACGCTCTACCAATTGCTATCCTGGATAAATCCGGCGGACACAATTCACTCATATAATCTTTTGAATTTACACCTTTCATTTTAAATGCATTGTGAAACCGACTTATTCTTTTGCTATATATGAAAGATAAACAAAAGGTAAAAATTAAACACATAAATGTTTTAAAACTTGTAAAAATGCCAATTCCCTATACAAAATGCATTTTTTATTGCCAAATAATATTTTAGTTTTATATTTCCTGATTTCTAAAATATTTCCTGCCTCTTATTATTTAGCTTATTATTTTTCTCAAATTTAAAAATCCATATCTAAATTGCAGTTTGTGATTTTGTATTATTTGTATTAAACTAAATTATGAAAATTTTATATGAAGGTCTTTTTTATGAACTGAACAATTTTATATTAAGAAAATCACCAATAAGAATATTTACTAAGGTATTATTTTGCCTACAGTAATCATTCACTAAGAAAACAAATCTTTAAATTAAATAAAAGAAAGTTCTAAATAAATAATTTTCCAAATAAATGACACTCAAATAATCCCAAATAGCAAGTGATGCTCTCTGTGATAATTAAAACAATCTTTTTATTACATTTAATTAAAAATAAGCATTGTTTTTAATAATGTAATTGTTGAAAAAAAATTCGATGTTTTCCATCAAATTGAACAATATGAAACAATAAATAAATAGTAAACAATAAATTTTAAGTATGAAATTAAAATATTAATTAATTAAATCAGTTAAACGTGAAAAAATAATTAAATTTTAAATTAAAAAGAATTATTAAACAATATTAAACAAATATCCAGTTGCAAATTTCAACATATTGTATTGAGTAAAAACGGCTCATGGTACAATTAAAAAAATTATATATTGTTGTGACAAGCGTGTGAGTTTTTTTAAACTTACCAAACTTATTTCAAAAGTCGTTACTGATAGGCGATGAAAATTCTTTTTTTTTTAAAAAACAGTGATGGATTGGTTAGAATATCAGCAGTGAATAAAATAATGCAATTAAAAAAAAAATTATATTAAAAAAAATTTAAAAACAGATGCATAAAACAAAATTATACTTCCGCACCATACGATAAGAAATTCATACTTGAATCTAAATTACAAGGGTACTTATTAATATTATTGATATAAATTTTAAAATCCTAATTAAATAGCAATATAATTAATAATTAATTAATAATTTCGCATAAAATAGCATTAAACATATTTTATGCATTGTTATCATTATATGCAAATCGTCATATCACTGTTTAATATTCATTAAATAATTATAGGAAAAAAAATACATGAAATAAAAATATAGTTCCGCATCATACGATAAGAAAAACTGCGTACTAGATATACCAATTCAAATTACGGATTTAAAATCAAAGATTGTAGCTATTAAAATACAAGTTTCACAGAAAATCGCGTTAAGCAATATTCTGCGAATCACTTTTTGTTTGTGCAAATAATGTACCAGAGTTTTATATATGTTTCCTAGTAGAGTCGCCAGAAGAATTATAAATAATCATGAAAAAGATACTTTTTAAAATTATCATGCTTTTGAATAACATGGCAAGGAAAACTATGAAATAGTTATGCCGATTCAAATTATAGATATCGAAACAAAGATATAACTGCTGAAATAAAACCTTCGTATAAAATAGCAATAAACAATATTTTATGAAAAACCTTTAATTTGTGTAAATCTTCATATTAGTTCCTCATATAACTCATACCCTAAACTTAAGTTTAGTTATGAATAATTATAACAAAAGATGTTTTTAAAAAAGTTGTCATACCTCCGAATCATATGGTAAGGAAAACTGCGACCTGGATATGCCTGTTTTAGCGGCCACTGCTTGAGTTGGGGAGAAAGGTGTCATCCCTTCCCCTTCCGTAGGGGGACCTTTCCCTTTTCTCATCGCATTGGACAACATGTCCGTTTGATGATTCTGAAGCTGAGCCATCAACATCTCCCACGTTTCCCGGGGGGGCTCCACCCCCACCTCGGGCAGGATCTGCACCTCGGCCAACGTGACGTCACCAAGAGAAGACACAAGGTAAACAATCACAACATGAAGGGGTGTAGAACACTTGTTGAATTCTATCGAAGTTCAGAAGCAGTTAACGGTGCGGCAGCCATAAAAGTTAACAGAATCTAAGTTTATTTATTTTTTTAACGTGTTGTTTATAAATTTCAATAATTTAAATGTAACCATCTATTTTTTTATAGTTGAATATTTCACAATTTCAGTCCCTTTTAATATGTCTGTCTATTTGGTATCAATGAACTTAACGATAAGTTCTTCGGTGTTGATAAAATATTTGTAAACAAAAGAAAAGATCTTGTTTATTTTTCAGAATGCCGGCTCAATTTCCTGAAAATGCAATTGAAGAAACTAATTAGACAGTAAAAAGCCAACTAGGATTACGTAATTTTCCAGCTGATTATTCTAATAGGTGTCAAAATCACTTAAGGTCATACACGAAGGTTGATGCCTTTAGGGTGCTGATGGTTTTTCATTCGTCTCAAAGTCTGTCTTTCCTGATGTCCCAGTTATGGAGAGTCTAGATTTCTGGCTTTGGGCGACGGCTATTTGTCCGAGCAATTTGCGGATGAATAGAGATATCTTTTCTCTGACGAAAATCAAGACAAGACGAAAAAAAAAAAAATTATTTGCCAGGGGAAAAACAGAAGGATTTTCTCCCAACCCAATGGAAACAAAACAGCCTCTTCAGGAGAACACCCTGGGATGATGATGCTGCGGCTGCCTCAGGGGCGACTGCTTGAATAGAGTTTTTAGGATGAAAACGCGTCAGGCAACACTGAGCGCACAGACGACGGGGAGAAATCGTCCAATACCTTTGCTGCCGTGTGCTCAACTTCCACTTACCCTCCTCCCGGAGAGGGGTGGAGGAGAATCAGAAACGAGGGGAGGAGCAGAAGGATGAGAAGACAACTGATTCTCTCTTTCCCGCTTTTACTCTACTACCTTTCGTTTGGAAAAGGTGTTGTTTCTACCCCCTTCCCCGAACATCCCCGATTGTTTAAAGGATTTCTCAGTCGAAAAGCGTGCTAAAGTGGAAATGTCCCTATTTTGTAAATACAGACTGAATGAGATTTTTATTTTTACCTGGGATGAAAATGTAAAAGTTTGCTGTTCATTCGGTTTTTGGTTTATTACTTTTCGCGAATTTTTATTGAAGTGTTTGCTTCAATGTTTTAGTCGAACTTTGAAATTTTTATACAAAGTTTCTGGAATGTTATTCATAATTTTTCTTTGTCTTTACGGCTGTCCTTTTTCATTTTGGATTGTTCCAACCTTTTTAATTCTGTTTTTCGTCATTTTTCCTTTTGAATTTTTCTTTTCTTTTAATTTTCTTTTTTTAAAGATTCATTCTGTTTTATTTTCATAATCTTGATGAAGAACATTGAAAAATATTTAAGATAAGATAGTATAGATACACTGATACAGTATCACTAAATATGGGATTTTTTAATCATAAATTCAAAAATTTCAACAAAATGATCAGAGCTTTATGTTTGTTATCCTTGTGGTCCTAAAGTTTAACATGCTGTATCAACAATATGGCACGAAATATTTTTGTGCAAAGAAATGAGATTAAAATTTCTGATATAACTTCGAATGTTGAAAAAATATCTTAGCCGAAAAGCGTGTTAAAAGGAAAATCTCTATTGTGTGAATACAAAATGAATAGTTTTTTTAATTTTACCCGAGATGAAAATATAAAACTTTGCTGTTCGTTTTGTTCATAATTTATTACTTTTCGAAATTTTTTTATTAAAATGTTTGTTCCAATGTTTTAATCGAACTTAAAAAAATTTACACAATATTTTATTGGACAAATGTAATGTTTTTTCTTTCTTTTTAGATTTATCGTTTTTCAGTTTGCATTGTTTCTTTTATCTTTTTTAAGTTCCGTTATTTTTATGTTAGCCGGGAGTTGATGATAAATTCCCAAATATTGTTCCCGTCGTCATTATTTGTATTGCACTCGTATCATCTAAAATTTAAACATCTTATTTAAAATACTTAATTACCAATAAAAATACATATGTTTAAAATAGATGCATTTAGTATACATCTGTTACAGACTTTTAAAACAGATGCCCCTCCCTCATTTCATATATATAAAAAAGAAATAATACCATAAACCGAAACATTTTAATTCAGGAGTCGCATTATAGGGAAAATTTTATTGTTCCTACCGCTATTTTGAAAACAATATCTTCATCGTACCTTTCTATATCATATTTTAAATAAAATGATCATGAAAATTACGGATTAAGGGTTCTGATAGGAACAATAAAATTTTCCCTAGACAATGCGACCCCTGTTTAATTCATCGTCAAAGCTTTATTTCTAATTTAAACACATGGGAATAAAAACTGACAGAAAACAAATGCTATATTGGTGAGATTTGCACCCGGCAAACATCAAAGTACCAAAGCTCCATTCTCCTTCATTTTTTTCCCCTCCAAACTTTTAAAAGAATGTTCAAAGATATTTAAGAAACTATAAATACTACCAGGTGCTGTCATAAAATATGAGATTTTTTTAAAGAATAAATTTAAAATTTTATTAGAATTTTTTAACAAGCAGGTCTTATTTTTTCAATTTTTGTAATTCTTAGGTTTTACATTTTCTTTTGGCTGAGGAACAGAAAGTGCTTTTGAATAATTTAATAAGATTAAAAAATTAAATGCAACTTAAAATATTTCCTTAATAATTTTCCGGTATTTTTAGTTTAAGGTACTCCACAAAATTTTCTCAGCTACATAATGATTGATTCAATCACGTTAATATGTTATTTTTATATCAATTTGTATGAAAACTTTTATATAATTTATTTTTATTAACTTTATCTGTTTACGTATATTAAAACTATTCCTTTTAACATTTTTAAAACTCATTTTTTAATATTAATAATTCAAAATGTATTTTTTTTTCTTTACTTGCACACGGTTTCGTTTCTTAAAATCTAATTGTCTACTTAAAATTGAATATTAACACAGTCACAATAAAAAAGTTCAACAGCTTGAGAGAATCATTGTATTTAGAAACACAATCATTATTGCCCCTCACTCTCTCTAATCCTAATATTTTCAATTTATTTAATAAACGATATAAAATATAGTACGATGACAAAAGAACAATAGTCGTACTAGTGGCAAAGTGATAAAGTATTTAAATTGAAATGTTCAGCATTCGTGATTAGTTGGTAGAATCTTTCGAATTTTTGGTGGTTTTCATCGGATGTAATAAGTATTTACGACTGAGATTTCTCTAAGAATCTTCCACTCTTAATCGGTGGGCAAATTGCTTCAGGCAGACAACATCAAAAAAATGCTTTCCTTGACTCTGCAATTCCAAAGCAAATCTAAAGAATACTTTATGCGACATTTTTTATTATATTTCGAATAAAGATATTTTATGAGTTACGTAAAAGGGAAGGAAACGGACGGGGAAGGAATATACTTTATCAGTAAAACTAATACATTACAAAGTATGTTTTTTTTTTTTTTTTTCCAACTTTTAAAAATGTTATCAACGATCATAATGACATAAATTATAAGCTTGACGTTCCTCTTTTTTTTTTCATATCTTTTTGATTGACAGAGCAACTTTGTTAGATGATTACTGTTAAATAATGAGTTAATTAGATGTATCTGGTATTTTCATTTATAATGATATGTAATAACACTGCTCAAACTAATGATGTAGGAAAACGGATATTTTATTATTATAAGCTAAACAAAGATTTTTAAGAGATAGTTAAAGAAAATGTAATAAAGTAAGGATTACTTTAAAAAATGGATCTTTTTTTATTAATAAAACTACTAAGCTTTAAGACGACTTTTTAAAAACTATTTTTCGATAATAAAAATGTTAACACCATTGAAAATTATATAGATTGTGAGTTTGACTTTTGTCTTTTCCTTTTCATATTCTTTTGACATAAAGAACAGCTTTTTTAGATGATTATTGTGAGATAATTATTTAATTAGTTGTACCAAATTGTTTTCATTGCCATATCTTATATAACTGTGGACAAATTTATGATGTGTGGAAACTAATATTTTGTTTTTGATTTTGACCAAAGATTTTTGAGAGAGTTAAAAAAATGTGATTGAGGGGCTTGGGGGTGGGGGAGGTTAAATCTCGTCTTTTATCGATTTTTTTTTTTTTTTTTTTTTTTTTTTTTTTCAATAAAGGTAGAAAAATTTTAACAATCAAGTTTGACGTTTGCCTGTTACTATCAAATTAATGATGTGGAAAAACTATTAATGTATTATTATATACCGAATAAATATTTTTAAGATATAATTTTTAAAAGTTGCGTGGGGATTACTTTTTAAAAATCCGATTTTTACTGAACTTTATTTATAAAAAAAAAATTAATATATTTCAAAATACTGCTTTCAAAGAAAATTCCGTTTTTAAAAATGTGTACAGTAATAATCAAGAAGAAAAAAATAATCCGGAGCCTGTCGCTCGTCTTTTCCTTTGGTTGAAAGGATAGCTTTGTTAGATGATTAAAATGAAATAATTAATTTATTAGTAATAATTAGTGGTAATGGTTATTTTTATTACCATGTAATAATGCTGATCAAACGAATGATGAAGCAGCCCTATTATTTCATTATTATACATAGAATAAATATTACTAAGAAATAGTTAAAAAGGGGGAGAGAAAATTTAATTAAAAATATCTTGACTTTCATTAACCTTTCTTTATCAATAAGACTTACATTTTTAAAAATTAGTTTTTCGATAATAAAAATGTTAAAAAATTTCGAGTTTATGTTCGTAATTTCCTTTTCATATTCTTTTGTTGAAATGCAGCTTTGTTAGATGATTACCATGAAGTAATTGGTTAATTAATATAAATTTAAAAACAGCATTAAAAACGCCAGAATATGCAAATTCTGAGCAAACTAGTTTCGGTGGCTTTTAGCGTACCGTCCTCAGTGCAAAGATTAACGGAAACTTGCTCAATTATATAGGCGAGAAGCGGATTCAAGTGAGAAGTTCATTAACTAATAGGAAAACAGGAAAATACGGGTATCAGCCAATAGGAGAATAGTATAGGTAATGCAATCAAAAGGGTGAAAAATGCTGGTACTAATTAAGAAAAAGAGGATTTTATGAAATATTTCCAACAATCTGATAAAGGGCGAATAGCGAATTCACAATACCAGCATTTTTCACACATTTGGTTGCTACACTATTCTCTTATTGTCTGGTAACCGTATTTTCCTGTTTTTCTATTGGTTAATAAACTTCTCACTTGAATCCGCTTCTCTCCTTAAGAATTGAGCAAGTTTTCGTTATTCTTTGCAATGAGGACGGTACGCTAAAGTTAGTCTGCTCAAAGTTTGCATATTTTGAAGTTTTTAACGTTGTTTTTAAATTTATATTATACTGCGCTAAGTATCATCTTAATAATTAATTATTTTATTAGTTACACCTGATATTTTCATTACCCCATCTTAGGCAAAAATTCTGATCAAACTAATGATGTGGAAAAGCTGATTTTCTTTAGTTTTATAGAAAAAGTTTATTATTTTGATGGCAAAAAAAAAAAAAAAAAAAAAAAAAATTGTAATTTTTAAGAGAAAAAAAAAACTCTTTTAAAGGAAAATAGATTTTTCTGAAAAAAAGGTGTGGGGGGGGGGGGGGGGTGCAATTTTTACAGAAAAAGCAGTTTTCATGAAAAATTACAGACATTTTCTGTAAATTAAACGGTTTCGCACTGGCGATTTTTCTGTCAATTTGAGGGTTTTTTTTTTCTTTTTACAGTGCATTGCCATTAACATCAGAAATAAGTATCCCTAAAATTCTTTGACTATCGGTGGTTATCAGTTCGATATCTGAATTCAGTTTTTTTTCGCTTTTCTTTTTAAATTAATGTTAAAGTAAATAAATAAACAGATTTTTCAAAGTACCCAAGAAAAAAGAATTTATATTTGTAAAAAAAAAAAAAAAAAAAAAAAAAAAGACTTAGTATATCGAAAAAAAAAATGTCTTTCAGTTCTAAAATGCTCACTTTCTCTTCCCTCTTCAATATCTTAAAATTAAATTTATTGTCAAAAATAATTACTTGTATAAATAAGTCTGTAAAAAGCGGATTACGTTAATTAATTATTAAATTTTATTATTTTTTTAAACAAAAATAATAAATACAAATGAAAACTAATAAATGATTATTTAAACATGATTTTTGCGAATATTCTATTATTTAAACAGCATATTTTCAGACATACCGTAAAATTTAGTTCAGCTTGTCTTTAAAGATTAATTTAACCTCAATAAAAAACAATGTTTTAAATTTTGCCTTAAATTGGTCCGAGAGTAGAATCATACTTCGCGCCTGACAATCCGATGTTACATGAAACACCGACCCGACCCGCGGTTAGGTTCCTATGGGGCGTTTATTTATTTATTTATTTATTTATTTTATTTTATTTATTTATTTATTTGTTATGGGTCCACTTCAGTTCGGGTTGACTATAATCGTTTCGATTGGGATTTGAATTTTGCGGGTTGTGTTCATGTTTACCCGAGCTTTTTCAAAAGAGTCTAGAATATTTTTTTTAGTTATATATATATTTAAAAAACTATATATTCGAACATTAAGTTGTATATATACGTATATATATATATATATATATATATATATATAGGCTGTATTTTACTATCTTAAAATAATCTTCATTTTTTTTTAAATGGTATTTATATACTATTTTTTTATTTTATAATATCTGTTTCAAAATGGTCAATTTAATTAATGCTCTTTTATTTATTTATTTTTTATATTTACACAGCATTATTAAGTTTATTCCTATTTTTTCATTCTACTCTAAATAAATGTTAATTTAAGTCATTTCTTCATTTTATTTCACTCTACACTACAAAACATTTTTGTTACAAATCTAGTTACAATATAGTTTTCCTGCTTCATACCAGATGGCAGCAGTATTTTTGTTTTTATTGACTATCTGCTGGTTTTGTGGACATTTTTATGTTACATGTTTTAAAGAGTCTTAAATCTGATTGCATCTTACATGTTATTCTTTCGTGGGTCAAATTTCTGGAGTTTTGGATTTTTGTCTATAACTGGGGTATTTTGTTCTAATCATTTTTCATTTTTTAATATCTTGAGTGTGCTGTGTCTTTCTTGAGATCTCTTGGTTTGTTATCATTTATTTTGATTTTTTGATGCGCTATAAGGAGCTAAATTTTGTCATTTTAGGGCTAATGCCCACAAAATTGGATGAAATAACGCATCTTCACTATGAATTAAACCTGCAAGCTCCTCTTATGATTCTGTAGGTTATTCATAGTTTCTTATTTTACATATTTCGTTTCCAATGTTCATATCTTGTTCATCTTTAGAATTTTACTAATTTGTTCATATAGTTGTGCTTTCATCTTAATTATGTGTATATATATATATATGCCAGAAATGTATAATAAGGAACTATGAATAACCTACAGAATCGTCAGAGGAGTTGCATATCTATATATATATATAATCATTATAAACCAATACAAATGATCATTTAAAATAGTGAATATACAAATTATGAATAAAATTTTTCCAAATTAAAAATGTTGTTTTATCCTTTATAAAAAAATATATAAGATTTATATGAATATTTTTCGTTTTCTTTCTTTAACTCTAGATGACGCACTATTTTTATTATTACTTACTTTTTGCTGTATCATGGTTTTTATCTAATGATTTCACTTGTCGCAGTGAAAAAGAATTTATACCATACTATATCTTTGCCGCGTTTTGTTCTCTGGTGAGTTGTGTATCTTACTTTTTTAAGCTTTATTCATCTCATTAATACATTAATTAATTTTTTTAATGTCTTATATATAATAGTTTTTTTCTTCGGATCATAATACCATTATGATACCATTATGAAGGGTTGAGGTAGGCAATGCTAAAAAAAGTTTAAAAACTTCATATATATAATTATGTATTATGTTATATATATATATATATAAAGTTGGGGGGATGTCATGTATTTAACATTATCATTTTTCATAAATATTTCACATATAGGCACTTAATACAAGGTTATATTGTACTATCTTAAAATAATTCTTATTATTTTTAAATATGATTTATTTACTTATTTTTTATTATTTTTTTTATAATAAGAGTTAATCCATTTAATCAATACTTTTTGAACTTTTACTTATTTATTTTAAGTTTTTTCCTATATATTTTTGTTCTATTTTCTTTAAAATAAATTTTATATTATTTCATATTTTTCATTCCATTTTTGATAATTATCAATTAGAATTTAATACTTAATTCTTCTCCATAGATGGCAGCACTAAATTTTGCTTAAAAACTTCTTTTACAGTATTGTTTTTAATTTTTCACACCAGAGGGGAGCAGTATATCTATATTTATTAAATATCTGCTTTTTTAATAGTTACTTCACAGCCTTATGTTTCTCAATATCTTAAATTCGTTTACATCTTGGCACATCCTCCATTAGTAAGTCAAACTTCTTGTATTATAAATTTTTATCTATCATTAAAGTGTTATCTTCTCTTCATTTTTTTTTTTTAATCTTTTCATATCTTATGCGTAATTTTTGGTTTGTTTTGGAAATGCTGTGATATGTTTATAAGGCGCTAAATTTTGTCATTTCAGGCCTAATGCCGACAAAATTGGATGAAATAATATAGCTTCACTATGAATTAAACCTGCAAGCTCCTCTGATAATTCTGTATATTATTCATAGTTTCTTATTATACATTTCCGGTTTCCCCTGTTCATATTTTGTTCATTTTTATAATTTTACGATCTTTTCATACATTTGTGATTTCATTTTAATTATACATACATACATATATATATATATATATAACCATTATATAATATTACAATTCATCACTTTTTTAAAAAATAAATATTAATAAAGTGAGTGTTAATACATTACACTGACATTATACATAATAAAGCTGGATCAACTATTATTAATTTAACTAATCATTAATCAATTTTTTTAATAAACTTAGATCCTAATCACCAATATATGAAGTATTAAAAATTAAAACATTCAAAATTAGCGAAATGAAAAACAGCAGGATGTCGAATTCATAAAAATAACAAGTAAATAATGAAATATATGAAGGAAATCATAAACATTTCATATATTTCCTAAAACTATTTGTAACTAAATCAATTTAACCAATGAAAAAAAGACCTGAAATAATGAATAATTGTCAGCATCAACAAATCCTTTACACGAAATGTATGAGCTCAAAATTTAAAATTTATTAATTCAAAAAGAAAAATTACAAAATGTACTTAAAATGAGAGAGCAATTATGAATAAAATTGGAACTAATGAATCGTAACTCGTTTTCAAGGGCAGTATTACGAAATCATTAGTAATAAGCGGTTAATTTCTGAGGAAGAAATTAAAGGTAATTTATGGGGGAAAATTTCCGTAAAAAAACGGAAATAGTACTGGCGTCTAAATTGCCAGTAGTATTTCCGTTTTTTAGTCCTTTTTTTTCCCCTTTTTCTTTTTTACAGTGTATAGTTAATCAATATGTAAGACGTGGACAGAACAATGTCATGCACAATAGAAATAAAAATGAAACACGTGAGTTAAAAACTTACTCAGCAATAGTATCATACAATATTTTAAAATGCCATATTGAATCGTAATCATGCTTACACACAATCACAGCAAACCCTCCGCCATATTAATGAATTACAGTTAAAAGCGAGCTCTGACTATTCAAAATCATCACAACAAGTAAATATTATTATTAATAATATAAATATAATAATTGAAAATTGTTATCGTAATTAATCTAAACATTATAATTTTTTTATATGCTAATTAAATGATCACAGAGTAAATCCATTACAAAATAGGACTGGAGAAATACAGTTATTAATTTGAGTGGTAGGAATGACAATAATTATATAATTAGGCAACACAAAAAAGGTGAATAATTTTATAATGTTGTCCTCTACCGATGATTCTTCAAGTTATAAACTAAGTTATAAATAATGTTTAAGCATAAATACAATTAGTGCTGCCATCTGTCTGAGATTATTGAAATTAAGTCGGGAGAATTTTAATGCAAGTTTGCATATCATAAATCCAGATTTATTTTTAATTTTTAAAAAGAACCAAACAGCTCAACATGTATAATTCTAATTCAGCTAATCAGAATATCGATAACAGATAATTAGCATCAATAATGTAATGTTTTCATAACTGTTTTTAAATTATAATTAAGAAGAAATTAAGCAAATAAATAATAATACGTACAAAACAATTAGAGTTTATTCGGGACACAGAAATCTTGAAAAAAAAAAATCACATTTATAATATTTTAAAAATCTTAAACCTTCTTTAAACCTTTTAGAATGTGTAAAATACACGTGAATACGATAATTAGATCAAAATACATAACTTTTTTTTATGTTTTTAAAGGGGTGGTTGCTAATTCTTCTTTCAGGATAAATTCACTTACCTCAGAATGTACTTTTTCAATATTTTTCTATGAAAGATAAAGCTATGGTACTTTGTACGTACATTGTTTTCCAGTTATGTATTCTTTAAACTATGTTACAAAAACTAATCTAGTTTTCATAAAAAAATCCCAATGAAAAAATAGTAGGCATCTCATTTAAACTGCTGTGCGCCTTACAATTTTAATCTCATTTTTAGGTGCGTTCGTAATTATATAAATACATAGCACCTATAATCGTCTTCTGGACTGTTCATATGTCCGCATGTAACAGCGCATGTAACAACGCGAGCCCTTTCAAATTTTATGAAAATCGAATCAAAATTTAAAAAGATATTAATAAAAGTTTTCCTCATTTTATTAAATCCTATCATATGTAATTAATTTTAATGATATCCCATGATAGGTAACGATTCTATGTTTCCATAGTGATTACGTCATACGTTATAAATAAGATTGAGCTATATTATTTCCGTATTACTTAATTTAATATATATAATCGTAGAAAATTTTGTATTCGTGGATTTTCCAATAAGAATGCAACAACTATTGCATCAAGATTTGAATATATATAAAACTAGTTATAGTATAAAGGCACTTCATTTGCCATGCTTAATGTACAATTTCCGACTTGTTAATTATTTTATAATTTTTATTTGATTCAAATTCAAAATACAACTGTCCACGAGAATCAGCATAGCCTGACATTTTTAATGATAAAATGTAAAAAATAATAATTACAGAAACCAAATTACAGAGCGTCTGTTTTTTTTTAAACATTGAATTTTAATGAGTATTCTTATGGGTAGGGGGAAGGGGAAGGATTGGCAAACAGATAAACTAAAGCCATTAAACGTTTCGTGCCTGGTATTCTAATAAGAGTCCAAGTCTTTACAATTACTATTACTTTGTAATTGGAACGAATTTTGCAATTATTTTGGATGCTGTAATGTTGCCAATCTTGTTTACCGTTTCCAATCACGTTCAAAGGAGTAATTTAACAGTATTAAATACATAACATCGTTAAAAATGATAAATAATATAAAAATAAAATAAATAAACTATAATAAATAAGCTCTATATATAAGATATATAATAAAAAAATATATAAACTATAATAGTAAAAGAAATTAAAAACTTTAAGAAAAAATAAACTATAAAAACTAACAAAGAAATAACTTTAATTAATAAACTTCGTGGATGTCAAAATATAAGGATTACTGTAATTGGTCAATTCCATCGTAACTGATGTAACACTTGATGATCGATTATTGTTTTCTAAACTGTGTAGAAAATTTACTAATAAGACTAGAGCAAATTTTCATAATTAAAAATATTTCTTATTAAGAAATTAATAATTAAGTACCTTCAGATTTTTTCAATCTCTATTTATGTGCCAAAAATTGTATTTCAAAATTCTGTAACTGATGTAACATAAAATAGACAAACATATTTTCTTCCTTCATTGAAGTGTAAAAATTACCGAAATTATTCAATGAAAAAAATGATTTTAAGTTCTTAACATCACTAAACAATAAAAATTATAATAATAACCTTTTTAATTGTTTTTTGAACAACAGAAAAGGAAAATGGCATTTACATGTGTAACTGATGTAATTCTTATTGTGTAACTGGCATAAAACTATCGCTTTACAAAGACAATAACGGCACTCAACTTACTTTGTGAACAGTAATTTACAAAATTCCTTCTGAAAACTTAGAAGTATCCCTGATATTAATTGGCTGTTGCACCGAAACCTTTTTATCAATGTTGTACCATATACAGTCTGGACGAGATGGCCAATGCCAACCACCGCGGAAAAGACGCATCACATTTATCCTCTTTGAATTTCTTCTACAATATCTGGAAATAGATTAGTATCATAATTCACAAGCAGATAATCTCCAATTTTTAATTGATTATTATTTGTATTGTGAGAATTATGTTCTTTGTTAGCTTCCTTTAGAAGGATTTATTTCTACCTTCTTAAAATCAAAGTCAAAACG
The DNA here is from genome assembly GCA_963932465.1 of Maratus speciosus. NCBI lineage: Eukaryota > Metazoa > Arthropoda > Arachnida > Araneae > Salticidae > Maratus > Maratus speciosus. Next base: position 345,830,410 of record OZ010795.1, on the reverse strand, counting down.
TTTTGAAAAAGGACTAACAATAGAAGTTTCGATTTCATGACAAGCGACTGGTTTCACATGGAAGATATAAACTAAATGATTTTTCGAATTTTTCTTCTGTTTTTCTAACTTTCTCTTTTGAAATGTAAATAAAATTTACCTTAGGGCAAATTTCTTTGAGGCTACTTAAAAAAATTCATGTGCAGTGTTTATAACAGCACGATTTGCAATGTTCGTCTTCAAATTGCCTCGGATTCCGTCACTAGCACCTTTCCCGTGGGCTTTACCAAACAAAAACTCCAATCAGCAAATTTAAGGAATGGGTAGAGCTCATGTGGTTTCAAAATTAAAGGGAGTGTGAATCTATTTTAAAACTATTTTAATACATATATCATAGATTTAAATTTATCTTCGCCTAAATTTTATCTTTAGAAAAAAATTATTTTGTATAAAGAAAAAAGAAAATGTGCAACTGATGTAATTGATGCTTTGCTATGTCAGTTACATTCTTATGCTTATGCCAGTTACACATTTTAGATAGTCATTTTTTCAACTGAAAACAAGAATTATGACATCATTTGAAAGGATTCATAATGCTTTAAAAGGTTTATGCATTAAACATTTTCTTAAAATATTCTGAGTAGGCTTAACTTTTCACTAAAATTTGTACCTGATGTAACAATAAAAATTCATTTTTAAAAGATATTTCATTCCAAAAATAATTTTATAAAGTTATAAAAACTATTTGAAATAATCTCTTAGCTATTCCTTTTCTTGAGGGAAAAAAATCATCAAATTGTTGTCTTGGATTTGCTGCTTGCATCTGTAAACATGCCACTTTTTGTGGTTGAGTTGAAGATAACTTGATGTAATGTACACTATGTATAGAGGCCTGCACTTTCGATATTATTAGGATTTTTTTCCCCCTTAGAACATAAAAATGGAGGTTACAATCTTTCCAATCATGCCTTTAAATTAAATAATTAATTTTATTTTTTAGCCAAAATGAGACTTTTCTATGGAATTGACCAATTAATGTTATTAAGGTAGTTGTTTCTTTACTTTTTTTCCTTACTTATTTTAGCGTTAAGTAATAAAAAAGGATCGTTTAAGGCATTGTTGAGACTTACATGAAATATACGTTTCATTCTTTAAGGGATCCGGGAGTCAAAATTCTAAAAAGAAAACGTATTTTTTTCCCCTAATGAAGTACTGCAAAGTTAAATAAATTAAAGCAAATCGCATATTTGTTCGCTGATTACATCAGTCGATATAACAATTTTTGTGTTGTATTATCAGGTTTTCCCCGCCGGTAACTAAATATTTAAGTTGATATATCTCAGAATGGACGTTTTCATAATTGGTAATGTTCAAAAGGATATGCCTAAATTTTTTCCAAGATATGCCTATGAAATTTTGTACAGAGTTTTTGTGTTGTGATTTTAATAAATTTTCGTCGAGATTTTAAATTTCACGAGAAAAAATTAAAAATATATTCCTCGAAGTAAAAATAACTCTCAAAAATCCTGTTTTTTAAAATTTAATTTTTTAATAAAAATTTTAAGTTAATATTTTTACATATCCTAAAGACAAAGTAAGAAAAAATCCTTTTCTGCAAACAATAATGAAAAAAGTAATGAAATCATACAGTTGATTCATGAGTTATATAAAAAATTAAATAAGTTTAACATTTAAATATAATTTTTTTTAATTCAATTTCAGAGTTTTCAAATAATTTTGTTACTTGTTTTAAAAGTTCTTCTTACAATCTTAAATATTCTTAGTGATGTTTAAAAAAAGGTATATAAATATTATAATCATTTTAAACCTACAAATGTATCAGATGTAAATTTCCAACTGGGCGAAAAATGTCCGGACCAGGATTCGAACCAGGGATCTCTTGGCTGAAGACGACAATGCTCTACCGTCTGAGCTATCCTGGACGAATCTGCTGGAACTTTTTCACCCAGCTAACCTTATTGATTATAGAGTCTGGTCTGAAACCTGATTCAGCTCAACAGAATCTAGTGTAATCTAGAAATTAATCTAGCGTAATTACGTATCCAGTGATTTCTGGAGTTTCATTGCCTGCGATTTTTTCTGTTGAGCTGAACCAGATTTCAGACCAGATAATATAATCAATAAGGTTAGCTAGGTGAAAAAGTTCCACCACATTTGTCCGGGATAACTCAGATGGTAGAGCATTGTCGGCTTCAGCCAAGAGATCCCTGGTTCGAATCCTGATCCGGACATTTTTCGCCCAGTTGGAAATTTACATCTAATATGATTTATTTATCAATTAGAATAATTGTGCTAAAATTAATCTACTACAAATGTATATTAAGTTCTTGTTTTCACTCAATGCATAAGCATGTAAAAATATTTTAACATATACCCCCAAAACTAATGCACTGTAAAAAAGGTTTACTGATTTTACAGATAAAAATTGTTAGGCAGGACATCAGTTCTTAAAATATAATCAAATAATGACCCTTTATTTTTGTTAATTATCAACTAGAAAAATAGTAAAAAAATTATTTAATTTTCTGTTGAGCATAATGTTACAATATCACCTCTGAGTTACATAACAAAAATGGCTCTTAAAATGATAATATTAAATTATATACTTACTTTAAAGTGTTTACACTGCACATAACAACTATTCAACGATATAATATTTTTTATAATACTTTTAATAATTTGCAGAATCAATAATTACTACCTTAAAAATGTAGAGAAAAAAAATGCCAGTCGAGTACATTGCAAGCAGTATCAACAAAGGGTGTTATAACTTCACTGTGATAATAAATCAGAACAAAAACAGATTCACGACCTTAAATGCATGTTATCATCACACGTAAATAATACACAGTAGTTCACAAAAAGACCAATAGAAAACGCCAAATGGAAAAACCCGACATCATGTAACTCCTGAGGTACACTATGAATTTAAGGTTTAAACAACCTGAAAAATATTTTGGTGGTTATCTTTCATCATTTTCCCACTTGATTTATTTTGTAAAGCATTATCTTCAAATTTTCTCCACAGGATAAAATAAAGTAAATAGTCTGTTTCTCAGTACGCAACGCAAAAATATCTTGCTTTTAACAAAGAGAGCTTATCAGTCAGGATGCCAGTAAAAACTGTTTATTTTACGTAAAAAATCTGTTTCATTTCTGTTACTTTAAACTATTTTCTCATTAACATAAGCAGTTTGAAAATCCCCCCCCCCCCTTCCGAAATAAAATATGCATTTATTACGAACTTTCTGTTATTTTAACATATTTTGCAGTAAAATAAAACGATTTTCAGATTTTTTTTTTTTTTTTTTTTTTGTAAAATAGACAATTTTTTACTTCCTGGCTGACAGTTTTTTATTGTAAAATCAACAGTTTTTTAAGGTAAAATCAACAGTTTTTTTAAAGGTATAATCAATAGTTTTTTTTTTTTTTTTTTTTTTTTTTTAATGATGCCAAAGATGTCCGATCTCTATTACCCCTTTCTTTCCTTGACCTATAAAAGATTTACTTGAAGATGCACACCCTTGTTATGCAGCTTGTTGTTCAGTGAAAAACGGTTTCCACACTATTCTTTGGAAAATATAATGAGGACATTTTTTTCTCACACGTGTTAATAAAATGAAAAATAAATAAATGAGAATAAATAAAACGACGGTTTTTTCCTCTCTAACAGTGCGTATAAATTTATTAAAACTCACACGCAAGCATTTTTCAAAAAAAATATTTGAAGGTATGTATATCAATTACATTTTTCCGTTTAAATACGTTTTTGTTTTTCGTTCGTTTGAGTGTATCAGGTGTTTGGAATGGATTCACTCAGGCGTATCTTCATCAACCGTCACTGTTTCCAAAAACATTCAGACATATATAAATATATATGAATGTATAACGAATTTTTCAAGTCGTTTTTCATAATAAATTTCGAAAGAAGTATTTTATTTTGACTGTTTAATATTTAAACTTACATAAAATCTTTTGAAAAGCTTTATTAACCTTTCACAGACCTATTTAAGACGTAGGAATATTGTGTTTATTTATTTTCCTATTTCGCTTTCTAATGCTTTAGTTTGAAAAAAAACAAACAAACCCATATATATATACTATTTTTATGGCTGTTCTCAATTAGGAACATGAAAGAAATATTTCATTTTGAATTTTTTTATTTTTAAACTTACATAAAATTGTTTATATATTTTGAAAAGCTTTATTAATCTTTTACAGACACATTTCATATCCAGGAATATTTTGTTTATTTATTTATTTATTTTTCTACATCGCTCGCTTTCTGTGCTTTTTAGTTTGAAATGAATATATACATATACATTTTTTTTTTTTTTTTTTTTTTAGATGTTCTCAATTACATACAAATCTCAACATTACAAACAAATAGGAACAGGAAAGAAGTATTGCATTTCGACTCCTTAATATTTAAGTTACATAATTTTATTTATTTATTTATTTATTTTTTGAAAAGCTTTGTTAATCGTTCACGGGCCTAATTCAGATCTAGGAATATTTTGTTTATTTATTTGTTTAATTTTCCATTTCGTCTTTTAATGCTTTAGTTTGAAATGTAAAGAAAAATATTCCATGAGATTTTTTTTTTGTTGTTGTTATGGTCTAATTAGAAACATTGGTCACTTCATAATAATTATCTCTATACTTTATTAAAAAATTTAATATAGGAATGAATGGATTTTAAAAAATAAGCAAAATAGTAAGATGTAATATAAAAATATTTAATCAAAGCATATGCAGCAGTTAAGTTGAAATTGCGTAACGTTATATGAAAATATTTTTTAACAAAAAATATCAAAAAATGTATATTCTATGAACTTAAACGAATTTCTTCTTTTTGCACTCGCTGTAAGATCTTGTCTGTAATCTTGTACTAACAGACCAGCGTTCAAGTTCATACTTGGGCACATGGTTATTGAATGAACTATAGGAAGTGAATTGCTTATTAATATTATTGTACAAAAGTTCTTTTAATAGTGTAAATCATTTTAAGTACGTCTACTGTTTTGTAGACGATTTGGATTGTTTTCAACTTTATCTGAATTTTTTAATTTTGAAAAAAGGGAGGAGGGGAGACCACTTTTTTAATTTCTGTACATTTCTTCTTTTATGTCTGAAAAGTTACTTCTAGTTCAGAAAATTCTGCTATATTTTAGTTATAAATGCTAATTTTTATAAATATGAATGAAATTTGATTGGTTGAAAAGATTATTTTCCAATTTAGATATTCCAAATTCGAAAAATTGTCGTGCGAAAGATTAAATCAGTCAGGATTTTAGTTGCTTTCAAAAATTGTGATTTACAATTCAAATGAAAAACAATAACATCCTAACATAAAACAGAGGAAATAATATTTACATGAAGCATTAGATACTTGTGCACAATAATTCTGAGTTCGTTTATTTATAAAGCAATTCATGATTCTTTTATTTGTACAGAATATAAAGCACTTCATCTGTATCGTTTTTTACCTTCAAATGATGATTTATTTTTAAATACAAACATAGTAACTAAAGTCTATGAAAAATAGTATCGTAATACGTTTTCTCACAAATAAAGTACTTAAAAACAGGTTTGAGATTTGCGTATGCATTTGATGTTTTTGCCTTTGCCACATTTTATTAATGTTTTGCCCCAGTTCATTCAAGTTTTTCTGCCTTTTATTACTTTTTTTCTCATAGCGCATATCATATTTTTAAACATTATTTTGTTTTTAACAATAAAGTAAGGTATTTATGTCTCTCAGGGGACGTTTAAAACTTGTATAAATGAAACAAGTTGGAAATTGCACGTGAACGTGGCAAATGAGGTGTGTTTGTATTATAACTAGTTTCATAAACATTTTTTGCACCGCATATTGTACTGAATGTATATTTTAGTACACTTTATAACTGGATGTCAATTTCATTCTGTTCGAAAGCTGTAATATCATTCAAATGTACTTGGAATAATGTTTTCCCATTCGCCGTAATGTAACGGAAAACTTTTGAGTGTCCCTGTAATTAAACTATACATCAGATTTTCATAAAATTTGAAATGACTCGACAAAATTTTGCAACAATTATATATTTAAAGTTTCAGACCATTCAGTTGGGTAGTTCTTGCTTTGTTATATGTGGACAGACGGACAGACAGACAGACGGACAGACAGACAGACGGACCGAACGACGACTAAAGGTGCTACATATTTATATAATTACGAACGCACCTAAAAGGATGTATAATTCAAGTTTTATATTCAAGACTCAATACCCTTTCAGTATGCAAATTTTACATTTCTCTTCGATGAATTAAACTATAAAAACATATTTTTCGGAATTTTTACAGCATTAGTTATAATAATATTATATTTAATATATATATATTTTAATCTTTTGGTCTATTTCAATTTTTATCAGAAAAGGAGAAAAACGTCAAAACATAATATAAATTTTAACCAATTCCTCTGTTTCCTAACAATTAATTTTTAGCTCAAATATCAGGGAACAAAAACTGGACATAAAGTTGAAATTATGACAACCGAAAGCTCCTCGAATAAAAATCAGAATTTTACATTTATTACTTATTCATTCTTTATATAAAAGTTCAGTTGACAAGAGATTCGATTTATATGTTACTTTTTTATTTATTTGTATATTTCTACCGAATATTTTTTTTTCCATTGATGTAAAGATTTCCAACCACTTGTTGATAGAGATATGATATTTGATTTAGTCTTTTCCAGGAATTATAGCATATTCATTTTTTTTTAGTTAAAGATGCCTGTGGAAACAGAGTTAATTTAGGGCTTTGGTTAAAAATAAGGACATTTAATGTGCATCATCATTTTGCCTCCCGGAAATTTTTGGCTATTTCGGGATTTTTTTTTTTCAAAGAAATGCGAAGTGATCATAAAAATGCATTTTAATTAAATTATTACACATACTTTATTACACTAGATTAATATTAGCACAATTATTCTAATTGGTAAACAAATCATATTAGATGTAAATTTCCATCAGGGCGAAAAAGTTTAGTTTAATATTCCTTTCAAAACACTTTATCCTTTTGCAAAATCTGTTAGTTTCACATTTTGTAACCAGGGGGCGCACTCTATTATAAACAAACCTTTGTCCGAACGAAACTCCCTTTTACAATCTATCCGTAGATATATTAGTCGAGGGGATCGGGCCCATATCATAGCACCCAAGATAGGTAGGCGCCCCCTAGCGGTAAAAAGTGGAACTAAAATATGTAAGGTTATGGTGCATAATATGAAAGAGTGGTCAAAGGGGTATCGGCAAAAGTTAGGAAAGTGCCCCCCCCCCCCGGGGGGTAAAGGTGGAGGTTAGAAAAATTGCTTAAAATACACAAGTTAGAGACCGGAGAAGTAAATCTAAGACGTTTTGATTTTTTTATGATTTGTCGTGTAATCGCAAGTATTCAGCTATAAGTATTCAAAATTTCAAGTCTTCAACTTAATTAGGGGCTCAGTTAGAAAAAAAAAATCTTAAAATACACAAGTTAGATCCCAGATGGGTAAATATAAGACTTTTTCAAAATTTTATGATTTGTCGTTTGATGTGAGGTGTTCAGCTATAAGTATCCAAAATTTCAAGTCTCCAATATATATAGTTTCTGAGAACGGGCTCTGTGACAGACAGGCAGCCAGAGGAGTGAGACGAACAGGGTTTCGGCAGATGAACGAAACCCTAAAATAGTTCTTCAAAAATTATGAAAGAAATTATGGCAACTACCAAAGGCATGTAACTATAAAAATAATATCAGCAGAGATGATCACACTGTTTTTGTGACGTAAATAAATGAATGTTCATGGAGTTAATAACACTTACTTCAAATGCCTTTCTAAGAATAGCATTTACAATTAAAAAAAATATTGCATTGAAAATAAATCTCATTATTCTTTTTCAATTAAAACATCATAACAAATCTACAAATGTGAATCGCCTCATAAAATAAAGAGACCATTTTTAAATAGATGCCTTATTTAATTAGATAACTAGTACTAATTTCTGGCAGAAATAAGGTGAAATTTTAAGCAGAAAAATTAAATTGTTGAAATTTCTATTGTGGGCTAATTCTTTTATAATTATTAATAGTGATGTGTTTCTGTTAAGTAAGGATTATTTGTAAGCTTTCTTTTTGTTTTATGTACATTCATGGGAAGAAAGTATCTGCACCAATTATTTGTAGTTAATATAAAATTATGTTAAATAATTTTAAATTTCATCTACTTGATTCAGTTTTTTCCTCTTCCCTTCCTTTTTTGTGACAAAAATAGACTTTATCTTCGAGTAACAATGTTTTGTACATTGAAACCTTATGAAGGATAATTTAAAATTATATTTTTATTATTTATTTTTACACAAAAAAGAAAGAAAAGGAAAAGAAAAAAGAAGATATTCACTGAAAAAAGTCTTTTTTTAATTTCTTTTCAAAAATACTCCTAAATTCTTTTTTTTTTTTTTTTAATCTGATTGTTTTACCTTAAAAACTTGACAACATTATAAATAAGATTATTCCATTTCTTTTCTATGATTCTGTCTGTAATTGCATTCTTGACTATTTCTTTTTCTTCTTAGTGACTAATTTCCATCACATTAAAAATAATTGAATCCGTTTCTTAATAATTGAAGGGTTTACATCTTGCTGAGGATACTACTTCTATTATCCAAATTACTCTCATCGGCTAATACTGTTCAAAATTCTTGAAAAACTGCACGGTTTCTCTCAGAAACTCGCTATAAAAGCTATATCACTGGCGATTTTCTTTTGGCAAATTACTTTACCATTTGTCATTGTCTATGGCTCCAACAATTTGGCAAACTCTTGCAAAAAATACAGGTTATTAACCACGTGAAGAAGCATGTTCAAAGCCTCCCTGACCCTCCCCATTGTACCAGAAAACACTTCCAATATATTCAGAAGAGGGGGAGGGGGGCTGTAAAAAGAAAAAAAAAAGAACAAAAGGAGAAATGAAGGAATACCATCCATCCTGTCATGGTGCCACAACCAATAAATGAGACATAATTACACATAAGTAAAAAGAGATGCTAGCTCAAAATGCCGCAGTTCTAACAAATGGCACAGCTTGGCTATAACTGAAAAATGTCAGGGGAAAAAATATTTGGTCGGAGTAGTTCTTGTGTATCATTTTAAATCCATCCATCGTCTTCCGATCTGGAGAGAATCACTTTGCTTCCCCCTCTTCTTGAAAGAAGAAGAAAAAACTTCCAAACAGTTCCACGAGGGCGTGCCTATAATAATCTAGCTAATAACAGGTTGAGTTTAAGAAAAGGAATAAAAAAATATCTTCAGAAGGGGAGTATAATATTCCGCGGTTTCTGAACGAGAGATGAAGGGGGATATAAAATACTCATCGCTTGGAAAGGAACCTGTTTCGAAATCGGACATTTACAATAAGCAAGCACGGGAAAAAATCGTGGCCATGAAATGGGGAGGGGAAGGGGGGCACAGAGTGATTGTTGCTCAAGCACAATCTTTAAAAAATACCGCGGTTGAATTTTAAGTCTAAATATTTACAAGTTTGATATTTATTTGCAGAACTGAGTTAAGGATTTTATGGTAATTCAATGTAGATGCCACACCTAATCTGTTACTGTTCTTCGTAGGGTTAAGATTGTAAAGAACAGAAGAGAATACTTTTTACTTTGATGATATTACTTTTCTCACGCAAGTATAATGGGATAATTATGACATATATGTTATGGTTAGGAAATACCTGAAGATATGTCATGAAATAGTGGTAACATCTTTTTGGAAGAAGACAAATATGTGTACCTGATGAATGGATGTCAGAAGGCAACAGGTAATCAAGAAATAAATAAAAATATGAGCATTAACTTACTTTATTTTGTGCATCATAATTAATTAATGCAGTATGTTATGTTCTAAGCAGTAGGAGGAAGCACGGAAAATATTCGTCGCTAGGGGGTGATTGTTGCTCAAGCACAATCTTTAAAATGTATCGAGGTTGAATTTTAACTCTAAATATTTACAAGTTTGATATTTATTTACAGAGCTGAGCTAGAATTTTATGATAATTCAATGTAGATACCACACCTAATCTGTTAATGTTACGCATAGGGTTAATATTGCATTTCAGACAACTAAAGAACAAATAAAATATTTTTTGGTTTTGTGATGTAGGTTTTCGTACACAATAATAACTGGGTAATTATGACATATGTGTATGGTGAGGAAGTAGCTAAAAATATTTCGTGAAATTACAGTAACCTATCGTTGAAATAAAACAATGCTGTATGGGTATTTGTTAAATAAATGATAGAAAGCAACAAGAAATCAACTAGAAGCATGTATATTATTTGAAGATAGCTCCGACAGAAATTAATAAAATGTGTAACTTTTTTTATTGTTATCATTTTTTAAAAATGAAAGACAGATAACAAGCATAATCATTGGAAATATATTTATTATATTAATAATGTTATATATTTGCATATAAGCATTATATATTTGTTTTATGAGCCTTTTTTAAGGGGGAGGGGGTGGGAGAACAAAATCGACGTACAAAAAACATGTGACAACAGCAAAAATGAGTTCTGAAGATTCATGCAGAACTAATTTATTAGTTTACATATATATACATATATATGTATACATATGTATATATATGTATACATATATCTTCAAATTAGAGATTCGGTCCATATTGTTATACGAACTTGACATATAATTTTTGATTTAAGGGCATTATATATACAGGGGGTCCATAATTAAACAATCCTACTTTAAAGTTGTCTATAGACAAAACTATTGTTTATAAATTTAGGAAATTGTGTGAAAGACATAATAAAGGGGTGGGAATTTGTTTAAGCGAAAAAATAGTTCAAAATTTTGCCACCAGTGGGCGTTATTTTAATGAATTACACATTTAGCATACATTTACTATAGTTTAGAAATTTTATTTATTAACTTTACCTCATCTTAAAGACAGCATTTCACGACATGTTTTTAGTACTTCTCAGAACACACTACGATAAACTGTGGAACATGCTATCTTCAATTCCAGATTGTATCTGAAAATGATGACCGTTATGTGGAGCATGTTTAGTTGTAATAAAATTTTTAAACTATCGTAGATGTATGCTAAATGTATATTAATTAAAAAACACCCTCTAGCGGCGAAATTTTGTACTAATTTTTTCGCTGAAACAAATTTTCATTCTTTATTATGTCCTCCACAAAATTTCACAACATTCTGAACAATAGTTTCGTCTCTATACAACTTTAAAATAGGGTTGTTTAATTACAGACACCCTGTATACATGTGTGTGTGTGTGTATGTAATATAACCTCTGTACAATCGGTCGTTGACACGATGTTATTTCTCTCCAGTAGTCATGAAAACATTCCACACCTGTTATCTATAATAAAGACTACATTCAAGCTCAATTCATCATTCGATGCTAAGTACATAGCAGTTCAACTACCATACTCCGATCGGCAAGTCAACAGACACTCACAAAAATAAAAGGCATCACTCATGAAATCTTCACTAGAATTATACACTGAGTAATTTGCATTCGCCGATGTTAAAAAAGCAAGGGATCAAAGAATCTATGGTGTTTCTCAATAAAATAACTCGTATAATCCGTATAATCCGTAATATAAAATAATCCGTAAAAGGAAAATGTTTATTCTTCCAATCGACACTTCGCAATAGCAGAGTATTCTCCAGAAGAGCCCATCATGGTTCAATAACATTAGTTACTGCCTGATTTATAACTTCACGGTAATAATCAATCAGAATCTAAATCATTAAAGTATTGTAAAAGAAATATTCCATATTATTAATCGAGACTTTGCTCCCTGATGACGTGCGTCGATATTAGCAACTCAAAACAACACGAAATTCTGTCTTTTACAGTCATGCGAGCAGTTAAATACTGCGCGGATGTATACAATACATGCAATGCGGCAGATGGACATAGGGAAAGAGTAAATGGGAGAACTAGAGGCGGAAGAAAAACAGGCATGCTGTGATGTTTCTGAAAAAGCGGGAAGTAATTTTTAGAATAATTAAATAAAATGGCAAAATAAAATGAGATCCATGGAACAGATAATTTACCGTATTTTATGGAAGAAGCGCCGCGGCGTTTACGAGTTTAAAAGTTAATTTTTTTCTAAGTGCGGAGTTTACGCCATGTGCGGCGTTTACTATGTTTTTTAAATACCAACTGAGTTTCCTTAATTTAAAAATTCATAAAAATATTTAAAATCGGATTTAAATATTTTAAATAAAACTTCAGATATCTTAAGATATTAAGAACGAGGCATCCTACGCTGCTCAGAAAGCTTTGTTTAAAATTAGGTCAATGTGACGCTGTCGACAAAAGTAGCGTTCCGATGGATGCGGCGTTTACAACGGGTGCGGCGTTTACGATATTTTCAAGCTTATTCAGGCCAATTTGAGGAGTGCGGCGTTTCTTCCATAAAATACGGATGTAGGGAAAATCATATTGGCATTTAAGACAGAAAAAAAAAATTAAAAGCCCTTGAAAATGAGACAGATTGATTCCGAGAATAAAAATAAAAGAGTAGGTGAATTGCTTTAAATAAGACTTCAAAAACAAGGATAAATGATATCGTGCGCATTTAGTTGGTGGTTAGCAAATTGGGTAAAATGAAAGTATTATTGGTATATTTTAAATACATGTTAAAATGGATGTTAACAAACATACGAAAATTAAATAAACTAAGTTTAGAAAAATTATATTAGACGGAAAAAAATTTATAAAATACTTTTAAGATAGGGTGGGATTTTAAATTTCATTATTGTTTTTGGAATCTATGTTAAGTGTGTTGGGGGGAACTGTATTTGTTAATGTCATTTTATTCATAATTTCAAGTTTTTGTTGGTGGTCGGTAATGTTTATTTAATGGTTATATATATATATATATAAAACCATTATCAACCACTAATGTGAATGTATAAATAATAAAAGAATTTATTCAAATATATATATAATCAAAATGAAATCCCATGTGTAAAAATAAATGGAAAAGAAAATGCAAATATTCAAACACAGCGGAGTGAAAATTAAAAAAATAACAAACTATGAACGTGTTATGGATTCTTCAGAGGAGTTTCATACCACAATTCATAGTAAAGATATGTTATTTTCTCGAATATTGTCGGCACGAGGCCTGTAAATGACAATTTTAAGTTTCTTATAATAGACCGGAAGCCGGCAGCACAGACAATCACCTCATCGAGTTCACGGATGAAATTCTATAGGATTAGTTAACTATTGATTCGCATATTAAAACGCAATCGGTCTGCCAAGTCATATCTTGGTGAAAAACACCTGAAAACCCGATTTTAGCGGCTGATTCGTAGGTTTACCATTGTGTTTTCCTGCACCAAAAGGTATGAAAACATGGATGACTGGGAGCAGGAAAACACAATGGTAAACCTACGAGTCAGCCGCTAAAATCGGGTTTTCGGGTGTTTTCCACCAAGGTATGACTTGGCAGACCGATTGCGTTTTAATATGCGAATCAATAGTTAATTAATCCTAGAGTTAAATCCGTGAACTCGACGAGGTGATTGTCTGTACTGCCGACTCCCAGTCTATAATATATCTAAAAAAACAAAACAAAAAACAACCTATGATCAGTGGCGCCAACTTATATGAGCACATGGGGCAAGAGCTCACCCAATAATTGGATCTCTCCGCCCACCCAATTTCGATTCATTTAACTCGTAATTTATTTTCTTATTTATTTAATCGCTGAAACGAAATTTGGTATTATTGACGTTTTCAAAATAATTTTGTTTGAAATATCGTAAAGACATCCGTTAGACTTACAGAAGCACTGAAAACCCCTTCAGCAGATGTGCAGTTAAATTTTTCACGAAAACAAATTTCCTGCATAAATTGCCATCTGTTTTCATGTCTTGAATTGATAAAGCACCCAGGTGACCGAAATGCATGCTTTTCTTGACATTTAGTTTTTTTGCCCTTTCAATTGTTAGCAATTCCGATAATCTTATTTAAATTAAATATTAATGCATTTTTAGGAAGAACTTATAAGAATATAACTTAATAAAATTATTTATAAAATTATAATTAAATTATAATAATTTAAAAATTTGCATAGAAAAAGCATAATTTAAGTTCGAATTGTGATCTTTAGTTATTCGACCCCCCCTCCCCCCTTTCTCTCTCCAACATATACACAATTGGAAAAAAAATTGTATGTGTTATTTTACTCAAAAATACCAACGCTAATGTACAGGGTGATTATAATTAAAGTTTCACCTTCAAAAGGCTGTAAAAAAGAACCACTGGTCAGAATGACCTAATGCTTCATGTGAGTAAACGTGAAGCAATGGGAATTTGTTTTGGCGAAATTAGAAAGTATAAATGCTGACCGTTAGATGGCGCTGTATTTGTCATAAGAGGCTAATAAAAAGACGTGACATGCGTACTTACTCTGCGTCTGATAAGGTAAGCATAACTCTATCACAGAAGGATCGGGCTCTGCTTGTGAAGCTTTTTTTAAAAGAACAGTGACTGTGCGGCAATTGAATTGAAGAAATCCCGAACATTAAAGGGTTTAAGAGGCGGCTCTGTCCCGATGACTGCATTTGGTCTGAAGAAGTTGATTGAAAAATTCGAAGAGACGGGTCGGGTTCATTTTCGTTTTTGCTATTTCAAGGGACAATTTAAAACCAATTTTTCCCGCCGGCTTGAACAAAGAGTGCCACAGTAGCATGGCACGTCTTTTAATTAGCATCTTAGGGTAAGTACAGCGCCATCTATCGGTCAACTTTTGTACTATTTTTTTCTTTCTCAAAACAAATTTCCATTGCTTCCCGCATACTCAAATTATATAGCCAGGTCATACTGACTAGTGGTTCTTTTTTTTATAGCCTTTTGAAAGTGAAACCTTAATTATAATCACCAAGTACATGGCTTTTTGAAATTTCGACCCAATCATAAAAAGTTTCCAAAAATTAAGAAAAGAGGCAAAAAAAAGGAAAATCGAAATCATAAACATTTGCGGTAAAATTTGATGATATAGTTCACAATCTCCAGAACTGAGTATGAATGTAAATTTTGAAGTAAATCGGTTTAAAGGCATTCAAGTACGCCAACAATTACAAAAATTGACAAAATTATCGATTTTGGGATGCTTCATACTGAAACAAGTTAATTTCTAAACTAAACCAGAGCATAATTTCAAAATCCTAATTTTATTATACCATCTATAATTGTTTTTAGAAATGCTTGTTATCTTTATTATCCTTATTATTATTATTATTATTATTATTATTATTATTATTGTTCTCCTTCTTCTTATTGTTGTTGTTGTTGTTATTCTTAGTATTATTATTGTGCTATGTTCGAAATTCGGTTTTATCAAATGTTTAAGAAAATTTTAATTGGTCATTGTATCTCACATACAACAGACTTAAGGCTCCTGTCTTAGCAGGCGAAGACACTCGTGAGTTAATGCTAAACCTATGAGGAGGTTATTTTCTAAAATCTCCTATGCATTCCGAAATTTTTAAATAATTTTTTCTTGCATTGGGTAGCTGAGGTTCATCTCTACATCGCTCCTTTTTTACTTTTTCGATTTTTGTAGTTGATATTTTTTAGAATGAAACTTTCATTTTCGGAACCGGTTTCGAAAGTGAAAATAACTTTATAAAAGTTATCTGGAACCCAAATCGAAAAAGTAAAAAAGGAACCATGTAGAGATGGACCTCAGCTATCCAATGCAAAAAAAAAAAAAAAAAAAAAAAAAAAATTAAAAATGTCGAAATGCAAACGAGATATTAGAAAATAACTTCCACATAGGTTAAGCATTAGCTGGCGAGTGTCTTACCTGCAGTTACATTGATAATATAGTGAAAAATTCTTAAAAAAAAAAATCATTAGTCATGATTTTTATCATTTACTGTAGATTCAATTGTGTTATTGGTGACGACTGCCACTAAACAAAGTTTAATCCTTAAACTGCTTGACAACATGCGAAAAAAGTGATGCAGATGTTTAAAAAATATAATGGGGCAGTATTTTAACATTTCTAGCAAAAAGTTTAAATAAAGAAATAATTCAAAGCTATATTACAATATTACCCTAAAACTGTATTACTACTATTATTACATAACACTAAATGGTGTGAATCATCCACAGAATCCTCAGATTTTAAAAAGAAAACCTGCAATCTTTTTTTTTTTTTTTTTTTTAATTAAGCTTGAGTATGACTTTCACGATGCATACATTTTAAATAATTTAATTTATAAAACTATTTAATTATTATAATTTTTTAACAGGGTGTAGCTATTTTTTTCAGAAACTAAAGCAACTTAACGAAACTTAAGTCTTATATTGTTTGACTGTATTATTATCCACAATGGGTACTGAAAATAATGGGCACTCAAAATTGAATAAAATGTAATCAATTTTAAATACATGACATACTCAAAATAGCTCCGTTCCAAATGTACTCAAAATTGATAAACACATGTACTCATTTTTTATCTCATGGTTGTGTTCAAATATGAATCGCTATGTACTACTGACCCTCTGAACCTAAAAATTAAAGTAAAAATGGGCTATTTATTTTCCGTTCTAAATTATTAACAAGAAACGTTTAATTGATTATTTATATATAAAAAGAAAATAGCAAAATTATTAGCAAGATACCCAAATCAAATATTTTTATTTGTAAGCACTTTTAAGTTATTTTAAAATACTATACATAATTTAATATTTGAATCATCATTAACATCTTTTATACCACCATAAATGAAATAAACCATTAAAAGGTACAAAATTATCGTTTTGTTTGGTTTTGATAACATGTGATGTTTCAAAATTGAGAAAACATAGGTTCATTTTTGATTCAAAGATACTCAATTCGATATGAGTACATCGATTTACTCATTTTTTTTCAGTGATATAAAAGAAAAGGAAAAAAAAAATATATATATAAAAATTAGTAATAGAAGTAACAATAATAGCAATAACACTTTTACAATATGTAGCAAAAACTAGACTTTTACTGTAAGAAATAGTCCACATCTTTTCCTTGAACTACTGAATTCCTGGTAATGACAGTGAGTAAAAAATAAATTACAAGTTTTGATTATGACAAAAACACGAAGTTTAATAAAAGAACTTGAAAATGTGAATGCCATACTGAAGCCTAATACTTATTTTTAAAAATAGTTAAAAAAAAAAAAAAAAAAAAAACTGACAATTCTATGACTGACTCACATCATCAGTTCAGCAGTGTGTCATTGTAAAGTGACAAAATTATACCTTGGCGAACATCAAAAACAATGAAAAACTGTTTCAGTTTTGAGAAACTCTCTGTTCTTGGGCAACAGGAGTGAAATAATTATGTCATGAAAGATGAAAGTAATCGGAGAAAATGAAGGAAAGACATTATCATCGTAGAATCATTTCTGAACAGGATCTATTATTCTCAGTTTTACGAAAAATTAGAAACATCTTCCATAATGATAATTATATAAAAATGGTAGCTTTCCTTTTTATATAATTGCGAGATATTAATTTATCGTTTTACTGTCAGTTTTGTGAGAAATAGAAAATCTTACAAGAACTAAAGTATCAAAATTAAAACATTATATTATATTATATGTTCGTTTTGATTTTTTGCATTATTATTAGGGGAAGGTGTTGTTCCTTTGACGACTTTGCAATATTTTAATTTTCGTAGCTTAACTATTAAGGCTAAATTCAATTTCTTTGTTTTATTATAATCTTTACCATCTGGTTTATCATGTGCAATTTTTTCAAGTTTCTAGAATTACTTTTATTGTGCTTAATTTCATTTTTAAGAAATAATAACATTGTGGTCAAAGGTACAACACATAGTTGTACCTTTGACCATGGGTTGTTGTACCTCTGACCAGCCAATTAGACAACGCAACAATGAAGAAAAAAATCATTTTATTCAATATCATTGTTTCTTGCGTTTAGGGTGTTGCTTTTGTTTGTTTTTTTCAGCTTCAATAGTTAGCTTTTCAAGAGTATCAGTGAGGATAAGAGATTTCCCTTTATGCCGACCCTTATTTGACATTTTCCTTGCTTGCACTTTTGGATGAGGTCTAACAGTTTCAGGTGTTATGATAAGTGGCGATAAATTTAAACTGCTACATTGAGGAATGATATTGTCAGTTTGATTTGCGCCACCTGCTGATGGTTTATCAAAATCAGTTTCATTCAGCATCGATCTGTCTGTTACAGTAGTTGCAAGAAATTCGCCATCAAAGAAAACATTATCATTGAAAGGCACAATCCCTGTAACATTAAAACCTTTCATAATATTGTTTGGAACTACGGCATTAGAATCTGCTATGCCCGCAAGTTCAGCAATGTTGTAGATTGAAACAGGCTTTCTAACATTTTCTGGAGCAACCATCAAATTATTTACAGCTTGATTATTAAAGGCTTTCAAAGAACCATAAACACTTTTACCAAGGCGTTACATTTTATTGCTAGAGCGGGGATGAAACGTCATTGGTCACACCACTAGCCTTGGCTAAAACAATTATTGGTATGGTAATTTGAGATTCATGGTTATCAAATAATAACAATAGTGCTCTTTCAGTACTAGATCTAACATTTTCAGAAAATGTTGAAATAACTGTTGGAATAGGGTCTCATTTGACCAGCCTGACGGGTTTGGAGCATCATCCCCTTTAGGCAGACGTTATCCCTCTAACTTATTTTTTCCCTTTGAGGGCTATGAGTTTAGGAGGTACATGAACTGTCTTACCCCATCCTACATATTTTTTTCTTATTATTTATGAAAAATTGAAGAAAAAAAATATCGTAAACTAATTTCAAGACACTTGTAGTAAGTAAGTCATAAAAGTTTAAATGTTTAGAAAATTTTTAAGAGTGTTGTACCTTTGACCTGGTCAAAGGAACAACAATTGATCGTGGTCAAAGGTACAACACCATGCTAGTGCAAATTACAACGCATGCTACAGTTTTAGGGTTAGGATAACCATTTTCACAAGCCGCACCATATTTATAAAAGTCTATAGCTACCATGTCAAATTATTTCTATCAACAAAGACGTAGCACAAAATATATTATTAGGCAAAATATTAACAAATAAATACATTTTTATCATGGAAATGGATTACTATTATTCACAGGAATGCCCTTTGAGTTGAATAATCCACAGTAGGATGCACAAGCCCTCTAGTGAAGGAACTATGCAATAATTACACCAAAATTCATAAAATGTTGTTAGATGGCGCTACAGCCTAGGTGGTCAAAGGAACAATATGGTCAGAGGTACAACACCTTGCCCTACAATGATATGAAAATCAGCTTTTTTTACAGAAATTATCCGATTTTTGATTATTTTTAAAATATATATATATATGTTTTAAAATATATCATAGCTGCCAACTCTTGCACTTTTTTAGACCACAAAACTTTAATAAAAAAATTTTGCCTAATTTAATCGGCAGATTACAGCGATTAAAAAAGGTAACATTTACTATTAAATTTTTGCGGTACAAAAAAGCGTAAGAGTATATTTATTTTGATTTTTTGCCATTGGGATTTATATATATATATATATATATATATTGTATATCGTATGTTTTGTATATATATATATAAACCATTAATTAAACATAACCTACCACCATCAAAAGCCGTAATATTATGAATTAAAGCTGTAAGTATAAAAAAAATGCCAAATAATTTATTATAAGAATTATTATGGAAGAAAAAAGAAGAAAGTGGACACCGACAAATAATGGAAAAGCTTATATATTGAATTACGTTTTCAAGGGCACAGACACCGCCCCCTGAATACTAGGCCTGAGAGCTCACACAAAAATGACACAAAAATGGCGGCTGCCGAAGGCGGATTTTTTTTAGCGTAGGTACGGTCCCTTAAATGTAGACATCAGTATTTTATAAAAGATTTCTCTACCTTGTTAATTCTCAGAAAAATGAAGCGGAAAAAACTTCAAAAAATTATTGGTAGGAATATTTAAGGGACTGTACACACGCTGAAATAAATCCGCCTTCAGCAGCCGCCATTTTTGGTCCAGCGCTCAGGCCTAGTATTCAGGGGGCGGTGGCACAGAATTCAATGATATAAGCAATATGGTTGTTTTCTGTGAGAAAAAAAAAAAGCTAAAGCTAAAAATTATTTTTCTCTGTGCCCGAACAACCATTATAATCAAGTGAATAGATTAAAAATGAAAACAGAATAGAAACAAATAATATGAAATGGAAAAATCAATAAAACCAGTTTAAATATTTATAGGATATAAAATAGAAATAATACACAACATACCGATTAATATTTCAGTATTTTTCAATATATCCACTCGCACATGGCTACCATAATATCGTAAAGATTAAGGTGAATAAAACAGTTAAGAAATCACAGTAATTGATACCAAAGGATGCAGTTAATACATTTTGAAATACCATGATAAATACAATTAATATATCATAAAATAAAATAAATAGAAAGTAATTACATTATTTAAAATAACTAAAATGCACTATTAAATTACTTAATTACTATTTAACAATATCGTCAAAATTTAGCTAAACAATCCACCTGGTGTAGGAAATTATAAGTGAAAAGGAGCTGCAAAAGACAAAATTTATAACTTATCGTCAAAAGACAAATTTTGGTGCTGCCATCTAGTAGTATTTTTATTATTCAAATGTCATAAGATGAACAATTGAAAGCCTTTGAATGTAAAAAAAATTATCAACAGCAAAACAAAACAAAACTTATACATAGATAATTATAAACCTAATATAAACCACACTATTATATATTTTTAAAAACTACTGGTAATAAAAATTTAAAAAAAGCATTCAAAATATTCTATTATCTTACTCATTTAAACAACACTAAGAATTTAAATAATTCTATGACATTGATAATATATAGCATATAGCTATAAAATAAAATAAATTCAATAATAATTAATATAAATATATATTAAAAATATTATAAAAATCGTTAATAATAACTATTATATATAAGATAATTATAAAATGAACAGGAAATAAAAAACATATGGAAGTATATAGAAGATTATCAGATACTTAAATTCCCATTACCTAAAAATCTCAAATAAAGTGTGTGGATTATTTTCATACAGCCATAAAAATCCAAAAAGTATGAATGTGGGACATCCAAACACATTAAACCGATAATAAATTTTATAACACAAAGTGAAAATAGATCAATATTAAAAAGAATAGAGAAACAATAATAAAGATACTTACCCAATTTTAATACATACAGTATAACTTTATTTATATTAAATATACTTATATGTATATTAATCACTATAAAAATGGCATACTATTAGTAATTAATATGATATTCTCCTGAGTAAATTAAAATTTAATAACAAATGATTGTAAATAAGATAAGACTTTAATTAAGCTAAATATAATATTAATGAAAGTCACCAATTACATATAAAATATCAAATCAACATCCTAATAAAATACGTATTAAAAATATAGTGATAATACAAAAGCCCCATTTTTTTTAAAATTAACCATTGCGTATTATCCAGACAACACCACCCTCCTCCGTACTCTAACATCTACCCACCCATCCAACCTATAGTAATTTTTTTATATTATTTTATAATTTTTAATTTTTTATAGATATTTTTTTATTTTATATATTTTTTTATTTTATATATTTTTTTGTAATTTTGTTTACACATGTGTTAATTTGTTTTAAAAGATCATGTAAGTAAAGTACTAATTGTATATTAATGAATATATGAATTTTTTTGGAAAACCATGATTTAATGCATCATAAATTAGTTTTTTAATATTATTGTTAATTAGAGGAGAAGAACATAAACATTTTATTCTATATAAATGATTAAGTATTATATTTCGAAATACAGAATGATGTAGAGAAGATTTAAAATTTGTAAATGTATTAACTTTGAATTTAAATTCTTTACGTTTGTCATATAAATCTGTGATTGTTTTGTTGTCTTTTATTGTAATTTTAAGATCTAAGAAGTTAATTGTATTGTTAGATAAAAGGTTTTCCGTTAATTCCAAATTAGTGGGATAATCTACTGGAAATTGAGTAATTACAGATTGATCAGTTTCAATTAAAATTATGTCATCAATATAACGATATAAATGTAGATTATTATTAGCAAAAGTACGTTCATAATGATATAAGTATAAGTCTGATAGTAAACTGGAAGTACAACCGCCTTGTGGTATACCGACATGCTGTAAATATAAAGTGTTATCTTGCAATATATAATTATTATAGATAATGAAGTTTGTTAAAGATTTAAAATATGCAATATCTATATTAGATGGTAATTCCAGTTGTTTATAATACCTTTTAAATAATGCATTTATAATTTTATGTAAATCTAATATATCTATATTATTAAAAAGATCTTTGAAGTCGTATGTCGTTATATTATATACACAATGAAGATTTTTTAAAATATTGACAAGTTGATAGCTATTTTTTATACAATGTGTATTATCATTGTTTGTAGTAAGTACATATAATTGATTAAGAATTTTTAAGAGAAGTTTATTGGCTTTATTATTATATGTATTGCAACCAATAGTTACAGTCCTAAATTTAATTGGAGTTTTATGAAATTTGGGAATAAGAAATAAATATGGATAATTAAAGATAGTAGATAAAATATTTAATAGTTTATAATAACTTCGAATTTTACGATTATTTACAATTACATTTTCATTAGTTTTTTGAAATGACTTATTAGAAGAAATACAATTTGTAAGAAGTTGGTGATAATAAGATTTACATATAATAGCATAATTATTAGGAGATTTGTCTACATATGTAATAACGTAGTTTTTTTTTTTTTTTTTGTAATTTAGTAATTTGTTGGAAAAAATGCTTTGTATTAATAGAAACCAAATCAGCAATATTATTTTTTAAAGCCATAGTTAATTTTTCAATTACTAATATTTTACATTGATTAAAATATTCAATAGGCTTATTATAAGAGATTGAAATTTTATAAATAAAAATATCAATATCATATGTAAACTGTTTGATAATAGATTTAACATTAAATTTAGATGGAAGTCTATATTTAGTACCATAACCCATTAGTTGTTTCAATTTAAAATCATTAACAATATCAAGATTTCCAGTGCTTATATGTCCATGATCATTGTTTATGTATTTTTTTTAGAGTGAGGTCATTGCATTTACACGGAAAATTACTTGCAGCAGATGTATTTTTTGAAAATGTATTGTAGTTAAAAATCTTTCTACCAATTGTATTCGGATATTTAAAGGTTTTTGATATATGAAGATTATTAATGGGAAAATAACAATTTTTATCATTAATTATAGAATTGATATTAATTTTATTAAATATGTGATTTAAAAAAGTAATTATCATTTGAGTATTCATGTTTTGAATTTTATGTTTTTTTTTTTTTGTAAATTAATATTTAAAAGATTAACCCTAGTCATAATGAGGTCAAAATAAATATCAGAGAAATGTTTAGAGAAAGATTTACTTAGAAATACATTTAAATGTTGTACAATCTGTTTCTTTTTAATAGCAAAGATGTTTTTTCGAATTAACAACCAATTATAATTCTCTAAATATTTACTTTGAAGATCATTTATTCGTTTAGTGATAGATTTTTTGGAAACTACAACTGATGATGAACCCTTTCCACGTTTGTTTCGTGTATATATATATATATCAGACATTTTTTCTTTGAACTACTGAATTCATGGTAATGATAGTGAGTAAAAAATAAATTACAACTTTTGATTATGACAAAAACACGAAGCTCAATAAAAGAACTTAAAAATGTGAATGCCATACTGAAGCCTAACACTTATTTTTTAAAAAAGTTTTTCTTTTAAGAAAATCTGGCAATTCTACACTGTAAAAAAAATCCAAGGAGTTTTCCTGTAGGAATCGGAAAAATAGTTGCCCTTATCGTACCGGAAAATTTTTCGACCCAGCTCGGAATAAAATCCGTAAAAAAAAGGAAACATTCATTAAAACGGTATTTTTTGGATTTTATTCCGATTTTACGGATTTTATTCCGAGCTGGGTAGGAAAATTTTCGGGTACGATAAGGGCAACTATTTTTCCGATTCCTACAGGAAAGCTAGTCGGATTTTTTTCTTTTCTTTTTTCTTTTTTTTTTTTTTTTACAGTGTATGGCTGACTCACATCAGTTCAGCAGAGTGTCATTGTAAAGTGACAAAATTATACCTTAGCGAATATGGAAAAGAATGAAAAACTGTTTCAGTTTTGAGAAACTCTCTGTTCTTGCGCAACAGGAGTGAGATAATTATGTCATGAAAGATGAAAGTAATCGGAGGAAATGAAGGAAAGACATTATCATCGCAGAATAATTTCTGAACAGGACCTATTATTCTCGGTTTTACGAGAAATTAGAAACTTCTTCCATAATGATAATTATATAAAAATGGTAGCCTTCATTTTTATATAATTGCGAGATATTAATCTTTCATTTTACTGTCAGTTTTGTGAGAAATGGAAAATCTTACAAGAAAAGAAAAAGTATCAAAATTAAAACATTTGTTGAAATCTTCAGACTAAGCTGGTTTTACATAAAAAATACCGAAAGGCAAAAAATCTAAAAAAACATCTCTATATTTAAAATATTAATCAAAAATCGGATAATTTAAAAAGAAAGAAACTTATTTTCATATCAAAGTAATAATTATGCAGAAATAAAAAATAGCATATAGGGTAGATGTGCCAGTAATGGACACCCTTAAGGAATTTCTTTAAAAATTATTTTTTTATTAATAGTTAAAATTATTATATTCCAGTTTTTTCAATATTATATTAATCTATCGACAATATTTAACCATTCTTATAGCCTCATTTCCCAATATGAATAGAAATTTAATTTTAAATAACAGAAATATATCAAAACACCCAAAAACCCAGTAATGGACACCCTCTGGCCCAGTAGTGGACACCCTCTGTTCCAGTAATGGACACCCCATAAAAAGTAATAAATATAATTGTTTTTATGACTATTTAGAACCAGAATTTAATGAATACATACTAATGAAACAAAATAGTTATTTTCAAATAAATTTAACATTTAGGATACCAGTAATTAATAAAGTATTTGTGATAATCATTTATTGTTTGTATCAATAATTGAAATTATCAGAAGATCGATGTTTTAATTATTTTAGATGGATAGATTAAAATACTAAATATCAGGCAATTACAGCTATCAAATTATTGTAACAGTGGTGGATTTAAAGGGTAATTAAAAAAAAGTTTTGGAATATTAATGTTTAGTTTTGTGCCACTATTTTTAAATGTTTAGTTTTGTGTCACTATTTTTAACAATCTTCCAGACTTTACTTGATATATCATTTATAATAATTAATATTACAAATATGAAAGAAATGATATTGTGAGTTGAATATTTTAAATACTAAATAAAATAATTTCAAAATAAAACTGTAGTACTTATGTTTGAGGCCAATGATCTGCAGATTTACTATAGTTTCATGAATATTACCTGCAACTTTCATTAATAGTATTACATTTTTTTTTTTTTAAATAAGGAAATATTTAAGACAGAAAATAGATTTTTAATAGCTTCTGTAACTTAATTGTTTTTATTTAAACGGAGAGGGATTAAGCTCTATGAGCCCCTCTTTGACTGTGCTCTTAAACAATATTTTTTGCTTCCTGGCTGGTTTGATTGCCGGATTATAAAATATGCAAGGTATATGTACTACATAAAAAAAAAATAATAAATAAAATAAAATATTGAAATTTCATAAAATCTCATAAAATAACTTAAAAGCAGCTATTTATAAAAGTTTTGGTGTTATTACATTTTGGTAAGTATAATTTAAAAATTAAATTTGATTATTTAGGTTTGCAGTTAAACCAAAGTGTTTTATGCACTATAAACATTACTAAAATTGCCTTTTTAGCAATGTCTACATGGGGTGTCCATTACTGGAAAATGACTAATTAACCATCCCAGTAATGGACACCCCTCTTAAAATCTTAAAAATAAATGAAATTTTGTAAATGGCCATTGGTATATAAAATTCAAAGTTTTCTATTGCTACTCAAACAAAAACATTTAAATTTTGCAAGAAAATAAATAATATATAAATTGATTAAACGAAGCCAACTCTTAGCCTCTTCATTAAGATTTTCACAGAAAAACAGAGAAACTTTGAAACATTATTTTCTGCTTCCTGATTGGTTTGATTAAAAGTGTCAACAATAAACCAGTTTTATAAAACATACAAGGGGGAATTATAAAAAAAATAATTAAAGCTAAATATTTATTAGTTATTTTTTTATGAACCAAAAACATCAAGGGGTGTCCATTACTGGAAGGGTGCCCATTACTGGCACATCTACCCTATTTCTGTAAATCTCAGAATTTAAATGTTAAAAAAGTAAAAAGAATCTGCAAGTATCTTAATACCAGTGGATTTTTAATTAAATTATTTTAAACACATTTTAAAGAAAAACTGTAGAGTCCCCATTATCCGAGTCCCGCTTAACCGAATTATTTTCTTTTGATGGATTGATGGATTCCATTATTATGAAACAGCTATTATAAATTAAATGTTAGGTGAAAATGAAAGAGCACCCGTAAAAAAGTTAGAACTCTGATTTTCTGGTCAGAATAGGGAAAAAATAGCCATAATATTTTTTTTCAAAAACAATTATGGCCATTTTTTTATGTTATTTGTTATGTTATTTTACGCAAGTTTTCCCCTTAAGGGGGTCATTTTAGGCCACCTTCCCCTATACATATTTATATAAACCAAAACTTCATATTGAAGTAGATAGAGACGAAGGTAATGAGATTGGGAAATTTACTTGATCGAGTCTAAGAGCTCAAAAACTTAAAGATTATTTATTTTTTGAATACCATGTATATGTTATAGAAAACGCCATTTTTCAATTTATGCTGATTAAAGTTAATATGAATATTTTCATGCTTTTTGTCCTAATCATTCTTATAAATTTAACCATTAATTTATAAAATACTATTTTCACAGTTAACGTGCTAAAATTAATAATAATAATAATAGCAATGAGCTTGTATATAGAGAATATCTAAAAAATTAAATATTTAGAGCGAAAATATAATTAACAGATAAATGATAAAGGAAAATAATAGCATTTATTATTGAACAAAGAAGTAAAAATATCGTATTTTAATCCTTATTTTATTACTTTTATTCAGCTAGGTTGTAAAATATGTTTTTTAAAAATATATACTTTTACTCTACGTAGGTTTTGAAATCAGTTTCTAAAAATAAAAGCTAATTAATGAAAAATTATAAAAAAATTTCATTGTTTGAATATTTTTTATGTATTTTTTTAATTTATTAGTTGAAAAATTTTACCATAAATATCATTACGCTGAGAATCAAATAATCAAACAACACGTTAAAGTTATTATGAAAACGTCCATTGTACCATTACGTAATAAAGAACGTGAGGTTAATCTAGATAAAGTTTGGAAAGAAAGAAAAATGTATAGGCGATTTAAAATTAAAACTCTTACATTTTTAACGTAGATCAATTTTTAATTTATGTGCATGTTAGGACTTTAATTCTAAAATATGCTATTAATTAAGATATTATACATTCATTTGTGAAGGATGACTGTAGTTAAAGTACTGCCATACCAGAAAATACAGTAATTTTAGATTAAGGAGATAAAGGAGAACACGGTAATTACAATAAAGACTTGTCAAGCTATCGAGTAATATATAACTGTTATATAAACCATTATATAAAACAGTGATGAGAATAAGCTAATAGTATGTATAATAATAAAAATCTAGTAAAATTTATTTATCTAGTAATAAAGAATTTTTTGCTTTAAAAAAAAATTCAGAATTCAAAATGCTTTAGATATTTTTATACTTTTGACAAAATATACTTTTTTGTTATATTCAAATAACTTTTATGTAACTTGTTCATTTTCATGAAATACAGCGACCCTTTTTAAATGTTGCCCAAACACATGTTTAAAACGCCTCTTCAACTTCTCTCTCAGTAAAATGTTCTTCAGAATTTCTCTATGATGTTCAAGCTGATTAGACTTTCCAAGTTTCCCACCGTTGTCGTTTTGATTGAAACCAGATGGCAGCACTACGACAAATTGGATTTTTTGCAAGAAAATATATTTTATAAACGTACATTTTAAGTGTAAATTATAATGGATTTTCCAAAGTCGCCATTAAACGGAAGCCATATCTAGAGCTCTATTTCACAACCACAAGACTATTTATGTTCTAAATTTTTGCAGCTTAGTCTTTTTACTGTATAACTTTGAACTTGACTGGCCTATTGATCCTAAAACGAAGGCTTATTAGATAACCAGTTTATTCGTGTCTTAATAATTCCTTTTTTCCTTTCCATAAAGAAAATCCATTAAAAATATTTTATATATATAGATGCCAAATTTCATGCACGCGATATATCTATATTATAAAGGACAAACATATATGTGCGTAACGCATACGTCATTCTGCGAATGGCAACTCTTTGAAATTTGAATGAAATTTCGGTTTTGCAATTTTCGCTACAGCAAATTTTTAAACTTTTAAACGTCGTACAGTTTCAATTTTTACACCGTCGTATAGGGGAAAAAATGTACTTTTAAATGCAATTTGTTTGAAAGCACTATTTCAATTTATTTTTGAGATATTAATTTTTTTTATAGTTTTTAGCACCAATTTTGTAATTGTGGCAACTGAAGTACTCCATTTCTATTAAAAGTAAAGGAAAAATAGTCAGGGTTTATTTATTTTTATCGATTATATCCCTATCGATGCCATTTTCACATTACAAATAAAAGTAACTTTTTTCTAATTTTTAAACAAAAAATGACGTCAACCATTAAAAAAGAAGAAAAAAAAAACACGCATTCTTTTTTATAAATCATAAGATTGAAGAAGATATTTCAATATTTTTACATTACGCTGATACTAAGTTTGAGACGCTAGGCAAATACATGATCCAGTGAAAAAAAATGATGTCATATTTAAAACAAAACGATCATTTGCTTTGATAAAACTAAATATTTGACCAACTCTAAATGGCCGATACTATGGCAAATAAAGGCAAATTTCTGAATGGTAAATTTTCGCGGGTACTGAGATTAGAACTTAAAGTTTGTGCGAATGTTCACATGAAAAGTTGTATCGGACAAACGTGACTTTAATTTTGGAAATAAAATTTTCATTAATAATGTATTACGCGTTAAAATACTTTTAAATTGTGAATTTGAGTGGTGCGTATATAAATTTTCATAATGTGAAAATAACGTACAGTTTAGATTTTATACGGAAAAATTTTATGATGTGACAAAGTGAAATCCTTTTTACTGATTCTTCATCCCGTAAAAACAAACATAAGAGCCTCAATCGATAACTTCAACAAAATTACTCATTTTGATTACGTATACTAATGCAGTTTAATTTTTCAATAATTTAAGCAGTTGAAGTTTGTGGAAATAATATTTTGGTAATTTTAGGTTAAAGACATTATTTGTTTTAAGAGTTAGACAACCCATGCATAATGAACTTTTTATTGTAATTATTTTTGTAGATTTATTATAAATTTGATCGAACAGTTCCATTCTAAACATTTTAATTCGTCGAATTTCGACGGGTTCCAACTCGTATTTATAAACGATGATCGGCCAGACAATAGATTTCTCTTCTCTTGATCTTCTTCTCTCTCTCTTTGTTTAATTTCAAAACGACTAAATATATATATATATATATTATCAATTTACAAAAATATGGAAAAAAAAGTAGATAAATAATTCCCAAAGATGTAAATATTTTTATTTACTTTAAATTATCGATAAAATTCTAAGGATAATCGAATAAAAAATCTAATAAGTACCTTTCTCTATGATCTTTCAACTTTTCAATTTGGATTTTATCTTTAGAAATGATCTGAATGCAATTTATTTTCAAACTTTTATATGGATATTTTTCAATTTTTAGGTGTAATCTGAATACGAAGAGGTTTCTAATGGAAAGAGAAAACTGCCTTAAAAACAAGTTCGCATGCTTTTTCGAGGGGTGTCCTAAAATTTCGATTTAATTAAAAATACACGGAAAAAAATTCTGCCACTAAAAAATAAATTGCGCTTCTAGAAAAAATACTTTCATGTCATCCTTATAAATTCTAGTTCAATTTGCTGGAGAGTTCTAGTTATCCCTATTAAAATTCAAGGGCGTTTTCCTATATTATCGTGGTCAAACTTATTTAAAAATCTCTGCAAGTAAATGCGAACACAAGAAGTAAGTTGGAGTAACTATAATTCTAGTTTATGATTTAATTCTAGAAATCAAGAGATAATTTTTCGCAATTCAAACGATTCATGATATAATGTATCGTTTCATCACCTAGAAAACTATAGACTAGAAATTCTCGATCATTTCGTCTATTCAGTTTATTTGTTTACCTTATTAGCATAATTTGGAAATCTATATTTCTAATTCAGGGATTTAGAAAATGATAACTATTCATTCAAGATGAAGGGAATGTATTTTCTTTTCAGTGTAATTCCACAATTTTTTACTATTTTTCATCCGGAAAAACCTCTCTCAGCTAAATACAATCAGACAAGAAGTATTTTAAATTCCAATAAAAAGTTACAATTGGACTCTGATAACAATTAATTGCACCACAATATGTTTTCAGCTACTAATTTTGTCCATGAAATTTGGAACCATTAAACGTTTTTAAGTATTTTAATTTCTGAATTGCTTCATTCGATTTCACAGACAGTTAGATGTTCCAAAATTAATTTCATAATATTTTGTAATAATAATGTTATACAAAGTGGTTGCATTTGAAAGAAGAAAAAAAAATGGAATTTGAATAACTCAAATGAACAAAAACTATAGAGATTTTCAGTTTTAAAGAACTTAATTCGGAAAACTTAAATATGTCTATCAAAGCTTGCAACGTCTCGCTTTGTTTTCCAGAATACTGTCAATTTCATCTAAGTCACAGAAACATATTTTGAACCAGAATTTTTTTTAATAACTTGTGTCTTGTTTCTTTGTGGTACTTACTGTTACTTAATTTCATTCATTAAGTAAAATTTCTCGTTTAAAACATGCTTGCTTGCTTTGAATTAGATAGGTACAAATATAGATATAAAAACAAAATAATAACTTTTTTTTATTATTTGCCATTTAAAAAAAAATTAAATGTTATTTTGAGAAGGAAGTTGAATTCCACAGTCCCTTCCATTTATTATGCTACTGCTTAGAAATTGTTATTTTTGCGTTACTTCATTTTTTAAAATCTATATCGCAACTAATTTAGTTGCTTAGTGTCTGGCACTGTAGATTTTTTTTTCAAATACAGCTAAATTCTTATGAATTTTAGAACTTTTTTAAAATATTTGTACAATAGGCATAAAAAATTACAAACATATTAAAAGTTCTCAATTGAGAAACAAACGAAAGAATTCTTTACCATACACTTAAACTTTTCCCAAGAAAATTTAAATTGCCACAAACTGACAACTGATATTTATTCCGTCAGTAATGATAGATTCAAATATAGTATGATTTACTAACGATTCTATTGTTCTTGTACAAAATTATTTAAGCCATTATAAAAACGTACGTAGAAATAAACAAATAATTGCATACACACTCAAAACTGTCTATAGAGAACCAGTTAAAGGAATTCTTTGGCCATACACTTTAATCTCAGGTTGCTACAAACTGACATTTAGCATTTATTCTGCTAATAATGATACATTCAAATAGTATGATTTACCATGGTTCTATTGCTCTTGAAATGATTTAAGACATGCTGAAAATGTGCGTAGAAATAAACAAATAATTGCATACATACTCAAAGCTCCCAATAGAGAAACAGTTACAGGAATTATTCGGCCATACACTTAAATTCAGGTTAACACAAGAAGATTGCCACAAACTGAAAATTAGCATTTATTCTGCCAATAATGATACATTTAAATAGTATGATTTACCGTAGTTATATTGTTCTAGTATTAAGCAATTTAAGACATGCTAAAAATGTACATAGGAATAAACAAATAATTGCATACATACTGAAAGCTTTTAATAGAGAGCAAGTTAAAGGCATTCTTTGGCCATACACTTAAATCTCACCCAAGAAAATTTAGGTTGCCACAAACTGACAATTAGCATGTATTCCGCTAATAATGATACATTCAAATAGTATGATTTACCCATGGTTCTATTGTTTTTGCATGAAATCATTTAAAACTTGCTGAAAATGTTCGTAGGAATAAACAAATAATTGCATACCTACTCAAAGCTCCCAATAGAGAAGCAGTTAAACGTGCTTAAAATGCATTTAAGATTAACAACAAAAAAAAAAAATCAAAAGAGGCTACACTTACTGCTAAAAAGCCATTTTCATTAATTCTTAATTGTTTATTTATTTTTAACTGAAAAGAGCGGAAGTTCCTATAATAAACATCCACCCACTGATAAATATCTTCTGCTACCCATACTTGTTTTTATGAGAGCATACATATCGTAAACATGCCAGGGAAACTTACCTGGCAATAAGAATTTCATGGGGAGGAGTTTGTATCAAAAAAATATTTTTTAACCACCCCTTGACCTCTTATGAAACAAAAGCGGCTAAAAAACGGTCTTACCAAAAAATCCATTACATTAATTTTTATCTTTTCTTCCATAAATATTTTTTTAATCAGGTCTTAAGAATGTTTGGCAGCCACGCGAACTTGCTCAAGTGTTTCGTTCGATTTACATAAGGGATGGTTACCTTATATTTAAATGGGAGGAAACTTTTGGCATAGATCGATGTCCGCTACGGAAATTTTTTCGCTGATCTATGGCTTTTATCGGTGGTGAAGAAAAAATAAATACGTCTAAGTAGTTTAATACAAAGCGTATTGTTTTGTAAATGAGATTTTAGCTGTTAATGTGAGATACAGGAAAGACATTTGCGAAATATATAAATAATTACAGTTCATAAATACATGGGAGTTAATCTTTCTCTCATTGTGAATACATTAAAAATAAATCATGATCATGCCTCTTCAAGTACTGCCGAAATGGTAACAAAGGGCAGAGTCGATAGCGGTACAACTAAGATTCAGCGGTCTTTTTTTTTTCTTTTGTTCACTTTTAAAATATATATATATATTTTTTCTGGGAATTGGTTAACAGAACATTTTTAGTATGGGATTTTACGGGAGGAAGAAGAAAATATGTAACCATTTTTTTCTGATTCAACAAACAAACTGTTATTTAACTGGTTAGTTTAATTGATGAATTATACAGATAGAAATAAAATTGCAAATTATTCCTGTCATACACTTTGTTTCCCATTCTGGAAAGTTATGTTAATCAGCGTGTATTATGTCATGAATGTATAAGAAGTTGATTTATTTGAAAAGGAATATTTGTAAAGTCCTCATACTCAAAAACAAGTTTTAGATGCCTATGGTCGACAGTTGTGTTTTTTACAATGACTTTTTAAGGTTAATTTTTGACTCTTTACTTAAATTTAAGATTTCATTAAGAATAAATCAAGAAAGGAAAATGAAATGTCAAATATAGATTATGCAATACATTCTGATTATTGTAAACAATTTGGAAAACGCATGTCATATTTGAAAATCTCATTTCAGCACTTACTACCTATGGTCGAAATAGCCTAATTCTTCAGTGCCATCCTTTGTGATCTATAAATTTGTATACATGCTACATAGTATGAAATAATTTAGTTCAATTAAGAAGTTTATAACAATTTAATTGAAAAGTCCCCTTCAGCGATTTACGTCAATAAGCGGAAATGTACACGAATTCCTTTTTGCAGCCCTGTATAGGACCTATCGAATTTTATAAATTCGATAAAGCTTGTTTTTGAGTATGCGGACTTTAAAAATATACCTTTTCAAATAAATCAACTTCTTATACATTCATGACATAATACACGCTGATTAGCATAACTTCCAAGAATGGGAAGCAAAGTGTATGACAGGAATATTTTGTAATTTTATTTCTATCTGCATAATTCATCAATTAAACTAACCAGTTAAATAACAGTTTGTTGAATCAGAAAAAAATTGTTACATATTTTTTTTTTCTCCTCCAGCAAAATCAAATGTTAAAAATGTTGTGTTAACCAATTCCCAAAAAAAGATATTTTAAAAGTGAACAGAAAAAAAGACCGCTGAATCTCAGTTGTACCAACTATCGACTCTGCCCTTTGTTACCATTTCGGCAGCATTTGAAGAGGCATGATTTATTTTCAACGCAATCCTCTTGAGCACTCTGTAAACGAAATATAAATGCTGCAGACTTCATTTTCAATACCGAACATGCCATGGAAAACCTCGATAAAATAATAACACACCAAGTAATTTGCAAAAAGTTAGTTACAGTTGAAAAGCATACCACAATTGAAAACGCACTTCCAGTAATTATCGCTCATAGACAGTAACAGTACTGTAAACGAATTCTTTAGTGTGTCCCTGTAAATGAACAATAAATGCTATGCACAACATAATGTATAGTAACCTCTTGTAGTGAATCTCTGTTATATGTATCAATTTCAACATGTTTGAAATAGTGTAACAGCGATAAAATACAACCGGGCAAAGGAATTTCTCCATAGACTAGAGTGAAACCTCCCTGATGAACGACCATTTTTTTCATGGAACGAAATTTATTCCCATACGCTCAAACTAACTTTACCTCCATTCAAAGACCCTCCCAGATAAATTCCCTCCATGAGCGACCAATTTCTTTGAAGAAAATTCCGTTTTTACCTGGTCTCTTGAAGAAGGTTTTATTAGAAAAATTATTCCGGAGATCGCATTATTCATTAAACTTCTAAACTAAGTTTAGATTTTTTTTTATCCCACTAACTTTTAAGCGTTTAAACCCCTTTGTGCCTTTTTGGGCAATGAATTTAACTCTGATGACAAATTAAGAATGACGGTCAATAAACTCCCCTGCCCTATTCTGTCGGGAAACTCTCAAAGAAATAGATAAATTAATGAAATAGTCATTATTAGTTCCCGTCCAAAAAAAAAAAATGGATTTATTTACTGAACTTCCAAAGGACTGGAAAATAAAAGTTTTAAAAGATAAAACCGTAAAATCAAAGCAAACGTCAATGTATTCATTTTTTAAACTCTGCATCTGCAGTAATTAACTTATGTAATTAACTTTTGTTTTGATACTTAAATTTTTCTATTTTTTCCTAATGTGAAAAATAAAATTTAGTATCGTTAATTGTTACCCTTTTTTTTAAATTAAAATCTAGATTTAAACATGACCTCCATTAAGAGACCACCTCTTGGAGCAACCGATTTTTATTGGAACGAAACGTGACCGCTTTAGGGAGGTTTTACTATATTTTATAACGCAATCCTCTTGAGCACCCTGTAAATGAAATATAAATGCTATAGATTTCGGTCATGCCATGGTAAACCTCAGTAAAATATCAATTAAATGGCAATCCGAATATATTTTGTGAGTTAGAGCACGGCTAGACAGACAGACGGCCTGAAAAATTCAGCTTTGTTGGAAAATGCTAAAAGAATTTTAAAAAAGACTTGCTCGTGCAATTAAACCCATTCTTGTATTTGCCTGTTAAAAAATACAGTAAAACTCCAATTATCCGGATCGATACAAGGGATTAAAAAAACCACATGAAGCAAAAATTAATACAACTGCTAACTAATGATGTCGAAAAGTAAAATTTGTTAATATCTTGAAAATGAATGATCAAAATCAGTTAAAATTATACAGAAGATTTATTAAACTTACTTTAAAGGTAAGAAGATTCAGTGATTTTTTTCCCAGAGAGTGTCTAAGATTATCTTTTCTGTAGATGACAACGGTAACATAAGTTCGTGCCTCAGATTTTCAAAAACTAAAATTTACTTATATCTCAAAAGTTAATTATCAAAATGAATTGTAAAAATTATAGAGAAGGCTTATTAAATTCACTTTAAAGGTAAGAAGATTATTATTATTATTTTTTTTTTTTTCCGGAGAGTGTTTAAGATTTTCTTCTTTGTAGATGACGACGATAACATAAGATAGTCCCTCAGATAGTCGGAAAGTAAAATTTATTTATATCTCGAAAATTAATGATCCAAATGAGTTATAAAAATTGTAGAGAAGGCTTATTAAACTCACTTTAATGATAAGGAATATTCAGTATTTTTTTTCCGGAAAGTGTTTAGATTTTCTTTTCTGTAGATGACAGCGATAGCATAACATAATCCCTCAGATTGTAGAAAAGTAAAATTTATTTATATCTCGAAAATTAATGATCCAAACGAGTTGTAAAAATTATAGAGCAGGCTTATAAAGTTCATTTTAATGATAAGAAGATTCAGTATTTTTTTTTTTTTTTTCCGGAGTGTGTCTAAGACTTTCTTTTATGTAGATGACAATGATAACATAAGATAGCCCCTCAAATTATCGAAAAGTAAAATTTATTTATATCTCGAAAATTAATGATCCAAATCAGTTGTAAATTTGTACACCCTTTTGACGATTTTGGTTCGTTTTATAGAAAAATTAATGTGGAAAATAACTCATATTTTTAATAGGAATTAATTATTAATTTTCACAATTAAAAATATTATTTTAATTGAAAAAATTCCTAAAATTTTTTATTTATTTTATTTATTTATTTATTTATTTTATTTATTTATATATTTTTTTGGTGGGTGGGGGGGGGGGGGCGTATTTATTGTATCTCGTACGAAAAAAATTCGATCGGAAAGATTTTTTTCGGAAGATATAAATAAAAATTGGCCATGTGGATTTAACACTGGCATCCTCAAATCTCGAGCTCTTCTGACGGATGAAGATTTAAGAAAAAAATGGTGTCAAAGGTGAATGCTAGTGTTTGAAAATTCAAAGTTTCTGCAATTTTTAATATGTAGACAACTACTATTTTTAAATTTGTATTCCTGTTTATAAATTAGCTACACTTCCAAGTCGAATGGTACCTCTCACATCTATCTGCGACAGTTTGGCGATTAAAAAGGAATGGAGTATTCCCTCTCTCTTTTTTTTTCTTTTTTCGATGAATGTATACACCAACACTTATCAACCCTTAGTGAGGTGTGTACATATGTGAAACAATGATATCAGTGACAATGAATCAATTCAATCAGACAATATCAGACAACGAATCAGTTGAATGGAAATAAACAACCCATTTACTTATTTAAATATTCGTCCTATCAAAAACTTTTCAATTCAATCACACAGATTTTTAAAATTTTTTTCCAAAGTGCTACATCTCACAAATATAGAAAGTTATTTGCCGTATGAAGAGCTACAAGTTTAAGTTGTAGTCAGAAAGAAATTGTTAGAATAAACTTATTCATTTTAGTGTTATATGTTTTAATATATAAATAAAAACACTTTTAACATCAATTATAAACCTTTTTTTATTATTTTAATTATTTTAAATCACAAAAAAGGGTAAAAAATTTAAACCAGTAATTTTTTTTTTTTTTTTTTTTTTCGAATTGTGAAAGGCAAAGAAAGTGTTGATGAACTTTCAAAATACAAGATGTGTATGTGTGTGTGTGTGTGGGGGGGGGGGGGGCACCCATTGAAAACAGCTTCCGCCGATTATTATACATGAATAGAATGTAATAAAACTTTTAATGTATTGTAAAAAAGCGGCATCGTGATAATTGATGTTAATTTTTAAATTATGTATTGTGGGCTAAATTAGTAATGCTCAGTTAATTACTTGAATTTATCTGTAGTAAAAATATAATATATTTTTCTTAATTTTTCTCAAATAAAAAGGGTCTAATTTTATTTAAAATTGCTGAGTTATGTTTACTAATAAAAATACTTATCAAGAATTGTTACGTCTATATACCTATTACCGATGAGCTATTTCTGTTTTTATTACTGTTGAATGTTTTCGGTTTACATCTAACAATACAGTAGTTCACAATACAACACTCATACCATAATGGCTGTTCTCATAATCGGGGTGGTTTTATTATACATATTAGTGACATAAACTTTTGCCATTAATTTTAGGTAATAAAAAACTCTGCCGCTTAATAAATAAATTTAAAACTAATAAATACTGGAAGAAAGAAAAGAGCCTAGAGAAAATCTTGCTAATTTTTAAATTATATCATAAATTTTTACTTAGGTATGAGTGCATTTTTCTTAAATTTATCTTTAACATCTAAAAATTATAAAAGTAACATTTTTAACCTATTCTTTGATGTTGCGAAAATGCACCACTTTTTTAAGTAATTATTTCTCTTATGAAAATAAATTTCTGGACCAACAAAAATATTTTTTTTGAAAACTACGATTATTTTAATAATTAAACTTTTTTGAATTATCAGTCACAGTTTATTAATAAGAAATTATAGTTTTTGTCAGTTTGCAAAAAATGCAACGTTCCTGTACATGTTAAGTGCTTTGAAACATTTCATAAATAATTAAAATGTGAATTTGCATGAATTTTTATGCATCTTAAAAAGAATTCATGTAAGTTGTACTTGTGTTTTGGTGTTTTATCACTATCACTTTTAAATTTTTGATAATTCCTAGGGATAGCATGTTTTGTTGCATTTTATTAAACTAATAAAGCCTTTTTTTTCCCTTTTTTTTTTCAGTTTTGTCTAAAATATGATCTATTTATTAGCACTTTCCAACATAGTTGAAAAGTGTTTATGAATTCGGTTTGTCTGTCTGTCTGCCCGCTCGTGCTCTAATTCGCGTAAATGTAGTCAGATTGCCATGAAATTGATATATGTTGTTGGTGTATACGGTGGCATTTTCGGTATTTAAAATGAATTGGTGTGTAGCATTAACGATTCATTCAGAGAGACACTCAAAATAATTCCGTTACATTACGGCGTATGAGGAAAAATCGTTTGTGGTGCATTTTAATGATATTACACTATTTTAAATATATTGAAATTTGCATATATCACTGAGGTGTACTACAAAACACTTACTGTAGAATCTGGTGTGCATATAATTTAGCGTTTATTTACAGGGACACACTCTAAAGTATTTGGTTACCGTACTGGCGATGAAGGATAGTTGCTGGAAATGCGTTTTCAGCTGTAATGCACGTTAATTTAACTACGTTTTTGCATATTACTTGGTGTGTATAAATTCTATAGATTATATACAGGGCTGAGCAAAAGATCCCAAGTGCATTTCCGTTTATTGACGGAAATGGCTGAATGAGGAATTTCAACTGTGTTATGCGTTTAATTGAACTAACTTTTAACGTACTGTGTAATACACATGTTGACTTATAGATCATATACAGGGCTGCACAAAAAAATTCGGATTTGTTTTCGTAGTATTCAGGGTAATTAAAGAAATTGGGTTTTCAAATGCGTTATGCATTTTCTAAATGTAAAACTTTGCCGGAATATAGTGTGGGAGATGTCTAATGTGCGTCGCTGGGTGGGGCTAGTGGAGCTTTATCCCTTGTGTAGGCCTCCTCACCTAGTTGAACCTTTTTTATTTAGACATCTTTCACCTTAATAAATCGTAAAGATTTGTTTCAGTATTCTGAATGTGTGGGAAAAAGTTTTATAATCTATGCTGGATGCATGGCTTTTCGTTCTTGTTATAATATTTTCGTCGGAAGCAAACATTTTAATAAAAAGTTACTGCGACCGGCAATGGGTTGAATTTTGAAGAAAAAGGCATTAACTCTTAACAAAAGACTCTATTTATTAACTGTACATGTTGATGAAAATACTTATCGAGAATAATACTGTCTCTATAATTATTACTGATAAACTGGTTCTGTTCTTAAAAGTTATGAATATTCTTAGATTTAATAGCACAATTTTCTTTGTTTTATCTCTTCTTTTTCTGTAGTATTTAAAATGATCTACTTATTATCCCCGATATGTTATTTTTTTCTCCCAGCAAATAAAGTGTCGTCTTCAAAAAATAACGTTCCGTTGTATAAGCCAGCCGTAAAATAAGGCAGATGTATCATTGTACTGTTAAATACTCTGCTGCAATTTTTTAAACTTCTAATCATCGCACATTTTCGGTTTTTATACCGTAGTATTGGCGGGAAAAGGGACTTTTTAATGAAATTTGTTTGAAAACTGCATCTCAATTTAGTTTTCAGATATTAGTTTTTTTTTGTGGTTTTTAGCGCCATTTTGGTAATCCAAGTACTCCATTTTTGTAGAAAGTAAAGAAAAAATAGTTGGAAAATAGTAATTATATCTTTTTGTTGCCATTTCCCCATAACTACTGAAAAAAATGTACTTAAAATATGTGCTATTTTGAAAAAATATAAATGAATGATTTCTGATAAAACATGGACATATTATAAACTATATTTAATTTAATTATCTATATTACAAAAAAATGAAGGCATATCAATCATTAGATAGCCGATTTTTTTTTGTCGAGTTTCTCAAGTAACACCCTTTTTGTGTGTGTGTGTGTGTGCGTGTGTATTATTCAGCGATAGTGACGTCCTATGAATACTTTATTGTAGATGCTGTTTAACACTGGATCGTAAATGAGGAATTCTTCAGAGGATTCGAATGACGTCATTTTATATAAAATAAAAGCGTGAGTTTTAAGTCTTAGAACTGAAATATGTTTTGTATTATCTATCTATCTATCTATCTATCTATATATATATATATTTCATCGGGGGGGGGGGGGGCTACACTAAATTCTGAAAAAGCAGAATTCCTGTTACAATATTTTCATCGGAAGCAAAAATTTTAATAAAAAGTTATTGCTACCGAGAATGGGTTGAAATTGGTAGAAAAAACAGTAACTAACTGTATTTATCAGCTGTACATGTTAATGAAAATACTTATTGAGAATAATACTGTCTCTATAATTATTGCTGATAAACTGGTTCTGTTTTTTAAAAGTTATGAATATTCTTAGATTTAATAGCAGAATTTTCTTTGTTTTCTCTCTTCTTTTTCTGTAGTATTTCAAACGAGCAGGCTTGTAAGGATTCAGTACGTGCTCCGAATACATGTGAGCAAAATAATACCAAGTAATTTGAAACGAGTTGACCATTAATATCTTGGTTCTAGCTGTCATTTCTTCCAATTAAATGCAATATAAAACCACAGAAAAGAAATGAAATTGGAATGAACAAAAGGGATCTGGAAAACTTATTTCCAAAAAAGCAATTTATAACATTCTTGGCGTTTTTTAACGTATTGAGTTCGTTAAAAAATATCACTTATTTTTGTGAGTGTGATTTTGTTTGATCATATTTTTAAAACACATTAAATAGGGGGATCCTACGCAGTAAGATTTACAGAACAGAAAAATAAGAAACTAAATCATTGATTTTTTTTTTTCCAAAATGAGATGCAGGTAACATAGGTATTAACTCTTTATGTCCCGAAGGTACTTTAAAGTGCCATTTAAAAAACTTGTTATAAAATTAATTTAATTCATCGATTAGCAGTAACGCAGTTTAGAATGAGTCATAGATACTTTACTTTATCTTATTCCAAAAGAATTATCGGCTGCACAAAACAAAATATTTTTAAAAGGATGATTTCTTTTTCTTTTTCATCTTTTCAGCTTTCTTGACATTGAAAGATTGGGGGGGGGGGGGAAAGTTTCAATTAGGAAATATTTCTATATTTCTATTGTAAGATCTACATTTGTACATTTCCTAATTCTACAAAATACTAAAAAATATTATTTTAACCTTTTATCTACTGACGGTACTTATAAGTACCATTAAAATAACTTGTTATAAAATTCATTTAATACATCGATTAGTAGTAATACAGTCTTGAATGAGTTATAGATGCATTACTTTATCTTGTTCGAAAAGCATTATTGGTTACACAAAACAAAAATATTTTTAAAAGGATGATTTCTTTTGCCTTTGCATCTTTTCAGCTTTCTTGGCATTGGAGAGGAGGGGGGGGGGGGGATTTTTCAATTCGGAACTATTTCTATATTTCTATTGTAAGAACATTATATTTGTACATTTTCTAATTCTACAAAATACTAAGAAAAATGCTTAAAAATAAAAAAAATTGAGTGGGGTTATAAATAATGCACAAAATCCCTATCAATTCAAATTTAATTAATTCTTCTAAATCCTTCAATCCTTCTAAAACTTATTAAATGATTATGTAAATCTACTAATGTAGTTTCAAAAATTCACGAAAAATGCTTTAGGAGATAAATTTTTCATTAATTCATAATTCAGTACATAAAGGGTGAATTAAAAGATTTAAGTTGAGCTATAAATATTGCACAAAACCCCTATGAATTCAAATTTAATTAATTATTTTTAATTGGCAAAACCCTTCTAAAATTTATTATAAATGATTGTGTAAATCTTCAAATGTAATTTCTAAAATTTACGAAAAATGCTTTAGAAGATGAAATTTTAATGAATTCATAATTTGGCATATAAAGGGTTAATGAAAAATACAT
Source organism: Maratus speciosus (assembly GCA_963932465.1). Lineage (NCBI taxonomy): Eukaryota > Metazoa > Arthropoda > Arachnida > Araneae > Salticidae > Maratus > Maratus speciosus. The sequence continues at coordinate 345,787,813 of OZ010795.1, read as the reverse complement.
TTATCTTTAACTAGCTTTACTTGATATTGAAGAAGCAATTGATGCGATAAATGATTATTTATTTTTGGAAAAGTAATGTTGTACAGAAAAATTAAAAGTAATACATGCAAATTTATAAAATAAAATAAATTAACATGTTTTTACTCAATTTTCAGAAAGCCACCATGTGGGAAATGGAGTAAGTGCGATTAAAACTGGAATAATTGTAAATAACCGGTCAAGTGCGAACATTGCTCGCGCACAGAGGGTTCTGTACAATAAGTATATGAATTAGTAACTGGGCGTTGCATTACACAAATATATCATTAAAAGTTGTTAGGCTTTTAAAGCCGATAGTGCATAGAATACGCCGCTCGTTCCTTCTATGTATGTCCAAAGCATCCGTGTCTTTAAGAGTGTTAATATCTCGGCTGATTACCGACACTTTTTTTCCAAAATCAGTATCGAAAATCCTTTTATACTTCTGCTACGATAGGTACCTCCAGCGCTCCCGAACTCCTTTGCTGAACACCCGCAAATGTGTGTGTAACGGGGAAAATGCGACTTTCTCAAAATCTATGTGACTTAGGGTAATCGCTATAGTTTTCCTGCAAGATTTAAATTAACTTCTACTACTAATAATTTTTTCATAAATTTATTTTCAGTAGATTCGGAAATAGAGGGAGGGGAACATATCACTCTCGCACAGAGTGTTCCGTAACAATAAATATATGAATTAATAATTGGGCATTACATTACACAAATATATCATTAAAAGTTATTATCTAGGATTTAAAAGCCGATGGCGCATTGAGTACGCCACCCGTGTCTTTGTGTATGTCCAAACCGTCCGTGTCTTTAAGAGTGTTAATATCTCGGCTAATTACCGACATTATTTTTCAGGAATCCTCATCGACAATTCTTTTATACTTCTGAGACTACAAGTACCTCCAGTGCTCCTCAACTCTTTTGATGACCGCCAGCAAATAAAAATTTGTGTGTAACAAAAAAATGCGATTTTCTCAGAAAACTATGTAACTAGGATAATCGCTATAGTTTTCCTGCAAGGTTTAAATTAACTTCTACTACCGGTGATTTTTTCATAATTTTAGTTTCAGTGGCATCGGAAATAGAAAGGCGAGGGGACATATTTCTGATTTACATTTTCGACGATATCTCTGAAAATCTAATACCTAAAAATTATTTTTGAGTTCTTCGTTATGAAAGCTTTCACGCGATATACGAAGAAAAGTTTTTTTTTTCAAGTAACTTAATTAGCTTCTCTACGTTATTCCTAAATATATTTGAGATGAAACTTTACATCCAGGAGATATGTAAGAAACTTGCCGAGACATTACGGAGCTGTTGTCAAATTAAGATTAACTGTAGCATAAAACTGCTTAAAATTAATTAAATGTAAATAGAAAAATTAATAATATAAGTAAATTACCAAAATATTAAGCGATTTCAATGTATAAATTAAAGTTAAATTTAAAGTAAAAAAAAAAAAAAAAGATTCCATTAGGACGTTAACTAGAAAACGAGGTGCCAGGCAACAGCCACCGGTTTCTTGCAAAACCCTTTAAAAAATAATTAATTTAATTAAATAAAAAGCCATTTTTGAAAAGCCATACAACTTTATTTTTATTTTTTATAATAAAAGTAACAGACGTTGTATATTATTTATTTTTTATACTAATTATTATTGAAAATTACATAGACAAAGGGGAAAATGTAAGAAATTTGAAAAAAGTAAAACTATTAAGTTAAAGTTTAAAAGGGTTTTTGCGCCCAAGAGGATGTGAATACCAGATTTCTCTTAAAGAAAAAATTGCCCTAATGCAGAAATTATGTGTTTAAATATTGCTATCATTTACAAAAACCCTGGTATTTAAGTTCCTTGAGACGTAGGAACCCTGTTAAAGAGATAGAAACAACTCAGCTTTCATCATCAATAATTAAAGGATTTATCTCATCAGGAATGCGATAAACGTTTTTTTTTTTTTTTTTTTTTTCTTTTACGGAAGTAGTATGAAGATCTCTACAAATTTCCTTAAATATTGATGACCATTTCTAATTTTTTCTTATATTTTTCTTATTCTTTCGGTAAAGATAAGTATTAATTTTTCTAGCAAATCCCCAGATCAGACAAGCATAAATAAGAACCGCACTAATTCAAGCATTGTAAGTAAGAAGTTCGATTTTGGTGGAAAAAAGGAGTGACCAACAGGGGTGATTCTATTTTCGGATTTTTGCTATCATTTATGTAGTCTTGTGTTATGTATATCTTTCTTATTTGTTCCCAGAATTTATAAGTCGAATATTTTTACACAGGATACAAAAGTCCGGAAACACAATCACCGCTACACTGAGGAAAGGGGACAGAGATTAGAAATGCCGATGATGTTACTTCTGACATTAGGCATATGCTTAGTCCAAGTAAGTCTTCTCTCGAGGATGAGATATTTAATTTCGTTAGTCCAAGGAATGGTAACATAATTACGAACAAGTAATATAAAAATTTTGTTTTTAAAGTCAATTCCTACTTAGGCCATCAAAGAAAAATTTAATATAATCAAGCTAATATGAGTTTTTGTTGCATTAAAGTATCTCAATTTGTTGATTTTCTATAAGCAAGTAGGTTTACAATGGAACTCTATGGGAATTTGGCGAAATATTACAGATATCGCCAAGTTGGTGTCACTTTTGGCGACTCATTTTGGCCACCAAATTTGGCGATATATCGCCAAGTTGGCGACAAACTTGGCGGTATTTGGCGACAGAACAGGGTCCCACCCCCCCTATGGTAACCCTTATTGAAAATACTTTCATTGAAATTCAATAACCAATGGCGGCCATTTTGTTTCCCATGCAAAACTAAAATTAATTAATTAAAATTTAATTAATGAATTAATATTTGAAAAACTTTATTAACATCAATTGTCATCCAGTACAAGTTTAAAAAAATTTATTTCAACCTGATAGGATGAATAATGAGTATTTTATTAACGATTGAAAATTTGTACAAGATAAATATATAAATATATAGATATATAAATAAATATAGGGAGCGTGTGAGCTAATAGTAGGAATTGAAAAAAGTTGATCATAAAAAAATTTGGATTTACACTATTTATTTTAATTTTCTAAACACTTTTTCCGAGTATTGCTGTATTTTACATTTTTTATAAAACATTTTAGACTGTTGGGAGTCTTGTATTTCTATTCACTCTGAAACATCTCATATAAAAAGTTTGTGTATATTTATTTAAAACTATTTTCTTAACCAATTTATGCCTAGTGTCCCATTTTTGGAACGTTTCGAATTGTAATAATTTTTTATAATTTTCTTCTTCTTTACAACATGAAAATTGTATGAAGTAATTGTCTTTGAATTTCTTTATCTTACATTTATTACCGAGAGATGACAGCATAATATTGATATTTGCTTAAGTTGAGGCCTTTTTTTCGGTGCTTATAGATTTTTCATTTTTCAAAATAGTGAAATCTAAAAAGTAACTTTATTTGCATTTTTTGTATCAAGGGTCCAAATAAATAATTCATAATCTTAGCTTGTAGACTTCTTTGAAATGCGTATTTCTCAAAATTTCGAAATTGTACGTTCAATCCTATATTTTTTATGCATATTTGTAACGTACAGAATATAGGGTGCTAGGCGCAAATGGGTACACATTTCTATTAGCCATTTAAGGGACAGTTATTTATGTAAAGTCCTGTTCGAGATGATTTTTAAATAAATTGTTTTTTAGCCTCAAATACGATTATACGTAATTTATTAATAATAATATTTATAATGTTATGAGTCTCTGTAAAGAAATAAATATATATTTTTAATAGATCATAAAAATACTAATTATAGTATATAATACACAATTTAAAAGCTTAATTTATATAAATTTTGACAAAACATATAACTATGCATTTTTACACATATGGATATTTAGTACGTTTACATTTTATCAAATAAATACAAAAATATTTCAGCGTAATTTTTTTTAGTATTTTTCCAGTTCATTTTGTAACATTTTAAAGTAATTTTACCAACAGATTTGAGAAAAAAAAATCAGGCATAAATGGATTAAGCATGTTTATAAAAGATATGTGAATTATCAAAAATGGATACTAGCAAAGTTAGAAAAGTAATACCGAAATTGGAACCGCAGAAAGAAATTTATCAGTATAATAAATCAAATTTTCTCTTGCCCTTAAATTTATTCTTTTATATTTTCTGCTATTCAAAAATTCGAAATTCTCAGAGATACATTAATGTTGCTTTCCGCACTTTGAAAATTTGGCTGTTAAGTGAAGCATTTCCGCTGAGTGCAGTTGATTATGAAAATTTTTACATAAAAAAATATTAAAATAAGAAAAATAATAATGTGATTCCAATTAAAAATTATTTTTAATATAACTCAACAAATTTTTAAAATGTCAAAAGATTACTTATTTAGCGTTTTTGATATAGAGTATAATGAATAAAAATATTCTCTACTTCTTATCAATTGTCTAAAGAATCGTGATTTTCAAAGCTACAGTGTTACTCTCCGTATTTTGAAACTTTGGCTGAGAGACAGGGGAAAAAACGAGCATTGATACAGACAGCCATTTATAACAGATAAGTGATACTTTATAACAATTATTACTCTTTTAAAAACGTGCAATTTGAGGCGCGCATGACAAAGTACCTGATTTCCTCTGAATGCAATTGATTATGACAGACTTTTACTCGCGTGATGTGTCAGAAGCTGTCCAAATCGCTAGCCACCTGTTGCTGGATTTTTTGGCTTTACAGGTGGTCTACACATCGGTGTTACCGGCCGCGGGCCGCTTATATTTTTTACAGAGATCACAAAACTATATCAGGAAGCTGCAAACGTTAACATAAAAGCTGGGATTTTTTAAGTAAAATTTTTTGTCGTACAATCACAGACAAAAACAAAAATCTTATTGATCTAAGTTACAAAATCTTAAATAGTGGTCTATAGCTCTAAGAATTCATAACATCTATAACAATGTTTGATCCGTTTTAATATTTATCGTTAGAATTATTCAAAGTATCATGCAACTCATATGACACATTTAAATTCACTAATATATGAACTTCTAGGTTTAATACATAGTTTTACGCACAAAAAATTATGTAGATTTGTTAAAAAATTTGCATTTTAATAATTTATATAAAATGATTAATTTATATAAGAAATTACCGAAATTTTCTTGGGAGTTTTCACAGTATAAGCATCTACGAGGTGTATTCTTTAACCCGCGATATGCTATTTCTTTGGATCAACAATTAAAGTGTCGCCCCTAAAATACAACGTTCCGTTACATAAGCCAGCCGTAAAATAAAGCAGATGTATCATTGTACAGTTAAATACTGATAATCTCTACTGCAATTTTTTTTAACTTCTAAGCATCACACATTTTCAATTTTTATGCCGTCGTATAGGGGAAAAAATTACTTTTAAATGCAATTTGTTTGAAACTGAGATATTAATTTTTTTTTTGTAGTTTTTAACACCATTTGTATAATGGTCGCAACTGAAATACTCGATTTCTGAAGAAAGTAAAGGGAAAATAGTTGCAAAATATTAGATTATTATATCTTTTTGTTGCTATTTTCCTATATTAACTGAAAATAAATGTAATTAAAATATACGTGCTATTTTGAAATTATATAAATGAATGATTTCTGATAAAACATGGAGCTGTTATAAACTATATTCCATTTTAAGTATTCATATTAATGTTACAAACAAATGAAGGCATATGAATCATTTGAAAGCCGATTTTTTTTGTCGAGTTTCTTGAATGACGTCATCGCTTTTTGCTGTGTTTGTGTATTATTCCGCGATAGTGACGTGTTATTCATACTTTTCTGTAGATGTTGTTTAAGACTGGATTATAAAAGTGGAATTCTTCAGCGGATGCGAATGACGTTCTTTTATATATAATAAAAACATGTGTTGTAAGTCTTAAAACTGAAATACACTGGTGTGCAAAAATTAAGGACGAAATGAAGAAATTAACATAGCAGCGGCACGAAAAGGCATAATCAAAGGCATTGCGAAAAAGGCTTTGCATCATTTTCGGAAATTCTCCTCACTTTTTCCATATTCTTACAAATCTACGATATTACGGTTCAATTTGTATCAATTTGCAGAATTTCTGTACGACGTTTAAAAAAGTCCCGTCCTTAATTTTTGCACGGCAGTGTATATTTTGTATTATCTATATATCTATCTATCTACATATATATATAATGCCCTTTTATTTACTTATTTTTATATACTTATTTATTTATTTTATATTTACTCAGTACTTATTAAGTTTATTCCTATTTTTTTATTCCACTTTAAATAAATGCTAATCTAAACCATTTCTTGATTTCTTCAATTAATTTCATTTCTTTTTTATGGGTATAGATGGCAGCACTAAACATTTTTGTTAAAAACCTAGTTACAATATAGTTTTCCTTTTTCACACCTGTTGGCAGCATTGTTCTGGTTTTCAGCAACTGCTGCCCAGATGTTCTAATAGTCCTAAATCTGTCTGTATCCTCACATACTTTAATACAGTGAGTCAATTTTCTGAAGTTTTGAATCCTAATATGTAATTGAGGTATTGTGCTCTAATAATTTTTAATATCCTGTGTGAGGTGTATCTTTCTTTAGATCTCTTGGGTTTTTTTTATCATTTGTTTTCTTTTATGTTGCGCTATTAGGTGCTAAATTTTGTCATTTTAGGCTAAATGCTGAGAAAATTGGATGAAATAACGCATATTAACTATGAATTAACCAACAAGCACCTCTGATGATTCTGTGGGTTATTTATTCATAGTTTCTTATTTTACATACTGGTTTCCTATGTTCATATCTTGTTCATCTTTAGAATTCTACCTGTTCATATATTTGTGATTTCATCTTTATTATATATATATATATATATATATATATATATATATATATATATATATATATATATATGTATGTATGTATGCATGTATGTATATTTTTCATCGGAGGCGACACTAAATTCTGAAAAAGCAGATTTCCTGTTTTCTAGTTTTCAACCTCCGCTGGGAAGTAAAATAAAGACAATTGTGAATAACAAAATGGTTTTATAACCAGTAGTCAAGTACAATCAAAGTTACTTTTCGATATCGTCACTGTAAAGATTGAGACATTTGTCACCTCATTCGACAAGTTTTTGAATATGCTCTTTATATAAAATTGCAGCCATCTTGTTGAGATAGGTCTCCACAGTGTCTTGGAAATTTTCGTTGCGATAAAAGCACCGTCTTCCCAGACCTGCCTTCAGCTCTCGAAGAAAATGAAAGGTCACTCGGTGCCAGATATGGGCTGTACGCCGGGTGATCGAACACTTCTCATCGAAATTGTGAAAGAAGCAGTTGGGCCACCAATTCGGTCTGGCACCGAATGACTGTCTAGTTTATTAACTGGAACATTTAAATTTAAAAAAAAGTTTCTTTTGCTGCCAGTGATTTTCAGAAACGTTTTCGTGTAATTTTATAATGCATTAATCAGTTTTTCTAAACCGGAATTTGGGATGCTATCAATTCTCAATTGAGCATTTTTAGTTGCGAATTGAATTTATACATGCAAGAATAACAAAATAATACTAATTTTAATGTTAATATTAATGCTGTTAATTTATAAATTTGCCTATAAAACATATTTGTTGAACATGAAAATGTTTACTTGAGTGTGGATGGCATCCGAAAAAACTATATTCTGGGATGAGAAAACTGATTAATGCATTAAAATTGATTATAAACTACTCGAAAGTATTTTCTAAAATCACTGGCAGCAAAAGAAACGTTGTTTTTATAAATGCTTCTTTAAATCTAAAAAAAAAAAAAAAAAAAAAAAAAAAAAAAAGGTTTATGTGCTTTCTAAAGATAAAAAATAGTTTTCGGAACTGTGGGTAACTATGGAAAAAATGTTATTTTATGTTTTTGCTCGTGGTTAGATAATATTTTAGTAGAATTGGAAACATTTGCCTTTTTTAACGATGCATTGTCATTGAAACCTTAATCTTATTGAAGAACGATTTGCTTTAAAATAATTTAAGTGAGTTAATATTGGAATTGAACTTGTTGTAAAAGACTCAACCCTTTCGAGGGTGGTGTCCTTAAAAAGGGACACCTAATTTTAATTCCAAAACTGACAAACGGCTCCAAGATTATTTAATTTAAATTTTCCATTTATAATGTACTTGAAAATAAGCAAGTTCGTATTTTCTAATAAATTCTTTTATAAATTCTGGTGTCAGTCCATTATTTCATCAGTTTATAAACAGAATTACTCCGCGGCGGAAAGGGTTAAATGGAATGGGAATTTTCGAGCGTCGCTTTGGTCACCATCTTGTGCCCTTTATTTGCCTAAAAATTAATTGCTTTTATCTTGATGAGCTGAATTCAGCATTTCAACATGAGTTGTGAGGGATCTTTTGCAACCTTGAGGAATAATTGATAAAAATGCATTGATAAAATAAAACTAAACAGATGTCTTTTTATGGTAAAAGCTATTTAATATGCACCTCTCTACCAATTAGAATGTTACTGCATACACACACCTGTTTTGATTTCTTATTCTTAATAAGCTTCCGAAGCTTATTTCCATGATTCCGCATTTTCCTGTTTCAGTTGTATAGAATTTGGCGGGAACGACATTAATCACTTCGTGCTATTCGCTAATTGTTAGCTTTTTGGAGGCCTTGATTGCCGCCATGAAATTGCTTCAAATCTTCTTCCTCGATACACCATCTGTTAAAACTGATATAAAAGATATCGCAATTGGCATGGAAAATTACGTTTGTATTAACTAAATACTGAAAAAAGTGAGTATATTAAGGAGACAAGGGAAAGTAGAACAGTTTTTGAAAAAAAAAAAAGAATTGAAATTTTTTAAAAACGTCAAAATTAAAAACTACGCCTGACCAAAAATAAAAAAAGATTTAAGGGGACCTTCTACATTAGGAGACCAAGAAAAAGGCATTTTTTTATTATTTTTTGTAAGAAAACTGCATGATGGATCTTTTTGAAATTCTAACAGCTTATTGTACGTATCTTAAGGTATATACAAGAATTTTTTATTAGATTTTGTTGCTTATACTCTAAGTTATAAACAAATATGTTCAACCACTTTTTTGACACGGTGGGCAAGATTTAAAAAAAAAAAAAACTACTCAATGGATCATCTTGATTTTTTTTAATTAAAGCTTATTTAATTGCCTTCGATATGAATTAAAGCTTTTACTAAATTTATTAAAAAAAAGTTATTAACAAATAAGAACAATTTTTTTTAACATTTTTTTTTAATCAGCCATTACATATTTTTTTTAAAAATAAATTTATGGGTTCTTTTAATTTAACTAGAAGCTATATTCACGAAGTTTACGAAAAAAAATTATTTTTGTGTTTCAGATAATTCTACAAGGCGCTATCATGCCCACCGTCCAGACGAAATTTTCCAAAGCAGTTGAACATATTTGTTTATAACTTAGAGTAGAAGTAGCAAAATCTAATAAAAAAATTCTCGTGCATACCTTAAGATATGTACAATAAACTTAAAATTTCAAAAAGATCCATTATGCAGTTTTCTTATAAAAAAAAATCATAAAAAAGAGATTTTTTTTTTTTCCTAATGTAGAAGGTGCCCTTAAGGGGGTAGGATACCTTTGAACATATCGAAAAAATAAAAAATATCACTATGTTTCAAGCTTCAAGCAGTCAAAAAGCTGACTTATTACAAGCTGACAAGCTTGTAATAAGTCAAAAATAAAAATCAAACTTCATTTAAATATAAAGCTCATATTTATATTTATATTTAAAGAAATATATATACTTGTAAATAAATAAATAAATATTGAAATGATAAGTTAAAAAATATATGATAATAAGAGAAAAAATCTTACGCGCATGATAAAATCTGAAAATATGCATTTAAATAGGAAATTTTGGTGAAAATAATTACATAATAGTATTACCTTTGTACTAAAACCAGAATATTTGAAAAAAATATTGACTAAATTAAAAAATTAACAGAAAATTGAAAATTTTCACTCTTTAAAAATATTTTCAAAGTAAAAAAAAAAAAAAAAAAATTACATTTTTCTGGTTTTAAGTTGTAGATAATACAGAAATGAATATGTTTTGAAAATTTCTTTTGATTGCCATGTATAGTTTTTTAGTAATACTGCGCGCAGTATCAAAATTCATCATTTTGAATAAACGCAACACAAAGTTTAATTATCCCATGTAGTCTTAATATATAGTCTTAATGAAACTGTCATAATTAGTACACTAATATGGGAATTTTTCAATGCGTTTTTTTGCAAATTGTTCAGAAATGATTATGGAATCAAAATATGTATTAAAAATTTATCAAAAATTTTGTAGGTTTAAAGGTATCCTACCCCCTTTTAATAACATAAAATCTCAACACATGTCTTCTGAAAGTAATAGTTGTTAAATATGCATGCTTCCTTGCCTTACACTAACATTTATCCATATTACTGCATATTCACACCTGTTTTGATTTCTTATTCAGTTTCCGAATCATATTTCCTTATTTTTCTGCACTAGTTGCCGAGATAAAGGTGAAAACTACATTAATCACTCGGTGTTGTTTTCTAATTGTTAGCTTTTTGGAGGACTGGGTACCGCCATCAAATTGTTTAAGAGTTTTCTACTCGATATACCATCTGTTAGAAGTGATATCAAAGCTCGAAATGTAGGCGGCACACGATCATCGAAGTAACAGGTGGCTTCCGAGCAAGGTAAAAGAAATGGATACCGCAATATTTATATTCGGCTCCTTGGGAAAACTGTCAGAGAAAGAAATAAGATTAAGTGACCGAGCGTGAGTCCCATCGCCCGGAAACTACCTTCCTTCCTCAGGTAATTCAAGCGAATCGAAGAATCTCCGGCAGTTCTGAAAGTGACTGGGACACCCCCAGTAGAATAAGTGGCAAGGAATTGATTCAGCTAGTTTTTCTTTTTCTTTCTTTCACTGGATTTCAATACAATTCTTTCCAATACTCGATTAGTTTGGATTATCAAAACAAAAGATCCCTGCCGGCCCGGCCTACAGGCGGAGGTAGATTTCGAAGTTAAGTATACTAATTTCATCAACAAAAACTAAATCATGATTAGATATAAACCCACTTTAACAATTTTATCTGGCCACTTTTGATGAGTTTTAATTTCATTTTTATATAATAACTAGTTTTATCAGAATCACGTTAAAGGGGTATTTAAAAAAAAAAATACTCATTTTTAATAGAAAAAATATGAAACTTGCTGACGTGGTTTTTGAAGAGATTTATAAGCAACCCGTATTTTTATTTTTCGTTCAATTAATTAAAACTTGATTAATAAACAATTATTTTCTCAGTAGGACAATATTTTTCGTTTCTAACACAATCTCTTCGGGAAATTCTGTTCAAAATGCCCACTTTTACATCATTTTTTTAAATATATTTTGCCGCTATCAAAAAATCGATCATTACGGTACATTATATAGTTTCTGAATAAGAGAATCTACCAATTCGATGCGTTTGAGAGCAAAAATGAATTTAAAAATGAGTCAGAAAATAAGCAGTTTGGATTTGAATACACCCTTAATAAGATGATTTTTTTCTTCAACCGCTATGTATTTTTAATTTGTTTTTGCTGTAAGAATTGGTCCTATCAAAAACTTGTATGCATAGATGTTGAAGACAATATTAAAGATATATGATGAATTTTTGGGGATTTCATATCATGTGAATTGACGGAGTTATGGATTTTTTTCTTCTTCACCCCCCCCCCTTTTTTTTTTTTTTTTTTTTTTTTTTTTTTTTTTTTTTTTTTGCGGTACGAATTGGTCCTATTAAAAACTTGTGAACATAAAAGTTGTAGATAATATTAAGGAGATTTATAATAAAATTAATTGGATTTAATATCTTGAGAATTGACGAAGTTATGAATTTTTTTCTCCCAAAAACCCTATTTTTGCGCCCCTTGAGCCCATTTTTAATTTTATCAGAAATCTGTGATGCATAAATTTTTGGCCCTATTTTTAGAAGTAATAAAAACTTTAAACTGATTTGATATGTACAAAAATTAAGAAGTTATGGGGGTTTTTCGGTTTTCACAAAACCCCTCCCTATTTTCATCCCCTTGGTCCGATTTTGCCCATCAACGAACTTGACCGAGATTTTATGCCCCTTGATTTTATGTATCAGTTTTGAAGAGATTTGTGCAGAATTGTAGAAGTTATCGTGTCCAGAAGAAAGTGATTGATATATATAGAGAGAGAGACAGACAGATAGATAGATAGATAGATAAAGATTTTTACTGAGGGTAGTTTTGGGCTCTAGGAGTCATGATCGGTGTAGATCTGCAAACATTTTTCAGAAATTCCAACATAGGGGAGAATGTAACAGGTAGTATTTCATACGAAATCCACCTAAAAATCCAACAGCAGTTAGTTCAAGTCCTCACTGAAGGAAGGGAGATAATTGCATGCATGTAAATTCGACCAAAAGAAAGAAAGAACAAAACATACAATTTAATCACCAAGTTGTCCCATAAACAAACTAAAATAGCTATTCAAATAGAAATTATGTCTTCTTTTAACTTATCGTAAAACAAATTAGCTTAGGCGTAATCTTCATACTGAATTTGTATCAAATTATGAAATTTTCAAAACGATCACCTAATTTTGAAGACATATTTCTTTTCAGAAAATTTTACTATAGGATACCAAACGGGAAGTGATTCAGCCCAAAAGTTTAAGAATTTATGAAAGTTTAAAGTTTGGAACTCCCAATGTTAAATTAATTTTTAATCGTTGTAAAATAGATTGCAATGCGGGTAGTTTTAAAAGCATAACTCAAAACTGCTTCGAGGAATGAGCTGAAATTTTGGATTCGCGTATTTAAACTTCTGGATATCGATTTCTGTTAAAAATTTTATAGGTTACTATTTTTTTCGAAAATTAATTTAAAAAATGTACATATTTTAAAACATGCTGTGTATATTAATTTGAATAGTGTAGCCTTGGAATTATCACTATCTTGCTATAGAACAGGGTTCGTACGCTTCAAAGGCTTTCAAGGACCTTTAACCAGAATTTTCGCAATTAATATTTACCTTATTTAATGAAAAAAAATTCTATCTTCAGATGTACCGAAATTTCTGGTTCGAAAACACCTAAAATACTTTGAATCCGTTGATACGTACGAACCCGGTAGAAATGTGTTCACTTTACTTGAAGCAATCCCGTTACAAGAATTTTATGGAATACGCTCGTGTTTTTAATTAATTGAAACATTTCTTATTATACGTCAAAAGCGACATTTTATGAATTATGAGTGACAGAGAGGTGCACACTTTAAATATAATGCATTATTTTTGAAGCACTTATAAAGTAGTGCATGGGCGATATACGAGGCGTGTTTTTTTTTTTTTTTTTTTTTTTTTTTTTTTTTTTTTTTTTTTTTTTTTTTAAGAAAGTACCGTTTCGATATTAAAAAAAACACAAGGCTATTTTTTTAACAATTTTATTTTGAAAGCCTAAATTTTGATCTATTTTTAAACTTTATTTTCGCCTATATTAAGGCACTTGTCGTATAGTATGAACAACTTTTATATCCCACCTTCATAGAAATCTGCCGCCTGCTGTGCGAACTACTGCATCCCCGCTGTTTTGACGTCAGCATCGTCGTAACCTGTGCCGTGCAATCCAAAAATAAAAGTAGTTGCATAATCAGTAGAGGGGTCTTTTTGCTTGACGACAATGCTCGTCCACATTTGGCTCATCAAACCCAGGATCTCATCGCGTCCTTTGATTGGGAACAACTCAATCACTCGCCGTATAGCCACCTAACGCTGAGTGACTGCAGGGCTGCCACAGGCGACAATTTTTATATTCAATTCGCACCACTATTTTAAGAAAATAAATTTTGTAGTATATTTCTTTTGCAGATGTTGTCAAAGTACATGTAAAAATTTTTTCTTTAAAAAGATGGTGCGAGATAGAATCGAAAAATAGTCGCCTGTGGCAGCCCTGTGACTGCCATTTGTTCCTACACTTAAAGAAGCACCTTGTCGGTCAGCGCTATAACGATGATGACGAAGTCAAAATGGTGGTTATGCATTGGTTAGCACAGCAGATGGCAGATTTCTATGAGGATGGGATACTAAAACTGGTCGTACGATACGATAAGCGCCTTAATATAGGCGGAAATTATGTTGAAAAGTAAATTTAATGTAAAAATAAAATTGTTAAAAAAAAGCTTGTGTTTTTAACACTTTTCAACAAAGTTGAAACGTGTTTATGGCTTCGGTTTGTCTGTAGGTCTGGCCGCGCCCAAACTCCCGTAAATATACTCGGATTGCCCTGAAATTTTTGGATGTTATTAATTTTTATCATAGCACGTTCCCAATTTGAAATGAAATTTCTAGCATGTTTAGTTCATTTACAGGGACAGTCAAAAGTTTTCCTTTACATTACGGCCTATGGGAAAAAATCGTTTAAAATGATTTTTAATGATGTTACATGCTTTCATAATAAAATTGATATGCATTTATCAAGTGCAATAAAATGTGCAATCTGTAGAATATGCGGTGCAAATAATAGTTATTATTCATTTACAGGGTCACACAAAGAATTCCGTTACATAATGATGTAGGGGTGGAAGGAATTGTTTGCAGCGTATTTTAATTATGTTAAATTATTTCATGTATGAGTTATGCATTTTTACGCTGAACTGCATTTGGTTTACTAAGAAATGTTTGTAGAACATAGATAAAATGAATTGGATACATGGCCATCTATAAATGATAATTTCTGGAAATGTGATTTCAGCAGTTTTAAGAGTGCTTTACTTTGAATTAAACTTTGGCTAAATAGTGGCGTGTAATAAAGGTACTAGGTTAACTACAGGGTTGTACAAAAGTATGCAAGTATGTTTCCATCTATTAGTATAAATTGCTGAAAGAGAAATTTCAACCTGTTATGCGTTTTCATGCTAAACTAAATTTCTTCATTATATAGTATATATATCAACCTACAGATCAAATACAGGGCTGTTCAAAAGAATTGGAATACATATTTGCTATAGACGGTAACTTCTGAAATCAGTTTTTCAAATGTTTTACGCGTTTTCTAAAATGTTTACTTAGTTCTCTTATATATCTTATTTCCCTAAATAACGAAGTTTTGTTAAATCATTCGGGAAGTATTGGAAAATGTTTCATAATCTATGCTTAACGCATGGTTTTTCTTACTTGTTTTAATATCAAAACGTTACTTAATTAAAAATCACACCTCCTACAATGAAAAATAAATGCTTCCCTGTTAGCTAAAATTTTAATTTAGACTCATATCTTTTTAATAATATTAATTGCGCGTAACCCAAATAGTTTAGCATAGTTTTAAAGATCTAACTTAAACACATTTTTTTTAAAGAATAAAGAATAACTAATTTTATTTTCACTTTTTAGGGTTCCGTACTTAAAAAGTAAAAACGGAACCATTATAAGATCACTCCTGTGTCGGTCCGTCTGTCTGTCACAGCCATTTTACTCGTAAACTATGGAACGTGAAAAGTTCAAATTCGGGGAAGTAATAAAGACCATTGACCCACATATTTTCAGATTAATAAACATTCATAAATATATTTAGTAAAAAAGTAAAGGGGCTAATTATGCTACTTAAAAAAAAAAAAAATCATTTCTTTGTATATCATGTGGGGTATCCTGTGAAAGCTTTTGTAACGCTGAACTCAAAAATACATTCCTTTTAATTTTAGGTATTATATTTTCAAAGATATTGTTGAAAATGTAGCTCAAAAATATGTCCCCCCCCCCCTCCCATCTAATTCCGAATCTACTGAAACTAAAATTATGAAAAAATTAGAGGTAGTAGACGTTAATATAAACCTTGCCGGAAAATTATAGCGATTAACCTAGGTCACATAGTTTTTGAGTAATTAGCATATTTCTGTTATACACAAATTTCGATTTACGGGCATTCAGAAAAATTGTTGAGCATCGCTGAATATATCTATCGTTACAGAAGAATAAAAGCATTGTTGATAATGATTTTCGAAAAAAATCATCGGTAATTAGCCGAGATATTAACCCTTAAAGGTACGGTCAGTTTGGGCATACACAAGGACAGGGGCGGCGTACTCTACGCCTAGTTAAGAACTTTCAATGATATATATGTGTAATGTAATGTCCAGTAACAGTATAAAAGCAATAAACGTCAAATTGCTAAAAACATACTAATTTAAGGAGTCTCGGGACTCTAAAATATGGAAAAAATGAAAAAAAGACCATTTTCAACATTTAATGTCTTAAAATGTATATGCTTTTAAAACACAATTTTAATTGGGATGAAAGATATAAGTATGTTCTTTCGTTTCATGTATTTAAAAAATTGCAAGATACAGAATTAGTATTTATAGGGGGCTCGAAACTGTTAGGCATTTGTCGAATAAAAACTTGGCATAACAGTTTACGCGCAGGATTAGAAAATAAATATTGCAACTAGAATGAAAATTTTGGTGCTTACTTATACTTCAGATTGTAATAATTTCCCTGAACTTAAATAAATTTGTATTTAAAGCATTTTTATGCTTTTAATGCAATGTTGCATTTAGCTAATACTAAATTTTGAAAATTTCAACAGTAAAATCACCTAAAAAAATATTTTTTTGAACAATAAAAAGGAAATTTTAAGTTCAGTTTATACAGACTAACATGAAATATATGTTTTGAAAATTTCATGAAAAAATATTCAGAAGTTTTTGAGGTATCTTGCGCGTTATCCCCCAAAAACGCCATTTTGAAAATAATGACTTTAAAGTTTCGGAAACGCCCCTTCAGTTATTGAGCGGGTATAATTCTAAAAGCCAAAACTTCTGTTCTAATGGGACTTTCAAGGAAACAATTATATCAAAATATTCAGAAAAGATAGGAGTTTAACATCTAAAAAATTAAAATTTCTTAAATTTTGAAGCTTTAAGAGTCCTGCGACCACTTAATCCTTTCCGGCACGCAGTAATTCTATTTATAAATTTATGAAATGATGAACTGACACCAGAATTTATAAACGAATTTATTAGAAAATGCGAACTTGCTTATTTTCATGTACATGATAAAAGGGAAGTTTTAATTAAATATTCTTGGTGCCGTTTGTCTGTTTTGGAATTAAAATTAGGTGTCCGTTTTTTAAGAGCATCGCCCTCGAAAGATTTAATTAGAATGAATCGCATAAATACTGTGGGATTCGCGATAGTTTGCATTGATTGTATTTCTCAATACGCCTCGAGGACTTTAAAAGTTAACTAAACACCTATCTGGAAAAACGCGGCACTGACCAAGGCGTCGTTGCAACTTTGAGACCTCAATTCGAAGCGCGCTTAGCACAATGCCAAATTTGAACTTTGAACAAAGGTTTTGTTTCAGCTACACTGTAGAAATAGAGGTTATTACTACGCTGAATTTAGTTTCATGAAATGCCAAATGAAATTTAACTATGCACTGCTTTTATTGTCAGTACCGAATTAAGTTCATCATAAACAGATTAGGATAATATTAAAAAAAAAGAGTTATACGAATAGCTATATTTGATATTATTTAGGTTCCATATATCTTTGAACTTTCATGGTATACCCGATTACACTTTTCTAATATATACAGTTCTACCCAACCCTTACGTTGTATAGTTTTTTACAAAATCTTAGTATTCTTTTAGCAACTTTTTTTTTTTTTTTTATAATACAATTACAAATTCATATATTTATTCTACGGAACCCTCTGTGCGCGAGTAATGCTCGCACTTGACCGTTTATTTATATTTAAAATGTATATTTATCGTGAAAAACATCCGAGAGTAGCCCTTTGTAGGAATTTTATGCAATTTACTTGAATTTTACATTAATTTATTTCTCATAATACGTCAAAAGCGACCTTTTATGCATTATATCAGTGACAGGGAGGTGCACGCATTGCAAAAAGTGTATCCTTTTTGAAGCACCTTCCATCAAAATTTGACTAATCTTTCCAAAATACCTTCACAACATGGCAACAAAAAATAGGACAATCATTCTTCTACTTTACAACATTTACTACATCGTTGTAGATGAAGGTGAAAACATCAACATCCCTTCTACGTGGTCTTCCATCATTTGACAACAATGGACTACATGATCCATCCTCTCCCCCACGCACACATCAAGATATCATACAGGGCCCATGAAATAGGATCCCTTCGTCCGTGTGCCCCGAATTGCAGGGGCTTGTGTATGCATCCTTCGTTTATCACAGGATGTGAGACACTTTTTTGTAATTTTTTTATGTCTCGTATCGGAAGGCTGTCCTGGGTATATGCAAAGCAGTTTCGATCCTGGAGGAAGTTGAAGCCTTTTTATTTTGAATGGCGATACAGAGAGGGTTACGGAACGATCAATAAAAACATCATATTTTGCATGTTAAGATAAATACATAATCTAAAGTTGAATATTTCATCTTCCCTCCGTCAAAGTACATAATATAAGTAAATGGGGACATACAAACGCCGGCAAGGGATGACGGGAGGGTGCATGGGTGGTAGGGCTATGACCGTCCTTGGATTTTGAAATTTAATTAACTGAAATTTCTTTTTTTCTGGCGATTTCTTAACAAAAAATGTATAGTTTATTTTTCACAAGTGATTTAAAATAATTAAGCGCTAAAAGATATACAAACTAAAAAAATTTTGACAGGGGAGGGGGTGGTGTCTCGCGTTACTTCAACGTTAACATTCTAAAACTTAAACCTAATCATTTCGAAACTCTATACGAAAGAAATTTTCTGCTCTGTATTTTTTTTTTATATACATATGAAATGCGTTGATGAAATTTCAGTCTTTTTCTAAAAAGATAAGGGCTCTACTACTTCGTGCTTAATGTGTTCTACTTCGTGATGGAGATTAACTGCATTATTTTGCTAATACTTCATTAACTACATCATGCATTCAGTAAATGTTGGAAATAGCAATGCATAAACTTGTCAGACTATTTTAAACGAGCTTGTTAAAAACAGTATGTAGAATTTAAAAAATAGACTAGAGCATAATTAATTTTTTCCTGATATAATAAAAAGAGAACTTTTAATTGACTGACTGACTGATTCGGTAACGCAGAGCGGAAACGACTAAAATCACGAAATTTGGACAGTAGGTTGCTGTTATGCTAGGTAAGCAATAAGGAATATATTTTTACCCCCCCCCCCCCTCTAAAAGGTTAAATGGAGGGGGGGGCGAAAGTTTTAGGTCATTTCGTCATATCGCAGCAGCAGTTTTAGGTAGGAGCGATAAATTCAGCATAATAAATTTAATAAAAAAAGTTAAACACGTGTTTTAACAATTTTAGAATTTCAAGCACTAAGGGGATTAAACGTGGGTCGAAAGTTTTACTCAGTAGCATTTTTAGGTAGGAACGTGGAATTCAGCATAACAAATCTGCCAAAAAAGAAATTAAAATTGTAGCTGCAGTTTTAGGTAGGAGCATAAAATAAAGCTAAACCAATCTGCTAAAAAAAATAGTTAAACACGTATTTCAGCTATTTTAAAGCTATTTTAGCGATTTCATTGCCAACATCAGCTACGAACCCGATTATGGTAGATTAGATGAATAAGACAACTGATGCTGTTTTTTGATTAGTTATTTTGCGTAAGACATTTTTTCAAGTAAAAATGTTGTTATTTTCATAATATCTCTAGAGGCCATACGAAATAGAGTTTCGCTAAATGATACACCATTTGTTTGATATATATATATAGTTATTGTCAGGAAATTGTATGTTTTTCAGTTACATGCATTAAAGAAAATGCACATTCTCATTTATAAAGCTAGGGTTTTTTTTTTTTTTTTTTTCCTATGGTTACTTCCGAATAACTTTATTTTTCCTCGATTGCCTTTTGACGATTTACGTGCTAGAATGTACAAAGCTCCGCTATTTTCATCGCCATTTTAATGCATTTTTATTTACTTTACTTGTAACGTCCTCATGGTTAACATGGGCAAAGCCAGGTGGTTCTACTAGTTGGGAAATAAAAAGGTCTTTCGTGCACGTTGGCTGATGATAAGTAATAAATTAGACTACCAGTAACAACCTCTCGGATCCATTATTTCGTTCACTAAAACTAACATTTATTTCCAATGCTAACAGGAACAAGTAAAAATTCCTCAGCTTTTAAAACAAGTTGGAAACCGCACGTCAAACGTGGCAAATGAGGTGCGTTCGTACTATAACTTGTTTTATAAATATTTTTTGCACCGCATATTGTACTGAATGTATATTTTAGTGCACTTCAAAAGTGCATATCAATTTCATTCTGTTCGAAAGCTTTAATATCATTCAAATGCACTTGAAATAATTTTTCCCATTGGCTGTAATGTAACGGAAAACTTTTGACTGTCCCTGTAATTAAACTATACATCCGATTTTCATAAAATTTGAAATGACTCGACAAAATTTTGCAACAATTATATATTTAAAATTTGAGCATTCGGTTGGGTAGTTTTTGCTCTGTTATATACGGAGAGACGACGGACAGACAGACAGACGGACAGATAGACAGTGGGATTGAACGACGACTATAGGTGCTACGTATTTATATAATTAGGAACGCACCTAAAAATAACATTAGTGTCTCATGAGTTTTTACTTTAAGTGCATCACCTTTTTCTAATAACAAAGACAAAATATATCGGATAGAAGTTGTAGTCAAATGTGAGTATCTTTTTATAGAAACTAAGGGATCCAATCCAACCATTGCGGGTTACAGAATATAAAAGAAAAAACACTTTTTTAGATTAATATATATATATATTTTTAGATTGCCCACGAACAATAGCAAAAACCATTTATTTTAAAGTATCAATTTTGCATTCAAATAAAGTTTTGAATTTCATTAAAAGCGATAACTTTCGTATGAGTTAATAGCCTAATAAATCGCTATATATTTCGTTACTTACAGGATTTCTTTTTAATTCTGACCATTTCAGTTGTTTAAGGGCGTAGTTCGATCACATGTCTGTTAAATTTCTGTTTTATTTATATTATTTTATTTTATTGGTGAAGCTTTTACTTCGTTATTAAATATCAGCCAAAAATAAACGCTGAACTATTTTTTAACTTAAGTGTGAACGGATTTATATTTCATAATCATCTACACGCGGTAGAGATAGACTTAACCCGTAAGCGCACACTTTAGGATAAATCTCACCGCAATCACATTCTTCTTCTTCTTCTTCAAAAAAAAAGATAAGTCTTTTGAGGACGCTTCTGACATGCCTTGTACCTTTCAAGGTCAAGGTCGAGAAAGGGTGGGTGAAGCAATGTTTTTTCTTTGTCCGCTAGGAGTGGAAAAATATACCTCTTGAGATTAAATAACACCGCGCGTGTACAAACGTTTCCTTTCGATACGTTCATTTCTTACGGGATAACAAACACAAAAATAATTTTAATGAAAGACTAACATAAAAGCTACCCGAATATATATTGATAAAAGGGTATTAAATGTAATTAATATCACTTTTGTGAAACAATTCATCTTTTAAGCTGCAAAAAAAAAAAAAAAAAATCATTTGCATATTTTCTACAAAAAAAAACAAAAAAAAACAAAAACAACAACAACAAAAAAAAAACCACGTGATTTTTGCAGAAAGTCCAACAAATTCTGAAAATAAATGTGAAAAGCATGATTTTTTCCCTAAATGAAGTAGTACTGGTGCATTTTACAATATAGAGAAGTAGACTTGTTTTTAAAACGCATTTAGCCAAAATTATAATGGGAAACAAAATGGGGTGAGATTTATCCCAAGCGTGTAGTAACGTAATGGAAAGGGGCGCAGGTGCTGACGGGTTAAAGAAAAAAATATGCTTGAAAATTTATTTTAAACCATAAAAAACGAGTAAATTGCGATGCAGTTTAAAAAAAAAAAGTTGCAATATACCGGGTGTCCTAAAAAGGACTGACTGATTTTAAAATTCAATAACTTGCAAACGGTGGCAGATATTTAAAAATTTCTTGCAGGGGAGTTATGCTTAAGGTCAAAAGTTTTTTTTTACAGTGATTTTCGATTTCAGTTCGAATTACAAACAATAGATGGCGCTGCAATCAATAGACGCTAAATTCAGGCTCGATTTTTGGTACTTCGGGACCCACTCAATACATTTTAACCTCTTTTTTCCGCATGGAAGAAGAGAAAGGCAAAAAAATCGAGCCTGTATTTAGCGCCTATTGCTTACAGCGCCATCTATTGTTTGTAATTCGAACTAAAATCTAAAATCCCTGTCAAAAAACTTTTGACCTTATGCATAACCTTCCTGCAAGAATTTTTTAAATATCTGTCATCGTTTGCAAGTTATTGAATTTTAAAATCAGTCAGTCGTTTTTAGGACACCCGGTAGTTTTCAAACAAATTGCATTTGTAGGTACATTTTTTTCTGAATTCGACGGTGTAAAAATTGAAAATGTGCGATGTTTAGAAGTTTTAAAAAAATGCAGTAAAACAGAAATTTAATCGTCTGCTGTTGCCAATATCAAAATGACGTCAGCGTTACGGACGGAAGCGTTTGTCCTTTATAATATAGATAGATATACACTGTTTTTTCATTATTTATCGGCTAGCCATTACGTTAAAACCTAGTTCCTATATTATAATATTTGAATAAGATATTTATTCGGCATTTGTAAATGTAATTACTAGATCACATCCGTGTTCGTAGGTAGCAGCTGCATGTTTAATCCTACGTATTTTACTGTCTCACGAACGAGAGAGAGCATTTATTTTTTATTTATTTTTTATTTTACGATCCCAACGACCGACAGACCTCAATACCATCAAACATTTTACGAGGAGCACTGAACGGTCAGAATTTACTCTCCTGACACAAACGTTTTAAATATGCGGCCATTTTCGCCAAGTTTTATTATCATTTTCATATATCTGGAATTTGACCGCGGATGCAGTGTCTTTTAATGCTCTGCATATTTTAGAATATTGATGTGAATTTTTATTTTCTGAATTGCATGGTAGTTCATGATTATTAAGTTATAGATTATTCTAAAGAGATTATGATTTTTAGCCCCCGGAATGCTATTTCTTTCTCCCAGCTTATTTTGTCTCCAATAAATAACGTTACCTTGTGTACGCTAGCCGTAAAACAAAAGCCGATGTTTCATTGTGCGATTAAATACTCTACAACATTTTTAAAACTTCTAAGCATCGCACATTTTCAGTGTTCATACCTTAGTATTGGGAAAAAAGTACTTTTTAATGCAGTTTGTTTGAAAACTGCATCTTCATTTGTTTTTGAAATATTAATTTTTTTGTAGTTTTTAGCGACATTTGTTTCATTTTGGCAACTCAAGTTCTCCATTTCTGTAGAAAGTAAAGAAAAAAATAGTTGAAAAATAGCAATTATGTCTTCTTGTTGCCATTTTCCCACAAAAACTAAAAAAATTTAATTAAAATACGTGCTGTTTTGAGAAAAATATAAATGAAGGATTTGTGATAAAACAGGGAGCTATTATAAACTATATTTAATTTTAAGTATCTATATTAATGCAAATGACGTCATTTTCCATAAAATAAAAGCGTGTGCTTTAAGTCTTAAAATTGAAATATGTTTTCAATAGAGTCCCTATTATCCGAGTCCCGCTTAACCGAGTTATTTCCTTCTGGTGGACTGGTGGTTTCTATTATTATGAAACAGCCATTATAAATGAAGCGTTAGGTGAAGATGAAAGAGCAGCCGTAAATTAGAACTCTGATTTTCTGGTCAGAATAGAAAAAAAAATAATTTTTTTTTTCAAAAAAAAAATTATAGCCATTTTTTTTCCCATCAAAAAAAAATTATGGCCATTTTTTTCCCCATTCTGACCAGAAAATCAGGGTTCTAACATTTTACGACTGCTCTTTCATCTTCACCTAACGCTTCATTTATAATAGTTGTTTCATAATAATAGAAACCACCAGTCCACCAGAAGGAAATGAAGTAATGGAAATGCCGGGGGCGACACTAAATTCTGAAAAAGCAGAATTCCTGTTCTCTAGTCTTCATTGATTTTTTTTCTTTTCTATGTTTTCAGTGATATTAGGGATTCAATAAAGGTAAACGAGCTTTACTATTTGTATATTTACTTATTTTTAGAGTTCCGTACTTAAAAAGTAAAAACGACCTCATTATAAGATCACTCTTGCGTCTGTCTGTCCGTCTGTCACAGCCATTTTACTCGTAAACTATGAAACGTGAAAGTTAAAATTGGCTGAAGTAATAAAGGCTATTGACCCACATATTTATAAATTATTAACCATTCACAAATATATTTAGTAAAAATATAGATGGATTAATTAAATTACTTGATAAAAATTTTGTTTTTTCCTTGTACGTCTTATGAGATATCGTGTGAAACCTTTCGTAATGTCAAACTCAAAACTACATTTATTTTAATTTTAGGTATTATATTTTCGGAGATATCGTCGAAAATGCAGTACAAAAATATGTTCCTCTTCCTCTATTTCCGAATCTACTGAAACCAAAATTATGAAAAAATTTGGGGTATTAGAATTTAATTTGAACGTTGCAGGAAAATTATAGCAATTAACCTAGGTCTCATAGTTTTTGAGAAAATCGCTTTTTTCCGTTACACACACATTTGCGGGCGTTCAGCAAAGGAGTTCAGGAGTGCTGGAGATACCTATCGTAGCAGAAGTATAAAAGGATTGTCAATAATTATTTGCGAAAAAAATTGTCGGTAATTAGCCGAGATATTAACCCTTAAAGTCACTGACGGTTTGGACATACATAAAGACACAGGTGGCGTATTCTATGTGCCATAGGATTTTAAAGCCTAGGTAACTTTTAGGGGAAAGCAGGGGAATGGCGCTCATTTAAGGGAAAACACGAATAGCTAGTCAAATTTAGATTTAAAAAAATCAATATTTTATTAAGTATAACTCCAAAGCATAAGGAACAGTTTGCAATCAACTAATTTTCATAAAAGTTTTAGATAAAAGTTTTTTTTTATCGTTTTATTTAGATGACCATCGATTGAGCGGTAATGCCCGACATGGTAAGGTAATTGCGCTCAGAGTTTGAATACAACGTTTAAGTAAGGCAAAAGTCACATATGTAGTTGTGTAGGGTGTTCACACCACTGCAAGCTTTTTGCATCCACTTTACACATATTGTGCACACACATTGTGTTAGACATATAGTGGGCTACTTTTTTTATATTTAGTTTTTTTTTAATATTTTCACCACTTTTTGAAATCGTAAAATTCTTCTTGTTTAACGACATATTAATAAAGGCGAAAACAGGGAAATTTTACCATTTCAAAAAAGTGGTGTCAATCAACAAATTTTAATTTAAACAAAGTTGCCCACTGGCA
This sequence comes from Maratus speciosus, assembly GCA_963932465.1. Lineage (NCBI taxonomy): Eukaryota > Metazoa > Arthropoda > Arachnida > Araneae > Salticidae > Maratus > Maratus speciosus. The sequence goes on along the minus strand of OZ010795.1, from coordinate 345,762,346 downwards.
ACACTTCTTCTGGAATTCCACGCGAGCGCCATTACCCGTCATTGCCATGTTGGGTTTTATTGCATTATAATTGGCGTAACAACGCACTACAAAAATAAATAAAAGCACTGGTTTTTACTGGGATTGGAGGAATATTGAACATAAACTATTTTTTTAATTATTTATTTGCTTAAACTTTTTATTTTAGTCTAAGTAATTTTCTATTTTTTACAAGTGGCATCGTTAGTTTGAAAAAAAAAATAAATAAAAAATAAAATAAAATAAAATAAATAATAAAAAAAATAAACAGCTGTTTCTGTTCTGAAACAAGCTTTATATTTGGATCTGAGATTGTGGAAAATTAATTTAGCAAATCGATTTCAATTATAGAATTCATAAAATTAAAAAAATTAAAATAAACTAAATAATATCATAGCTAATGCTATTTTCTACAATTCGCATAAAATAAAGTATCAATAGCATAAGTACAGTAATAGTAGCATAAATTGAAAGAAAATAATGAGATTTAAATTGTTTTATACTGTTTTAATAGAAAGGAATGACATTGAATTGACGCAAATAGCAAATTTAAATTGCTTCTAAATTTCACTATTACGCTGCAGATTATTTCAAATAGACTATGAATTCTCAAACATAATGTGAAAAAATTTTCAGTTTTGATTCAAAATTTAGAAAACAAATTCAGTTTTATTTAGAATTAGATATTAATTGTAAGTTTTTTCTAAACCTATATACAAGCAGAATAACATCAAAATTTTAAATCTAATTTAGGAAAATAGACTTGATACCAACTTTTAAAGATTATCATATCTGAATGAAAAATTCTACCTGGCAAAATCAGCTAAAATTAAATATATTCATGTTTTCAATGTGTTCATTCTTATGTGCAGTTTGAGCTCGCATACTGTGATAACCAGTATTCTAATAAACACTTCAAAAACTAACGAATCTTAAAAGTTTCTAATTGCATTACAGTACAGGTAAAATAGGTTCTTTTTTTAAACAACTGATTGTCATTCACAAAAATTTGAAGAGAAGTTCGTTTTGGCACTAGAAATGAAAATCCAACAAGTCCCCTCGAAATAAAGTTGTTTTATTATGTTTTGAGGGGCAAAAGGATGCATTTTTAACACAGGGAGGGGGGGGGGGGAGATTTTTTTTAAGTAGCTGAAGGGGGATATCGTTTCTTAAGTACTTTTTAATTCTAAATCGAATGACACCGTTCGCAAGTTGATGCGATCATGTTTTACAAAGCTACGGCATGTTTTATGAATAGAAAATCGAAAATTATACTTTATGACCATAAAATAAGTAACAACTGATAGCCATTCACGAAAATTTGGGAAGAAGATTGTTTTGGCGCTAGAAATGAAGAGCCGATGAGTAAGTTTCCCCAAAATAAAATTGTTTTACTGTGTTCTGAGGGTGAGGTGGGGCAAAAGGAGACATTTTAACTCGGGAGGGAGAAATAATTGTTTTTAATAGGTCAAGTGGAATATCGCTGGTTATGGATTTTTTAGTTGTGAATCGAATGACACCATCAAAAAGGCGATACAATCATTTATTACAAAGTTTTGGTAGGTTCTATGAATACAAAGTTGAAAATTATACTTTATTACTAAGCACAGTTTTGTCACATTTATTTTACGTTCAAAGCATGTCCTTTGTACCATATAAAATAATATCAAAATTGTTAAATGTTCTCCAAACAGCATTATTCAAAATCAGGAACATTTGAGGCTTCTTCAAGGCCGAAAAGTCATAATTCATGTCTTCATAATTTTGTATTCGCGAAACCATTCATGACTTTGTAGTAAAAAAGCCTGTCTAACTTTGTAACGATTGATCGTATCGACTTGCGGAGGATGTCATTGGATTCAGAATTCAAAAATATATAATAAATGATACCTCACACGATCTAATTAAAAAAGTTGAATTTTCTCTTCCCCCCCCGCCGAGCTAAAATGCCCCTTCCCCCCCCCCCCAAAAAAAAAAAAAATCACGGTAAAACAACTTATTTTTTAGGGATTCATCTGACATTCATTTCTAGTGTCAAAATAATGTTCTTCCCAAACTGTTGTGAATGGCCATCAGTTGTTACTGTAAAAACCTATTTTACCTGCATAAAGTATAATCGTCGACTTTGTATTCATAAAGCTGGCCGTAACTTTGTAAAAAATGATCGTATCGACTTGTGGATGATGTCATTCGATTCAGAATTAAAAAAAAACATAATAAACACTTGGCTTAGTTAAAAACAAATGATTTTTTTACTATTGCCCTGAGGTAAATTGTTACCCTTTTGCCCCCCTCCCCCCCAAAAACAGGGTAAAACAACTTTATTTTTTGGGGACTCATCGGATCTTCATTTCTAGAGCCAAAAAGAAGTTTTTCCAAAATTTTCGTGGATGGCCATCAGTTGTATTTTACTCAATTTTTGATTCCTTTTACCTTGTACTATTATTAATGCCTATGGAAAAATCAAACTTTTACGTCATTTTTCACAAAAGTGCAGTGAAAGAAGGTGTTAGAATTTTTGAAATGTAAAACCTTCAAAAATAGAATGGAGCATATGCATGAACTGTTTTGTACAACTAGTAGTTGGTAGAATTTTTGTTATCCCCTCCCCTCCCCCCTTAGCATTTCCTTTCAGTACGTTGTATAATTTTAAGGATATATTCCCTACTCAAATTGCCATAAACAGTAGGTTAGAAATACAAAACTATTGTTTTCGACAATTATACAAATCACCCCTAATCTTTGAAAGCTATACATGTCCTTTGCGAATGGGACATATCATTACAGCACATTATAGTGAAGTTCCAAGAAGAAACTTTGTTTAATAATGCTTTTATGCTAATAAAGTTGACCGCGAACCATGTTAATATGAAGAACGAAAAAAAAAATAAAATAAAAATTGAGCTTATTCAAGCTCAGTTGCCACCAATGTCTTCCACAGCAGAGTTCTGTTAACCAGCTAAAGTATTCGAAGATCCTTAATTGAGGTGCCATTTATACGGCATTGCGCTTCGAAATTGCTCGAAAATGACACTACTTATTTCCATTACTTGAAAAAAAATCGGGGGTTGTTCTAAAGTCTGTTATTATTTCTTATCCCTCCTGCATTTAGTTTTCGGAGTAGTTAACAGGGGAGGAGTCAGGGTGTTTTACGCTCATCTTTTGAGTTTTTGCTTCAAATAAAACTTTACGCCCATTGAGGAGGGTACATTGACCTAAACAGTAATTAGAAGTATTTTAGAAGGTGATACTTGGTGATTCAAAATATTTTGTCGCGGTATTATCTATTTTGGGGTACTTCCCCAAAACTCTTGTAAACATGTTTTTCCATACTTTTCTCTATGAAGAATGCGACTATTCCTATTTACCACAGAATGCAATTATTCCTATTTTATTCGTATGTACCACAGAAATAATCACTTCTTTAGGACTTTCAAAAGTGTAAGGTAGGTAGTTTTAGAAATACCTTCGCTTGCATGAAACTATTAGCGACAAAATAGTTAAAGGAGGAGGTTCCAAGCTGTTTTGCACTCATTTTTTGAGTTTTTGCTTCAAATAAAACTTGACGCTCATTGAGAAGGGTACGTTGATTTTAATAGTATTAGAAGCATTTCAAAAGGTGATATTTGGAGATTTGAGCTAGACTATCGTTGTATTAGCTATTTTTAAGTACTACAGATGTTTTCGTAAACATGGTTTTTCTTTTCTGTGTTTTTCTCTATGCTTCTCTGCAGCAATTTTTCCATTTACCACAGAAAAAACATTTCTTTAGGATTTTCGAAAATTTAAGGTATATGTCTTCTTCAGAATTAAACTATTGGCGACAGAGTAGTTAAAGGGGAAGGTTTCAAGATAATTTACATTCATCTTTTGCGTTTTTTGCTTAAATTGACGGCCGATGAGGAGGGTACGTTGACCTAAACAGTGATTAGAAGTATGTTAGAAGGTGATACTTGATGATTCGAAATAATTTATCGCTGTATCAGTTATTTTTTGGAGGGGAGGGGGGGAGTAACTACCAATGTTTTCGTAAACAATTTTTCGAGGTTATTCTCTACGAAGAATGCTACAATTTATTCACATTAAGAAATAATCACTTCTTCAGGATTCTACAGTAGCAGTTTTAGAAATACCTTCACTTGAATTAAACTATTAGTTGCAAATTAGTTCACGGAGCGGGAGGGGAGCCAGCGTGTTTTACGCTCATCTTTTGAGTTTTTGCTTCAAATACAATTTGACGCTCATTGGAGAAAGTACGTTGACCTAAACGTTAATTAGAAGTATTTAAAAAGGTGATGCTTGATAATTTGAAATAATTGGTCGCTGTATCAGCTTTTTTTATTTGGGGGGGGGGGGGGGGTTACTACCGATGGTTTCGTAAACATGTTTTTTGAGGTTTTTCTCTACAAAGAATGCAACAATTTATTCCCATTTACCAAAGAAATAATCCTCGTAACTTCTGTAGTATTTACAAAATTTTAAGGTAGGCAGTTTTAGAAATACCTTCACCTAAAAGAAACTATTAGCGACAGAGTAGCTGCAGAAGCCAGGGTGTTATACACCCATCTTTTGAGTTTAACCCTTTCCGGCACACTGTGCCCGGGTCGGGATACCTAATTTTAATTCCAAACTTACGAACGGCACCAAGAATATTTTTGTAAAATTTTGCTTTTACAATGAATAGTTAAAACAACATGTTTTTAATTTCTAAAAAAGTCGTTTTGAAATTCCGGTGTCAGTCAATCATTTCTTCATTTTACAACAAAAATTGCCCGTGCCGGAAAGGGTTAAGTTAGAAATAAAACTTGACGCCCATTAAATCGGATACTGTCGATGCGAAAACAGCTCTTACTTTGCCAGTATAGCATCGCATGCATTTTAGAGTGATTTCAAGGAAAGACTAGTTGGTAGCGAAAGGCACTTTGAAGCTAAATATCTCCTAATTAAAATGCATTAAAAATATCCTGATTGCATAATATTATTGTCATCATGGAATCTATGTATCATATTAATTTTGGGAACTTAGGATGAATGGACATTAAAATGCATCCTCTTAAAATAAGGGGGTAAAAATGGTGTGGGTGACCAGTCTGCTTACCCCGTAATAAAATATAATATAAAGAGAAAAAATACAGATTGATGCTGAGATGAAGTTTAGGCCTTAATTAGTGCTCACTGACGTTTTTCCTGTTTAAGACACTTGTCTCATTACTCATAGAGATACTTAGAAAGTGTCTCAGAGAGAGATGTTTTTCTTGACTGTTTCCGCAGTTTGAATTGATAAAATACTAATATTCATGACTTGTGAAAAGAATACCGGTCCACCACCATAATTTTTATGTATATGTGTGCTCTGGTATGTTGATTTCGACTGAACGAACGTGTTCTTGATCTCAGCCTTATCAACTCAGTGCGGAACAAAGTATTCCCTTCATTTTAGTGTTTGTTTTTGTTCATGAATGCTATTGTTTATTTATAGTGAAAGAAAGTACTTGGGTCTGAGATCAGGGATCGTTAATAAGTATCTCTATTAATTATTTTAACATATTTTTAATCTGATTTATTTTGGTAATTAAAAATAATTATGTTAATCCAATAAAATGTTGTTGAGATACTTATAATAAAGATTATATTAAGTAATAGATTTTTGTAACAAATTCCAGGATGGAATTAAGTCATTTATTTAGCCCTTGAAGATCCATTGATCACATTATCCTGCTACATGGTAGCGTAGTTTAATTTTAATGTTTTTATTTTCTTTATTTTGTAAATATTTTTGAAACGTTTTGTAAATAAAAAAATGTAAATGTTTAATTAAGAGTTACTTTTATTGTATCATGTGACATTCTTTTTAGGTTAATGTTAGGTTAGTTTTTATATAAGATAATCGTAATTTAATGTTTTATTTCTTATCCAACGGTTTATACGTTGGGGTGGTCTTCTAAAAATATACAGCGTAATGGTTTAATTAATTAATAATCTTTTTCTATTTTTTTAGAGTTATAAATATACACTCTCCACTTAGACCAGGAGCCTTCAGGCATGATTTTATTTTTATTAATTAGCTACTTGACTAACTGACAAGTGTAATTTAGGTCCTTAGATGTTTCGGAGAATTTTTAATTATAAAAATCATAACCAATTAATTGTGTGTCAAATCCTTCCCCACCCCCTCCCTCAACAGACACGTTAACCTAAACAGCAATTAGAAATATTTTAGAAGGGATACAAATTTTGGGGGAAACGCAAATATTTCTATGATATTTTGATATGAAGAATGTGGCAGTTTATTCCAGTTTACCCCAATACTAATCACTTTTTTAGTATTTCAAAGTATTTAAGGTAGGCAGTTTTAGAACTTGTTAGTAGCAGAAAAGGTCACTAGTACTTCCATTTGTTGAAAAATCATTGTTGCCAATAAATTATGCGTAGCTGCCAAATCTTTCGATATTGGAGTACTATTATTTTCGAATAGAAATATCAGCTTACTATCATAAAAGTCATACGTATCATAAATAGGTTTTGTGAATGATGTATCATAATTGTTCCTTAGCAATATTGAGGATTTTAAACTAAAATTAAACGCATGAAGCATTCTAAAGGTGTGTGCATCACTTTGTGTGCATCAACTGCAGAAAATTTGTTTTGAGAAAAATGCATTAAATATACATACAGGAAATTGTATTTTCCTTACTTATCTTTAAGAGGTGTGAAAATACCCTCCCTGTTAAGTATATGGCAATATATTGAGTTTTTTTTTAAAGATTTTAACAATAAATTTTAGCATAAAAGCAAAAAAATACACATTTTTACACATTTCACATTATTTTTTCCACCATAAAAAAGTCTGAATTTCTTTAAAAGAATCACAAATGCTCTAAATCGGGAGTTCCTAAACTTTTTTACTGTTGTACCACTAACCAAAATTTTATTTATAATTTCGCAGTGCCATTATTGATAAAGGTCATGTTAATATTTAAAATGGCAGTATTATATCACGAAAGTTGTACTCGTATTATCTTCATTTATCGATATTTAAGTAAGCAGTAATAGTATGGTAACATTACAAGATTTATTTAATATATAATTAAAAATAATTGCATATATATATATTTTAAATATGACAAGATTTCAGAAATGTTGTGAAAAATATTTTATAGTGATTTAATTATGATCCTTTTTTTTTTAAATTTTAAATCCATAATACTCGTGACTTACTGGCATTTATTGACATACTAGTAAGGCGAAGTCGGCGGTCTCTAAATTTTAAGTATTACGTTTTTAAGTTCTGTAAAAAATTCCTGTGTAACCTTCGCGTACCAGAACTGGTACCATAATTTGGGAAAACACGTTCTAGATGATGAGTTAAAAAAAAATACTCACTTTAACTTAAAGTAGAAATAAATAATTACTGTTTTACACTGCCCATTATATGAAGAGTAATAAATCCGATATTCCTTCAAGGTTATCTAACTTTAAGCTTTTTAGACGTAATAAATGCATGAAATAATTGTTTTAAATGTGTATTTAAGTTAATTTTTTTTAATGTTCATGCAATGCCTTCTTGGGGAGAGGGGAAAGATAAGTCGTCAATTATATATGAATGAGTAATCATCTATGCACATGCTATCTACCGCGATCTCAATTACTCCTTTTTTACTATTCACTGATGAATAAATTTTCAATTTTACTTCCTGCAATCATTTCCTTTCTTCCTGCTTGCTCTGAAAGGAGTTTCTCTTTTATGCATGTTCTCCTACCATAATCTAATTTTTATACAGTACAAAGCAAATAATATTCTGTTTTAAAAGTGCTTTTTGTTTATTGTCATTACATTTCAAGTTTCTAGCATGAGTTTCATTTATTTGGTTGTTTGAATATAAATACATTTTACAATAAAAAAACATATACTTATGTAAATGGATACCCATATGTACGGGTATGCGTAGGTACATATATGTATGTGTATGCACCTACATGTATAGAAAATGTGCACATTTGTATGTATATATCTTAGATTTAACATTACATATGATGTAAAAAAAGGTGAAATTTTGAAAATAAATTTTATTTACGAAAATATATAAAATTTAGTTTTCATATAATCATTTCTATAACAATTTGTATAATTTTGTTTATTGTCGTTATATTTCAAGTTGCTAGCATGAGTTTCATTTATTTAGTTGTATGAATATAAATAAATTTTACAATTAAAAGAACATAAATATACTTATGTAAATCGATACCCATATGTACGAATATGTGTATGTGCATATATGTATGCGTATTCTACATGAATATAAAATGCATACATGTGTAGTGTATGTATATGTTGTAGGCTAATTGAGAAATCCGGCTCTTTGCAAACAGCCTAGGCTCTTTGCAAAGAGCCGGGCTAATTGGAGAATCCATCTCCCTTTTTCCAATTAGCCTGATATTTTTCAGGCTGCAAACAGCCTAGAAAGCTTTAGGCTAATTGAAAAATGACCACTTCTTATCCGATCAGGTTGATATTTTTAGCTCACAGGCTATCAAAGCCTGAGAGCTTATGTGCCCGCCGATTCTGTATGTACGTGTGTACGAACGTACGTACGTATGTATGTACGTAACGCGATAACTCTTGATAGAAATATCCGATTTGCTTCAATTTTTTTTTCTAGGTTCATTCTGATAAGGTGCTTCCCTGATTGTTTTTTGGGGTTCATTGGTTAAGGATATAGGGGAAAAAGGGGGGCTAGTCCCCCCCCCCCTTAATTTATATAAATGGGTTTTTCATGCAGAAATATTCGATTTGCTCCAAATTTGGTATTCCGGTTTATTGTGTTAAGGAGCTTCCCTGATTAGATTTGGAAGCTCATTATTTAAGTATAGAGGGGGGAAGGGGGGCTTCCTCCCTTAATTTAGATAAATCGGTTTTTCTTGATGAATTATTCGATTTTCTACAAATTTGGTATACCGGTTTATTAAGTTAAGGGGCTGCCTTGATTAGATTTGGAGATTCATTAGTTACATATAAAGGGAGGAAAGGGGGGCTATCCCCCAACCTCGTAATTTAGATAAATGGGTTTTTCTTGCAGAAATATGCGATTTGCTATAAATTTGGTATACCGGTTAATTATGTTAAGCAGCTTCCCTGATTACATTTGGAAGATCATTATTAATATGAAAAAAGGGGGGGGGGCAATTGCCTCTGCCCTTAATTTAGATAAATGCGTTTTTCATGTAGAATTATTCGATTAGCTAAAATTTGGTATACTGGTTTATTATGTTAAGGAGATGGCTTGATTAGATTTGGAGGTGCATTAGTTGAGTATAAAGGGAGGAAAGGGGGGGGGGAGCTATACCCCTCCTTAATTTCGGTAAATGGGTTTTTAATACAAAATTATTCGATTTGCTCCAAATTTGGTATACCAGTTTATTATGTTAAGGAGCTTCCCTGATTAGATTTGGAGGTTCATTAGTTAAGTATAAAGGGAGGAAAGGGGGGGGGCTAGATCCCCCGTTTAATTTAGATGAATGGGTTTTTCATGCAGAGTTATTCGATTTGCTCGAAATTTCATATACCGGTTTATTATGTTAAGGAGCTGCCTTGATTAGATTTGGAGATTTATTGGTTAAGTATAAAGGAGGGACAGGGGGTAGTGTCCCCTTAATTTAGATAAATAGGTTTTTCATACAGAATTATTCGATTTGCTTCAAATTTGATATACCAGTTTATTACGATATGGCTTCCTTCATTTGATTTGGAGTTTCATTGGTTAAGTATAGAAGGGGGAAAGAGGAGCAATTGCCCCTCCCCTTAATTTAGATAAATGTGTTTTCATGCAGAATTATCTAATTTAGTTTAATTTTGTTTCTAAGTTCATTCTAATAAGGAGCTTTTCTGATTAGATTTCAAAGTTCATTGGTTCAGCATAAAGGGAGAAATGGCGGAGCTAATAACCCCCCCCCCCCCTTAATTTAGTGAAATGGTTTTTTCATGCAGAATTATCTGATTTGCTTCAAATTTGGTATACCAATTTATTATGTTAAGTAGCTTTCCTGATTAGATTTGGAGGTTCTTTGGTTAAGTAGAAAGGGGGGCAACGGGGACTAATATCTTCATTTATTTTTCGAGGGCATTATTCTTTGAAATAAGAGTATAATATACAATTAGTGTGAATAGCCTGTGAGCTCAATGCCATCAGTTTAACTGGGAAATTTCATTTTATTATTTTTATTAACGCATAACCCTACCCAAACCCGAAAAATAAATTACAACAGACTGTACCCCGATCCGAGCAAGGCAAAATAATTTCAGTCTACATGCAACCCGACCCGAATCTGAAAGTTCCATTTGAAAAAACCCGAAATACCGAACCAAATCTGATAAACCGACAAAAATATTCCAAAGATCCATAACCGGATCCGAACAAGTCAAATTAGTTTCCGTGAACACGCAACGTTACCAGAACCTAAAAATTCCATTCGAAGTCAACCTGAAACCCGTCCCGAACCAAATCTTAACCGACAAAAATATTCAGAAGAACTATAACCCGATGCAAGCCAGACAAAATAATCTCCGTCCGCGGGCAACCCGATCCGAACCTGAAAGTTCTAATTGAACTCAATCCGAAACCTGGTTGTGGTCGGTATTCGGGTTGACTTCAAATGGAACCTTCAAGTTCGGATCCGGTAGAAAAAAAATTAAACTAAATCAGATAATTCTGCATGAAAACCCATTTATCTAAATTAAGGGGAGGGGCAATTGCACCCCTTTTCCCCCTTTTATACTTAACCAATGGACCTCCACATCAAATGAAGGAAGCCATATCGTAATAAACTGGTATATCAAATTTGAAGCAAATCGAATAATTCTGTATGAAAAACCCATTTATCTAAATTAAGGGGACACTAGTCCCTGTCCCTCCTTTATACTTAACCAATAAATCTCCAAATCTAATTAAGGCAGCTCCTTAACATAATAAACCGGTATACGAAATTTGGAGCAAATCGAATAACTCTGCATGAAAAACCCCTTTATCTAAATTAAGGGGGGTGAGGTCTAGCCACCTTTCCTCCCTTTATACTTAACTAATGAACCTCCAAACTAATCAGGGAAGCTCCTTAACATAATAAACCGGTATACGAAATTTGGAGCAGATCGAATAACTCTGCATGAAAAACCCATTTATCTAAATTAAGGAGGGCGGGTGGGTCTAGCCTCCCTTTCTTCCCTTTATACTTAACTAATGAACTTCCAAATCTAATCAGGGAAGCTCCTTAACATAATAAACCGGTATACCAAATTTGGAGCAAATCGAATAATTTTGCATTAAAAACCCATTTACCTAAATTAAGGGGGGGGGTAGCCTCCCCTTTCCTCCCTTTATATTTAACTAATGAACCTCCAAATCTAATCAAGCCATCTCCTTAACATAATAAACCAGTATACCAAATTTGAGCTAATCGAATAATTCTACATGATAAAAGCATTTATTTAAATTAAGGGGAGAGGCAATTGCCCCCCCCCCTTTCCCCCCTTTATACATAATAATGATCTTCCAAGTGTAATCAGGGAAGCTGCTTAACATAATTAACCGGTTTACCAAATTTATTGCAAATCGCATATTTCTGCATGAAAAACCCATTTATCTAAATTACGGGGTTGGGGGATAGCCCCCCCTTTCCACCCTTTATATGTAACTAATGAACCTCCAAATCTAATCAAGGCAGCTCCTTAACTTAATAAACCGGTATACCAAATTTGGAGCAAATCGAATAATTCATCATGAAAAACCGATTTATCTAAATTAAGGGGGGTAGCCCCCCTTTATACTTAAATAATGAGCTTCCAAATCTAATCAGGGAAGCTCCTTAACACAGTAAACCGGTATACCAAATTTGGAGCAAATCGAATATTTCTGCATGAAAAACCCATTTATATAAATTAAGGGGGGAGACTAGCCCCCCTTTATCCTTAACCAATGAACCCCAAAAACTAATCAGGGAAGCATCTTATCAAAATGAACCTAGAAAAAAAAATTTGAAGCAAATCGGATATTTCTATCAAGAGTTATCGTGTTACGTACATATGTACGTACGTACGTACACACGTACATACAGAATCGGCAGGCACATAAGCTCTCAGGCTTTGATAGCCTGTGAGTTAAAAATGTCACCCTGATCGGATAATAAGTGGTCATTTTTCAATTAGCCTGACGCTTTCTAGGCTCTTTGCAATAAGCCTGAAAAATATCTGGCTAATTGGAAAAAGGGAGATGGATTCTCCAATTACCCCGGCTATTTGCAAAGAGCCTAGGCTGTTTGCAAAGAGCCGGATTTCTGAATTAGCCTACGACATATACATCTTAGATTTAGGATTACATGTGATGTAAAAAAGGTGAAATTACGAAAATAAATTTGATTTACGAAAATATATAAAATTTATTTTCGTATAATCATTTCGTATAACATTTTGCATAATTTTCTGTCAAATAAATAAAATAAAATAAAATAGCGCGAAAAAATTATTTTTTCATAGATGACTTTTCTTTAAGTAGATTTTTTTTTTTATGATAAATAAAATTTATCAATAAGATAGTATGTAAATATTCTCTCATTCTGTTATGGAACACTGTAAAGAAACTACGTAAAATTATGAAAATTTTATTTCCGATGAAATTGACTTTATCAATGTGTCATAAAGTAATATCGATTTAATAATATCTTTGAGAGATAATACTGCTAAAAGGCTATGTTCACATTCTGTAAAATCACGGAAAATATACTGGCAACTTGATTGTCTGTACCACTTCCGTATTTTTGCAGTATTTTTTTCTTTACAATGCATCAGTGTTTAATTTTCCTATTCCTTGAAATGCTAGGACCTTTTATTTATTTTTTTCTAATGAGTAAGGCCTGATTACTGCAAACGCTTAACCGATCTTGTCCAACGGCCCTCTGGAGATAATGACCCATTTTTTAAATGTAATTATTGCCTATCTTATTTTCAATTAAATTTAAACTTACGTAGTTTTTTCTGTAGACTTTTATATTTTGATCACTATTATAAAGCACTGTTGCTTCCAAAAAGCAGTTATTTCTATACAGAGTGTTTTTTAATAGAGTCAAAACACAGTATTTAAAAAATCGATTTAAAATATCGATTTAATAATATCTTTGAGAGATAATACTGCTAAAAGGCTATGTTCACATTCTGTAAAATCACGGAAAATATACTGGCAACTTGATTGTCTGTACCACTTCCGTATTTTTGCAGTATTTTTTTCTTTACAATGCATCAGTGTTTAATTTTCCTATTCCTTGAAATGCTAGGACCTTTTATTTATTTTTTTCTAATGAGTAAGGCCTGATTACTGCAAACGCTTAACCGATCTTGTCCAACGGCCCTCTGGAGATAATGACCCATTTTTTAAATGTAATTATTGCCTATCTTATTTTCAATTAAATTTAAACTTACGTAGTTTTTTCTGTAGACTTTTATATTTTGATCACTATTATAAAGCACTGTTGCTTCCAAAAAGCAGTTATTTCTATACAGAGTGTTTTTTAATAGAGTCAAAACACAGTATTTAAAAAATCGATTTAAAATATCGATTTAATAATATCTTTGAGAGATAATACTGCTAAAAGGCTATGTTCACATTCTGTAAAATCACGGAAAATATACTGGCAACTTGATTGTCTGTACCACTTCCGTATTTTTGCAGTATTTTTTTCTTTACAATGCATCAGTGTTTAATTTTCCTATTCCTTGAAATGCTAGGACCTTTTATTTATTTTTTTTCTAATGAGTAAGGCCTGATTACTGCAAACGCTTAACCGATCTTGTCCAACGGCCCTCTGGAGATAATGGCCCATTTTTTAAATGTAATTATTGCCTATCTTATTTTCAATTAAATTTAAACTTACGTAGTTTTTTCTGTAGACTTTTATATTTTGATCACTATTATAAAGCACTGTTGCTTCCAAAAAGCAGTTATTTCTATACAGAGTGTTTTTTAATAGAGTCAAAACACAGTATTTAAAAAACTAATGTCGTGAAGGAATTTTCACCTTGTTGTTAATATAAACTTTAAAACATACATATAATTACATCTCAGGACTCTTAAAGCTTTAAAATTTTCGAAATTTTATTTTTTTTAGATGTTAAACTTCCATCTTTTCTGAACATTTTGATACAATTGTTTCCTTGAAATTCCTATTAGAACTGAAGTTATGGCTTTTACATTTATACACGTTCAATAGCTGAAGCGTCGTTTCGGAAACTTAGAAGCCATTTTTCTCCAAATGACGTTTTTGGGCATAACGCGCACGATATCTCAAAAACTTATGAATATTTTTTCATGAAATTTTCAAAACAGATGTTTCATGTTAGTCTGTATAAATTGAACCTAAAATTTCCTTTTTATTGTTCAAAACAATATTTTTTAAGGTGATTATACTGTTGCAATTTTCTTAATTTTGCATTAGCTAAATACAACTTTGTATTAAAAATATAAAAATGCTTTAAATGCAAATTTATTTAGGTTCAGGGTAATTATTACTATCTGAAGTATAAGTAGGCACCAAACATTTCATTCTAGTTGCATTACTTATTTTGTAATCGTGCGCGTAAGCTGTTATGCTGATTCTTTACTCATCAAATGTCTAACAGTTTGGAGCCCCCTGTAAATGCTAATTCTGCATCTTATAATTTTTTAAATACACGAAATGAAAGAACATACTTATACCTTTCATTCCAAATTAAAATTGTATCTTAAAATCAAATACATTTTTAGAAATTAAATGTTGAAAATGGTCTTTTTTTTTCATTTTTTCCAATTTTAAGAGTCCTGAGACCCCTTAAAAAGGTGTTGCAAATATATAAAAATATTATTTAATATAACCCTGAGATCTTTCGAAAAGCACACGCGTTCATTTTCAAAGAAGAAAAGATGACTGACTAGAATAGAAAACATAATTAAAAACAAAACAAAATACTACGCATGCGCAAGCCAAGTTCAGTCCATTGCTCCAGAGAGGGGTGAAAAGATCAATTCATATTTTCAGGAGCTCTTTGAATACCTAGGATATTATACCAAATCGCAGGAATATTATAAGAAATGACATCATTACAAACAGTATCACTCCTAAGTAAAATCTCAATGGATTCACGGATTATTGAAGAGTTGATGTTGAAAGGATCATTTTAGCTTTTTCGAAGTTTATCTTAATAGTTTAGCTTAATAGTTTTATCTTAATATTTATAGTGTTTTTCAGTAAATTTTTTTGTTCTGGATTTAAAAGAACTCATATCAAAAACATTAGTTTAAAAACACTATCCATTTGCAGCTAACAACCAAAAGAAATTGTCAAATTTTAATATAGAGAAACTCCAAATATAGGGGCTCATAAGTTCTGGGTGTAATACGGATAATTGGAGTAACCGTAAAAAATTAATATAAAGGCAAAAATAGCTTTATTAAAAATAACTCTTTTGGCACCTAATCCGAAAATTCAGTGCTGTGATTTACGCTTGATAGAAAGAGAGAACTCGGAAATTTATTTAAAAAAAAAAAATACGATTTTTGCTCTGTTTCTTTTTTTAAATATGGCTAACGAAGAAAAGCAAATATTATTTAAACTAATTTTTTAGAGTTTCTAAACTGATTTCTCAACATAAAATCACAATTTAATTAATGTGAAACTATTAATTATTAAAAGCTTATTTTTATTATTATTATTATTGCACGCTATTTTAAAAATTATATTTAATTTTCTTCTTTTATAATGTTTAAAATTGAATCTTTGCAGTTACACAGTCAATTGGCAAGTTTTGGCGCATAATTAAATCCATTAGTGTTCTAAGTAGTATACAATTGTAACCCTCAAAAATATTTGGCGATTTATCACCTGTGGCGATAAAAATAAAAAATACCTTAAATTAATGTATTAATTTATAATTAAGTTCTAAAAATATTATTGTCATCTGTAATTAAAACTATGGGAGTGTTCTTCTCCAATTTCTGGTTTGCATTTCAATATTTTTTAAATAAATAAATATTGTATATCTATATATATGTATCCCATTGGATAGCTAAGGTTAGGATCCATAAGCGGCCTTTTTTCAATTTTTAAAATTTTGATTGAAGTTTCCTCTGTTTGAGGATGCTTTTACTTT
Organism: Maratus speciosus; assembly: GCA_963932465.1. Taxonomy (NCBI): domain Eukaryota; kingdom Metazoa; phylum Arthropoda; class Arachnida; order Araneae; family Salticidae; genus Maratus; species Maratus speciosus. The sequence continues at coordinate 345,746,163 of OZ010795.1, read as the reverse complement.
TGGAATTCGTTCTGAAATATAAAATGACCTCATTAAAAAAAAAAAAAAAAATCTTCAACGAAATCGGTTTTTAATATCTCTTCTAACCAAGGCAGAAAAATATTTTGTAGGCGGATTTGATCATGATTTGATTATTATCTCATTTTTATTTATTTTTATTTTTAACAGAGTTATTTTCTTCTGATGGACTGATGGCTTCCATTATTATGAAACAGCCATTATAAATAAAGTGTTACAAAAATTATGCCCCCCCCCCCCCCATTCTGACCAGAAAATCAGAGTTCTAACTTTTTACGACTGCTCTTTTATCTTCAACTAACACTTCATTTATAATAGCTGTTTCATGATAATGGAAGCCATCAGTCCGTCAGAAGAAAATTATCTATTTCAAGGTATAAGTTCGATTGAAAAAAAAAAAAAAATTAATACTTTAAGCAAAAAGAAGAGGCTACAACTGCAATTTTCATGCCACTAATAGAATCACATAGTTACCAATTTGTACGGTTTTGTTACTTCTAAAATTTAATACAAATTTTTGCCATATTTAATCGTTGACAATTGTTAGATTTCGACGATTGAATTGGTTGAAATTTACAGGTACGTTTTAGTGGTAAGAAAAAAATCTTAGAAATTGGCAGCTATGCAGTAGCGTAATGCTGCACACAAAAAGAAAAAAAAACTACAGCAAAATTGACATTCAACGAACAAAAAACTATCAAGGGCTTTTTTCAAATTAACAATTTTATTCCCCGTTTTTCTTAAAAGTAACGGAAATGTACATCAAAGAAATATTGCTAGTACCATAAAAATTAACGAATTAAGTGAAAATTTATATTTCATCTACTTAGTGGGTAATGATTTGTGTAAATCCGGTTTATCCGAGTTGAACTTGGTCAATATTAGCTCGGATAATCGGGGCTGTACTGTGGTTGATTTTCGAATCTTGACTGTGTTGAGTAATAGTCAATAGCATATTTATAGTCATCTTGACAGAAATTTCAGAGAGTGATCAAACCCTGGTGATTCCCCCCCCCCCCCCCCATTGGCTACGGCCTTACCTCTAACTGGCATAAAATATTTACAGGGCAAATCAAGATTTGACTTTTTCCATGCGAAACTTCAAGGTACCAAAATGCTGTGTCTAGGGCTCAAGATAATAAGGAACAGGCCCTGCTATTAAGACTTTCATTCGAAGCTGAACATTTTGTAAATTGTTGAAACAAGAAAAACGTTCTTTTTTTCTTTCAAAATATAACATATTTCAAAAAATGAAAAAAAAAAAAATAAACTTTTTTCTTGGAAAAATACATGATGTGGTTTTTACTGTAACAGTTCTTCATTATCTAAACTAGTGGCTGTGGCTCTGAAACCACCTCCTTTTGAAGAATCAATTTCCCTTAAAATCAGAGATCGGAGAAAGGGTTCCATATTGAGAAAACTGCTCGAACTTAAGGTGCGTTTGCACTTCACGTCCTCCCACTAGACACTCTCTCTTTAAAAAATACTCTCCACAAAGTTAGTGGCAAGATGGAGGCTCTCGTTAGAACCTTATGCGACAGTTGGGAACTTCTAAATACCCCCAGGCGACTTATTTACTGGTGAGGAGGCTAACTTTCAGCAAAGATTCCGCGTAGTAGGAGAATTTAATGAAAAATTTCAGAGATACCGCGACGCAGAAAAAAAATGGTTAAATAAAAATGCATCTTGACGAACTTTTAGATAGATATTTTTTCCGTAACCATTCATGTACAATGGAAAGCTAAAAAAGACGTAAATTTGGATACAAATCAAATGATAGAAAATAATGTTATCTATGCAGTGGTATGCATCAAGTGATTTAATTTTATATAGCGGTTTTACTCAATAACGAGAAATATGTATTTAGTTTTATTTTTACACTGTAAAGAAAAAGTTTCTCATTTTTTCAGCGCAATTTTTGTCCATAAATACGGTAAAAATAAGATTATTTTTTTACAGTATAAAAATAAATATAAATCACAGAGCCTTAGTGCAAATGTCAGTTTAGCTAAACTTTTGCACGGGCATCTATGAAGGATGTTTTCAACTTCTATTCGTTGCTTTTTGAAATACTTTTCGTAAATGTACACAGATTGCACTGGTAAATAAGTAAAAATAACATTAGCAGAGTATTACCTCTTTTGAAAATCATTCTGCAAGTCGCAAAATATTTTGTTATAGTTATTTATGATATTTGTTAATATAAATCTAATGATAAATAAAATTAATTGTAAGTGTCTAAATAATTAGCTAATACGGAAACTATACAGGAAATTATATGGAAAATATACTGGTAAATTATACTGGCCCTTAACTTTTTTGTGTTGTTGAATTCAGAAGTTTTTTCCTTCGAAACATAACATATGTCTAAAGATAGAAAAAAAAAAATCAGCTAAACTTTTCTTTCGCGAAAAAATTAATGATGTGGTTTTTACCACAGCATATTTTCGTTATTTACGCTGGCGCCCTGTGCTCTGAAATCACCTCCTTCTGACGAAGCAATTTCCCTTTAGAAGCAGAGGGTAGGAAAAGGGTTCCATATTAAGAAAAACGTTGAAGGTGCGTTTGGACTTTATGTCCTCCCACTACGGCATCTCTCTCTTTAAAAAACATTCTCCAAAATGTTAGTGGCAAGATGGAGGCTCTCGTTAGAGCCTATGCGAAAGTTAGAATCTTCTAAATACCCCCAGGGGATTTATTGACTGGAAAGAAAACTGTCAGTTGAGATTCCATGCAGTAGGGAAATTTAATGAAAAATTTCAAAAATACCGCGACAAAAAAAAAAAAAAAAAAAAGTGCAAAAAGAAATATTGATACAAAAGATAAAGTTAGATGGACGTTTCGACGGAGACAATTTTTTTTAAATTATTGATGTCCATTTACGATTAATAACAATATATGATATCAGTTCTTAATATTCTTTTTAACTGGCATAAAAATCTTTTTTTTAAATCGTTTTTGAATGTAAAACTTCAAGCAGAGTCTGGTTACGGTAGGGACAAATTTCCATCAGAATTTCCGAATTATAATTTTAATCTTATTTATGACAAAAATTCTAAGACTAAATAAGGGACGATTATTATTCAAAAATAGCGACAGAAGTAACGTCTAGCGGTAATCAAGCTTTTCTTTCAAGGTCCAGATATCATGCCTTGTCTATGGGCTAAAGTAATATTAGTCAGGCGCTGCAAATAAGGCAGTCTTTCTTTCAAATGTCCAACTTTTCGTAAAGTGCCAAATGCAAAAATATTTTTTCTGAAAAAAAAAATCCCGCTAAACACAACTTTCTTTAAAAAAAAAAAAAAAAAAAAAAAAAAAATATATATATATATATATAGGTAAAGCACCAATAGTCGGCCACTTAAGCGATTTCTTATATAGTATATAGCTCAAAGTGTAATTTTAAAAAGCAATACAACATTTTTAACAGTGACACATGTTAATGTACACTTTTCTTTTACTGTTTCAGCAATTGTTTTTTAAAAAACTGATTATAGTTTTTATTTATAAAAAGTTAAACTTAAAAGTAGCAAAGGTCTAGTAGTCGGCCACTCAATTCTAGTGTTCGGCCATCACTGGACCAGTAGTCGGCCACTTAAATGCTTTGTTATTTAAATAACTTAAAGTATAACTTTTATAAACAGAACAACATTTTAATGATAATATGTGTTAATTTATTCTTTTCTTATAATGTTGCTGTAATAATTTAAAATATTATAATAGTATTTAATACTTTCCAACATAGTTTAAAAGTGTTTGTGAATTTGGATTGTCTTCAGTCTGCCCGAGCTCTAACACTCGCAAATATACTCGAATCTCCTTGAAATTTTTGTATGTTTTTGACGTTAACAATAGCACGATCGCTATTGAAAATAAAGTGTGTAGAATGTATAGTTCATCTGCAGGGACAATCAAAAATATCCCGATGCATTACGCTCAATGAGAAAAATTGCTTCAAGTTTATTTTAATGATGTTGGCCATTTCAAATATAATGAAATTGATATGCATTTATGAAGTGCATTTAACTACGCATTCTAGACAATATGGAGTCCAAAGAACTTATTATTCATTTATAGGGCCCCGCAAAAGAATTCCTTTACATAATAGTGTCAGGGGATAAGCAGTTTGCAGCGTATTTTAGTTATCTTATACTACATCAAATAGAATGAAATTGATATACAACATTACTGAGGCTTACTACAAAATACTCGCTGTATAACATGATATGCATAGCATTTATCGTTCATTTACAAGGAAACACAAAAAATTCGAATACAGTAAAGTATCTTTCTATTAGCAATAATTGCTGTAAGTGTGATTTTGTTTATGACATGCGTTTTTAAGTTTAATTAAACCTTTGCTTACAATGCGGAGTGTATAACTGATATAGATCATATACAAGGCTACACAAAAGAGTTTGTAAGCTTTGTGGAGTATCAGCGTGAATGGCTTAAAAGAGGCTTTTATGCTCTTTCAAGCTGAACTATATTTAGTATACTAAGAGATGTTTCTATAATATAAATAAAACCATATACTGGGCTACGCAAAGAACTGAATACATGACCTCCCAGGGATAATAATGTGTGGAAGCATCATTTCAATAGTTTTAACCACGTTTTAGCCTTAATTAAATTTTAGCTTAATATGTGCGGCATATAAAAATCTATTGGTAATATATAGGGCTGTACAAAATAATTCAAGTATGTTTCCGTATAGGGGTAGAAATTGCTGAAGGTAAATTTTCAACCTGTAATGCATTTTTTTACTATACTAAGTTTTATCATACTATGTATAGAATGACATACAAATCTTTAGATTAAATACAGGACTGCGCAAAAGAATTGAACTACTTTTTCGGTTAGGGACCATAATCTGGTTTTCAAAATTATTATGCCTTTTCTAAAATGTTTACCTTTTTTACGGTATTAAGCAGCACAATTTCGTTGAAGAATTCTGCAAGTCATGGGAAATGCTTTTATAATCTATTCTTCATGCAAGATTTTTCATTCTTGTTTCTTATGGAAAGTAAAGTTAAAAGTACCAAATTATCTAGTAGTGGGCTTTTCAAATTTTTTTGTTTAACCATCGTAGACTAGGCTGCGGGCAGAGAAAAAATTATTACGTCATCCTGTTTCAAAACGAAATTATGATGTAGGATAAGATTATTAACAGAACATGAATGACTGATCTGACGATGCATATCTTATTGTGATATCAGCAGTAGGGAGCGCCAAATCGTCATTATAGCGTTACTATCATGTCGTCGAGTTTCGGGATGAAATTTTAATATGCTGCATGTCTCGACTAGTACAATGCAAATATTTCAGTTTATCTTGGGATTTCGTGGTTAGATATTTGCAGAACGCGGCGCCAATTCTTCATTTCCGCGTTACTATCTCGTAATCGAGTTTCGAAATGTAATTTTAATAAGTTGCATATCTCGAATAGTACATTACAAACATTACAGTTTGTCTCGTAGTATCTTTGAACAATATGAGCAGAATGAAGCGCCAATTCTTATTTAAGGGAAAATATGGTTTCTTGTTCAGTTGTTTTCCCCTATTCGATATCTTAAATACATGTGACAAAGCAATCGTTTGTTATTATTGTTATTTTAGTAGTTATCTTATTATTATAGATTTGTGATTTTATAGTAACAGTCGTTTTGATATAATTATGCGATTTTATAAAAAAAATTCTTGGTTTTTGTTATCTTTTTTTTGTGATGAACGCATGGGCGCATAGCGTTCACCAAAACTAAAACTGATCACTGGATGCAGCAATTTCATCGTGCAGGAGTCTCAAAAACGACCTAAATTCGCGAAATCCACGATCATAAACGAACGAAATTCGTTAACGCCGCAATCAGTAACGAACGTATGAACGCATAGCGCTCATGAAGACCGAAGAAAAATATCACTGGATGCAGCAAACTTGTGCAGCAGTCTCTAAAACGCAGTAATTCGCGAAAGCCACGATCACGAACGAACGAAATTCGTTAACGCCGCAATCAGTAAAATACGTATGAGCTAATAGCACTCATGAAAAAAAAAAACAAAAAAAAAAACATCACTGGGTGCAGCAACCTCGTCGTGCAGCAATCTCTAAACCGCAGTAATTCGCGAAACCCACGATCACGAACGAACGAAATTCGTTAACGCCGCAATCAGTAATGAACGTATGAACGCACAGCGTTCATGAAAATAGAAAAAAAACATCACTGGGTGCAGAAACCTCGTCGTGCAGCAGTCTTTAAAATGCAGTAATTCGCGAAAGCCGCAATCGCAAACGAACAAAATTCGTTAACGCCGTAATCAGTAACGAACATATGAGCTAATAGCGCTCATGGAAACCGAGAAAAAATCACTGGGTGCAGCAACCTCGCCGTGCAGCAGTCTCTAAAACGCAGTAATTCACGAAAGCCACGATCAAGAACGAACGAAATTCGTTAACGCCGCAATCCGTAACAACGTATGAATCCATAGTGTTCATGAAAACCGAAAAAAAAAAAAAAACATTACTGGGTGCAGAAACCTCGTCGTGCAGCGCAGTTTCTAAAACGCAGTAATTCGCGAAAGCCGCAATCACAAACGAACGAAATTCGTAAACGCCGTAATCATTAACGAACGTGTAAACGCATAGCGCTCATCAAAACCGAAAAATAAAATCACTGGATGCAGCAACCTCGTCGTGTAGCAGTCTCGAAAAGGCACTAAATTCGCGAAAGCCGCAATCACAAACGAACGAAATTCATTAACGCCGCGATCAGTTACGAACGTATGAGCGCATAGCGCTCATGAAAACAAAAAAAAAAAAACATCACTGGATGCAGCAACCTCGTTGAGCAGTGGTCTATAAAACGCAGTAATTCACGAAAGCCACGATCACGAACGAACGACATTCGTTAACGCCGCAATCAGTAACGAATGTATGAGCGCATAGCGCAATCAGAAACGAACGAAATTCGTTAACGCCGCAATCAGTAAAAAACGTATGAGAGCATAGCGCTCTTGAAAAACGAAAAGAAACATCACTAGGTGCAGCAACCTCGTCGTACAGCTGTCTCAAAACGTAGTAATTCGCTAAAGCCGCAATCACAAACGAACGAAATTTGTTAATGCCGCAATCAGTAACGAACATATGAGCTAATAGCGCTAATCAAAACCGAAAAAAAACATCACTCGGTGCAGCAACCTCGTCGCGTCGTGCAGCTGTCTCAAAAACGCAGTAATTTGCGAAAGCCGCGATCTCAAACAAACGAAATTCGTTAACGCCGCAAAAACTAAGGAACGAATAAGCGCATAGTACTCATAAAAAATGCACTGGATGCAGCAGTCTCAAAAATGTACTAAATTCGCGAAATTCGCGATCACAAACGAACGAAATTCGTGAACGTTGCAGTCACTGACAAACGTATGAGCGCAAATCAATTTCATTTAACTTGTGCAAGAATGATATTTATTTAAGTCTTATAGATATATAAGTCTTATAGAATGATATTTATTTAAGTCTTATTTAAGTCTTATTAAAGTCTTATTTATTTAAGTCTTAAGATATATTTTAAGTCTTTTTCTCATTTTTTATTTGTAAACACTATGAAGTCTAAAAATGCAACACTAAAGTAAATAATAATGACATCGTATGAGCCAGGGCAAAGTGCAAGGGAATTTCTTGGATACATTTGTGATAAGAGCCGTTGTGAGGGCCGCGATTTAGACGTTATTTTATTACCCAACAGGTGGGTAATAACGCCTAATAGCATTGGTCAAGAAATCACGCCACTATATTTTATGAATCTGCTATCTGCTAAAATAGTCTTTCTTGTATTACATAATCAATAAGTTACTGTATCAAATCCTATATTTGTTTTGGGGGGAAAAAATCTAAAACTAAGCCGTAAAAATTGGTAGAATCTTAAAGGTGGCATTATTATCCCAGGACACCTTATATATAGTGTACATAAAATGAAATGCAAGTAAAAGGTTATATAAATCTCAAATTGCAAAAATCAAGTTACGAAAAAAATCAAATTATTAAAAATAGACTCAAAAAAGTGAAATTGCCTTTTAGCCAGTAGTCAACCGTGGTGGCCGATTACTGAACATGTAAGTAAATATAATACCCAATAATCGGCCACATTAAAATTAATTAATACAAACACATTTATTGAATTTTGATACTGAAAAACATTAGTTTATTAAACTTTTTAATAGTAGAGTCTTATAATTTTAGAAAATAATAAAAAATAAATTAATACTAGTCTTTTAAAAATTTTGTCATCGGTTAACAAAAAAATAGCAAAAACGGTTATTTGACCGCAACCAAATAAAAAATGGCTGATTACTAACGCAATAAAAATACCCACAATTCTTTGCTGATGGCTTATGACGTATAAAGGATGGCTACATATAGGGGGATTGTAATATTTCATGTGAAATCAAAAATAAGCTATTCATAACGTATTTTATCTCAAAGTGGCCGACTATTGGGGGGTGGCCGACTACTGGTGCATTTACCCTATATATATATGGTTTTTAGAACGGTATTTTTTCTTTTACTTATTTATGTTGGCGCGAGGTAAATCACCACTATCTGAGGAAATAATTTTTCTTTAAAGAATAGGTGGGGAAAATGGTGCATATTAAAAAAAAAAAAAAAAAAAAAAAAAAACAGATTTGAAAGTGCGTTTGAACTTCATGTGCTCTCACCTTTACCACACACAGTCTCATTAAAAAAATACTTTTATAAAAAGTTAGTGTTGTCTAGAGCCTTATGCGACAGTTATAATTTTCTAAATAACGCAACAGGACTTACTAACTGGTAAGAAGATTAACTGTCAGCAAAGGTTCCGTGCATGACGAGAATTCCACAAACTAGTAAATCTTGAGATCAGAGACCTCAACGTCAATTTTACAGGATATTTTAATTTTCATCTAATTCTCACATTATCTAACATCTTAAAATATGCGATTTAATGTAAGATTATATGCATAATTCTAAGCATATAAGATTTCCGAAAGATTCAGAAAACCTAACTTTTAAGACCTATTGTATTAAACACGATTCCATACAGTTATGCTCTTCAACTAGTTAATTTTTGATTTTTTTAGAATAAATATGTACAGTTCTTCATGGGGGTGATCAGCCCCTCCCACCTGTATCCCCCTTTGTCTCGCTGAATTTATGTTTTCATTTACAAATAATTGTGCTATTTCAAGATTCTAGTATACCTGCGAGTGAGTTTTAAACTACGAGGGTCATCCAGAAAATAAGTTTCCTACGGCCCGTAAAAAGAAACAAAGTATAATTACATGAAAAGATTTATTTCAAAAGATACATCAATGTTTCAACTATAGCTCAACACAAGAACTATCGAAATTTTAACACTTGTCATAGAGTGGGATAAGTTTCTGTAGTCCAGTGTCATAAAAGACTGCCGCTTGGAAATAGGGGCAGTTTGTAACAGTTTCTAACCGCATCTCATAACCCGTAACGATCTTGTTGAGGTACTCGTTGCCCTTATCGTGGTATCGATGCAGAAAAATCAATGCTGCGCCCATGCGTTTGGTTTTGTGTTCGGGTGTAAATGTTCTTCAGTAACCACCTGCCGCACAGTTTCTGGAACAACGGGTGTTTCGTGATGATTTCATGCATCGCGGATCTTTTTTGCGGAGATACCAGGATGAGGACAACCAGTAACTCAACAGGATCATTACGGGTGATGAGACGTGGGTTGACAACTGTGACAAGCTGGCTCCATTCCCATGTGGCAGACTGCTATGACACTGGACTACAAAAACTTATCCCACTGTATGACAAGTGTTAAAATTCCAGTAGTCCTTATGTTGAGAAGTAGCTGAAATATTGCTGTATCTTTTGCAATAAATCTTTCGAGGTATATATGTTTTTTTTTCTTTTTAAGAGCCGTAGGAAACTTATTTTCTGGTTGACACTCGTATTTTATTACGATAAAAGCGTCTAGTTGTAGAATCCAATCTTAATAAAATACTATCTGTACACCTTTAAACATTGACATTTGTTACAAAAGCTGGATAAAATCTTATTTAACAAAATACTCACGAAAACGTGTACAAGGCTTATACCTAATTTAAAAATCCAACGTTTTTAATTTTTTTTTCGAGAAACAGTTTTGCTGATTATTATAAAGTATTTTTAAAACGAGTTCTTATCTAAATAAAACCACATCTATTTCGGTAACAAGAAACATACAAAATACCCCCCCCCCCTCAAAAAATGCTTTCTTCGAAATGAAATGCTCTAATTTTAGTTTAAATATCCTCCTGTGGTGAATCTTTAATGTACACTATGCATTACAACATGACATTTTCCCTAATCAATTTAATTACTGTATCTTCCACAAATTAAGACAAACCAATAGCGTCAGGATGGATAATTTTTTCACAATGGGAGCATTTCGTACATTTTTTATTATGTACATAAGCTTTCTAGCAGAAAGCTTGACAAACATTACTTTACTTATTCGCTTCGTCAATTATGCTTCAATATGTTCACTTGTGATTCATTTGAAACACATTAACTTTTGTGCAGACATTTAAACCTGTTGCATTATCTCCTATAATCAGTCCACTGCCAAATATCGTATTTTAGCATTTATCGTATTTGTGATTTTGCGCGATAGATTGGATTTTGTGGCAATTCTTTAAGAATATCTACATTCATTTTAAATTGTATTGTTGCAAGCCTTGTTCATGTTTGACGCCAACCTTGTCCGTATATTCTATTACGGAAGATTAGCTACTTTATATTGTACTTAATTTTTTCAATCGGTAAAGCCACAACGAATTAATTATTTTAATAAATTTTCTTTTTCTGACTTATAGTAAAATAGAGTTGCTAGGCAACTGTTAAAGTAAAAAAGAAGGAATATTTGCTTGCGATGGGGGGAAACATAAAACTGAAAAGTTAAAAATTTTATATTTTTCGAACAGAGGCACAAAATTACATCTACAATATATAGATAATTGAGAATATCTGATATACTCACAAAATTTTAATCTAATCGGAGTAATTTATGATCCCCATTGGGAAATTTTAGCATTCATAATAACATTCAAATCAATTATTCAAATGCGCCATTTTCTTTTTCAATGAATGGTGAAATTTTAACCCGGTAGGACGTGCGCCGTGAAACGTAACACGAGAACAGACATATTAAATGGCATAAATACGAGAAAAAACTATAGAATTCTGTCTGTTAGAGAAATTCATGATAAGTACACTCTTTCTCGTGAAAAATGACAGCTAAAATGTTGAATTATCGTTAATTTAAAAATAATAATAATAAACAATAAATTGAAATTACTCACCGACAAAAGACAAATATTTTCGGAAGTGGGGTGTCAAGACACCCCGTACCCGTCCTGCCGGATTAAAATCGTCTGAATTCCCATAGAAAAGTACTATGACGTAAATGAAAAAGTTCTACATTTTCCGAACGAATGAATCACATTAACCAAAAACTACATAGCTAATTCCAAGTACCGCACTAACGTATCCACCTAATTACAGACTAATCGATTGTTTTTTACTTTTTGCGGTAGTTATCGTTTAACAGACAAGAAGACACCAAAAACTTTTTGGGGCTCCACAATAAACACTACTGACGTTTCGGCAAAAATTTCATTGTTACCACAAGTGGAGAAAACAAGTTGGAAATTGCACGTCAAATGTGGCAAATGAGGTGCGTTCGTACTATAACTAGTTTTTATAAATATTTTTTGCTCCGCATATTGTAATGAATGTACATTTTAGTGCACTTCATAAGTGCAAATCAATTTCATTCCGTTCGAAAAGCTGTTTGGTCAATAAAATGCACTTGAAATAATTTTTTCCCATTGGCCGTAATGCAACGGAAAACTTTCGACTGTCCCCGCAATTAAACTATACATCCGATTTTCATAAAATTTGAAATAACTCGACAAAATGTTGCAACAATTATATATTTAAAACTTCAGACCATTCGGTTGGTTAGTTTTTGCTCTGTTACATGTGGACGGACAGACAGACAGGCGGACCGAACGGCGACTATAGGTGCTACGTATTTATATAAGTACGAACGCACCTAAAAAAGATTAATGCAGGAGATGAACTTTGGCGAATGTTTAAAATTGATGATGGAGAATTTTTTCGAAACCATTGGTGTTCTTAATTCCATTAAAATATTTGCCGTGCATATCAAGATTTTAATTTTTGCATGTAAAAGTGAAATTCTGTATCTAGATAAAGAGAGGATTATTATTATTTTTTTTTAAAACGGAGGTTTTTGCTCCAGTGGTAATCAGGCTTTTCTATCACGGTCCCGAAATCATGCAGTGATTAGGGACCGAGAAAATATGAATCTGTCTGTGCTAATTTCTTTTAAAGCTCAAAATTTTGCGAATTGTCAAATAAACAACTAAGTTTTGTTTTTCGAAACAGTACATATTTCTAAACTAGTATGCTGTGGCCATCACAAAACTTTCTTTTATATAAATCACATAAACAGCACTAATTGATATCAAGATATACCTGAATCTGAAGTTTGATGGAAATTCGTGCATTAGTTTTTGAGATAGAGCTATAATGGAAATCCTGTAAAATGAAGCATAACAGCGCCACCTGTTGAGCGGTTTGCACCAAAACATAAACAGCACTAATTCAAATCAAGGTATACCTGAATCTGAAATTTGGTGAAAATCCGTGCATTATTTCAGGAGATTAAACTATTGCGGTGAATCGTGATACACGTGAAACATGTGAACATCGTGAAACATGCTGCATAGCAGCGCCATCTGTTGAGCGATTTGCACCAAAATGTATAAAACGTCAATTCATGTCAATGACTAACTGAATCTGAAGTTTGATGAAAATCCGTTCATTAGTTCTGGAGATTGAGCTATTGCGGAAATCGCGAAAAATGCTGCATAGCAGCCCGCCTGTTGAGCGATTTACACCAAAAACTAATCATCGCCAATTTATATCAGGTACTAACTGAATATAAATTTTTATTAAATTTTGTGTATTAGTTCTTGAGATAGAGAGCCCACAAAATTTGTGTCATATACTGACAGACATTTTGTAAAAACATGTTTTTCGGAATCTCTGACCCCTAAAACGTATAAATCCGTTGAAAACCGAAAGTCGAAAATTTTCACGAATCCAATATTTCTTCTTGTAAAGATAGAAGAAAGTAAAAATAAAGAAAGAAATAAAGAAAAATAGTCCGCTAAATTATTCTTTCTTGGAAAAATAAACGATGTGGTTTCAGATTTTTTTTTATTATACTGTAGCTTTGCCTTAAAATCGCCTCCTTCTGACGAATCAATCTCCTTTTAAACCAGAGGTCGAGGAAAGGGTTCCATATTAAGGGAAACGCTTGAGCAGAAGGTGCGTTTGCACTTGAAGCCCTCTCCCACTAACACTCTGTCTATAAAAATACTCTCCAAAAAGTTAGTGGCGAGATAGAGGCTCTCGTTAGAACCTTATGCGAAAGTTAGAGTCTTCTAAATACCCCAAGGCGACTTATTTACTGGTAAGAAGACTAACTGTCAGCGAAGGTTCCGAGCAGTAGGAGAACTTAATGAAAAATTTCAGAGATACCTCGACGCTGAAAAAATGGGCAAAAAGAAATTCTGCTGCAGAAGAGGAAATTTGGTGAACGTTTAGAATTGATAATGGAGACAATTTTTTGAAACCATTGATGAGGAATGGAGAGATACAAAAGTGATAAATTTTGATACAAGCGGAATAATCGAAAATATTTTTTTTTCTGTATTGTATAATAATGCAATAAAGGTTTTACTTTGAATAGTAGCCATTTTTTAGAATAAACCAGGACAATGAAAAAGATATTCAACTATCATTTAAAAAATAAAAAAAATAAATTATTAACTGACTGTATTAAACTTATACATATTTTGCTTATGCGTGAAATTTTACCTGCCTTTTTATATTTTTTTATATTAATGACATTTAAACATTTGACTGTTTCTTTTTTTTTTTTTTTTTTTTCTAAATAATTTGGTTCAAACAGCAAAATGTGTCGCCATTTGAACTATCATGAACTAATTAGGGCAAACATTGAGCAAAATACAATTATTTCTGAATAGTAATCTTCGCCTTATTTAATCATAGAACGCCTGTTACAAAATCAGATGAAGATTACTACTCAAAAATACAAGTACTAAAAATCTAAAGCAACGGCGCAAGCTTACTCTTTTGGTTCGTACGATAGACGGGAAAATCAAGCAATTTCCTGAAGCAGAGCACGAATGGCATATAGACAAATCATTTAAATAGTTAAAGCTATTTTTAACTTATTTATTTTTAACTATCTGAGAATGAAAATTAAGTTTACTCTCTAAACTTAAAAAAGGGAGGTGGATAGTTTTGAATGGTTTGTTCAAAAGTGCCAAATAATGGTTTTTACTTTGAAGTTATTAAATTGGCAAATATCATGAAATATTGGTGGCAAAATAAGTTATTATTTTTTCTTTTGTAATACTTTTGTATTCTTGGATTTAAAATGACGCTTTATATTCTCAAATCCTTATAAATACACTCCATTTAAATATCAGTATTTAAACAAGTTAGAAATATTGCTATTAATAGTCTTGTAATTTTACTAGAGAAATCAATAATTTCTAAAGATTTCTTTTATTTCTTTAACCTTTGTCTCAAGTTTAAACAAACAAACTGAAAATTGTGTTTTGGAGACTTCTTTTGTTATCTTTCTTAAGTCTACTGTATGAACAGACAATAACTAAATGGGAAGTTTTATTATTTTCGAATAGAGAATCACAAGATTTCACTTAAAATTTAAAAGTTCTAACTTTCTTGTATAAATTAATTATAAACCATAATGTAATGCCTATTCTTTTATTTAAAAATGTATATATATTTGAAATTTTATTACTTCCCATTCATTGATGGATAAAGAATATGTTTCTCTCTCTTTTGCGAAAGTCATTCTTCTAATTTATTTACATTTAAAAAATCCGTACTATTTATTAACGCTTAAAAATATGAATTGGTAATTATTTGCGATTTTTCCCTTAATAATGTTGATCCAAGCAATGATTTAAAAACAAAATAAATTAATTAGAAAAATAAAAACGAATTAAATTTATTCCGGTTTATATCATTTGCAGTATTCCTTAGACATGTCGATTAACTATTTTGTGGCTTAATTAATGCATAACTATTTTCTATACAAGAAAATTCAAATGTGTTATGCGTTTCCATATGGTTGAATTAGACATAATATTTTAACTTATTAAACGGTGCAGTTTTGTTACATTATTCTGAATGTGTTGGAAAGTGTTTCATAATCTATGCTTGACGCATGATTTTTCTTACTTGTTTTTACCTTTGATGCACAATTAAAGAGAAAATAAATCCTCTATTTTCCCCTTTTCCTTAAAAAATAAATCCTTTATTTTTCCCTTAAAAAATAAATCCTTTAATTTTTCCTTAAAAAAAAAAAACTTTTGTATCCGTAAGCCCAAGGCTCGTAAGCCAAGATGGAAGACAAAAGACTAACCCTTTTATGCGTTTGAAAATAATTTGGATACCAAAAATTTTATTTCTTCCAGGCAACTTTAAAGAAAAGATCGGCATTGCATGTAATTGATTTATAATGTATGAAAATGTTCTTTATAAAAGTTAATTCATATTTCTTTATTTTGTTCATTCACTATAGATGCAATTAAAACAAATAAACGTTACAATTCTTGAACATATAAAGTCTAAATCATTAAAAAATTTCGATTCTTTTATTTTCAGAAAAGTCACTAAATTTGGAATTTTTTATTGCTTCCCAAACATTTGGTGAATAAAGAATATTTTTCTCTATCTTCTGTGAAAAGTTAATAATCTGTGGCCCTCTTGTTGCCAACGTTTCTGATCAAATATTGGCATCAGTGCTTTTGTAGAGAAACCTTCTCGTGAAGCAATTTCCCCCCGCGAGATTTCATATTAAAAAGCTGTTCGCACTGGAAAAGATGTATATATTTTTCCTTAATCCGCTCCTGTTGTGGAAAAAACAAATATAAAAAAAAAACCCATTGCGATACCTCGTTAGACGGTGCTAGCATCCCTTATAAACACCTCCAGGCAACTTATTTACAGCCAAGACTAAGTGTCAAGTAGGATTCGGAGCAAAGAACGCTGCAGAAAAAAAAAAAAAGTGTTAAATAAAATTTTTTCGAGGAAAGCAAGGGTAGAAAATAGGGTAAATCTTACATACGGGAGTAGAGAGGAGCAAAAATGTTTCAGGAGAAAAGCAATGCAAGTCCAGTATGCACTTATCGATCCCCCGACACTATTATCTGTCTTAGAGGTTTGTTACTTTTTATATATTCACTAATGTCAGGTGTACTTCCGAAAAACATTTCTCGCAGGGTTGTTTTCTTAAACAGCATAATATGAGATATCATGCTGAAAATAAAAAGCATCGAGAATATCTGTATGATTAAGGAGTGAAAGGAGTATTTGTAAAAGTGTAACTTTTCCCCCTCTTTTTATCGTGTAATATTCACCAAAAGATTTTTAACTAGCATTTTCAAATGCGTTTGTTAACGCTGAAGATCTTAACCCTACAAAACTCATTTTTTTATTTTCTTGCAAAAATGATGCATGTGTTTTCCTTTATGATTTAGATCACGGAAAAAAAAAAAAAAAAACATTTTAGTAGAAAAGTATTTTCTTATTCAGCTCCATATGTATTTTTGTTGCTTTTCACTACGCATTATTAGTAATATTTGGTATTAAAAATACAAAAAAGATACTCTCTTTAGTGTACATTTTCCCAATATATAACAGTTTTTCTTTTCTTTCTTTTTTATTTTTTACTTTTGAAGTTCTACACATTTTTTTTTTCTTTAGAATTTGAATTCTCATAAACAACCATTATACAGCGCTGAATAAAAAATGAACAAATTACGCGACGGGTGCAACAAGGCTGATATCTAACAATTTTCTCTTGTACTAAAATGTTTCTACATTGTTTGACTTTCTTACAATACATGTTAAGGTTACTTGAGGTAACTGGACCCACGAGGTAACCGGGCCATAGCCTATTTTATAAAAAACCGTTGATGTATTTTAAGTTTTAGTTTTTGCGATCAATGCCCCTTAACCTCTACTTCCTAAAACAACGTGTGTCAACTCAATCATAACTCTCTCTTTGCTATGATAGGTTGTCGAAAATTTACGTTTCTTTTTTAAAAAACAACGTCACTTTGGTTGAACTTCCTCGCCTTTTTATTAAAATACTGTAAGTACTTTTACTAAACAATCTTTTTAAAAAAAAAAAGATTAGGCATATAACTACGTTAATATTATTAGGTATCTATACATATTCACTTCAAGTTTCAAACGTAAGCCCGGTGTCCCAGTTACCCCATAAAATTTTCAAGAATGGGGTAACTGGAACATGTATCCGGGGTAACTGGACCATGCTATGACTGGATCCAGTTACCCCAATAGTTATAAATATTTTTTTTTTGAGTTTCTCTTACAACGCGAAGTAAAAATCTCCATTGTTTTTAGATCACAATAAAGAAAATTATAGAATACCTTATTAAAATTACGTAATAAAATTAAAAAAAAGCATATTGGGTGGTATCAAACCAAATTTCTTGACCCCTTGAGAGGCGGCGATGCCGTTATGGCATCACATAATTTTAATTCCTAATTGCCACATTTGCACCGGCATTTTATAAGGAAAATTTCACCTTTATTAAATACGCGAAAATATACTTTTACTTGTTTTCAAATACATTCTCTTGTAAATACTGGTGTCATTAAATTATTTCAACAACATTTTACGAATGCAAGTACCTTGCCTCTGAAAGCGAGATAGCCAAACCTTGAAATTGTACGATAATACAGATAAAGTACTTAAGTAGTTATGTAGCCGTTTGTTCATAGATTTACCTTGCTATTTTTTTTCCTTAAAATGTCCATGTGACTTTTATACTTATTACCTATGCTAAAGTACGTAAGTACTTACTTAATTTTTATATTTGGGTATAAATAAATCTAATATTTTCACTTTTAGTGCTGTTTTTAGACACATTGACAGCAAAGATTTCCCTTACAACGCTCTTTATTGAATTTTAATTTACATGATCTGCCTGGTTTAAATTTTTTTAAGTTGTTTGTACTTTTTCAAACATGGCCTGATATCCCAGATGAAAAAAAAAATAAACGCGTGTGGAACATAGACATATAATTTACATGATCTGCCTGGTTTAAATTTTTTTAAGTTGTTTGTACTTTTTCAAACAGGGCCTGATATCCCAGATGAAAAAAAGTCCTTCCGGCCAGTGCCGGGAGGAAGAGGTAGCTTTCATATTCCTTATTTAAAAAAAAAAAAAAAAAAAAAAAAAAAAAAAAAAAAAAACTTATATTATTCAAACACACGAAGCTCAATTTAGTGGAAACCGAATATAGGAGATTCAATACTAATTTTTATCAATACTAAATCATTATGAATGAGAATTTCGCGAAAATAGTCAGCTTTATCCAAGCTGCTTTTACTTAAAGTAACTTATATTTTGCTGCCAAATTCGGCGATTTCTTAAAGTGCCTGCCATTTTAAAAAAACATGGTGGATGAGGCTAACCAGTGAACTTGGTCGAGACCTTAGTAATTGCTGTGCACATGCTCACTCACATCGGAATCGACTGATATATACGAGTGCTGTCGCAGGCAAAAAAATCAGATTTTCCAAAATGTCATCCAAATTAGATATTGAAATTGCTATATCTGAGCCATTTTTTAAGATAAAGACAAACAAAAAATGCTCCTGAATCCTTATATCATGGTCAAATACTTAAGAAAGAAACCTTTTTCATTTTCCAATTTTTTAATACCTCATTATAATTTTTTTTTTAAATGGCAACCCTTTTGAAACAAGATGGCGAATGAAGCTGGCCAACGAACTCGGTCGAGACATTGGTATGTACTATGCACAGACCAAGTTACATCCAAATCGGTTCATAAATACGCCTGTTATCGCGTGACAAAAATCAGGTCGTTTTAAAATGTCAGCCACAATAGAAATTCAAAATGCTATAACTCAGCCATTTTTTTAGATATAGACGAAACAAAAACTGTTCCGGAATCTTTGTATTAAGGTCAAACACATACGAAAAAAAAATCTTTTTCATTTTCCAATTTTTTGGTATCCCATTTTAAATTTAAAATTTTTAAAATTTTTTTAAATGGCCGTCATTTTGAAACAAGATGGCGGATGAAGATGGAGAACGAACACGGTCGAGATATTTATATGTACTATGTACACACCAAGGTTCATCCAAATGGGTTCATAAACACGCCCTTATCACGTGACAAAAATCAGGACGTTTCAAAATGTCAGCCACGCTAGAAATTCAAAATGCTATAACTCAGCCATTTTTTAAGATATAGACGAAACAAAAACTGCTCCAGAATCTTTGTATAAAGGTCAAATACATAAGAAAAAATATTTTTCTATTTTCAATTTTTTGGTACCACATTTCAAATTAATTTTTTTTTTTTTAATTTTAAATGGCCGCCATTTTGAAACAAAATGGCGGATGAAGCTGGCCAACGAATTCAGTCGAGACATTGGTATGTACTATGTACACACCGAATTACATCCAAATCGGTTCATAAATACGAGAGTTACAGTATGACAAAGGTCAGATATATATATATATATATATATATATATATATATATATATATATATATATATATATATATATATACATATATATATATATATATATGTCAATTTTGAACGGAGGGTGGTTTCGGCGTCTGGGGGTCATGATAGATCAAAATATACCAAAATTTTTTGAAATCGCTTTCCTCCGAACGGATGCAATAGGTAGCTTTTTGTAATGAAAGCTACCTAAAAATAAATGCGTGTGGAACATAGACCCTCTTTGTCCACTTACCCCATTTTTATGGGGCAACTGGACCCATGAGGGAAGAAAGATGAAATATGCATACTTTTATATTTTTAAATATTAAAATGTAATTTTGAGCACTTCTGTCTGATAGAGGGAACCTAACTGAACACATAATTTCACGTTTGTGTTCACACATGAACACGTTTACAGAAGTTCAGACTTCAATTCAAATGAACATTAGCTTTTTGAAGCTGAATTGTCAGAAGATCCAGAGTCACATTGTAAAATCATGGCCCAGTTGCCCCAATTAACCTTAGATATTTGCAATATACATACATTTAACGTGTGAACTTAAAATTTTAATGACTAAATAAAATAAAGTAAGACAGGCTTGAATACACCTTAACATAAAATTGATAAAGTTTTAAAATATTAAAAACATAAGTTCAAGTTATTTTATAGTCTGTTTCTGAAAAAATAACTTGAACTTTAACTATACTTGATTTGTCTTGTTGTTTATTTTACAACTATTAGTCTGTTCTGATGAGGTGTTGCGGCTATTTGGCGAAACGTATACTATATGAATTTGAAATTTTTTTAAATATTCTAAAATTTTATAAATTTTATATTAATCTTACTTTATTTATTTTATTTATACAAGTTAGATATAGTTTGCCGCTTATTTAGTATGGTGAATAATAATATTGGTTGTTGTACATATGACACTAGATGCAATGTATTTTTAAATCTTCACAAAATCTGCCTTTTTTTCGTTTCATTCATATTTGTCTATTGCTCCTGAGTTTAACGTATTTCCATCTTTTTTCTTTAAGCGACAAATTATTGCTTTCAATCGCAGGAAATATTCATGCCATTTATAATAGAAGCATACATTGATTGTGGAGAGAGAACATTTTTAACACTTTCCAACATAGTTAGTTGAAAAGTGTTTATAAATTCGGTTTGTCTGTCTGTTTGTCCGTGCTCTAAATCGCTTAAATATAATCCTATTGCCATGAAATTCATAGATCTTATTTGGTATCACTATGGCATGTTCGGTATTGAAAATGAAATGTGTAGCATTTACGATTCATTCATAAAGATATTCAAAAGAATTCCGTTAC
Source organism: Maratus speciosus (assembly GCA_963932465.1). Classification (NCBI taxonomy): domain Eukaryota; kingdom Metazoa; phylum Arthropoda; class Arachnida; order Araneae; family Salticidae; genus Maratus; species Maratus speciosus. The sequence goes on along the minus strand of OZ010795.1, from coordinate 345,725,095 downwards.
ATTACTATCTATGGGGGGGGGAAATCTTTTGCGGTGTATTTTGATGATATTACGCCATTTTAAACATACTGAAAAATATATATATCACTGAGGTGTACTACACGGTGCTTATTCTAGAATAGGATGTGCATAGAAGTTATCGTTCATTTACAGGGACACACAAAAGAATATGGCTACAGAAAAATTTAATTATTAAAACCTATGAACAGTAATTGCTGGGAGTGTTGTTTTCATTTGTGGTACACGTTTTCAAATAGAACTTCTTTTTTAAAAATATTACTTAATGTGCATATCCTATCGGTCATATATAGGGCTGCAAAAAAGTTCTCAAGTACCTTTCCGTTTATTCACGGAAATTGCTGAATGGAAATTTGCAACTGGGGTATTCGTTTAACCCCTTGGGACGAGCGACCGGTATAAGTGCCGCGTAAGGTTCTCAGAATCCGTGATTATTCTCACCAGTAAATTTTTATGTAAATTTTGCCTTATTTAATCCGAGCATTTTTCCGATTCGATTAGGCAAAAATTTCTGTTTTGAAAAACCGGTGATAAACGATTAAAAATTCTGTAAAAAACGGATATTTTTCTAACTATTGATTGTAATAGCAGAAATTGAGTTTTCAAATGCTTCATGAGTTTTTGAATTGTTTATTTAGACATAATATTTCACCTTAATAAACTGTGAAGTTTTGTTACAGTATTCTAAATGTGCTGGAACGTGTTACATAATATATGCTGCGCTCATTATTTTTCGTTCTTGTTGTACTATAGGAGAGATTTTGTTACTGACTGTATGCCGTTCATCTCAAATAAAAATTAAACGCTATCGAATTTGGTTAACCTAATAGATTTACAATTATGTTTTAATTGAATCGATGATCGGAAACACCCCTATTTAGTCACTATTATTGTCATCTGTTGGAAAAATAGTTATAATGTCTACTGTCATGAAAGTTGTTTCATGTAATGTATGTTTTAAGATTCAGTAGGAATTCAGCATATAGCCTGCATAAAAATAGTTTAAAAGTTAAAATTTATTATCTTTAACTACTCTGACTTATAGATAAATTTTTTAATAAAGCGATTTTTATAAACTCTTATTTCATATGTGATTTGGAACAATCCATAAATTATATCTGTTAGTATTTGATAATCTAAGTTCCGTCATACTATTTAGGGCACATTTTAAAGGTGTTTTCAAAGATTTTTGTTTATCATTTTCGATACTATTCTTATATAGCTAATTTTTCTCGAGAGGCAATATATCCATTAATTTTGAAAATATCAATTTGAATTTCTCTTTCTCTACACATATATATATAAATGCATATATAATAATATTTTGAGAGGATTCAAGTTTCCACTATTAAAATATTATGTTTTAAACATAGAAAAAAAGGTACGTATTTAATTGCGTAAGAACAGCCTTGCTCAGTAATGCAAATATCCAGGAGTGGGGAATTTTCAGAAAATATTACCAGCCAAAGATTTATTTTAAGTTGAAAATTATGAGAAAATAGAATTCAAAAATAATTAATCACTGTTACTAAGAAATTATTATTGTTTATTATATGTTATTGTTTGCTGTATTAATTAAAAAATATATACAACAGAGGAAAGTTCAGTATAGGGTAGAACTTGCAGAATAGAATGGCGGTAAATTTGAAAAGTTGAAAAATATAGCCAACTACTAAAAAAAATTATGTTTTTGCCACACCTTATATACCCTGCAGTATTTCAAAGATTGCCCAAAAACTTGCTCGTCCTGTCAGGAAATATACTCACCAGTGGCGAGTAAAATGATGTATCTCCCCATCCCTGCAAATATCTGTTCTGCAATATTCCAAAATTTGTACCACGTGTCTTAAGTTCTAAACAAATTTATTGACATTAAGTAGATCAGGAATAATTTTGCATAAAAAAGAAAAATATAGCTTAAAGAAAAACTATTAATTATCAAAGAACAAAAGTATTGCAATGTGAATTTATTTTATAATTATATTTGAAAAATAACGCCAGCTACTAAATCTGAAGACATAAGAAAATCAATATAAAATGAATAAATGTGATTTAATGACGTCTATTTGAATAAATAATACCATGTTTTTAGATATGTTTTACTGTACAAGTACATAAACATAATAGAAATATAAGTATTTTTCAAAAACATAGATAAATAAATATTTTCTAATATGAGTTTATATTGAAAATTCATTTCTAAAAATCGACAAATAAAGATTTGTATTATTTTAAGCATAATTTTAAACAATGGATCAAATATATTAGCCATAAAAATAAAAGGCAAATATTTAAATTTATTAATGCATTTGAAAAAAACTATTTCAAGAATTATATTGACTTTTATATTCACAAAATGAATAGTATTTTATTCGAAGTTTTTAAAATGTTATAAAAGAGGGGAACACATAAAAAACTAAAAAATGTACGAAAATTAAGCATAATTGAGCGCATTAGGCTGTCGAACACAAGAAATTGGTTTAAAAAAATTCCTTTACCGATATTTTTAAATAAAAATAATTATAGACTTTTAGATTTAATTTTTTGCTATATGTTATTAGATTTCCGACAATTAAATCAATGAAATGATGTACAATTTTCAGAGTACAGAGTATGATTATGAGGTATGTAATCAGAACTGTATAAAATATTTTAGAAAAATTATTTATATAATTTTTTTTAATATTATTATTAGCTTTCTTTAACGCATGGAACTTGGCATAAACAGATGAATAAAGATTTTAAATTAAACAGTTTGAATAAAATTTTTATTATTATTATTATTATTTTTAATTATGTAGATATTAGGCTTTATACTAACTATTTACTTATTGCTTTTCTTTTTTGTCTCTAATTTCATCTATGTATGGAAACTTGTGTTAGGGAAAAAAATTATCAAAGAAAAAAAATCAAAGGAAAAATCCATCTGAACTATGTAAAAAATTATTAAAACCTATTTTACTGTTTTTATAGTTTTTATTTAGCACATTTTACAATTTAATGAAGTATACAATACAGTGTTTTTTTCTGCCTTAAATTGAAGCATTGTGCTAGTGATAAAGAACGAGATGTCATTTCTAATAATGAAGATATTGATGTAAATTAGAATGTAGGAAAGTGGAAAGTCTTTCACATACACAATATGGTGATAAATTTACTCAATGACATGTACGAAGATATCTGAAAAAGGGTGCTAGCTTTGCATAGTTATTTTTCTATCTATAGTCATCATGGAGTTTTTTCTTTTACATTTATCACTTAAGCCAGTTTGATTCGAACATCCCTTTACCTGCTCTCTATGATAAGGGCAAAGCCACGGAGTGCGCTCGTTAACGCTAGATCCGGAAATGAAAGTTTTCATCTCTTTTCCATCCACATGCTCCCACCTCCACAGAAATCTGCATGGGAGAGGGGACATGGCACTGCGAGCCTCCCTTCCCCAAACGACATCATCCGGAAGTGACAACAACTCTGTTTTCCACCCAGATCTCGGGCACTATTTTTTCACTGCACTTTCATTGCTTTTTCCCTGACTGATGCGGACAATATGGTGGAAAAAAACCCGGAGAAACCAGCTATATTAAATGAGAAATCTGACAATCGTAACGTAACTCTCCTCCCTGCATCTTTTGCGGGATATAACAACAGAGTTTTTCCTAAATGTGTCTCTTTTCGTGTTGGAGGCTGGGGAGGGGGACTATAGTGTGACAGAAGTAATAGACGATGAAAGATTTGCTAGTGGTCTTAATGTTGGGCCGAAATGGGGATATCAACTGTCCCACCGCGTGTCTATATCCAAATGATATCTTTTTGTACTCTATTTTTTATGACTTTGGAGATAAATTCGGGATTTAATGGATGATTTGCGGACAAGTCAATCGGAAAATAGTCTTGGTACGTGACTTTTGATTACTTTATATATATATGCGTATATATATAAAGATTTAGCAGACGCTAGCATTAATGTGAGATTAAAAATAAACTTGGAAAAGACTAAGGTGATGTTCAATTCATTTGCACCAAAAAAGAAAATCGTCTACAATAACACTGAAATTGAGGAAGTGCAAAGTTATGTGTACCTTGGGCAGGAAATATCATTGGATAATAGTATCATGAATGAAATCAATAGAAGAATAAGAAATGGATGGAGTGCTTTTGGGGAGAACAATATTATTCTGAAGAGTAACATGCCTGTTTGTTTGAAAAAAAGGTATTTAACCAATGTGTTTTGCCTGTGCTAACTTATGGAGCAGAAACATGGACGCTAACAAAACGAATGGTACAAAGATTAAAAACACAGAAAAGTATGTAAAGATGTAATCTAGGTATAACTAGAAGAGACAGAAAAAGAATAACCTGGATAAGAAGTCAGACGAAAATTTTTGACATCATTGAAAGAATTAAACGGCTAAAATGGAAATGGGCTGGGCAAATTGCAAGAAGATAAGACAATAGATGGAGCACAAACACCCTACAGTGGTATCCCAGAGGTGTAAAACGGCCAAGAGGACGACCTCAAGTAAGATGGAGTGATGAAATCAGAAAAAAAGTCGGTGTAAATTGGATGACTAAAGCACTAGACAGAAAACATTGAAAAAATCTGGGGGAGACCTACATCCAGCAGTGAATTGAAAACGGTTGTTGTTGATGATGATGATATATATAATAAATTTGAAATCACAAATATATGAACAAATTGGTAAAATTCTAAAGATGAGCTAGATATGAACATAGGAAACCAGTATGTAAAATAAGAAACTATTAATAACCCACAGAATCTTCAGAGGAGCTTGTAGGTTCATTCATAGCGAAGATGCGTTATTTGATCCCATTTTGTCGGCATTAAGCCTAAAATGACAAAATTTAGCTCCTTATAACGCAACATAACAGAAAATAGATAATAAAAATCCAAGAGATCTAAAGAAAGATACACCTCACACAGGATATTAAAAATTATTAGAGCACAATACCTCAATTACATATTAGGATTCAAAACTTCAGAAAGCTGACTCACTGTATTAAAGTATGTGAGGATACAGACAGATTTAGGACTATTAGAACATCTGGGCAGCAGTTGCTGAAAACCAGAACATTGCTGCCAACAGGTGTGAAAAAGGAAAACTATATTGTAACTAGGTTTTTAACAAAAATGTTTAGTGCTGCCATCTATACCCATAAAAAACAAATGAAATTAATTGTAGAAATCAAGAAATGGTTTAGATTAGCATTTATTTAAAGTGGAATAAAAAAATAGGAATAAACTTAATAAGTACTGAGTAAATATAAAATAAAATAAATAAGTATATAAAAATAAGTAAATAAAAGGGCATTATATATATATGTAGATAGATAGATATATAGATAATACAAAATATACACTGCCGTGCAAAAATTACGGACAGGACTTTTTTAAACGTCGTACAGAAATTCTGCAAATCGATACAAATTGAACCGTAATACCGTAGATTTGTAAGAATATGTAAAAAATGAAGAGAATTTCCGAAAATGATGCAAAGCCTTTTTCGCAATGCCTTTGATTATGCCTTTTCGTGCCGCTGCTATGTTAATTTCTTCATTTCGTCCTTAATTTTTGCACACCAGTGTATTTCAGTTTTAAGACTTACAACACATGCTTTTATTATATATAAAAGGACGTCATTCGCATCCGCTGAAGAATTCCACTTTCATGATCCAGTCTTAAACAACATCTACAGAAAAGTATGAATAACACGTCACTATAGCGGAATAATACACAAACACAGCAAAAAGCGATGACGTCATTCAAGAAACTCGACAAAAAAATCGGCTATCAAATGATTCATATGCCTTCATACCTAACACAATACCTAAATTACATACTAGGAACCAATACTTCAGCATGTCAGGATGCAAAACAGAGTTAGGACTATTTTAACATGTGGGTCACAGTAGAGTAACTGACTGAAACCCATAACTTTGCTGCCATCTGGAAGGAAAAATGTATATTGGAACTGGATTATTAACAATAATGTTTAGTGCTGCCATCTTTACCAATGAAATCAAGAAATTTGAAATCAAGAAATGACTTAGATTAATGTTTAATTAAAGTAAAATGAAAAAATAGGAATAAACCGACTAAGTACTGAGTAAATACGAAATAAAATAAAGAATAGGAATAAATTAATAAGTACTGAGTAAATACAAAATAAAATAAAGAATTATATAAAAATAAATAAATAAAAGGGCATTGATTAAATTAACTATTTTAAAGACAAATATTATGATATAAACAATGAGAATATAAATAACATTTAAAAAACAATGAGGAATATTTTGAGATAGTAAAATTTAGCCTTGTATTATGTAACAATATGTGAAAATTTATAAAACAATGAGGAATATTGAGAAAATAAAATATAGCCTTGTATTATGTAACAATATGTGAAAATTTATGAGAAATTTATGATGTTAAATACATAATACCCCCCCCCCCCACACACACACACACACTTTTTTTCCCAATATATCCATACAATATATAAATATATATACATACGCATATACATGCTCACACACATATAAACATAAGAGGTTTTAAACTTTTTTTAGCATTCCCGACCTGAACCCTCCGTAATGGTATTTTTATTTATTTATTTATTTATTTTATAATAGTGTATAATGTATGGAAAAACATACACACACACATACTTTTTTTAAATATATATATATATATATATATATATATTAAAAAAAATTGTGTATGTTTTTATAATTTTTTCTATATATAGGGCGATATCCTTTTTCTGGTAATATAGATAGCTTTTGGAATGAACAAATACAAGATTAATATTTAAGCGTAGTGGTGCACGCTGAATATTAAAAACTAAACCTGCGGCTCTACAATGTATTAAAGATCTTGCACTACAGTGACCAGCCCTGTTTTCTTAATCATGGGCCCTAAAGTATATTCCCGGCCAGGTTGTCAGCCTAATGCGGGACCCTCAAATTCTGTATATTACCTGAATTAAATTTAAAATCACTGCTTTGTACCAGCCACATATTGCTTTCTACAGTTTTCAGATTCACAGTTATTGCGCTTTGAAAGTCCTTATAAAATCATAGGATATTGCAATACAACTATTTAAATTCATTTTTTTTAATTTAAAGTCTCTGTATATTTAAATATACTATAACAACTATAAAAAGTGTGCACTCCATAAGTACTTGAATAAAATCTAAAAAAAAATAAAAAAATAAAAAAATAAAAAAAACTAGTTGCAATGTGCTTACACATTTTCATTTTCTTCGTTCTGTTGATCGGAGGAAAAATTCTAAAATGTGAATACATGTATCAATTATATTTTTACTTAATAGTAAATAATAATACTAAAATCTAATAATAAAACTTGAGTAGAGTAAAAAGATACGGAAATCTCTCTAGAATTTTAGATGATTTATTATCCTATTAACTATCCTTTTTTCCCCTCTTTCGTCTTTGCTGAATATATAAATTTAAAATCCCAGTTTCATTTTTAATATAAAATCTTTAAATAAATTTTAAGAACAAATTTTTCCAGCTGGAAATCATACTCTTAAGTATCTTAAAAATATAACAAATTAGTAAAAGAGTAATGAAATAGGACAAGTGGTTCATGAGTTATATAAAAAATTATATCAGTTTAAAAATTTTTGAAGAAAAAAAAGTCAACATTTAAAGAACTTTTTTATGTTAAAGGTAATCTTTATAGAGATACACACTTCAGGAAAAAAAAATTATTAAAAAATGCCTATAAATAAAGAAAATAAAATTTTGAGTCCGGATCACCTTAAATTCTTGCAATATTCTACCATCATTACAATCAAATTGTCAAAAAAAACAAAACAAATTGCTCTCTCAGTATTCCAAACTCTGAATTAGAGTAATCGCTGTTTACTCAAGAATAAGTTTCACTCGCAGTTTTGTTTTAGTTTTGTTAGCCCCCGGTACGGTATGCTATTTCTTTCTCCCAGCTTATTTTGTGTAGTCTCCAAAAAATAATGTTACCTTACAGAAGCCAGCCGTAAAACAAAGCAGTACGGTTAAATACCCTATAGATATTTTTTAAACTTCTAAGGATCGCACATTTTCAATTTTTATACCGTCGTATTCGAAAAAAAGTACTTTTTAATGCAATTTGTTTGAAAACTGCATCTCCAATTATATTTGAGATATTATTGTTTTTTTTTGTAGTTTTTTGAGCCATTTGCTTAATATTGGCAACGGAAGAACTCCATTTCTGTAGAAAGTGAAAGAAAAATAGCAATTATATCTTTTTGTTGCCATTTTCCCATAAAAACTGAAAAAAAAAATTAATTAAAATACGTGCTATTTTGAAAAAATATAAATGAAGGATTTCTGATAAAACAGGGAGCTATTAAACTAAATTTAATTTTAAATATCTATATTAATAATACAAACAAATGAAGGCCTGTGAATCTTTAGATAGCCGAGTTTTTTGAATGACGAAATCTCTTTTTCTTTATTTGTGTATTATTCAGCGATAGTGACGTCCAAACGTATTTTATTGTAAATGTTGTTTAACACTGGATCGCAAATGACGAATTCTTCAGCGGATGTGGATGACGTCATTTTATGTAAAATAAAATCCCGTGTTATAAGTCTTAAAACTGAACTACAGTAGAGTCCCGATTATCGGAGTTTCTGCTTTCACCGAGTTATTTTCCTCTGATGGACTGATGGCTTCCATTATCATGAAACACTCATTTATAAATGAAGTATTAGGTGAAGATGAAAGAGCAGCCGTAAAAAGTTAGAACTCTGATTTTCTTGTCAGAATGGGAAAAAAATATGGCTGATTTTCTGGTCAGAATGGGGCAAAAAATGGCCATTTTTTTTTTTAAATTATGGCCATTTTTTCCTCTATTCTGACCAGAAAATCAGAGTTCTAACTTTTTACGGCTGCTCTTTCATCTTCCCCTAACACTTCATTTATAATGCCTGTTTCATAATAACGGAAGCCACCATCAGTCCATCAGAAGAAAATGATCCATTCCAAGGGTATAAGTTCGATTAACTCGGATAATCGGGACTCTACTGTATCTATATTTATATACATATATTTTTTTGTCATCGAGGGCAACACTAAATTCTGAAAAAACAAAATTCCTGCTTTCTAGTTTTAATGTTTTGTGTCAGTATGATGAGGACGAGTATCATAAATTGTCTGAAACAAAATTTCTGTCGACAATCCACATCTGCGTTACAAGGTAAAAGAATACGGAGAGAATGCATAGCTAATGAGAGATATTATTTATGTAATCTTATTTTCCATACGAGTAGGGTTGATTACGATTAAATAACTGAAGTTTGACAATTCGGACAATTTGAGTTATATTTCAAAGCAACATACATGCGCGAAAGAAAGTAAACTAATTTCAAGTAATTCAAACTTAGCATTTAAGTCATTTTTGATAAGTTTGGCACATAAAAATATTACAAAGATTTTTACGTACACGGCAGCACTCCATATCTAATCTGATTTGCTTCTACTAGTGTTATCGATTTAATAGCAAAAAGGGTCTAATCGTATTTGTTTCTGATACTGTTATCGATTTAATGACAAAAAGGAATTTATTGAGGAGGAATTGACAAATATATATATATAATTTAACGCCGCAGTGGAATAGAAAATTTCATTGGCTCTGTATGCTATAGTATTTTGCATATATAGTATTGTATATCATACATGGATATGAAATAAACATATATCCCTCTAGCATTCCAGAATATTTATCTAGAATATTACAATTTAATCACAGCAGAGCTGGATTAAGGGTAATAGTTTATTCATATTATTAAAAATATATATATTCATCAGCATTACATTAGAATATTGCCAATCAATGCTAACAAATGGTATATTAATCCAAAGATAATAGTGTAATAAAAATAAAAACCCTATCTTTAAATTTAACATATTTTTAATCTGCTAACTGATTAAGCATGAGCATAGAAATACCTCTAAAAAATCCACACTGTTAATCCTGTCGAGTTTTAATCGAATAGTTTCGAACTGAAACAATGGATTAACATTTCAGATCCATCTTGTTAAAAACATGCGGATGAGATTCTTTTTCCTGGAACAAACTCAGAATAGGTACGCCGACCTACACCTCAAACACCACCTCTTCTGTAGAAATAAATAACACTGACACCAAATTACAGAAACATTCTTAAAATTTACGACCCCAATCAAATCACGAATTGCGCGGCGAACTTATAATAACTATCAATACGATCCGAAATGCATTTACGATTCCACGCAGGAATGTGTAATGAACCTCTCATATTTGACCTCGCATTTCTCGAGAGGTTGGCATGTCCTCACATACTGGACCACATCGAAAGGTATGAGACGATGAATGGTGGCAATTAATAGCAATCTTGATTTCCATAATGGAGGAGACAAATTACAGGCTACTGGCATTTTAATTAGGGCCGGTAGGTTGTTCCAAGAAGGATCGGATGACGGTTTGCCGCAATAGTGTTGTAAAGCGACACTTCGAAAATGAACCTTTACGGCATCCTGTTATGGATGTCATAAGATGTTTATGTCAACTTAGTGATCCAAGTACACGAAATTTGTGACGAAATCTATTGAATAGCTAGCCTTTGATTTTTATTTGAAGGGTTTACATCTTAACCCGTTATCTACTGACGGTACTTATAAGTACCATTAAAATAACTTGCTATAAAATTCATTTAATACATCGATTAATTGTAATACAGTTTAGAATGAGTTATAGATACATTACTTTATCTTGTTCCAAAAGCATTATTGGTTACACAAAACAAAAATATTTTTAAAAGGATGATATATTTTGCCTTTGCATCTTTTCAACTTTCTTGGCGTTGGGGGGGGGGGGGGGCTCCATTTTTTGACTCGGAAATATTTCAATATTTCTATTGTAAGAACATTATATTTGTACATTTCCTAATTCTACAAAATAAAAAGAAAAATATTTAAAATAAAAGACTTGAGCGGCGTTATGTCACAAACTACATATTTAATCAAAAATACAGGTTGTTCTGCCGTAATTCCATTTGCGTTGACGGCAATAACTTTAAGAAAATTTAAGTATATTGTAATAAAACTTTTAATAAATATGCTCACTTTTGTTATAAATAAGACATACCAAAAAAAAAAAGTGGTAGAAGTTTCCATTATACGCGCCAGCAGTATACACTTGACGTTTCACATTATGGACTGTGATTATCAGCTCATAGGATATCATCGATTGCTTGAGTACCCTATAATTCCAGAACTTACCGTGATGTTATAACGCTTCACACAAAATAAGGTATGTATTGTCAACTTAGTGATCCGAGTACGCGAAATTTGTGACTCCAAAATTTATTGAATAGCTAACCTTTGATTTTTACTTAAAGGTTTTACATCTTAAATTCTACTTAAGTAAATATATAATAAATTAACATAAAAGGCGTAAATTAAAACTTTGAATACAGTAAAAATAGATTTATTCAACTGTTTACATGTTTCGACTCTATCCGAGTCATTTTCAAAACAAATAAATAAAAATATTCTAAAATTTCAATGAAAATAAGATAATATTTCAACTCCAGTCTATACTATCCATCGATTATAAGAGAAAACTTAGCGATTGTAACATGCAAAAATTAAATATGTAACGAATCATTTAACTTACTAAAACTATGGCTCCAGTTACTCAATGGTTACTAAAATAAAAATAAACATCTAAGTAAAATAAAAAATAATAACGTGCATAATATGAAAGAGTACGTGAAAATTTGAATGATGGCGTTTCACAGACCATGCAATTTTAGGACATTTTTATTTATTTGCTTTGAAAACGACCCGGTTAGAGTTAAAACATGCAAAAAGGTTGAATAAATCTATTTTTAAAGATTTAATTTGCGCCTTTTAGCAATCAAAACTAGTATACTCTACTTAAGTAGTTATCTTGTAATCCTAAAATGTATATATGAAATTTATATCACTAGAATGTCGCATTCACTTGGATTAAATCAAAACAAATCAAGCACTCTTTGCTGAAAAGGTTCATATAATTTTTTTAAGATGTCACACTATGTAAAAGTTGTTATTACACTTAAAACAATTTTAAAAAATAAAATCTCATTACCATATGCCGAGTACTTTCGATTACAACTTGATCGTCTTCAGGGCTGTTTTGATTACGTGCTGAACTCCTTTGCTCTCTCTGTGTTCGATTGAACAGTAAGGTGAGTCTATTCTATTGAGGAGTGTAGGATATTTCACTAAAATTTTACCTCACAAGTTATCACTCTTTCTGTAATGTTTAAAAACATTAACCATATTTCTGGTAAGCTATCATTAATTGCTTTCTTACGTTTGATTAAATTTTCTATTGATTCTTTTATTAATGAAATACGATAATGGGACGCAGGAATAATGATTCATACTTCATTAAAACATATATTTAAATTTTGTTTTGGTTGAGCGTCGATAACTCTGTGGTTTGTCTATTAAATTTGACATCACTTATGTGTTTTTATGTGTTATGTGCATTTTTATCTGAAAAATATTAATAATGTATTCAAGTAACATTAGAGGTCTGCACGGGCCGGAATTTCCAGGCCCGGGCCCGGCCCGGAGGAAAGCTATTTTGGCCCGGCCCGGCCCGGTGTAAAAATTGAAAGTTCGGCCCGAGCCCGGCCCGGCCCGTTTACATTTTTACCGTTCTCGGCCCGGCCCGTACAAAAATCAGTGAAAACAGGCCCGGCCCGGCCCGACTCAATTTCTACAAAAAATTCCGTTTTTTCTCGACATACAATTAAGATTCTTTTAATGAATACTGCATGCATATTTATGGGAACATTTTACAGTATATTTTAAATTACTATGTGTTCGCAAAATAGAAAACACACAATAGTAAACATTAACGATTACTTACAGTGTTTTAGTCAACGTCTCTACAGACGTTTCGAAATTTAAATAAGGGTTCATTAAAAGATTATTGTAGTTTAGAATAAAGGGTTAAAAAACATGATAACTTTTGAAGCTTATAATAAAAAGTAGATTTGTGAAAATATTTCTGCCATTTTTAAGCCTTTTCTCAAATCCAAAGGAGCTACATTTTGATACATTTATGAATTCATTTCTTTTCGGAAACGCATGAGATTGGCAGGTATTCTTATTCAGAAACCATGTAAATGCCGTTTTTTTCTTAGATAAAAGTAATATATCTTTCAGAAAATACTGCCAAAGTTAGCGTTTTGAATCGAATTTCCGGAAGCAATAGCACAGGAAAGGAGAAAAACGTACAGTAACGTGACAAGAGTCTCTGTTATCTCTGTACGTAATTTATGAAAAATGGAAACGCTATTCGATTCCAAATGCCTTGAATACTTAGACCTGTCAATTTTTTATGCCTTTATAGTTAAAAATTTTGTCAGAAAATGTGTCTGAATGTTTCGCATTGTTTAGCAGTAAATATGAGAACCACCTTAAGGTACATTTCCAAAGATACTGTTAACAGACGTTCATTATTGCTATTAATACTTTTACAAAACATAATGCCTGTCCTACACATCCTGAGAACGATTAAGACCAGTTCCATCCCGGCACAAGTCTGCCGATAAAATTAAACACGGGATCAGGCATCATGTAACTGTACGATGCCGATCTCTACGATGGACATGTTACATTTCTGTATTGATGTTGTTAAACTCGCATCGGCTCGTAACGCACATTTATACTTCTCGAAAAAGTTATATTCATTGGAAATGGCCTCGTATTTTATCTGCTTCTCTCAAATTCTTATATCGGGCCGAAGGTCCGATTAATTTTTTTTATCGGCCCGGCCCTGCAGGCCCGTTCAATTTTTTTGCCGGCCCGGCCCGTTGAAAAAATTGCCCTAATTCTGCCGGCCCGGCCCGGTCCGTTTGAAAATTCTCCTCCATTCCGCCGGCCCGGCCCGGGTACGGGCCTCGGACCAAGCCCGGGCCCGTGCAGACCTCTAAGTAACATATCGAAATTTATTAAAAATGATGCTTCCTAATTAGCCGCAAGCCAGAGGTTAGTAGGCGAAAAAAATCGCAAAGATTTCATCATGCGATATTGATTCTGATAAGTTCAGTGGTTTAAGCGGGTGATTCTATTATATGTCTGTTAAATTTGCGTTTTATTTGTATTGCTTTAATTATTTATTAATGAAGTTTTAATTTCGTTGTGGAATTTTTTTCTGGAAACAAATGCTGAACTAATTATATTGTAGGAAAAACTGGGCTTACGCTGTCAAATTTAATGATTAAAAACTCTTATGATACTCATCAGCGTACAACATAAATGACTTTCATAACATAAATAACTTTCAGCAGTTTGTTGTTGTGAAAGTGACTGTGCTGTACGTAACTTTGCTTCGTGGAGATCAAGAACCTTCTCCCCTGATGATGGCTCATTAGAAAGAGCATGAAACGGTGGGATTAATTTTAATGTCTTTTTAATATAGTTTTTATTTATGTTGTACACTTATGATTATCATAAGAGTTTTTAATCATTAATTATATTGTTTTAAGTGCAATCGTTTGTAATCGGGATTCACGTGATAGAGATAGATTTTTTTTTTTAAATTATGCATGAAAATTATATGAGAATCAATTAAGATACAGTTTTCAAAGATATTGCATTTGAAAGAACATTATTTTTCTTATTCAACGGTGTAAAAATTTAAATTTTGTAAATTCAGAAGTTAAAAAAATTGCAATAAAAGCTAAATTTACGGGTCATGTGTTGCCACCGTCAGTTATGACGTCGGCGTTACTCATAGACATGTTTTTTTGCTTTGTAAAACAAATAATGTTTTCTGCACTTAATGAAGCATAAGATATCTATAACTCATCTTAAATTATATCACTGCCAATGGACTTGTTAAATATCTTGTGATGGTATTTTTTAAGGGTGCTTTAAAGTACACTTGTAATATAAAGGGTTAAAAAATATTTTTAACAGTATAGCAGTCCATTTTCTAACATTCTATTTGTATATTTGAATAAAAATTCATTTATTATATGTTAGAAACATCGTAAGTATAGGATTAGAAAAATGATACACTGTTAAGTTGAACGTCATAGAGGACAAAAAAAATTACAATTTTGTCATATTCAATGCTTTATTTCTTAAAAAAAAAAAAAAAAAAAAAAAAAAAAAAAAAAAAGCAATTTGACAAATTACAACGACCATTTGAAAAATGATTTTTTTCAAAGACTAAAATTTAAGACATAAAAAATCGCTCGGAGTTGATCATACATTACGTGCGCCATGGATTAAACACTAACATTCCTTGACCCATCACGAACAAATTTTAAAAGAAATTTCAGTTTTACAATTTTCGGTATTGTAAATTTTTAAACTTCTACGGAGCTGGTCATACATTACGTACGCCATGGATTAAACATTAATATTCCTGGACCAATTTTAAATGAAATTTCATTTTTAAACTTCTAAACATGATACAATATTACTTTTTACACCGTCGTATAGAGAAAAAAAATTTACTTTTAAATGCAATTTGTTTGAAAGCTGTATCTCAATTTGTTTCTGAGTTATTAATTTTTTAATTACTTTTTTGTCATAGTGGCAACAGAAGTATCCATCTCTGTTGAAAGTAAAGGGAAAATGCTGATTATTGTATAGACCAATCAGAAAACGAATAAAATACGGGATTCAACTAATAAAACGCTCCAGACATGTTTTTGATTTCCTACCCTGACCGAGGATAATAACCTTTTTCCCAAATGGTTAATATATATATATATATATATATATATATATATATATATATATATATATATATATATATATATATAACAACGACTTCATTATTAACTTGTTAGTACCTCTCTACCCATACGTCTAGTTGGAATTGTAATTTTCAAACTATTATAATTGTTATTTAGATCTCGGAAAATGTAGGATGGTTTTTTGAAACAGGAAAATAATACACATTGGAAAAAAAAAACCCTATATGTTTTGTAGATTTAATCATGTTTGATGGTAAGCAGTTTTTAAGCAATTATTAAAAATATATTCAGTAGCAAAAATGATATTTTCGAAATTTCACAATTTAATATTTTTGTCATCACCTTTGCTCAAATGTATAATTTTATTCAAACGACTATTCATAATCACATGAAGGATTCAAATTCATAATATTTTATCAAAATATATTTTATATATTTTATATATATCAAAATATATTTTATATTTATAAAATAAAACAAAGAGTTTTTAATGTGTCATTTATAATCATGATTTTAAAATAACAAATTTTTTTTTCAAATTTTATTAATCAAAACAAACCATATCATGTTTTCAGATAATCATCATTTAACAAGCAGAACAAAAATTATGTAAACTCTTCCTTAAATTCTTCAAAGTTATGCCTTCATTAAGTATAATACTCTTAAAAACTGCGAAGGCAATTTCCTACACTGTAGTTTTATCCAAACATATTCGTTAAAATAATAATAATAATAATAATAATAATAATAATAATAATAATAAACAACATTCAGAATGTGGTTTAACTTAATATTTTTGCTATAAGCGTTGCTCAAATGTAACATTTTATTCAAATAAGTATTGATATTTGCATTACTAATGTATTCATTTTATTAATCCTTTATCTACTTACGGTACTTATAAGTACCATTAAAATAACTTGTTCTAAAATTCATTTAATGCATCGATTAGTAGTAATACAGTTTAGAATGAGTTATAGATATATTACTTTATCTTGTTCCAAAAGCATTATTGGTTACACAAAACAAAAGTATTTTTAGAGGGATGATTTCTTTTGTCTTTGCATCTTTTTAGCTTTCTTGGCGTTGGGGAGGTGGGGATTTTTCAATTCGGAAATATTTCTATATTTCAATTGTAAGAACATTTTATTTGTACATTTCCTAATTCTACAAAATACTAATATATATATATATAAATATTTAAAATATCAGATTTAAGTGGGGTTATAAATATTGCACAAAATCCCTATAAAATCCAATTTAATTGATTCTTCTAAATCCTTCAATCCTTCTAAAATACTTCCAAAATTCATTAAATGAGTATGTAAATCTTCTAATGTAGTTTCAAAAATTCACGAAAAATGGTTTAGAAGATAAAATTTTCATGAATTCATAATTCAGTACATAAAGGGTTAAAACAAGCAATATCAGATTTTCTGTGTGCCATTTATAATCATCATTCAACAAGGAGAACAAACATTATTTCAAACTGTTCTTTAAATTGTTCCACTTCCTGCCGTCATTGAGTATAAAAAAAAAAAAAAAAAAAAAAACCTGATACAGCATTTTCCTTCATTGTAGTTTTATCCAGAAATAATAATTAAAATAAGGAGAAAATATATTCAAAGTGTGGTATAACTTGATATTTTTGCTATTATCTTTACTCAAATATAACATTTTATTCAAACGAATATTAATATTTACATTACTAATTTATTAATATTATTAATCAAAACACACAATATCAAATTTTCAGTGTGCCATTTGTAATCATCATTTAACAAGCAGAACAAAAATTATATCAAACTGTTCTTTAAACTCTTCAACTTTCTGCCTTCATTGAGTAAAAAATTGCGAAAACATTTTTTTACACTGTAGTGTTATCGAAAGATATTCATTAAAAAAATAATAATAATAATAATAATAATAACGTATTTACTCTTGTATAACACAGACTTTTTTCCAACATGTGAGATCTCAAAAATTGGGGTGCGTGCTATACACGAATATTTTCGACAGGTATATGAAAATACATAAGATTTCATGAAGTCAGTAAATACAACACGTTGACACTGTGATACAATTTCACGAATACGGATGTAGTAAGTAAGTAAGTAAAAAAAAAAAATAATAATAATAAATAACTTTACTTCTGCATGTTGTAGTTTTTACAGTAAGAACCAATATATGGTATTGATTTCCAGTGCCGAAAAAGTACATTAGCACAAAGAAGGAAAAGGAAAGAAATATACACATTGGAGAAACTTTAATTTTCTTGTACGTTAATAGGAATGCAAAATATATGTCAGTGAATACGATAATTAAGGTGCAAGAAAAGGTATATCGTGAGTCAGGATATCTAAATTTTTTTTTCCAATTTCTTGAATTTTCTTCGATTACAAAAGCATGGTGTGCATTATACCTGAGATTATTATTTTTAATTTAGCGAATACCTCTGGACAAAACTACTGTGTAGGGAAATTTTTTCGCAGTTTATTAGTATATTATACTCAATGAAGGCAGAAAGTTGAAGAATGTAAGTTATAGTAAATAACAGTTTGACATAATATTTGTTCTACTTGTTAAAAAAATGATTACAAATGGCACACATTTGGTATGGTTTGTTTTGATTAATAAAATCAATAAATTAATAATGTAAATATTAATATTCGTCTCAATAAAATGTTAGATTTGAGCAAAGATAATAGCAAAAATAATAATTTATACCACATTTCGAATATTGTTTTTTCTTATTTTAATGGTTATTTAATACATTTTAAATCTTACCCTGTCAAAAACACGGTGCGCATTATGCACAATTAGATACGGTAAAATTCATAATAAGGTATAACTTAATACTTTTCTTATTACCTTTCTTTAAATATCATATATTTTTTTCGTATGACTATTCATATTTAGAAGAAAATCTTGAATGCATTACATTCTATCAAACCATATAAAATTTTTAGCGCATCATTTATGATCATGATTGTACAAGAAAAACAAAAATAACTTTGGATTGCTCAAGTATTAGTCTTCACTGAATATAATATTCCTAAAGCAATAAGAAAACATTTTTTCCACACGTAGTTTTATCGTAAGATTCATTATATATTCTACCCCGAAAATTATCCGATATTAGATAATTCCATTTGTAATTGTGTATTCTAACGTCAGAAACGCTAAATGTAAGAACGCAAAAGAAAAAGGCAATTTAAAAGCTTTCAAATGGATAATCTTATTTGCATAATGTGAGAGTGAATTACAGGTTAGACTTAAAACTGAGGAGCCTTTAGACGCTTAGATGCAGAAAAAGTCATTAGACACTTCGCTGAGCTTCGTATCTTGTGCATGGAAATTGTCATGAATGATTCGAAGTGAAATAGAATAAAAATGAAAACGTAATTCACTGGAAAAGAAATTTTATTTTTTCTTTCCCACTTATCATTTATCAAAAGTTTCATCAGTAGAGAGAACAACGTGTGTCTGCAAGTGTTTTTGTTTGTAGTTTTGTGGATAATGTTAGTTATATAGTGATCATATGTGTTTTACTTGTGGACTTACGAGTATTTTACGAGTTACTGTAGAAAGAAATTCTGTTATTTAATTTATTGTATAGATTAATGATAATTTAGTTCAAACGGGTTCAACTATCATAAAGTAGTTTTGTTTTCGTTTTACAGCATTTATTTTTATTTATTTATTTTTAATATTTAAACGCACGGCATAGTACAGTCAGGTTTTTAAATACAATTAGTGATTTTTAATAGTTTAAATTTTGTTAAAACATTACAAAATTGGAGATTTATAGTCATAGAATTTATGATAATGTGATGTTGTGAATGATTTGAAGAGAAATAAAATAAAACAAAGCGTAGTTTAGTGAAAGATAATTTTTATTACTCCTTTTCTGTTTATCATTTATCAAAAGTTTCATCAGTAGAGAGAACAAGGTGTGTAAATGATTTTGTTTGTAATTTTATTGGTTGTTTTAGTGTAGAGTGTGATCTTGTGAGTTTACTAGAGGTGTTGTTGTAACAATATATATATATATATCTGAAGGGGTTATTATAGAAAGATAAACTTTTGTTTACATTAATATGGATATTTTATGATAATTTGGTTGAAGTCAGACCAACATTATAGCTATCATAACGATTTTTCTGTTATCTTAGAGCTATTTTTGATAAAATTGAAATGCACGCCACGGAGAGAACAATGTGTGTAAATGCTTTTGTTTGTAGTTTTGTGGGTAATGTTAGTTATAGTGTGATCATATGTGTTTTACTTGTGGACTTGCAACAATATTTTACGAGTTACTGTTGAAAGAGATTCTTTTATTTAATTTATTATATATATTAATGATAATTTAGTTAAAAAGGGATCAACTATCATAAAGTATTTTTATTTTCGTTCTGGAACTATATCTTCTTCTAATACTTAAATGCATGGCATAGTACAGTCAGGTTTTTGAATGCATTAGTCATTTTTAATAATTTAAATTTCGAAAACATTACAAAATAAGAGTTTTAACAGCCATACAATTTATGATAATGTGATGCTGCAATTGATTTGAAGAAAAATAAAATAAGAGCGTAATTTACTAAAAGATAATTTTTATTATTTCTTCTCCGCTTATCATTTATCAAAAGTTTCGTCAGTAGAGAGAACAACAACGTGTGCAAATTATTTTGTTTGTAGTTTTGTGGATGGTTTTAGTTAGAGTGTGATATTGAGAGTTTACTTCTGGAGTTGCTATAACAATAAATATATTTGAAGGGGTTATTATAGAAAGATAAACTTTTGTTTACATTATTATGTATATTTTATGATAATTCAGTTGAATTAGGATTAACATTAGCTATCACAAGCCATTTTCTTTCATCCTAGAGCTATTTTTGATAAAATTTAAACGTATGCTATGGAGAGAACAACGTGTATAAATATTTTTGTTTGTAGTTTTTGTGAAGGGTGTTAGCTAAAGTGTGATCATATGCATTTACTTGTGGACTTGATGCAACATTATTATTTATTAGTTTGAGTAAGACGTATATTATTTACGTTGTTATATATGTTTATAATTTGGTTAAAATGGGATCAACTATCATAAAGTATTTTGTTTTTCGTTCTAGTGCTTTTTTCTTGTTAATATTTAAATGCATGGCATAGTACAGTCACTGTTTTTAGATACAATAAGTCCTTTTTAATAATTTAAATTTTGAAAAAATTGCAAAGTAGAAATTTTAAAGTAATAAAATTTATGGTAATACGGTATTGTTAATGGTTTGAAGATAAAAAAAAATAAAAATAAAAGTATAATTTACTTGAATATATTTTTTATTATTTCCACTTATCATTTATCAAAATTTTCATCGAAATTATTTTATAGTCTTGTGGGGTGGTATTCATTAAAGTGTGATCTTGTGAGTTTACATATGCAGTTGCTGCATCAGCATCTTTTTTAAAGGTGTTATTATAGAAAGATTAACTTTTGTTTACATTATTATGTATAATTTATGATAATTTA
Organism: Maratus speciosus; assembly: GCA_963932465.1. NCBI lineage: Eukaryota > Metazoa > Arthropoda > Arachnida > Araneae > Salticidae > Maratus > Maratus speciosus. Next base: position 345,703,748 of record OZ010795.1, on the reverse strand, counting down.
GTTAAAATTGGATTAGCATTAGCTATAATAAATATTTTTCTTTCATCCTAGAGACATTTTTCTTAATATTGAAATGCATGACATGGAGAAAACAACTTATGTAGTAACTTTAGGATAGTAGTAGTCTTCGTGTTTAGTAGTATTTTGTTTGTAGTATTGTGGGTGATGTTAGTTAGAGAGTGATCATGAGAATTACTTAGGGAGTTACTACAACAATGATTTTATGAGTTACTGTAGAAATACGTACTTTTGTTTACGTTATTATGCATTTTTCTGATAATTCATTTGAAAGGGGATAACTGTTATAAGGTATTTTTATTTTCATTCTACAGCTATTTTTAATAAAAATTGCATGCGTGGTATAGTACAATCAAATATTTAAATCTAATTTCATTAATTCTCATTTTTAATGATTTAAATTTTTGAAAATATTACAATAAAGGAATTTTATAGCTGTAAAATGTATGATAATATGTTGTCGTGAACGGTTGACAGAGAAATAGAACAAAAATGAAAGTGTAATTTACTGAGAAAGATTTTTGTTATTATTTTTTCCCACTTATCATTTATCAAAAAGTACATTAGTAGAGAGAACATAGTTATGTAAACGGTTTTGTGATTGATATTCGTTAAGGTGTGACACTTTGAGTTTACTTATGGACTTGCTGCAACAATATTTTTTTCGGGTTTATAGAAGAAAGAGATATTTTTATTTACGTTATTATATATATTTGTGATAATTAAGTTGAAACGAGATCATCATTAATTATAAGACGCACAAGCGTAGCCAGATGCAACCAAAGTCTTTAGACACTTCGCTGACCTTTGTATCTTGTATTGAAAATTGTGTGAACGGTTAAAAGAAAAAAACGAATAAAAAAGAAAGCTTAATGCACTGAAAAAAAAAAATATTATTTCTTTTCCAATTATTATTTATCGAAAGTTTCATCTGTGGAGATAATAGCGAGTGTAAATAAATGCTTTTGTTTGTAATTTTGTGTTTGATGTCAGTTAGATTGTGATTCTGTTATGAACTTGCTGAAAAAAAAAATATGATTTAATGTAGAAAGAAATACTTTTGTTTAATTATTGTGTATATTTGTGATAATTTAGTTGAAGTGGGGTCAACTATAATAAGGTATTTTTGTTTTAGTGTCTAAATCTGTTTTTCAAATAACATTTAAATGCATGTTTTTGTACAGTCAAGTATATAAAGGCTATTACTCATTTTTAATAATTTAAATTTTGAAAATTTACACTATAACAACTTTATAGTCATAAAATTTATCATAACATGAAATGAAAATATTATTGTAAGTTGACATTCTCATAGATCTATAAATATAAAATGTATTACTTTTTTTTTTTTTTTTTTTTTTTTTTTTTTTGTCATTTATTCTGATAGATCTAAACAAGAAATTCAATTCTGTGATTTTATTAATATTTTTGAAGAAGAAAAAAATATTATCTATTTTTTTAATTTGATGTAATGCTATTAATATTTTATAAATGCTCACAGTATTTTATCTCAGTTCTAAGAAAACAGCATCTTCTGTAGTATATAAAATAAAACAAGGTATGTCAACGAGAAAACTCATTTAATCCATTGCATAACTTTATCGTAATACTATTTAAAAGCCTAACACAATCCGTCAAGGACAAAAAGGAAATTCAAAATAATTATAAATAATAAAATTTTCCGCAGAAGATTAATGCATGTGATTCATTCTACAAAAAATATTACTTTTTGAGCATAAATATTTTAATAAATAAATTTAACTCCAAAAAGGTAATACTAATATCCATAGTTTATTTTTCCCATCTTTTGAGATTTATGTAGATAGTCATATAATTTTGTTACTATTTGTTTTTTATTTATTTTAAAAGGATTTAGGTATATTTCCTTTATAATATTGCAACAGAGGATACAAATACAGAATATTTCGTTACATAAAGTCAGATTTATTTGTGTAGGATATGAAACTTGAGGTAAATATGTCCAAAAAAAGCTTTTCATATATAAATTAAAAACTTATTTTTATTTAAACAAGTTGGAAATTATACGTCAAACGTGGCAATTGAGGCGCGTTTGTACTATAACTAGCTTTATAAATATTTTTTGCACCGCATATTATAATGAATTTATATTTTAATGCACTTCATAAGTGCATATCAATTTCATTCTATTCAAAAAGCTGTAACATAATTAAAATGCACTTGAAATGAGTTTTTCCCATTGGCCGTAATGTAACGGAAAACTTTTGACTGTCCCTGTAATTAAAATATTCACCTGATTTCCATAATTTGGAATGACTCGACAAAATTTTGCAGCAATTATATATTTAAAATTTCAGACCATTCGGTTGAGTACTTTTTGCTCTGTTATATGCGGACGGACGGACAGACAGACAGATGAACCGATTGACGACTATAGGTGCTGCATATTTACATAAATACGAACGCACCTAAAAATGATGTTTGTTAAATATGAAATGTTTTGAAAGAAGTCATTCTTCTTAAAATGTGAATTTGGGCAAGATAGTGCAAAGCATAATTTAAAAGCTTTTTAATATTTTTTCCCGAGATTTTAAAAATACATAGTGTATGCCAGGATCTATAAAGTAAACCTAAATTTTCCTTATTTTTCGTTGATTTTTTTTTTTTTTTTTTTTTTTTTTTGCGTGTGTGTGTGTGTTATATTGTTAAAATTGTGAACATTTTATATAATCGAAATGCAGTTTGTTTTTAAAACAAAAAAATGCTATGAAAAACAATATTTTAGGTTCAGTGTTAGGTTCAGGAAAACATACAAGACTCTCAAGTTTAATTAGTAACGAATATTTTGTTTTGTATGCAAAAACTCTTTTCCAATCATACACGCAACCTGTGTATAATAATTTTCGGCTCGAGAAGTTAAAAAACTCAAAAAAAAAAAAAAAAAAAAAAAAAACTCAAAAAAAAACTAATTTTTCCCATTCTGATCTGAAAAAATTATGAAATTAAAGAAGGAACATGTATCTATTATTGCCTTTAATTAAGTTGACATTTAATTAAAGACTTGATGTTTCATCACTTAATTAAATATTAAATATACCCAAATGAATTAGTAAAGAGTTCCTTTTATAATTTTAGAACAACTCCCAAAATAATTGTGTGAAAACTATACTGATTTAAACAGATTAAATATTGTGTTTTTGTAATGTATACTTTTTAAGATACAAAGTGACAAAAATGATAATTTTTTTTTCACTTTTAGACATTTTAAGAGTGCTGTCCCCTTAAGTATGTAACTTTTTTAAATTTCAATGATTTTTTTTTAATTGAAATTACTTTGAAGCCTTAAAAATATTATTAACCATATCGCTAAAACTATTTCTTATTTTATTCAATTACGACATTTTCGTGCTTTCGTTAGATTTCAATTACAAAGATTTTCTCCCTTCAGAGTTGATGTGTCATGAATGTATTATATACCTTTAAAATTCGCCACTTAAGTCGTCAGCGGCACTGTCAATGAGAGTAGATAATTACTTTGGATGTATGAAGAAATAACGAAAGACACAAATTACAGTCTTCCTGCATTTTAATTGCATCATGTCGTCCAAAATAACTCGACAAGTCATTATGTAAATTGACAAACGCCATAATCTGTATCATCTAATAAAGGATGGACATTGCCCTGTCAGATTTGTATTGCGAAAGTAATCAAACTGATAGAAGCTTTTTAGCACCTCTTCATGAAGTTGATGGTATTTTTCTCTATACTGCTTTATAAGCTTTTCTTTTCTTATTGAATTTCTTTGTTTAAATTTTACATTAAAAACGTAGTGTATATCGTTTGGGGGGAAAAAGCAATCTTTTCAATTTGTCTGTTCAAACTCTACATAGATATATTTATTGTAATTAGTTTTCTTTATTAATATCGCATTTAGCGACATGGCTGGACCTACCATGGACCTACCATTATACCATGTAAGCAACCATGGTAGTAGTACCATGGAACCATGGACCTACCGTGAGACCATGGACCTACCATGGAATCATGGACCTATCATGGAACCATGTTACCTTCCATGGGACCATGTTACTATGGTAGGAGTTGCTACATGGTCGTTGTTTACACAATAGTTGTTCGTAATTTTAGTTTTACTGAATCTTTTTAAATACGATGTTAACTAATAAATCTTTAACCGCGATTTTCTTTAACAATGTCTTGTTATTATTTAAGTACAAGCAGGGTGAAAGCCTCAGTTATTGACACCTAACCAGTAACTGACACTTCAGTAAAAATCTAACTTAAATAAGCATTTTATGTAAAATTCTGTAAAGTAATATCATCTATGTGTAACTTAGATGCAAATTTTTATTTAGTCAGTTTATTCACCAATGGTAGGCCAAGAATATATTCAACGAGTAAGAAACTTTTGAGAACACAAAAAGTACTATTTTGAGGCAGCCATCTTATTTCAAAAATGAAGGTAGTGCTTTTTTATTCTATTTGTAATGCAATCATCCTAAACTTTTTAAAAAGTTATATTTGTATAAATTAGTTAAAAGATGCCTATGATACAGCAGGACCATGATTTCTAGTTTATAGTTATTCAATTTAGCTTTATGGGGAGATGGGGTGACAGTTATTGGTTCCAGTAATTTCATTTCACCAGTTTCCGACAGAGATTTGAATTATTGGTAATATTAAATAAAGTTGAAATTTATAATTTGAACTATTTAAAAGGAAAACATAACAATAAATTAAATTTATCATGTAGTCAACACCATTAAAACTTAAGTTGTTCTACCAGGGCCCAACACCATTTTCGAGTTACTGATTCATAAAAAGTATTTTGCTTTTATAATAAAGATTAAAGTTTTTTTAAAGCATAGATTCTTTGAAATATAATATAACTTTTTTATTTTTATTTTGCAAGTAGAGTGTCAGACACCGTTTGCTTTGTGTCAGTTATTGGTTTTTCAAAGTAGGGTTGGTGTCAGTTATTATAGTTATTTACCATATTTATGAAAAAAAAAATTTAATAATACAATGTATAATTTTTGAGAACTTTGTCAACAGTAATTTTTTAATGAAACTCTTCTATCCTTTCAATAAGAAAAATTTGTATGAATTGGATTTAAAATTTTGTAATAGTGATTTGAACAAGAAATAATCCTTACGGTATCAGTTACTCTATACAAAATAATTACGCTATTTATTATGGAAAGGGTTATTTTATAATATTTTTAGTGCAAAAACCATGCTAATAACCCAGACAGTGTCAAATTTAAAGTTTATGACATTGCCAGCGTGACAGACATCAAACACGAAGAAATGTTTAACACGAAGAAATGTACAGGGCTGATAAATTTACAATTTTAAAAAGGAATCAGGAGTGAAAGAAATTTCGTCACAAGATAGGTTTAAAATCAATATATAATTTAAAAGAAATATTTCTGTATTTTCTAATTTCCTTCATTAAGTAAAAACCACTTGAAATTTATTATTTGACATTTTACATTCAAATTGTTAATAAATCCGTTAATTTAATAATTCCTTCATTAAATCTTCATTAATTATCCATTTCTCTATTGCTGTTTACACAAATTAATTAATTCTCTATTATTTAAATAAATCCTCTCTCAGCTTGCCAAACTGTGCAAAATACCTTTCCAATAAAATATATGTATCTTTTTTCCATAAGAATACAAAATAAAGTAGTAGAAGAACTTTTACAAGTCCTCTTCTAGTGAAAGTTATATCAATCAACTCTTATGGGTTTTGCGTGTGCATACATCACGCAGATTTGCGAAAACAGGAGTAAAATAATGAAAATAAAATCAACAATAATGCATTATTATATAAATAGATATATTACAATAAATAGGTTTTATTGTATAAGAGAATTTTACAGAATAATTACAGTTGTAGCTGAATTTTCCTACACTGTAAAAAAAGAAGGAAAAAAAAAATCTGTGAAGTTACTAAAGCTTTTCTAGGAAACTGGGATTCCTAGAACTTTTTATGTAACGGCAACAACAAAATTTCCTGTAACAGCGTCTGTTACAGGAATATTTGTTGTAGATAAAAGATTTGAGTGGAGTTATAAATATTGCACAAACTCGTTATAAATTCAAATTTAATTAATCAATTTTAATTGGCCTTCTAAAATTTATTGAATGATTGTGTAAATCTTTTAAGGGCGAAAATTCACGAAAAATGCTTTAGAAGATGAAATTTTCACGAATTCATAATTTGGGACATAAAGGGTTAATATTTATTATAAATAATATACAAAATGCTAACTATTGAAAGTGCAAAAAACTATATGTCAAGAAATGCATTCATTTGAGCACTTGTGCGTTACAGTTAAAGATATTACAAACAGTTAAAGATATTGAGAAAATACGCAGGAAATTTGTTTTTGAGAGAAATTTAATTATACGTACGCTGATGGGGCTTTTAGTGCTCCCGTAAGTCTAATTGATGTTCTTGCTATTTTTCAAAAAAAAAAAAAAAAAAAACGTTAATAAAACCAAATTTCATTTCCGCATTTCCGCGATTAAATAAATAAATGAATAAGTAAAGAAATAAATCAATTGAAATTTGGTGTGCGCAGCGATCAAATTATTGGGTGAGGTTCGTGTCCCAGGGGCCCATATAAGTTGGTGTCACTGCATAGAAAAAAAAATTATCATAAATAATCTTGCCTTACACTGTAAAAAAAATCCGACCAGTTTTCCTGTAGGAATCGGAAAAATAGTTGCCCGTATCGTACCGGAAAATTTTCCGACCCAGCTCGGAATAAAATCCGTAAAAAAAAAAAGGAAATAGTCAATAAAATGGTATTTTACGTATTTTATTCCGATTTTACGGCTTTTATTCCGAGCTGGGTCGGAAATTTTTCCGGTACGATAAGGACAACTATTTTTCCGATTCCTACAGGAAAAGTGGTCGTATTTTTTTACAGTATATTTAAACCTCGAAAGTTACATTTACTCATGTAAATTCCTGCCCACTTTACGCAATATTAATGCGTCCAAACCAGCATGTATACTCCACTGCAAACTTTATTATTTGCATAAACTTTCTGCCAGATTACCAAATCTTCTGAAATACTCTTACGAAGAAAACTAATCTCTTTCCATAGGAATAAAACTACAAAATCTCGTACACTGTAAAAAAATCCGAACAGTATTCCTGTAGGAATCGGAAAAATAGTTGCCCTTATTGTACCGGAAAATTTTTCGACCCAGCTCGGAATAAAATCCGTAAAAAAAGGAAACATTCATTAAAACAGTACTTTACGGATTTTATTCCAAGTTTACGGATTTTATTCCGATTTTACTGATTTTATTCCGAGCTGGGTCGGAAATTTTTCCAGTACGATAAGGGCAACTATTTTTCCGATTCCTACTGAAAATCTGGTCCTATTTTTTTTTTTTTTTTTTTTTTTTTTTTACAGTGTAACAGAAGAATGTGTGAGCACTCCTTCTCAAAATATTTTCTCATAAAAGTTATACAGTGTACATTTACGGGTTTTGAGCCTACATAAAACATACAGATTTACGATGACTGGAATAAAATAATGATAATAAAATGAATAATAACGTACCGCCTATTACAAAATTTCTCAGATCTTACAGTATCAGTAATCAAACAATTTGTTATTATAAATGAAATATTTAAATAAGTATATATATGGATAATCGTTGCAGTATCTGCCAGAAATAACAGGAATAGAAAACATTTTCCATTACAAGTTAGTTTTAAACCCCTTCAATTTCAAAAGTTACTTTTACTGCTTCAGACTCCTGCCCACTTTGCGTAATTTTAAAATCTCCAAAGCTGTATATCTCTTCTATTATAAACTCTATTATTTACGCAAGTCCTCTGTCAGATTAACAAACTGTGTAAAATACCTCTCACTGCTAGAATTAATCCCCTCCCATAAGAATGAAATTACAAAATCACATACCAGAACAACGTGCGAGCGCTCTTTTCAAAATCATCTTCTCGACCAGTCTACCTTTATGGGTTTTGCGCGTACATAACTACAACACACAGATTTGCGAAAACGGGAATAAAATAATGATAATAAAAGCAATAATAATGTCCCATCTATTATTAAGCGGGCGTAATTCTCAGATCTTGTACTTGTTTGTCTGCCTTCCGGCGGCAACACAGAGAGAGAGAGAGAGCCTCCTGTATATCCCTTTTATCTTCATGTCTACCTCGGAAACAATGCGCCTGTAAAACAAACTCCTCCTGATCATTACCGGCCTCGGGCAAGGATGCAAGGCGCTTTGGATGGTCATGGGTAAGAATTAGTTTTAAAGAGATAGATTGACACAGAGAAGAAGAAGAAAAGAGGAAAAAAAGTCTCAGTTTTGTTTGACGTTACTGACAGTACCAGTATTCTTTCAAGATGTAGTACTTAAGAAAAAGTGTTTGGATTTGGGCTTCTTTTTGTTACGAATTAAAAAAAAAAAAGAAAGAAAGAAAGGAGAGAGACTTTGTTCTTTCCTTGTATATGCGCTCCATTTATTTATTTTTTCTCAATTTCTGAGAGCAAGGATTTTGAGAGAATATATATATTATCTTTTGGTGAATGTATAGTTCGGATTTATACTTTGAAGCGGAGTTAAATAAACGATTTTTAATTAACTTTTTTTTGTCATCATAATATAAATGGGAAAAGCTTTAGATTTTGATTTACCTACAATTTTTAAAATGATGCAACTTAAAATCTCCGATTATGAAGCCTGTACATGAGAATCTTTATAACGTAATTTTTTGTTTGGGTAACAATTTCAATGAAAGTTTGACTACAATTACTTAATTTATTAACCCTTTTCCGTAGAATGTGCCATTTAGAATGCACACATTTAGACTGCACAGAGTTCTTAAATTTGAACGACAGTATTTTAATTCAAAAATTTTTCCCTATCTAGTTACAAGATTTCAGCGATTAAAAAAGGCAAAAATTACAAATTATAAAAATTGGTGCCAAAGTATTAAAAGAAATGAAAAGACACTCGTTGCGAAAGGTTCAAAATGCAGTATGCATTAATTCTAAATTCTAAATTCATTAATATTAATTCTAAATTCAGTATTTTAAAAAAGAAGTTATTTCACAAATGTTAAACTTTTTTTAAAAATTCACTCTTAGTACTAGAAAATAATTTTGCAATTCTAACACCAAATGCTGAATCATCTTGCTAAAACTAATACTTGCCTTTTAGAGTGTAAGATATTATTGCCATTAAAAAGAAAATACTCATGTAAATAATTTTATCATCCTTTGGTGAATATATAGCTTGGATTTATATTTTGAAACGGAGTTAAATATACTGTTTTTAATTAATTTTTCTGTCGTCATAATACAAATTGAAAAGCTTTCGATTTTGATTTACCTGCATTTAAGATAATGTAAGTTAGAAATCCAATCAAAATGAAACCTATATATAAACATTTTTATTTAGAAGTTTTTTTTTTCGATTAAAATTTTTAATTAGAGACTGAGTACAATGATTCAATTGATTTAAGGACAGTAATCCTAATACTGTCCTATTATATTTCTTAACCCATTAAAGCCTAGCAGTACCATATGATACCGGAAAAGCTTTAACCATTTTTTTTGTTTGTTTGTTTGTTTGTACATCAGCATTTTTTAACGGAAACATTATCTTTATTTCATGACATAAATTTCGCGATAAATTCAAACGAAATTTGCTACTTATGCAGCTTTAATGGGTTAAATTACTTTTTTCCGCACTTGTTGGAGTTATTCGCCAAGAGTTGGTCAGTTTCAATACAAATTCGTAGCACTAGAAAACAATTTATCTACTAACATTTTTTGAATGATTTTGCAACAATTAATAGTCGCTTTTTAGAGTGCAAGATACTACAGTCAGTAAAAAAGAAAAAAAAAATCATTCATGTCCACCATTCATACCATACTTTGGTGAATGCACAGATTCCATTTAGTCTTTGAAGCAGAGTTAAAAATGACGGTTTTTAATTAATATTTTTGCAAGCATGATAAAAATGTAGAAAAAAGCTCTAGATGATTTTTTTTTTTAATGATAAAATTTAAAATATCCAATTACGAAAATTGTACGTAAATATCTTAATAAAGCACTTGTCTGAGTTACATTTTCAATGAGAATGTTGCACAATAACTCGATTTATTAAAGGGTCATAAACATAGTAATGTCCTTTAATTTTTCATAATTTCAATATTTAAAAAAAGCGTCTTTGGTTATAAGTTGATTAAAATTTGACACTGAATTCATTTCCAATAACAAACTGAGTCTTTCCAGTGAGTTATTTTCAATAAAACAAATGGCTAGAAACTATTTCTAAAAAGGCCGTAAACCTAAAAATTTTCAATTATATTTCTTAATTTTGCTATTAAAAAAGGAGTAATTTGTTATAAGTTGGTCAGTTTGAAAGTTCATTTTAAGAACAAGAAAATAGTTTTGCAGTTCTAAAGCCAAGGCGCTAAAGGATTTTTTCAAAATCATTTTTTACTTTTTAAAAAGTACTAAACCTTATAATTACAATATACTTCTATAGAAATTATTGTACAATAGGTCAAAATAAGAGAGATCCTCCAATACTAAGTCTGCTGTAAATCTCTTATAAAAATGTGACTTATATTGAGGATTTTTTCTTATATTGAGGAATTCATTTTTCTAAAATCAAGCATTTGAAAAAATATGAAAATTAGACATACCTAGACCAGAGGTAATTTTTTGAATCCTTTATATATATATATATGTAATAATAAAAATTTTTGCCTCTTTTTCTTAGTAAAACTATTCCAAATTCTTAATATTTTTCTTTTTTTACCTATCTTTAATAATATCTTAATATCTTTTGTCTTTTATTTCATGCATTTAAAGTTGCGTATTCTTTTATTACAGTGGAGCCCGGTTAAGACGCTCACGGTTAATACGCGATCCCGCTTAATACGCGGATTTTTTTCCGATCCCTTGAGCATCGCCCATACGACTAATGCAAAAATATCACGTTTAAGACGCGAACGGTTATTACGCGATCCCGCTTAATACGCGGCTTTGGCCCACTCCCTTGAAACGCGTTTTAACCGGGTTCAACTGTATTTAAAAAACCGTAATCCATTCGCCTAATCTTATAAAACCCATTAAATTACTTTTTCATTTCATTCTAAAACTAAATTCTCTTTCTTTCGAATGCTTTAATATCATTTATTCTTTAGTGTTCTATACCCACAATTCCATGCGTCCGCCAACGCTATTTGCACTTTTATTCTGACGCCGTATAAAGAGTTCTTTATCGACGTCATCCTTTCCCATCGAATCGTAATTTGTTCTATATAACATTCTCCCCCACCTCTCTTCTAGATTGGTCTTTTACTGTTCTGTAACCGTCTGCGCGTTGTTGTTCGGGGTACAAATATCGTTACATCGGCGATGGAGAGAAGATTTTACGTTTTTCTGGTTGTCTAATTAAGTTGCGTCGCTTGGAGTGAACGTTCGAATGTGTAGATCCTATTCTTATAACATCTAAAGTCTTACGAAGTGATGATCGATTTTTGTGAGTAGATGGAATAACTACTGGAAGTGTTCTACTATGTTTTTGTCAATAAAACAAGTTTAAAAAATGATGATGACTCTCTATATTCATTACGTAAGGGAAATTATCAATGTGTTTCGAGCCTGTCTTTCTCGCCACCCTGACTGCAATCCGATATTTTCAATATAACGGATGGATGGTTTTGATTGCTGTACTACATTTTATGTCGAGGTGTACTGGTCTCGCCTAAATATCTGAAAGTCGGTAGCAAAATGCTACATATATATACAATTTAAGCCAAGGAATTTCAGCTTGTGTGTGGTTTGTGCGATCCACAGTTGATACCTTTGTGTGATACCTTTGAATCAAAAAATTATCTGACAAGTTCTTAGAACAATATTAATTAAATCACTGAATGAAGATGGCGTGTAATAATTGTATACATTAATTGTTATAGTAAAATAGATACAGTCGAACTTCCCTTTAACAAAGTCCCTATTTAACGAAGTTTTCTACTTAACGAAATTTTCTGCCGAACCTTGACATTGAACTCCATTAACGCCCAAATTAATCTCCATATTACGAAAAATATATTCTATATAACGAAGTTCATTCCACTTTCGTGCGTGTACAACATTCAAACGGAGAGGTTTCCGTTGCGATGAATGTATGAATTTATTTCAGCGGATTGTATGAAAATGAAATTTTTCATTTATTTAATCATTTCCATTCAAAAGAAGAAATACTAAAAGTCTTCGATACAATAAGAAGGACATTTCAGTTTCACGAGAATTTTACAGATGAATTGTTCGGAAACTTCTAAAAATGCGGAAATTTTTATGAACAATGTATTTTGTATAAGAAACCTGTACAAAGTAATATTACAGACTTTTTTAAAGTTAAGGAGCTCAAATACTGAGGGGGGGAAAAAAAGAGAGAGAGAGAGAAAAGTTATGCTACGCTTCAGTTTTTGTTTACCTCTCTTTATTATTATTATTTTTTAAAACATTATTCTAATTAAATTTTTCTCATACGTCTACATTGCATTTGGTAAAAAGTTACTGCCCGAATTAAAATACATTTTTCCAATATTTCCATTTTATGTGTATTTTTAATTTTATGCATGTGTATTTTATTATTACAAATTTCATCAATTTGAGTCGATTTCTGTTTAACGAATTTTCTTCATAACGAAGTGTTTAAGTGTAACGATGAGACTTCAGTAAAAGGAAGTTTCACTGCATCTATGTAAAACTTATTAGCAATATATGGAATTTCTCTAACATACTTCACAAATATAGTTCCTATGAAGTATGCTTCTATCAAGATTACTAATATCATTTCCTTTTCCTTGCTTTAAATATTTTATGACACCTGTTTCAGTCCATTTATTTTCCGAATATTTATGATATGCATGTTGCATTATTGCAACATTTGAAGATTTTTCTAGTTGAAATAACTGGCTGTCACGATATCCGTAGTGGACCACATCCAGCAATAATAGAGTAGTATAAGTTGTCAGAACAGGTAAAAATTATACCCTGTTGTACTAGTATAACGAAAACTGAAATCCTGTCGTGTTAAAAACTACGACATTGACATTATATGATGATTTGGAATTTGTATCAGTCGACGAGTGAAGGCCATGCATACATTTTTTCCATGAAAGTTTCCACAGAAATAATTGAGAAAAAACGTAAATTCAGCTCAGCATTTTATTTAAAAATCTTTCGGCGGCGCAGTTTCCACCAAGAATATTAGCCATCACTTCATAGTAGCAATTTAGGGATGTACAAAGTTGTAGATAATCGAATACGTGGGCGGTGACCAGGGGGTGGTATGAAAAATGGAAATACGACTAAAATCTGCTGAAACACAGCGAGCATCGGCTTTTTGTGTGTCAAGTGTAGGAATAAAAATGTGACGTAGGTCGCTCTCTCAACCAATTAATAATTAAGAATGCCACTCCATGGAAAGAGTACTGACAGAGCGAGTGGAGGAATTTGAAGGTAAAAAGGATAACCCCGGAATATGCGCGGGAAAATAAAATGGAAGGAAAATAAAATGGTTACTAAAAGAACATTCTAAAAGAAAAAAGAGCAGAAATGGAACATTTAATTTAAGAATACTAAAAGCGTAATATTTAAGTAATTTAGACAAGTGAGACATTAAATTAAAGGGAATTTAACAGAATTAACGATAGAGATTATTTAAGAATAAGGATTTAGTGAATATAAAATAGTAATTTAGAATAAGATAAGGAAATCGCGGAATTAGATCTAATAATGTAACATGCATATTCATTTATTTTGCTAAAAAGTACATTTTATTACTTAACATGTTACCTTGTTCTATTGTTCTATCTACATTTGTAAAAACAGAATCTTTAATGAGCTATAAAAGCATACAGATTATTACTTTATAACTACACAATGTTTACATTAACCCTTTCTTCTGTTATTAAAGAACTAGTTTTTTAATACACCATGTTTTCTTTAGTTTTTTCCCTTTGATATAAAAAAAGTTCCCAATTTACATAAATAGTATTTAGTATCAATTAGCTCAATTTATTTCATCTTATGCTAATTACTGGAAATAAACATTACTAATTTTATGAGCATATCATAAAAAACGAGAATCTGAGAACTCCTAACTCAATAAAAGCAAGTTTACGACAACTTTAAATTTTCAGAATGGTATATTCACTGTAACCAGAGGTTTATAGATATGAATTACAGATCACGATATAAATAATAAGTTCGAAAACGTGACATCTTTTTAAATAACTATACACAGCAACACAGCACATATGATATGCAGCTTTTATCAACTATTTTTTGTTATTTATTAATATATTCGTTTCACGATACTCAAAACTGTTTAAACTCAACGCGCTTGATTTGTAAATACACTACTGTCATGATTAATATGTGTTTGCACTTACAAACGCATTAACTGATTTCATTTTTACGAAATGATTTATTATTAGAGAGCATCCAATTTTACTTGACCTTTTAATGTCCACAACTTTACTTTTTTTTTCTTTTTTTCTTTATGGATTACACATAAGGCGCAATGATATTTTTCTACTGTCAGCCATTAGAAAAAAATAACATTTCTTTAGTTTAATTCAATTTTTTCTCTAGTTTTAATTATTTTCCTCAACTAGATCCATTTCCCACTTATTTAGTTGTCAATTTAAACTGCCCAAATGAATATAAAGAAAGTCGGATTTAAATAGACCAAATTTGTAAATACCATGAGTAACATCACATTTATCTGTTTTAATATAATTATTAGTTTTAACAGTTTAATAAATCCATTATGACTAGTTAAGATATTTTTTTTAACACCATACAATCAAGTTAGCACTTTTCAACGTAATAAATAACAACTTTGTTTCATAGAAAGCAGTACTAATTGCAGAAAAACTTCCTAAAAAAAGAAATCTGGTAACATTTTGACTAAGTTTATATAACAATTAGCTAATTTATTTTTATGCAACTATTGTAATAATAATAATAATAATAACAATAATATATATATATATTTTTAATTTAATGTAACATCCGTTACAATATTTTAAAATTTTTTACTCCAAAAAAACTTTAAAAGTCTGTATTTTTTTTATTATATTTTTTCAAACCGGTAAAAATATTTCAGAAATTAAACATATATTTAAGCAATATTACTATTATTCAACAAAATAGTTTAGAAAATAAACGAGAATTATCTTGAAAAGCTCATGTAAAATTCGTTTCACGTATTAGTTGAAGAGAATGCTTTAATTAGTTAATTGAGGTCAAAAAAATTTTAATTTCTTACCAATTTAGTATAATTTTTTTTAGTTATTTTTCTTAGTAGAACTAAAATTCAACTTTTTATTGATTTTTCATTGTGATTTCACTAGTTTTTGTGTTTATAACTTTCTTTATGATGTGATTACCTCAATTTTTTTTTTTTTTTTTTTTTTGTACACGGAGCATGTATGATAATATACTTCAAAATGAACTAATGGAAATATTTAATGAAGAAAAAAATGCTTGTAATTGTATTTTTTAATTTTTAAAAAATATTTTTGGCATTTTTATGCAAAAATTCACAAAAAGAAAAATATTATAACTACTGCAATTCTTTTATCATCTATTCATTTCATAGACAATATCAACTAAAAAAATTTCTAAAACCTTCATTTATTTTGACTGTTATTGAGATATCATGAAACTGTTACAGATTGCTTCCGAAAAACAAAATTTTGAGAAAAAGGCTATTTAAGATATATATCTGTGTATATATAGAGAGATTTAGATAATCGAAAATCAGCTTTTCCAACATAAGCAATCATTTATACTGAAACATTTTATAAACGAAGACAATCATGCTTACCTGAAATTTATACTATTGCAAAAGCGTATATATTTTATTTTGATACCTTGTAATTAAGAACCTAGTCCCCTGTCTACCATCGGCGCCAGTAGATCCACATTGTGATGAATGATCAGGCGGCACCTTTATTTTTGACCGCACCACAAAGGAAAAACACGATATGGTGCCTCCTAAAGAATACAACTAAATAATATTTTCCGAAACAACTTCGCTGAATGGCCGAAAACGCAAATTCGTGATTAATGAAGGTGTGTACAGAAAATTAAATTACCTAGTATCACATTTCTTGCATTATGACGCTTTATGGAAACTAATTTCACCTTTCAAATTGAAACAGTACATATTTTTTGATTGGTAACTTGAAAGTTTAAGTTAATTTTTCTTTGTAAATATATAATTTTATGAATATTTTACATATATTTCGTGAGTAAAGATATTTTTTAAAGGCATGAAGGCGAGAAATATGAAAAAATGTGGAAAATCTTTTCCATCTGCATGTAGAATGACGCCAAACTCTTATAATTCAGACACATTTAAGTTATTTATAGAATAAAATGAAATATAACTGTACGCATGATAATTATTTTCTTTTCTTAAGGGTGTATTCCAATCCAAACTGCTTATTTTCTGATTTTTTTTTTTTTAATTTACTTTTGCTTGCAAACGCGTCAAACTGGCAAATTCTCTTATTTAGAAACTACATAATGTGCCGTTCTTGTCAATTTTTTAATAAATGCGGAAAATATTGCAAAAAATGCCGTTAAAGTTGGAGTTTTGAACCGAATTTTCGGAAGCGGGAGATCTGGGAATGAAAAAAAATGATCATACTGAGATTAATTAATTTAAAAATCAAATTCCAATTAATTGAGCGAAAAATGAAATCACACGGTCTCTTATACATCTCTTCAAAAATCACCTCATCAAGTTTCATGTTTTTACTTTTAAGAGTGAGCCTGAAAATGTCTCAGAAATTTTCGAGCTGTTGAGAGTGGAAAAATGTTTTTTCGAATACACACTTAAGGGGGCTGGTCACTCAGTTATCGATTTCCCCTCACTAATGTAAAGTCTATGGGCATTTGATGCATTCGTATATTTAAAATATCTCCTCGGGAAATAAATGTTTTTAACTTCTATTTTTTGTGTACACTTCCTAAAAGATTTTTCTTTTCTTCTTAGTTCTCAAAATATTTCTAAAGCATAGGCTTAATTTTATATGAAGTGTTAAAATCATACTCATGATTCGCCCGCTTTTAACATATAAAATATTAAATTAAGCATAGATTTTAGAAATATTTTGAAAACTAAGAAAAAAATGAGGCATCCTTTAAGAAGAGTACACAGAAAAAAGGTGTTAAAAATATGAATTTCCAGTGAAGATATTTTAAATCTACGAATGCATCAAAAGTCCATAGACTTAACATTACGGAGGAGAATTCCGAAGCTGAGTGACCAGCCCCCTTAACTTAGAAAGTATTAAAGACAAAAACAAATTTAAACGTTTAAATGAAAAAAATTGTCTAAATAGGACAAAATATTCTATTACAAAAAGAATCTTACGGAAACCTCCTTTCTCTTTTTTAAAGACTGAAAAAAGTTTCACTCCTGAAAGATATTTAAATAACTCTTTCATATACTTATAAGAACATCTTTGATTTGATAGCTCTTTTGAACAGCAGTTCAGAAAGAAACTACAAGGATTTGAGTATACAAAATGTCTGATTATTAAATTTTTGAGGACCTCACCCCCCCCCCCCCCTTCCCTACATGCTTCCAATATTTTTGTTGCGTTTATACATCAATCAAGAGAGTGACCAAAATTGTTTTTATAAAGGTGGAATTCCTCCTTTAGGAAGAACTGTTTCATGCCTGTTTTAAAGCGCAATTTTAAATAAAGTATTTTAAAAGCAGTTTTCTATAAAACAGTTTCCCTTATATGCTGAAATTGCAAAAATGTGATTAATATAGTTGCTTACAGAAAGTTGAATTAAATTACAAATTATTTTATAATTTTCCCTAATTTTATAAGGTAAATATATAATTTAATAATATTTTAAATATATTCAGATAACAAAAGTATTTTTAAAAGATATTTTTTACATTTATGATTCATATTTAACGAGTTTTTTTCTTTTTCTTTTGTTGAAAACTTAAATCTGTGACTAACATAAATGCATACGGGAAGCTAAATAAATCAGTGTCATATTTTCTCGGTCGAACTGTTCTATTGGAAATATTTTTTTTTCCTTAAATTTTTTTTCATTCAAACAACACCCAAACATTAATGAAAAATTTACACTAAATTTACCATTGTAATTAAAATTATATATCATCACAAAGTACTGATCATATTTAAGGACAAAATATATTTATAAAAATTTACATAAAGTTATAATTTGGATTTTAACTATAACTTTTATATTGCGTTCGATATCTTTATGAGTAACAATGCAATCTTTGTCAAAGATATGACCATATAAAGATAATTTCTATTTGATAAATTATTCTTGTTTGAAATAATTTTATCTTTTTATAAAATGTAAAAAACAAAAATGTAAAAACAAGTTATGAAGACGAACGATAATAAATTTTTGAAATAAATACCGCAGTATGCTATCTAATTAAGAAATAATAAACTCGTGTTATTAACTATTATTTATTTATTTTTTCTTTTTTTTGCTTAATTGTTTACACTTTTACATATTTATATCCTAATTTAGCTTTTAAAATAATAATATAATTTGACTTTTTACACTTTAACTTTTAAGATGTTAACATAATTAATTCTCCAATATTCAATCATACTAATAGAATATTTGTAATCATTTCTTGTAGTATAAAAGGATTGATGATAATAGTAAATAGTATATATACATAATAGTACATAAATAGTAGTACCTATCCGCCAAAATTCATGTTATTTACTTTTTAAATTACCTTTTTTTCTGTCTTTTTAGTCTTTTTAAACTTAACGATTTTTAAGTTCTCAATGATTGCACATTTCTACATTATTTTCAATTTACAGATTGCTTTTAATTTATTTACTGTAGTGATTTTTTAAAAACTCCATTGAATTTCTGTAAGTTGAAGCTTATTATATTATTATTATTCACAAGCTTTAGTCAATTAATTGCTTAGTTTTGAATCAAAATAATTTATTACAACTATAAATGATTAAGAAATTCGAGAACGACTATTGCAAAAACGCCTTGTTTGGAACAGTTGTAATAAGAGGAATTTAAATGTAGTTTAAACATTTTTGTATTGCCATAGATTTTTAAATATTTTCTTTTTTATTTTAGTTTCCAAGTGGTTTGTTACACTTAAATATACATATATATATATATATATATATATATATATATCATTATATACCTCAAAAATTATTAAATTCCTTTAAACTCCATTAAAAATAAAGAGTCTGTAAGTTTAAATTTTTGTACAAAGTAATAATAATATATATTTATTGCTGTACTAATCGCTTCGTTTTTCCGTGAAACAATTTTAATTTGTAATAAAGACGAATTTATCTAACTACACTTTCAGTAATCAAAATATTCTGAATTCCCCAATTTCTTAAAATCTTCTCCCAATTTCTTAAAATTATTGTTTTACCTTGTAATGAAATTCAATTATTATCGTGAATGTTTAAAAATCAAAAAGGTTTTTACGAAAATTAATGAAAGAAAATTCCCTTAAATGCATTAAGTTTTTTTATATTCATAAAATTGCATATTCTATCCTATATATGAAGTAAAATTTGCAAACATGGGACATGTTATGCGTTCGTGGATTAAATGAAAAATATGTGTTGAATGGCCTCCTTTTTTAATTAAAAAAAATATATATTTGGAGGAAATTTTAGTGTTATTATTCACGTGCTCAAATAGATATATTTTCCAAATAGAAGAAAATTTTGTTTGAGAAATGAGTTAATAAGATAGTTGACGACAGCTAAAATATAGGCCAGACGCCTGAAAAATAAGAGATAGTACAAAGTCCTATAACGTAGGATTAAACATATTGCAATACTACTGCTTTTCAGTGATGATGTTTTACGTTACCAAATCAAGAACTTATCCCAAAGTTATAGCAAACTATAGAATTTTAATTTTGCAAGAGACAATTTTTAAAATCTTGTTTACAGCTGTTCTCAAGTGAGCCGTTTATTTCAGAAATCCCCTAAGTCAAGAAACTGAAATTTCGAGATATTTAAGAAAAATTGTCTAATCAAGCTTAAAGTATGAATATTCTACAAAATAATAATAATAATAATAATAATAATAATAATAATAATCATAAAATAAAAGACATCTCTTTACATCAAATAATAAAGTAATTTAACTACTAAGTTTCAGGAGAGGGAGTAAAAATATTTGTCCTCTTTGTGGTTATGGGGTTTAAGCAATGAAATACTAGCCATCATTCTATTTTCATCTGTTTTACTATTTTTATGATATTATTGAGTTTAGTGAAAGAAAAAGACTAAAAAATCTGAGCTTTTTAGTAAATTTACTTTATTTCGGCTTGTTTCGATTTTTTAATTAAATTCAAATATATTTTCAGACTCCTCTGAACGTCAAACGTACAAGGAAAACACAAAAAAGCGAAAAAAGCACTTTTCAACACGTAGAAAATTAGCTGAGAGAAGAATGTTATGAATATAAAAAGTATCCTTAAAATACAAATTCTGAAGCCTTTAAAATATTAATTTAAATAATAATTTAAACACAACTCCAAGCCTCAAACTGTTGTTGCTTATGGAATTTCTGCAGTAAACAAGACAGAAAGGATATGAAACAGGTATATATTGAGCGCTATTTTACTGGGGTTTGGAAGCTTCGAACTGTCTGTCAATAAATTTAAGAAAACCAGTGTTTAACTCATTTTCGAAAATTTCGTCAGTTGTGTGGTGTCTGAAATAAACTATTCAGTTAGCATTTTAATTTTGCGTTCCTTATAATTAACTAGCCACACAAAACAACTGTTTCAAAATTCGCAGTGCATTTCTCAGTGTACAACAACACTAATTGCAATTAAAATACTCATTTTCTTTTCAAACAGTGTTACTTACGTACGATAATTTGGCGGGAAAGACTAGATATGCGTATCATTTTTCTTTTACGTTCGTGCTTTAAAAGTATGAAAACAAACTATTCCCTGATCACCGATTGCTGGGTAAATAAATGGTCTCGGAGTGTTATAAAGCCCCGTATACACTGTAAAAAAAAATCTGTGAAGTTACTAAAGTTTTTCTAGGAAACTGGGATTCCTAGAACTTTTCATGTAACGGCAACAACAAAATTTCATGTAACAGACACACTTTTGCGCCGAAAATCAAAAAATCTGTAAGGTTACTAAGAATTTTTTTGGAAACTGGGATTCCGAGAACTTTTCATGTAACTGCAGCCAGGGTTACAAATAAAAGTTTAGTAAGATTACTGAAATTTTAGCAGATTCATTTGTAAAGTTACAGATTTTTGTAGCTTTACAAGAACTAGTTTTGTAGATTTGCAGCTTTTTTCGTACAGTTACAGTTGAAAGTTTAGTAAGCATGTAACTTTACATCTGTAGACCTACAGATTTTTTTTTACAGTGTAGTCTTTCTTTTAATAGAATTTTTCCAGCATATATTGAATTTACAATTAAAAAAATTCCAAAGTCAAATATTGTCAGCTGCGGTAATTTGGCGAGAAGTCTTTATATGTGTATTATTTTCCAATTATGTATGTGTTTACATGTTGTAGAAGTATTGAATCATAAACTTATTGCCTAACCCTGACTGTTGGATAAATAAATGGTCTCGGGAGCATTTAAAATGCCCTGTATATCCTTTGTTTTGTTAGAATTTTTTCAACATATCCTTCCGCCTCTCTGATTCCATTTAGCAGCATGAAGATATATATCCAGTCTCGCTGTTATCGTCCGACCATTCGCCTCTCTCGGAAATATCTGTTGCTACTTATACAACGGATACCTGCCTACGCGATGCCAGGTAACCAACTCAAATTCGTCCACGCGGAACTAACGCGGGAAGACATAGATAGAGAAACCATCTGATTCAAAAGGCAACAGCCCCCCCTCCCCCCCCTCTTCGCTTTTCTTCTACAAAAATAGGCCTTTTTCTTTGGCATCTTCGTATTTTTGTTTCCTGCTTTCTCGTTTGCTTATTTATTCATTAGTATTATTTTGGGTTAAATTTATACGTGAGTGTGATGATAATTGAGGAATAATGTCAAAATATTGGATCGATAAAGCAAGAGGGATGGAATGATTGTAATAATTTTTAATTGGTAGTGGAGAGGTGACTGTGAACACAGTCGAAAATCAAAATAAGCTTCTTCAGTCAGTTTAAATGGTAAAATCTTTGAGATTTATTTGCATTCGAAATTGTTCAGTATGGTCTCTTGTAGAAAGTTTTCATGGTAGTTTAGCAAAACGGATCTTTTGTTATATAAAAACGGATTTTTTTTTTCATCCTTGTATTTTTGTTTCCTGCTTTCACGTTTTTTTATTCATTCATTGATATTATTTTGGAGTAAATGTATACGTGAGTTTGATGATAATTGAGGAATGATGTCGAAATATTGAATCTATAAAGCAAGATGGATGTAATGATTGCTATAACTTTTAATTAGTATTAGAGAGGTGACTATGAACATGGTCGGAAATCAAAACAAGGCTTATCAGTTAGTTCATAAGGTAAATGCTTTGAGTTTTAAATGTATTCAACATTATGTATCATAGAAAGTCTTCAGAGTTGTTTAGCAAAATGGCTGTTTATTAATTAAAATATTGGATATATATATATATATTGGTATCTTGGTATTTTGTTTCCTGCTTTTCTGTGTACTCATTTATTCATCAATATTATTGTAAATTAATTTTACGCGTGAATGCAGTGATAGTAGGGAAATGATATCAAATTATTGGATCGATAAAACAAGGGTGTGGGATATGATTGTGATCGCTTTTAAATTATCATATAGCAGATAGGTGAGAGTGAACATGCATGAAAATCAAAATAAGCCAGTTAGTCTGTTTCAGTTGAAAAATGCTTTGAGTTTTCAGCATCATTCGTCACGATTTAATGTGGTGATGTTCTTACAGAATTTTTTGCTGATGCTTAACAAAATAGCTCTTTTTTTTTTTAGCAAAAGAGGGCCTTTTCCCTTTTCATCTACTTTTTTTTTTTTCCTGCAAATTTATACATCTGTGATGATGATTGAGAAATGGTTAAAAAATACAAAATCAATAAAGCAAGAGAAAAGGAATGATTAAGATTATATTTAATTGAGAGTAGATAGGTGACTGTGTTTGAAAATCAAAATAAGCTTCGTGAGAATGTTTGAAGTGCCTTGAGTCTTATATGCGTTCAACATTGTTGAAGATTATTTCTTGTAGAAAGTATTTTCTTCCTGTCTTCTTTCTTTTTTAGTTGTTAATTGAATACTCTTCAAGTTAAATTCGCTTGTAATTGTGATGATAGTTTTTACGATCTTCAGTTTGAACACAAGTGTCGGTGAACATGGCTATCTATCATCCATGTACAGTAAGCGTCCTCTAATCCGGCATCCTACGGTCCTGCACGCTGGATAATCCGGCACGACTTTCGAAAAAAAAAATAGTATTTCTTGTTCAATCACACCTGGTGTTTATAATAATCTGGTGGAACTGGAGTGTGAAAAAACATTTCTGTGGATAATTTTTGAAACTGTTGAAATGAAAAATAAATATTTATCATCAAAATTAAATACTTTTTCCATTTCAGAAAAGAATCTTCAACTTGAAAGGGAAATTGATACCAATCATCAAATAATAAATAATGAATGTGGATTATTAGATTCAAATGTTTACTTTATTTTTGCGGAAGGTAAACAAAATAATTTTGATGAATTTTCGGAGTACATACAAATTTATATCGATCAAAACATATAAAACATCGAAATGCGCGATTGATAGATATCGTGCCGGTGCCGGACATAGTATATCGGTATATGTGTAGAGTCACCACCTGTTACCCTACATTATGCAAAATAACTTCCTAAAAAAAAGAAGAGAGAAGACTACTACAAAACAACCTGATATTCGAGATTTGTAGATGGCTTCTACAAGTAGGCCTACTGTTTAGACCTATACTGCACGGTTTCATTTTATAGTTATGCACGTATGTTCATATTGTACTTTACATTATTGCGTATTTTTTAAATTCTGTTCAAGCTATTTAAAGAATAGAAAACATGTTTTACAGTCATTTTTTGTTTAATTCTAACTTCTACACGTTTTTCCCGACATTCATCCTGTAATCCGGAAGATTTCGTAATCCGGCATGCTTCAAGTTCCAAACGTGCCGGATTAGAGGAATTTTTCTGTACTCAAAAACAAAATTAGACCAATCAATTTATTTAAATAGCAAATGTCTTAAGTTTTAAGTACAATCCGTGTTAACTGAATTTAATTTCAATTAATTTTGAAACAAAAAATCAACGCGACTTCACGTGACTGCTTCTTAACTAACGGCTTGATTGCAATTGTGAATCAACAGTCATGTTATTGACATTGTCCTGCTTTCATTTAATTAATTTTTGAGTGCCAGTTAGCTTACTTTATTGAAAGTGGTTTAAAAACAAAGTGTTTTTCGTGATAACCTTTATAGCTATTCACATTCAATTTAATACCAATAGAGTACCTTTATAAACAAGAGAGTGACGGCATATGCAAATGGCGTGTGCTCAGAATAAAGGGTTTGGGCTAAACTAGTGCAACCTATATTCAAGAACTTGTTAATATTCGCTTGGTCAATTGCGTTTAGACTCTTAAGACAAGTAAAAAAATATTAGCTTGGCCATAATGGCGCGATGAATAAAATTTTTGTGTAAAATTCTCTGGACCAATCAATTTTTTTTTCTCTCGTATGTTGCTACTCTTTTATTTATAAAGGAACTCTGTTTGCCAGCATCGCAAATGTTTGATACGCAGTAGGTAATCATATATTAAAATATATGACGTGTCCCTGTAAGAACACTATACACGATACAATGGCTATTTTTTTTTTTTTAAACCTAAAACTGTTCCTTTTGTATTAGAATTGTTTTGCAATAAATTACATTCAAATCCGTTCAATGGTTTTAAGAAAATTGAGCACATGGATTCATGCATGCACACATACATACATAACGACCGAAAACAGAAGCTCCTTTTTTTATATATATAAAGTCACTTAAAAAACTGTATGGACCTATCCCTATGAACTGGCGTTCTCTACAAGGAAAAGCCTCTCTTTTTTAGTGTCTCCTATTGTGTAAATAGTCATTATTTAAAAATAAATAAATAAATAAATAAAGTTAAATCCACTATCAGTATATTAAATATATCTAAAAACGCACATATGTTACTAAGAGTTTTTAATTTGTATAAATGTTCTATTTTAATAATCGGAGGATGTTGAGAATGCACTAAATATCGCACTGTCTGAGAGGCTTTCTTATCCGCATTATCTTGACATTAGTGGCATGTTCGTGACGAGCAAAATTACTGGTTGATACAAAGAAAAATAATTTCTGCCAATCAAAGTTAAGACGAAGGGGTGGAGGTTTAAAAAACAAACTTCTATACAACTAAAAGACTACAATTTCGTTTTTTGATTGTTATCTGAATTTTACTGCCTCTTTGAAGATACCTGAAGCAATTGAAACCATTGAAACCTAAGATTTGTGCTGCTCTAAAGTTTGATTGATATATGAAAGTGGTGTAACGAAATAGCTAAACTTTCTCGAAAGAAGCTCGGAGACTAATTACAGTTTACATGGAGATTATTACGCACATATGTAATTTTGCAAAACTTGCCCTTTTTACCATTACTGATGTTCTTTGCAGTGCATGAAATGGCGTCCATTCAATTAGAAAATAGGCTTTTTAAAACTTTAGCTAAATGATAAATGAAAAATTAATAATTTGTTAAAAATTATTTGAAAGAAAAAAAATACTCATGTTCCATAGAAGACGTCTAAAACAACCTTATCAATCTCAGGACCACAGGCAAAAATTCGCCTACAACGAATATGAAAGTAGTCAAAATAATAAAATGGTACATGCCGCCCACAAAAAAGAATTCTAAGTCTTAGAATTAATTAATAACAATAAATAATAACGAACTATTCAATATTGCATCAGTCCAGACAATAAAATGATATGTATGTCTAAAAAAAAAAAAAAAGAATTCTCAGTCTTAAAATTAAATAATAATTAGGGCTTATAATTTGAAGCAAGATTTGCAGATTTAAAATCTCTGTAAAGGCAAGTTTTCTTTATTTTGTTTCATTTTCTCAATAAGTGCGGGATACTTATCTAATAATATGCAATTAGAAACAAACGAGAACTAATGCAGTTTCGCTTAAAGGCAAGATTTAGTGTTATTGAGCTGATTAAGCTTTACACATATTAGCCAGCCAGATTTCGAAACACTAGAAAGTTTGCATAAGTTATTTCCATATTCGTAAACACTTATATTTGCAAACAGTTATTTATATATGTATATATTCCTTATCTATTCCTGAATTAAACACAAAAAATCCCATCTTCATATCTGCAAAACTCACAGAGATAAGCCGTTTAAATAATCCGTCAGGTTTTAAGGGATTAGACACAAATTGAAATGCGTGTAATTCAAGAAACAATGTTACTTTTCCAGGAAAACATATAACAAATATATTTATTGAGTTAAAATTTTGTTTTTTCCTTTTTTTTTCGTGATGGTTAACCAGATAATTTGCGAACAATATCACATCCTAAAATTTCTCACAAAGTTTAAAAAAAAAAAAAATTAATTATTTTTATAAGTAGCGTAATTTAAAATCATTATAACTCGAAATATTATTTGTCAAATTTCAAAATTTTTTCATTTAATTAAAGGGGAAAATATAAATTTAATTTTGTTTCAGGATTTTTTTAAATATTAATTTTAAAATTATTAAAAATATAAATTAAAAAAATTATGTATCTTATTTTGTTTCAGGATTTTTTTAAATATTAATTTTAAAATTATTAAAAATATAAATTAAAAAAATTATGTATCTTATTTTTTTTAAAAAAATCCTACTTTCAAGAGTAAATATTTTTTCACATTTACCAAAACAAAATTAATGCAAAATAATAATAAAAAAAAAGACATGTTCCCAGTTTGCGTCTTTTTCCTTTAACAATTCTTGACTTATAATAATTTAAATACCAGAAATGGTGAAAAAACCCATCATGCAGAAAAACGCATTTAAAGTTTTAAACAAAGATTGGCTCCTAATAAAATATTTAAATGCTTTTTAAAAAATTGCATTTTACCCCTCACAACATCAGGTTTCATACCGTCCCGGCTCGGCCGTTAAAAAAGTCTGTATTCTGGCACCGGGCGAGGGCCGGACCTTACTTTTTTTCTGAACGTATTAGATTCTGAACGACCTAACGTATTTTTTCCTGCCTATCTGGAATCGGCTTCCTTCTTCCTAGGTCTGCACGGGGCAATATTTTCAATCCCGATCTCGACACAATCCGTATTAAAATCATAGTCTCTGATTAACCTGGTCTGTATAAAAATCAGTAAAATTTGGCTCCACCCAAAATTTTTTACAAAAAATGCATATATTTTTCAATCGCCATTATGTTACAATTAAACTTTAAAATTCATTTTTTTAAAGGATAGTAGATTTGAAGGCAATAAAATAATGTCTTAACTGTGGAAGGAATGACGTTCCGCCACCCTTTTATTTTTATTTATTTTTTTGTTTATTTACTTACTCATTGTATGTTGCTTTTAACGCTGACCAGAAAAAAAAAAAACAATTTCGAAGAAAACAAAACAATTATTGGTTGAAAGAAACATAATATTTTTTTACTTAAATTATTAGACATTAAAAATTCTGATATCTCTATTACGTTAATTAAAGCAGAAAATAGAAAATCTTGGAAATTTTTGGAGGAAATCGAGTCCCGCAAGTCCATACAACTCAACGCCTATGTGCACCAAAATAGAAAAAAAATGTATATATAATAGAGAAGAGGCGTTACATGTCCGTTAGAAAACATTTATTTTTTAGTTAGCCGTTCATGTTTTTAATTGCAATTTTTGAAACAATGAATATTGTTATAAAAATGAAAAGGTTTTTAAACTACTTACACAAAGACATTGATTATTCGATCCGCATAATTCTTTCAGTTTTACAATCTTAGTCTAAACTAACAATGAACAATTGATATATTCATTATAAAATTATGAAGCAAACCTGGTGCTATTAAAGCATAAAATATTGTAGTAAAAATTAGCTAGAGAAATTCTTTTATATAAAAAAGAAAGAAACACAGTAAAGGAACTATATTGTATTGCAATACATTACACAACTACGAAGTTTTTAAAACTATCGACATTAGCATAAAACTCATCATTGGTTAAAACGCAAATCATTCCAATTGCTCGGATTCAATCACTATATAAAGTTAAAAGCTACATATTCTAGAATAAGTATAACTAAACCTTGCTACAACAATAACATGAAACAAAATCTCAAGATTTCTTTACTTGTGAAGTAATTATTATACCTTAAATACTTTAAAGAAAATTGTCTTAAAATCTTTTCGATATAGAAAAACAATATAAAAATAGTCCAATTGCAATAGAAAAGATAGGCTTACTAAAATAAAAAAGAAATTTGTGAACAACGTCTGATGATCTATGATATAAAAATACAGTCGCTACTTTGATTTTTTTACTTCATTATCACTTCCGAACAGTATTATGATATTCTTATTTGTATAATTTCAGGCACTCCTTAAAATTACTGAATACATTTGGATTTAGGAAACAATATTTCACTAACCCAAATGATTAAAGGAAGTTTCTGCTTACTTTTCTCATGTCAATCGATTTATTATCTTTCGGATTTAAAATCCTCTATTAAAAGATGCGGTTAGATGCTATCTATTAAAATATGCTATATTCGTCTGTTAGCATTTCCTGTCCGTTATTATGGTATTTTCATTAAAAAAAAAAAAAAAACTCTGGCTAAAAAAAACCCTTAAGTTTAAATTTGGCATTCTGCTAAGCGCGTTTCAAAAGGAGGTCTCAAAGTTGAAACGCCCCCTTGGTCCGTGCCGCGTTTTTCAGATATGTTTTAATTAACTTTTCTAGACACAGGAGGTGTATTGAGAGATCTACACTCAATATCTCGGCTAATTAACGATGATTTTTTTCGAAAATCATTATCAACAATGCTTTTATACTTCTGCTAAGATAGGTACCTCCAGCGCCCCTCAACACCTTTGCTGAATGCCCGGAAATCGAAATTTGTGTGTAACTGAAAAATGTGCTTTTCTCAAAAACTGTGTGGCCTAGGATAATCGCTACAGTTTTCCTGAAGGTTTAAATTAACGCCTGCTACCTCTAATTTTGTCATAATTTTAGTTTCAGTGGATTCAGAAATAGAAGGGGGAGGGGGGGGGACATATTTTTGCGCTACATTTTCGACAATGTTTCTGAAAATATAATACCTAAAATTTAAAAAAAAAAGGTATTTTTAAGTTCAGCGTTACGAAAGCTTTCACACGATACCCATGCGATATACAAAGAAAAAATATTTTTTTTTTTTTTCAAATAACTTAATTAGCCCCTCTACATTTTTTCTAAATATATTTGCGAATGTTTAATAATTTGTAAATATGTGGGTCAATAGTCTTTATTACTTCTCCCAATTTGAACTTTCAACGTTCCATACTTTACGAGTAAAACGTCTGTGACAGACAGACATAAACAGGAATGATCTTATAATGTTTCCGTTTTTTCTTTTTAAGTACAGAACCCTAAAAGCAACATATATATGTTTTTTACCTGTATTTGCTCACTCCTTGTTTTATTAAGGGAGAAACAAAAAAAAATTACATTAATAAAAAAGTTCCATGCCATGTATTTCACCACTCATCGTTCACTCACTCACGATCTGATTCTATCAGTTATTCGTGCTGGAAGTCAAAGGAAATGAATATACAAATGAAATAAAATGAAAAGAAATTTAAAATTTGAGTGAAAAAAATTCCGGTTTAAAAAAGAAAAAAAATCCGCTTTACTAGAAGATACACAAATAAAAAAAAAAAATAGCGCGTGGCGTTAAAACTTAAGAAAATCTGAAAGCTTCTTGTATTTTTTTTTTCTTCATTTCTATCTGACTTAAGAACAATATTATGATACTCTGATTTATAAAATTCGACGTTCTCCGTAAAATTTCCAAATCCATTCTGATTTAAGAAACAGTATTTCATCAACTAAAATGAAGTTTCGAGAACTTCTTATTTCTAATGAACGCTTCTGAAGTTTCCGCTTCTTTGCCACTTGTCCTTCGGTGTAAGCTTATTACCTTTACACTACCGAGTTTAAAAACATCGCCCGAGAGATGCCATATTCGTCTGTCAGGATTGCCAAAGCGTTATTTTGATATTCCCTTTTCAAAAGTCTTGATTACAGAGCTGTCATCTTGTTTAAAGATACACTGTCATAAACTGGGTCGTTTTTTAGCAAGGGAGAAATGAGGAAAAATAAAAGAGCTCGAACAATTTTGAGCACTTCCCCACCCATCCTTCCGTTACTTACAAGTTGTTTATATCAGTTAGGAGATGAAAAAGAAAAGAATATCTGAATGAAATGAAAGTGAAAAGAGATTCAAATTATCGAAAATGAATATTCTATGATTAATAAAAATATGGGTGATTTATTTCCCTGTTGCAAGTTGCTATTTTGTTCGCTTTTTTGTAAAAAGTCCGGGACGCCCGAAGAAATTGGACAAAATGGACAAAATGAAAATCCACTGATTTACCATATGTTTGACAGATAAAATTATTGCTATATTTAATAAAATTACATTCCTGCATTATTTATTAATAATGTAATATATTTTTTTTAATTACTCATTTAATTAAAATAGAATGACTGCATATTAATCATAATCTAATAAATCCACAAAGAAAATGTTAATTACATGTTGGTACGGTTAATTTTAGACAATATTTTACTGTAAAAATAATCTTATGCTGCATATGTCAAACAGTTTTGATTAAGCTGAATCAGAACCTAAACCAAAACTGAAAACTTGAACAGAAACTTAACCTTTAAATGCCAGGTGTTGCTTTTCGGCAACATACCCAATTTAGGATCTAAAATACTATTAGAATAATATTGGAGATACAAGGCCTAATGTTGTCAATACAATACATTCTGAAAATATTATTAAATCGATTTTCAACATGTAGATGGCAACACTTGTGCTGTTTAAGAATAACGATAGATTTATATTTTCAATTGTTGCTTCTTGTTCTTTTTGTTTTGTTTGGAAGCTTGCGGTCTGCAGTGAGCAAGTAAAATTTATTTCTTATTATAGTTCCTAACATTCTTGTGTGTTTAATATTATAGAATTTCATCAAGGAAAATTATTTTTTCAATTAAACACCAGTATTGCCGATTAGTAACAAACTGTTTTTTAGCCATAAACTATACTTAAAACAAAATATGATTTTTTTAAAAGTATTTTTCCCATGATTTATTTAAAAAATGAAAGCTGAAAAACATTTTTACAATGATTTTTGAAAAATCAGGCATTTAAGGGTTAAAACCTGTGTAACATTCAATGTAACATTTTCTTAATTAAAATTACCAAACTACCTATATCACCAAACTACTATCTTGATATTTCATCATATGACTTAAAAAAAAATAAGATTTGAGGCTGTCAAACATTAAAAAAAATTTTATTACTATTTTTAATATTGTAACTTGATTATTAATTGCAATGGAACTGCCACATGACAGATAAACAAGTTAAAATTTACTGCAAATGTATATGTTTTACAATATGCTATTTAATACATTATAACTTAATACTGATATACATTTTATTTGTAAACATGTTTGCATAAAAAATCTTCTAGATGAGCAGAACTTTTTATGCCCACATAAAATATTTCACATACTGTTGTATAATGTATATGTGAAATTTTGAAATAAAAGTTGTTTCTTGAATGGGAAAAATCAATATATTTATTTATTATTGTTGAGCTTTTAATTTAGAATTTTCAATTTATTAAAAGTGGACAAAATGGAATGGACAAATGATATTTTGTCTGAGACGGTTTTTTCCACCGGTTTTTTTTCAGAGTGGAAAAAACCGGAGAATCCTGCCCTGTTGCGAATCTTGTCTAAATTGTGACTCTGAACAATAAGGGAATAAATTAAAAAAAAAAAAATCTTTTTGAACAGCTTTACTGCTTTAGTTAATTATTAAGAAACATTAATACACTCTTTTTTCTTTCTTTCTTTTCTTTTTTCTTCCTTTTAATTCCCTAATCATCCTTCCGTTATACTATTTGATTTTATCAGTTAATAATGCTGAAGATCAAAAAGAAAATAATATGAATGAAATAAGGATGAAAAGGCATTGAAAGTATAGCTGTATGAAGAAAATATCTTAAATGTTCTAAAACTTGACTAATTATTAAGTATATTAATCTTCTCGCTGCGTATTTTTTTTTTTTTTTTTATCAAAATAGGTTCAAAAATTGCGTTTTTTTTTAATTACATATTTCAAATCTATATATATTTTAAAGTTTAAATATGTAAACATTTTTTAAGAGTTTTTTTTTTTTTATACTCAAACCTGAATCAATAATTAAACATTTAAATCAGGCTAAATCAGGGCTGTCGCTGGAGACTATTTTTATGTTCTCGCACCACTATTTTAAGAAAATCAATTTTGCAGTATATTTTCCTTGTAGATATTGTGAAAGTCTATATGGAATTTTTTGTATTTAAAAAGTGGTCCGAGTTGAATTAAAAAGTACAGTAAACTCTCTGTAAGGCGGACTCTGTGTAAGACGGAAATCTGTCCAACTCGGAAAGATTTTCAAGTCCCTGCGAATCCATAGACATAAAGTAAAATTTGTCTAAGGCGGAATATCGCCTACTGCGGAAAATTTTCTTGGTCCCGATCGATTCCGCCTAAGACAGAGTTTACAGTCGCCAGTGAAAAAAAAAAACGAATTCCCGAGGAAATCTCGGGTTGCGCAAATTTTGTTATTTTTACCGTTGCCCGAGGAAATCTCGGGTTGCGCAGCGAGAGGGTTAAGACATACTAACATTTCGTCTGTTAAATAATGGAGAATCTGGTAGTAATCACTTATTTTTAAGTCTTCTTTAAATTTACAGGGAGCTGAAAATCAAGATTTTATTTAGAAATTTTTATGTGCCAATAGCGGGCCTGGCTCACAAGTGGAACAGTGAAAGCCTTATTTCACTAAGTTTTCACACATTTGATTGTTAAAAGAAGTTAGAAGCTGAAATAGTTTAAACTCCAAGGTTGGTTGATTGTTTAGTTGGTTGGCTAGTTGCACTTTTATAAAGTTTTAAATGAAATGCCTATGCCTATCAACGTCTGTTAGTTTTTTTTTTACCTCACCAAAGCATTTTTTTTTTTCAAAATTTTGAATTTAGTTTCCTTGTTCTATAATGATATGGAAAAAAATATAAGAATATTAAACAGTTAAATATTTTTTTCTGGGTGCAAAAAAAGCATAATGTGAATCACATTTAGTTATAGAAGTTTTTATTAATTCGGTTCTGCTATAGAGACCAAAAATGGTATACTAGAAAACAGGAATTCTGCTTTTTCAGAATTTAGTGTCGTCCCCGATGAAAGAAAATATATATGTATATAAATATAGATATAGTAGAGTCCTGATTATCCGAGTTAATATGGATCACGCTCACCTTGGATGAGAAAAAAATTTGGATAAATCGGATTTACACAAATTGGCGCCAACTAATGAGATGAAATATAAATTTTCACTTAATTCATTCATTTTTATGGTACTAGTAACATTTCTTTGATATACATTTCCGTTACTTTTAAGAAAAACGGGGAATGAAATTGCTTATTTGAAAAGGGTAGTAAGATCACAATAGTAAACATACTCATTGTTATTAACTAATGAATTCCTTTCATAGCAATATAAATATAGACCAGAAAGTATACTTGAAGCTGAACCTTGGAAGGGATTTCTTTGAATTCTCTGTAAATGGTATTTTTGTAATTAATGTAATTATGATGTACTGAAAAGTTCAATGTTTTAAAGAATCTAACAGATATGCATTCTTTTAAATTTGATTGAGATTTGTATTCTTCAAGAAAACAGCATGTTTTTCAAATGAATTCCAAACACATTCAGATAAATTATAATGTACATGATATTTATTTAGAGTGTTAATACAGTCAAAACGACACCGTCCCTCCCCCTCCCCCTCTCTCCGAGAAAAAGGAAAATAAAAGAAATAGAAATCGCATGTTAATGTAACCAGTGTTATCCAAATAACATTTAAGAGCTAAATCCACAGCTTTTAAACCACAAAATAGATGCATCAAAATATATGTAAAAATATTGTTTTGAAATATGCTGTTTATATAAAATAAACGATGCTCAAATTATTTAAAAAACAAATGAAACGAACTATTTGAAATTTGGGTTAAATTTCTTTTGGACTGTTATCTAGTTTTTGTCATAATATTTTTATCATTATAACTTTTCAATTAAAAGTAAAACATATTTTTTAATTGCAAATTTAGTAGTGAATTGGAAATAATATCCAGGTTACAGATCCTTGTATTTTTAAATTCCGCCATTTAAAAATCAATTCCGACAAAAATCCCGTCTTTTTTATGAAATTAAAAATAATTCATTACTTTTAGTTTACAAATTAAAATTCCAGTGTTCTCTCTTCTATAATTACCGTATAAGTTGTACCCCCACCGTAATTTACACACCCCGTAGTAAAAAAAGAAATAAAAAGGAAAAGGAAAAAGAAAGAAAGAAGGAAAGAAAAAAGAAACTTAATAAAAGTGCTTTTTTGAAATGAAGCATCTATGGGAAGTTGTGAAATATTGAAACAGGATTTCTAATCACTCTAACCGCATATATTCTAGCAATTTTGACTTCATAATAGGATTTAAAGTCAATTTTGAGTTTACTTCTGTGCATCCAAAACAGTGTATTGCGTTTTTTGTGTTCGTATCCTGCGATTTTCTGTTTTCACCTGCTCTAAGAGTGCGTGTGATTTTATGATTAATAATTCTGCATCAACAGCCGTGTGATATATTAGTAGTTCCTATCCAAAATCAGTCTAGGTTAAGGCATTTGATCATATTGTTCCTATTGAGAAATTATAATGGATAAAAGAGTAAGTTTTACTCCAGACTTTACATTTTAGTTCACTTTACAAAAAAATATAGTAAGGTAAATGCACCTATAGTGGGCCACGTACCAGTAGTGGCCACTAATTTTAAAAGTTTAAAAACAAGCCCAAAATGTATTTCTGAAAAACGGCTGAAAGAAACATACTAACATCCTTAAACTTACATTTCCTCTCTCTTCTACCTTCCTTTTCTTTTGTTAACTTTTCATAAACGGTTTGAAATAATTGTTTTTTTTTTTTTTTTCTGCTGGTACATTTGTTTGAATGCCTTCAAAAACAGATTTTTTTTCAAATTTTATTAAGATATAAATTTTTATCTAAAATATTGTTTCTTTAATATTATGTTTAATTTTGAATTAAACTGCTGTTGATATACTCTATTACATTGTAAATAATTTGTTGAATAAGCAGGAAACTTAAAAATTCATGCTTCAGAAATTTACTAGGCCCATTACTAGAGCATAGAGGAAGGAAGCATTTTTTTTTTTTTCATTTTTTTCGAAGGATGTATTTTGAAACTTTGAATGTTTATTCTGATACATGTAGGTTATGACTAGGCTAAAAAATATATATACCTTTTGGAATTCACTAACACTTTAATAATAATTAGATAAATGTCCTTAAGTGGCCCACTACTGGTGGGTTTACCTTAGTAGAGTTTTTTAATTCTACTAATAATCTCATCCTAACTTAGCATTTATTTTTATCATTATAATCCAGAATACTAAAAAAAAATTGAAAAAGTCCTATGTTTAACCTGTTTTAAAATGCCACTTAAATAGTTACTGCACTTTAAACTTTATTTTTTTAATATTTGTTTATTTATTATTAAATGCTATTATTATCTTAGAGAGAAATATTCCTTAATTATTCTAAGTTTTTCTCCGAGGAAATTTAATACCCATAAATACTTTTAAAAAGGTAATCCGTGTATTTTTAGCATCCTCTACTTTTGATACCGAAAAAATGATTAAAAAAGAAAATAATAAAAACAACAGTACTTCTTATTTTTATACATGCGCGTGCACATGAAGACAACACTGTAAAAAAAAGCGGACTAAAAAACGACGATTCTACTACTGGCAATCTAGACACCAGTACTATTTCCGTATTTTTAAGTAAATTTTTCCCTATAAATTACAGAAAAAAATCCGTTTTTCTTATTAAAAACGGAAATTTTTCTGTAATTTATTGGGGAAATTTTCCGTAAAAAAAAACGGAAATAGTATTGGCGTCTAGATTGCCAGTAGAATCTCCGTTTTTTAGTCCGTGTTTTTTTTTTTTTTTTTTTTTTTTTTTTTTTTACAATGAAGGGGTGAAGCTGCACTGGGCCATAATTGAAAAGAATCTGTGAGAGCGAATTTCATATTAAGTGTACGCATGTATACGTTATGTAGGGAGCACATAAACGTAATCACAATTTCTGTGCACGTCAATGTATGTATATATACATATTATTATTATTATTATTATTATTATTATTATATATTTATATAACCATTATATAATTACAAATCATCATCGATTTCCAATTCGATTTCCAATTCGATTTCCAATTACTAAAATTAAATTAATAAATTAGCTAAAATTCATAACACTGACATTATACAAAATATAAGTATGACAAATATTATTTAAATATACATATAATAAATTTGAAATCACAAATATATGAAGACATGGATAAAGTTTTAAAGATGATTCAGAAATGAAGATATGAAACCTATATATATATGATGGAAAATTTATGATGATTTTCTTTTAATGTAAGCATTTTCGCCTTTTTTCCTTTTTTTTCTTGGACAAGAGATAATCTCGATAGAAGATGAAGTTTCTCTCCTATTTTAATAGTAGATAAAAAATCATATTTATGTCACTGTCAGTATTAGTTTTGCAGATGCATGCCATGTTTATGTTTATTTTTGAAACTGTAATGTTAAAAATTCCCACAAAACTACGAAAATTGTACTGGCAATAGGATTCCCAAGACAATTTTCGTTTCTTTACGGAATTCCTTTGTTGAGTGAAAATGATCATTTTTAATTAGATTTTTATCAGTCTTATGTGTCAAAGATGTTCATAAATTCATTTCCAGACGACCCGATACTTTTGATATAGTCACGAAATTACCTTCACAGAAAAAAAAAAAAAAAACATTTCACACAATATGGAAATTGCACTAACAATCCGATTTTTAATAAAATTTTCGTATTTTTACCGAAGGATGCACAGTAGGACTAAAAAATGTTTGTTTTTTATTTTCGTTTACTTCACTGAAAGCAAAATGTGAAATAGCTTGAAATTTATATTTCATAAAACATATTGAAACGTTTTAATATTAATGATTAATACATAAAATTAACATATCTAAGCATTTTACCTATGTATATTTAATTGACTGACAATGGCAGTAATATAAGGCATTTTGTATGATGCATGGATATTTACAAACGTTCATGCGTTTTGCAAATCTTTCATACTTAATCAACGAATTCTGATCCAAAAGACATTTATAGTAGTGAAAAGAAAGTGTTGCTAATGTATTGAATGGTCTGAAGTTTCCGTCTAGAAAAAAAAAATATATATATATATCGTAGTATTGATATAAAATGGTCACATTAACGAAACATTTTAATCATGTTAATACAAAAATCCTCAATAGATGAAGCAGAAAGAAATATTTTAAAGGAAACTATTTCATAAGCAGTTTATGTTCTTGTTTTATTTTTGTTACTATTGTTAAAGAATATTTTAAAGATTAAGCAGTGAAGGAGAACAATTTTAATTTAAAAAAAAATTGCAGTACTTAAAAATGTGCTGACAACGTGCGGAATAGTGTGAAATGTATATAGTATAAAAATCGTTGTATAATTTTAGTTCTATAAACTTATACTATTAAGAAAAAATTTTCATCGATCATATGAAAAACTGATTAACAGATGAAACAGCACGATACATTTTGCAGCTGAAAATTACTACATGATCAATTTGTGAACATTCATGCTTATAAGCAAGAAATTATAAATAATTTTAATTTAAAAAAATTGGCGAACTGAAAAATGTTCTGAAAACCTATGGAATAGTATGAAATATGTATCCTATAAAAATCATTGTATTATTTTAGAATTATTTCTATAAACTTGTACTCTTACGAAAACTTTTATGTTGATCATACGCAAAACTGATTAATTGATGAAACAGCATGAGGCATTTTGCAGTTGAAAATTATTACATGATCAATTTGTGAATATTCGTGCTTATTAGTAAGAAATTATAAGTAATTTTAATTTAAAAAATTGCTGTACTGAAAAATCTGACAATGTGTGGAATAGTATGAAATATGTATCCTATAAAAATCATTGTATTATTTTAGAATTATTTCTTTAAACTTATACTATTACGAAAACATTTTTGTCGATCATATGCAAAACTGATTAATAGATGAAACAGCACGAGACAATTTTGCAGCTGAAAATTACTACATAATCAATTTGTGAACATTCATGCTTTTTGCTAAAGAATCTTTTATAGCTTAATCAACGAATGAGAGAGACGTTATCGGAATTACACACGTTACGACTTCGCTGGAAATTTCACGTCTTTTTATTGTGAATTTCTTCGTATCACTCTCCATCTGACACGACTCAGCATCTTACTAAAAAGGAAGACGAGTAATTTTTATTTCAAAAACGTGCCTATTAATGATTATTTCTGTATTCATCTGTGATACTGAAGGAGAAGAAGGAAAAAATAAGAAGATTCATAATTTAGTTCATATCGTAAAATAGAGAGCTTATTAAGGAATATAATGATATATATTCAGGATGTTGAAACTTTATTGCGCTTTGCTAGCATTAAATAGTCAATTAAAACATGATTTATTCAGCTAATCATAATTTGGTTCTCTTGGTAATGAACTTCATTTGGTGCAGATAAATGTACTTATAGAAATTCAGACTATTGATTCTCTTCTTTATATAATAAAAAAGGAATATGTTAATGAAGATATTATAAAATAGAACAACTCCATGAATCTGATTTTGTTTTATATGCTTACAATTATCCATTTTTTTTTATCGCTAAATCGTGGAATTTATGTTCAAAATTGGTTAATTTTATTCAAATTACAAAAATAAAAAGTCTTTAAACTTCACAAATGTGAAATAATCATATATAGAAACGAAAGAGGATTGTAAATATTTTTGAATAGTGCAAAATTATATGATAAAGAAAATATTTTGATTAAAAACGATAAATTTAAATAGTTTTCAGAAGGGAGATATTTCGATTTTTCTTAAATTAATTTCATACAAATTAATAACGCAAAGATTCTGAGTTTGCTTTCTAGATTAATAATAATCAATTTGTTTATTGCCAACTCAAGGACAAAATTTAACTTCAATTTCAAATATAAAAGTATCTTTAAAACTTGGGTTAATTACAAATTACCTTAATTTCGCGTAAATTAACAATAGGGTGAACCGTAATTCGTTTCTAGCTGTACAATAATTAATCAGATTTTTTAAATCAACGACGAGTACAAACTTAAATTTAAAATAGTAAAAGAAAAAAGTTCTTAAAACTTACAGATCTTAAATTGCTATTTTTAAGAATGACAAAAGATACTAAGCATTTTCTGAATAGGGATAAAATATCAGGGAAAGAAATAATTTAAACTTCTGTTTACTTTTACCTTAATTTTGTACAAAATAACAACACCATAAACGGGATTTTATTCGCAAGCTTCACAATAACCAGTCTGTTTATAAACAACTCGTGCACTCTTATTAATTTTAAAAATTAACTAGAATTTAAAATAGAAAAATTTTAAAATTTAATTCAAATTTAAAATAGAAAAAAATATTTAAATCTTTCAGATACCGAGAAATTATTTTTAGCGATGACAGAAGATCATAAATATTTTTCAAAAGTAAGAAATTACGAGATAAAGACATGATTTCAACTTTTTGTTTTCTTTTATCTAAATTTCATACAAATTAACGGTGTAATTTTCATTTTCTAGCTTTGAAACAACCAATATGTTTGTTGTAAACTTATGAGCATTCAGTATAATTTTTGAAATTTAATAGTTTTATCAAGGCCTTAGCCAGTGCGAGGATCATCAGGGTTTGATTCCCTTCTAAAATTTCTGCCAGGATGAATATAAGCAAGGACCCCTTATAATTAAACATGTCGATAAATAATTACTCTAAATATGTCATAAAGTATTAGCCAAGACGATCCAAACTTAAAAACCAAAATTCTGTGTTAGCATTTTTCTATTGATCGATTACATAAACAGGTGGAAAAAGTTGAATGCAATTTCTAGGAAAACTCGAGAATTTTTAATGATGGGATTCTGTAAAAGTGGAATAACAATGCTATTGCATAAAATAGCTGCACTAGCTTGATACAGATTGTCCATGTTGTGTAACTGAAACTCTTGAAGGGAGAATCTTAAAAAAACTTTTAAGTTTTTTGATAAAATTTGCTGTTCCGTCATAATTTTCTAGGAAAACATTTTTGAGAAGTAATTTTTGAAAAATAATTGCTGGAAGTGCATTTTCTTTTGTGGTACGCGTTCTTAAATTAGTGTATAAATTATACACATCACATACAGGGCTGCACAAAACATCTGAAATACATTTTAGTTTATTGGTGGAAATTTTGAAGGGGAATTTTCAACTGTGCTATACGTTTTCTAATTGAACTAAATTTTAGCATGCTATAAAGTATATGATAAACCTATAGGTCATATAAAAATTAAACTTTTTATTTCTTTTTTACTTTTGATGGAAATTGATGAAATTGTGTTTTCAGATGTGTTATGCGTTTTACAAATTGTTTATTTAGCCATCTTTTTTCGCCTTATTTAACTGTGAAGTTTTATTATAGAATTCTGAATGTGTTGGCAAGTGTTTCATAATCTATGTTTAACGCATGTTTTTATTTTTTTGTTTTATTGTTCGATTCCATAAGCATGTGGCAAACATTGAATGAAACTTCTAGGAAAACTCGTGAATGTTTATTAATGGGACTCTGCGAAAGCGAAATTTCAATGGGATCACATAAAATGACTACAATAGCCTAATACAGATTGTTCAAGTCGTGTAACTGAAACTCTTGAAATGAGAATCTTACTGAACTTTGAAAAAGTTTGGTAAACTTATCTATTTCAGCATAATTGTTGTAAAATTATGAGCATTCAGTAATTTTTGAAATTTAATACTTTTATCAAGTCCTTAGCCAGTGGGAGGATAATCAGGGTTTGATCCCCTCCTAAAATTTTTGTCAGGATGACTATAAGCAAGGGCCCCTTATCATTAAACATATCGATAAGTAATTACTCTAAACATGTCATAAAGTCTTAGCCAAGACGACCAAAATTTAAAAACCAAAATTCTATGCTGTCATTTTTCTATTGTTCGATTTCATAAGCATGTGGTAAAAATTGAACGCAATTTCTAGGAAAACTCAAGAATCTTTATTAATGGGATTCTGTGAAAGTGGAATTTCAACGCTATCACATAAAAAGGCCACAATAGCTTGATACAGATTGTCCAATATAAGTAGATAAACGTTTATAGCACCAAAACAGATTTATTTGTCGCAAACTAGTTTACCGTCATCTGTGCAAAATATGATGTACTATTATATTGCAGTGATGTACTATTATATTGCAGTATATATGATGTACTATTATATTGTAGTGATGACGGTACGCTATGGCTACACTGTAAAAAAAAACCTGTAAAGTTAGTGTCAGGAGAGGTAATTATGACCACTTTTTACATATTGAAAATTTTTTTGTTTGTTTGTTTGTTTGTTTATTTCTATTTAGAAAAGTGGTGTTTTTAGAACACAGGAAGTAACTTTGATCCTTTAAGAACACCTTTTAAAACTTTTAATTCTCATAGTTGTTTTTTTTTTTTAAGTTAAAAGGAAGGTTATAATTACCCCACCAAAAACTCACAATCACATAAGTTTTGGGTAATTAACACCACTAGTGGGGAAATTCTGACCACTATATTTTCTCTTTATACTTGCCAATGCACATTTGTTTGGGGTAATTGAGACCACTTTGAACTCCAAAGTGACAAATCCGTTTATCAAAAATTTTATAGACTTAATTTCAAATTGCTATTCGGATCTCAAAAAGGCTTCAGACTATTAATAAAGAATATCAAAGATGAAATATACATTATGAGGTTAATATATAAGCTTGAAACAAAATTTTACCATACACAGTTTTCTCCAATATGAGAGCGGTCACAATTCCACCCTGGTCATAATTACCACCTGACCCTACTAAAATTTACCTAGAACTTTTTATGTAATGGCAACAACAAAAATGTAACAGATGCACTTTTGCACCGTAAATCAAAAAATCTGTAAGGTTACTAAGAATTTTTTAGGAAACTGGGATACCTAGAACTTTTTATGCTACTGCAAATCGGGTTACTGATAAAACTTTAGTAAGATTACTGTAATTTTAGTAAATTCTTTTGTAAAGCTACAGATTTCAGTAACTTTACAAATAGCTTTGTATATTTACATCTCTTTTGTACAGTGTACATATACAATTTTAGTAAGCATACAGATTTCTGTAACTTTACATCTGTAGAATTACAGCATTTTTTTTTTTTTTTTTTTTTTTTTTTTTTTTTTACAGTGTACCGAAACTAATTTGCAACTGTGTTGGTGCTATAAACGTTATTTTTATCTACTTATATTACACTGCGCCAAGTGTAATTTCTTATTGTAACAGATTGTTCAAGTTGTGTAACTGAAACTCTTGAAGTGGGAATCTTAAAATCTTTGAAACATTTTTATAAATTAGCTGTTCTGGCATAATTTTCAAGGAAGACATTTATGAAAAGAAAACACTGATTTGACTGACGTTGGCAATAATGTGAATATTTCGGCGAAGCAGCATCCACTCAAATAAGTTAAAAAATTTATTTGCTATGAAGAAAGCTAAAAGATTAAATTTTCTTCTGTGATATATTAATTAATTCACAATGAATCTTAATAAGCCTTTCAACTCACGCCTTCATTCAATTAGTAAAAAACAAATCTAAAATAATGTAATAAGTATAATACACTATGTGGCCAAATGCGACCGGTCACTTGCGATCTTAGGCGTTTTGTTAAATATCTAGAAAAATGCACGAGGAATTAACCTGAAACTGCAGGCGTGTAAACAGTATTGTATAGGTCATGTATTTTCGCGAAGATTTATTTTCCGACCGTCAAAAAATTGAAAAAGAACGAATATCTTTTGGATGTCACTGTAAAAACTAATCTAGCAAAAGCGTTCAAATTCGAGATTATTAATAAGAGGCTTATTGTAATATCCTGTGTTTATTTTTATGAGGATAACATGTATACTAGTAGAGAAATTAAGGTTTTTATAAAAACAGTCCCAAATTTGTCCAAGTCTTTTGCTTATAAGTTGAAGAGTTCTTAATATAAAAAAAAAATCTTTTCAGAAAATATGACAAACAACATTGTACATAAT
This sequence comes from Maratus speciosus, assembly GCA_963932465.1. Taxonomy (NCBI): domain Eukaryota; kingdom Metazoa; phylum Arthropoda; class Arachnida; order Araneae; family Salticidae; genus Maratus; species Maratus speciosus. The sequence continues at coordinate 345,660,020 of OZ010795.1, read as the reverse complement.
ACCCTGGAATCAGAATTAAAAAATAATAAAAATTGGATGAAAAATGAGCAGGTTTACTAAAAAATGTTTCACTGCACATGCGCGAATGCAATCAAAATATAATCTGCATAATGTATTAGCGAAGTATATAGAGCAACTTTTGTGAAAGTCTCAAAATCATAGCTTAAAAATTCTGAAAATTATCGTCGATAGAATAAGCTCGAAATCCGTTGTTCCCTAAATGAAGCAAAAAGATGAGGGGTTGTATCAAATATCTATTGATTAGTGTCAAGATAGCGTACACAGTATTGCACGTACTACTATATTTGGATACAGCCTCTCATCTTTTTGCTTCCATTTGGGAAAAACGGATTTCGAGCTTATTCTATAGACGATAATTTTCAGAATTTGCAAGTTATGATTTTGAGACTTTCAAAAAAGTTGCTCTATATACTTAGCTAATATATTATGGACATTATATTTTGATTGCATTTGCGCATGCACAGTGAAACATTTTTTACTAAACCGTCTCATGTTTCATCCAATTTTTATTAATTTTTAATTCTGATTGCAGGGTATTGTGTACAATGTTGTTTGTCATATTTTCTGAAAAGAACTTTTTTTTATATTAAGATCTCTGGAAATTATAAGCAAAAACTTGGCGAAATTTTGGACTGTTTTTATAAAAACCTTAATTTTTCTGCGAGTATACACGCTATCCTCATAAAAATGAACACAGTATAATACAATAAACCACTTATTAATAATCTCGAGTTTGAACGCTTTTGCTACATTAGTTTTTACAGGGTTATCCAAAAGATATTCGTTTTTTTTAATTTGTTGGCGGTCCCCTATGGGGTTTCGGGAAAAAAATCTTCACTGAAATATATGACCTATACTATACTGCTTACACACCTGCAGTTTCAGGTTAATTCCTCATGTATTTTTCTAGATATTTAACAAAACGTCTAAAATCGCAAGTGACCGGCCACCTTTGGCCATATAGTGTATTTTAAGCCCATAAATCTCCCACTGAAATATCTTTTCCGGTATAACCTAGAGTTTTATTAAATTAAAAAAAATTGAAAAATGCTAAATAAATGTGTTTTACAACCAGAAAACTTTATACATGTTTTCCAGTAGTGGAAAATTATTTAGAAAAGGATTAATTTCAATTAATAATCTTTTAAAAGTACTCAATAATTGTTATAAGTGATAAAAAAATAAATTTTATGAAGGCAAAAAATGACTTTATTTATTTATATTTCGACCTATTTCATTGTATCCGACGGCAACTTTCTCAAGAAAATAAAATCATAAAAATATTTTTGCAAAAAAAAAAATTCAAATTGAAAAGCTAGTAAACGAAATCAAAAATCACGCGAATACAAGCATAATGAAATTAACTGCAATATTAAAAATGGAAATTTGTGAACGTGAATTGTTTTATATTATTGTTTAATTATTCTGTATAGCATTTCTTTCGAAATTTTAGGAAGCCCCATGGATGCGGAATCATTGCAAATATTCTCACTGCGTAAGAAGATCTATATTCCAAGTTATCCTCTTTACAATATTTTCCTGGGTTTTGTTTTTCGAAAGATTCAAATATAAACCCAATGAATACAATATTTATATTGTTGCAAAAATATCCACAAAATTAAAAAAAAACATAATATGTAAGAAAATTGACCCAATAGAACCAAATCAAGGGTATATGAAATGCCTTTCACCAAAGAAGATGGAACAGTGCAATTTTATATAGGAATAACAAATAGAAAGCTCAAAACTAGGATCAAAGAACATATAGCAGGCATCAAATACAACAAGAAAACTACAACTCTGACCAGACTACATAACAGAGAACCTTTAGTAAATAGGTTTTAAAAATAGTAGAATCATTTATCCATCAAGATCTTATTTGCCATCCATCATCAGAGAATCAATAGAGATCTTCTTATGCAATGAGAATATTTGCAATGATTCAGCATCCATGAACCTTTCTAAAATTTAAAAAGAAATGCTATGCAGAATAATGAAACAATAATATAAAATAATTCACGTTCACAAATTTCCATTTTTAATATTGCAGTTAATTTCATTATGCTTGTGTTCACGTGATTTTTGATTTTGTTTACTTGCTTTTCAATTTGAATTTTTTTGCGAAAATATTTTTATCATTTTATTTTCTTGAGAGTGTTGCCGTCGGATGCAATGAAACGTACGGAAATGTAAATAAATAAAGGTATTTTTTGCCTTTTAAAAATTTATTTTCATCACATGTAGCAATTATTGAGTACTTTGATGTTTTGAAGTGATTTTTATATATAGTTTATAATAAGCTTTTGTTAAATTTTATCTGAATCTAATATAAATTGGCAATGGAATGTATATTTTATTTTCTAGCTTCATAATGGCCAATCTGTTTATTGTTAATACACGGACGTGAACTAATATTAACATTTCAATTCAAATTTAAAACATAAAATAATCTTTAAACTTTTTAAACAGATTTTTGTAGTATCATAACTGTTATATGAATCCTGCAAATGAACATAATAACACGGAATCGCAAATGTTTTTTGTTAGTAAAAAATATATGTCAAATAAAAGGTTAATTTGAACTTTTTATAAAATCTTAATTTTGTACAAATAGGTATTTTCAATAGCTCATTTTATACAAACTGCGCAATAAATCAGACTTTGTTTTCTACCTTCACAACATAATCAATCTATTTCATGCCAACCAATGGATGTATATTGTTTATTTTAAAATTTGAATTCAAATTTGAAATATAAAAAAGTGATTAAACTTACAGCCATAAAGTAACTTTTTTTAGAAATGACAGGGGATCATAAATATTTTTTTAACAGGGAAAAATTATCATCGGGAAAGAGATCGGATTTTTGTTTTCTTGTGTCTTAACTTCATACAATTTTTTTCGTAATATTTAGCAACAAAATAAATATTATTTTGTATAGCATTTTCACAATATTCAATTTATTTATTGATAATTCATGGACATTGACTTGCATTAATTTTTAAAATTTAATGTACAATTTTTTTAAATTACTTATATCATTTAACTTTTCTTACAGATAATAGACGATTATTATAATTTAATGCAAATTATTTTAATTTCACATAAATTAAGAATGTAATAAAAAATTATTTTATTTGTTCTTTTTAGGGTTCCGCTCTTAAAAAGTAAAAACGGAACCATTATAAGATCACTCCTGTGTCTGTCTGTCCGTCTGTCACAGCCATTTTACTCGTAAACTATGAAACGTGGAAAGTTCAAATTGGGGGAAATAGTAAAGACTATTGACCCAAACTTTTACAGATTATTAAACATTCACAAAAATATTTAAGGAAAATGTAGAGGGGCTAATTAAGTTACTTGAAAAAAAAAAAAAAAAAAAAAAAACTCTTTTCTTCGTATACCGTGTGGGGTATCGTGTGAAAGCTTTCGTAATGCTAAACTCAAAAATGCATTTCTTTTAATTTTAGGTAATATATTTTCAGAGATATCGTCGGAAATGTAGTGCAAAAATATGCCCCCCCCCCATCTATTTCCGAATCTACTGAAACTAAAATTATGAAAAAATTAGAGGTAGTAGACGTTAAATTAAACGTTACAGGAAAATTATAGTGATTACCCACATAGTTTTTGAGAAAAGCGCATTTTTCCGTTACACACATTTTTCGATTTGTAAGCATTCAGCAAAGGTGTTGAGGAGCGCTGGAGGTACCCATCGTAGCAGAAGTATAAAAGCATTGTTGATAATGATTTTCGAAAAAAATCGTCGGTAATTAGTCGAGATATTAACCTTTTAAGACACTTGCGTCTGCGGTGAAGATGGCACTATAAGTCACCCGTACTACAGTTGTACTCTCACGCAACGCTGGCACTTGAGGCATCCAGACATACTGCCAGTCAACTGGCTCCAAAACGTCCTTTCCCGCACCCTCCTACTCAACAAATTAAAACACATTCACAATTTCCTTACATACTTAACAAACTTAACTTAAGTCCTGGTTCTGCTTATCCAGTCTCACTGTCACCATATCAATCTTCAAACAGCACCAGAATCCAGTCCTCTTTGTAGGCTCCAATTAAATTCTCTTACTCATCAATGTGTGGTTTCCTACGATCGCAAGAGCCTCTGCTCGTGCTTCTGACCATTCTATCAAGAGATACATCTCCAATGGACGCTTGAGTATCTGCTCGTGCCATCTTATTTGTGCCACGCAAATCATTACATCTCCAATGGACGCTTGAGTATTTGCTCGTGCCATCTTACTTGTGCCACGCATTCCATTCTTTTCCCTTCCTGCCGCCCCTTGTCGCGAGAGGGGTTCCTACCCCAGCGGCCAGGATCAGTGATGTTTATTATTATTATTATTATTATTTATTTTATTTTATTTTTACTTTAAATGTTCTCATACTCCCGCCCTCTGTCGCGAGTAGGCGTTTTCCTGGCGGGAAGGCATTCGTCTAATTTTTGTAATCCCACTTTGTTCTTTTTAAAATAAATTCTGGGTTCTGTGGTCGGTGGTGCATAGACGCCCTTAGCGGGTGAGCGTCGCCCCTTGAGCATTTTGTGTTTGTCCGTCTGCATACGGCCGGACAGGGCTGTACTCACTAACGAGCCTCAACGTGTCGGGGAACATACCGGGAGAGACGTTAAGCTCTAAGGGGCAGGCCTAGCCGGCCCTGAGCAGTCTCTCTTAGGCTGCCTAACCTTTTAAGACACGGACGGTTTGGACATACATAATGATAGGGGCGGCGTACGCTTTGTACCATAAGCTTTTAAAGCCCACATAGCAAATTTTAATGATATATTTGTGTAATGCAATGCCCAGTAGCAGAATAAAAGCATTAAACGTTAAATTGTTAAAAAAAAACTAATTTAATTAGAATTAATCACATAAATACTATGGGATTCGAGGCTAGTTTGCATTGAGTGGATCTCTCAATATGCCTCCCGTGTCTTTAAAAGTTAATTAAAAACCTATCTGGGAAAACGGCACGAAAAAAGGCGGCATTGCAACTTTGCGACCTCCTTTGGAAGCGCGCTTAGCACAATTCCAAGTTTAAACTTTAAACAAGGGTTTTGTTTTAGCTACACTGTAAAAAGAAAGGATTATTATTACGCTGAATTTAGTTTTATGAAATGCCAAATAAGTTTAACCTCTTGCGCTCTATTACGTACGCAGCGTGCGTCATGCTATTTTGGCCATTGCGGCAATATGATATATGGCTGATGTTTTTAATTAGACTCCGAATTCTCACCAGAAAGTTTTAACTGTTATTTTTGCTTTACAAGATGATTGATTTTCCATAAATAAAGGTAAAAGAAAATTATCAATTACATTTTTGTGGTGTTAATTCAAAATTTCTAGGGGAAAAAAATCTGCCAGATGCGGCAACACAGGTGGCTAGAAACATACATCCACTAACAGTGCCAGAGCGCAATATGAACTACTTTCATTGTCAGTACCGAATTAAGTTCATCATAGACAGATTAGGATAAGATGAAAAAAAAAGAGTTATACAGAATAGCAATATTTTATATTATTTAGGCTTCATATCTCTTTAAACTTTTATGGTATACCTATTCATACTTTTCTAGTATATACAGCTATACCCAACCCTACGTTGTATAGTTTTTTACAAAGTCTTATTATTCCTTTAGCAACGATTTTTTTAATAATACAGTTAATAATTCAAATATTTATTGTACGGAACCCTCTGAACGCGGGTAATACTCGCACTTGAACGTTTATTTATAGTAATTAAATTTTTTATTGCTATTTCCTGTACTGCACTAATTCACAAAATTTAATTCAAAATTCAATTATCTTAAAAATTCCATAAAATTTACAGATACTTGCAATTATCTTTAAGAATGACAGAAGATCATAAATATTTTCTACTAATAGAATATCATGAGGTAAAAAATCAATCAATACATAAATTTCGATATTTTGTTTAACGTAATTTTAAAATATTAAATTAACGTTTTTAAAAACTGAAGAATTCACAAAAGTTGCATTCATTAATGAAATAATACAATATTAGTCATTTCTTTATTATTTTTTGGTTACTCAATACATTAATAGAGTATTTTTTCTTAATTTTCCCAACGTAGCTAAAAACTGTTCATAATTTTGTACGTTTTTTCGTTGGCATTCTAAGTTTTTGCAAAAATATCCCTGTAATCATGACTTTGAATATAGCGTTGAAAGGGTTTCCTGTTAAAAATTGCCATTATAGTAATAAGAGATTAATTTTTATTTAGTTATTTTGTTTCATTTTATTTATTTGTTTCCCTTAAAATTCAATTAAAATCATCAACTTTATATATCGTCAAACATGTTTTGAAATGCCTTTAATAAAATCATATGTTTTCAAACTGATTAAATGATCAGTATGTAACTTAAGTGAATTTTTGAAAGTCCTGTATATCTATCCTCATTTAGTATCAGTATTAAATGTAACTAACACTTATTTATATGTTTATTTGGAGATGGTCTCGTGGAAAACGTAATGCAACATATATTTTTTTTTTTCATATAATCGACAATTTATTGCTTGTCCACGAAAAAAAAGAAGTGGATTCATTTGTATGTGTTTTTTAAAGTTGTAAGAAGCTTTTGATAAAAGGCCTCATCACTGAAGAACTAGTTCAGACATACCTCCAGTGCGTGAATCAGTTCAAAGTTATTGCTTTAATTAACTGCCGCATATGAATAGAGTTTCATTCGCTTCTGTCAAGGCTCGAATTAGTTATAGTACATTAATCTTCATCAGTGCGTGAAATCTAGCTTCTTTGATGACGTTAAAAAATATACTATGAAAACTTTCGATACTGAACAATTTTAGTTCTTGCACAGTTTTTTTTTTTTTTTTTTTTTTACAATGATTACTTGAAAGCAAGTCTTTAAGATTATTTAAAAAAAATACTTAATACGCAATGAAAATAACTTATTACCTGTGTGTAAAATTACACGTTATCTAGTATATAAAGAAAGTTCTGCTGTTTTTTTTTTTTTTTTTTTTTAAATATCATTTAAAGATATTTATACATTTCTAATGGGAAAATATAGTTCTTTTCTAAACGATGTAATGTTGATTGCATAAGGGAAAAATGTATCATACGAATGACCAAATTTACTAAGTTCATACTAATTAAGATCGTCTTGAAAATGTTAGTAAAATATAATTATAAAAAGTTTACTGATTTTTATTTATTTATTTTAATCATGAATTGAAGAATATAAGAAATGCATGGAATTTTACCATTCGTGAAAGCTACTCAATATTAGAAACTGCAGGATTTTTCTTTCTTTAGAGAAAATTATTATCGAGGATAATATTCCTTATGAACAAGATCTAAAATCTCCCCAAAATACTCTTAAAAATTTTTAACTGGGCATAAAACTTTTACAGCAAGGTGCAATAATTATTAGATGTTTAATTAATGTTTAATATAGCTGATTCATTTTTACAAGTTTTTATTAATTTATTTAATAAGGTGATTGTAAATATAATGAAGCAATCTTCATTCAATAACATGCTTAAAAAGCAACATTTGTGAATCCACGCACGTGCATATTCAAAAAAGAAAAAAATATACAGAAACTTTCTTCAACTTAGAATAAGACGCGATGCTATTTATGGAGTAAGATGATTTTGTTCTATCTTACCCTTTAAAACCTTTTATCTTTAAAACAATATATTTAAAATTCCAAAGTAATTTGGTAAAGTTACCAGATAATATAAAACACGAAACAAGAACAACACACTGAAGCGTAAAGACAGATCTTTACAAATTTCATTCTATCTATCTATCCATCTATATACAGGGCGCAATATGCTATCTATCGCTGACCTTTAATTTCTCAACCGTTGGTCGTAGACATATAGTTCCAATTACAAAAACGTTTCAAATAAGGTAAATATTCATGTTGTGACATTATTTAAAGTAAAAAATCAATTTAATAAAAATTACGAAATCTAACTTTTTATACGGTCCCCCAGTCCCTATAGTTATACATAGTAAAAGTTTACACATATCATAACAGATTTAACACAAAAAATTTGACATCTGTCCTACAAAAATTGACGCAGTTATTAAATTTCAAAGTTTGACATTTTTGCACATTATTTTGTCTTTCATTGAGGGTTCAGTTAAAAGATGAATTAAAATAATTCGAGACCTAAATCAGGGTGCAATGTCCTTTTTACGGCGAATCTACGTTTAGCTGATATCGACAAATCGGGGTATCACCAAAGTGGGTTATTTCATCTAAAAATCTGAGCTGACATTTGCGGGTCGTATACAAAGCGAAGAATGAAATGCTGAAATGAAACAGAAAAATAAATATCCATTAATTATAATATTAGAAAACGGTCAACTATAAAAAATGCATACATCAAACTACTAGAGATACTGCTCAAAGTGTTCTCCATTCGTGGCAATTCACAATTGAATGAGTGACAGGACTGAGTCCTGGACACGTTAGAGCATAGCAGGTGTGCAAACTGTGCGACAATCAATGACGATGCGCTGCTTCAGATAAACCAGAAAAGTGGTCTCCAGTCACATATACCTATGCCTTGATGTAACAGATGTAGAAGTCCAGGTGAGTCAAGTCTGGCGAACGCGGTGGCCACTCTACCGGACCACCATATCCGAGGACCTGTTGACCAAATTCGCTGGCCAGATACGCCCGGACGTTTGATGATTTCTGCGGAGAGGACCCCATCATGTTGAAACCACACCCGACATGCATGCCGGAGAGGCGGCTCTTCATACCAATCACGTATCGTGTTTTGTAGCAGATGCAGGTAATAATAGCCCGTTAAAGTCCCATCGTAGAAGATGGGTCCAACAATCTGGGTTCCCCATATACCGCACCACACGTGTCGTACTGTGCGGGCGATGTGTAGAATTTCCAGAGACCAGTAATGCACATTGTGCACGTTCACAATGCCACCTCGTGTAAACATTGACTCATGCGTCTACATAATTTCACAAAGGAACGACGGATTTTCCTCTAAGGTGTTGAGCATGAAATTACATTAATCAAATCGTCATGCGTGGTCCCCTAGCATCAATGATCTCACGAGTTTCGCATGGTATGGATACGCATTGCATGTAAAAAATACCAGACATGCTGACCACATGCCTCGCTTATTTTCGCCGTGCTCAGTTGTGGAATTAAAAGGGAGAATGCCAGCTCCTCCTCCGGTGTCACTCGAACATTAAACCTTGTCCGTCTACTTGTCCTGGGTCGTGGTGAAACAGAGCCGGTCTCTCTAAGATGGTGCAATGCATCAGTTAAAGTTTCATGCGTTTGATGTAGATCCTTAGGGAAACTTTCTGAATAAACACTCGCCCGCCTCTCTGGCATTCCTTTGGCATTCACCATAAGTATCATTTCAGCATATTGCAGGTATGCGTAGCTTGCCATCACGATTTTAGCGCTGACTAGCATGTCCACTGTTAGATCGCTTGTGTTTTATCCCGAACGTGTGGCGCTGCGGTACTATTTTAAGTTGCATAATTCCAATTTTCAAGCCCATTATAGCTCGGCTGGTCGTTTGCATTCCGCAGCCATTTATCAAGTCTTTAGTGAGTACTATGTTTTATTTTCCGGTTGTCGATTCTATCTACTTTGACGTCTGAAAGTTGTTCGATCCATAAAAGTAAGCTCAAATTTTTAGATGAAATAACCCTCTTTGGTGATTCACCGGTTTGACGATACCGGCTAAAGGTGGTTTCTCCGTAAAAAGAACATTTCACTCTGATTTTGATCTCGAATTACTATAAATCATCTTTTAACAAATCCCTCAGTGTAAGACAAAATCATGTGCAAAAATCTCAAACTTTCAAATTCAATAACTTTGTCAATTTTTGTAGTACAGATGTCAAACTTTTCGTGTTATATCTGTTATGATATGTGTAAACTTTTACTCAATATAACTATAGGGACTGGGGGACCGTATTAAAGTTAGATTTCGTAATTTTAATAAAATTGATTTTTTACTTTAAATAATGTTACAACATGAATATTTACCTCATTTGAAACATTTTTGTAATTGGAACTATACATGATTTAGGAATTTAGGATGTTATTTCTCTCAATTTCTCTTTGGCATACTTCTGTTTTCTAATACACATCATTCGGCAATAACTCCAAAATCACGACTGAATCGGATAATATTTATTTAAAATGTAAATACATAAACTATATATAAAAATCCCTTCAAAACATCAAAGTACTCATTAATTGCTATAAGTGATAAACATAAGTTTTAAAACGGCAAAATACCTTTATTTATTTACATTTCGACACATTTCAGTGCATCAGACGGTAACATTCTCAAGAAAATAAAATGATAAAAATATTAAATTAAAAAACTAGTAAACAAAAACAAAAATCACGCGCACACAAGCATAATGAAATTAACTGCAATATTAAATTTTTAATATTGCAGTTAATTTCATTATGCTTATGAAATTTTTAATATTGCAGTTAATTTCATTATGCTTGTGTGCGAGTGATTTTTGTTTTGTTTACTAGTTTTTCAATTTGAATTTTTGTGAAAATATTTTTATCATTTTATTTTCTTGAGAATGTTGCCGTCTGATGCATTGATACATGTCGAAATGTAAATAAATAAAGGTATTTTGCCGTTTTAAAATTTACGTTTATCACTTATAGCAATTCATGAGTACGTTCATGTAAAAACATAACATGATAAAATTGCTTTTCGAAATTGTTGCAGTCTATATTTTTACTGTTTTGTGTTGCTACTTTTTCCTTTATTTTCACTCTATTATTTGTAGTAGAAGAAGTGCCGCAAAGTTAATCTGCACAAAAATATTTCCATTCTTTCTCCCATTCTGCAGAATTCAAATACACTGGACAACAATGATTCTGTCACACGACTGAAATTACTTTTCTACATCAGTTTTTTGTGCTAAACCCGAATATGCTTTTAGTTTTTTCTCTAGGTGGCCCAATTTTTCAGAAATTTTCATATTAAAGCTTATGCAAATAGAAGCTTTTTTGTGCTGTTTTATGCAATCTTTCGAAAGTTAAAATTTGTGAGAATGCCTCATTAACTACAGCCTTCATGCCAAATATTGTAGCTCTACGCGCAGCGGTTTCTTCAGAGCACAGCACACCTACAGATACTCAAACTTCTGCGTTTGTTATTATAAGATAAATTGTGAAACTAATATTTGAGACGGTCCTCCAACTTTTTGTTTTTTTTAACTTACATTGAAATAAGACATAATTCCTAATCAAATGGTCCTAATCAAATCTTTTTTTTTTTTTTTTTTTTTTTTTGATTGACCGATTGTACTTTTCCTTATTCTAATTTCTCAGTACTTAACTAACAATAAATCACAAAATTCTTATAATAACCAAAGTAATACAGAATTATTAATAACACACTACAACAATGGTTTTGTCCCAGAACTGAAATTAGTTCATTCTAAATCAGTTTTTCGCGCTGATTCCGAATAGGATTTTCGTTTTTTTCTTGGTGTTCTAGTTATTGAGAAATTTGCATATTTAAGTTTATGCAAATTTAAGCTTTTTTGTGCTATTTTATGCAAACTTTATATACAGTAAATGTCAGATTGAATTACCTTTTCTAAGATAATTACTACAGGACTATTTGCTTCAGATAAATGTCACGATCTGCATATTCTTAATATTTTTCTGTCAGTTATTAAGCCTAATTTGCATATTTTTCAGTAGTGTAATGTGTACATTACTATCAACTTTACAGTAGTTGCCACAGAATTGACGTAATGTTTTTTTGGACTGGATCTTTTTGCTGATTTCAAATCTGATCTTTTCCTTTATATCACGTCTAGTTTTTGAGTAAAATAAATTTCTACTTTTGTACGGTTTGTACTCAAGTTTGATGTTCTATAGAAGTTTTATAGAAGTTCTATAGAAGTACATCACAAAGTAGCATAAAAATTATTTCTGGCTTTTTTGACTCAAAATAATAATAATAATAATAATAATAATAATAATAATAATAATAATAATAATATAATTTTACTTTTTCCAAAAACTAAACGTGATAGAAGAAAACAGATTCCAGATTTAAAACCTGCGCAAAAAACGGGTTAGAAACCTATTAGCGTACTCGTGTGGCAGAAATATGTGGATATCAAGAAACATTATTAGAAAAACCTAAAAAAATGTGGAAATTAGGCACAATATTTCGTAGTCACGTGTGAATATAATTTCAGAAACAACGTTTTTGTGAAGTAAACTAGACAGTAATCGTAACAAAACAGCCAGTCGGATAATGGTTTATGCCTTAAATTTGCATATAATTGTACAAGATTTACAAAAAACGAAATATGCAAATATCTCAGAAACAAGGCCTACTGGAGTAAATCTAATACTAAGATTTGGAATCAGCACAAAAAAGTCTAATAAGTAACTAATTTCGGTTTTATGAACCGGCAAAAGTTCAAATTTATTGATCAGTGATATTAGCACATTCATGAATAACATTTTTATACTTAATATAAGAAATTCGCAATCATATTAATAGAGGTAACAAAGAATAGAATAGCTTTTTTAAATTTTCTAGTAAGTGTTGATATTTGAATGATAATCTATTGCTTCCCGATGAAGTCTTTCAACTGATTGTTGCGTCTCAAAAATCAGCTTAAAACTCCAAATTTAATACAATTTTCTGAAAGACGCTTAACCTTTTGCAGTAAAATGAGAACCACTATTCAATATCTCGGTATTTGAATAAGATTATCTCCATTTTTATTTATTTTTGAACAAAAATGATTTCGTGATTGTGTTGAAAAATTCCTATTTCGTATTTGAGCGTGATAATTATGCCTTTATAATTAAAAAAGATAGTGAAATATGAATATGTAAAATTTCGCAAGCATTCGCAGTTGTAATAATATGATGAAAGTTCATGATAATATAATTTACATAGTAGGAGCATTCGTTTGCATTTAATCTTTCAAAACGTTTTTCAAAAAATTCCTATAAAACAGATGTCATATGACATGATAAAAAATGAAAATATTCAGAAGGTGCATGTTAAAATTTCACGACCTTTCATCAATTTAGACGTAATTTCTCCCCTTCTCTTCCTTTTCTCTGACTAGTGTTTGCTCATGCACGTCAGTCGGCGATAACTCCGAAAGTCCCGATTAAAACGGACAATATTTATTTAACTTGTAAAGGGATGATATAACGAAGTTACTTAACTTTATTGCACGTTCCTTCGTGCGTCTCTTGTTTACTCTCACAGCATTGATCGCAACCCCCGGCGAATGCTGCTGCTCGGAGTGAAAGTGGCACAATTCGTGTAGTTTAGTGAAGTAAACATAGTGCTTGAGAAAATATTCTTTCACCGTTGAGGTAATGAGAAATAATTATTCCCGTGAAAAGCAGTTTATGGTTTTTTTTTTTTTTTTTAAACATTTGGAAAAATGGTTATTGTTCTCTGTCAGGGTAGGAAATCAAAAACATATCTGAAGCATTTTATTGGTTGAATCCGCATTTTATTCGTTTTCTGATTGGTCTATACAGTAATCTGTATTTTCCCTTTACTTTCAACAGAGATGGATTACTTCTGTTGCCACTATGACAAAAATGTAATAAAAACTACAAAAAAAATTAATTACTTAGAAACAAATTGAGATACAGCTTTAAAACAAATTGCATTTAAAAGTACATTTTTTTCTCTATACGACGGTGTAAAAAGTAATATTGTGAGATGTTTAGAAGTTTAAGAATGAAATTTCATTTAAATCAGGTCGTCAGATTTCTAGGAAATCTGACGATGGAAAAGCCTTTTCCCGAAATGCCAATGAAATGCTTGGATAATACGTAAGTTTCAGGTGGATAATACGTAAGTTTCAGGAAATCTGACGAGTCGCAGGCGATTTTTCTCGCTTGCAATTTTTACGTGTAATAACACTATTAATGTTTCATTCATGGCGTACGTAATGTATGATCAACTCCGTGCGATTTTGTATGTCTTAAATTTTCTATTTTTAATTGTATTTAAATTTATTACATATCCTTTTTTGCAATTAAAATCCTTTGTTAAAATTCCAATCAAATTGTATATTAAATAGGAATTTTAACAAACTCTAATAACTGAATAAATAATGATGTTGCAATTTTTCGCTGCATAATTACAAAATATTTTTAAGTAATTTTTAATTATGTAGTATATTGAAAATGAAAGTTAGTAATAATTTAAAGAAGATTAAGATTTTAAAAATACGATTCATTATTTTATTATTATCATTATTATTATTATTATTATTATTATTATTAGGAAATTGAAATATTAAAAGTAATGGCATATAGCTGAACTATAGTTTTAATTACTCTTAATATAATGAGCAAAATTTAATGAAAAAAAAAATTAATTGGGTAATCAAAAACCTATTAATAAAAAATGCGTATGACAGAAAAAAAAAATAATAATAAGCTAATGTTTAGAAGCGAATGAAAAATCGTTAAAATTTAAAGATAAAATTTCATTTACGTAACTGATTTTGGTTTTTCATAAAAGAATTTATTATTATTTACTACTTTTTTTTTTTTTTTTTACTTATTTCTTATTAAAGATTTGTGCATATAATGCACCAAAAAGTATATATATTCCAATTATAATTAATGAAAATTATTGCATAACTGGCGTTAAAGCAGCTCATATTAAATGCAACAAAATGTATTTCGTCAATAAATAAAATATGCAAATACACTATAAATTTGGAAAGAAGGTGTATATCAATAATATTAATAACATTCGATTATCAAAACCCCAAAACTGTCAAACTTGAACTACACAGGTAAAAGACTGTTTGTTCTGAGGAAAAACAGACCTGTCTTTTACTTGGGTTTTTTACCTGGTGTAGTATAGTAGTGTAGTTTACCTCTGTATACATGTATATAAGTACGCAATATCATATTAATTTCTAATAGTATACTATCTTAAATGAGAATAAAATGCATAATGAGGGTATTTGTTGTACCTAATGCTATGACAGTATAGATTTTAATTTGATATTTTTTACCCTATATCCTTTTAGGTAGCTTTCTTTACAAAAAAGCTACCTATTGCAGCCGTTCGGAGGAAAGCGATTTCAAAAAATTTTGGTATATTTTCATCGATCATGACCCCCATACCCCGAAACCACCCTCCGTTCAAAATTGATATATATATATATATATATATATATATATATATCTGACCTATGTCACACTGTAACTCCCGTAATTACGAACCAATTTCGATGTAATTCGGTGTGTACATAGTACATACCAATGTCTCGACCGAGTTCGTTGGCCAGCTTCATCCGCCGTTTTGTTTCAAAATGGCGGCCATTTAAAAATTTAAAAAAAAATTAAAACTTGAAATGTGGTACCAAAAAATTAAAAATGGAAAAATATTTTTTTCTTATGTATTTGACCTTTATACAAAGATTCCGGAGCAGTTTTTGTTTTGTCTATATCTTAAAAAATGGCTGAGTTATAGCATTTTGAATTTTTAGCGTGGCTGACATTTTGAAACGTCCTGAATTTTGTCACGCGATAAAAGGCGTATTTATGAACCGATTTGGATGTAATTCGGTGAGTACATAGTACATACCAATCTCTCGATCGAGTTCGTTGGCCAGCTTCATCCGCCATTTTGTTTCAAAATGGCGGCCATTTAAAATGTTTTTAAAATTTAAAATTTGAAATGTGGTACCAAAAAATTGAAAATGGAAAAATATTTTTTTCTTATGTATTTGACCTTTATACAAAGATCTCGGAGCAGTTTTTGTTTCGTCTATATCTTAAAAAATGGCTGAGTTATAGCACTTTGAATTTCTAGCGTGGCTGACATTTTGAAACGTCCTGAATTTTGTCACGCGATAAAAGGCGTATTTATGAACCGATTTGGATGTAACTTCGTTTATACATAGTACATACCAATGTCTCGACCGGGTTCGTTGGCCAGCTTCACCCGACATCTTGTTTAAAAATGGCGGCCATTTAAATTTTTAAGAAAAATTTAAATTTGAAATGTGGTATCAAAAATTGAAAATTGAAAAAATATTTTCTTCTTATGTGTTTGACCTTGATAAAAAGATTCGGGAGCAGTTTTTGTTTCGTCTATATCTTAAGAAATGGCTGAGTTATAGCATTTTGAATTTCTAGCGTGGCTGACATTTTGAAACGTCCTGATTTTTCTCACGTAATAATAGGCGTATTTATGGACCGACTTGGATGTACCTTGGTGTGTACATAGTACATACAAATATCTCGACAGAGTTCGTTGGCCAGCTTCATCCGCCATCTTGTTTCAAAATGGCGGCCATTTAAAAAAATTAAAAAATAAAAAAATTTAAATGAGATACCAAAAAATTGGAAAATGAAAAAGATTTTTTTTGTATGTGTTTGACCTTAATACAAAGATTTCGGAACAGTTTTTTTTTTCGTCTATATCTAAAAAAAATATGGCTGAGTAATAGCATTTTGAATTTCTCTTGTGGCTGACATTTTAAAACGAACTGATTTTTGTCACGCGATAACAGGCGTATTTATGAACCTATTTGGATGTAACTTGGTCTGTACATAGTACATACCAATGTCTCGACCGAGTTCGTTGGCCAGCTTCATTCGCCATCTTGTTTCAAAAGGGTTGCCATAAAAAAAAATTAAATTTAAATTCAAAATGAGGTATTAAAAAATTGGAAAATGAAAAAGATTTTTTTTATGTGTTTGGCCTTGATACAAAGATTCCGGAGCAGTTTTTGTTTCTGAAAATTTGTTCTTTTGTTTATATCTTAAAAAGTGGTTGAATTATAGCACTTTGAATTTCTAGCATGGCTAACATTTTGAAACGATCTTGTATTTGTCACGCGATAACACACGTATTCGTCTATTTTGATGTAAGAAGTCATGTGGATAGTATACATCAACACCTCGACCAAGTTCGCTGGCCAGATTCATCAGCCATCTTGTTTCAAAATGGCGGTCATTAAATTAAAAAATATATATATATTTAAAGTGAGGTGCAAAAAAATTAGAAATTGAAAAAGGTTTCTTTCTTAAGTATTTCATCTTGATATAAGGATTCAGGAGCATTTTTTGTTTGTCTTTACCTTAAAAATGGCTCAGATATAGCAGTTTCAATTTCTATTCTGGGTGACATTTTGAAAAATCTGTTTTTTTGCATGCGACAGCACTCCTATATATTAACCGATTCCGATGTGAGTGAGCATGTGCACAGCAAATACTAAGGTCTCGACCAAATTCACTGCTTAGCCTCATCCACCATGTTGTCTTAAAATGACAGGCACTTTAAGAAATTGCCGAATTTGGCAGCCAAATATAAGTTACTTTAAAGAAAAGCAGCTTGGATAAAGCTGACTAATTTCGCGAAATTCTCATTCATTATATTGATAAAAATTAGTATTGAATCTCCTATATTCGGTTTCCACTAAATTGAGCTTCGTGTGTTTGCATGATATAAGTTGGCTTTTTTTAAATAAGGATTATGAAAGCTACCTCTTCCTCCCGGCACTGGCCGGAAGGACTTTTTAATCTTGTTTCATTTTGAACTTAATTGGTGTTCAATGGTTTATTTCTCGGTTTTCTGTGCGAACAAATACACTCATTATGCATTTTATTCTTATTTAAGATAGTATACTATTAGAAATTAATATGATATTGTCCTGAGTAGGCAAAAATTTAAATACAAGTTAATCGTTAACTTTATTAAATATTAATGAATATGAATAAATTTAATATGAATTAATAAATATATAAATATAACTACACCATTATACATATAAAAGTATCGAATAAACATCCATTATAAAATGTGTATTAGCAACGTAGTTATAAATCAAATATCATGATTTCATTTGTTAAAATGGTTTATTATTACAAAGAGTTTCACTATATATATATATATATATATATATATATATATATATATATAACCATTAATTAAACATTACCGACCATCATCAAAAACCGCATTATTGTGAATGATTGACAATAAAAATGGATGCCACAAACCTATAATATAGAACTGTATGTATAAAATAAAGTACCATATACTTAATTACAAGAATTAATAAGGAAGAATAAAAAAAGAAGAACATGGATTCCGAAAAAAAAAAAAAAAAAAACTTATATATATATATATATATGTAACTGCAATTTTTTTAAAGAAGTTAAGTACACTTTTAAAAATTAATCCTATCTGAAATTTTCGTTTTAGGTTATTATATCACTATGGCAGAATGATTTTAAAACGTTATACCAATATACTAGGTGGATCACGACCCCATTACTGTACTGTACTTTACGAAAAAATGTACGTTAGCCTATGGTGAATAATATACCTACATTAACATATTTTGCAAGACCATTAATATTATTTAAATTAAAACTGTTTAATGTGGCCTAAAAGGAACACTGTAAATTGAAATGTCTGAAATTCAGACACATAAGTGTCTGAAACGGAGTGTTCAATTTTAAGACATTTTAAAGTGTCTAAATTTTTAAGACGCTTGTATGTGTCTAAATTTAAGACATTTCAAATGTCTGAAATGCATTCATGTTTGACCACCTTTAATTTCTCTGCAAAAGCAGCCATTTTTTCGGAAAGCCTTATACACAGAAAAAAAAAAAATCCTTTAAAATATAAAAATTGTACTGCCAATCAAGACGTCAGTACAATTTGCATATTTTAATGAAAATTTTCTTCAATTTCTGGAAAAATTTATTTATTTATTTATTTATTTATTTATTTTTGGAAATTTCTGTATTTAAAAAAAAGGGGGGGGGGAGGTACACACGTATTTCAATACAAGGTGTCGCACATTTTACATGATTAACTCATTTAACTCAATTTACAACATTAACAACATTGCACTTACCCCTCGCAGGATACGAACTCGGGACCTCGCGGTTACTAGACTGGTCGTCCTATCCTCTCGGCCACACCTGCACAGCTGAGTATCTCAAATATTGTTACTGATTTATGACTCACAATTTATTTTACGGTAATTGTAAATATTTTGCTAAACTATTATTATTCTGAACTATTTTACACATCTTTTCTCTAGAATTTTGAATATTTTGCTTTTTAATTTCCTGCAATGTAAGATTAGCAGAAGGTTTTCTACTTCTACCGAAGAAATTTTCAGAACAGAAATATTATTGTTAATACAGATGACACGTTATTTTTGAAATATTAAAATATTTAAAATGTTTTAACAGTGCACATGTATATATATTACATATATATTTAATTAATATCTATATATATTTAATTCGGGCTTGTCCCGTATCAGTTGTGTGGGTGGTGGTGGGGGGGTAATTCAACGCCCATTAAAAATAAAATCAATTTTTCATAAAAAAATGAATATATTTTTGCCCAAAGTCTGTGTTTAATCTTAATGCGAAGGTATGTGTATATAAAAATGTGTGAAGGAATATAGTGTTCTGTTTTTTGATTTTTTTTCTTTTTTTTTCTTCAGATCGGTTGCATATATGGCAATTTTTTTTAAAAATTGGACTCATTAATTCCTATATGTTCCACATGCCATATATTCTGAACAAAATTTCTCAGTTATAAATATTGTATATAATTTTTCTTCAAAAATAATAAAAACCAGTGTTTTATATTTGCGCAAATAATTTTTTTCTTCCTTTTTTCCGATCGAAATACAAGTTAAATTTTTTTGATGAGACTAATTTTCTAACGGTGAAATGAGATCATTCCTGAATTAAATCAATACTCAATCATTAGCTAAAAAGTTATGTAGTAAAAATTCAGAAATATTCCATATAATTTCAAAATAATAATAATAACGAACTAAAATAACTTCTCAAAACACCATCAAAAACTTAATTGCGCATAATAATAATGAGTTCGACTTTTCTTATTTAATATAGATGGCGCACAGTTTTGGGTTATCTTCCAATTATTTTTCTTTTGCGAAAATTTCGTAATTAAACTTGACATTTTCTTTAAATTTCAGAGGGAAATAGCATCAGCATACGCTTTGGATACCACACAGATTCAGTGGCGCATCCAGAATTGCGATTTGGAGCGGACTAGCATATTTTAGAGGCAGTGTTATAGTCGTAAAAAAAATGCAAGCGTCGTAACCAGCTGGAAAGTTTTGGTTGGTGTAATTCTGAATGCTTTTAAGACGTTAAATAATGAAATACTGTACTGTACTAATATATACCTTTGTTTTTGCGAATTTTTTGGTGTGTTTCCATATTTGGATAATTTTAAAGTGTGTTTGCAATCAAACAATTTAAAGTTTTATTATTAAATTATCAAAATATTTTGAAGGTTAAAGTGTGCAAAAAGTTGCACTGGATCTTAAATTTATAATTAAGTAAATAATTTTTTTCTAAAGTAAATTTTAAAAACATTAATTAATTAGTTTACTTAAGTATAATTAAGTAATTAATGTGTATAATTAAGTAAATTTTAAACATGCTATAATTTCGAATTTCAAAATAAAATTTAAAAAAGAGAAAAAAAATGTGCGACAAAATTAATATCTTTTTAAAAATTCCGATTTTTTAAGGATCTATTAAAAAATAATAATATTCTTTCATAATTAAAAAAAATAATATCTAGTCTAATCTGGGAGAGGCTTCAGCCCCATTAACTCCCCCAGTAGGTGCGCCAATCACTAGTTTGAATATAAATAAATAAATCATGTCTAATATACGTGAGTTTAGAAAATTCTGATTGCGAAATATGTGGATTTGTCCTTGAAAGATTATATTTTACCTTTTAAATGGAGAAATATGCAAAAAATGAAAAATTTTCTGGAATTTACGGAAGAAAATTTGCATTAAAATACGTAAATTGGCGTCCCAATTGGCAATATAATTTCCATATTGTAACGGTTATTTTTTACAGTGTATAAAGCTTACAAAAAACAGTGAACAATTGATTGCCTATAGGCAAACTTGCAGGGAGATCAAAAATGGATGCGATTCAGACGTTTGAAATGTCTTAAATTCAGACGTATACACGTGTCTTAAAAATTAAGACACTTTAAAATGTCTGAAAATTGAACACTCCAGTTTCAGACACTTATGTGTCTGAATTTCAGTTTACAGTGTTTATACCATGATCATATAGTAAGACACTTAAGTGTCTTAATTTCAGACACCTATGATGTCTGAAATTCCATATTCAGACACTTAAGTGTCTGAATTACCTTTTCAGTCACATATGTGTCTGAATTTAAGACGCCCTTATTTGCAGTGAATATGTGAGATGTTATAACATTTCTTGAAAAATAAAACAGCTATGTCATTTTTTCAGTATGATTCTAATTTTATTGCAACCAATAGGTAATCACTGACATAGACTTCATCATCAAAACTAATAAACGTCTTTAAAACTAAAAAACGTCCTGAAATTCTTCCGGTAAAAGAAGAAAACTCTCATCAAATTCGATGGATTTGTTATAAAGTTATGCATGACAAACATGACAATGCAGATGCAAATACACAAGTTAAAAAAAAAACCTCTCCCCGTTTCTTTCTTTCTTTATTTTTTTTTCTTAGTAAAGATTTTTGTTTCAGTTGTCACTGAAAAAGTTGTATAAAGTAATTTCTGGATTGTACATTCTTTAAATGTTGATTTCATAATGATATATTATTTGTATTTAGTTACACAATACATAATTACTCATCGAAGGCAATATGTATCATTAACTCATTATTCACTCGTGATGCATCTTCAACCTGCCATTTACTTAAAAATTTTTGAATGATATCCATTCTTTGAATATTCTTATTAACAATGTATGAAAACAATGTTTATTTCATTAACAGTGATTATTATTTACGATGATTATTTCATTAAGAATGAAAATATTGTTTACTTCGTTAACAATATTAAAGCTGCATTCTTGATTCGTTATTCACTTTTCACATATCTTCAAATAGCTTGAGAAGTTTTCGAGCAATATCCATATATTGTTTATTTTCTAATCCGTTAAAGGTTGTGATATAGTAAATACCAATTTCATATACATAAAGAGATGATTTATATTAAAGACATTCCTTTGAAACAATATATGCTTAGTTTCAAAATTCAACGGAATTTGGCGATTAGAAGAAAACTGAATGCTGAAATTTCTATTGTCTAATTTCATGAAATTCAATTGATGAATCGTAATCCGTCGTCTTTAGTTGTTCACGCTAATTACTCATTTATTTAAGCATGAATTACTTTTAATTATAAATCTCTTCTTAGATAATTGCTAATATATAATAGGGAAGCAATTATGTAAGGGAATAACTCGTTAAGCGATTAAATTAATCACTTGTTAGAAAAGGATTTTCCAAGAAGTTCAATCATTCTTCGCAGTAATAATCTTGTAATTCATTATGCAGATTCTATTTAACAGGAAACTCCTCTAAATTATCATATTTCTTGTTTTATTCAAGTCTGTATTTTAATTAATGAGAGTTTAATTATTTAAAATGTGCTATATATTTACAATTAAATTCTTGAAATCATTACTTGAAATTACATTCCATAATATGAACTGAGTAATCCTGAAACAGATTATTTTTTATGTGGTGTGTGTGATTAAGTTTGAAACAAAGAAACAAGAAAAACACAACATCCTTGTTTTCATTTGGAAAAACATTATTATAAAAATTATAAGGCACTCCGATTATGGAAGGTTTCTCAGTTTTAAGGTGTTTTATTAATTTTCAGATGAATCATAATTATGGAAGACTCCTCAATAGGATTATTTCTGATTAGTGACAACGTATTGGCTATTATTTTTTATTTAAAAAGTAATGCTGTATGCAATGCGTGTAAATACGGAGAGAATTCATTAAGCATGAATATCCATCAGTCAGATAAGAGTATTAAAGTATGGGAGTAATTAAAAAATTTTAAAGTATTTTGTATTAAGATTAATAATCTCAGCCGCTGTGGCACGTAAATAAAATCTGACAATGTTTGTTTTTCAAATTTTTACTTAAATTATTTTTAATGCATGAATTCTAAAAATTGACATTTTGTATCAACAGCTTTTATTTGTGTACTCTCTACAAGTATTTTTTAAACAATTTAGAAAGATAGTTTTAAAATTTAAAAATATTTACGAAAGATGACTATATTTTAGATTCTCTTACATCAATGTAAACTTTTAGAAAATCTTGAGTTTAACCTACTCAAAATGCCATAATATCGTAAAATTTTTGCGAAATGTAATAGCGTTTTGGGAGAAATACAAGTATTCAAAATCGAATACTTTATTGAAAAAGAAGTTGCGGGGCAAACATCTTTTTCAGTATTCAAAGATTCGTTCGGCAAATATTGAAGAAAACAAGAGTTTATCATTTTGAAAAATGCTGCAAATAAAAGACATCGAGGGGAAAGTACAGCTCGATTTTCTTTGCCCAAATAACCCCATTTTTCTTCTTTTTTTGTTAATAAAAAAGAAAAATCCTTCCGATAAAACATATCTATTGGATTTTTAAACGCGCTGGGATTTGTTTCGGCTTCTCAGAGGCGGTCAATGGAAACAGTTGCATTTTCTTGATTTGGAGTTGAAGAGTTGAGGGAAAACTTTCGTTTTGGCCTCCCTAATGGATTTGAAACGAAGAAAGTGAAAATAGTGTAAGTCATTCAATTTATTCCTTTATAATGAAACAGTATAAAGTAGAACTCGTATCTTTTTCGAAACTCTGTATTAACTAAATAGATCCTTCTAATGATCTACTAGATATCCATTTATTGAATATTATACTATTTAATCGAATTATATATTTTTGGGATTTTTATTTGTGCTGGGGTTTGTCTCAGTCTCTCAGAGATGCTGTCATTGGAAACAGTTGCATTATCTTCATTTCGAGTTGAAGAGTTGCAGGAAAACATTGATTTTAGTCTCCCTGGGGAATTTAAAACAAAGAAAATAATAATAGTCACTCAATTCATTATTTCGTAATGGACAGTATGGAATAGAATTGATGTCATGCTCACTGAAACTCTTTATCAAATAATTAAAGCTTTCTGGATATGTGCAGAATATCTATCTATTGAATACTACACTACAAGGTTGGATTTTATAGCTATTGGATTTTTAAATATGCTGCAATTTGTTTCGGCTTCTCAGAAATGGCAAATGAAACAGTTGCATTTTCTTGATCTGAAGTTGAAGAGTTGTGGGAATACTTTTGTTTTGGTCTCCCTAAGGAATTTGAAACGAATAATATAACAGTGTAAGTCACTCATTTATTTCCTTCGTAATATAACAATACAAGGTAGAGTTTATATTCTGTGAAACGAAATAGAATCTTTTGAACATCTACTTGATATCTTTCTATTGTATATTAAACTACTGAAGTAAATTATGTAATATTTATTGGATTTGTGAATGTGAAAGGTTTCGATTTCTCAGAAACTGTCAATGGAAACAGCTGAATTTTCTTTCCTTGGATTTCAAGAGTTGCGGTAAAACTTTCATTTTCATCTCCCTAATGGATCTGAAACGAAGAGAGGGAAAATAGTATATGTCACACAATTCATGCCTTCGCATCGAAACAGTACAAAATGGAACTTATATATTCTCTGAAACTCGGCAATAACAAATTAAAATTTTCTAAATATTTACTGGCTATCTGTCTATTTGATTGGATTAGATATTTATTGATTTTTAAATGCAATGGTATTTGTTTCGCTTCTCAAAGATGGTCATTGGAAACAGTTTCATTTTCTTCATTTGGAGTTGAACAGTTGAGGGAAAACTTTCGTTTTAGTCTCCCCAATAGGTTTAAAACGAAGAAAGCGAAAATAAGTCCATTCATTCCTTCATAATGCACAATGAACTGACACGAAGTAGAACTGATACAATCTTAGAAATTGCATTAACGAATTATAACTTTTTGAATATGTACTGTATATCTATTTATTGAATTGGATTGCAGATTGGGTTTTTAAAAGTGTTGCGGTTTGTTTCAGCTTATCAAATATGATCAATGGAAACATTTTTTATTTGGAGTTGAAGAGTTGAGGGAAAATTTTCGTTTTAGCCTCCCCGATAGGTTTGAAACGAAGAGAGTGAAAATAAGTCCATTCATTCCTTCATAATGAACAATGAACTGACACGAAGTAGAACTGATACAATCTCAGAAATTGCATTAACGAATTATACTTTTTGAATATGTACTGTATATCTATTTATTGAATTGGATTGCAGATTGGATTTTCAAAAGTGTTGCGGTTTGTTTCACTTGTCAAATATGTTCAATGGAAACATTTTTTTTTTTTCATTTGAAGTTGAAGAGTTGATATCTGTCTATCGTTTTGATATCTCTAATGGCTTTGAAACGAAGAGAATAATAATAGTGCAAGTCACGCAATTTGTAATGAAACATTAGGTACGTGTGAAGTAAAACGGATTTAATTTCCCAAATTCTCAAAGAAAAGAAAAAAAATGAACGTTCTTAATATGTAATGCTAAAGCGAAACTGAATCACAGATAATGAATCGGATTAGATTTAAAGAAATCGTATGAAGATCGGAATTCAGCTAAGCAAAACACATAGTGCTATATTCCAAATCGGATCTCATTATACTAAAATTTTACAAATTCAATATAACAATGAAATCAAGATTGCATCATCGTCATGAGTTGTAATATTAGAATTGGCAAGCATACAACCTGCACATTAATTTTCACATGTTCAAGCATTTTATGCACTTGAAGTTCTAACTCTTAAATATTTATTTCTTGATTAAATTAAATTTTGAAAGGAAAGATATTTGTGCACCTGCAAGACTTATATTTAAAAATTAATTTGTCGAATATTGCCTTTTGAAAATAGAACTTTACCTTGTTGCCAGGCCTATTTTACATCTGGGCATCCCACTTTCAAAGGTGCATACAAAACTAAAATAGATACAATAAAAGAATTGAGATATATATAAAATGTTCACAGAGGGCCCCAGTGTCCTAAAGTACCCAGAGCCATCCAAGTTTTAAAAAATGGCCGCTGTTTGCTCTTAAGTTTATTGTTTTAGTCAAGTTTTCTACTACAGTTGTACTTTATCAAAATTTCACCAGGATCACATGCTTATATTTTATTGCTTATTTTATAAAATTGTTGATAAATACTTTTTAATAGATCGTGAGATCTTGGAGATGTTTCATTTTATAAGATGTGTAACTCAAGAGAGTTTGAAAATTGAAATGTTTAAATTATAAGAACGAAATTTTCTGAAAGTTTTACAATTACCGTTTGTAAGCTACATAAGTTTCTATATACCAAAAACCACGTTTAGAACACATATGATAAACAAGTATTTTAAGATGCGTCTTTGAAAATTTATTTTCTGATTTTTATCAAATTGCATAAGTGACGAAATGGAGAAAAAAAAAGAAGGTTCGTTAGAACCGATTTCTATTATAAGAGATCTTTAATTACGGAATGTTTTTTATATTTTATCTAGAATACTATTAATTTGGTCACTGGGATATTATTGTTTATTATAAATGTGTAGCAATAAAATAATATTTTGATATTTTATGCAATTCAGATATTCTGTGATTCCTTGCATTGTTTACGAACAAAACTTTGCCTCAACATATTGCACGAATAAACATACTTCTTAAGAACAGACTTTACTTTAAGAAGGAAAAAAAATCTACTTATTTATTAAAAGTTCTTAATATTTCAGAAAGAATTCGGAACTCCTCATATTCTCTAAAGGAGCAATTGTACGCTTGTGGGTTTTATGAAATTACGTTTCGCTCGTTAATTCAAGCACTTCGACAATTTTCCGGTTTACTGACAAAAGTTGCATTCAACCATTTAGAAGATGAACCCCGAGTAACTGACTGGAATATTAAAAGAAAAATATCTTCGGCTATCTTTTACTTGCTTGCTTTTTTTTTTCCATTAATGCATCCAAAATGACTTGCTTCAAGTAGCAAACTCATCCGTTAATTTAAAATCGCGGTAGAAATCTCTACAAAGTACTTACTCATTCCATCGTCTTGCACCATTTTTACATGCATAACTCTTAAATCTATTTATGTGTTCTTTTATACGCTTCTTCGGTTGCAGTGCAGAAACGGTTGCAGTTAAAGCTCGTCGGAAATAAATGAAGAGAAAGATAAAGAAGAAGAAAAAAATAACAAGAATAAATAAATCAGAGGAGTACTTCACTTCAGTTCTGAGTAAATGCGATTGCCTGCCGCAAATATGATTAAAGTCCCCTTGCAACAACTAAGTTACAAGAGGTCGAGATCATTGGTAATCAGTTAATCAATAGTACGAGGAAATGCTATTTATTTATTTACTTGTACGTACTTTATTTTATTGGGATTTTTATCGTTGAGTGAGCAATTCGGAGGGTTTCCATAAAGAAGCTTAAAAAGAAGACAGGGGTGAAATCAAAGGGTAATGGATGGTACATTTAGAGGTACGTCGATATTTTAATGCTGCCTGACCCGTTACGAAGAAGCAGCAAACGGTTCCGAAAGAGTTCGTGTTACATTCATTCGAATGGAAATGCCTTCGTCAATTTTTTCAACACTAGGTGACTTTTTTTTATATGTCTTCTTCTCCTCAATTTTTTTTTTTTTTTTTTTTTTTTTTTTTTTATACAACCGCTTTATTTACTATGTTTGTGGGTATAATTTGAAACAAGAGGAATAGCATTTTTCTATGAAAAAAAAAAATTGTACTTGTTATTTCCAAAATCGCAGAAGCTTTAATACATTTTATCAAACATTCTTAATTGGTGTTTAATTAAATTAAATAAACAGTGTGTAAGTAAATAAATATATATATGTATTACTTTTTAAACATTTTGGTTTTCATGGCTTTAAAACTGGCTTCAATTTTCATATAATTTCCTCAGATAAGCTTTTATAAGATGAGTAATTACAGCATACTGTTTATAATAATGTACCGGTGGCCCAAAAATGACTGATGGATTTTAAAATTCCATAACTTGCCAACGGTGACAGATTTTTAAAAAATTCCTGCAGGAGGGTTATGTATGATGTCAGGAGTTTTGTACTGTGATTCTTGATTTTAGTTCGAATTTCAAACAATAGATGTCGCTGAGAGCAATAGGCGCTCAATCCAGACACGATTTTTGGTACTTCGTGATCCATTCAATACATTTTAATCTCCTTTCTTTGCATTGAAGAAGAGAGAGGTCGAAAAATCGAGCCTGTTTTTAGCGGTTATTGCTTGCAGCGCCATCTATCGACTCTATTTGTAACTAAAACTGAGAATCGCAGCATAAAAACTCCTGACATCTTCCATAACACTCATGTAAGAATTTGTTTAATATCTGTCACCGTTGGCAAGTTATGGAATTTTAAAATCCATCAGTCATTTTTGGAACACCCGGTATCATTGTCCAACTTCATCATATTATTTCACCTTTAAATATATTTTACGTAACTTTAGAACATCTTAAAAATAACTTTTTTATAATTGTCATATTAAAGAGTTTTACTTATATTTGTCAACGTATTATTCAAATTTCATATAAGCAGAGGGATGGCAAAGAGAGACAGGGGAATTACACTTAGATAGAGAAATGACAGAGGAAATGACAGGATAATGACAAAAAGTAGGGTTAGCTTGTCTACTATCATAACTATATACACAAAAATAAATCGCACTTAAATATAGATTTAAAAACTAAATACAAATATGGCTTAATCATTGACTTAGTTTTCATTACAAAATTAAGGTAAATAAATAAGACTGGGTAGTGACAGTCAATGGAAATATTTAGCAAGATATAACTTAAAATCAACCAGCTTTACTGACCATGCATGCTTCTGTAAAAAGAATACTTATAGGTGTCTGCTCTGATGAGGCAACTGTTCACAGTTGAAATTCTGAGATAATACGAGTATAACTGTTGTCAGATGTAAGAATCAATATTTTCATTTAATGAAAGCGGAATAACAAGAAAACCAAAAGTGATGAGGCCACTGTTCACAGATGAAATTCTGGCATAATATAGCTGTTACCAGATGTGTTAACCATTTAATAACAACAAAACCAAAGGATATTTTGTATCATTTTTTCAGAAAACACAAACCGTAAAGAGGCTTTACTTTTTCTATTTTTAACATTCTATGATAGTTTTTAATAATTTAAACAACAAATATATTTCCCAAATAGCACAGTTTGGTGGCCCATCGTTGAAATTTTGTGAAAACGGAACAATTCAAGGTGGCTTCTCTAATTAGGACACTGTTCCCAGATGAAATTTTGGGATAATATAACTGTTGCCAGATATGAGGCTCATTATTTTCATTTTATGACAAGGGAATGACAACAAAACGAAAGGAAATTCTTCATCATTTTTTTTTCAAAAAAATACAATCTATGAAATAGCTTTGCTTTTTCCATTTTTAGTACTCTGTGGTAGTTTTTAATAAGTTAAACAACAAATGTATCGCAATCGCAAATATATTTTCAAAATAGTAAAGTTGCTGGCCTGTCATTAGCAGTTTGTGGAAACCGTTGGGAAATTGTGCACTTGCGAATGAATAGAGTTGGTAAAAAGTTGGGAAATACATGGTGGCCACAATTAAAACACCCCTACTCTAGCCTCCCTTCCCTGTATATCGAACTACTCATTGTAAAGCTTCAAATTTTGTGTATGTATTATTCAAGACATGAGGAAACGAATTATGTAAAAAAAAAAAAAATCAGTTCCAGGAACACCGATACCAGGAACAGGCGCTGTACAACAGAAAATAAGAAAAAAGACAATAATAATAATAAAAAAAAACACCAAACACATGAGAAATAAACTTTTCCGTTTTAATTTCTATTGGCCTAATGGGAAAAAAAAGTAGATCAGATTAAACTGCCATTGTAACTGCAATTTCACTTTGTAAGCACGAAACTTGTCATAAACCAATGGTTTGCAGCCATGTTCTGGGTATAAAAGAGGATAAAAACTGAGGAGGAGGTTATTTCTTCTGCAATATTTCAATAATGACATACAACCAGTCAGGCGTTTCTGTCAACCAGTCTATTTTGTTCTTTGGATCTTAATCCGTGTGATTTTTTGCTGTGGGGACACTTAAAAAATCTTTTTTATCGAGGACTTCTATTAATCTTGGCATACCTGAAAGAAAGTATCACTCTAGTTGTGAGAAGCATCTCAGTCGACTAGTTAAGTTGAACAAGGGTTGAACAGGTTGAACAAGTTGAACAGGCTGCAGATTTGACATCTTCATGACGAAAACCATATTGAACAGCATTCCGTGCATAGATAAAGCCTCTGTAGCGTGAACATTTGATACGTTCAAATAAAATTTGTAGGGATGCATCTTTTTAGCGTATGGCTAGTTGTACAACGCCGTCTATAGGTGGTTTCTGAAACTAATATTTTTCGCGTAATTCATTTCCCCAAGCCTTGAATAGCATGTGCACAAAATTTGAAGGTCATACACTTAGTTCAATATATAGAGAGGGGTAAGTAGGGGTGTTTTAATTATGGCCACCCTGTAGTAGATGCAGAGATCCGTCTAATTTGGAGCATATCTGAGCAGCAAACGGTTGAACCACTGTTGGATCTTTATTCGCGAATGATTCATTAGCGAATGGTGCTGCAAGCAGGACATTTCCTACTGTGGGCCTACATGGAACTTCAAATAGCCAACAATTAGCCAACGTTTGCCAAACCATTTTTGCTACATACTTGGGTTGGATGGTGAACTTTTAGGTACTGCTTTTGTGTTAATATAGAGGCAGGTACACACAGGGGAATGACATTTATCGCATAAAATAATTTATTTAATTGGCTTGTATTTATAAATAGTATGTTTTATTATATTATACAAACATAAAAACATGTGATAACATTTTTTGCCATCCTACTTCATTTTTATACAAGTTTAATAGTTATTTTTGAAGCAGGGGCACAAATATCGCTGTTTAGAAAAAATTAGCCTAAATAACTGCAGAATAATATATCTTATAAATTAATAATAATAAAAAAAGAGCTTTTTCTGTTATTTGCTTTGAAAGTTTTAATATCTTATAAAAGAGAATTTTGCAAGGTATTAAATGCTATAAAATTACACATAGAGATATTCCGGAGACATTAAATTAAAAAAAATAATTAAAAACTGATTTTGAGGGGAGTTTTATAATCAAAAGAAATTGCATAAGAAAAACAGCTTATTGAAATCTAAATTGTATTCATAAATGTACTGTTTTATCAACTGACACACTAAAAAATAATAAGTATTTGTTGTTTTATTTTACATTTTTATACTGTCGGTAAGAAAAAAAATTTTTTTAACAATAAAACTTATTCAGAAATATTGAGTTGTCAACTTGACTAGGTCACAATATAAGCTTCACAAAAATGTCTTTTGAATTTTACATGGTTCAGGGATTCCGTATTTTGCAAAAATGGTGTAAATTGTGTACATTTATAAGATACGTGCAATAGTTTGGGCTGGGCTGAGGCTTTTTAAATATCCGCAGAATCGGACCCGACATTTCTTATTCTCATTATTTATTTCTTTTTCCATTCTCATTAGACTGAGGCCGGGCGCATGTTCAGGTTTAATTTTCTCGGCAGACACAGATGGCAACAGTTAAGGGCGGGTTTTCTATAGTATTATCTGAACAAAAATATTGTATAACAGTATGTATGATAACCACTTATAAACAGACTAAGCTAAAAATGCTATAAAAGTGATAAAATACCCTTTATTTAGATTAACAAATGTTTCATCGCACAAACGGCGACATTTTCAAAATCATACTTGATAGAAATATTTTCGCAAAATTTTAGAAACATCAAAAGAAATCACCATGGAAAAATTAATTATGAGCTTGAAGAATAAGAATAAAAAGAAAAGAAATTTCAATCCACAAAATTCCACGTCATCCACTTTAGAATATTTTCCTGGTTTCTTCGAACGTTTGAAATATAAACTCAATAAATTCAATATCTCCCTCGTTTCAAAACCTTCCGTGAAATTAAAAAATATAGTATGCAATAAAATAGATTCAATTGAATCATATCAGTTATCAGGAGTATATGAAATACCTTTCATCAAAGAAGATGGAACAATGCAGTTTTATATAGGTATGACAAGCATAAAACTTAAAACTAGAATCAAAGAACATATAGCAGACATCAAATACAACAAGAGAACAACAGCTTTGGCCAGATCATGCAGCAAAGAACCTTAACAAATCTATTTTAAAAATAGCAGAATAATTTAGCCGTCAAATTTTATTTACCATCCATTATCTGGGAATCAATAGAGATATTTTTATGCAACGAGAATATTTGCAATGATTCACTTGAGTTACCTAAAATTTGGAAAGAGATGCTATGCAATATTGGCAACAATAGTAAAAAATTAATCCACGCTTACAAATATCCAATTTCATTTTATTTTATGTTTGCACTGATTTTCTTTATGTATCAGGTCTCGTGACATTACTTACCAAGTTATTGTTTTTAAAATTTTGCAAAAATATTTCTGTACAGAATTATTTTGAAAATGTCGCCATTTGTGCGGTGAAAATTTCGTTAACCTAAATAAAGGTATTTTATCTCTTTTATAGCATTTTTTAACTTAGTCTAAAAATTTTGTAATAAAAATACCTTCATAAAAAATTACTCTATCAAAAACTTTAGAATTAAACAATCAGAATAAAATTCTAAATAAGATTTTTTTTTTTTTTTTTTTTTTTTTTTTTTTTTTTTTACCACAATGATGCATTGATTTTTCACATCTTTAAAGATTATTCTAAATTCTATTCAAAATTAATCTCAATGCTAGTAAAATGAATTATATTATTTATAAAAATATTAAGACTTATAATACCACATATTTAGAAATTGTTGAAAGTTCGTGCTTTTTGTTTGTTTATTCGTATACTGTTTAAGATCTTCATTCGACAAAGCAGGTTTTTATGAAAACAAAAATAGTTATTCATCTGTACGTTTTTTGCTTTGAAATAAAGTTAAGCTTCAACTTACTAGGTTAAAAATATATATATATATATACTTAAAACAAAATTATCTTTAAGCATACCACAATACTTATCTTTATCCTCAAAATACCTTTAATATTCTTTTCATATCTTAAAATTTTATTCTGAAATCTATTCAAAATTAACCTAAATAATAATGCTATGAATAATAAATTTTAGAAATTTAAAAACTTAAAAATCACTTATTTAAGAGTTGTTGAAATTTTAAATTTTTTTTTTTGTTTATGTATATATTGTTTGATATCTTCATTCGTCAAAACATATGTTTTATGAAAAGAAAAATAGCTGCTCATCAGTATTTTTGCTTTCAAATTAGTATTAAAAATATCTATACTTAAAGCATTATCTATTACTTTGTTTTCATTTTTTGTGTTATTTAAATATATAGAAATGTAATCATATATTCAAGTACATTTTGCATAATCAATAAAAATAATTTAATTAAAACCTTTTGCCAATCTTTGTATTTAAAATAAAACATCGTAAAAATAAATTATATAAGTCCACTAAACTGGGAATACTATGGCTAATAATTAATGAATAAATGATTTTTATTATATTTAAAAAAAAAAAAATGTTAACTTAAAGCATGTGTAATCTTTGTTTAAATTTGATAACAAAACACGACTTCGTAAATTTTCTCTTTTGAAAAAATATTTTTCTTAGAATCGACGAGATTAACTGAATAAAAATGTTTGATTGATTACATTTTTATTTAAACAAAGACAAAGCATCAAATATGAATATATCAAACATAAGTATATTTTTTAAATCTTGCAAATAAAACAAAATTATCGGTAACACTAACTATGTATTTGTTTTCAATATTATTCAAATATATAAAAATTTATTCATATATTCTTGAACTTTCTTAATAATCAACGGAAATAACTTAATTAAAACATTTTGATTAGGTTTCCCTATTTAAAAATAAAACATCGTCTATGCATACAGTTCCATTTCATTAGAAAAATTACAGGCTAATAATTAATGAATAAAGTATTTTTATAATATTCGAAAGTATCTTAACTTAAAAAACGCAGTCTTTGTTCAAATTTGAGCACAAAACACAGCTTCATAAATTTTCTCGAACAAAAAAACATATTCCTTTGAATCAACCAGATTAACTGAATAAAAATAATGTTTGATTGTTTACATTTTCATTTAAACATTCGACAAAGAACTATTCGGTTTAATCAGAATTCCCCTTTCATTTTTTTTTTCTTATCCTTCTACTTTTCACTCCTTTATTCTTTTCTGCAATTAAATTTCATACTACTCATTGTTCTTTTGTTCTTTGCCTCCCCCCTTCTATTTAATTACATTCGAACATTATCCGAAATTCATTCAAGATAATCTCTTCAAAAATATGAATCGCACGCCTTTTCTTTTAATGTTTGATAATTAGTTTTTTACACTCCTCCTTCAGTGAAAATGTCTTTTCCCTTTTTTAAATGGATCTACGAATTCCACCATCTCTTAAGAGAAACCATTTTACGAATAGAAGTAAACGGAGAAATTTTACACAAGTTCTCTATTTATCTTGCCCCGAGGGTCTCTAACCTTGGCTCACTTTTTTCCCCCCATTTTCCAAAGCACAATATCTGAATGTTCTGCAGACCTTTTTCTTAGTTTTAACTATGCTCTCTCTTCTTAACCTTAGATTTGTACAACCGAAAAAGGTTATAACAAGGTGAAGATAGAAAAACTCATCTTTTTTTAAGGGGGGGGGGGGACTTTTTTTTAAGAATAAAACAAAAGAAAAGACGTTTTGAAATCAGTTAAATTTTCATTTGTACCATGACTAACTCTAATCAAAGATTAAACTTTTTTGGTGTATCAGAAATGGAGATTTTGTTTTAATTAATCAGTAAGATTATTTTTTGCATTATAAATTTGTCTGTTCATTTGATCCCATTGTGTGTCACATGGGATGGTTGACATGGGATGATCAGATGTCCATATTGGAGATGCAAATAAATTTTCCATTTTATATAAATATTTTGCTCACTAGACGAAATCTTTTAGAAAGATTAAAATAAATTTAACCATACAATCTTAATATAAATATCATTGACTTTGAAAGCAAAATTCAAAGAAGGGTTTGTTTTTTTAATAGCGACAAAATTTTATGTGTTTACAAATACTGAATTTCGACAAATATTTTTTACTTCAACTAGTATTATATATTGGATGTTTTTAACCATAACTCTTTCTCCCCCCCCCCCAAAAAAAAAAAAAAATAATAATAATAATAATAATGTCTCGTTGTTCTACGAACCTTTAGCTATGCTTTCTCCTTTTAACCTTAGATTTGTACAACCGAAAAAGATTATAACAAGGTGAAGATAGAAAAACTCATCTTTTTTTTTTAAGAAGGGGGGGGGGGGGATTTCTTTAAAGAATAAAACAAAAGAAAAGACCTTTTGAAATCAGTTAAATTTTCATTTATACCATGACTAACTCTAATCAAAGATTAAACATTTTTGGTGTATCAGAAATGGAGATTTTGTTTTAATTATTCAGTAAGATTATTTTTTCCATTATAAATTTGTCGGTTCATTTGATCCCATTGTGTGTCACATGGGATGGTTGACATGGGATGATCAGATGTCCATATTGGTGATGCAAATAAATTTTCTATTTTATATAAATATTTTGCTCACTAGACGAAATCTTTTAGAAAGATTAAAATAAATTTAAACATACAATCTTAATATAAATATTATTGACTTTGAAAGCAAAATTCAAAGAAGGGTTTGTTTTTTTAATAGCGACAAAATTTTATTTGTTTACAAATACTGAATTTCGACAAATATTTTTTACTTCAACTAGTATTATATATTGGATGTTTTTAACCATAACTCTTTCTCCCCCCCCCCCCCAAACAAAAAAATAATAATAATGTCTCGTTGTTCTACGAACCTTTAGCTATGCTTTCTCCTTTTAACGTTAGATTTGTACAACCGAAAAAAGTTATAACAAGGTGAAGATAGAAAAACTCATCTTTTTTTAAGAAGAGGGGGATTTTTTTAAAGAATAAAACAAAAGAAAAGACCTTTTGAAATCAGTTAAATTTTCATTTATACCATGACTAACTCTAATCAAAGATTAAACATTTTTGGTGTATCAGAAATGGA